>BPLT01000108.1:562500-1901803 GCA_019656295.1 Rhododendron mucronatum var. ripense
GCGAGGTGGGCCCAAGTGGGTTTTAAATACTCCTTGCTAAGGAGTTTAAACCGGTAAAAGAAAGAACAAATTCCATTGAGAGATGAATGAGAAATTGTCTCTCAAAATGGATTTCAGACCAACAACAGTTCACGGTTGGACGGTCAAAGCTGGGTTGATTACCCAGAGTTATTACCCATGATTGCATATTCAATTTCAAAAATAATAACTGTATCAGTTTTATTTCATAATTGAATGGCGGGATCAATTCCCCTATTGATTGAGAGGTTCCTCCATCATTGCAGCATTCATGGCAGAGGCTCCTTTTTTACCTATAAAAGGAGACCTCTTCCTTTGGTTTCATCACACCAAAACCACACCAAAAACAATCCAAAGTATCTCTGCAATACAATTGTTCTTTTTGAGAGAGAGAGAGAGAGTATAGACACAAGTTCATTCGACGGGCAGTCTACGGCGGTGCTCCGGCGACTGAGTGGTAACCGAGTTAACCCTGAGAGACGAACACCGACACAACCTCCAGCACCGGTGAGGCGGCGAATTTGTCTTAAGGGCACCGTTATACAAAACGGGTCTCGGTTTGCAAATTCTTGATCATTTACAGTTCATGTTTTATTTACTGTAATTTTATGTTCAAGCTGTAAATCCCTAAATTTGTAAGTTCCAGAAATTCATAAATTTCATTATTCTTTTCCGCACTATTTTTCTACACCCCAATCAAGAAATTTCAGTTTTTATAGAAACTGCTGAAAATCAACACGTAGGTCACATCCGCAAAACTGAACCTTGCGTCCACAAACTTCGAACCCAGAAACAACCTTGTGTCCTCAAGGTTGACCAGAAAAAGAATAGCGCATTTCCTCCGTTATATGTTTTGGTGTATTCAGATTTATTATTCGCCCTTTTGTTTGTTATTCAAATCTTTCTGTTCGTTTCAGTTTTAAAGAAAATATTGTTATAAAGAAAAGTAAGAAGATTTAGTTAAAATTATTAGTTTAGTAAATGAGCAATGTAATAAAGAGATTAATAGAAAATCTACGGAAACTATTTGAATAAAATGATAATAAGACTTATAAAACTTTCAGCACTGGTAATGAAAGATACAGTAAATAAGTTACTCCGTATTTACTAAAAATCTAGTAGTAGTTATAAACTAGTATTTGGTTTTTATTAATCATGCATGAATAAGGTGAAAATTATGATAAAGAATGTAATTTTGTAAATAAACAATATTTAGACTTTGTGTAAATATTGAAAAGGTAACCAACAGTTTTAACTTGGAAAAACAGTAAATTGGTTATTAAGCATGCTCATAATGATGAATAAATAAGAAATGAAGCATAAAAACAGGGATCTTGACCCCATGCTGGATCGGCGCGCTCGTCCAAAAGTGGAGCGCGCGGGTTCCAGACAGGTCCCAGTCTCCATGCAAGATCTGTGCACTCAGCCACAAGGTGGCGTGGGCGTACTAATTAACGACCGGTCCGCGCTGGTCTCTTGTCCACACGGTTTTTGAAACCTACTAGCCTTAGGGCCAGGACTAGAATTGATTACCAGTCTTGACTCTGTCAGCCCCCTGATAAGTGCCAAAATATACATATTTTGGCCCTTCAATATACATTTATTAGTCTTTTATATTTGTTAACTGGTTTTTATTATGTGTTTTTATGTTTATAGGTTGCTCGAGCCCGTTGTCCGAGACTTTGGATAAAAAGAAGATTTTAAAGAAGTTTTTGGTCAAAGTGCGAAGGCTTTGGAATTTGGGATGGTTAATTCAATTTTAGACAAAGCTCAAGGGCCACTATGTAATTATTACTGTCAATTCCTATAAAACAATCTTTAATACCCTACTGAGCCCGGCAGCTTTTGTAAAGGGGTTTTTTCCACGGATGAAGAAAGAACAGGGCAGCCGATACTTCTGTTCCGAGAGCTTTGTTTCGAGTATCGTTTCCTTTCAAGTTTTTAATGCTTTGTTCAATTACTCATATTCTGATAATTTATTTTAATTTATGTTCGTCATTAAAGTTGTTCGTTGGTATTTAATCAATTGTTATCTCTTGTTTATTTTCTTTCTCGCGTAATAGAAGCATGTTTGAATCTAGGATGTTCTTTGTTTATTGCTTAATAATAAGTGAGTAGTCGTTTAGATAGGGTCGCAGGGTGATTAGCACACTGTGACCAGTCCAGGTACTGCTCCTTTTATCAAACAATGAGAAAAACGATTTTAGACTGGAAAAATACTTCCTGCGGACGAACCCGGGTATCGTCGGAGCCCATGTGAATAGGGGAATGGGGGTCCAAAACTCATTTTTCGCTGCGCATGGGTATACGGCTACCATAAGGTTTTGCATCTTGCGGGGTATCTTTTTCAATGTAAAATTGAACGTTTTTAAGAACACCGAATGGAGCAGGTTAGTCCGGACTGGTTACGAGTGCTATAAACCCTACGACCGTACCTCCTTTTAGTATTTGGAAAATACAATCAATTTCTAGATTTTAGTTAATCTCTCAATCAAATCGACAAGAGGTGGCTACCTAAGAGCCCGTTTAAATTAGTAACAACCCGAGTTTTTGTTCAGCACACATCACCGTCTCTGTGGATTCGATTCCGGACTTACCGGATATTATGCTACGTCGGTCTCCACCCTACGCTTGGGGCAACCCATTATTTTAGGATTAGGAAATCGTCAAGCATTTTTGGCGGGTAGTTATTTTTTATTTGTTTTCTTTTTAGTTCTTTATTTTTTTTAATTGTTGAAAAGCGAAAAAAAAAATGGCCCATTTTGCAAGGTGGTATGGAGGTTATGCAAGACAATTTGATTGTCCAGTGTCACTTCCTATATTTTATGGTTTGGGTCCAGAAAATCCTTTTTCACATGTTCATAACCTTGAGGAAGCTTTTGGTAGCGATGAAGTGACTCTTTTACATGTATTCCCAGCATCTTTGCGTGATAGTGCTCATGATTGGTTTAATTTTTTGAGTCCAAGATTGACATGGAATGAGATTGTGATACAGTTTTTCAAAACTTTCAATCCCTCATATGAGACTCATATGCTTTTAGAAGAATTATCACATTTCTCTCAACAAGATGATGAGTCTTTTTCACAGTGTTGGGAGCGATTTAAAAATTCCGTATTCTCTTGGTCGAGTTATAATTGTGAGCTTGGCAGTCTTTTGGCTATCTTTTGCCGTAGTTTAAATCCTAAGCCATGCCAGGTGGATTTTAGTTCCACTGATGAATTTCTAGATAAAAACCCTGAAGAGGCTTGGGATTACCTAGATAACTTGACCCAAAAGCTCCAATTTTATGAGTTGACTGAAAGTTCCGAGGATACCAATTCTGATGGGAGGGAAAAAGAGGAAATAGAGCCGCTTTATTTTGATCAATTAACTGATTCTCTATCTTGCAATCAAGTTGAAAATTTTCAAGTGGATAATTCATGTGTATTGGAAGATGAAATAACAGAGTCACTTGTAACTAACAAAATAGTTAGTTTACCTGAAGTGCAACAGTCTTCTCAAGAGCATCCTAGTACACTTGAAATGGATTTTCATGATGCGACTCTTGAGAAGTCGTTGCCAATAATTATGCAAAGTCCACTTATTCTTGATGATCAAATATCCCCAGCCATAGATATTGATGTCATCACTTCTATTGAGCATCCACCATTGCAAGAGATTATCACATTTGAACAAATTGACTTTCTTGGTGTTGATAATTTTAATATGGTTTACCATCCATGTTTTCTAACACTCATCAACAACTTGAAAGGTAATTTGGTTTGGAATATGCAATTGGTGGAATTTAAATTTCAAACACAGCTAAGGCAATTAAGATATTCTAAGTATTTAGTTTTGTGGCATGGTCGCGTACAATTTTTAACGGAATGCTTGAAGTGGGTTGAGATGTTGATTTTGATTGCTTTTCGTAGTGTGATGAACAGTTGGATTTCACGTGATGGGAGTGAATGTCATTAATTTTTTGTATAGTTTTTTTTTGTTTCTTTTCTTCTCTTCCTTAGATTACCTACTTTTATTTTATTTTATTTTTTTTGTGAGGACTAACATTGCAGGATGCTTCGTTCAAGTTGGGGGGTCTTCTTCCCGCAATATTATTTCTTGCATAGCTCTTCGTTACGAGGTGATACATTTCCCTTCTTTTTCTTTTATGTCCTATTTTTGTTCTTGCATTCAATGAGGACATCGAATGATTCAAGTTGGGGGAGGAATTACTTTGGAAGTATATTTTTGAAAATTATAAAAAAAAAAAAAACTTGTTGGATCCTTTCTACTTGAGACTTGGAGATTGCAATGTTTACTTGTTTGTTGCTTGTGCTGAGAATCTGTGGGCATTTCTTGAAAATTTTTGTTGCATGGTAGTTCTTTTTGCTAGCTTAGTGATAGGAATTCATTCTGGCATACACTCTTAGCATCTTTGCACTGCACGTTTCTTGGACCTTGACTGCTTGTGAGTTGTGACTTGAGTGCTTTCAATGGCTAGATTAGTGGAGACTGTTGCCCATGTGAGCTTTAGTGCCTTACCTTTCTTTGGAGTGGTGTCACATAAATTCTTTGTTTGTCGTAAAAAAGGAAGCTAGATCGTTGTCGATCTCATTATCTTTGTCGTCAAGTATTAGGACTTAATGCATGCCTATTATTTCTTCTTTTGGGAATGGAAAGTTACATGGTTGTATTGCCCCTAGGAGATGATAGTAGGCCATTTTTGTGCTTTGAGCCGGTTCGTTTCTTTCTCTTAAACATTTTATCCCTTGCAAGCCACATGGTGCCTTTTGCATGAGCCTTTTTCTTGTTAAGCTTCACCAACCATATTGTGTCCTGAGAATGGCAAATTAATCATGTGAAGGTTAAGTTTTGAAGAGAATGGAGAAAGTGTTTTTGAGAGAGATGCGCTTGAAATATTGTGTGTTCTTCCCCATAGCTTAAAAAAAATATTGAGCAAATTACAAAGAAAAAAATAATGGAACTTGAATGAAAAAGGGGAAGATACTCATACATTTGTTTGAAGAAAGAAACATGTGAACTTTAAAGGGGAATTGTGTGAAGGGTGAAAAATAAGAGAGATGTGGCGAAGTTGAAAAGAATTATAAGAGGGTGCACATTGTTACACTTGCTCACTCATACATTTGTTTGAAGAAAGAAACGTGTGAACTTTAAAGGGGAATTGTGTGAAGGGTGAAAAATAAGAGAGATGTGGCGAAGTTGAAAAGAATTATAAGAGGGTGCACATTGTTACACTTGCTCTTTGTTGTTATAGCCGATTCTCGGACACTTGCTTATGATTTATCCTAACCTTTGAAGCACTTTTCCTTACCCAATGATATAACCGAATAAAAGTCCTATTTGATCTTAGGGGCAATGGGTTATGGATCGATGGATAGATAGTCTTCAATGCTTGACATTCCTTTCATGAGATCATGTGTCTACCTTAAAAAGCTTTCTCTTCGTGTCTAAAGTGTGCGAGTTACTTTGATTCCTTATTGCATAACTTCCGCTCGCACACATTGAGAGTTTATTAAATGCACCGTGTTTCGAGCGTTTTCTTTTGTTGAGTGCATGACACAGTAAGAATTGAAGTCGAGACTCGGTCCGGAGAGATGACTTGGTTGTGGTTCACTTGCTGTTAAGATCCTTGCTTACACACGCTAAGTTTGGGTGCCGTGATCTATTTCTATGTTTTGATAGCCTCTAGAACTATTATCGCACATGCTATGTTCTTGGCATTGGCGCATCAAAGAGTTGCATTGCAGATTCTTTTTGGGTTTCAAGTAAAAGGATTCGCGGTGTTTTGTGGGTGATCACTGCTGAAAACCCTCACGAGACTTCACTCGTCCTACCGAGGCCGCCTGAGGGTTTAAAAGAACTATCAGTTTTAATTTGTTTTCTTTAGTTGCATTTTATTTTCTTTGCTCGAGGACTAGCAAAATGTAAGTTGGGGGGTGCCCCCCCCCCCCCCCCCCCCCTAGGGATTAGAACAGGAAGCAATACAAAGGTGTTATACCTTTAGTTTTAGGTTTGAAAGAGTGGATTGAGCTTTGAATGGATGGGTTGATTGGATGATTGTATGCTTGTAACCTCTCTTTTTTTCTAACCCTTTGGAAGAAAGAGTGAGGGGGGTATTTATAGGGAAAACACTATCCATTAATGGAAACCTTCCAAAAATGGAAAGTATAAGGTCAGCTGCAACTTTAACCAGTGCGCACGGGTTATGGACGTGCGCGCGCGGGTCCAAACATTCACGCATTGGTCAATGGTCAATCATGGCCATTTGACCAACACCTAGCACTTTGATCCGCGCGCACTAGTTCTCAACCAGCGCTTGCCAGCAAGATTCTGGGACGTTTATTGGGGTTTCAAAACGCTCAAAGCTCAACCACTTATCATTCCCAGGGTGTTCTTGATCTGTTTTATCATTGGGAAATAAAAAACCTAGAATAAACTAATCTGGAAAGTCCAGATTGGGGTGTCTACAAATCGGTGAGACAGGAATACGTCGGAAGGGCAAAACGGCGAGAGATGGCAAGAAAGTGATGAGGGGCAGAAAGCACTAGGGAGAGAGAGAGAGAGAGAAAGAGAGAGAGAGGTGATGAGGAGGAGGAGGAGGAAGAGGAGAGCAGAAAGGGAGGAGCACCAAGGGGAGGTCAGAGGTGCCCTCTCCCCCCCAAAGCACAAACCCTAACCGATGGAGGGAAAAAAAAAGAGAAGGTGAAAGGTTCTAGAGAGAGATGGGGAAGGGGGAGTCTTTTCTATATTCTGTTTAATTATATTGTTTATATTTCATTAATGCTATGTCTATGACTTGATTGTTATCATTACGTGAACTTAGAACTGGACAATTGGTACACTGAGTGGTACTTAGGGTTGGAATTAAATTGGTTAGACGTTAATAAGACAAGTGAAACAAAAGTTGATTAGTGATACTAAGGACTTGACAATGTAAAGAGCAACCTAAACGGAGTTCCTGAAGCTAAGGGCGGTCGGAAGGTCTCTAATAGAGAAAATGATAGAACAACCTAAACGGAGTCCTTGAAGGGAAGGGCAGTCAGAAGGACTCTAATGAAAAGAAAAAGGTTTAGAGCAACTTTAACGGAGTCCCCGAATGAAACGGAGCCAGAAGGACTCTAATGTAATTCTGGTTATGACATGGAATGATTAGCTTCAGTGGGACCTATACCTCTGGCTATGGTCGTAAGTGAGTTCAGTAGGTAGATAACTTAGATGTACTCACTTAGCATCCCGATGTAGGATAACTAAGAGGGGAGTTAATCATGGGACAATCATAGTTGAAGTTATTGAGAGGAAAGCTCGGAAAAAAATCATAGAAATCACTTAAAGACAAAAAAAAAAATTCGTAGAAGGCTACTTGCTACTTTGTTTTTATTAGATGTTCGCTATTGTTTGACATGTATATTTGTGTAATGCATGGGTTAGTGAAAATAGAGATTATTTACTAAGTATCAAAATTCATTTTAGTACCATTTGGCCTAACGTTTCGTGCAAGATACCCACAATACAGGAAGTGAGCAGTACTTTCCTGAGGAGAACCAAATTGTGAAAATCAAGCCGAAAGAAGTTTTGGGATCCTTACCAAACTTACTACTTCGAATTCAGGTCTGTAATGAACTAAATTATTATTTTGGAATTATTATACTTAATTAATGAAATTATTTTTAATTAACTACTATTTTCAAAAGGAATTCCCAGTTAATGCCACTGAAATTCGGGGTGTTACACGAAGTTGTCACTTACCTTGTGCATCTAATTGTTGTGTCAATTTTGACTTCGGAATGGTGTTGTGCACCTCCGAGCCGTAGGATTGTGCATCCGCCGGCTCGAATCTCTTCTCGGCAACCAACAATTAAGAGCCGTTCATTGCCGAATTGAGATCCGAGCCGTCGGATGCAAGATTCAATGGCTCGAAGATGCACAACATGGTGCTGCACACGGCACCATCCCCCAATTCCTCAATTATGGTTGAATACTCCAGGCTTCTTCCAAATTTTCGTGTTTTTTTCACCTCCCATATAGGACATAGGAGCGGTTAATTTTACAAGTCTCATTGAGTGTATCATGTTATCACAAAGATAAATGTATATCATTCATATATACCTAAAATCTCATGTTATCACAAAGATAAATGTAGATCATTCATATATACCTAAAATCAAAAATTGTTCTACCAAGCTTATGTCGAAATCATATCAACTTGATTTTTAATTAACTTCCATATATACACGTTGACATTTGCAAAACCAGTGCTTCAACTTATCTAATGCACATTGGTGATAAATCTCAATTTACATTACATTACATTACATAAGCAAATCTCGATTCATATCTTCATGCTATTTCCACCCCAAGGCTATTGCGACCCTACTAATAATGTCACGAATAATGTCACGAAGAAATGTAAATATATCCACCCTTTCTAGCTTTGAAAATCACATTCTTCCCTCAAAAAAGGCTACTCTACGTACCTAACGGGAAAACTGCTCGACTGTCCCAGCCATTAAGCTAATTATTCTATTGGTGGGTACAAACTGTTCCCCACTCTCTCTCTCTCTCTCTCTCTCTCTCTCTCTCTATGTGGATTCCAGCAACGAGAACCTCAAGTTCTTCATTTAAATAAGCTGGTTCAATTTTACAGACAATTCAAGAGCAAATCAAATTGAAGATTAAAAACCGTGAGGGGGAAAATTTCAAAAACAGGGATAACTTTATGCCGCATTTCGGTAATTAATTAACCCCGTTTTTGGTGTCCTTTTGTTCTGTAGTGGTAGTACCGTAGTGGGGAGGGGAGAATTGGGCCCAATCACCGGTGCCTTCCTTGAGAGCCGCCTTTATTCTTGGCAAAGAAAGTATTCTTTGGCTTTGGAATCTCGTGAATATCCATCACCTGAATCGTTCTTTGCTTTTTGGCTTCAAAAAAACAGAAAAGAAATACAACTTACAAAAGCAGAATCTGGGAAAATAAAAGATAGGAAACAAGAAAATATTAGCTTGTTGTGCACCATTCGAGCCATCAGTTCGCCAATCCAATCGTCCAAATTTCATTTCGGCAATCAATGGTTCGGTTGCTGAATGGTGGAGATGAGATATGGACCATTAGATTGCCGAACGAGCGGCTCGGATGATACTATGCACCCCCACACAGCACCATCCCCTTGCCGACGTGGTGTCGTCAATTCATTCATGTTTGGCCACATAAGCCCGTTGCAAGTACACATGGCCGAGCATGAATTGTACCTGTGACACCACATCAGTACACCATGTTGTGTACTCGTTTCACAAAGTACTTTTCTACAGGAAATTGTCAAAAATAAAAACCATTCTGAGCTTCTTGGTAGTTCTCGTGAAGACGTTTCCTAGCTGAAGCCAGCCTTTCATCTATGTTTGATTCCTTCTGTTCTCTCTGCAAAATTAGCATGAACTTGATTCAAATGGACTTTCCAAAAACTGTTTCAAAAACAATGACACTCCTGGTTTTCATTTTATCGGGGAAATGATAATCAAACATTTTTTTTAATCAGTATATTCAAACATTTCAGTGCATCATTGTTATGCTTTCTTATAGAGCAAGTCCACCTGCATGTCAAAACCCCTTGATATTGCTAAAATTTAGCAAAAGTAGAAAAACGGCTACCTATCGGGTAGAGCCAAATTTGCTGAGCAAAAAATTTTTGACAAGTTGCCAAATCAAGGGCAAACACGTTTCAAACCAAAAGGTTTTTAAAACATGGTTTTGAGCAAATTTGGAACCCAACCCATCTTTTCGGAAGAACAAAAATATGTTTTCAAATTCCCAAAACATATTCCACACTAAAATCAAATGGTTACTAGAATGAAACAATGTTGTTCCATTTTTCTCTCAATTTTTCTCAGTAACCGAACAGACGAATTTTTTTGAGTGACAATAACAAATCTAGATGGGGTACCTTAACAATAGGAGGGGCAGAAGCAGATATGGGAAGGGAATGGGACTGTTTGGCTGGAGCATCTCTTCTAGGAATTGGTTTTGGTTTTGGTTTTGGTATCGGGTCTGGTTCTGAATAGTTCTTGTCTGAACCGGAACTCCCATCTACAACGCCCAATTAGTTAGCATGTACCAAATCATGATTGCATCACATGCAGAAAAGATATGCTCCAGGAATCAATCAAATAGAGAAAGAATAAACCAAATTGAGATTGGAATCAGATTCAGTAGTTACTGTGTGGATTTGGAGAGTACGCGAAATCAGGAACCTGTAATAAAGACGACAACTTTTAGATCTCAAAAGTTTTCCAATTTCCAATTACTTTTTTCCAGGTAAAGAGAGAGAGAAATGCATCACAGGAGGCAAAGTTTGTAATTTTCCAAAATCTAGTACTTTTGAGAAATCATTTTTTCTAAAATTAAAATAATTACCATTTTTCTAACTTAGTACTTTCTTTTAAACCAAATTATTTTCAAGGATTAATGTATATACGTTATTTTGCCTTTTCTTAAAAATCATTCTTTTTCAAAAGAAATAGATGGAAACACTTGCATATGGGAAAATGATAAGTCAAAACATTTATCGAAAATTGATTAAATCACAATGCAAGTACTAAAAATTGAAACCAACAACAATGTTTTAAATATCATGGCCGACCAATTCAACCCCTTAAATGGTCCTTTTTCCAATTCGGTCATCTAAAAAAAAAAAAACTTAGATTTCAAAACCGACTTCTTTATCTAAGCCCAAAAATTATACTCCTATAACATAGCTTCTTTTTTTTAAACATAGCTCAAAAAGCATTTTTGTAGGCTCTCTTTTTTCCAATACCCAAAGGAGTAATTTTTAATTTTTAGGCTTTCTTCTCAGGCAAAAACCAAAAGAAGAAAATGAACTTTTTTTTTTTTTTGTAGACAACCCAACCTGGTGATGACCGTTTTGGGCATTCCTCGGCGGTACGCTCTGCAGCGGGGAGTCTCCATCAGCTGCCGCCATTAGTAAACCTCCTTTTCAGTTCAAATAACCAGTAATTCTAAAAAGAGAAAGTACTAGAGAGGAAGGAGGAAGGAGAGAGCACAGGGCTTTAGAATGAGTTTCGGTCCAGTTTGCTACAGTCCAGTCCTCTGAAGTTTTGGTATGGTACTCTTCTCAATGATTCGTTAAAGTGAACAATTCTGATCATTTTTTTTTATCAAGTTTGAAAAGGATTCACGATCGGTCAAATGAAAAGGATTCACACGGGTCCAAACTAGATATGAGTGGACCGTATCAAACTAGACTGGAACTGCGGATCAATAAAAACTAGACTGGAATTCAGTTATAGGAATTTCGTGTGAAATTACCAAGGAGAGTAGAAGACGCGTGCTCATCTGTTTCCTTCAATTTGACCCATTCATCAACCAAGTCTTTCCATTTTCTGTAAAAGAACCAACAAACAATCCTAATCCAACAACTTCCTAAACTCCAACTACTCTTTGTATAAAACTACAAAAATCACAATTTCCAGAAAAAATAAAAAATAAAAAATAAAATAGAGAGTATTTTTCAGTTCAAAATCTACATACCTGACGAGTTGTTTAACCAGTCTCCGCACTTCATTCGAAGGGTGCTTCCTCAAGTGATTCACATGCCTCCCAATATCGGTTTCCTGAAAAATGGGCAGAGAGAGAGAGAGAATGTAGCAGATTTAGATAACAAACAGGGCAGAAAATATTTGTTCATGAACAAATGTGTGAAACCAATGAGAAAGAATTGACCTTGAGAGCTTTGAATGTTATATCCATATCTGCTAGGCCTTGAAGCAATTCAACCAGAGAATCTTCAGACTGCCAAAAAAAAACACTGGAAAATCAAGTCTAGAACAACAAAAACAAAAGTTTTAATAATCGATAGGTCGCTAGTGGGACGGAAGAAGGGCTCCTATTGCTGACTAATCGGCTGCCTAATCTAGGCGTTATACCACCAGAAAGGCAAACCATCAAAATCACTCACTACAGCAGAGTTCATACAAATTGCTTATTACTAAAACACAAACCTCATTAAAACTGATTCCAATAAAAAGCACCAAACAGGGAAGTAAAATTGAACCAGTCAGGGCTACCTGGTCTGGATCTTCAATCTGTTCTTTGATTCTCAGAATTTTGGTTTCTTCATCATCGTCGAACAAATCCCCAAACAGATCTCGGACCCGTTCATCTTCTTCTCCTCCTCCTCCTCCTTCTTCTTCTCCATCCTCAACGTCGTCGTTCCCGTGAACGGTCCCCGGGGTCGAAAAGGGCGAACCTTGCTTTTGATTTTCGCCCATCTCGATCGAGACCTTGTGTTTCTCCTCGACTTGCAGCCTCCGACGACCGTCCACGTCGCAGTTCTCGCAGCGCGACGTGGCGGCGTAGAGGCGCTCCACGATTAGGTCCCTCCGGTCCTTCAACTCCGTCCCGTAGTCCGACGAAGCTACGCTGATCGCCGCGTCGATTATCTCCCACACGTTTACTCCTGAATTCGACAGAATCGTCCGAAACTCATCCAAATCCATCCCAGGTCTCTCTCTCTAGCTTTCTATAGCTCTTCTAAAAAATTGGCGCATACATGTCAATATACATCTGTATATGTAGCGCTCTCTCTCTCTCTAGCTCTCTCTCTGCTATTGACCAATTCTCTCTCTAAACTTCTGTCTAATCCGTCGATGACTTCTGTCAAATCCGCCGACGATTGTAGCTCTGCTCAAAACTCGGTAGATATAAAATATACATCAACACATGTGCATATACTCTCTCTCTCTCTATTTCAAAACATCATGCGCCGATAAGTAGAGCTGTATTCAGCCAAAAAATACAGAAGTATCGGTAAACATATGTAGGAGTATATAGCGCTCTCTCTCTCTCTCTCTCTCTCTCTAGTAATTGCAAATTCAATGAGAAAGATATCTGCAATTACGTCACCGGATCGGGAAATCAGTAAGACATGATTTCTGAGAAAAACAGATTCAGATTCAAAGGAACCCAACGTCGTCAACCAATTACCGAAAGTAGGCTCAGAAGCCCATAGATCTGAGTCAGAAATGCACAGCCGCAACTCGCGAGAGAGAGAGAGAGAGAGAGAAACAAAGAGCGCTATGGGAACCTTTTTTCCTGAAAGGGTCGGAGCTGTTGGCTTATTTGCGAATATACCTCGAGGAAGTATCCAGAAATTTCGAGGAACATCCGAGGGTATGAATGTCCGAGAACGAAATTTCGGAGCCTTTTTCTTTTTCCGTTTTCGGTCTGGATTTGGAATTTTAGTAAGTTTTCGTGGGGTTTTCTGTGAATATGACTTTTGAAGTGGCAAACGTTTTTCAGGATCTGTACTCTCTCTCTCTCTCTCTCTCTCTCTCTCTCTCTCTTGTCTGTTCCACTGATTTTGGTTTGTTAAATCGGATGACAGCGCAGGGAGACAAAGAGTGAGGAGAGAGAAAGTCCGAGCACTCGGGGTTTTGATTTTCTTTAATTTGCAATGACAAGTTGATGTATATTTTACTACTATTTTATATACTCCTGTGAAAGATGGAATCAGGTCCTCGACCTCCTCTCGGACCTTCGTCACAAAAATGCGCGTATTTGAACAGAAATAAAAAGGTCTTTCAAAAATATCTCAAAGCTAATTTACGTTACAAGAATGACAATTGAGAACGAAAAATGTTGAACTGGAATGAGAATGCGAGCATGAGGATTGAAAGCTAGAACAAATGTCCAAACTGTAAAATTACTGACCTAGCTTAAGTCTCTTTTTTGTTCTATTTGGGCTCATTAATTGGTTTGCCCAGCCCATTTGAATAATCGATATTGTTAATTTTTTTTAGAATTTATCGAGAACATTATTCATGTTAAAAGACTCCCGAATATTATATTGACTATTGGTTTATATGTTTTGAAAACATGTCTCTCATCCTAAATTTGTTCATATAAAGGTGTTCCGAAAAAAATCAACTAACATCAAATATTTATGTTTTGTGTTGCTAATATTTTTTACGAGCTTTAAACAATGGACAATTTCAATTATTGTAATTGACACAAGAAAGGCTCACAATGTGCCTATAAGGCCCAATAGTAATTGGAGAGCAATGGCCGAGTGACATGGTGGGGTGGTGTCACCCTATCCCAAATTTTAAACTGTATTTTTATATTAGTGTAATTTTATTAAACAGTCCTACTATATTCCAACAACTTTATATTTTATAGAGGTAGTGCAAATATTGCGTTTTAATAAATGAATGATTCATAAATGAATTTGTACAAGAAGACCACAAGAAATTTCTTTTTACGAAAAAATCATCCTAGTCATATTAATACGAATATAAAGTACAAGTAACACAACAAAACAAAATACAACAAAAACAGCAAACAAAAAACAAAGGAAAGTTGCGTGAAATCAAATATCGAAGCCAGACCCATCAATCACACTCGTTAAGGTGGATGAAGTGACCAAGATCAGTAACAACCGGAGCTCATTCCTGCCATACATTGAAGAACCATCACTGGATCTGTTGCGGATGCCACCACGATCACTGACGAATCGCTCAAAAATTTGTCGATAAGGCCGATCAAATTCAAAAGCCAAAACTCAAATTCGATCCCCCAAATTTTGCTTTTGAGTCCAAAAATGACAGGGAGAAATGGAGATCTTGCCTACCTAAAGGGAAAGTCTCAACCATCTCATAATCATGGAGGCAGAAGATGAGGGAAAGAGAAGGGGAAGGGGGAGGTGGGGCCCATAGGGGAGAGGGGATGGGAACCCTCACTGAGACACACTCTCCCTAGGAATTCCTAGATAGGATCACGAGAGAATTGAGCCAATCTCATGTACATTTATTTTAGATAAAAACAGATCCTACCAACGGCAAAATCCAATTGCATGGATATAAGTAACCTTATTATTCTCACATTTACTAACAACATGCAAGAACACAAGTGAAATCTCATCAAATAATACCATTTTTGAATCTAAATTTTAGCCTCACCACTGTTGGAAAAGATGTTGTTTCTTCTACTATATTTTTTTGGTGAAATTACATGAATATGCCCTCATCTATATATTTTAGATAGGATCACGAGAGAATTGGACCAATCTCATGTTTTATTTTAGATAAAAACAAATCCAACCAATGGCAAAATCCAATTACACAGATATACAAGTAACCTTATTGTTCTCACATTTACAAAACAACATGCAATAAAACAAGTGAAATCTCATCAAATAATACCATTTTCGAATCTAAATTTTAGCTCCACCACTATTAGGGAGGATGTTGTTTCTTCTACTATATTTTTTGGGCAAATTTTCGTAGTAGTCCCTGTAGTTTTATGGTTGTCTCACTTTCGTCCCTCTAGTTTCAAAGTGCTCGAATTTCGTCCCTGTAGTTTGTTTTATGTTCCAAATTGGTAAAATCGTTAACACCGTTAATGAAACTAACGGAACAAAACAATAAGTATTCCAATTTTCAATCCATTTGAACCGATGCGAAGATCTTATTTTTTTGATGATTTTATCCTAAATGGTCGTAATGAATTTTTGGCTCTAAGGCCTTTCAACGAGCACCCGAAGACTTCTTATTTAGTTTCAGGGCTCTCTTAGGGTGCTCATTGAAAGGCCTTAGAGGCAAAAATTCATTACGACCATTTAGGATAAAATGATCAAAAAAATAAGATCTTCACACCGGTTCAAACGGATTGAAAATTGGAACACTTATTTTTTTTTTCCGTTAGTTTCGTTAACGGTGTTAACGATTTTACCAATTTGGAACGTAAAACAAACTACAGGGACGAAATTCGAGCACTTTGAAACTAGAGGGACGAAAGTGAGACAACCATAAAACTACAGGGACTACTACGAAAATTTGCCCATATTTTTTTGGTGAAATTACACGGATATCCCCTCATCTATATATTTTGGACATGGAGACTCTTACGTTTAAAACAGCCATTCAGACCCCCTCATCTATCTAAAATAAAAAAATTAGCTGACTCTGTTAACGGAATAAAGGGCAATGATGATTCTACTCCTTAAAACTCGCCCACACTGACCCCCTTGTTTATAAAATAAAAATAAAATTTATCTACGCTGACCCCTTCAACTTAACTGTTATAGACGATGGGGTGTTTTTGGGCATTTTTAAAGGTTATAATGTCTTCGATCGTATCCAAAACGTATAAATGAGGGGTTTTCATGTAATCTTACCTATTTTTTTTTATCAATTGTTTTCTTCTACTACTGTTGGTTGACTGTGTGGATAGAATTGCGATCACAGTTGTATCCACATTCTCTCATTATTTTCAGTCTATTCTCTACCCTCTATCATTTTGCCACGTGAGAAGTTTTCAAAGTGGACCCACACATACATTCAAAGTGCCTTCGAATTTTTATTGGGAAAAGTGTGGTTGAACCCCGGATCCACTTTTAACTCGTTTTCGAAGCAAGAAAATGAACGGTCCTGAGGCAGGTAGCTAGGTAGTATACAAAGTAACTTGTATATTTAATCGAATAGTCAGTCCATCGTTCATGTTTCATTTAATTTTCAGAACAGTTGGACGATATATTAAATGTAACTCAATTATTCTTTGAATTGATTTTGAATAACTTTTTACTCATGTTGATCAAGAAATTTTTAAAGAGAGCTTATTGATCACCGTACTAGATTATTCGAGTTTCATTTAAACTATTTACAAGTTTGAAAATATATTCAAGCATCAGTTGTTTATACTACGAATTCATCTCAAATGAACTTTATTAAACTAGAATAGAAGTGTGAGTTCAAAAATAGTTTGGTTGTTTAATATTTTAATATGGCCGGTTGGTTCTTCGAAAACTTTGATGAATCTTTATTTGCCAACCACATACTACTAGGTTTTTATGAAGGACTTTACTATTTCAGCCGCTCCTAAAGCAATACTTTTACTTCTTTCTTTTCTTTTCTTTTTATTTATCTTCTTTAAAAGGTGCAAATGATTTTTGTCCGTCCCTCAACAATTTAGGCCGCCTTTGACATAACTTTTTTGTCGCTTTTAGATTGGTCTCTTTTTTGTCAATTGATTCTTATTATGTTTGGTTCAAATTTTTATATCACATCGTTCTTTTCTATAAAAATATCAAAAAGTATAAAATAATTAAAGTTTAAAAAGAAATTATAAAATACGACATAAAATTTCAGAAAACAACTAAAAGAACCGCTCCAAAAAATAGGCCAAAAGTTGGGTCAAAATTGTGCCGTAGAATACTTCTGGAGTCTTTTTACTAAACTTTGAAATCCGTCGCTGGACTCCACTTTTGACTTCTAAAAGAGCATCTCTTGTTTATTAAAAATCATTTTACTGCTATTTTACCATAATATAACTGTTTTTTTTATATGAATTTGTTATGACCAAGATTCTGAACATTGTACTGATTTTTCTACAGGTACAATCGATACATACCGATACAGGTCAAATATTGGGTACCTTCTCGGATTTAAACTCTATAATACCATATTACATGTACTATAATTTTCCCAATACCATCCAATTAATTTCAATATATTATTTCTACGTATTTTATTTGAAATTATATTATCTGAAAAAAAATTATTGTACTACAAGAAAAAGTGTAATCAGTGACGAAAAAGTTGAATTTCATTGCTAATTAAGTATACTTGGCAATGAAAAAAATAAATTTGTCACTGTTTTGAAAACTTCCGCGACGAAATTATTTCGTCACCAATTATACCTATTTTAACAACATAAAAAATATTTCCGTCACCAAATGCACCCACCCATTTGGCGACAAAGATAACCATTTGGTGACGAAAATTTTCAGATAATTGAAGATTGATGAAGATAATTGAACAGAGTTGAGGACAAACTTTTTGTGTTACATTTGTGTATTGGTTTGACTCTGAAAGTTGATTTAAGCTTGGATCTAACTACGTTCGGATGTGCCTTCAGCATGCACTAGTTATCATAACAAATTTCTATCGATTTTGGGGTTATAAATGTCCCATAAATTTTATGTTAATATTTTAAGAGACAAATTGACATTCGGTATATTGTAAGTTGTGTAAAGTATTTCTCTAAAAACACTCAATTAATAACGTTATATTTGTATCTTTCGTTCTTTGTTTCTTCACTCACCCTACATTATTGTGAGAAAACATGATGAGAGAACCTAGAGTTGGTCTTTTATTTTATCGGAAATTCTAAAAAAAATCTATTGGCCTATGACGAAGGTTCAAAAAGTTTATTAAAATATGTAAAAAGTATAAATAAATAAAAAAAAGTGTGTGATATCGTATTGATAGAAGCAACAAATGTGTTGAAGTGAGTTTTTTTTTTTTTGTCAATTTTGTTAGACCACCCCCAATGGGCTATCTATAGAAGGAACCTATTTTATAATCTCCACTACACCAAAGCAGCAACAAGAACTTAGGTATATTGAAGTTTTAGCTATTTTAGATTGTGAAAGTACAAAAAAAAAAAAAAAAAAAAAAGCAAATGCAACAGCCTCAACAAAAGCTATGGTAGAATACATGGTACATTTGTCTACAATGCTTTGACACAAGTAGAGAAGCATTGTACATCAGGTATTTACTAATGTTTGACATTAATTTCTCTCTCTCTCTCTCTCTCTCTCTCTCTCTCTCTCTCTCTCTCTCTCTCTCTCCTTTTTTGAAAAATTTGCACACTGTAGTGCATTGTTGAAAAGGAAAGAAAATATATTTTAATAGAAGATAGGTAAAATAAATAGTTATCTTTTTAGTGCTGAAAGAGATGTGAATAGATAAAAAGAAAAATGTGCACTATTCACTAGCTATTTTTCGCTAACAACTGGCATGCTCTAAACGTGTTAGTGTTGCAAAGTAATTTTCAATTTGACACGAGAAAATTACTTATGTAGTACCCTTCTGTCTTTTTTCACTTGCTTTTATTTTTTATTATGTTTCCATTTAATTTGATCCTGGTTGATCACTTCAACATTAAATGACAAAATTTAAAAGTCGAATTGTGGGGGGCTGATTTCTTCTCCTCAATCTTGACCCTTCTGAACCGAGCGACGTGGCACCGGACGTCAGGTACCTGCAGAACCGGAGGAGGTTGTTCCTCCGGGAAAAAGCTCCGACGATCTAGTCAGAAAAGGAGCCGGGAAGAAGTTTGGTAAGAAAATATATGCTAGGGGAGTAAAGAATATGTAGAGAGCTCACCTCCTTCTTGGAGGAGATATCCTCCTATTTATAGGCAAGGAAAGAGAGTGGAGTATGGGTTGTTTCTGTCACCCACGTGCTCACTGATGCTCGGATGACGTCACGAGTCAGGAGCATTAAATGACCGCCGCTTGTGGGGAAAAGGGGAGCCGCCCAGTCAGAACAAAGGGGGGGTCACATCACTCAGAGCTGTCCCATCCTTTATCAGATGGGCTTCCCACGTTTCTTTGGAACCTTCTAGAAGGTTCTGGCACTGTGGTCTCCGAGTGAAGTTATCGTGTCCGAAGGAACGAGAAGTGAGAGTTGATGTATCTCACCGAACGAACGAAACCTTACCACTATCATATCCGAACAAACGGGTATCTTCCTTCGGAACATGATCGAAGCTCGGCCGGGTCCCTCAAGACACTTTATCCTTCGGATAACGTGTACGACTGACGTACCTGGGTCCCTTGTAGAGCAGATGAACTGAGACAACTAACTGGTCAGGAACATCATATCAAGTCCCCTGAATATTTTGAACCTCTTGGACCTTCGGATATTTCGCCCCACTACAATAGCCCCTCAACTCCTGTTTCCATAGTTGTAAAGCTTCGGAATGGAAGGAGGAGTTGAAAAATCGGTAGTGGCTGAGGAACAAACCGCCACCGAACCGGAACCGTTGACATGAACTTCCGAACGTCAGTACAATGTCAAGCATCAGAAAGATGTTGAATCGTCAGGTCCGTACTTTTCATTTAATGCTCCTGCAACCGCCAGCTTCAGAAGAAGCCACGCGTCCAACCGCCATTGGATATCGATACGGCGCAGCCCGTATGTCTCCACGTGTCAGACATCGACGGTCACATCAATCTCCCGCCCAAATCCTACGGTTGGGGGCTCGGCGATGCTTCGAATTCCGCCCTAGGTATAAGAGGCGGCGAGAGGAGAGAGAAAATCACTTTTTCTCCTCCTCTCTGACGTTTGAATAGCACCGGCCGTCCCTCTCTCCAGATATTCAAGCCATCTGAAGATTTTCGACGATTTTGAAGACTTCGACCCAGATTTTTCGTTGATTTCCAGGTATCTCTGCTTTCTCACTCTCTTCATGCATCTCAGTTACCGTTTCTGGGTCGTTTTTCTTGCTTTTCACCTGGTTTTCCCGCCTGTGCACTGTTGAAAACTGTAGAACACGTTGAAGATATTCATATGTTCTTCCGAACGTAGTTGAATCTTCAACATCTGTTCTTCCGAGCACCAATAGGAATACCCTCTTTCCAGTTTTTAATCTTTTTACTCGGAACTCGGAATCTCTGCTTCGGTTAGTCGTCTCTCAGAAGGATCGGTTCCCCCGGAGCCACGCTTCACTGAACATAGGCACATTAGGACTTGACCATGCAATTCGCTAACGGTCCTTCCCCTTGCACTTTTGCTTATAGGTATGGCTACTTCTGCTTCGGTTTTTTGGTTCGTTTGTGAATTAACCGGGATGTTCGGAAAAAGTGCAAATCTGACTTGCAAATTTTATTGGTCACGCTCCATCATGTTTTTGTTCGGATATCTTGTTCTATAGTATAGCCCCCTATCTGCTAGGATTGCCGAGGGACAGAGGCGGGAATTCAAGCAGATAGTAAATTAACAATTATCCGAGGGCACACAGAGGAAGATATCGCCCGAGCGAACATAATGGTGAGAGCTACGAAAGAGACGCCCAAACGAATGCGCCGAGGGCGAAGTAGAGGTCGCTCGGATGGATGTGCCGAGGGCTAAGTGGATTTCACCCACACGAACACGATGTGGAGCCCAACGGCTTAAAAGTGGGCTAGGTGAGATACCCAATACTTACAGAAAACACAGAAAATAAACAAGATAAGAAAAGAAACTTCTATTATCATGGCCCAAAGGCTTACAAGGTTTAACAGAAATAACAAGTGAAGAAAAGCAAAAACATGAAACAACAGCTAGCCATGGAACTTCCGAAGCTTCTGAGCATTCCAAGGGTTAGGTATGGGAGTACCATCCATCTCAGCTAGCTTGTAAACCCCATGGCCAATCTTCTCGATCACTCGGTAAGGACCCTCGTAGGGATCCTTAAGTTTCGTCAGTTTTTTGGCTTCCACAACCATCCGAAGAACGAGATCCCCGACGTTGAATGGCCGTGACCGAACGTTCTTGTTGTAGCTTCTCGCCACCTCCTGTTGATACGCAGCGTGCCAAAGGTGAGCATTATCGCGAAGTTCTTCGGCAAAGTCCAATTCAGAACCCACGAGAGCATCGTTAGCTACTGGGTTGAAATTTTCCGTACGGGCTGTGGGAATCAACGTGGATAGGGGGAGGACGGCCTCCATGCCGTAGGCCATGGAAAACGGGGTACGTCCCGTGGAACGCCGAGGCGTAGTACGATAGGCCCACAAGACATGAGGGAGTTCCTCAACCCATAATCCGAGCTTCCTGTCCAAACGACGCTTAAGCCCCCGGGTGATGGTTTTATTCGATGCTTCGGCTTAACCATTGCCCTGCGGATACGCGACCGAAGAATTCTGGATCGTGATCTTTCGTCGCTTGTAGAACGCTTTGAGGGCAGCAGCCACGAATTGTGAGCCGTTGTCCGAAAGAATGGCATATGGAACACCGAACCTCGAAATGATGTGCTTCCATATGAACCGTTCCACGTCACCTGCAGTCGTCTTCACCATTGCCTTGGCTTCGACCCACTTAGTGAACAAGTCCGTGGCAGTCAACAAATACTCAAAACCTCCAGGAGCCTTGGGCAATTTGTCCACAATGTCGAAAGCCCAGACTGCAAAAGGCCAAGGACTTGTGATCATCTTGAGTGGAAATGCTGGTTGGTGAATAAGGGAAGCCTGTTTCTGACACCGAACATAGCGTTTCACATATTCTTCGGATTGTTTCACCATCTTGGGCCACCAGTACCCTTGAGTCAAGGCCCGTTGCGCCATGCTTCGTCCACCCGAATGAGCCCCACAACTACCCGAGTGTAACTCGTCCAGGATGCCGTCCACTTGGGACTCAAACACCACCTTCAAATCTGGGCCCGTGAAAGTTCTTCGGTAAAGACTTCCATTGGGATCTAGAAAGTAGTTGGCAGCGCGGCATCGTATCTTGTGAGCTTCCTTTTTGTCTGCAGGCAGCGCTTGATTCTGAAGATACAACACAATGGGATCCAATTGGCTGGTGCCGAATGATATGGCTGCAACCGGTGGGTCAGAGGGTTCGAAGCTCGGAGTATTGATTTCGTCAAACACTATTGTGCGACTGCCCGAGGCTCGATACACCGAAGCGAGGCCTGCGAGGGCGTCAGCATGAGCATTATGCTCCCGAGCGATCCACTCAATTTCCACCCATCCGAATTGTTTCAGAAGAACCAAAACGTGACTTACATAGGCGTTCATTCGTTCATCCTTAGCTTGATAGTCATCATTCAAGTGTCCCACGATCAGCCGAGAGTCACAGAATACATGAACAGAATCCGCACCAAGCCGAAGGGCAGCTTGTAACCCAGCAATTAAGGCTTCATACTCGGCTTCATTATTTGTCGCTCGGTAACCGATTGAGACAACATGCTCGTTCACGGTTCCCTCGGGCGATACAAGAACTACTCCAGCCCCAGCCCCATGGATGTTTGACGCTCCATCTACAGTCATCCGCCAAGCATCTCCAGAAAATAAGCTCCATTCATGAGCGGGGCGCTTTTGGCCGAGCGTAAACCTCGTGCGTCGTGCGTCGGCTGGCTGTTGGATCCATTCCATGTGGGACTCGGTCGCAGCTATCCGAGCTTCGGTCTCCGCTAGAGTCAAAGCGTTAGCTTCATCTTGCAAGCCTGGAGTAAGCTCGGCGAAGAAGTCGGCTAACGCTTGCCCCTTGATCGCCGTCCGAGGTTCGAACTGGATGTCGTAATTAGCCAAGTCTTGAGAGAACTTGAGAATCCGACTCGAGGAATCCGTCTTCCGAAGCACCGCCTTGAGAGGAAACTCAGTAAGGACCACGATCCTATGGCATTGAAAGTAAGGCAAAAGGCTCGTTTTAGACGAAACGAGAGCCAATGCCAACTTCTCCATAGGCAGATACCTAGTCTGAGAATCCGTCATCGTCTTGCTTGAGTAAAAAATTGGCTGGTGCTCTGTCCCTTCTTTCCGAACAAGCACAGAACTGGTGGCGTGATCTGAGACGGCGAGGTAAAGATACAGATATTCATCAGGTTGTGGCTTGACGAGGAGAGGAGCACAGGATAAGTAGTCTTTTAGTGATTGCAGAGCCTGCTCACATTCCTCGGTCCACACAAATCTTCGGCGGCTAGTTTTGATAGCTTGAAAGAACGGTCGACAGAGATCTCCCGAGCGTCGTATAAACCGATTCAACGCTGCAACCATTCCGGTAAGACGTTGCACTTCCCTAATAGTCGTTGGAGCTCAGAGGTTTTGCACAGCTGTGAGTTGCGTCGGATCAGCTTCAATGCCTCGGCGACTAACAATGTAACCAAGGAATTTTCCAGAGCTGACTCCGAACGCACACTTCTCAGCATTGAGTCGCAGCTTTCGTTTCTTCAGGACGGAGAAAACCTCTCCAAGGTCCCGAAGATGATCCCGAGCGAATTTGCTCTTGCATACTAAATCATCGATATAAGCCTCCAGAATTCGTCCGAGCATCCCAGGGAACATGAACGTTATCGTTCGTTGAAAGGTAGCCCCGGCGTTCTTCAAACCGAACGGAACAACATTGTAGCAATAGACGCCCCGAGGCGAGATGAAGGCTGTCTTTTTCTGATCGTCTTTTGCAAGGGCGATCTAGTGGTACCCTCGGTAGGCGTCCATAAAACTTAACTGCTCACATCCCGCAGTTGCGTCCACCATTTGTTCGATCCGAGGGAGGGGAAACCTATCCATTGGGCAAGCATCATTGAGGTTCGTGTAGTCCACACAAACCCTCAGCTTTCCATTTTTCTTCGGAACCACAACAGGGTTAGCCAACCAAGTGGGGTAAAGTATTTCTCGTATTGCTCCTGCCTCCAACAATTGATCCAACTCTGCCATTACAACATCAACATGAAGGGCAGAGGAACGCCGAAGCTTTTGCACCACAGGCTTTCTATTCGGGTCGACGTTCAGAGAATGGGTCGCAAACGAGGGATCTACGCCTGGCATCTCCTGCGGGGTCCAAGCAAATACCTCAATGTGTCGCAGAAGGAAGTCGAACATCTCATTCCGCTCTTCCTCGGTCAGAGAACTGCCGACGAGAAAGTACCGGGTGCCATCTTCCGAGATAGGCATGCGAATGAGTTCCTCGGAAGACCTTTGCTCGGCCGGAAGTCCAACATCTTCAAGTACGTCTATTTCCCCACTCTCCACACACTGCACTTCCAAGCAGCTCTGTTTCGTCGTGACTATGCTGATATAGCATTTCTTGGATTGCACTTGATCTCCTCGGAGGCTTTCCTGTCTTCCGTTCCACCCGATGAATTTGACGATTTGATGGTAGGTTGATGCCACGGCTTGCATCCCGTGTAGCCATGCTCGACCGAGGATGACGTTATAGGGGCTAGGAGAGCTAACCACTATGAATTCGACGCCAATCACTCGGGAACCGGCTCTCACAAGGAGCTTAATCATACTGAGTGGCCAAACCGGGGCGCCCGTAAAACCAACGAGCGGTGCTGTTGCTGGCCGAAGCTGATTCGGGGACAAGCCGAGACTCTTGAAAGTAGAATAAAACATCACATCCGCCGAGCTTCCCTGATCCACCAACACCCGTTGAACGGTGGATTTGTCAATGATTACCGTAACGACAAGGGCATCGGTATGTGGCATCTGAACTCTCTTCAAATCTTCGGACGTAAAAGTAATTGGGCCGTCACGGTTTGGATCTTCAAATTTCCTCTTGGCCGAAGTACCGACGTTGCAAATTGACAAGGCGGCGACGACCGTATTGATCTCCGTCTGCAGCTCGGATATACGTTCTCCCGAAGCCACCCCCTGAATTACACTGACATTACCACCAAGCAATGGAGGCGGGGGCGGAAGTGGACTTTTCCGAGTGTCGATCCAGGGGTTGAGATGTCCAGCCGCGGCAAGCTCTTCCAAGTACCTTTTAAATGGCTGGCACTTGGTCGTGTAATGCCCTCGCTCCTTGTGGTATGAGCACATCCCAGGTCCCTGGCCAGCTGTGCCGAGGAGTCCCGTAGGCCAAGAGAAAAATGGGAGCGTTCCGATAATAGAGAGAAGCTTGTAGATGGGCTCCGTGAATGTGGTTTGCTCGGCAACGTACTCATCTGGCCTTGGTTCCCGTTTCTGTTGCACCACGTGCTGTTGGTGCTGCGGGGGTCGATTTCGGTTGTTCGGCTGATTTACCCTCGGCATCTGTCCGACGTTGGCCACTTGCTTTCGAGCCGCAGGATGAGCCTTAACCGTTTCCGCTGCCTTCGGAACATGACGTTCGGCCATTGCTTCCTCATGTACGCAGTCCTTCTCGATAATGGTCATCAGTTCCCCCATACTCTTGGGTGGATTTCTCGAGAGATCCCGAAACATGGCTGAATTTGGATCCAGGCCGTTCATAAACGATTCAGCAGCTACGCCCTGATCACAGTCAGGAATAAGATTGTATACCTCCCAATATCGCTCGGTGTAGAGCCGAAGAGTTTCTCCCGAGGTTCTCCTCATATTCACCAGCATGGAGAGAGTCTTCGGTTGGACGTTGCTGGTTACAAACCTCTTCGTGAATTCCAACTCAAGCTCGTTGAAATAGGTGATGGACTTTGGTTTCAACTGATTGTACCAGAGCATGATTGGCTCACTTAACGAGAGGGGGAAGATTTTGCACATAAGTGCGTCAGAGAAGTTGTGGAGGCTCATCATTTGGCGAAAGTGGCAGACGAACGCGACTGCGTCCTCTTTTGCTTCGTATCGCTTGAGCTTCGGCATGACGAACCGCTCCGGTGGTCGCTCTTGCTGTATAGCGTCTACGAAGGGGGACGCTTTCGCCTTCCCGAGCTTCGAATTGTCTTCCGGAGCGGGGCTCGGTTGGACTACTGTAGGCGGCAAGTTTTGACGAGGCTCGGGCATCCTCCGTCGTTCATGATGGGGCCGACGAGGATGTTTGGCCCGGTATCCTCGTCGTTCTCCCTGTTCCTTCATTTGCTCAAGGGCCCGCTTGGACCCTTCGGGCCGAGCTTGTGGAATCTCCCGAGGATCAGCCACCGGTTGGTACACTGTCGGAAGTCCAGTGAATTGGTCGTAAAGGGTGATGGTGTTAGCCCTTTCCGAACGTCCTTCTTGACTTGGCATCATAAGGCGACTTCGTGACCCTTCCGTTAGCCGTCTGTCACGGCGACACTCGGAATCTTGATATGGCGATACGGATCGTTCGGGGAATTCATCACGGTAGCTCCGCCGAGGTGAATCATTCAGATTCATGGGCTGTTTTTCCTTTCTGATATCCGAGGGATGTCTGGATGGGCGACGCCCTTGGCCCGATGCTTCCGCTCGGTGCGTTCCTGCGGTGGAGTGTGTTGCCGAAGATCGAGTGCTTTCCGTTCGGGCAAGACTATCTAGCCTTGGACGCGAGCCCGTTTCTTGTGGCCGAGCGATGGGTTCTAGACGCTCGAAGACGGTTCGTCTCTCGGGTACTGCTGGCTTTGTAGTTCGGTTATGGTGGGTCCGCCAGCTTCTTTTTCGGCGTCTCGCCGGTTGACTAGGTCCAGCTTGAGGGATAGCAACAGGGGTGACAAGTTGGTTACCGTCCCGCTCTTCTAAACGTTGTTGTAGCATGGCTATGACCGCTGCTTGGCGTTTTTGCTCCGCCAGGGCAATATCCAGCTCTGTTGGTGGAAATGAAAGCCGTCGAGAGACCGACTGATGCGGGAGTATTGTGTTCTCGTGTTCATGGTTGATGGATCCATACCCGGACAACCCCAGAGTGAAGTTTTCCGGGCCAGGAGGTGGGATGTGTTGAGCCATAAGAAGATGAAGGTGTGGGCGAACCGGACTGAAATAGTGTCGAGATGGGGGTAGAAATCAGGTCCATGATGCTAGGTTAAATGGTCCCCAGCAGAGTCGCCAATTGTGGGGGGACTGATTTCTTCTCCTCAATCTTGACCCTTCTGAACCGAGCGACGTGGCACCGGACGTCAGGTACCTGCAGAACCGGAGGAGGTTGTTCCTCCGGGAAAAAGCTCCGACGATCTAGTCAGAAAAGGAGCCGGGAAGAAGTTTGGTAAGAAAATATATGCTAGGGGAGTAAAGAATATGTAGAGAGCTCACCTCCTTCTTGGAGGAGATATCCTCCTATTTATAGGCAAGGAAAGAGAGTGGAGTATGGGTTGTTTCTGTCACCCACGTGCTCACTGATGCTCGGATGACGTCACGAGTCAGGAGCATTAAATGACCGCCGCTTGTGGGGAAAAGGGGAGCCGCCCAGTCAGAAGACTCAGAACAAAGGGGGGGTCACATCACTCAGAGCTGTCCCATCCTTTATCAGAGGGGCTTCCCACGTTTCTTTGGAACCTTCTAGAAGGTTCTGGCACTGTGGTCTCCGAGTGAAGTTATCGTGTCCGAAGGAACGAGAAGTGAGAGTTGATGTATCTCACCGAACGAACGAAACCTTACCACTATCATATCCGAACAAACGGGTATCTTCCTTCGGAACATGATCGAAGCTCGGCCGGGTCCCTCAAGACACTTTATCCTTCGGATAACGTGTACGACTGACGTACCTGGGTCCCTTATGGAGCAGATGAACTGAGACAACTAACTGGTCAGGAACATCATATCAAGTCCCCTGAATATTTTGAACCTCTTGGACCTTCGGATATTTCGCCCCACTACACGAATAATAAACAAAGATAAGATATTATATGAAGTGCATACATACAAAATTGAAAAAAAGAAACGTGAAAATCATTTGTGGACCCGTCTTGAGTTCACTTTGATGATCCAAATTGTTTATTTTTTAGAGCTTAGTGGTAATGTCATTTATACTAAAAATCATGTTGATTGGATATCGGTTGACATAGTTTCGGAATGCACTTATCTGAAAATAAAATAGGGACACCAGATTTAACTTATATCAAGATAAAGACGCTCGGAAATCACATCAAGTGGCACCTAATCATGATTCTTGATGAAATCTAAAAAGTAAACAGTTTGGATCATCGAAGTGATTTGAAAATAGCCCACAAACAGACAAACTGGACCATCCATCTCCTTTTACTTTCACGGTGTCAACGTACCTTTTTCTGGTTGAGTTTTTTTCTTTTATACCCTAAACTATCCACATTGTTTCTACTTCGTTTAAACTATGTAAACAACAATTTGGACTCCTCTAGCTTTCTGTTTTGCAATCTATTTCGTCCAAAATAGTATGAAATTTGACGAAATTTTACCTAAAATTGGAGAAAATAGATTGCAATGAGAAAGTTTAGAGAAAAAATTGTTATTGGATGAAATAAATTTTACCTAAAATTGGGCAAAGTAGACAAAATGTGTATAGTTAGACATAAAAGCCAAAAAAAAAAAAAAAAAACCTCTTTTTTTTTTAGCTGATAAAGTCAATGGATGGAATAATAATAACTTCGTTGATAAAAAAAATTCACAACCTACCGTGATTCTGTAATTGGAACCCCAAAAAAGAAGAATAAATTCAGTGATTCCATCTGCGATGCATCATGCATGTTAATCTTTATGTAATCTTGTAGGAAGTCGACGCCTAGCGCTCATTTTTCACAGCTCTTAATTTTACCGTCCAAAACAGTTCAGTTTTTATGGATTTTTCTTAGGGAAGAGTTTAAAATCCAAACAAGACGAATGGTGAAATGCGGTGGGCATAGCACCATTGTTAATCTTGTCCCTAAATCCAAATTGGGTCATAAAAACTTATTTTCATAATATAATTTACTGAGGCACAGCTTCCTAGTGGAGAGTTTATTCAGATTTTTCTTTATTCGAAATCCGGAAACTCAAAATGTACACTTCGGGTTCGAACCAACAGAGGTGTTCACACTAGCACCGCCGCCGTAGTTCGGCGGAGGCAGCGTCGACACGGACCCAGCGGCATCGCAATAACCACGGAGGATTCCGCCTTCTTCCGCGGTGAAGCCGAGGGAGCCGAGCATGGCCGGCCAGCACTGGTCCTCGATGGTTCGGATGGCGTCGCAACAGCTGGGGCCCAGGTAGGTCTCGCCGTTGAGGAAAAACAGGACCACCTCGTTCGTGCAGGACTGGAGCTGGGACAACGAGTCCCAGCACTTGTTCGAGCCCTCTCCGCCGCCGCTGTTGGCGTCGAGTTTTAGACGAGTTGGGAGAGATGTGGGGGAGTAGTTTGGTTGTTGTTGTCGAGCTGTGACGGCGGAGGCGGTGAAGAATGTGAGGAGGATTGGGAAGAGGAGTTTGAATGGGTGAGGCATTTTGAGAGAGACTGAGTGAGAGAGAGAGAGAGAGAGAGAGATGAGAGTTTTTGGCCGAAATGGCCAAAATTTGTAAACAAATTGGAAGAATGTCCATCTTTCGAAACGTTTTGTAAAAATATGCCATCGCTCCTTTTAAAAAGGAGTTATATGCCATCGCTCCTTTTCAAAAGGAGTTATAGGATTTAGGCAGACTCCTCCGCGGCAAAGAGTCCAGGTCGGATCCAAGTCAGAATTATAACGCCTCTTCAAAAGGCGTGTTTTTGTATTATAGCTCCTTTTCAAAAGGAGCTATAGGTTGAAAACCCAGATACAATCAAACCCTCCCCTTTTCTCCTCCTATTTTCTCCTCCTATCTGAGATTAACTCCGAACCTCCGCGATCTCTTCTGGCCTCCCTCCATCGTGCTCTCCACCCTCTCTCATCTCCGGCGTGCTCGTGCTCTCTACCCTATCTCATCTCCGGCGTGCTCGAGCTCTCCACCATCTATCACTCACAGTAAGTGTCTCTCTCTCTCTCTCCCTCTCTCTCTCTCTCTCTCTCTCCATCTTCCTTGCGATTCTCATTTACAGCCCATTCCACTTTTGGATTATTTGAACCCAACGTAGGGCAATCAAGTTTGGTGATGAATCAACAACGGGTTGAAGAGAAAAAGAAAAAAAGGAAAAAAAAATTTGCCCTAAACGTAAGGGATTCCTAGCTGAACACCTACATCAGAAACCACATATTACAACGGAATTCCTATTCTGTACATTTATTTACTGTTGTGTAGTAGTAATGACATTTAAATTTATGAAATTTTCATTTTTGGTGGTTGGCTTGACGATTGGTTCAGTTATTTCGTGGTAGCTGAAAACTGAATGCAATATAAAATTCTTTGAGATCCGAATGCCTAGAAACTAAGGTAAAGAGAAAAAAAAAAACCTAAGGTCAAAACCCCCCTAAGAATTCACATTCATGGAAGTAGCAATCTCACATTTATCTCAAAACATTATTAGGAATGTGAGATTGCGGGTCCTAAAGTAATAGTCATTGTTAGGCCTAATTCTACAATTTTTATGCAGTTAATTAGGGATTGTACAGCCATGCTTTCAGAATGAGCTTTTCAAAAGGAGCTATTAGAGCATCCACAGTGGAATAACCAAAAGTTAATAATAAAAAATTGCCACATCTTCTTTTGATTATCCATTTAAAGGGTTGCTAAGGTTAGCAATGTAGAAGTCCACAATGGTACAATCAAAATTAAATAACTAAAACTTGCCACATCACATTTTCAAATTATAAAATTTAAAAATTGTGGCATAAAAAATAATTTTTTAAAAATAGCTTTCAAAAACTAATAAAAACAGGCTTTTGGAAAAAGAGAAAAGAATTTTTTGAAACTTTGATTTAAAAAAATAAAAACAGGTTTTGGGAAAAAGTAAAAAAAAAAACTGTTTTTGAAAAAAAATAAAAAGAAAAGTTTTTGAAAAAGAGGTTTTAATAAAATTAAAAAAAAACTGTTTTGGGAAAAACTGTTTTTATAAAAAACTGTTTTGGGATATAAAAACAGTTTTTGCAAAAAAAAAAAAAAAAAAACAGTTTTGAAAACAAAACATTTTTGCAAAAAAAAAAAAAAAAGTTTTTAAAAGTATTTTTCTTAGAAACATGTTGAAAATGGAAGAGAGAGAATGTTTTTGTGTAATGATAGTGTACTTAATTAAGGAAATGTAGGAACAACTTAGTTTGGTTATTGGCAAAATGTTGTTAATTTTAATTATTCAAGGGCCAAAATTTGATGAGTTGTTAAGAGGTTGTTAAGTTTGGTTATTCCAATGTGAGCTCTTTTTGAGTAACTGTTGATAACTTTAACAACATTTTGATTTTGATTTTGATTATACCACTGTGGATGCTCTTAGATGGTACTCTAAATGGCAGCCACATGGGTGTAAAAAATTATAGCCGGATTATAGCTCCTTTTCAAAGGGAGCTATTAGGGTTTAAAAGATAGCTCATCTTCAAAAGGAGTTATCTACGTGGCGGCTAAATGATAACTCCTTTTGAAAAGGAGCTATAATACAAAAACACGCCTTTTGGAACAAAAGCTCCTTTTTTTGAAACGATAGCTCCTTCTATCTACGTGGCGGCTAAATGACTCCTTTTGAAAAGGAGCTATAATACAAAAACACGCCTTTTGAAGAGGCGTATAATTCTGACTTGGATCCGACCTGGACTCTTTGCCACGTAGGAGTCTGCCTAAACCGTATAACTCCTTTTGAAAAGGAGCGATGACATATAACTCCTTTTGAAAAGGAGCGATGGCATATTTTTACAAAACATTTCGAAAGATGGACATTCTTCCAATTTGTTTACAAATTTTGGCCATTTCGGCCAAAAACTCGAGAGATGAGAGGGGGGAGGCAGAGGTGTTTGGTATTTGTAGAGAGAGAGGAGAGAGGATGGGAGGACGGTTTTTTTCAATTTTTTCTTTTGGAGGGAGATAAAGAGGTGAAGGGAATTGAAGTGGGAAGACCAAGAGATTTGGGGGAGGTTTAATAGTAAAACCAAGAGAATTGAATGGGAAGTGATTCAATTGTCGATTACTACTTGTAAGATGAAGAGGTTATGAAAGTGAAACTCAAAATGTAATGGTATCGATGATATGACACATCAGCTGATATTGGATCGTATCGACAATCGAAAGTAAATAATCAATATCGAAAGTTTAGAATCGCGAAACGTAATAGTCGATACTGATTTAAAACCATACTATGCATGCTGTATTCTAGTAGCATTGTCGTATGCAGTAATTTTGGCTTAACGAAATACTCTATTTCACTTCAACCAAAATAAATATGAAACTTCATCTAATTCATTGAATCAATATACATCGATAAATAAGGTGAGAATTTAATGGAATTAATGTCAGATTGTATCAATATATCACCAAAAAAATACTATTGTAACAAACTAAAAAATATATATTATCTTTTGTAAATTTTGTTGAATACCAATGTATGAATTTACTCTGATATACTATTTGATACAACAACAAAAACGAAGGGCACACCAAAATGCGTACAAGTGCACAGTGGTTGTGTGGGACTCATCTCGAGGCCCCACACAAAGGATCTGAGCCTTTTAATTTGTGTTAAACATTTTTTAACTAGTTCCATTTAAAAGTTAGCTCAATCAGATATCGGTAAAAAAGCCTATTTATTAATTCGATTTTTGGTCTCTGAACTCTCAGAGATAAAAAAATTGAATGAATTGATTAAGTTTTTAATGGTATCATACTTAGGTAATTTGTTTCGAAACTTTAAAAAATTTAAAATAAATTAAACAACTCGAATCATTTGTGAAAGACTCTAAAATGGATTCCACCCAAACTAGTGTACACTTGTGGGTTTTTTTTTTTGGGATAGTCTGCCCCGTGCACACTTGGCGTACACAATTCTGGTGTACCCGTTGTCTGGCTGTTTATGATACCACGACCATAACGTTCCCATCATAGCTTTTGGAATACCACGCTTTTGAGTGAGGGCCAGTTTTCAAAAGAAAAGGTCAATTTGGCTTTTTGTTTTGTTTTATTTAGTTTTTTTTTCGTATTTTTTATCATGTGTCAAAGTTTTTTTTTTTGGAGAGTTATTAGTTCATCTCGATGGGTGGAGTCGGAAAAATAAAAAATTATTACTTCTAATAAATTACGAAAAATAAATTCAAAATATCCAAGAAAATACCCAAAAAGTAGTCCATCTTATAGCTTGTACCCAATTTATTTTGAAAATATCCAAGACAAAATAAAACAAAAAAAACCCAATTTTTTTTTTGGAGTTTATGGGTTTTTCTTGAAATTTTTATTTTTCGATTTCTCCCATCAAGACAAATCAGCAATCCACAAAAATTTGGCTCAAAATTAACCAAAAAAAAAAAAAAGAGCCAAAAAGCCAAGTGGCCATGATCTCAACGTAGTTCTTGTCAAAGTAATAGCATCAAATTAAAGGTCAATTTTATATCCAAAAAAATATTACTCCTACTACTAGGATCAATTCACATACGTGCTTGGTCCAGTTTTACACAAATTATAGGAAACATTCATTCCACAATTTTATTCGATCATTAGTGTCGCTTGCATAGACGGAGGTGTCATGTGGCTGGTGCTCCTTTTAAAAAGTTTTTTTTATTAATTATTATATTACAATTTTGCTTGTGTTGCAAATTTGACCCACAAGTACTTTAGTTGCCAACAAAAAATCTAATCAAGTTCTATGTTCATCCTCTCTGTGTGTATCAATTAAGCACTTTGCTTGACCAGTTTTTGTTTTATATAATGACTCTGCTCGACCAGTGAACCACGCCAAATCGTGTACGATGAATGATACGTAACAGGAATCGGCTAGCTGTCGCACTCGTGAATTTTTAAAAATATTCATCTTTGAGGAACAAATTAACTACGGTCGAGTATAAATCGGTTTGTAATTGTTAACGAACTAATATGTAAATGGAAACCGGGCGAAATGCACCCGATTTTTACTCTCCTGTATATGATGGTGTAACGACTAACGAAGGTAGTCCAAATACAATATTTCTCCTAGTGAAACATGCCTCTTTGATATTGATGATACCAATTTTTCAAGTTAAAATGGGTAATAAAATTGCTTTCTATGAGCACCATATGGACAGAGATAAAATTTGGAAGATCACCAAACAAACATACCGATAGTGGAAAACCACATTTATTTAGTCCAATTAAAAGACACAAACCTAAGCTAAAATTGGACATGACTCACACAAGTCATAAACATCAGTTTTACTATTTTAGCCCTCCCATGCACCCTACTAAATTACCACCATTTCATCAACCGTAGTAGCCCGTGGCGGAACTCTTGTTACATCGTTATCGGACTAGGAGCAGGGCCACCGCCGGAGGAAGTAGCATCGCAGTAACCTCGCAGTATATTGGTCTCCTCAGTGGTGTAACCGAGGGCAGTCAACATGGCAGGCCAGCAGTGGCGGGTGATCATGCCGATGGCGTCGCAGCAGGCGGGGCCGATGTCGGTCGCGCCGTTCATGAAGTAGAGAATTATCTCGTTCGAGCACGATTTTATCTCGGCCATCGCGTTCCAGCACTCGACCAGGCCGCTGCCGCCGGCCTCCAGCCTAGATGTGAGGTTGAAACCCGGCTGCAATGAGAGCGGGATGTCCCTCACTCCGGCCGCAGGTGCATAAAAACATATTATTGCAAACAAGAAAAGGGCGCATTTTAGAGCCATTGGATACATGTATTTTGCTAGATAGAGAGAGGTGGGGTTAGAGAGTGCGGAGAAATGTTGAAGGAATAGATGAATTTATAGGGATGGTCCGCAGGTGAATTATTAATATTCTTTTATTTTTTTTAGTGTGGGTTTTTAATGAAGAATCGAAAAGGCAGAGGAGGAGAAGGTGATGGGTATCGAAAACTGTCATTTAATAATCTGGGGTTAATTTGCTCTCTTTGTCCTAATAATTTTGGCAAGATTTTATTTCATCCCCGTAGTTTTTCATTTCATCAATTGAAACCTTGTTGTTCCACTACTTCGATCGATGTTGTCCCTTTATGAAAGCCCTTTGGTATGCCAACGAAAATACACGTTTGAAATTAGGGGACTGACAGTAGAATCTCAGTAAGGCAAATATACAATCCTAATCCTCTATGAGATCACATGTTCCATTCTCACGGAGGTCAAACATTCTAAACCTTGGAGTCAGCTACTGGGGATTAAATGCACGGACGTTACCTTCAGGATCCCAGAATTAATCTAGATGCGTGTAAGTTAGCTCGGACATCTGGTTATCAAAAAAACAGAAGAAGCTAAGTAGGAAGATCACATTTGCACTTGATTATTACTCCATCCATCCTATTTTGTTGATTTATTTTTCAAAAATGTGCATTTTCTTAGGCAAAGAAAGTGCACATCTGTGACTAATTCTTCAAACATTTTTGCGACAATCAGAAGAATTCAATTAGAATTTTTAGTCAGTACAAAATATTAAAAAAAAGAATTAACAAAAATATAAGTATCTTTTATCGAGAAAATACGCTTTTTTCATGGAAAGAGTACTAACAAAACAACACAGAGGGCCACGATATCTTTTTACTAGATTGCAGTTATTCTGAAAAGTCTGAAATATCCTTAAATTAGTCATCTGATTCCGAGGTTCTATTTTCCACGTGGAATACTAACGAAACTTGAAAACGGAATTGCAAGGAAACACAAATATTGGCGGATGATTTGAGTTTAAGCTCTCAAATTGAATTTCTTCTCTTTTCTTCTTCGTATTGTGTATTTTGTTCGGCTTTTTGAATTTTTTTTAGATCCAAGTGATATTTTTTTGCATAAACCATTCGTCTCGACGAAAAAAATCTAAAAGTGCAAAATTATGACGGAAGTAAAAAAGAAAATTTACCAAAAATGAAAAAAGTATCAAACAGCTGTCTTATTTGTCAAAAGTGCAGTCTTATTTCAATTTTTTCAACATCGGTCCATATTTTTATACTTTTACGATTACGAACGATTAACCCCAAAAATTACGAAGAAAAGCTAACCAAAAAGTTAAAAAAAGTAAAAAAAAATTACCGAAATTAATTATCAAACTTATAATATAAGTTTACAAGAATATTGTAGAGTGCTTAATTTTAGATTTTTTGTGTAACCTCTAGATTATATTAATCAAGTTTTGATGGCTTAAATAAGCAATGTGGGACAAAGGATGATATTTGCAGTCTACCCTTATATGAAGCACCCTCACATGCAGAGGCATGGCTGCAGTAAAGTCACGAAGCATTCATGGCTTTCGCTTTTATGGAAGCTTTTACAAGTATTTTAACAGTTTGCTTCAGTTTCTTGCACAATGATCAGTTGATAGACTCATGGTGTTCCTGTTCTCGACCAAAGAAATTAATTAACCAACTACGGTGGCAACTGGTGAGGAAAATATAAACCCTAGCCAGAGAAGGAGGAGGGAGAAGACAGGAGAACAACTGAATCTCATTTCTTGAATTTCGATTGCAATCTGAATTGAATGACAGGAGAACAACACAAGGGGTATATATATACAACCCTAACTAACTGTGTACAGCTCATCACAGTTAGATTAAGCTAAGCACACTTACAACCAACTAAACAACCGTATTAACCCAAACTGACTTGCCTAATGACTCTTGCTAATATGCCCCTGCAAACTCATGGGTGTGTCAACAACCATGAGTTTGTGTTTAAGAAAAAGAAAACGAGTTGTATACAGAGATTTAGTAAAAATGTCAGCAACTTGATCCTCGGTACCCACGTGTTGCACAATGAGTTGCTTAGATAAGACTTTCTCTCGAACAAAATGATAATCGAGTTCAACATGTTTGGTTCGAGTATGATATGTGGGATTAGCAGCGAGAGCGATTGCAGACAGATTATCGCACCAAATTGTACGAGGAACAACAGTCGATACACCAAGTTCAATCAATAAACTCTGAATCCACGAACCCGAATGGAGCAGGTTTTCATTAAATTTTCGGGTATCGAGAGAAATTTACAAAAACCCAATCGGGTTCGGGTTGATATCATCCCACCCGAAGTATTTTTATATATATGAGAATAATCTATTAGATTTCTATCCTCATACAATTATTACTGTTACAGTACTTTAGAGAAATAATTTTTACCCTAATATTAAGATCAATATATATATACTAGAAGAATCGATCGAGGAGTATATTTTTACCCTTATATTTTCACCTTTTTACCGAAATACCACCACATATATAATTATTTTCTCCCATTTTGTTTTTATGTTAATTTCTTGTCTCATTTTTTCCAGGGCGGGTGGGGCAGGTAACCCATCCCCTGCCCCGTTTGTATTATATATCCGTTGGGATTTGGGTCGAGTTTGGGGCTGTGTGGTACTTTTCAGGTCGAGTTCGGGGCCGTATGGTACTTTTCGGGTTGTGGTCAAGGTAGGGAAAAGCCCATACCCATTGCCATGGCCCATACCTGTAACCAACGCCCGTGTTTTAATTTAGGGAAAATGACAGTCAATGACGTGTTTTGATAATTAATACCCGCCAAAGACATTTTTAGGATTAACAAATGTTCTCAGCATGTCCTTGACAGGTATTAATTATCAAACACGTCTTGGGCCATCATTTTTCCTTTAATTTGTTATTTTGTGAAGAGTCCGTTTGAACTAATTAATTTTTTAAGACAGCAAATATGCTTGATGTTTGGAAAAAAAAACTTTTTTTCTGCAAAATATTTGGAACTAATTATTCACCTCGAAGAGAGTAATCAAAAATGTTTTAAAACTTCGATTTGGTTGGACAAGGCCAAAGTTCAAGTCTCCATAGCCCCTCATTGGGGCTAAACATACTTCTAATACCACCTACGTGTTGTGGGACTTTAGCTTCAGCTCTAGGTGCGGTGAAATGCCCTACAGATGGTGGTATGATGAGATAGGGCGATACTTCCTAGCGGAGGTGACGGGTATCACACCTATCCTTTTGAGCAATGGGTTTAGCCCAGTTAACAGTGGGAGTAGGCTGGGCCTTTCTAAGCTCACAAAGGTCGTTTGGGTGTCCAAAAGCCCATTCAATGAATTACATGCCTTACCCTGACAGTTTCAAGCCCAAATTTTTAACAAAAAATATTCTCGTCTCATGTCACGTTTCGTTATACCGTACTATCAAAAACATGTGTGTGTTTGTTTGTGTGATGTTTTACTTTAGTTAGTTTCAAATGAGTGTGTAAATAGCCTAAATGAACTTATGAAAGAATGTCACCAAAATTCACATATTTAATAAACATCAAGAACTAATTAAAGGTTTCAAGATTCCATACAAAGAAACGTAACGAATAAAGTGGAATGACAAAGTTGGATATGTACGGGCTCCCTACAAGCGGTTGGTGGGATTGGATCCGCAGCCCGGATACTAGACTTATAAAAAAAAAGTTGGCTTTGTATGTAAAGGTTTATGGGATTTTTAAGTGTAGGTCCAAAAGAAAATAGAAATGCACCATTAAGCATTTCCGGAATATTTTTTTCAAAATTGCCCCTATTAAAATGTCTAAATCGCTAAAATGTGGGTAAGCCTAAATCTTAGGGTATCCTATAAAAGTGCTTAAAATCCTAAATCCTACGAAATTGCGTAAACCTAAACCCTAGGGTACTCGTAAACCACCAAAAACAACAAGAAGACGATGAGGAGGGAGAATGCAGCAGATTCTGAGAAGATGACGATGACAATAAAGAGAGAGATCGAAAACATGAGATGCAAAGATGGGCAACAACAACAACAACAACAACAACAAGAGGATGAGGATGAGGAGGGAGAAAGCACCAGATTTCGAGAAGAAGAAGAAGGTGATGAAGAGAGCAAAAGTAGCGAATTCCAAGAATGATCACAACAAAGGTGAGGTGACTTCAACGGCGGAGGCAAGAAAAAAAGTAAAGAGGTCCGGGCCGAAGAAGCAGAAGTACCAATCTCTTCGCGATATATACAAGAACCGGTGAGTACTGTGAATGTAGATGGTAAGCATATAGCATATCATCATGAAAAGCCTAATTGGCTTTTTCAATAGGACCTAGATTTTAGTAATACTCCCCCTATCTCAAATTGTAGGATTTCTGCGGAAAGACTTATAATTTTAAGATAAAAAATTAAATACTTTCGTGCATTATTTTTTAAATTTCTTTGCACCATATTAAAGAGCTCTTGAAGTACTTAATTCCGCGTAAAAAAAAAAAAAAACCCTTAAAAAATAATGCTTAGAAGTACTTTATGTTTTGAACCAAAAATTGCACAACTTTTCTCAAGAGGTGACAATTTGGGATGTAGGGAGTATTGAATAAACTCTTTTTTTAGGGCGAAATATTAGTTAATTAGGACTGCTGCATGCTTTCGTTATTTGTTCTTCTTGATTGTCTATAGGACTTGAACGCGTGAAGGTTTTTCTTTTTGGGTGATTCAAACGCGTAAAGGTTTCTAGGTTAACATGTTGGTTTGATTTTTAGATCAGATCTTTTTGTTTATAATAGTTGGTTTGTTTGAATGTCATTTAAATTTTTTTTGTTTGATCAGCAATGTCATTGAATTTGAAACAGGAAAGTAGAACTGGGGTATATTGGAATAAATGTTTGCGATTATTGTGATAAACCTATGTGGGAGAATCAAAATAAATATGCAGAGGAAAAATACTTACCTTCTGCCATAGTGTTTAAGTCTTGAGAAATCCAGACACAAACTCCGGACACTGTTTTGATCTTGAACCAAATTTGTCTAACACTCACAACTCTCACTAATTTGTTTGGAGAGAAATGGGCAGGATTTTCGGTCTATTCTATATTATGTTAATCTCATAACTTGATAATCACAGGCCTACATATAGATAAACAGGAACCCTTTCTCAATAGTCACAACCTAATGTGTGACTCTTCATCAAGAGTCACACCCTTCCAATAGTCACACCCCGTGACTCTTCACAAAGAGTCACACCTTTTTCAATAGTCATGCCCCTTAGATTTCCTTCCATCAAGAAAGTATTAGGCAATTATTCATAAAGGTATCATTATATGGGTAATTAATTTAAATCTAATATCCAAGTTTTAATAAATATAATACATAAATACATTAATAAGATGACAACTCATGTGAGCCACACTTAATAAAATATAGAACTAACATATTGTTGTTATCGTAATTAAATGTACACGTATAACATGCAAATCTGTAGTTAATTTTAGGGGTTTTTGGAGATAGGCCCTGTTTTTTTAGGATCGGTAACCATATGGTCCCGCACAATTGTTTGCATTAATTATTCCAACTATGCCCCCTTCCTTCCCCACGCGTATGATGCGCGCAGTGCACGGAACATTTAGCATAGGAAAAATATCCAATGCTCCATGAGCCAGGTGCACCATTAATACATTGTCCAAATTTCAAATAATCATATCTTTTGGGGCTAATTTCACTCAGACCCTTTAAGGTATCTAACAATGACAGAAAGTGCCCCTCAATTTTCAAAAATGACAGAAACCTCCCCTATTTCACAGTTTGGGTTTCATTCCATTAGTTCCGTTAGTAAAATGGACGGAAAATGTATGGAAATGTACGGAAAATGAAATCTTCAATTTTATTTAGTTTTACAGTTATCTTAGAGCTCTTATTGAAAGTTCTAGAGCAAAAAATTAACTATGACCTTTTAGGATGAAATGGTCGGAGAAATAAGATCTTCACACCGATTCAAACGGATTAAAAATTGGAGTACTTAAGTATCTTCTCTTCATTTGGTTCTATGGCTCTCTCAGGGCTCTCATTGAAAGCCTTGGGGCCAAAAATTAACTATAACCATTTAGGATAAAATAATAAAATAAAAATAAAAATCTTCGCACTGACTCAAACGAATTAAAATTTGGAGTACTTGAGTATTTGCTTTTCATATGGTTCTATAATTTTCTTAGAGCTATCATTGAAAGCCCTAGAGCGAAAAATTAATTATAACCCTTTAGGATAAAATAATCAAAAAAAATAAGATTTCCGCACCGATTCAAACGAGTTGAAAATTTGAGCACTTAAAGGCTCCGTTCCAGAACACCTTCTTAAAAAATAAGTACTTATTTTACATTTTCAAACTCAAAAACAATGTAAATGAAAAATAATTTTTTGATTTTTTTCCACCTTATTAAAGATCTCATCGAGATCTTTCAAACAAGATCCATATTGCATATTTTTAGATTTCATTAAGCCATTTATTTTTGAGCTTGAAATTGCCTTCTTAAAAACTATGTACTTATTATCCATTCTGGAACGGGGCCTTAAGTATTTCATCTTCGTTTAGTTTTATGGCTATCTTAGGACTCATTGAAAATATAAAAACCAAAAATTAATTATTGCACTATAGGATAAAATAATCAAAAAAATAAAATTTTCGCACCGATTCAAATGGATTGAAAATTTGATCGAGCACTTAAATATTTACTTTTCATTGAAAACCCTAAAACCATATAAAAAGCAAAATTTTAAATGCTCCAAATTTTAATACGTTTGAATAAGTGCGAAAATATATCTTTCGTTGTAGAAATTTAATTTTTAAAAAAAATACATACTTGGAAACTACTTGACAATTTATATCAAACAAAATTCATATTAAATATAAAATTATACAGTTCACATAATCCACCACATAGTTCACATAGTTTCAGAACACACTAAAAATTAAACAATTCACATAGTCTTATCACACACTAAAATAAACAGTTCGCAATGCAGTTCTCATAGCACACCGCTCAGTTCACAAAGCCTCACGACACACTAAAATAAATAATTTGCATATGCAGTTCTCACACCTCACCGCAAAGTTCACATAGCCACACCACACACTAAAATAAACAGTTTCCATACGCAGTTCTCATAATCCATCGCACAGTTCTCATAACCCATCGCATACTAAAATAAACAGTTTGCACATATGCAGTTCTCATAGCACATCACACAGTTCATATTTTCTCACCGCACACTAAAATAAACAGTTCGCATATGCAGTTCTCATATCTCACCGCACAGTTCACAAAATTTCACGACGTACTAAAATAAACAATTCTCATATGCAGTTCTCATAATTCACTGCACAGTTCATACAACCTCACGACACACTAAAATAAATAGTTTCCATTAGCAGTTCTCATAGCCTATCGCACAGTTCACATAGCCACACGACACACTAAAATAAACAATTCGCATATGCAGTTTTCATAGCCTACCGCACAGTTCCCATAGCTCCACGACACACGAAAATAAACAATTCGCATATACAGTTCTCAGACCCCACCACAAAGTTCACATAACCTCACCACAACCTAAAATAAACAGTTTCTGTATGCAATTCTCATAACTCATTGCATAGTTCACATAGCTTCATCACACTCTAAAATAAACCGTTTGCATATGCAGTTCTCATAACCCATCGTGTAGTTCACATATTCTCACCGCACACTAAAATAAACAGTTCGCATATGCAGTTCCTAAACCGCACCACACTGTTTACATAGCCTCACAACATACTAAAATAAATAATTCACATATGCAGTTCTAATAGCTCACCGCACAGTTCACATAGGCTCATGACACATTAAAAGAAGCAATTCGTATAGGCAGTTCTCATAACCCATCGCACAGTTCACATAACCTCACGATACACTAAAATAAACAATATTTCACATATGCAGTTCTCATAGCCAACCGCACAGTTTACAAAGCCTCACGACACACTAAAACAAATATTCGCATATGCAGTTCTCATACCCCACTGCAAAGTTCACTTAGCCTCACCATACACTAAAATAAACAGTTTCCGTAGGCAAATCTCATAACTCATTGCACAGTTCACATAGCCTCATTACACTAAAATAAACAGTTTGCATGTACAGTTCTCATAGCCCATCACACAATCCGACACAATGAAATCAATCTTCCTCTAAAAAAAAAAAAAAAAATTCTCTACTTATGACTAATTAATTTTAGGTTGAAATCCTTCAAAAAATTTAACAAAAAGTCCTATAATATCATTTGTATCAGTTCGGGATTGGTGCGGATACTTTCTTATACCGAATCAAACTGAAAACCAGCCGTGGAGGGCATCGTTTAAGATCGTTGGGACAACAGTTGGCCCTGGAAGTTGGCGAGCTAGGGTTGGACAGGCAACAAGTTTATTTCATTTTTAGTGTTGGTGTTTGAGTAATTAATTTTGAGTTCGGACTTTCTTAATTAATTTTTTTGAAGTTTTGCCTCTTTTCGCCCATTCGTCTGGAAAAGAGAAATTAGAAATATAAAGGTACATAGATCGAACTTGAAAAATTTTCAAGAAAGACAAACGTACGTCAATAATAATTTAATTTCTTTTATCTTCATTTCTAATAAAAAATTTGCCAGCTTTTTGTCACTAATGATTTTGCTAGTTTCCAGTTTACTCATCATTACGAATATATAAAATTTCAAAAAATTATTACGAAAGTAACAAAAGTTCAGGGAAAAGAAAAAAATAGTTCAAATTAAATAAGTTAAGGCAAAACCTTTCTTTAAAACTAAAAAATACTAAGTACTTATTTCACATTTTCAAACTAAAAAATAATGTAAATGAAAAATAATTTTTTGATTTTTTTTGCACCGTATAAAAGACCTTGATAAGATCTATCAAACAAGATTCATATTGGCAGGAAAATTATTTGCATAAACACATTATTTTTTAGCTTGAAATTGCCTTCTTAAAAAATAAGTACTTATATTGAGTTCCGGAACGAAAAAGTCTACAACCACAATTGTTTTCAAGATTTTTTTTATCAGCAAAAATATATTTCACTATCTCAAAACACAAAGTACAGAGATAATAGAAGCTTGGATACACCAGTCCACCCAAGATCCTCTTCCCCAAACACTGGGAGGAAAGTAATTTAAGCCAACAAATTGAGCCCAAACCAAGAGAGAAAACCCAAAAAAACCCAATAGTTGGTAAGGAACCAATTGTTTTTAAATTGGAGAAGTTTGCTCTTCAATCCCTCAAAGGTCCGGCCCGTTTGTGGGCTCTTTCTGTGCCCATTTTGATGATCGAAAGTGTTCATTAGGTAGGTCACTTTGAGAGCATCAGGTTTGATACGTGTTCAGAGTACGTATGTCTATATTGGCCCATTTGTGAGCTCTTTCTGTGCCCATTTTGATGATCGAAAGTGTTCATTGGGTAGGTCACTTTGAGAACATCAGCCAAGCCAAGAATTATATCCATCGGATGCCATTTGATATGTGTCCAGAGTACGTACATTTATATTGCAAAATATGGTTTTCGATTTTGAGTTTCAAACTTATTTTTTCTATTTTTGCAACATAAAATTCTACCAAAAGCATAACACAACGGTACCCAATCAACATGGTTTTTTGCGCGGATAATGTTTTTGATTAGGTTTAAAAAATAAACGATTTCAATCATACTAGGGAAGAGCCAAAAAACACGCCGTGTTGTGCATTCCAGCCCCTTAATTTTTGAGCAAATGGAGAGGAGCTAGCCAATCCTACTTAGATTCCTTTAGTAATATGGTGGGGTATATTTTTTTTTTTTTTTTGCAATATCCAATAAGAGAACATATTGTACAAATTTTTGAATTTTCTAAATCTATTCGTTAATAAATGTTTAGAAAGCTGAAGTCTTGAAGATTTCATAATTTCTATCTCACAGAATAAATTTACCTTTTTTTATAATAATAATAATAATAATAATAAACCCGTAAAGTTAGACTAGTTTGCACTAAGACAGATACAGCGTGCGTTGAGAAGGTCCAAGAAGATACAATAACTACCGAATATAGATTTCCAAAACCGCGTTGTAGGCATTGGATTTAAGGCCAAAATCAAATAAATATACAAGTCCAAAGTTTTATAGTTGACTCATCCAACGTTCTATTAATTAGTGATAATTCTGCCAAATTTGCTTGGCACCAACACTCAGGGTAATTGTTCTCCGATCATTCTACAACTACATCAAAATACACACTCAAATACATAGAGATTAAATTATTTCTGCTCGCGATGGAAATTATGCGTTTTCCAATACCGTCATTATGGCTCCACCAAGGCCCGCAGAATAATACATTCATTCAAAAAATTACCTTAATCGAATATCGATAAGTGTATTAGAATTTGAGTTTTGGTTTATAAAATTGTTGGTTATGGACAATTTAACTTGACTAAATCAAACCCTCTATTTTATAAACTCAAATTCAAATTTTCATATACTTATTGATGTCGGATCAAACTAATTTTTTGCATGAATATACTACTTTGTGGGTTTTACAAGATAAACGGTTTAAATTATAAAAAAAAATGCATGATGGGGCTCACAACGTTGGGTAGTGAAAAACTTCCACCACCGCACTACAACAAATTCTAGGTTTTGCAACAAAAATTTTTGTCACTACATGTTAGTTTTTTGTCACAAGAATGTTATGGTGACAAAAAAAATTTGTCGCCCTTTTGTCACAACAAGCCCGTAGCAATAAGCCTGTTGTGACAAAATCTCAAACTCGTCGCAAGAAACCAAAAATTATAGTGACGATTAGAGTTTGTCACAAAAGGTTTCAATTGTAGTGACAAAATATTTCATCACAATAGGTAATTAATTTGTTGCTATTAGGTTGACTTTTGTCACAATAAATTATTTCCACAAGGTAAAAAAATAGTATCGTGACAAACAATTTTGTTGCAAAAACTCAAGCTTCGTCACCAAAAAGTTGTTGAGGCGAAACAAACTTGTTGCAACTGGTACTCTAATTTCGTCACTATAAACTTATGGTGACAAAATACCCATTTATCACATAAATGGAATAGTAGTCACAACATCATTGAAACAATTGTCACGAAAAATCTGTCCAGAAAAACCTTTTGTAAATTGACATCCATAAATGAAAATTTTGTATTTCATCAACGCCAATAGTATTCAAATGCTAAATGTTGTCAATATAATCATCCATTGCATAAAATTAATTACATCAGCTTGTAAATAAAAAAAACTCCAACACAAATTGCATAAAAGAGTTGAGAGCTACTATACTACTGCAGTAAAAAGATCCAAATGTAATCTTCCTTTCGAGGTAATTTTTGTGCAGATTTCTCAAAGTTGAAGCTGCAGATTTCTCAAAGTTGAAGCTTGCTTCTTTGCCTAATTTTTTTCTCTTTTTGCTCCCAAAGCCAAAGAACACGAACATGATCAATAGTTGTGTCTGGTAGTAAAAGCTGGAACTCGTACTTTATACCCGAACTCCATAAGGGTCTTGGTATTTTAAATTTCTGAAACAAACGCAGAGAAATAATTATTACCTTTTATATACTCTTGAACAATAGATGTGCCTCAAACACTCCGTTTTCATAAAAGGTTTGTTTCATTTGACAAATTAAGAATGTTAGAAGCTAAGCACACACATAGGTCAAAGATCAAAAGGTTAGCAACCACAGTCCCAATCCACAATGCCCTGAGTCCTTGACATACTACCATTTCGAGTTTTCGACAGGGGATGATGAAATAATGCATTTGCTTGCTATAGGTATATGGTCACTAGGATGGACTGGCAATCAAACATAATTTAGACTATCAACAACGCCTTATAGAACTAAAGTTAGATCATCAACACTAAAAATGAATGAGGGCAAAAAGTTGCTTTGAGTTACCCTGGCATGTTCTATTGGAATTGCTAATTTCTGCTCTCTTTCAACATGATGGGTCTTTATCTTGAGAGTAACAGAACCCTTCAAAGACCGAGATCTGCAATCTTGAGGAAGCCAATCCTTAGCCCTTTCCAATACAAAAATGAAAGGATAACAATCTGCAAGTAAACAGAGACGATTCCCCCCATAAGAAGAACAATAATCCTAAGAAATTGGCATCACTATTCATTGGGCTAGAGTCTCGTGCACGCTGAGAGCCTCACATAGCGCGCGCACCGCACAGAGAGAGAGAGAGAGAGAGAGAGTAATCTAAGGATAATACCAATAAAGAAACGGATCTGCGCTGTGGCCAAAGAACGCATAGAAATAAGGAAAAAATGGCTTTCGATACCTGTGTAGTGGCCAAAGAAACAGACCTGCTCTGACCTAGCTAATCATACATAGGAATAAACCTAAGGCCCAAAACAATAAAGGTTTAAGGTACAGAAATGTATCGAAGAGCAAAATATACAACACCAAGGTGACCACATTATGCCCCATGAATACAAAACAGAAAAAAAAAAAACTAAAGAAAGAAGAAACTACATCACTAAACTCATGTTAACAAGATTCACTGATTTAGCAATTAAGATATGTACCAGTTCCACGATACCATCAATCAAGTTATGAAGCAAAAGTAAGTGAACCTTTAACTTATATGAAATGAAATAAACTAGTATGATGGGACTCTGAACCTCATTGCCAACCTCCATACTAATGTTGGTTAGCTAGGACTCTGACCCTTAATTTCTCTTAAGTTTCTATGTGGAATTTTCTATCAAAACTTGAATTTCATTCAAGTTGTGTTTCTAATTTGCACCTTTCAGTTATCATATAACAACAGAACCAGAAACTATAAACCACCAAGTGACATTGTTAATGGTGAATGCACTAAAAAATTCCTCATGGAGAATTATAATTAAATGTGTTCCAACCCAATTAATGCAAATCTACCATGGATTAGGCAATGGGGCGGTAGAACTTCTTGAAGTTCAGATGGGAACAAAATAAGAGCCCTTTGGATTGGGGCTGAAGCACTACATTCTACGAATTAACGCTGACTGAACTATACCAAGATGTCAATAGGGCAAAAAATCAAGGAATAAACAAGAAAAGTAAAAAATGGGTATTCGGTTCCAAGAGTGTTGGCCGAACATGGCGTGATTTGTGACAAAGATCGATGGGGTGCGTCAAGCGTGCACGCTTGTGAGAGAGAGAGAGAGAGAGAGAGAGAGAGAGAGATGCATCACTAACCGTTGGGAACGGACGACGGAGGGCTCGGAGAACTGTGACGAATAAAGTGGTGGGGATGGAGGCCGTTAAGGGAGACGGAGGAAGGAGGAACTGCTACTATGTGCCCTAGGGCAAAAATCAGAGGCGCTTCGAATGAATGGGGCATACGCAGGCAGGAGAGAGCGAGATAGACGGGATATGGGGATTTCTCTTCACGCGCCTTTGTTTTGAGTGAGGCGCGAACTGATTATGGATTTAATTATTTTGGAGAATTGGGGCCAAAATAATTAAGGACCCTGTATCGCAACAAATTAGAGGCAAAATAATCAGTCAATCATACTTTAATAATGGTTAATCTGAACTATTAGGATTTGCGTCCCATTGATTTCATTATTATCACCAAAATTGAAGATCATCAGGTATCGATGACCTCTTGATTGGACAATATTAGATGTATCTCGAGACATTAAAGTATAAAATTGTAATATCCGAGTCCCACCTGACTATTTATTTATTTATTTATTAGAACGCACTCCTATGAATGTGGAAAATATACCGGATTAGTCGATTTGAATTAATCCATCTTTTATATATCATGGAGTACATTAGTTGTAACAAAAATGAAGTTAATCGGGTATCGCTACACACTTGATCGGAAAGAAAAACCTATTTTGCTAATGAAATTATTTCTCGATAAAGAAGCTTTCTGAACCCGATCAAGATAATTTTTTACCAGAATGATGTAATCAAAAAGAAAAACAAAATCAACAGTCTGGATCATCATAGTTGTGTTGCTATCAGATGGCTACTATACGTTCAAATACAACACAAGACTTAGTTTGTTAACAATTATATTGAACATATAGAATTTAAATGTTTTTACCAACTCAAGTTTATAGTGGTTGATCTGAACCATTAGAATTTCACATCTTACTAATTCCATCAATGTCACCAAAATCGGAGATCATCAGATATCACGTGACCGTTTGATCGGACAACATTTGATGCATTTTGAGACCTTAAAATATTAGATTGCAAGACCGCCCACCAGAGTCTTTATTTTTCGAACCGAACCGTCTATCTTTTACATATTACAGAGTTCATTAATCGTTCCAAGAATGAAGTTGATCAAGTATTGCTACACATTTGATCGGGCGATAACTATCATACAAAAGCCAAATTTAAACCCAATCAAGGAGTTTTCTAAATCCGATCAAGTCAAATTTTTACAATAATGATTTAATCAATAAGCATAACGAAGTCAATAGCCTCGATTGTTAAAATAGTTGTCTTTTTGAGATCCGCAAAACAATTGTGTTGAAGAATATTAGTGTATATATAGTATATAATATAATTTAACATTGTTTGGGCAACACTTTCTTTTTCTTTCTAGTGCTTTTCCTGGGCCATTGAAAAATGTGGGGTTTATTCTAGCGTTTTTTTTTTTGGACACTGATAAATGCTTGGTCAATTCTAGTTATTTTTTTTGGGCCATAGGGAAATAGTTGATCTATTTCTGCATTTTTTCTTGGGCCGTCGGGAAAGCCCTATTCTAGAAGTGGCTAGAAAAAGTGTTAATTTAGACCCCTTGTTGTAGCATTTTTTTCGAACCGTTAGGAGATCCTCAAATTTCTTGTAGTGAGTATATCATGACAAAATTAGTGTCGTCACCATAACTCTCCCTTTTAAATCTTGTTGCCACAAATGGGATTTCATCACAATATGTATGAACTATTGTGACGAATAATTTTGTTGTAAGAACCTACACTAGTTGCTACGAAGTTTGTTTTGTACCTATATGTAGAATTTCAAACCTTTTGCAGCAAAATAAATTGTAGGAAGAATCATTTCCTTTTGTGACAAACGTTTTCATCACGATATTTCAAAAATAAACCTTTGTTGTGACAAACTTGAAGTGACAAAATTATTACGTGGCAAGATCCAATTCCCGCCGGCTAGAAAGTTTCCCGCCATACTTGTTGTGACAAAATGTTGCAACGAAATCGATTTTGTCACGATAACTCTACCTTCTTCAACTTGATGCTACAAAATGAGATTTTGTCACAACAAGTGAACATATTGTGACAAAATTCATTTTGTAGGAATTATTTTTGTAGCAAGAACTATAATTTGTTGTAGTGCCGGTAGAAATAAATTAATCTCGAATACAAAACACATTCAAATTGGTATGTGGACTCCACACACACTAGTAGTACACTCATGTGAGTACGTTACGCATTGGGGCGAGGTCGTAGAATTTTTCATTATTTTCTTTCAAACTCGAGTAATTAGGGCTCATGGAGTACCACGTCGCCTTATTTGCCTGGCACTTTCAACCATTTACGTTATGACAAATTTAGCGGTAGGAACAATTGTCATTCATTTTCATTTGGTGGTTAAAGGACAAGGAATAACTCATAGTATTGTATTATGACGATTTTTTATTTGTTGGCAGTACCACGTAGCAATACCTAATGGTACTCCGAAACATTAAATAATTGTCCCTCAAACTCACACGATAAGTACCTTAAAATGCGCTCTACGCCTCAAACAAAAAAAAAAACCCCCATAAACCAAAAACCGCTGAAACCCAGAGAAGAGAGAGATCGAAGATTAACAAGGAATTCAATGGCGGAAGAAGCATCACCACCACCGTCCGCACGTAAAAGTGAGCCCCAGAACCCGAAGGAGTTGAAGGACTCGGAAGCGGCCGCAGCCGCTGAGAAGCTCATGCAATTAAGCGGAGAAGAACACGAGAACAACGACAACAACAGCAGCAACGAGGAGGAGACGATGAAGAGAGAGAAAGAACCAGATTGGGAGAAGAAGATGATGATGAAGGGAGAGAAGGTACCTGATTCCGAGAACGACAACAACAACAAGAAGACGATAAGGAGAAAGAAAGCGCCTGATTGTGAGAAGATGATGATGATGAAGAGATATTCCGAGACGCGCAACAACAACAGCAAGGCGAGGAAGATGAAGATGGAGAAAGCAGCAGATTTCGAGAAGAAGAAGAAGAAGGTGATGAAGAGAGTCATGAAAGTACCGGATTCCGAGGATGATGATCAGAGCGAAGGCGGGGTGACTTTATCCACGGAGGCGAGAAAAGAAGCCAAGAGCTATGCAAGGCCGAAGAAGCAGAAGTACCGATCTCTTCGCGATATATACAAGGCCACGGAACCGGTGAGTACTAGTGACGTCGTAAATGGCAAGAACAATACAGCATCTGATCATAAAAAGCCCAATTGGTTTTTTGAATAGGATCTAGATTCCAGTAGTAGTAATAAGTATTGAATAAACTCTCTTTTTAGGGGCGATTTAGGAGTTTAATTAGGACCGCGGCATTGCATGCTTTCGTTATTTGTTCTTGTTGATTGACTGTAGGACTTGAACGCGTAAATGGTTTCTAGGTAATGACATGTTGGTTTCATTCTTTTTTCTTTTTCTTTTTTCAGCAAAAAGAAATTTTATTAATGTTGGTTTGATTCTTAGATCAGATCCTTTGTTTATAAGTTGGTTTGTTTATTTTGATTGAATGAATATCGTTGAATTTGAAGGAGGAAAGTACAACTGGGGGTATTTGAAATGTTTGTCACACTGTTATTATCGTAAATGCATACGTATATCTACATGTGTGTGTGTGAGAGAGAGAGAGAGAGAGAGAGAGAGAGAGAGAATGTTGGGAGGTTGGCACTTGAATCATATATTCATATGTTATGGCTTTCTAGTGAAATCACCAGCTAGCATATTATACCATCAAAACCTGTGGTGTTATGGAGTTTTTATTTTCTTTGTTTTCCTAATTCTACTCATCCCTAGTGATATACATTTTTTAGATATCTTCAATTTACGTTCTCCATCTCAACCCAACAAAGCCTAGTTTGATTCTTGGGGGTTATGCCAACAAGTTAGGAGGTGAAAGTTCATGTGGGTAGACTCATGGGTCAGGTAGTCCACCCTTCTAGATGCTTCTCACTCTTTCCTGTGAATGTTAGTTCCCTGCAACCGACCCTAGGTGGGTTAGTCTTATCCCGGCTCCAATCCTTGAGCGTCCGATTTCTAAAATTTTTATTTTGTATATACTTGATTTTGAATATTATTCGTAATTATTTGTGTATATCTACTTATAATCTTAATAATTTTGGTTTGAGTTGAAAAAATCAGTTATTTTATGTACATTCTCATCTCTCAATTTATTTCACAAATAAGAAATAAACACGTGACAGTTGAAGTAGCCTAAGAAAAAATAAAATGATTGGTATACTTCAACTTTATTAAGCCATAATCATTTTAACGTACAAATGTAATGTATTGGAAACCAAAATCCTCGTGATATAACAAATATACATTCCGATAAAAAAATATGTCCACTAAGCCGGGGCCCCTGGGATCCTAATCCTGGCTCCGCCCCTGACATCAATTCCGGAAAAAAAAAAAAACAAGCGGGTCCACGTGACATATTATATATGCAATGTATAGAGGCAATATTGTTTGCATTGCTCAAAACTAATTATAAGAATAGACCGTAATTAAGCATAAAAATAGGAATTTATATAAAATTAATGGATGAGGCACACGTGAAGGCTGAAGCGCTCTTCTTCGAGAAGAAGCATCCCCTCTCGTATGCCGTTGAATGATGCTTCACTCCCAAAATGAGTTGGTTTTTTCAGACCTTATTCCGCTAAAGTTCTTATTTTTTAAGTACTTATTTTTCGTCTTAAGAGACATGTCGTTCTCTCACAATACATTACATTGTTTATTCATATTGTCTTGGCCCGCGGAAGGTTTATATTTGTGCTCTAGCTTTTGCCAGGAGTATTCACACTGCTCAAATGGTGATATTGAAGGTGAGGGTCGAATCTGTTTTTTCGATCGGGTGCCCAAAGCGAAAAATCTAATATCGGACCCTTTAATGTTGGACTATGAGAAAGAGTACTAAATTAGGAGAGGGCCGTAAAGTTTGTAAATTTTCGGGAGCCTAAAGCCACCTCTAGCTTTATAGCTCAGGGCAGACTATGCGTGGTGATTGTAGTTGGTTAAAATAAGATTGGCAAAATAACCAGCTATTGAACGCTCAGAAGTGGAACCGACAATAATGAATAGGGTCAAATATCTAAAATTTCATGACATTCCATTTTAATATGATTGCGTTTGGCGATGATAAAAGGCAAATATTAAAATTTTGAAGAACTTTTAGAATCATTCAGTAATGTTGCGGATTAAATACATCAACTATTACTAGAATATGTGCAGAACTTAAGTAAAAATGGCGGGGTTCGTTAAGGGAAGCCACTTCTTACAACATCCCTCCCTTGATTGAGTTTTTTTTTTTTTTTTTTTTTTTGGGCAAGGTAAAATTTATAACAAAACAGGGGAGCTACCCCCCGAACACAGCATTCAACCAGAAAAAATGAAAAGGGCTAGGAACATGCTCCTACCCTAACAACAACAAGAAAACAAAACCAACCAACTACTCACCCAAACAGAGCAACAATAATACCAACAAAGACTTTAGACCCGCCATCAAACGGGGGAGAAAATAGCCTCAGATATATTCCACATAGCGCACAGCCTTTGGTTCTTGGCACTAGCTGCGTTTCACCTTCCTCCAAAGACTCAAACAACTCCTGATATCAGTTTTCACCACTGAGACAAGAGATAGAGCATCCCTCTGAGAGCCTTGAAAAACTCTCTTATTCCTCTCCAACCATATATGATAAAGAGAGGCAGCCAACACCATCTTATATAAAGACTGCTGCAAACCATTGCCAATCATATGTTGACTGGCCCAACCAATCTCTTGATCCAAACTAATCAAGCCCCTTGATTGAGTTCCTGCAAGGAGTACCCATGAAACCACTGTTTTTGTCTCCGCGGCAAAGGTTTTCCCCCAGAAAGCATTGTTGAAGAAAAAACTTGTCTCGGAAAAAACGTTTCCCATTAAAAAAAAAAAAAATTTGCAACGATGGAAATGATGATGCTTGTGGCTTCTGTAGTGTTGGCGCCGGGGTGGTGGTTGTGGTTGTCGGGACAGTGAGGGAGTACTGCTGATTGGGAAACGGAAAACGTTTTCCGTCTATAAAAGGGTCTTGACATGCAACATGAACTCATTTTTCATTCATCAGGGAAAGTATTTCCACCATTGCACCAAGCATGAAGAAAATGCAGAAAATATTACTCCGCATTCGGAAAGTATTTGTCCGCAGGAAAATAAAGAAGCGTATGCAATTAATTAACTTGGTTGAGGGCCTTGAGGCTACTTTGGGAGATTCTATTGAAATAGTTTGTCGATCAACCGCCTTTCCTCGCCTCACTAGAAAATGAATCTGGTCTCAAAAGCGAGAAAAACATTGTCTCTATGTATCCCTTCTCTGTCACAGTGGAGTGAACAAGGATTCATCTGAACAAGAAATTGAATGAACCGATGCAAGCCGTCCTTTCCGCGAGTCAGAAGCAAAGGTGTCCATGTGTGGTGTAAGAATTTCTCAATCTCCTCTTGTATCCCTCTCTCTTCTTTTACAAACTCTTATTTCAAAGTTAATTGAATAATCAAGCAAATAGTGTAAGCATAGTTTTCAATACAGATATACCTTTTTTCCTGGTATCAATTGTATTGATTATCTGTAAGTTTTTTATTTTTTTTTAAGGGCAAAGAAATTTTATTAATCTTTGAAAAAAGGATTACAGAGACTAAAAGGTACAAGGATACCCGGCATCATAAAGAAGCAAACATCCCAACGAGGTTGGCACATAAGCTCTCAGACAATCATATGTCATCCAAGACCCTAGGGCGAGAAAAAGAGAGGGCTGGCCAGGAGCCAACCCAGAGCAGAAAACAAAAAAGAAAACCACGGCGATGTGTGATGTTCACAGTACAAAAGCCTAGCAGCTTCACAGCAAAATTGCTCCTAGTAGAATTAGATGAACTCTTAATTGAGTGGTCCATACATCAGATCTACAGTAGCACCGGTACATCACCAATTCAGAAAGCACAATACCAATCTTGCCATGAATTGATAATGATCCCCAAGTAATTTGATTGAGAAGATCCATCTCCCAAAGCAGGTTAAATGACTAGACGTCCACAATTTGTTAACAGCAGCAAAGTAATGGCTTCAAAATCTCCAGTCAACTCTTAGCCCTCCAAAAAGTGGTCGTTGATAAGAGTGAAGAGATCTAATACAATGTCTCTCAGCCCTCCCAGAGATGGGAGTTGAAAGAGCAGAAACAATACAGCAACTGCAGAGCTTAGCCTCCAAATCGAATCTCCAGATTGTGGAATGAAGTTAGAACTCACCATCTCCTCGAGTAGAAACATAGCAGCCAACGTTAGAAGCCACCAGAGAATGAGAAGTGAGAAGAAAACCCCCACCACCCCAACCCCAAATCTACCATAAGAGAGACCCACCACCTCAACCCCTAAGACCTAGACGAGCCGAAGCCCAACAGCCCCCCAAAAAAGCACTAGAAAACCCAAAATAAGAAGAGCTGACAGAACAAAAAACTCAGCCAAAAGATGTATCCACAAAACCATACCTGAGCAATGTTCTAAAAAATATTCTAAAAATCATTAGGCGCTTGTCGGACGGAAAAGGGGCAGCTAGGCGTCGGATCACCGATACGCCTAGGCAGCCGCCTTTTAGAACACTGAACCTGAGCCCACAAACAACAGCAAACATAAGACAAGAAAACCCCCAGAAGAGAGACCAACAAAAGAGGAAAAAACAGACACAACACCGCCAAAATACCACACATAACATACTTTACAAGGAAGAAATGATGCTATCCAATCTGAATAGAAAATCTTCAGAGGTGAAAGAGTTGGGCCCCACTTTGTTCTTGCCCAGAATATAATTTTGAGCTTGATCAATTCCAGCAATTCTTCCCAGTCCCGTGCTTCATTTTTAGAGATAAACCCATTTCTTTTGATCCAAAGAGTCCAAAATATAGCAAAGGGGATACAGTCCAAATCATTTTGAGCTTTGGCTTCATTTTTCTGTCAAACCACCAGGTGAGGAGAGCAACAAGTGATGGGGGGACAACCCATTGAACACCAATCCAAGCAAGAATCCTTGTCCATAGAGACCAAACAGGGTTGCATAAGAGAAGAAAGTGATCTATAGACTCAATGTGCTCATTGCAGAATTTGCAAGGAGCACCATCCACAGATTGAATAATGCCCAACATGTGCAATGACCAGCCAACCAAAGCATTGAGTTTTATGAGGAGCAATGTTCTTCCAAATGCATTTGTACACAGGATTATTTGAACTCCCAAGATCACCACAACTGAGATTATACATCGACTTTACAGAAAAAACCTTGGAAACACAGCCCTTCCACTAACTGATTTGCCCTCCCTTCAATAGTACCGATTCCACAATTATTCAATAGATTCTTTAGGTTTTGAAATTGTTCTTCCTCCCAGTCAGACAGTCTTCTCCTGAGTTGAAAAGACCATTGGTGTGATGAGTAGAACCTGCCAAAAACCTCCTCAATAGATTCAGATTTGTCACATAGAATTCTGCATAGGTTGGGAAAAGAATTGGATAGATTTGTACCATCTAACCAGGTATCATTCGAGAATTCAATGTGCTTTCCATCACCCACCTTTCGGCCAATATTTTCCATGAATAGAACTGTGGCTCCTTCAACTCAATAGACATTATATCTTTCCACACAGTTGATGTTTTCCTAAAAAGCTCCATCTTCGGCAACCAGTTTTCCCCCTCCATTTTGTATTTTGGCAGCTATACATTTCCACCATAAAGCATTTTTTTTCCTTACCAAACCTCCACCACCATTTCAGTAGTAGAGAGTTATTCATCATGTTTATCTTTCTTATCCCCAGCCACTGCCGACCCCCCCGCCGCCACACCCACCCCCCCCCCCCCACCCCACCCCACCCCACCCCCCCCCCCCCCCCCCCCCCCCCCCCCCCCCCCCCCGGTCTTTTGATTTGGATATTATGTCCCAATTCACAAGATGCAGCTTTCTTTTCAGTTCTGTTCCTCCCCATAAAAATCTTGCTTGGATCCTTCAATAGCTTTTACCACTGACATGGGCATTTTGAATATTGACATGAAGTACAAAGGTAAAGTGCTGTATGAGGATTTCATCATGGTTAATCTGCCACCAAATGAAATGTGTTTCCTCTTTGAAGAAGCTAATCTTTTGCTCAATTTGTCAAGAACAGGTTGCCAAGTAGATTTGAGTCTTGGGCTAACACCCAGTGGCATGCCAAGGTACTTTAAAGGCAAACATTGAAACTGACATCTCAAGATCTTAGCAAAGCTTTCAGTTAAAGAGATATCTACACCAATGCCACAAATGACAGTCTTATGATAGTTAATTCTAAGGGCTGACATTGTTTCAAATCCTCTCAATGGTCTTCTGATCAACATGATTTGATCCAAATAAGCTTGACAGAAGATGAGTGTATCATCTGCAAATTGCAAATGAGTGAGAATAGGACCACTCAGGCCGCCAACTTGAAGACCATTTAGCAGACCTTGGTTCATTGCATCTTTAAATTGCCAATTAAGCCCTTCAGCTGCAAGAATAAAAAGGAAGGAGGATAGCGGGTCTCCTTGTCTCACACCTTTTTGCATTTGAAATTCTTCTGTAGGGCTGCCATTGACTAGAATCGATACCCAAGCTAATGAGAGGCACACCTATATCCATTTAATCCACTGAGCTGGGAAACCCATGAGTTCCATTATAGTTGACAGGTAGTTCCATTATAGTTGACAGGTAGTTCCAATTTAGATTATCAAAATCTTTTCTCAAAATCTAATTTGATTATGACCCCTTCCTTCTTTTCTCTTTTCCATCCATCAATAACCTCATTTGCGGCCTGCGGGCAATTTTTACCAGTCAAAAAATAAAATAAAATAAATTAACCTCATTTGCAAAAAGAATGCCATCATTTATGTTTTTACCACCAGAGAATGCTGATCGGATTTCGCCAACTACCACAGGTATTGTAAATTTGATTCTGAATGCCAGCACTTTGGAAAGAATTTTGTATATGGAGCTTATGAGACTGATGGGCTTGAAATCATTGAAAGACTGGATTCTCAGTTTTGGGAACCAAAGCAATGAAGGAGGAGTGCCTAACCTGCAATTTTTATGAAATTCAGCAAAGAAGTTCATGATGTCTTCTTTCATGAACTTCCAGAATTTTTTAATGCTGAGAAGGTTGAAGCCATCAGGCCCTGGAGCTTTGTTCCCATCAAAAGATTTTAATGCTTACCATACTTCCTGAGCATCAAAGTCTGCCACTAGCTGATGGGCCATATCCACACTTAGACCATAACCAATCCTTTCCAAAAAAGATGGTCTATTTACCCATGATTCCCTCTACAACTGATGAATCTTTTTCCTCTTTCAATAGCGAAGCTAAGGCATCCAACATATCATACATCAGATGACCCTCTCTATGACTTCTATCTTCAACTGTAAATTTATGAATCTTCCCATTCACCTGGATGAGGCTTTGCCCTGCAGATTTCGTCACTTGATTCCCCTTCATCAGTTTCCGAATTCCAGCGACTCCATCCCACCTTCCAACCGACGCATATAAATTAGCCATTTCTACATATGGAGCTGCAGCCTCAGGTTCCAGTTCAAAAGGCGATGAGTCACGTACTCGCCTATCTCTACATTGTGGTGATTTTTACAAGCACTAAGCAATGCACCCCAAATCCCGGCATCAGGTTTCAAGGGCATTTTCTCAATAAACTTCAACGCTTCTTCTAGCTTTCCTTTTCGCCCAAGAAGATCAGCCATGCACAAATAATGATCTAATCCAGGATTTATTCTATGCACTTTAGTCATCAAATCAAAACATTCCCACCCTTTCTCAAGTAAACCCGCGTGATTGCATGCTTGAAGAACAGCAAGGAATGTAATGTGGTTTGGTTTCAGACCCAACTCCAACATCAGATAGAACAGGTCCAAAGCTTCTTTAAATTCCCCATTTAGAGCGCAACCCAAAATCATACTTGTCCAAGAGACAACGGTTTTTCCTTGCATTGTATAAAAGAGTTCCCGAGCATCTCTTATACTTCCACATTTCGCATACATTTCTATCAATGCATTGCACACTGTTACATTGTCTATTTGACTGTTTGAGATGGTGTAGTTGTTGATCCATCTTCCAACCTCAAGTGATCCTGTTTGGCCACAACACGAGATCATATACAGCAGAGTAACAATATCAGGTTTTAGACCAGCTGCTTCCATACAGCGAAAGAGAGCCAATGCCTCGTCCAAATCACCTTTCTCGGCATATCCACCAATAATTGCATTCCAAGAAACACAAGTTCTATCTCTCACACTATCAAATACACAACGAGCAGATTCAATATCTCCGCACTTGGTGTACATTGAAATGAGAGCATTAAGCACTGAAACATTGAAAAGACAGCCTAATAGAACTCCATGACAATGAATCGATTTACCATGATATAATGCATCAGTTCTCATACATGAACAAAGCAAACTAAGAATGGTGCACACATCCGGCCTAATTCCATTGAAAAGCATCAGTTTATACAAGCCAGCCGCCTTAACTGATTCTTCACAATAGGCATATCCTGAGAGCATAGAATTCCAAGAAACAACTGTCCTCAAACCCAAATCAATCCCACCAAATACCATCTCTGCCATACCCAAATCGCTGCACTTAGCATAGGCAGAAACCCAAGTGTTAGCAACCGAAACATCCCCATCTACCCCTATTCGAATCCCAAAACAATGAATTGCATTTACCAACTTGAGGTCCTCCAAACCAGAACCCAATTGAGTAAGTCCAATTATAGTAACCGAGTCAGGGAAAATCCCGTCAAGTCTCATTTGATACAAAAGAATAGCAACTTTATCAATAAGACCCAGATGAGCAAAACCCACAAGCATAACATTCCAAGCTGTTAAATCCCTATCAGGAATTTTCTCAAACAGGTGGTGGGCGTAATCTAAGCGGCCACATTTCACGTACATATCAACCAGCGCAGTCTGCACATAGATATCGGACTGGAACGGCGATTTGGCGACATGGGTGTGAATTATTTGGGAGTAAATGAGGTCAGGGAGTTTGGCGCAAGCTTTTGCAACGAAGGGAAAGGTCAAGTTGTTGGGTTGTAAATGGGTTTGCTTCATTTGGCGGAAGAGGAGAAGGGCTTTGAGGGGGTGGCCTTGGTTTACTGCGTCTCTTATGCTGGAGTTCCAAAGGGAAATGGTGGAGAGATTTGGAAAATGGTTGAGAAACGGAGCCAAGTTTGATTTTACCATGACGATGCATTGTGTTGATGAGGGTCGTGGCTTAGTTGATTAAGCCACAATTAGACGACATAAGGCAAAGGCAACTGATTTTGGCATTTCATTTTTTTTACTCAATGCGTTCCATTTTTAACATGAAATTATTAGTACTTTTATGAACAAAATAAAGTGCGATCAATAAAAAGTGAAGCGCGAATATCAAAATCCTAATTGAAAATAGGATTATACTAAAATGGATTCAAACCCACTCTAAGTCACCAACAAAATGTATCAATGATAAAAGTATTTCATTGTGAGTTTATTACTAGTAGTATTTTCTAGTGTTTCTAAATAAAATGTTAAGTTTCCGTTCCGGAAAGGAAAATAAATATTTATTTTTGAAGATGGCAATTTCAAACTCAAAAATTATGTACTTTCGCAAATTATTTTTCTATCAATATAGATTTTATTTGATAGATCTCATTGAGATTTTTAATACGGTATAGAAAAAATTAAAAAATTATTTTTTATTTACATTATTTTTTAGTTTAAAAATATGAAATAAGTATTTATTTTTTAAAAAATTGTTCTGAAACGGGTTGTAATGTAACATGACAGTTGGAATCGATTTGAAACCAGAACTACGAGAATAAAGTCGCAAACCAAACCATTAATTCAAATTTTCATTTTCTAGGCTGAGACCAAACCACACTTTTAAACAGTAAAACTAGACTTACCGGTTTGGACTTGCTTTGATTGGATTTGCCGTTTGACGGTCTTTTTTTTCATCTTTTTTAACAATCATTCTACTTCTATACTCACTTCACACCCATTTACACATCCATACTCACAATAGAGGTGGAGCCCGCATACACTGCACATCCAGTATGTGTGGGCCCCACTTCTATTGTGTAAATGGGTGTGTAAATGGGTGTGGAGTTAGGATTTTTGTTTTTTTTTTTCCTCACTCCAGTCACAGACAATCAATAACTATTTACTTTTATTAAATTGTCAAAATAGGCGGTTAAAATCTAAACTGTCTGATACAATCCAAAATAAGAGCGAGATACAATCAAAACCTTATCAATTAGAGATTTTCAACCCATTTCCATAAAATTCAAATTAGAGTCAACTCTAGTACTACTACTCCCTCCGTCCCTTATTTAGAGTCCAGTATTTCATTTTGAACTGTCCCTTAATATGTGTCCATTTTGTAAAGTTAGAAGATAAAAGTTGGTGTATTGTCTATTTTGTCCCTAAAAGTATATTCAATTTTGAAAAGTTAGTGAGTAAAAATGTAATGATGATGAGTAAGTAGGAAAAATGGAGAAAAAAGTTGTTGTGAAAGATATAATGATAATATCGTTTTAATAAGTTAGAGTTACGAAGCAGGATACTTAAAAAGGGACGGAGGGAGTATTATTTTTTAGAGCATCTCTGACCCAACACTTCAAAATTTCTATTGAAAGACTCAAAACAGTATATTTAACTCAAAAAGTAATTTATATTCAACTCTAAAATATTTTTGACAAAAGGTACAATTATTCACATGCACTCAATTTACTTTTCAAAAATCTATTCGTTTTTTTCCAGACCTTAACCTTTCCTCCAAAATTAATTTTCGTATTTTTAATATTACCAAAATATATTGATCACAATTGGTCTCATTTTATAGGTCTTCTGAATATCTTTTCTAATATCCTAATTGTGTGATAAATGACAAATTGTTATTACATTTTAAAGTGCGAAAATAAAATGAAGAACGTTTTTAATTTGTTGTACACTCAAAGTGGTTCTTCATTTTGAAGAATCCGAATGAATAGAGTTTTTTTTCTTTTTATCCCCTAAACTATGCACACTTTCTCTACTTAGTCCCTGAACTATTAATTTGGCGATTTCATCCCTTCAACTATCATTCCGTTACCTACTTAGTCCAATTGATAACGGAAATTTAGAATTTGGACAGAAAATGCCACGTAATGCCTTATTTGAGACCCTGTGTAGCAGATATTTGATTATAACAACTCTAGAGATAAAAATTAATTATGACCCTTTAGGATAAAATAATCAGAAAAATAAGACATTCGCACTGGTTCAAACAGATTGAAAATTAGAGCATTTAATTTTTTTTACAAGATTCATATATCAAGATCTAAAGTGGCACTTTATATATTTTTTTCAAAAAAACTGACCTCCTTATATAGAATTTAGACTGTTTATATATTAAAAATATGGTTAAAAAGTAAGCACTTTAATTTTCAATCCATGTGAATTGGTGGAAAGATCTTTTTTTTTCTTATTTTATCCATAAAAGTCATAGTTAATTTTGTCTGTAGAGCTCTCATAATCAAGTATCTGCTCTAAAGGATCCCAATTAAAAAAATAATAATTAACTATGAAAACCCTAGAGAAAAAAATCAATTATAACCCTTTAGAATAATATGATTAAAAAAAAAAGATTTTCACGCTGGTCCAAACGGATTGAAAATTGGAGCACTTAAGCCTTCTAAAAAAATTAAGTGCTCCAATTTTCAATTCGTTTGAACCGGTGCGAAAGTCTTATTTTTTTGTTCATTTTATTCTAAAAGGTCATAATTATTTTTTATCTCTAGGGCGTCATAATCAAATATCTGCTCTATAGGGTCTCAAACAGGGCCTTATATAACATTTTCCATCCAAATTCTTAATTTCCGTTATCTATTGGACGAAGTAGGTAACGGAATGATAGTTGAGGGGATGAAATTGCCAAATTGATAGTTCAGGGACTAAGTAGAGAAAGTGTGCATAGTTTAAGGGATAAAAAGAAAAAAAACTCGAATGAATATGATTGGAAGAACATAATTCTTCAAAATGAAGATATGAATAACCAAATTGAAGAGATGGATGGTTTACTTTAATAATTTTCATTCTCCCTATTACAGTAGAAGACACTCCCACAGATGAAGAACTATCTCCATTTGCTCTTAATAATATGGGAGTTTAATCAGGCATCTTTCCGAGACATTTTAATGTGTGAAAAATAAGATGTAGAGCTTGACAGAAAAAAAAATAATAATCAGTAACATATCAAGTCAGTCGGATATCGGTAACTTGGTACATAACTTTTTATTTGCAATTGCCAAAGAATGTGGTTCATTCACTAAGTTACTGATATTCAATTGACTTGATTTCTTGTTCTGCGGGTCAAGCTCTACATAGTAATCGGATATCACATTTTTGGGCTCTAAAAGATACCTATTTTCCTGGCACAGCCACCCCAAGTCACAGCAGGTTCCCCTTTGCGTAAAACAACTCTAGTATTGATCATATTGAAGTAAAACTTTGCAAAAGAGAATTTAAGGAGAAATAGTGCACTATTTTAGAGATAAAAATAGAGAATGTAAATTGGAGTTGGTATAGATAGGTAAATTCGTTCAACTAATTAAATTTAACTAAAATATTAGAGGTGGCAAATGGGCGGGTTTGAGCGGGTTGAAACGGGTCACGGGTCGAATATGGGTCAAATAGTAAACATGTTGAAACGGATCGGGTCAAATACGAGTCAAGTCAAACCCAAACCCGATCCAACCCGGTTTTTTTTTTACAAGAACCAACTTGCTGCGACAGACTCCCTAAAAAATTAATAATGACTGCATAACAGAAGTTTGGAAAGGCCGCACGATATGTTTTAAGGACAAAACAAAGTTTCATTGCACCCACCATACAATATATAGTTCTAAAGCAAAATGCACTTGAAAATGCCTGTAACGCCCCAAATTTTGGAAACATTAATTATAACTATATTATTCAAACTTAACATTTAATAAATAAAAGTAGCATAATTCGTCATTACATCCCAAGTTATTCTCAAATCAAGATTTACAATTATTTAATAATAGGGTGGGGTACTACGGAAATTTCTATTCTCCAAGGTGGTTGTCTTCCTCGGCGATATTCTGCTCAGCTCCGTACTACTCCAGATTATAGTACGCCTCCTGTTCGCCTTCTAAATCTGGCAGCCAGGGTCACAAAAATAACACCGTGAGCTTTTGAGCTCAATAGCTAACTCTTACCCCTATGTCACATACTTTAGCAAAAATAAAATAAACAACAACATAATATCTATTTTACAGGGCATCAAACAGAACTTTAACAATCAACTAATATAAACATCGTACGAAAAAGTGTCAAGTGTCGGGTTCAAAATAGTGTATCGTACTTCGTGTCAAAACGTCAATTTCACTTATTATCAATTCTTTTCTTTTAGCACTGGTTCCGTTTACTCCATCTTTCAGAATGACGGTCGACCATGCATTAACAAATTCTGGTTCTGCCGTTCCGGTCTCCCAGGTTTACTCACACATTTCCAAACACTGGTTCCGCCACTCCGGTCTCCTAAGTTTACTCACGCACCCAAACTCTGGTTCCGCCGTTCCGGTCTCCCAGGTTTACACATGTCAAAATTTCTCTTTTGCTCTATTTGTTTTCAAATATCGTTTTCTCGGTTCTCGTGTCTCGTATGCATGCATCATTTTCTCGCAAACACATTATTCTTTCAAGGCTTGCTAAAATCATGCAGAACTAAATCCTATCCTCGAGATCGTTTACCTTTTTCACTAATTACAATTAATTGGCACATGTTACAAATTTATCAATTCTAACTTTAAAGATTGTCGTACATTAATATTCAAACACTAAATTTATTCCCTAAGACCTTAACATGCTTTCCTAGTACTAGCAATAGTATAACAGTAACTAATGTGTTTCTTTTCTTTTTCTGTTTCTTTTTTTCCGTGACTTCCATTATTTTTTATAACTTTCCAGTGGGTACATTTCCATACATTGATCATTGCAAGTTATCTTTTTCTATCAACATTAATACAACAGTAACAAAAATTAAAATTAATTAACATTTCCAGATTTTTCCATAAACATACTAGTAGTGTTTCTTTTTCATGTATTCATTAATAAAGCTCCTTTTCGGCTTTTTAACAGAAATTCTAACGATGATATATTTAGGTGAGTAGGTAGGAGGTTTCTACCTTACTTCTCGGCGGTAGTGGGTTGATTACGTTAGCGTTGGATCGGGTCGAGAACGGTATGTCTCCTTTAAACCTTGGTTTGACCGGACTCCTAGCTTTTCTCCTTAAGGAATGAAAGTCAAAAGAAAAGTACACTAACTGAGAAAAAAAGTGGGGCTCGGCTCTCACTCTCTTTCTTTCTATTCCTCACAGGTTTGCCAAAAGAGGAAAAGTAAGAAGGAGTTGGTGGTACTGTAAAGGGAAAGGGGGTATTTATAGGTCTCTCATCCCTCTCTCCTCCCTCTCCACGGCACACACACACACCCTCACTCTCTCAGACTTACATTGCTAGACTGGCTAGGCTCTCCTTAGTAGACCAACTAGGTGCAATGATGTTGCAGGAGCCTGGCAAGGCTATTTTTAATAGTTATAAAAAGTAAATAAATAATATGATGTGCAGGTGGAGGGAAAAGAAATCTGGTAAGATCTTATCCCACTCTCCCTCCCTCTCGGCCATCTCCTCTCTCTCTCTCTCTCTCTTGACTAGCTTGCAGGGCTAACTATTAGGATGATGTAAGTCTAGGAGGATGAGATTTCCCTGATATCCCAAATCTCTTCCCTCTCTCCTCTCGGCAATATCTCTCTCCCTTGTCTAGTCATTTGTAAGCTACACCCTCACAGGCTATATATTGTAGGATGATGAATTGTGTAAGTGTTTGTTCCCTTCCCCCATCCCCCCCCCCCCCCCCCCCCCCCCCCCCCCCCCCCCCCCCCCCCCCCCCCCCCCCCCCCCCCCCCCCCCCCCCCCCCCCCCCCCCCCCCCTCTCTCTTTCAAGCTATAATAGGATGACTTAGCCAAAGCCAGTCATGACAGATGATGGGAATTTGGATAAAAAACCCAACTACTTCCCCACTCCATTTTCGGTAATCTGTCTCTTTTGCACCCTGACCAAGCTAGTCCCTACAAATTGTCTAGGGTGATGATGGTGCAGGAGTAAAATCCGGTGGAAATCATATCTCACCCTCCCTCTCTTTTCTTGACAGTAACTCTCTCTTGGTAATAAGCTATATATATATTGTAAAGGATATCGTAGGCTAGCCATATATTTCCTCTGTCTTTCTCTGCGAGACTCATAAGGCTAGGGTGACATAGGGTGGAAGGGATGAGATGATGTGACAGATTTTTGGGATAGAAATCCTTCGGCTCTCTCTCCATATACGCGCATGTACAAATTTATTAAGGCATCGAAATCTAAATTTGACCAGTCAAGATATGTTTAATAAAATCAACACTCAAATAAATAAATAAAAAGACAATCGGGTAAAAGAAATTTTATTAAACTTATAATTTTATTGGTAAAAATTAGGGTCGTTACAACCTACCCCCCTTAACAAATTTCGTCCTCAAAATTTAAATACATATTACGATGGAAAAAGATGTGGGTAATTTTCTCGGATTGCGTCTTCTCGTTCCCAGATAGATTCCTCAATTCCTTGATGTTTCCATAAAACTCGCACCAACTTGATTGTTTTGCCTCGAATATTCTTTTCGCTGTGATCTTGAATCTCTATTGCTGGCTCCTCGAAAGTCGCGTCCTCGTTCAGGGTGATATCCCCCCAGTTGATGACATGAGTGGGGAGAGCAATATATTTACGCAGCATCGACAAGTGAAACACATTGTGGACTCGGTCCAGCTGTGGTGGTAGTGCTAAACGATAAGCCACATTACCAATCTTTGCCAAAATGTCGAATGGTCCAATATATCGTGGAGACAATTTCCCTTTTTCCCAAACCGAATAACTCCCCGACGCGGTCTGATTTTTAGGAACACATGATCGCCAACAAAGACAAGGGTCTGTTCCTTTTATCCGAGTAACTTTTCTGACGACTCTGAGCGGTAAGTAGTTTCTGTCGAATCACCTTAATCTTTTCAGTCGTATTTCGGACTAGATCTGGTCCAATCAATCCAACTTCTCCAGCATCAGTCCAACAAACTGGTGAGCGACAGGGTCTTCCGCACAAGGCTTCAAAGGGTGCTATCTCGATGCTTGACTGATAGCTGTTGTTGTAAGCAAAGTCGATCAGAGACAACTGTTGTTCCTAGTTTTCGGAGAAATCAAGTGCACAAGCCCTCAACATGTCTTCCAAAATCTGAATTGTCCTTTCCATCTGTCCATCCGTCTGTGGATGAAAAGTAGTACTGAGTCGAATGTCTGTTCCCAAAGCTTTTTGCAATCCCTTCCAGAATTTGGATATGAATCTCGGATCACGGTCAGATATGATATATACAGGTACTCCATGTAAGCGTACAATTCCTTGAATGTAGAGCAAACTTAAAGCCTCCATGTTCTCCGTCATCTTTACCGGTAAGAAGTGCGCAGATTTAGTGAGACGGTCGACTATTACCCAAATAGCAGTGTTAGACTTAGGCGTCTTGGGTAAGCCGATCACAAAATCCATGGAAATATGCTCCCATTTCCACGTCGGTATCGGTAAAGGTTGAATATCCCCTCCAGGCTTCCGGTGTTCAGCTTTGACTTGTTGACAGACCAAACAAGTTGACACAAAGCTAGCTACATCTTTCTTCATTCCCTCCCACCAGTACGTCCTTCGCAGATCATGGTACATCTTAGTACCTCCAGGATGAACAGCGAAGTTCGAGTGATGAAATTCTCGTAGTACAGCTTCTCGGAGGGTGCCGATGTTTGGTACGAAGATCGAACCTTTGAATCTAAGATTGTTGTCCGTGTGAATCACCAATCCAGTAAGTGTTTTACGACCCTAATTTGTGACCGTATAAATTCATAGTCCTGTTCGAATCCTTGAGCAAGTAAAATTTCTCGGTGAAGTGCAGGTACAGCAATAAGAGCGCACAAGCGTGCTTGTCCGTTGGCTGATGACACTTGTAGGTTGAATTCGTTAAGTGTCTCTACCATCTCCCATTCTTTCATGGCCACTTTAGCTTTTTGCTCTCGACTCTTTCGACTCAGAGCATCGGCTACAACATTAGCTTTGCCTGGGTGGTAGGAGTAGTGAATTTGTAATCCTCGAGATACTTCATCCACCTCCTCTGTCTCATATTCAACTCCTTCTATGTGAACAAATACTTGAGACTCTTGTGATCTGTGAAAACTTCAAATTGTTCACCGTATAGATAATAACGCCATGACTTGAGAGCGAAAACTACCGCCGCCAATTCTAGGTCGTGTGTAGGGTAATTCTTTTCATGCGGTCTCAGTTGACGTAATCCATAGGCAACAACCTTCCCATTTTGCATCAAGACGCAACCCAAACCATCTTTAGAGGCGTCACAGTAAACTGTGTAACCTACATCCCTTTCTGGAATGATGAGTATGGGTGCACTGGTTAGTCTTTTTTTCAACTCCTGAAACGTCTTCTCACATGTCTCACTCCATTCAAACTTGACTCCCTTTTGCGTCAATCTTGTCATTGGTTTGGCAAGAATCGAGAAGTCCTGAATGAATCGTCGATAATAGCCAGCCAAGCCCAGAAAGCTTCTGATATCAAACACTGTCGTAGGCCGCTTCCAATTCAGCACTGCTTGCTATCATCCACTGCAATTCCGTCTTTAGACACCGCGTGTCCTAGGAATTTAACCACTTCTAGCCAGAACTCGCACTTACTAGCCTTTGCATAGAGTTGGTTGTCTCTAAGCACTTGCAGTACGATTCTGAGGTGTTCTTCATGCTCCTCCTTTGTAGTTGAGTATATCAGTATGTCATCAATGAACACTACCACAAATCTGTCTAGGTAGGGTTGAAAAATTTTGTTCATGAGACACATAAATACTACAGGTGCATTGGTGAGTCCAAACGGCATTACTACAAATTCATAGTGTCCATATCTGGTTCTAAATGCAGTCTTGGTGATGTCTTCATCCCGAATCCTCAGTTGGTGGTAACCTGAATGAAGATCAATCTTTGAGAAACAAGTAGCTCCTCTCAATTGATCGAACAGGTCATCGATTCTAGGTAAAGGGTAGGGATTCTTGATCGCAACCCGATTCAACTGTCTATAATCGATACAAAGACGTAGTGTCCCTTCCTTCTTCTTCACGAATAAGGCAGGTGCTCCCCATGGCGATGTGTTTGGCCGGATGTAACCGTTCTCTTGCAGGTCCTGCAGTTGAATCTTGAGTTCCTTCAGTTCGGCCGGTGCCATTCTGTATAGGGCTATGGAGATTGGTGCAGTTCCAGGTTGGAGTTCAATGGTGAAGTCTATCTCCCGCTATGGTGGTAACCCAAGTAGTTCGTCAGGAAACACGTCCGCATGCTCGCAGACAATGTGAGGTAGTCCCAGCTCCATCCGGTCAACTTCTTCCAACTTGAGGCTAGCTAGCCATCAATAAAGTTGGTACTGCCACCTTGTTCGCCTTGTCGTTGAATTTGGGGTCTGTCGATCCCCCTTAAATTTGAAGCAGGTTCCATCAGGAGCGAAAACCGTCACCATTTTCTGATGGCAATCTATGATAGCTCGGTGGGATGACAACCAGTCCATTCCCAAAATTATGTCAAAATCAGCCATATCGATCACTCGTAAGTCACAGGTCAAACTTAAATCAGCTACCTCTATCTCGCACCCTTTACAAATTAGGTTAACAGCTAACTTCCCACCCAAAGGTGATGTTATCATCAAATTTGATTGTAAGGGTTCTGTTTCTAATCCTAGTGTAGATACACAGGCAGCAGATATAAACGAGTGCAACGCTCCAGAATCAAATAAAGCATGTACGCATGTACTGAACAATAGTAGCGTACCTTGGATCACAGTGGGATCCTGCTCTTCTTGTTCAGCCTGTAGGGCAAAGACTCGCCCTCCAGCATTTTGTTGAGCTCCTATTGGCTGCTTCCCTTTCCAATTTTGTTGCTGGGTTGGAACTGGTTGTTGTTCTGTTGTTGAGGTCCACCTTGATTTTGATTAGCAAAACCAGTTTGTCAGAATTTTTGAGGTGGTTGACTACCATTCACTCGAGGCCTCTCCCGTTGTGGTTTTGGGCAGTCACGGCTATAATGCCCCATTGCTTGGCAATTATAGCATTGAACCGTAGAAATATCGCGGATAAATCCCTGCGATGGCCTTGGTGATTGGTTTTGCACTGCCCTGGTGTTGTTCCATGATTGGCCCCCCTGCTGTGAGTTGAATGACCTTTTTGGATAAGGTCCCTGATTATTGTTAAGGTTGTAGGTTTGGTTGCTTCGAATTGGTCCTCCAGCACTTACTCGCGTCTTCTTCCACTTGGCCTTGAAATCCATGTCTTCTCTTTCAAGCCTCAAAGCACATTTCACCACTTGTGAGTAAATGGGAAACTCATGGCCAACTACTGCCTTGCGAGAGGAACTCAGTCCCCATTCAAACTTCCTTGCCTTGTCATCCTCAGTCGGGATAGTAGTTAGAGCATATCATGACAGTTCCTCGAACTTGGCAGCATACTGAGTCACCGTCATCGAACCTTGCTGCAGACTATGAAATTCTTGCGCCTTCGCTTGCTTGATTGGTGTAGGGAAGTACTTATCTAGGAAGATGCGTTCAAACTCAGCAAATGTCATTGTTGCAACATCGTGAGTTGTCTCTATCAATTCCCACCAATAACGGGCCTCGCCCTTCAGTTGATAAGTGGCTAGAGCTACTTGGTCTCCATCTCGAGTGATATCCAGGGTGCTAAATATCACTTTATCTTCCTTAAGCCAGGCTTCGGCCAAGGTTGGCTCAGGTTCTCCATGGAAAGCTGGCAGTCGTCGTTTACAAAACTCGTTCAGAGCTTGAGCCCGAGTCATCGGTCCAGGTATGTGAGAGTGGGGTAGTGGACGAATGGCGTTGTTGATAGTCGCTATGAAGGCTTGTAAAAGTTGGGCTAAATCTACATTTCTGTTGGTTGGATTAGGATGGCCGTTGGATGACTTTCCATTGCGGTCATTGTTTTCGTTGCCTAATCCATTGCAGGTGAGCACCATCTTGCGAGTAAAAATTGAAGGAAAGTATTAGTCTAAACCTTCCTTTTTGTACATGGTATAATGCGATTGATCGCGTAGTATGCACGGTACTGTAGGGAGGTATTCCCGAACAGGCACATTTGGTAGCCGAACACGCGATGTGCGGGGGCACGTGGTAAGTAGATATGGCTTACCGCCAAGCAGTGCGGTGAACGGCATGTGGACCAGTGACATGAGGAGTCATTATTCCAGGTAGTCTGTTCGGCTGATAAGGATAAACGACATGAGAAGTCAATTGTCCATATGGACTGTTCGGCAAAGAAATGGCCGAACAGGGGAACAAGTTGCCATAAATAGTAAGGCGGCAAGAATGCTCTGAAAGGTTTCAGAACATTCATATTCTGTAAGTAAATAAGATCCCGAGTATATAGGATCCAGTAAAGATACCCAACATGAGTGGGAGGTTTGGCCAGTTATGGAAGAGAGTCCTGAAATGATTCTTTTAGTGAACTGATAAGGAAAGAAGTTCCCAAGATATCCTGGATTCCTGTACGTGATAAGAATCCTAGGATAATAGGGATGCTTGGTGAACAAGCATCTATGAGTCTATAAATACGAGGTAAACCTGGAGGTAAAAGGTACACAATATTTGGCATTCTGATTATTCTCCTACTGATAATTAGGGTTTATTAACCAGTACGTGATACTAACTTTGGCATCGGAGGGCCTTTGCTACGAGAAGCAAAGGTGCGCTCACCCCTTGTCTGTTTTGCAGATTAGGGTTCCGACGACGAATTAGGGCTCCGGTGTAGAGGCACGCGAAGCCGTTGCAGTTTGGTGTTGTTCAGAACACTAATTGTTTTCATCCCCCTACAATTGGCGCCGTCTGTGGGAAAGTGAACCAATTTTCCTTGAAAAACAATCACGATGGAAGAAGATCCAGCAACACCGTTCAATCCAAAGAACCAGTTGAGTGGTGGAGGAGATAAATCTCCACCAGATGCTCCGAAAAAGCCCACTGGTAGACAAGACAAAACGACCACGAGCTCCACGAGAAGGAGCAAATCCCACTGAAGAGAACCGTCGGTGGAGCACTCAAGGAGCGTACATAACAGCGAAGCTGTCCTTGATAAGAAGGGGAAGGAAATTGAGGAGTACGCTCGTTTGATTAGAAAATGAGAGTACGAGATACAAGAATTGCAGCGGGTATGCGAGCACCCAGAAGATTCTGGACTCTCAAGGAGGAATTCTGAGAGAGATAGACGAACTCTGGTAATCCATAGGCATTCTCGTTCAGGAGAAAGAAGGAGTAGAAGTCCTACTATAGGCGATAAAAGGCTTCTCCACGAAAAAGGAGAAATAGAAGTAGAAGCCGAACACAGGAAAGACAAAGGGCTTTTTCACGGAAAAGGAGGAGTAGGGACCGAAGTTCCACCCCAGAGGAAGAGGAAACAAGGAAGCATCATCGGGACAGGTACGAGAGACCTGATGCTGAATGGGCCAAAGCTACGGCTCATAAAACAAAAGAGTTTGAGGATGGGACAGTAACTGCCCGGGAAGCAGCGAGAAAGGCCCTAAGCAACATAGCAGCTTCCCCCTTCTCAAGAAGGCTACAAGAGGCTAGGTTGCCGAGCAAAGTGAAGCACGGTACGTTCATACTTTACGAGACAAACGCGGACCCCGTGGCTCACATACAGCATTACCAACAGGCTATGTTCATGCATGAAGGGGATGAAGGGATGAAGCCATCTTATGCAAAATGTTCCCTTCAAGTCTTGGCAAGGTGGCCTTGTCCTGGTTTCATAAATTGGCACCACGATCCATACGAGGATGGAGGCAGTTGGCGGAGGAATTCACTGCTCGGTTCTTGACAAGCAGAAAGGCCCCAAAAACGTTTGAGAGTCTGTCCACCATGAAACAGGCGGAGAACGAGCCGATCAGAGATTATGCCAAGAAGTACTGGGAAACTTTCAATGAGATTGAAAGCTGCAGTGAGGAATATGCCATAGCAACCTTCAAAACTGGTTTGCCTGTTCGGCGAGAGCTGCGTCGCTCACTGAATAAACATCCGGTGGCCACGTTGGCCAAACTGATGGAACGAATAGAACAGCACGCCAGAATGGAGGATGACATACTCTGCGAGGATGGCAGGATCGTCGCTGAGCAGACAAAGGCACCTGCCAAAAAGGTGGATAAGCCAGAGCCCAAGACTTACAGAGAGAGGAAGGACTATGGGCAGGTTAAGAAAGAGCCGTATAAGGACAAGCAAGCACCTGACCCCAAATCTTTCTTTTCTGTCACAACGGTTTGGAAGGAACCAATCTATAGGATTCTTTATCGAATAAAGAATCAGTCATACTTTAAGTGGCCCCCAAGTTTAGGCGGAGATAAAGATGCAAAACGTGCTACGAATCAGCACTGCAGCTACCATAAAGATTGGGGCCATATGACTGAGGATTATGAGATGTATAAGAGACACCTTGACGATTTGGTCTCTCGGGGCTATCTCAAGGAATTTATCCAGGAGGACCCAAAGGAGAAAGAGAAAGCCATGGAACTGGATTACGAGCAGAATCCTAAAGGAGTAATCCATATGATACATGGGTTGGCCGCACCTTATACGAGAAATGAGGTTAGGCTATTACAAAGGCAGGTTAAGCACGATCAGCATGTGATGCGATTGGGAAATAAAAGAGGGTAAGAGAGTGGTGTATGCAATGAAAGCATAGCATTCACAGATGATGATTTGAGAGAAGCCCAGGTACCCCACAACGATGCTTTGGTGATAACCCTACGAGTTGGGGAGTACGACATTGAGAGGATTCTGGTGGATTCGGGGAGTTGTACAGAGGTGATGTATTACGATGCATTCAAGAAGCTGGGGCTGGCCCAAACGGATTTGGAGCAATCCACAACGCCCCTGATTGGGTTTGGTGCAGGAGCAGTCTGGCCCCTCGGAAAAGTAACACTGCCTGTTCAGGCCGGATCAGTTGTCTTGAGGACAGATTTTCTGGTCGTAAATGTTCCTTCTTCCTATAACGCAATTATAGGAAGAACCTGGTTGCACAAAATGAGGGCAGTCTCCTCAACTTACCACCAGATGGTGAAATTCCCAGGATCCAATGGGATCGAAGTAATTAGGGGCAATCAGAAAGTGGCCCAACAGTGTCTGATTTCCATCGTCAAGAGAGCTCCAAAGGCCCACCACGTTCATACACTGGAAGTGCCAGATCAACCAACTGTCGAGGATGTTGGGAAAAGTCTGGCAGAAAAGGTGGTCGAAGGCCTAGAGAAAATTCAAATCAACGAGACTGATCCTGAAAGATATTTTCTAATTGGAGAGTCATTGCCAGCAGACGAAAGGGCTGAATTAATTGGATTCCTGAAGGAATATGTCGATGTATTTGCATGGGTCCCAGAGGAGATGCCCGGAGTTGATGCGAATGTGATTTGTCATCATCTAAATGTTGACCCCCAGCATAAGCCGATTATCCAGAAAAAGCGAAGGGCAGCCGTACAGCATGTGGATGCTATAATCGAAGAGGTTGATCGTTTGCTGGAGGCCAAAGCAATACGTGAGGTTTACTATCCTGAGTGGTTCTCCAACACAGTGGTTGTAAAGAAGAAGAATGGGAAATGGCGTGTCCGTGTAGATTTCACAGACCTAAACAAGGCGTGTCCAAAAGATAGTTTCCCTCTTCCAAGGATATTCCAGTTGGTTGATGGAACTGCTGGATACGAGCGGACGAGTTTTCTCGACGTGTATCGAGGATATCACCAGATTGCCATGTTTGGGCCTGATCAAGAGAAGACTTCTTTTATTACACCACAAGGGTTGTATTGCTACAGCGTCATGCCATTTGGGCTAAGGAATGCTGGAGCAACGTACCAGAGACTCGCAACCATCATGTTCAAGAAACTGCTTGGTAAGTCTATGGAGGTTTACATAAACGATATGGTAGTGAAGAGTCAAGATAAACAGGGACACATAGCGGATTTGAAGGAGGCTTTCGAAATCCTGAGGAAATACAAATTAAAGCTCAACGCCTCGAAATGTGCGTTTGGAGTTGGTTCTAGGAAGTTCCTAGGCCACTTGGTAACCATGAGGGGGATTGAGGCCAACCCCGATCAAATTGCAGCCCTGCAGAAGCTACAAAGTCCCAAAACTATGAAGGAAGTCCAACGGTTGACTGGAATGGCTGCAGCACTGAACAGATTCATCAGCAGGTCAAGTGACAAGTGCAGACCCTTTTTTCAGTTAATGAAAAAAAGAGAGGGATTCGAATGGGGAGCAGAGTGTGAACAGGCATTCCAGGACCTGAAAAAGTACCTGGCTGAGCCTCCGTTTTTGTCAACTCCACAACCGGGTGAGTCGTTAGTTTTGTACTTAGCTGTTTCTGAACATGCTGTTAATGCAGTCCTGTTAAGGGATTTGGGAATCGAGCAAATCCCAATTTATTATGTTAGCAAGACACTGCTGGATGCGAAGACGAGATATCTGCCCTTGGAAAAGCTTGTCCTAGCACTTAGAACGGCCACGAGGAAGTTGCCACACTACTTTCAAAGCCACAAGGTTATGGTTTATACTGAGTTCCCACTGAAATCATTACTATGAAAAGCATATTTCTCAGGAAGAATCTCAACATGGTCCGTTGAGTTGAGCCAATATGATATCGATTATCAGTCACGTACGGCAATTAAAGGCCAAGTGTTGGCTGATTTTTTGGCGGAATTTTCCCCTACAGTAGCGCCCCTGCCTCCTACGAGAAAGGAACATGCAATGAAGACAGCACCCATGAAGAACCAACTGTCAGCCGAACAGGATCCCATGGAGTGGAAGTTATTCGTTGATGGATCAGCTTGTAATACTGGTTCAGGAATTGGGGTGGTCCTATTTCCTCCAGAAGCAGTGATGATCGAACTGTCTGTTCGGCTTGGTTTTAGTGCATCAAATAATGTGGCAGAGTACAAGGCACTCTTAGCTGGATTGAGAAGTGCGAAGATTCTGAAAGCAAAACGAGTCAGGGTGCATTGTGATTCACAGCTCGTAGTTCATCAACTGTCCAAGGAATATCAAGCCTGGAATGAAAAGATGGTAGCATATGTGGAAGCGGCCAAAGATTTGCTTGATACCTTCGAAAGGGTTCACATTAAACAGATAAGTTTGGGACAGAATGCTCATGCCGATTCTTTAGCGTGGTTAGCAGCAGCTGTTCCAACTGAACTCAAACGGAGGGTAGCAGTTGAGTACCTGACGGAGCCGAGCATTGGGAGAAGTGTAGAGTTGGTCTTGGACGTGAACCAAGGTCCAAGTTGGTGGACCCAATTGTGGAGTTTTTACGAGATGAAATACTCCCCATTGATAAAAAGGAAGCTCATAAGATCAAAACCAAGTCTGCAAGGTTTTGGCTGTCCCTAGAATGAAAGCTTTACAGGAAGTCCTTTACAAGACCATATTTACTCTGTGTGCACCCTGAGATGGTGCAAAAATTTCTTCACGAAATCCATGAGGGAACGTGTGGGAGTCATGCTAGAGGGAGATCCATCACCCACCGAGCAATTACCCAAGGCTATTGGTGGCCACATATGCAGGAAGATGCCAAGTTGTACGTAAAAATTTGTGAGAAATGTCAGAAGTTCTCACCTATGATTCGAACACCAGCCAAAGATCTGGTGCCTTTGACAAGTCCTTGGCCATTTGCCCAGTGGGGAATGGATATCGTGGGTCCCCTCCATAAAGCAACTGGGAATCGAAAGTTCCTGCTTGTTGCAACAGATTATTTCACTGGCAAAACTCACCGAACCTATGATAGAAAGATTCGTGTGGAAGAGTATCATTACTCGATTTGGGGTCCCCTATTCTTTGATTACAGATAATGGGTCCCAATTTCAGAAGAAATTCAAGGCTTTTTGTGCCCAATATGGAATACGAAATTATCATTCGACCCCAGCTTACCCTCAGAGTAATGGGCAGGCAGAGGCGTCTAATAAGACCATTCTTGACGGGATCAAGAAGAGGTTGGACAAAGCAAAAGGGAAGTGGCCTGATGAATTACCACTGGTGTTGTGAGCTCACCGAACAACGCCTAGGAGGTCTACAGGAGAGACCCCCTATTCATTGGCATATGGAACGGAAGCTGTCATTCCCTTGGAGGTGGGTTTGCCAACTAATAGAAGTGCCTTGGTTGAAAGTGGGGGCAATGATAGGGCCCTCAAAATCGAGCTTGATCTCGCCGAGGAAAGGAGAGAAAGGGCCCTGATACATCTGGCTTCTTACCAGGAACAGCTGATGAAAGGCTATAATAAGCATGTTCACCCTCGAGAATTTGGTGTTGGGGACCTTGTACTACGAAAGATGCTTAGCAACACCAAAGTAGCAAATGAAGGCAAGCTGGGGGCCAACTGGGAAGGCCCATATCGAGTAACCGAGATTGTGGGCACAGGGGCCTATAGATTAGCTGATCTGGACGATAACCCAATTCCAAGACCTTGAAATATCCATAATCTAAGAAAATTCTTTGTTTAGAAGAATTGAGTTTTAATTTGGATGCACTATGTGATTGTGTGGGAATTACGAATATAATTCCCTTGTTTTAAGTATTTAATTCCGTTTTAGTTGCAAGGGGTACGAATAACGCCCCATTGAGTTCAATTTTATGAATTAAAGTTATTTCTTTCCAAAGCATATCAAGCTTTTTGGAATTTTCATTTTGGAATATGAAATACGGAGTTATTTTCCTTTTTTCATATTGGGGAGCAAGGGACTGGTACGAATGCCATATTTAAAAAATATAAAATACTTACGAGCAAATACTGAAATATAAGATATGATATGAAATATTTTGCTTCTGCATAGCTTGCAATAGGGTACGAGATACTCAAAGTACGAATACACTTAGTAATTCCACGTACGAAATACTTGGGTAATAGACATAACGAGATATGTCTAAAAAGAGGAAAATATAAGTATGTGAGACTTACGAGTATGAGTAAACTCAGGGATGCATACGAAAATGTGCAGATATTAAGTACGAGATAGTTACAGGCCAAGTATGAAACACTTGGCTCAGTTTATTCGGGTACGAATACTTGAACCTTGCACATTTGATAATAAGGTACGAAATACCTGAGTTACGCTATAATACAAGATATTTAAGTCGAATTGTTTCTTTGAGTTTCATAAAGAACGAACGGCTTGCTTTCACTTAAACTAAAACGAGAAACTTAGTTTCGTATTTCCTACGAAATGTTATGTTGACTAGGAACGAGATTCTTAGCAATTGGGATGCATTTGTAGCAAATACGAGCATACGTGATCATGCTCAAATGTCTAAGTACGAAAACTTAGAAACTCGTCAGCACGAGTGCATACGAAAACATGCACAATTGACTTAAAAACAAGTATGGGATACTTAAGTACGGGGGCCGAATATCTGTATCACCGAAAGCAAAAGAGTGTACCGATGCCTCGCAGGGCTGGAAAAGCTACAGTCACGCAGGACCTGCACAAAAGGGCTCTAAGTTTGAATGTTCACAGTTTATTTACCTATCAGCTCAATCCAGATTTTGGATTTCTGGTGGAACGTCGTCGACAACCTCTGTGCTAATATTAGCAGCAGCATTCTCATCCATGGTGATGGTTTCGTTGGTCACCTCTTGAACTGTTGTATGCTCAGCCATAGCATCCTGAGATTCCATCTGAATCTCTTCGTCAACATCAGCAAAATCATCTATCTGTTGATCAACATCGTCAACAGGAGGCCCATCAGATTCCCGAGCAGCTGCAGCTCGACGGCTTGGTAAGTCGTTGTCTTCCCAAAGGGGAGAGTCCTCGGCAACGCCCACCTTCGTCAGGCACGTCTCCCAGCAGGCGACCCATATCTGGTCTTGAATCACTGGCATCTGGTCCACATAGCTGGCCGTTGTCGTATCAAACCCCTTTTTGTAACCATCTTCATATGCAGCCTTTTTGGTACTGTCAATCTCTGCTAGGGCTTGACCAAGGCTATCCTCGGCAGTCTCAAGCTTGCTCTTTGTCTCAACGACCTCTGCCTTGGCTTTGTCTCTCTCTCTCTCAATCCTCGAGACTGTTCGGAGCAACCTCGTATTGTCATTCAGGAGCCTAACTCTCTCTGCATCAGCTTCTTGAAACTTTTGGCCCAATTCCATCATCTTTTGGATAAACTGTACAAAAACCATAAATAAGATTAAAAGAATTCTTAAAAAACAAAAAAAACCTGTAATCAAGGAAAAGTTAAGAGGAGAATATTCTGGTTACCTTGATTCCACTAATGAGACCAGTGGACACGAGTCTATCTGCAGACGATGAGGATTCTTTCTGCATGTCCACAGGAAGCGATAGGCCCTGAGCTAGGGCTAGTGCAGTCTCAGAGGAACTAGCACTATCCCCAATGTTTACGGGTCGGTCCCCCCTCATGAGTCGAGGGGCCCAGACTTCTGGAGTAATAAGGGTGTTTGGCGATGGAGTTTCCAATGGCACTGAAATAGCTGGAGCACCAGTATCTCCGGCTTCTTCGCTCCGGGGACGTTTGTCCCGATGAGCATCAGCAACCTCGAGGGAACTATCTTGTTCCCGAGGAGAGGACGATGACCGTGTAGATCCCCCCTATTGCGACGAGATCGTGGGGGGGCAACACCAGTCGATGCTGCCCTATTGGTAGCACCACGTCCTCGTCCGGAGACAGTGAGAAGGGTGCTGTAGACACCCCAATCTGATTTCCCAATCATTTTATTTCTTTTTCAGTTTCTTGTTCCCTTGATGATGAGTCAAGTCGCGAACAGTCTTGAGAAAATGAAATGGCTTGAGCTTGGCGTGTGTGAACCCATCCTTAGCCCTGAAACCCTCAAACCCAGCTTTGACTGAAGGTTTGACTATCGCGCGACCCATTGGGTTTCTCGCGCGATTCTCTACTTGTCAGGTGGTGGTCAAAGTCAAACTTTGACCATTTGACCGTCGCGGGCAAGCTCAAACACTCGCGCGATGGTCTCACTCCATCGCGCGATGGTCGACACCTGTCATATCCAGCTGGATTTTGTGATGATCAGGGGTCTACAGACCTGTGCAACGCCGTTACGTCGGCTGAACAGCGTTTTGCAGGGCTGCCCTTGCACCACCTCCACCTCCACCCCACTCTCCCATCAACTTTTGCACCGTACTTCCCCATCAAGTAAGTGCAGCCAGCATTGTTGGCTGGCTGCATTACCTTGTGCTTCCACCAACAAACCCCTCCTCTTTCTATAAAAGGCCCCCTTTGTTCTCTTTCAAAGGGTTACCAAAAAAATCTCAAAAAGAATAGCAAGAACCATAACCTTGATCTCTTCTTTCATTCAAATCCCTACTACTTACTCACTTATCAAAGCCACACCACCTCACTCAAGCCATATTCAAAGCATTCAAGCAAAGGTATAATCCTTGTTCTTTATTGTTTTGATCCCTGAGGGGGGCTGACAGGGCCAATGCTGGTAATCAATATCAGTCTTGGTCCCAAAGCCAGCAAATTTACAAGTTACTGTGGATAGAAAAACTCACGCGCGAGTAACCCACTCCATCGCGCGACGGTTCTCCGTTTGTGTGATAAGGTTATCGCGGGGATGGGATCTTGATCCATGTCCATTTGTGTGATCTCGTGCCCTCCTGTTAAAATATATGGTATATCTCACTGTTTTGCATGCTAAAATCAGCATATTATTTCATTTCATGCCTTTACTTACTTTGGAATGCCCCTGGGTTGCTTCTGGACCTGTCTCAGAGCCCAGGCATGCAAAGCAATTCCTGGAAGTCCAATCAGAACACTCGCGCGATGATGTGACTCCATCGCGCGATGGTTCAGTCATTTCCAGTGATTGCCCTTGCATAGGCTGTTAGGCTGTAGGCCTCAGTTTTGACACCCTCACTGTTTAAGGGTTGCATTTTTATTTCAGTTGTGCTCATTTGTAAACGATGGCTTACTTTCAGTACATATAAACTGCTTGGTTTGGCCCTGGGTGTGCACTGGTCCTTCCAGAGCCCAGAAGGAGATAAAATTTAACCTGTAGATAGGATGTCAATACTCGCGCGATGGTTTGGCTTGCATGGATAAACTTCCGTGCATGCAAGTTGGCCACTGCTCGCAATAAATTCAAACCAAAGCACTATTCTGGCATCCTGAAATCAGTGTTGAATATTATCTCATTTATTCCTTGTCATTTCATTTATCAATGCTATCATTCACATCCTGCAAACTGTTACGGTTTTAATCCCCGATTAACTGTTCCCCCGCCCTAATTGGCTAAAAATTGATTAATTAAATGGAATCGCAAAAACAAACATTTTCACAAATGCTTAAGTAGAGACCTATCTCCGGATTGGGCGAGAGGGGTGCCACAAAACCCTTCCCCTCTCGTAACCTGGCTCCCGAACCCAGATATGGTTATGACGGACTGGTTCCTTAACTTTTTCAAATCAAATAGTGCGGCAAGTGCTTCGAAATACGGTTCTGTGGGTGTCGGACCTTCAAAAGCGATCCCGCGAACCGGCAGCATTTTCTCTTCTCTGGAGGGGAACGGAATCCCTTCCTGAGGAAAGAAGACCGGGCAAATCGCATTGCCCACAGGTGCTAAGGTCGACAGGCTGATAAGTCATCGTACCTGGGCTCTGGGGAGATCGAGAATAACCGGAGGAAGAAGATTGGCTGGTGACGCAAAGGGGAGCGGGCTGTTCGGTCTGTTCAGAAATATCCTGTTTTCGTCTGGATCTCCTGAGTACCACGCGTGTCAAAGGAACGCCTTCAGGATAGTGACTTCACCTGGCTGCCCGGCAAGGGTGACTCCAGCCTGTAGTCTTGAACTTTGTGGTTGAGGAGCGGTCGAAGCTGAGGCACCGCTTGTGCTCGGGTTGGCTAGCCTCCTGTCAATGAACCCCTTATAAGCAAGGTCGTAGCCCAGCAGGATGTGTGCATCGCGACCACAGCCGGCAGTACGGGTACCAGGCTCTCCTGTGTACTTGAGAATCTGGTTGATATCGGTTGTTCGGATGTAGCTTGGTTCTCGTCTGGCACGCCTATTAGCGTTGCTCGCTGCACAAACAAAGCACAAACAAGAATTAAAGACATCAGGGAGTTATGGAAATACAATGAAAGGTATTTATGAAGTGAAAATGGAGCATACGTGGGTAGCCCCATATATGGGGACAGTGAAACCCCACCACTTGGCCGTCTTCCCCAATAGGCTCAAATGCTCCGGTGACATAAAGAAAATCCATCTCGTGGTCACGAGCAGAGTCTGGCAAGTTGAGCACGAGACGTTTGTCTGCTTTCCTAACTTTGAACTAATAGGTATTGTATTCTGGGTTAAGTACAATGCTGTACCACCATTGAATATCCCACAGGCCTATCTGGGTCCCCAAGATCCTATTTAAAGCTACAACCCCCATAATAAGCCTGAAAACATTTGTGGAAACTTGCATTGGTGTGAGTCGGTACCAGTTCAGGATTTGACGGAGTAATGGGTGAAGGGGGAACCGAACTCCGCCCTCCACAATGGCTACAATTGGGATGCACATTCTATCCCATGAGCCACCGTCTCTGTCCGCACCTAGTGGGGCGAGTTCGAGACCTACATTTTCAGGAATATTGTAACCTATCCTAAAAGCCGCCATGGCTGTAGGGGCTTCGCAGAGTTTCCTAAATTTTCCGGGCTTAGGGCCGCTGTCACCCTCGTCCGCCATAAAGGTATTTAAAGGGAACTGTGAATAGATTGAACTCTAAAAGGGGAATGAATGAAACCCTAAGGATTAACGAATCGGAGAGCGGGATCTCAGAACGTGTAAAAACGAGTGAGGGGCAAGAATCTTACGAGGTTACCGTGAAGTTTTCTTGAGATGCAGTCGAACTTGCAGAAGGCGGCGATGGTGGGTGAGTGTCGCGTGACTTTTTACAGAGAAGTGAGCTTTGCGTTTTGGGATTAAAACCCAAAAAATGCCCCTTCTTTGGGATTTGAAAGACGAGAGACGGAAATGAAACGACGGGCCTCACGCCGTTACGAGTTAAAGTAACGAAAAGCGGATACCGTTCTGACGCCGTTTTGTAAAACGTCAGTTCAAAGTTAATGAGGGGCACGCGAAACGTGCCACGTACCCCGAAATGGTGTAATGATTAAGCCGCCAAAAAACATTAAAGGGTTTTATACCTACATACGATTCGAGGAACTCGACTCAACGACCAAAACCAAGCTTTACTTGTAACCCCCGAACAGTGGTCACAGGTAAAGCTGGGGAGCAATTGTAAGGAGGTATTCCTGAACAGGCACATTTGGTAGCCGAACACGCGATGTGCGGGGGCACGTGGTAAGTAGATATGGCTTACCGCCAGGCAGTGCGGTGAACGGCATGTGGACCAGTGACATGAGGAGTTATTGATCCAGGTAGTCTGTTCGACTGATAAGGATAAACGACATCAGAAGTGAATTGTCCATATGGACTGTTCGGCAAAGAAATGGCCGAACAGGGGAAGAAGTTGCCATAAGTAAGGCGGCAAGAATGCTCTGAAAGGTTCCAGAACATTCATATTCTGTAAGTAAATAAGATCCCGAGTATATAGGATCCAGTAAAGATACCCAACGTGAGTGGGAGGTTTGGCCAGTTATGGAAGAGAGTCCTGAAATGATTCTTTTAGTGAACTGATAAGGAAAGAGGTTCCCAAGATATCCTAGATTCCTGTACGTGATAAGAATCCCAGGATAATAGGGATGCTTGGTGAACAAGCATCTATGAGTCTATAAATACGAGGTAAACCTGGAGGTAAAAGGTACGCAATATTTGGCATTCTGATTATTCTCCTACTGATAATTAGGGTTTATTAACCAGTACGTGATACTAACTTTGGCATCGGAGGGCCTTTGCTACGAGAAGCAAAGGTGCGCTCACCCCTTGTCTGTTTTTTCGACGACGAATTAGGGTTCCGGTGTAGAGGCACGCGAAGCCGTTGCAGTTTGGTGTTGTTCAGAACACTAATTGTTTTCATCCCCCTACAGGTACTCTTTCAATCAAGTAAGTTTTTCATAGATAAAAGAGAGATACAATCGTAGCATAGAGTTCTACTACAAAAGGAAACAGGGATAACGATAGCTTCCTAAGACAAGTTGGACCCTACATACTACTATATAATCCTGCAAGTTAACAATCTTATTCCATGCTGCTGGTACTCCAATCCTAGGGTTGTTTGACTCCGTCCGTTTCCCTCAGCCACATCTTGTACTCTCTCTCAGCAGCGGTCTCGATCTTAAGAAAATACTCACGTTCCTGGGCGAGCAGTTCCTCCATAGTTAGGACGGGTGGTTCTTCCAGTGGTCCTAGGTAATATTAGGAGAGATTCATCATTGCAGCCTCTAACTTCGGGTCGGACGTAATATAGTCAATTGGTTGCATGAAGTTCTCCACAGGTGGTGCAGGAACTGGGTTAGGTGGAAAATTCTCGGAGGCGGCATCTGGTGGGGGTATCTCCCAAGTGATTGGAACTTCATAGAGCTCCATGCCATCTTCCAGCGGGGGTGTTGGTCCTGAGTGTTTGGGTGCTAGAAATGACCGGTAGTCGGCCAGTTCGTGCAGGGCGAAGGGTGGGCATCCTCCTCGTCGGATGTTCGACATCTATAACATTACAGATCGTTATATATTGGACTTAATGGTGTAAGGAGGAAAATTGAGTACGAATAAAAATTAGCACAAGTATGCACATAAATAGTGATCACATATTAACATAAATTTCAAGTCTTTTATTACTTAATAAAATGAGTACAACATAGCTGGCTTACTAGCCTAAGCTTCCTACTACATCTTGATTACATCAAAAGGTCCTATCACTTATTAAGTCTTCCTAACTAATGTAGAAGATGTTTGCAAACTTGACTGTATATGCGCCTATGTCAGTCTCGAAAGGTGGTGGTGGTACTTCATCGAAGTCACCGGGCATGTCTATGAAGCTTGGCATGACCCATCCTGGCTCTATTTCTCCTATCTCCATTTCCTCATCATCGCTCTCCCATTCTTCCTCAGGAAACTCCTCCTCTTCGGGTTCTTCTTCGGGATCTTCCTCGGGTTCCTCCTCAACTTCTTCAGCTATGAACTCCACTTCTACGGGGTCTTCCTCAACTTCCTCGTTATCGGGGGGTGCTATGGGTACTGCTTCGGCATCGTCCTTCTCAACTCCCTCGATTATGAATTCCACATTCCCGGGGGGTGCTATTTGGACTAGGACGGGTGCTGCTACAACATTATCCTCTTCATTTATGGGGAGTATGATGGTACCATGTTGTTGGTAGTAGTGATGAGTGTAGGGGAATGCATAGGGAAAATAAGGATCCTCCACTAGTTGGTTCGTCATTGATCTTAGGGTGCTTGCAAGATGGTGAGCTTCAGCTAGCAGGTTGGCTGGGTAGAGGTTTGGTTGGTCCATCTACAATAAAGGAAATTTATATATTTTAGACTTGTCGATGCAGAGTATAATTTGAGTATGAACAACACGTATATGCATAGTTAAAATAACAAGTCTTCCATTCATGAAAATAGCGAAAGGTACAACTTAGGAGAATTAAACATTGGTGATCTTATTCCTTAACAACTTATATCCCGAAGGATTACAGCTACTACTGGATTTATTCGGATGCACCTAGACCTTCCTTAATTCATCAATTTTCCTTCCTTAGCTATCTTCTTGGTGTCTTTACCGTCATTGATTTCTCCCACCTCGTTTCCTATCTCGGAGTTTGGCATTGGGGGTAGGACACCAAAATACTCATAGAAGTTGGATAAAATAGGAAACATTTCTGGTAACCAAGGGTTCTTCTCGACGGGAATAGGGGTATTCTGTTGAACTCTTATGAAGTTAAGTTTTTCTGCAAGTACTGCGGCAATAAAGTTGGGATCTTCTAAGTGCTGGGCTGTTATACTTTCTACGGCATTTCTAGGTTGATAGGCTTCGACTAACAGATCGATCGAAGTTTTCATCTAAAAAAAAATTCTATTAGTAAAGTTTTAAAAAGAAGTTTTGATAAAAACTTAGAGAAAACTTTTCCATATTTCTATATTCCACATTCGATCCTTGATTTAAGTCATCAACCAATTGTTCAGGAATTCCCAGCTCGGCTGTACTGCCAATTCCGCACCTTACTTTCTGAAGATTGTTTTGACAGAATTCCACCCAATTTGGGATGGTAAACTTAAACTCGAATTCACGTTTGTGCAACAGTCATACTATCTCATGGTTTGCCCATTCTACCCATGGCCAGGTTTTGAGCCTAAAGCTCTGATACCAAGTTGTAACGCCCCAAATTTTGGAAACATTAATTATAACTATATTATTCAAACTTAACATTTAATAAATAAAAGTAGCATAATTCGTCATTACATCCCAACTTATTCTGAAATCAAGATTTACAATTATTTAATAATAGGGTGGGGTACTACGGAAATTTCTATTCTCCAAGGTGGTTGTCTTCCTCGGCGATATTCTGCTCAGCTCCGTACTACTCCAGATTATAGTACGCCTCCTGTTCGCCTTCTAAGTTTGGCATAAGATGCCAGGGTCACAAAAATAACACCGTGAGCTTTTGAGCTCAGTAGCTAACTCTTACCCCTATGTCCCATACTTTAGCAAAAATAAAATAAACAACAAAATAAGATCTTTTTTACAGGGCATCAAACAGAACTTTAACAATCAACTAATATAAACATCGTACGAAAAAGTGTCAAGTGTCGGGTTCAAAATAGTGTATCGTACTTCGTGTCAAAACGTCAATTTTACTTATTATCAATTCTTTTCTTTTAGCACTGGTTCCATTTACTCCCTCTTTCAGAATGACGGTCGACCATGCATTAACAAACTCTGGTTCCGCCGTTCCGGTCTCCCAGGTTTACTCACACATTTCCAAACACTGGTTCCGCCGTTCCGGTCTCCCAGGTTTACTCACGCACCCAAACTCTGGTTCTGCCGTTCCGGTCTCCCAAGTTTACACATGTCAAAATTTCTCTTTTGCTCTATTCGTTTTCAAATATCATTTTCTCGGTTCTCGTGTCTCGTATGCATGCATCATTTTCTCGCAAACACATTATTCTTTCAAGGCTTGCTAAAATCATGCAGAACTAAATCCTATCCTCGAGATCGTTTACCTTTTTCACTAATTACAATTAATTGGCACATGTTACAAATTTATCAATTCTAACAGTAAAGATTGTCGTGCATTAATATTCAAACACTAAATTTATTCCCTAAGACCTTAACATGCTTTCCTAGTACTAGCAATAGTATAACAGTAACTAATGTGTTTCTTTTCTTTTTCTTTTTTTTTTCCGTGACTTCCATTATTTTTTATAACTTTCCAGTGGGTACATTTCCATACATTGATCATTGCAAGTTATCTTTTTCTATCAACATTAATACAACAGTAACAAAAATTAAAACGTAATTAATTAACATTTCTAGATTTTTCCAGTAAACATACTAGTTGTGTTTCTTTTTCATGTATTCACTAATAAAGCTCCTTTCGGCTTTTTAACAGAAATTCTAACAATGATATATTTAGGTGAGTAGGTAGGAGGTTTCTACCTTACTTCTCAGCGGTAGTGGGTTGATTCTGTTAGCGTTGGATCGGGTCGAGAACGGTACGTCTCCTTTAAACCTTGGTTTGACCGGACTCCTAGCTTTTCTCCTTAAGGAATGAAAGTTAAAAGAAAAGTACACTAACTGAGAAGAAAAGTGGGGCTCGGCTCTCACTCTCTTTCTTTCTATTCCTCACAGGTTTGCCAAAAGAGGAAAAGTAGGAAGGAGTTGGTGGTACTGTAAAGGGAAAGGGGGTATTTATAGGTCTCTCATCCCTCTCCACAGCACACACACACCCTCACTCTCTCAAACTTACATTGCTAGACTGGCTAGGCTCTCCTTAGTAGACCAACTAGGTGCAATGATGTTGCAGGAGCCTGGCAAGGCTATTTTTACTAGTTATAAAAAGTAAATAAATAATATGATGTGTAGGTGGAGGGGAAAAGAAATCTGGTAAGATCTTATCCCACTCTCCCTCCCTCTCGGCCATCTCCTCTCTCTCTCTCTTGACTAGCTTGCAGGGCTAACTATTAGGATAAAGTAAGTCTAGAAGGATGAGAGTTCCCTGATATCCCATATCTCTTCCCTCTCTCCTCTCGGCAATATCTCTCTCCCTTGTCTAGTCATTTGTAAGCTACACCCTCACAGGCTATATATTGTAGGATGATGAATTCTGTAAGTGTTTGTTCCCTTCCCCCTCTCTCTCTCTCTCTCTCTCTCTCTCTCTCTTTCAAGCTATAATAGGATGATGACTTAGCCAAAGCCAGTCATGACAGATGATGGGAATTTGGATAAAAAACCCAACTTCTTCCCCACTCCGTTTTCGGTAATCTCTCTCTTTCTCACCCTGACCAAGCTAGGCCCTACAAATTGTCTAGGGTGATGATGGTGCAGGAGTAAAATCCGGTGGAAATCCTATCTCACCCTCCTTCTCTTTTCTTGACAGTAACTCTCTCTTGGTAATTAGCTAGCTCTCTCTCTCTCTCTCTCTCTCTCTCTCTCTCTCTCTCTCTCTCTCTATATATATATATATATATATATTGTAAAGGATATCGTAGGCTAGCCATATATTTCCTCTGTCTTTCTCTGCTAGACTCATAAGGCTAGGGTGACATAGGGTGGAAGGGATGAGATGATGTGACAGATTTTTGGGATAGAAATCCTTCGGCTCTCTCTCCATATACGCGCATGTACAAATTTATTAAGGCCTTGAAATCTAAATTTGACCAATCAAGATATGTTTAATAAAATCAACACCCAAATAAATAAATAAAAAGACAATCGGGTAAAAGAAATTTTATTAAACTTATAATTTTATTGGTAAAAATTAGGGTCGTTACAATGCCCAACTATAGTTACAATAAGAAGCAGATGTTGATATCAAAATAATAATAATAAAAGCTAAAAAAAAGTTATTAGGTGGGTGTATATAGAGTAGCACAGGGGAAGAAAACATGTAGTATAACTTGTCATGTCCTTGCAAGTTGCAACCAGTTATACTGTTGAAAAATTCTTGACACTTTGGGTCCAAAATCATCAGGACTAAAACTCAAAGATGAATCAAGTTCTTGATGAATACAACAGAACAGCAAATACTACAACTTCAAAGACACCAAAAGGAAATAGCCCGAGCTTCAAAGAGGCTAAATTTGCACAAAATGAAGTAACTGATTTCCAAAAAGCTCATCCTGAAAAGGAGCAACAGATGAAATGAACCCCAACAAACTGATTTCCAGCAAGAAACATCAACATTGCAGCAATAGTTCAACTCGTTATATAGCCATGACCAATATCAATAGGAGCATCAGCAATTGGACAATAAAACATGCTCAGAACGCCAATAGTAATCCAACTATCTCTTAGCGCTCCCCACATACAGTTGGGAGGAAATAACAGCAACTCTCATATCGAAGCATTTGGTAGTTATAGCCTTTCTTAGACATTAATGGTTGCATTGGCACAGAGTGCAGCAACTCTCTCCAAAATCCTCCACAAGCTCTTCCTCCTTTTCATCCTCCTCTTCAACTACAATTTTTTAACAAGTACATAAAACAACTGTTATATACAGTATATTAATCTCCAATAAAAAAAAGGGACCGTTTGCTTACCATTTGCATTGTATTGCCAATCTCAAGTACATAACAATGCCTTTACATTCTTCGGTATGAGTGAAGAGCGATATTTGTCTATAATACGGCCTCCAATACTAAAAGCCGACTCTGAAGCAACTGTGGTGATCGGAATACTCAAAATGTCACGTGCCATGAATGAGAGATTTGGATATCTATAGGTGTTTGCCTTCCAATAACAAAGAATATTCAAATCCACATTTTTCTTCCTGTCAAGTCTAGGCTCTTCTAAATATAAGTCAAGTTCTGACTTGACTCTACTCAATCCCCATTCTTGACTCTCAAAAACATCAAATTCCTGCAAAAGTTATGCAGTTAAGACTTATCAAACATTAGAATTAGAAATTGCAACTATAAACATTGGACAAATTTAGACATATATACTCACATCCAACACATCAAGTATGTCATTTGGATTGCATCTGCTTGTAGTGTGTGCTGATGATGACAGATTGAAAGTCGACGCGGGAGAACGACTCACATAGTCTTCAAACAATAAATATAGCTTCTCACAAATGCTTTTAACCCGATCAGAAAAGTTCACCAAATCTAGCTTTTTCAAGCAAAACTCAACAAATTGTAGCTTGTATCGAGGATCTAATATGATGGCCAACGATAAAACCATGCTATAGCATTCCCAATACTTGTCAAATTTTCCTTTCATCCTTCTTGCCATGGAACTTATAACATTGTTTAAATTTTCCATCTCCTCCTTAATGAGAAGTTGTATCTTCCACACCCCATGAAAGTATAAATTCGCAGTTGGATACCGGGACCCAAAAAATAGTGTAGTTATCTCAAAAAAGGGCTTTAAAAACCTAGTTATTCTTTCAACCCTTTCCCACTCCTCTTCTGATGGGCATGTCCTGAAATTTGTGTCAACCAACTATAACCGATAGTAAGCAAGACGATGAACTAGGGCACATTCAAGCATCGAATATGTTGAGTTCCATCTAGTCACAATATCTTGCCGAACCTTCTTACTACAACTCGAAGGTAATTGAGCAAGGCATTCAGCAAATTTGATTTTTCTTGCTTCTGAACCTCTAACATACTTGACACTTTCTCTAACACTATATATCGCTTCCTCAATCACTTTCAAACCCTCTTGAACTATGAGATTCAGCACATGTGCACCACAACGTATATAAAAGAATTGACCATCACACCACAAAGAGTTACTCAACAAAATATTACGCTTCAAGACATCAACGAGACCATCATTATACTTTGCATTATCCAACGTGAGGGTGAATATCTTTTTGTCAATTCCCCAATCTTTCAACAAATGAATAACTCTTTTGGCCAAACTTGGTCCATTATGTGGAGGAGGAACATGACGAAAATTCAAGATCTTCTTTTGTAGAACCCAATCCTCATCAATGTAATGTGCCGTAAGAGCTAGATATCCATCACTAGTTAGGGAAGACCATAAATTTGAAGTTAGGCATATCTTACTTGTAATGGATTCTAAGGTGCGTTTCAATGTTATTGTATCCCTTTCAAATAGCTTCAATACATCCGCCTTCGCTGTATTTCTTGAAACAGATTTCATCGTTGGATTTAAAAAAGAATGTATGTCACTAATTCCTTCATGTTCCACAAATGTAAAAGGGTAATTATGCTTAATAATTGTCATGGTCATTTTCGCATTGTGCATCTCTTGATCTACCTAAATAGAAGGATGAAAGTCATGAGGCTCTCTGTTACGACATTTTTCCCTATGGCGTAATAAATTCGACGTGCCTAATTCACCAACGACATATATATTGTAGCCCACAGAAAATACACATGGCCCTAATTTTTCCATCAGCACAACGAGGCAATTTTTCAAATTCATCCCATACAGATGAAGTGGACCTCTTCAGACGTTTAGCAGCACTCAAAGAGCATTGCTCAATATTGTCATCAATATTTTCTTCCAATTTAACAACTCAAAAAAGACAGTAACACGATCATCTACTCAAAAAACTCAGTAACACGATCATTCATCCCAAAAGAACTGCAAACAAAGAATGCATCAACACAAATGTATAAAAGAATGACTTCTCACACTAATTGAAAGGATTCAAAGTCTACTTAAGACGTCATTAACATGGGTACTACAAATGAGTGAATAGCATCTAAACCCAAGGAATGGCTCATCTAAATCCAAGGAATTATAATTTTCAGTTAGAAAGACATAAACATGATGGGGAAATATTTTCAAGGGTATTAGCATCTAAACCCAAGGAATGGCTCATCTAAATCTTCTTACAAAGAAACCACCCACAAATTCCAGCATCCGCCAAGTACAAGTGATTGGAATCCCCAATTAACTAAGGAAAACAAATAGGGTAAGCCTACATATCAAGAATTAAACCAAAGAAAATACATTAAGGAAATGAATCGGATAAAACACACCTCACGATAGTTGGAAGAGGGCATGGAAAAGAGATTCAGATCTATAAAATTCCATCAGTCGATTCAACGACGACGGAACTTGAGACGACGAACTCGAGACGACGATGGAAATCGAGACATCGGAGTGACCGGATAGGGTTTTGTCGGTGTGCTTGGGAAGTGTCGTTGCAAACTCAGAGAGAGAGAGAGAGACGGGTGAATCAGGGAAATAGGGAGAGAGTGCGGGCTGAAAGAGAGAGTAAAAGGTGTTGGGCCATTTTTAATTCTAACCCATATTAAACCCACTCTCAACCCATATAAATATGGGTTAATATGGGTTGAACCCATATCAACCCATCACACAATATGGACGGATTGGGTTGGGTTATAAATGGGGGGATTGGGCGGGTTAAGAAATATGAGTTTGAATTGCCACCTCCATAAAATATATTACCCTAAGGTAATACTGCTCAAAATGAGCTTTATTTCACAAGTAGGTGAGCTGGGTTATAGAGCTAGTGTCCACAGTTTCCTTCTCTGTTTGCGTGAATGGGACAAAAGGCGTCAACGATTCTATCAAGAGGCCTTAGACAAGGAGATGCTCTATCACCCTATCTTTTCTTGGTGGTTGCTGATGTCCTCACTACAACAAAAATCATGTTTCGGTGATACACATAAACATGTCGGGAAAAGTCATACAGTGTCAGTATAGGTTTTGCCAATGCAAATCATTGTGTCAGCAAGCTGTCGGCATTGGTATGTTGGAAAAGGTTTTCGCCGCCATAAAATATTGTGCTTTAGAAAAAACCATAGATTCAGCTATGCATACTTGCGTCTGCAATATTTGTCGGCAAATGTGACCTCATCGGCAAAAGTGGAAAAAGATTAAAAGAATTCTACACTTTTGCCGACATGATAATGTGTCGCCGATTCATAATGCTATTTCTGACATACATGAGCGTCACCAAAAGTATGGTTTTCATAATGCTATTGCCGACATACATGATTATTGCCAAAAGTATGGTCTGCAAAAAAATTCAACCAAAATACTACTCCCTCCGTCCCTTTTTAAGTGTCCTGCTTCATAACTCCAACTTATTAAAAAGACATCATCATTATATCTTTCACATCAACTTTTTCCTCCACTTTCCCTACTTACCCATCATCGTTACACTTTTACTCACTTACTTTTCAAAATAGAATCTACTTTTAGAAACAAAATAGACAATTTACCAACTTTAACCCACTAATTTTACAAAATGGATACCTGTTAAAGGATAGCCCAAAATGGAATACCGGACTATAAATAAAGGACAGAGTATAATTTTCATTCAAAATCATATTTATCTCCCAATAACCTGTTTATTGGCATTTATCCCATTCAAACTCATTCATAAATGTCACAATTATCGAACCTTTTATACATGCATTCCATCCAACTAATTCAAAAACTCATACATCAAAGGTCATGTTTCTCCCGATATCTTTACATATATAATCCAAAACGTAGTTATTTGCAAACAATATCAAAACATAAAAAACCAGCATACTTTGACCTCCATTTTAACTAATAGAGGTGTCATCTTGGTCTCCACGTTATGTGTCCTCCCCATTTTGGGAACTTGGAATTAACCCCGGAATAGTGGCTGATGCCTGAATCTATTATCGATTTGATAGCCATCATTAGCAACATGCTTTGGAATGTTTTATAGCTTGATCAGCCATGGCTTTATATGTATTAGCCACCCATTGTTGAAGAGCAACTAACTCTTGATCTGGTGCTTCTTGAGACTGTGTAGCAAATGACATAGTGATCAACCATGGCTGTATTTCTATCAGCCACTTGTTGTCGAAGAGCAACTACCTTATCTTTATCCACAATCTTCCCCCATGTTGGACCTTGTACATGCTTCTTGCCCAAGATTAAGGTGGAACCTGTTAAGACGAAAATATCCGTATAAATATTGGATGAACAAGTATTTTCAGTAATATATCAATTTCAGACGTATTTCAGCATATTAGATCCCAATTCCTGCTTGACTAGAGAAATTTATATGAGATGATGCAAAGGAACTTTTGGTGGTCTCTCTCACGCATCAAGATCAAACGCACTTGTCCAGTTCCCTCACACCTCGTTTTTGCCTATGATGTCTTCCTTACGATAAATGTGGTAAAACGTCAAAAGCTGATGGACATCTTCAATATTTATGGGCTAGTGTCGGGCATTCTATTAACCTCGATTTAAGTCTGGTATTTGTTTCTCCAGCAATACCTTGGGCTCCCCCCATGCGTGCTAAAATTTGTGGATTATCGAGCATTCCACTGGCTAACCCTGGCTCCAAGTACTTGGGGCTCGATTCTTGCTGGGGAAGACCAAAGCGCGAAGCCTGTGACTTTCTAATTGAAAAGATCATCTCAAAGTTCCAAGGGTACTAGAAGACCAAGTTCATAATTCAAGATGGAAAAGAAATCCTCATCAAAGTAGTAGCCCAAGCCATCCCCTCATATGCCGTCGCTTGTTTTTCTCTCCCTCAAAAGTTGTGCGATCAACTGAACTCCTATATTAGTAACTTTTGGTGAAAGGAGACCCCGAGGCTTAAGAGATTTTTTGGCTCAAATGAGATGCTCTCGCATTGCCAGAATCTGATGGAGGTTATTGGCTTTCGAGATTTCCAGGCATTAGACTATGCCCTTTTGTTGAGGCAAGGTTGGAAATTTTTAAAACACCCCAACTCTTTTCGGGCGAGAATGCTAAATGGCATTGAGTACTGCTAAAAGTGTTATTTCATGGATGAAACAATCTGCTCTAGAGCTCTTAGGCTTGGTCTAGACTTCTCAAGGGAAGAGAAAATCTAAATCATGGGGTGAGACGGCAGATTTTCAACAGCAAGAATGTGCACTTGCGGAATGATAAGTGGCTTCTCTCCCCCGGGGTTTCAAAGTATATTCTCCAAACCGCAAAGATGCCAATCACTACGGCCATTTTTGGTTTGGGTCCCAAGACCCAAACCTTCTCTCTGCGCACAGTTCCCAAAAACTTTTCTCCCTAATTATTACTCATTTCTCTTTCTATCTCTCTCCTCCCAAATCTAAAATCCAAAATTCCAAACCGAACAAGGTCTAAGGTATGTGGTGCTATTAATCCTGTCACGAAATCATGTTAATTTAGAATTGCTTGATGCTTGTCTTACTCTACAGGAAGTGAATTCTATCTTCGAGGTTCTAATTGCTTTTGAAGATCGTGCTGATGAGCTAGTGTGGCACTTCTCCTCCAAGGGGAAATACCCAGTGAAATTTTGTTATAGTGTGGATTGGAACTTGACACATGATGCAAAAGGAAAAGGCAAACCCTCCTCTTTCTTTCCTTCCTCCTAAGAGTGTTTGGAAATCTATTTGGAGTTGTATTCCCCCTAAGATTAAACATTTTTGTTGGAGGGTGTGGCATAATCTCCCAGCCACAAAGGATAATCATAATCTTCATCGTAGACTTTCGGGAATGTCCAATTTGCCACAAGTATTGTAGGGTGCATCAGATTTGCTACTGAGCACATGTTTGGGTGTGAATGGACTCACGAGTTTGGTTTGGAAGTGAGCTTAATTTCAGCGTTTATCCTCAGAGCCTTCGATCCATTATGCATTGGAAAGTGAACATGCTGGATGGTCTTGACAATGAGAAAGACAGGATGGACTTCTTGAGCAGAGCATCTACCTTAGGTTGGTTCATTTTGAAAGAGAGAAACAAATTCGAACTTTTAATCATGAACCAGTGAATCCAACCCAAGTTATTCAAACAACTTCTCTAACCAGATGGGAGTATCTATCAGCTTTGGAAGGAGCTGCCCAATCTGCCCATACCCATCAGAGGAGCCGAGACGGTTCCCATAACTGGGAGCCTCCTAAGAGGGGTTGTTTCAAGTTTGAGTTGTGAAGCGTCCATGTTGGCTAGTGAATCTAGAGCTGCAGTGGCGGTTAACATGTGTGATTGGAAAGGACCATGATTGACGGCATTGCAAAATTTTATCACGCATTTTTCAGCTTGAGACTATAGCTATCTGCCATGCTTGTGTTCTGGCAAAGGCCAGGAACTTATCAAGCATTGAGATCCAAGGTGACAACAAACAGGTTGTTCAAGTATTGTGTTTCAGAGGATGACGCACCGTGGGAGTGTGGCCTAATTTTTTCCGATATTAGTGGAACTCCTTTTATACTTTTCTAGGTGTAACAGAAGAGCAAATGAGGCGGACAAATCTCTTCACAAGAAAAATCAGAAACAATTGCCGCTCCCGCCATCACCACCTCAGGCCAACCCCTGATCTGGTGAAAGGAGTCACCAATTCCTGGACCTTTTAACATTAACCCACCAACCGGCAAGCTCCTCCTCTAAGTCTTTTGCCTTCGACAACCCCCTAGCCACCCATTTATTTGATTTCAAAACATGTTCATCAAATTTACATGCACCAAACATGTTTTCATTTCGCTTTTTCATACAAAATGGGAAAACTCATTTATTGCAAACAAAAAGTTGTAAACCGCACAGAAGACAGCCTTCTTGTTTCATTTGAGATAATTAATCTTTCATACATACCTTCATGAAAGTCCTCATCCTCCAAGAACTAGTAGCAGGTCTGGATCAATACGTGTAGGATCAGTTTTTGTTTTTCAGACATATGTTGGAAGAAATTGCCTTACCCTAACCACAACCCAACCTAATCAACAAGAGTATCAATTTCTGCTCTATTGGAATTGAACTAACATTCTGGAACAGATTGAACATCAGAATAAGCTCTATTTTACCAACTACTTTAACAATTGTATAATCATTCTTGTAGGATCAGCCCATTGTGTTGTGATTCTTTGTCAATATAGCTAGTGAAAAAGATGAAGCGACTTGGCACACTACGTAACTAAACATGTGAATTCAGTCATAAAGTCGCACACTACGTAACTAAACATGTGAATTCAGTCGTTTTATGCAATCGTGCATTTCATTTCACTTTTTGTGTTTGTACCCCCTAGATCTTGTCTTGGAAGTCCGTAAGTTCCTCACAGTTATACTAATTCAATTTGAATGATTTACTTTGTAGTACATTCTTATTCTTATAGCCTCAATAGATACTTCAGCAACAGCAATAGATTGGATCCTCTCAGACCTCTTAAACATCCCAAAGCAATGAAAAAAGTACAAAAGAAGTGGTGGGCATGAAGAGGATGGTGGAAGAATCAGACTTGAAAAAACTGGAATACTTGTACAAAGTCACAAAGGAATCTTTCAGGCTCCACCCAGCAACCCCTCTTCTTCTGCCCCATGAAGCCATGCAAGGCTGCATCCTCAATGGGTACCACATATCGCAAAACGCAAGAGTTATCATAAATGCGTGGGCTATCGGGAGGGACCCAAATGTATGGAAGGATGCAGAGGAGTTTATACCAGAGAGGTTTTATTGGCAATAGCATATGAATAGCATATGTTAAAACATCAACCTCAAAATCAATTGGCAATGAGTGGAGAGGCTGCCCAGGTTCATATACTAGTTTTGGAGGAGATAATTAACCGATGTGGGATAATTTCCAACACTCCCCCTCATGTGCGACCCCGACTCGCACGTGGAGAGGTCAACAAAGGATTCGGAACACACAGATCACAATGAAACAAAGTGCAACTATGACACAAACAAAGGGGAAAAGCCTCCGAAAACCTAGCTCTGATACCATGTTAAAGCATCCAACTCAAAATCAATTTGCAATGAGTGGAGAGGTCACCCTAGTTCATATACTAGTTTTGAAGGAGATAATTAACCGATGTGCGACAATATCCAATAGCATAGATCTCATAGATATCAGGGGGCATGATTTTCAACTTCTTCCTTTTGGCGTTGACCGGAGGGTTGCCCTGGGATGCAGTTGGGGTTGTTGACAATACGGCTTGTGGTGGCGCAAGCGATAGATGGGACAAAGTAATATTGGCAGGTTATTTATACTATTTTTTATTACATAGCGATAAAGAATGAAATAAAAGAAGAATAACTTCAGGAATTAGAAGTGGAGTGAAGATAAATGGGACGGAGGGAAGAGTTGATAGTTGATACCAAAGAAAGGGTGGTAAAGCTCACCCTTTTGTCGTCCACCACAGGTCGGTCGGTCTAAAACCACAGTCATCGATTAGAACTTGGCACCAAAACTGAATTAAGGACAAAGGGAGAACCTATAGGACCCAGATGGATTTGTAATCCCAATTTATCTGGCCTGAACTCCAAGTACCCTCAAAGAAATGTAGTTACCCTAGAGGATTTGCCAAAGAGAAGCCCAAAACTCCCTCATCAAGAACAGAAGAACTCACTTTTGGTCAAAAACTACCAGTCAAAAGTAGCATTTGCACCTTACATCACATTTGTGTATTGTTAGAATATTAATGTTTATGATGTTATTAATGTTTAGTTGCAAGGGTAGTATTGTCCTTTATGTAATAGGGTTTACTTAGGGTTTCTACGTTTTCCCTATATAATGTTGTACTGGCCTCTTGTAACATAATAATATACTGAATAATAGAATTTCTCTCTCAAGTTTTACTAGATGGTATCAGAGTATAAGATCTAGGCCTGTGGGATATTCGCTTTCTGGCGGGCGGCTTATGCCTCAACGCTGTTCGCCGGGCACTCATCTATTTTGCAACAAACTACTAAATCTGCACAGTAGTCGTACGCCTCAAGCTTCAGTTCAGTCCGGCAACCCTCCTATTCTCCCTCTTCTCCTCGATCTAGTTTCAATTCCTCATGTCCGTTACAACTTTTTCCATTTTTTTTTTTAGAATTTCAATTTCCACTTTCGTTTTTTGTCTAGGGTTTGTTAAAAAGTTTTTAAATTAGGGTTCATAAAAGTCTTTTTTTTAGGATTTGTAAAAGTTTTTTTTCTGGGGGGTTTTCACAAATTTTTGAAAGTCGCATTGAAAATAATAATAAAAAATTTACCAAAATTTTGAGCAAAGTAATCTTACATTTTCATCTTAAGAAACTGATTTCCAGAATCTTTTTCCCAGCGCCGGATCTCGCGTTTATCCAGTCTCTAGGGTTTTATACTTCAGTCCCTCACGTATGTTTTGTTATAGTTTGGTCCATGAACTTTGCAGTATTTGTTTTGGTCCTTGCTTTTGTAGCAGTGGGACAGTTTGGTCCCTTGTGGATATTTCTCGACTTTCGGTGAATTTATGGGCAAGTGTTTGTCTCATTATTTGGTAGTTCAATCCCCATCTGTTGTGCCACTGGCACCTCGTCTTGTTGTGATCCTTGTTGGATCCTTTGTTTATTTCTCCACATGCGATTTGGGGTTCGCACATGAGGAGGAGTGTTGGAATCTTGTCCCATAGTTCTCCATTTGCAATTTCGTTTGTTGTTCCACTTCATTTGTTCAGGTACCGAAGTATTAGTAATTCTTCATTTTGGATTGGATCGAAGTTGCATTACTGCATGGATTTGGCTTTTGCTTTTTGGATTGCTTCACTCAAAGACATCAGTCGGAGCATCTCATTTTCATCTTGGCAAACTCACGATGCTTTCCGTGTTCGCATCATGTGTTTGAGGGGGAGTTTTAGAATATTAATATTTATGATGTTATTAATGTTTAGTTGCAAGGGTAGTATTATCCTTTCATGTAATAGGGTTTCTACGTTTTCCCTATACAATGATGTACTGACCTCTTGTAACATATACTCTCGAGTAATAGAATTTCTCTATTTCTAGTTTTACTACATGTATTTCCATATCCATATTACCAAAAGTGCAGAGAATTCAGGACATAGCCAACACAAAAGAGTTGTAATACAACAAGATTAGCTATCGTATGTCTTTCAATGAAATAAATAATGAGAACACGTGATGAGGATAATTTTAGCGGCTAGATGAAAAGGATAGACATTCTTAAGGAAATAGTAGTTACTATGAAAGACTTCTCAATGTGATCTTCAAGCAAAGTCCTAGGCTAAGAAACACAGACATGTATACGGGCCTCCTGTGCTTGTGTGTGACCACAACAAGATTCACACACACCTAAACATATGTCCAACTTTTTACTGCATCTATTCCTCTAGCTCTGGGACAGGTGAGAGGACACACTAGGGACACATTAGGTGGTCAAAATGCAATTTTTCCAACAGTTGGGTGATCGTGTAAGATGAGTGTAACTTAAATGAGGATGTTGAGGTGGATATGTGGTAAAACTAGGAGAGAGAATTAGAAACGAAACTATTCATGAGATAGTAGGAGTTGTTCCTATCCAGGATAAGTTGAGAGAAAATAGATTACGGTGGTTTGGACATATTTACCGTAAACCAGACTCAGCAGTCAACAAGAGTGACATGATAATAGTGGATTGTTGGGCTATGAAAATGAGAAGACCTAAACTGACTTTGGATGCCGTGATAGGGAAGGACTTGGACTTACTAAATCTAAGTGCACTAGCCCTAGACAAAGCTCAATGGCAAAACAAGATTCATGTAGCCAACCCCAATCGATTGGGATACAAAGCTCGGTTTGGTTTTGTTTTGTTTGAAAAAAATACCTTAACTACAGATTTTTTTATGTAAAATATGAGCATAAGTTGGGATTAATGACATAAATATAAAGCACAAAAGCGAAATTGGAAATCCACATTCTCTTTTGAAATATTTTATTTCATAGTCACAAACCGGTGAAATCCAATTTACTCGTTTCATAAGTCAAATGTGAACAACAAACCGGATGTATATAACCCATTGACCATAACCGAATAAAAACTATGTCGTCAAAAAACATATTAACATGACACAAAAGGGTAACATATCCATTCAATTCCTTACCCGAACAAAAAAGGCATCCCTTGCTGTCGAGAATCTTCTTCAGCAAACTAAAGTATCCAAGCAGTCACCCTTCACCTGTCTCTCCTGTACGGCTCAACACAGTGCGCCCTAATTGCTTACCATTATCAAACCATGCTATCATGATCGAGAAAATTGTCAACTACAGAGCATACTGCATAGCATAAAGCTAAAACATTTAGCACCAAAATACCAGCGATTTTATCAAAAACGCACTTTGGACTTGAGGGAAATGTGTGGCGAAGACCCTAGTTCTGATTCCAAGTGTGGTTCCAGAGGTGCTCATGGCTTTCTCATTGGGAGGTTTCTCGCCACAAAGTACTCCCAAAGTATGACATCCATAGCGTAATTTGTCATGACTGCTACAAACAATAATTGAAGGGGTCAAATTTCCAAGTCCATCGAAGCGTCAAGAATCCAAACAATCGCCCTTGTAGGCCACCAAAAGTTCCTCTGCATCATCTCTAAAGCTTGATATAAATTTCTCCAGAAACTTCTCTTCCGTCGAAAGCAATACGTTTAGTAAACTTGGCTGCTTCTTTAATAGCCTCTTGCACTTCAAAACCTGTAAACTCTGTACCAAGGGAGGACTCTCTCCCCCATGCTGTACATCAAACACGTAGGCTGACGACATAACACAGACCTCTCCAACTTGACATCATATAAGAAGAACTCCATCCCCAACTTCAACTTCCCTTCAGAAACCCCAAGTAACGTCGGAGCCCTCCTAAACATATCCATACATTCATCCTCCGAAAACCCAAAACTCCTAAACAATTCAAACTTCCTACTAATAGTCTCATCACTTATGCAACTAACTATGAACACAGCATGAACCAGCATCCTCGAATCAACAGGAAACCCCATATCTAAAGTGCCGTCTCTGACATGAAGAAAAGCGAAGGTTGCTTCTTCAAAAGCATCGAGAGCTGGGACCCGACAATGCCGCAGCTCTCCAAGAAGGCAATGTTGCATTTCAATCTCGATACAGAGCCGACCCGATACGACCTCTTCAGAACCCGAATCAAATCCTGATTGTTCTCATCATTTACGATGGTGTTCTTGATTGTATCAACCCAGGGTATCAATGTTCTCTCCAAACTACGAAGCAAAACAATAGAATCCTTTGAGATGAACTCACCCAGATCAGGACCAGTGAGACCCAGGTCCTGAAAGAACTCCAGCTTGGGCTTCAAAGTTTCGTCCACGTCGGAGAAGAGGATATCGGGATTGAGCCGAATGGAGGATCGAATGTGGGCGTCGGAGAAGCCGAGTTGTTTGAGAAGTTGAAGCACGGACTGTGGCTTTTCTAGGGTTTTTTTGGATGGGAAGCGGCTGGAGATGGAAAAGGCTTGTGGTTCAGAGAATGCCAAGGTATCGATTAGGAAATTGGTGAGGGATGGGTTTGAGGTTGGAGTTGAGATGTTGCTGCGAGAGTGAGGGAGAGAGGATACAGAAGAGATCAAGGAACAGAGGAATTCGGGTTTGTTGTTGTTGTTGGGTTTGGAGGAGAAAGTGATAGAAGGAAAAGATGAGAGAGAAAGGTATGGGATCTGAGTTTGCATCTTTCTTGGGCTCAGTTCAGTTGTATGCACACAGTACACAGAGACCACCATGGCTTGAACTGAAATGGGGAAAGAAAATCGCAATACCGTTCCCTTGTACGCATGTTTTTGGGTGTGAACTGCGAAGGGAAATGGGTTGTAGCCTTTGGATTTTTTCTGTCCAAAACACGGAAAAGTTCTCCGCGAATCTAGAAACGTTTTTTAACCTGCATTACACTACCCGTTCATGCTATTATTTATTTATATTTATTTATTTATTTTAGGGAATTAATATTCGCGTTTCTCTATATTCGCGCTCCAAGATTTACTGCAGGCGCTCCATCTTTTTGTTTTTACATTGTGATGTTGCTGGAGTGTAAAAACAAAATTTACACTGATATTGCCAGCTACATCACAGTATAAAACAAAAAGGTGGAGGGCCTGCAGCAAATCTTGGAGCGCAAAAACCAGTTCTCTTATTTTATCTGAAAAAACGCCCAAAGAACTTACATAGATCTTTCATTTCATAAAATCAAAAGAAGAGACAAAGGAGGATTAACACTCCAATTACAAGGACGCGTAATTCCTAGCTAAAGCTGCCACTTCATGAGCAGGGCTGTTGGCTGTTCTTGAAACCCAATGAAAAGAAATCTGTCCTTCAACAGCCATATGATGGATATCCATCACCACTGCTCTTGCATCCCAAGGCGGCAGCAGTACTGAAACACTATGCAAGATAGTCTTCTTGTTATCGGACTCCACTTCTACCTCTTTAAGGCTCGGAGAGAGAATCAATTCACTCGCTTGCTCTAATTTAGGAGAATTTAGAGGCCGGCCCCGTTTTCTAGGTTCGGACTTCAAATAGTCTTACAAAAATATTTCTTCTTTATTTCAGTCATTTCTTTTGATTTTTCATGCATTTTTATAATTTTTCCCATTCTTCCCAACTTTTTGTATACATGTCCATTTTTAGTCAAATTTATATTTTTAGAATCAATTTCCAACCTATATTATGTCGGACAGAAATATTATTGGCTATGTGAATTATTTATGAGAACTGGATATGTGAAAAATACACAGTTCTCATAGAAACTATATAAAGTTCTCATAAAAAAACATACAATTATCATAAAGAAAATACATAGTTCTCATAAATAATTCTCATAGAAAATAGTTCTCATGGACAATACACAGTTTTCATAGAAATATAGAAATATAGACAGTTCTCATAGAAAATACACAAGCGAATAAAAATTGAAAAAAAAATCAAAATCAAACGTATCACTCTATACTACATATAATCAACTAAGATGATTAAAAAAAATAAACTGAAGCATCAATTATCAAACATAAAAAGCATCAAAAGCAACCTAAACTCAACATTCCAGCTTTCATGTACAATTTTCACAGTACAAATAAAACAACTTGCCCTAATCAATCATCAACAGTTGTCATATCGGACATACATTCATTAACATCCTTATACACATCATTGATAGTTGGAATCTCTACTTGAAGAAAAAATAAGACTTAATTAAGAACAATCATTGTTATAGCATGCTAGCAAAGACAAAAAAAATATAGTATGAAAAAAAAAAGATTATTAAAATCACCTTCATTCTCCAAAGCCACCAACCAACTTTGAGTACACATTTAAGGCTTCTAAAGCCTTTGGGTGAAGTGTATTATAACTTGGACTCACCACCGTACCACTAGTGCTAAAAGCGGGCTCCGATTCAATAATAGACATAGGCACGGCCAACACATCCCTAGCTATGGTTTTGCAAAATATGGTACTTTAAACCATTAGATTTCCACCATGCCAATATATCAAAATCATCACACATCAGTAATTGCTCCTATTCCAAATAACAATCTAATTCTAACTTTACATGCACATTTTTAGTTTTCTTTTGTTGATCAAGATAATCGGAGAGAGAAGTACTATCCCTCAAATAGGTAGAGGGCGGCACCTTGCTTGAAGATTCACTACGATCCTTGCTAGAAGATTTACCTTGGTACAACGCAAGCAAGTCATAACACTTTCTTCGAATGTCTTCCACCATCCCAACACCATGCTCTCCATAAATTGTTTTATAGTAGTACTCAATCAATGACATCTTGAACCTTGGGTCCAGCATGACTGCAACTGCCAAAAATCCATGTGTATTATCCCAATACTTATCATATTTCTCAAGCATATTTAAGGCCATTTCCTCCACTACATCAATCCCACAACAGACCCACTCTGACAATCTAACTTTAATATCACACACATCTGAAAAAAATAAATTGGAAGTAGGATAGGTAGTCCCACTAAACAACAAAGTGATCTTGTAGAATATTTCCAATCTCTCGCATATATATCTTCAGCCAAGTTCCAATCATCATCATTTGGGCAACTTTTATATTGGGGATCCTTGAGTTTTAACCGATCAAAAGCATTCCTATATTTTATGGCAGTTTGAAGCATCAAAAAGGTGGAATTCCGCTTTGTAGAACAATCAAGAGACAAATTTTTGCCATAAGTAATTTCCAATTTGCGAGCTGCACCTTCAAATGTCTCATCTCTCTTTTGAGTTGTTGTTCAATAAGCAACATTATCCCTAACCTTCACAATTGAAGACATAATGACATCCAAACCATCTTTCATAATCAAGTTAAGAATGTGGGCAGCACATCGCACTTGAAAAAAACTCTTACACCTTATATGATCACCTCCAAATTTTTCTAACAATAGATCAATCATTGCATCATTGGTAGTACAATTATCAATTATCAAAGTATACAATTTTCTATCAATATTCCACTCCAAAAAGGTATCCATCAACACCTGACACAATGCTTCCGCCTTGTGTGGACATGGCACATACACAAACCTAAATAAAACAGTTACTATTAAGTATGAATATACAATAATAATAACAATAACAACACTCAACTTGCATAAAATTAAAATTACCTTAGAATGCGGCTTTGTAACTTCCAAGAATCATAGATGATGTGCGCCGTGATAACCATGAACCCTCTTTTCTTACTGATAGATGTCCACATATCCATAGTCAAGGAAACTCTACTTTGTTTCTTTCCATAAGCCTCATTGTCTTCACCTTCTCAACATCATATATATTAAAAATGTCCCTCTTCATAGTGTTCTGATGAATCACATGAAACGTAGGTTGTAAAGTATGGCAAAATCTCCTAAACCCAGCGTGTTCCACCATGCTTAGAGGGTACTCATGCATTATTATCATGTAAGCTAGTTGTTTCCTAGCAACTTCTGGATCATAGTTATATGATTGAATGTTGGCCTTTTTGCCCTCCCCCATCAAAAGATTAGGTGTTACAAACTTCTGTTTGCTATCAATCACTTTTTTCATGTAACAAGAACTAGTATGATCTTTCAAATGTGTCGTTCCACTTTTAGCATCCCTAACAAACTTTCTTTTACGATACAAGCACATTGCTTTTTCTACACCAGTGTCCTTAGTTTTATTTTCTGAAAATGCTCCCAAACTGCACTCCCACATTTAGCTTTTGACAATATTTTATCACCATCAGAAGTATACCCAAGTTCTTCTGGTTCATTTGCAGGGAGATTTGACTCAGTTTCTGCTTGTGAACTATCAAGTGTTGGTAATTGTGCCTCATTCGATTCAACTTGAGTTGACATAGAGTTAACTTTCCCAAGTTGGCACACTACATATTAAAAAACATAAAAGATTTTATAAACAAAAGATCACATGTATTGAAAGTAGTGTTGCAACAGGATATGCACATCATACATGGAATGATAAACCATTTGATGAACTTCAAAAACTACTCATCTGAACTCAGAGTACAAACAACACCACTTCTACAATCTTTCTAAGCTTTTTTCACAAACCAAAACTACTCATTTGCTTTTTGTTAGTCTTCATAACTTCCCTGTATAACAGAAAAAGCCCATATTGTGGGCTCCCCGTACCGGCGCATGCCTAAAAGAGTCACCACCCGGATTTTTGAGATGGATGATCCGAGAAACCGAGAACTTGATTTGAAAAGAAAGGCTTTTGGTCTAGCGAAAACGTTGAGATTTTTGGTTCGGGAGCCACGTTACGAACGGGGAAGGTTTTGTTGGAAAAGCACCCCGCTCGCCCGGTAAAAACCGATCTCTACTTAGCATTTTAAATGGGGGATTTAATATCATTTGAAAAACTTAACTTTGATTAAAACGTGTACGGGAAAGGGACATGGGTTTAATATAACACATTGCCGTACTTGTGGTGCAAACTGTACAGTGTGAAATGATGAGTAATGTACAGAAAATGAAATAACAGCATCACAGCAGTTTGCCATTATCAAGTGAAATGCCGCGCGACGGACCGGATGCATCGCACGGTATATCCAAAACGCCGCGCGGTTCACCGTCTACGCATTCCAGAATCAGTTTGTTTTTATATGACAAAACAAACCACAGATCTACAAAATAGTTTTTTATATTTTTTCGAATCTCTGAAAAAAAATGATTTACGAGATTATTTTGTTTATCTTATCATGTAAGCAATGTTAAGAGTCTTTTTAAAGTATTAAAAGATTTAATAAAATAAAAAAATGACTTTTAACATGAAACTTGATTCTGGAATGTACCCGCACAGAGAAGTAATAAACAGACTAAACCAAATAACATAAAAAGGAATATGTAAAAGAAATAAAATATCGCACGGCGTAATACACTACGCCATGCGGAGTTGTAAAACGCCGCACGATATAGCGTATCTGGTACAAAGACTATTTTTTGTGCTTTTTGAATATAAAGATCGTTTGAGACCCAAACTCAGTATAGAAAGACTAAGAAGGGCCTCGATCGGCTCCCCTCAAAGCTAAACGTAGTTTAGTCCAAGGAATATGTTTATACCTTTTGATCTAAGCTTGGATGTGCTTGAAGATGGAGAAATGGAAGTTGATTTGAACTTGAAAACTCCTTTGATTGAAACTTGAATGTGCTTGAAAATGGAGAGTGAATGTTGATTTGGGTTGAGTTTTGAGAGACTTATGAGCAAATGAGTGTAGAGAGAGAGAGATGTATATTGTAATGGGTGTAAGAAGTTGTAGAGAGAGAGACAGAGAGATATGTGGGTGTAAGAAGTTGTAGAGAGAGAAATCAAGAGGGGTGGGGTATTTTTAGAGAGAGAGAGAGTGTGAGTCTAAACAATGGCAGAGTAACTTTATTTGGAGTTGAAGGGGTGCTTCTCAACTAGAGGAGGGGTGTATTTATAGGCAAGAGAGCCAAGGATGAGCACTGCAAAGAGGGGAGGTTGCTTCTGAGCCGGATTTTTGCACCTGTAGGCCTGGCCGACAACTTTCTTCTGCTGTCAGAACTTTTTCCCGAAACGCCGCGCGACATAAAAAGAAATGCCGTGCTGTATATTGAAATATCGTGCGGCGGAGCAATATTTTTGGAATTTTCTGAAATGCCACGCTGCGTTTCTAAAATGCCGCGCGACGTTTTGAAACGCCGCGCGGTATTGTGAGACAGCTCAGCATACCAAACTTCGCGGGGGCGCCCCGGACACTCCTGAACTCGGATTTGGGCGTTTTTTGAAGCGTTGGAAAGCTCATTGAGTCCTTTTTCTAGCCCAATTGGTTTCATTCAAAGAGGTTTTATACATTGAAATGTGTGCCCATTTTACCATTAGTGTGTCATGGAAAAAGTTGTTTTTGATCAAGCAAACACATTTTTCTCTTTGCAATTGAGCCGGGGGGCCACCCTACATGTTTGGGACGGGGTTTTCTTGCGGTTTAGAGAAGGAGTAGCAAAGGAGCAACAATCCAAGTTTTGAAGGTATATTTTCCCTTTATTTCATCATCGGGGAACTTAAAGATTATTCGGAGGCCCAGATTGGGGTGTCTACACATATCAAGTGTTGGATAATCAGAAAAAGCCAATATATAACATGCCTTTCTACCCTATCTCATTATTCATGGGTAAACACAACAATTTCTACCACATAAGTATAAGTTCACAAACTCAAAGCCACAAATCGAGAGACAGAGAGAGATTGAAGAATGATTTTCAATTTTCAAAGAAATGCAAGAATAGTCCCGATAAACGAACTTGTTTCGTGATTTTTGGTTTACCTTGATGACTGTAGGGTTGGCCCGGTTGGAGTCGGAGATCTCGAGCGAGGAGGGGGACATTTCATCGCCATTAAGATAAAACCCTAATAGATCCTATGAGAGAGAGAGAGAGAGAGATTAGTAGATTATATAATGAAAATAGAGAGAAAGAGAGAGAGATTTTACCCTGGTCGACACTCGACGTCGACTGGGTTGGGAGATGAGATCAACATCTAGATAGGTACGTCTAGAGGATAGACTCTGAATATATATATATATATATATATATATATATATATATATACACACATATATATATATATAGAGAGAGAGAGAGAGGTGAGTGAAGTCGGCTGCCTAAAAGTAAGAGGTGCGTATATAGTCAATTATTCGGGGCGGATAGGATCGGATTCGGATCAGAGATCGAATTTGGGGCAAATCGGATCGGAGGCAGACTTACCTCCAAATCCAACCCAATCCCTGAATTTTTTTAAAAAAAATTTGAATCTGCTCTGAATTCGAAAAAATCTCCGAATATCCGATTCATTCGGGACGGATAACAGATCGAATTCGGATGAGTCGGTCGAGATGGTTATCCCTACTTGAACTGTTGTCATTGTTGTGTAGGATACCCATTTCGTGAAGTAATCGATAGCGACCACGATAAACTTGTGGCCATTGAATGCGACCGGTGTGATTTTGCCAATGACATCAATTCCCCATATGGAGAAAGGCCAGGGTGAGGCCATTTGGTGTAGTTCAGACGATGGACTGTGCATGAGATTTGCATGAGTCTGACACTTGTAGCATCGCCGCACATACTCTATACACTCAGTCTCCTTGGTGGACCAAAAGTAGCCTTGTCTCATAATCTTCTTAGCGAGCATCATGTCATTCATGAGGGGACCTCAGACTCCTTCGTGGATTTCTTGCATAACTCTTGTTTCCTCGGCACCATGAATGCATAACTTATGCAATCCACAGTGTGAACTTCGGTATAGCCTTCCTCCACATATAATGTAGTAAGCTACCAACCTTTGGAGCGCAATCCGATCCTTCTTGTTGGCCGGATACTCCCCCTTTTCGACTAAGTTCCAAATATCGTGGTACCATGGTAAACCATCGTTGGGTTCGTCAATGACCATCACATGATCATGTATGGGTGAATTCTTTTGTTCAATCATGATTGAGCTAATCTTAACACCGATTGAGATTTCTACCATGGATGCCAACTTTGCAAGGGAATCTGCAAATTGATTCTTCCTTTTTGGCATGTGGGTGAAGGTTTCACTTTAGAAGCAGTGGATTAGGTCATCCAGTTCCTTGTGATATGGTTTTAGCTTCTCCTCTTTGACCTTCCAGTCTCCACTAACTTGTGATACTACAAGATTCGAGTCTCCGATCACTTCAAGTCTTCTAATAGTGATGGCTAAGGCAGCTTCTATTTCCACAATGCAGACTTCGTATTCAACTTGATTAGTGACCTCGAAGTTGAGTTTGAAAGAAAGAGGGATGTGCGATCCTTGGGGTGATATTAGCAACATTCCAACTCCGAATCTCTTCTGGCTGGCAACTCCAACTCCGAGTCGTCTACCATAGTCATCACGTTTTCGTTTGAAAACGTGAATTTAGCATCTTTTAGCTCTTCGCCAGGAACTCTGCAATTGCTCTTCCCCTGACAGACTTTCTCATGACATACTTGAGTTCGAATTCTGCTAGCAAGAGCAGCCAATGTACCAACTTACTAGTGGGTGCAAGCTTCTCAAATAGATATTTGAGAGGGTCCATTCGAGAAATCAATACCACCGAATAAGCGAGCATGTAGTGTCCTAGCTTTTTGGAGGCCCAAACAAGTGCCCAACATATCTTTTCCAAGGGACTTTATCTTTCCTTGCATCTGGTCATCTTCTTGCTCAAATAGTAGATTGTTTTCTCAACCTCATCATCTCCTTCTTGTGCCAACATAAATCCCATAGAGGATGCGGTGGTAGATAAAGGATCAAAAGTATTCCTGAAACCGGCGGCATCAAAACAGGCGAATTTTGAAGATACCTTCTCACTGCATCAAAGGCCCTTTGACAGTTCTCATCCCACTTAAAAGGCACACCTTTCTTGAGTAAGCGAAACATCGGCTCGTAAGTCAAGGTCAACTTAGCGATGAATCTGCTAATGAATTGGATCTTTCTGAGGAAATTTCACACGTCTTTCTCAAATTGTGGCGGTTTCATTTCAAGAATGACTTTATTTTTCTTTGATACTACGGGCAATGATCATGAACCCAAGCATTTTCCCTGCGGTAACCCCGAACGTGCACTTTGTTGGGTTGAGGCACATTCTGTATTTTTGAATCCTTTCAAAGAATTTTTTGGGCACAGGGAGGTGTCCGTTCACTCTTTTGATTTGACAATCATGTCATCGGCGTAAACCTCAACTTCCTTGCTAATCATGTCGTGAAGAAGTGTGGTTGCAGCCCTTTGAAAAGTTGCCCTAGCATTCTTTAACCCGAATGGCATAACCCGGTAACAGTAAGTGCTCCATTCCGTGGTGCATGTGGTTTTCTTGTGGTCCTTAAGTGCCATGAGGATTTGATTATATCCCAAAAATCGATCCATGAAGGAAAACAAACTGTGCCTAGCGATGCTGTCTACAAGCACATTGATATGAGGCAAAGGGAAGTCATCTTTGGGACTAGTGTTATTTAAATCCCTAAAGCCTGCGCAGATTCTGATCTTGCCATCCTTTTTAGGGACAGACACGATGTTTGTAACCCATTGAGGGTATTCAGTTCCTAGGGCTGTCCAGGCACCCAAGCCGACCCGACCCAAAAAGTCAGCCCCCGGATGGTTTCGAACAGAACATTTGGTCGGGTTCGAATTGGTTTTTTGAGACCCAATAAGTTGTCAGTTGGGTTTCGGGTGAAGAATTAGTAATGTCGGGTCACCAGACCGAAGAACACACGATATAAATACTCTTAACTTACTCATTTAGCCATTTAGGGTTCGTTCTTTCCACTCTTCGCCCCACTGCGGCACCCCCCCCCCCCCCCCCCCCCCCCCCACCCCACACCCACCCAGTCGGCCAACCCCACCCTACTCTTTTGTAACTTTCGTTCTCTGCGTCATCTGCAACCACTGACCAGTGACCAGACTGGCCGGAGATCGACCAGATCTCCAAATTCTCCACAGTCCACTCTCTCGTTCTTGTTTACAGTCGATCAAAGCCTAAATCTGGTACATCTCTCTCTCTCTCTCTCTCTCTCTCTCTCTCTCTCTCTCTCTCTTTGGAAGTGAGTGGGGGCGGCGGTGGTGGTTGAGGGGTGGTTTTTGTTGCTAGGGTTTTGTAATTTGTTGCTAGATTTTGATGGGGTTCATCTCTGATCTGAGAGAACCCGTCTCTGTGTGTGTGTGTGTGTTCTTATGGAGGGGGGAGAACAGACTGTGATATTTTAACAACCAACCAATCTTAATTTTTTCCTAATCAGATTTATATTGCTTCTATAAAATTTAGCTGCGTATATTATATGTCTGCAAAATGAGAGAGTAATGAATATTCAAGTTCATTTGAAAATTTGATTGGTTGAAAATTATCTGATCGTCACACTTGTTTGTCGTAGGTGATGGATCCAGTTTTTGATTTATCAATTGGTGGAGAACCTAAAGATGACGTTGTTGATATCGAAGAACTTGAACTTGAAGGTAATGGTAATCTTGTTCTGTCTACTGTTGCTGATGTTATCAATGTTGAAAATCATACATTAGATCAAGTAGATAAAGTTGGGGAAAAAACAAATGAAAAGAAAGCTTCGACCAAAAACGCCTAAAGGCCCCAACCCAAAAAAAGGGCGATATAGATCTCCTGTCTGGGATCACTTTGAACAAATAAAAGAGGGCAATGAAACATGGGGTGAGTGTAAGTATTGCAAGAAAATATATGCAGCTGATAGTAAAAAATATGGCGTTAGTAATTTGAAAGCTCACATCCCCGTTTGCCCGTTATATCCTCTTAGAGACCAACATGGACAATAAAACCTTTCATTCAAATCCAACGAGAGAGGGGGTGTTGACATTGTGACAATTGTATTTTCTTTTGACAAGTGTAAGAGAGCTCTTGCAGAAATGGTGATTATTGATGAACTATCGTTTAGGTTCGTTGAGGCGATTGGGTTCAGAAAGTTTTGTAAGGTCATGCAACCGAAATTTGCACCGATCCCTTTTCGCCAAACGATTACTAGAGAGGCTATTGTAATTAAAGACTACAAGGAGGGAAAACTGAAAAAATTATTAAAGGGCCGTAGGATTTGCCTCGCGACTGATACATGGACATCAATTCAAAACCTTAACTATATGTGTCTCACTGCACACTTCATTGATGATGATTGGAAGTTGCAAAGAGAATCTTAAACTTTTGTCAAATTGAAGATCATAAGGGAGCTACAGTAGGCAAGAAAATTGAGTCACCATTGCTTGAGTGGAATGTTGATGGTATTTTTACAATGACAGTAGATAATGCAAGTTCGAACGCCACGGCTATTGAGTACTTGAAAAGGAAAACAATGGATTGGAAAAGGACTGTCTTGGGCCATGAATATATGCATATGTGATGTTGTGCACACATTTTGAATCTTATTTTCATTGAGGGGTTGAAAGATAGGAGTGAATCTATTCTGCATGTTCGTGATGTTATGAGGCATGTGAGATCTTCTTCACAAAGAATGGAGACTTTCAAGAAGTGTATGGAGAAGGAGAAAATTAAATCGAAATAAACTGCGTGTCTTGATGTGTGTACTTGGTGGAATTCCACTTACTTAATGTTAAAAATTGCCATCAAGTTTGAGAAAGCGTTCCAAAGATTGGGGGAGGAAGACAGTAGTTTCATAAAATTCTTTGAAATAAAAGAATGCGATGAGGATTTGTCATTGGAGGGTGACCAAGGTGGGAACCATACCCATAGGGTCCCAACTCCAAGACAAACAATTGTCCCAAACAAGCTTGATTGGAAGAAGTGTAGGTTGTTTGTTATATTCTTGAAACTTTTCTATTATGCAACCAAGAAATTTTCAGTTTCTCTTTTTGTCACATCCAATGTGTTCTTTCATGAGTTGTTTGAGGTTAAGATCCATATAGATAAATCAATCCTCAACAGAGATCCTTTTATGTCTAAAATGGCAACTGAAATAAAAAGAAAATTTGAGACGTATTGGGGGGATGTAGAGAAATTCAATCTCCTACTTTATGTCGGTGGCACTTAATCTCCGGTTAAATTAAGGTTGGTGAAGTTTTGCTATACAAGATCCAAAGGGAAGCCGGTGGGTGAGAAAATGGAGAAACAAGCGAAGGATGTTTTGAACAAGTTGTATGATTATTATGAAAAAGAAGGTGAAGTTAGACAAAATGTGCCTAGTGCAAGTCCAATGCCGAGAGTAATGGTGGAGGAAGAGGATTGTGATTGTCGCTTGAATTTAGCTAGCGAAATCGACACTTACTTGGAGGAAGAGTATATTCTAGTGTTTGTTTCTCGGAGGTAAACAAGTACTTGGGGGATTTGTGTGAACGTAGGAACAGTCCAAATTTTGATATCTTGGTATGGTGGAAGAACAATTCCAACAAGTATCCAATCTTCTCAAAAATAGCGCGTGATGTATTAGCTATGCCTATGTCTACCGTTGCTTCCGAGTCGGCCTTTAGTACGGGTGGTCGCATACTTGATCCATTTCAAAGTTCACTCTCAACGTCAATGGTCGAGACTCTTATATGCACCCAAAATTGGCTTCTCATGTATTTTTCTTTCTATGTAACAAGTTTGGTCAGTTTAGACATGGGACTAGGAGCACTATGGACATTGGACTAGTTTATTTTATTATGGACTTGTGTGTTTGGTTGCTTTAAATTATTATGGACTTGTAGTTTTAATCATTTTGGACTTGTAATTGCTTGCCTAGTAGATAGTAGTGGACTGGAAATATTATGACTGGTTGTAGTTGTATGGTTGCTGAAAAAACAGGGTGGGAGAGAGGCTAGTCACTAGTGTGTGGCGGTGTGCCGTGTGTTTGGTCTGTTTTTTTTTTTTTTTTTTTTTTTTGCTATGTGGTTGTGTTTGGTCTTCCTTTTTTTTTTTGGCTTAATCTTGCTTAGTTGCTTGGATGTCAGTACTAGTAATGTAGTGGACTGGAAATTTTTAGTTGTATTGCTGGAAATGTCTAAAAAAATTTGCTAATGATGAATGATAGATTGCTGGAAAATTGGTCAATGGGCATTGAGCCATTTGGCCCAATATAATTAATGAATTTTTTTTTGATATGGCTTGTTGGAAGCCCAAAGGTTAATAAGGGCATTAGGCCTTGTGGCCTGCTATGAAACTTGCAAAATTAGGAGATTAACAGTCCAAAATATTTAAGGAAATGGGAAAAAACAATCAAGAAATATGAATATGGCCCAAAAAATAATATGTAGAGACCCGAATAATTTTGATTTTATTTTATTTTTGAAATATTTATTAAATGACTAATGGAGAAAATATGAATTATTTGGTGATTAGTTAGATTGGGACTTGATTTGAAAGAGTAGAAAGTTGAGGGGGTGTGCGTGTGATTTAGAGATATGTGGATATATAAGGGGGTGTGTGTGCATTGTAGGAGATATTTTTATCTCCCAATCTCTCCCTCTCACGCCGTCTCTCTCTCCCCCTCTCATCCGGCTATCTCTCTCTCCTCTCCTCTCACCCGAAACTCCACTCCATCTCCCAAAATCTTCAAGAAACAACCTCCCTCCGGCCTTGCAATCACGTTCTTGAGCTTAGAGATCCGTGGGTCGAGCTCGAATCGAAGATTTGAAGTTCAAGAAAGCTAGGGCTTGTTCAAAACTCGTGGATCTTGATTATCGTCGCAAGGTAGGGACTTCTTTACTTCCTTTATATGTTTATACGTTGATTTGGTGTAGAATCGTGCCCTTGATGGTCGAATTTTGGTTCTTGAGCATGTCTGAAAATCTGCTGAAAGTTCTACCCGAAGCCCCGTGGTATCGATACGGATTAAGGGCCGTATCGATACAGTAAGCTTATCTTTTTGGACAGTTGATTCCGTATCGATACGGATTAAGCGCGTATCGATACAGTGAGCTTATCTCCAGTTTTGCACATTTTGCTTCTCCGTTGATTGTTTTGACCTCCAATCACTTCTAAACCCTTTTGGACACCTCCTAAACTACCTCAAGCTTGTCTAATTGACTTCCTATGATGGCTCGATGTACTCCTTGGTTCGTTGGTCTTCCGTTAGCAATAACCGAATAAGAATTGACCTAATTAAACGTTGTAATGCACTTTCTATAGATTGTTGGTATTGTGTGATCATTCTTGGTGCATTTGTGATGACTTTGGCATAATGTAGGGTGTTCCATCTATGAATGTGTCCATGGGGGAGTCTTAGTTTGTGTGTTGTATGAGAAATAGTTGATTTTGGGTCGAAGGTTGGTTTAGGAAGTCTCGTAACGCAAGTGGTGGTAATACGGAGACTAAGAGGGTTTCGTAACGCGAGTGGTGGTAATACGGTAACCCGAATCGTTAGGGATCACCGTGACGCAAGTGGTGGTAACACGGTAATCCTTATGGTGTTATTCCGGTAACGCAAATGGTGGAAATACCGATGGTGAAGTTTTGGGTTAGCAGGTCGAGTTGGGATTGTTAGAGAGTTAGCATCGTAGGGCTCATGCATACGATTTCGTTAAGAGTTCATTTGCAAATTGATTGGTTACCGTTTGTCGAGCTATATTTCCTTACCCTCTCATGTTTGCTCTTATCATCATATTTGCATATAAATTTGGTAAAGATTTTCCTACTGGGCTAGTGTAGCTCAACAAAATCCTTCTTTTCAGGTTCGAATGTTGGGTAATCGACTGCATGCAATGGTGTGCTTGGACATGAAGATTTTGGAAGATAACGTCTTTTAGTTATTTAATCTTCTCTTGTAATTGATTTACTTTTGTTAAAGATGAGTTTGTAACTAATTGTTCTTAAATTTCTTTGACTAAAGAGATTGTAATATTCTAAACAGATTCGTACTTGTAATTAAGTTGATTTCGGCCGTGGTGCCAAAGCTGTATAATCTTAACTTTTGGGGACTTGCTTGTAAAGCTAAACAGTTGGGAACTCTTTGGGGTATTATTTATGATATGTGCGGATCTTTTATTAGAATTTATTATTTAATTATGTTAAAAATCGAGGGCGTGACATAATAGGCCCACTAAAACGGCCCAACCCGCAGATCAGATGCGACTGCAAATCCATCTGAACCTGACCAAAAGTTCGGTCGGTTGCGGGTGGATATTTCACCAATCCGACAAATGTTGGGTCAGGTGAACCCGACCAAACCCGCCCGATGGATAGCCCTATCAATTACCATTAGAAATCCAGCGTTAATTTGTGTAGTGACTTCTTCTTTAATCTTTAGTACCCAATCAGGCCTCATTTTTCTCAGTTTTTGTTTGATAGGCTTTGCATCAGGATAGAAGGGAATCCGGTGTTCCACAATTTCATGATCGATTCCGGGTATGTCTACGTGGTACCATGCAAAAACATCTTCGAATTCTTTGAGCAAACTTATGTATTCTTAGCGTTCCTTCGGAGGCAGTGTGGAACCGATCTGAACCATTCGAGGATTCTCCTCATCTCTCAAGTTTATTAAAATTACTTCTTCTTTTACAGGCTGGGTGTGCCTTCCATCTTCCCTTTCAATTAGGGATCTTAGTTCTTCAGGGATGTCCCCTTCAAACTCTATTCCTTCATCATCAAGGTCGATGCAATTTATTTCGAACACTAAAGGGTAAGCGGAATCAGTCACTTCATTCATTTCATCAGAAGTTCTCTCAGGAAGATACATAGTAGTGGACTTGAACTGAAAATAAAAGAGACGATGGGGAGGGCCTAGAAACACAAAGTCCGATTCAAAACTAGACTCAAAGGATTCAATGTCGGACTCTGTGGACTCAATGTCAGTGCCAGTGCAAGTTACAACAGGTGTGAAAATGCAATTTTATAAGTTCCAGTGGCCTTCGCAATGAGCGAGATTGGGTCTTTGACAGCTTCATCTCCCAGCATCGTCACTTCTGCATCCTTGACCGAACCCCAAGGACCAGCATCCATAAACAGAGACTCAAGACTGCTTGAATTGAACACATCATCGCAGTCCGGTGCTAAAGCTTTTACTGGTGCTTCCAGCTTCTCAGTTTCTTTATCCTTCCAAGTGTCGGCAGCAAAGATTTCAAACCCGATGTGTCGTTTCTTTGTCTTAATATCCTAGAATGGCTCCAGCTGTCCTTGGTAAGTGGTCTCCTTTGTCGACACGAAGCAAGCAAGAATTGGGTCTTGAAATAATGCTCTCTGCACCTTATACCCTTTCTTCTCCTTCTTGGCCTCCTCCTCTGCAAGGTTGAATCCCAAACCATATTGTCCAGGGTTCGAGGGAATGTTGGGGAACTCAGGGACACCTTGCAGGTTACGCCCCAGACCCATTCCAGGGAGATAAGACACCTTTCTCATCATTTCAATTGCCATGGAACTAATGTAGAAATTTGTCCACCTTGATGGTGAGAATCATGCCAGCAATATCAAAAGAGAATCCCCCCAACATGATGTCCTCTTCTCCAACTTCAATTTCCAGTAAAGGGGCATTGTCTTTGCAATGCAAGCGGATGCCAGAATCTCCGTGGATGGTTAGAGTGCCAGAAGCAAGTCCCAGTTGGACCTTTTGGTGGAGAGTAGAGTGCACTGTCATGATATTGGGATGGTGAAGCCATGGCCTACCTAAAAGCAGGTTGAGGATGGAATGTCCAAGACATGGAATTCCACTCCCATCTTATAGTTTTCTACCATTACCTCAATCATGACGGTGCCTTCAACTTTTCGGAGAGTATTATCATAAGCACGGATGCCTTGGTCAAATGGCACAAAGTCCTTGTTCTTTAACCCCAAGCAGTAAGCAGTGCGAAGTGGGCAGACATTGAGGGCCAAACCATTGTCTATAAGAACGATCGGAACCCACTTTCCCATGCATTTGGGGGTAATATGCAAAGGCTTATTGTGCCCCGCTCCCTCCATTGGTAAGTCGACCTCAGTAAAGGTAACAGCATGCTTTGAAGGGTGAGGGGTAAACAAGGCTACCATATCCTCAAGGGTTGTTTCGGGTGCAATTTCCATCCGCAAAAGCATTTGGATCAACTTCTGGCGATGTGCATGGGATTGGGACAAAAGGCCCCAGATAGAGGCAGTGATAAGGATCTTAGCTAACCGTCTTTGAATGGCGTCTTCTTCGGAGGTGTGGTTCTGGACTTCGCTGATATTTGGAATGATCAGCAAGTCCAAGAACAAGTGCTTTGTGCTAGGGAGTGAATGCCTAGCACAAAGCAACCAGTGAGCCCAGGAACCGATGCTTTGTGCTGGAGAGTGAATGTCCAGCGCAAAGCACACGTGATCACATTATTTTGTAACAAGAGCCCATGATTGTATTGGCCTGCTTGTATCCCCACTTTGGGTTCCTAGTTTCCTCAGATGAACAGAAACCAGAAATGTAGGTAGTTTACTACTCCCTCCGTTCCAAAATGAGTGACCTTTTTGGGACTTCGAGTCGTTTTCAAATACTTATATCTTTCAATTTTTGAAGTTTTATGTGATTTTGAAAACTTTGTTTAATAGAACTAATTATAATCTATCAAACAAGATTCATATTGCATATTTTTTGACATTCAAATTGAAAGATATAAGCAATTGAAAATGACACGCTTTTCCAAAAAGGTCACTCATTTTGGAACGGAGGAAGTACATTTTGAGTGCTTGATCAATACTTTGAGCTTCGGTTTGAACGATTTGGTGATTGTTTTGGGTTGTGGACCGACAAAAGAGCTTCTTTTACGGTAGACTATTGAGGCAATAGAGGTTCTTGGGGTGGAAGTGAGACTTTTCTCTTCAAATATAAGACATTTCAGATTTTTCTTCAAGTATATATGAAGGAAACCCAAAATGTATGTATTCTAGAGAGAGAAAGGAGCTTCAATGTTGAGAGAAAGTTTTCAAGAGTAGGGGAGTGTATCTTGTCTCTCCTTGTTTGTGTGTGTGTATGGCTCTAACCACCTCTATTTATAGGGGGAAAAAGAGGAGTAGCGTCTATGCAGACTTAGAGTCGGCTAAATGCTTTGTGGGGGGTCATGATGAGATTCATGCTGCAATCAGAGCAATCAATAACAGAAAAAGGTTCCCAGCACTGGGGAGTTTGTGTTCAGTGTTGGGGAGTCTGTTGGACTGCTTTGCGCTAGACAGTTGATGCCTTGTGCTCTGCAAGTTTTGAATCCAAGTTCTGGGATGCTCGAGAGTCGTTAATCAAGCCTTTGAATTCACGGTTATGTATTGTATAATCATTGGAGATTTAAGGTAATCTGGGGAGTCTCAAATTGGGACGTCTACATTTCCTTTAAGCATGGGTCTTTACGTCTAATATGAAGATGTCGGATTAGTTACTCAGATAAAGATGTCATGGTAGTCGTGAGTAAATCGTAGGGATAGTAAGTCTTCATGGTTATACTAGAATCTTGGTGTGTGGTCATTATATTTTTACTTCCGTAATCTACGATGGAAGATCTACTCTTCACGTTTTGTTTCACACTACCGTAATTTTACCTCAGTTATTCATTCTACATGTCATCTCATTTGCATGTAAGAGTTATGTAGATTTCTCTACTGGGCTAGTATAGCTCAATCCTTCATTTTTCAAGTATGAATTTGGAGTAGTAGCATAGAGTGATGTGCACGCCTACAAGTGTATTCTTTTAAAAGCAGAGAAAGTGAAGACACTTGGTCTTTTTTTTAAATCAAATTTTTGAACGTGTAATGTAACTTCATTTACATACTTTTGACTTCGAAACGTTGTAAACTCCTACTAATCCTTTTAACTTTTGTATTTACGAAGTATTGGGCCGTAGTGCTTCAAGTTGTAATATCTGGAACCATGATGAGAAGGTTGGCCAGAAATACTCTTTTGGAAAATATTTATGAATATATTGCGAGGATATCATTTATGAAAAATTATCAATATTTATGTATACAATCGAAGGCGTAGCAGCGACCATGAGGAGAGGCATAGCCATTGAATGAGTGATGCCTGAAGTCTTCAAGTCAGTAGGTTGGTACAAGCAACTACATCAACCACCTGACATGAACAAGAGCTCTTATTAGTCGCACGTGTGTTCGATGTTTTACGGTTACTCCCTCTGTTCCTAAATAAATATTCTACTCACAAACCTAAACCTTTAAAAAAATGCAGTTTTTGCTTAAAAAATCATTTCAATAAATTTTTTTAAGTTGTGAAAAAAATTAGAATTTTTGAACGAAAAAATGTATCTTTTTAAAGGCCTAATTTTGCAAATCAAGTACTTATTTTGGGACGGAGAAAGTATTACTTACTCTAATGTCTCAAAACCAAATTTTGAATCCTAATTTCAATTGCTCCAGAATGGGAAGTAAGACGGGAAATGAACCAGCACAGATCCACAATTCAGGCCAGCTTATCATCCACCTTCATTTTTCAGTGTTTAGCAAGTTTTGGTGAAAAAACCTCTAAAAGTATAAGACAAGAAAACAAAAAATGGTTTTAACAAAGAAAAAGCTTATAACTACGAACGCATCAAACCTTAGCAAAACTGAAGACAGGAGGAAAAAAAAAAAGAGGCAAGAATAAAGGGAGAAAGGTGCCATCGGATGTTCAACAAGCAGAATCGCAATTGGATACCATTGCTGAGCTAAATGCAAGGAAGATCCAAAAGAGGATAAGAATCTTACTAAATCCAATACCTAAAAAGTACAGCATCTTGTTAATGAACCAAAACAGAAGAATCAACTAAAGTTGTCGACTACACTGAATCAAATCACAAACCAAGAAAATAGGATCAGGAGAATTAAATGAAGTTACAACTTTTCAAAATTACACAGAATTTAGTGTCAAGTACCATGGAAACCAACCCAACGAAGGGTAGAGAGAGACCTTTTATCTTATATGTGATGCAATTCGAGGAGATTAAAATGTCTCGTCTGAAAATAAAAATATATATATAATCACAGCGCCAGCACAACACATCAAGAAATTCAGAGACCATTTGACCTTCAGAACTCTCATGCTGCACCTTTAAACTTGGCATCGTATTCATAAGGTTGCTGCAACGAAAACAACATTTTCATTACAGCCCGTTATTGCAGAGACAAGAATTGCAAACAAAACAAGAATTCACAAGAAAAGAGAAGCTATAGCCTAAATGATGTTTACCTGGAATTTCAAGCAAAAGAATACAATTGCAGTCTTATAGGAGCATTTCATTAAGCACTCACACTACATACTGTACAAGATTGAAGGGAGGAGAAAAGGACAAAGGGGAGAAAACCCGGGGCCTTGAAACCACAAGGGAAGACTGTAGAACACCTAGGCAGATTGAATCCACAAGCAGACAGAGGAGGGGGGATGATCTAGCAAACCCACAAGCTCTACATTTTGGATTCCCTCTCAAGTGAACACCTTAAGCCCTATATAAAGACTCCTGAAAACCCTAAACCGAAACTTTACAAAAATAACTCTGCTAGACTATAAAATTACAAAGAGAATGAATTCTACACGGAGGGTCCGTGTGGAATGAAGCGTCCGGCAAGACAATGAAAATAGGACAACTCAGCAATTCACTCCACACGTGCAGTAACTAATGTTGGAAAATGATTATTTCGGACCCTTTGAAGCAGAAACATGATTATCATAGCCCTAAAGACAATTTAATCACGACCCTTTAGAATAAAATGACCAGAAAAATAAAGATCTTCGCATTGATTTTTTTTTTTTTTTGATAACCATCTTCGCACCGGTTCAAATGGATTAAAAATTGGAGCACTTAATTTTTTCGAGATTGTTTATATATTAAAAAATATGGTTAAAAAATATTAAGTGCTCCAATTTTCAATCCATTTGAATCGGTGCGAAGATCTTATTTTTTTTATCATTTTATTCTGAAAGATCAAAATTTGTCTTTAGATATCTTATAATCAAGTTTCTGCTCTATAGGGCCAAACAAAGAGAAGATACTTAATTATCCTAGAGACAAAATTTAATTATGACTCTTTTAAGACAAAATGATCAAAAAATTAGATCTTCACACCGATTTAAACAGATTGAGAATTGAAGCACTTAATTTTTTAATTATATTTTTAATATAACTAAACAGTGTTAAAAAATAAAGTGCTCTAATTTTCAATCCGTTTAAACCGGTGCAAATATCTTATTTTTCTAGTCGTTTTATTCTAAAGGGTCAATTAAATTGTCTTTAGGGCTCTCAAAAGCAAGTTTCTGCTCCATAGGGTTCGAAATAATCATTTTCCAAGGATTGATAACTCCGCGTGTGGAGTGAATTGTGCGTTGTCCTGTTTTCATTGGCTTGCCGGACACTTCATTCTACGCAGACCCTACGTGGAGAATTTATTCTCAATTACAAATCATCCCATCTATGTAGAAGAGATTCCAGTAGCTGGCCAAATAAAAGCACAAATCTAGAATTTGACCTGATGGAAAAACATTGACACTCCTAGTAATAATCTAGCAGTTCTAGCTCAAAAACTCATCAACATCGTACCTCTAGCCTACCTAACCAAAAGCGCTATCGGATACAGCATTAGTGGACTTCCCACCGAAGTAAATAGCTTCTACAGAAGTCACCAAACGTGGAAACATGCTACTTACAATGAGTTGGTCACTTTAAAATGTAAAAGAAGTAAGAGTTGGTCACTTAAAAAATGTAAAAGAAGCACCTGGAACAGCTAATTTGATCTTTGCAATGGGAGAGAATAATTTATGTTTAACAGAGTCCCAAGACCCATCCAGGACCATAGATTTCTGGTCTGGGAAATCACATTCTAAATAACCAAAATTTGCTACAAAAGAGATCAATAACAGTTCGAGCAACTCAGCAAATGATCATGTCCAACCAGCTGAAACAGAAATTACAAGACAAGAAGTGGATAAAAGATTTCCCACCACACGTTTTCACTAGAAATCTGGACTCCATGACATCCAAAATCAACTGAAACTCCACCCTAAAAGAACCAGTACAGGTACAGCATGGAACGGTACAATATGGGTATACAATGATATGGAAAAACCTAAAAATTCATGGTACAGGTTAGGCCGTACAGCTGAGGAACATCTTTAATTTTTATATGTAATACTTGAATATCGTGTTTTATATCTCTCTCAAAGAAGAATAGCGGCGAAGTCAAGAGTACTTCATCTTGATCTAGGTAAAGTCAAAACCTCTAGCCTATGAAGCATCGACACGTAGCCGCATCAGTGTCCGTATCCAACACGCCGGGTCACACTGACATGCCGAGGACACGGCAAAATACATATTGGACAAGCGGGGATACAACAAGGGTTAAATGTGCAAATTTCCTAATATTCCGAGGGTAAATGTGAAATACTTCAAAAAAAATGGGTCAAAAGTGTATACGATCCTTGTCCATACAGATTGACGCTTCATGCTTCTTTAAATAAGTTAAATAACTATGCTTCAACTGGTTTAAAATAAGTACCATTTATTTATTTATTTTTGCCATGAACGTGTCCACTCCACATTTTTCAGAAATCTTGTGCCCCCATGTTCATATCCATATCCGTGCAACATAGCCTCTAGCGACCAAATGTCAGTTGCCGTTAACTGTATACCAGATGTCATCTTCTCCGTTTGAATTTGGTAGTTCAGGAATCCTTCTTAATATGTTTTATTGTAATCTACATAATCAACCCTCGTTCTTTCTTTTTTTTAAATATTCACAACTTAACTCTTAAAACAAGCATGGTCTTCTTCCTTTGGGGATGTCTATTAAACTTACACCTCCCATACTCAGTTAAACTTACACCTCGCATACTCAGTTCTTTTTCTTTTTTGCTTGTGGGTCCTTCAAATGGATTCTTATGCAAACAAGAAACTATAGTACTTTAAGATTGGAAGGGGGGGGAAATCATAAAATCGAAAGAATAAATTAAAAAAAGGACTAGAAATTGTCAGGATGAAAACAAAGCATTAGTTTGTCATATCAAACATCTTTTTTTTAATCCGTTTCATATCAAGCATCTAGAACATTAAATAAAAGCATAGTGAAGTCATACCCACGAAGTATCCATCCCGTACACGTATCGATGCCGTACCCAGATACATACCCAATATTTTTTTTGGCATACACTGTACAGGATACATATTTTGCCCTATCTGACGTATACCCGTACCGTCCAAGACACGTTATTTGAGTACTTGTGCTTCATAGTCTCCACCCAAACTCTCACCCACAATTTCCAACAAAGGAAATACAAGGTATAAAGGTGATACCACGGTAACCACACGGTCCACACGACAAAAAGGGAATACCCCATGACAGTGTTACCATCCAATGGGAAAATCTCAAATAGCGGTAGGGACCATTTCATGAATAGTTAAGGGGTGATGGGGGTGCCCCACCAAGTCATAATTCGATGGTGACACCATGTAGGGTTTTTTAACAGTTGCACTCAATGTAACTAGAGTCATGCTTAACGTTCATATTGAGATAGATCATGGACCTAAAAAACCAACATACATGTTCCAACAACGGATTTCATAATACAAGGGAAGATTTCAAAATGGAGAGAGAGGAGCCTCATAAAGGTCAAAATACATACCAAAAACACGGCTGAGATCAACCTGCGTGCAAACCATCTATTATGCATTGCTCGTTGGGCACCTGCCGCGGCTTCAACAGTTTCAAACCGCAAATACACATTACCAGCACTGCTCCTGTAAGTTTGATAAACCTGGATTTACTACTTTTGAAACAAAATTTCAATTTCATTGGCTCAGGAAATAAGAGGTTTTATGGACATATTACCCCATAGCAGTGCATCTGTACATAATTTGCACTACATATTGGAAGTAGAGGATGTAATTCTTTTTTGGTCATAATAGAGGATGTAGTTCAAGTTGCATCATTTTAATCAAGGCAAGAGTTGAGGCCCTGAGGGTGTACCCTGTTGATTTGCTTGGATCAAAAATCCTGTTCATTGGCTTGGATAAACAATCTCAAACACCTCCATAAACCAAAATTCTAGATATAAGATAAAAGAAATAACAAAACAAAAGATAGTTCCGACTTCACAGAGAGAGATTGAGATTGTAGTCAAGTGCCAGGTGAAACGTGTGGATATTTTCAACCACGAGATTATCAGGGTTTCACCCACAAATCTAAAAAGATGAGTTAAGAAACCTCATAACTACTTCCTTAAGAAAGATTATTAACCACCGTTGGTGGCACCATCATTACTTCCCTCTCACCTTTCCCACTTTCTTGACCGCACACCAACCTAACATTTCCGTCTCAGCAGGGCTGAAAGAGAGGGTAGGTCCATCATTCTCTGTAATGGATTATTAATTTCCTCTATGGATCTCACTGCGATAAAATTTCCGGCGCGGTGAGGATCTGGTGAAGACGATGACCGGGTTGCCAAGGAGGGGGAAGAGAGATGAAGATGGGTCTTATAAGTAACCTGTTTGGCAGCAGTGCACAGGGGAGTTGATAGAAATTAGGGACATATGGCTTTGTATGTGAGTATATAGGTACACATGCACACCTGTTTGTGAGATGTATTGGACTTTACTCTCGAAGAGACTACGTAGGGCAGCTCGGGCCTTTTACGAAGGCAGAGGGTCAAGGCCGAAAGGTAGAGGGCACATGGTTTGGGACCTATCTATTACAGTATATAGTTGTAGAAGGATTTCAGTAACAGAGATAGCAGTAGAAAAGAGGTTGCATTAGAGATATCGACGAGGCAAGCCTCACTAGTGAACTTGTTCTCGCTTTCTGTCGTGAAAGTAGGCACACTGTCAAACCATATATTTCTTGCGGTCATTATTACGCACAATTTTTATCCTTTCTTCATGGTTATGTGAATCGACATTGTAGGGTCTCAAAGCTATTCAACACCTACTGCAATATCATGTCGATAATTAGCAGCTCTTTATTACCTATCCAAAAACTTATAATTAGCCGCTCTTATTTCAAAATTTTAAACAAACCTCCAACAATGATTCTCATATAAAAGCACCTAAATGTAGTTATATACTTACTCCCAAACATTGGGAAGGGAACAAAATATCTTGACATTATATTTTCTCACAGCCATGAAGTCCACAATATTCATCGATTTATTTATCTATTATTTGACTATTAACATCTACTCAATATCTCCAAGTAGCTTGGACAAGAACCCTCCTGCAAAGAAACCAAAACAAAGGAGGCCGAGATCCTGACATTCATGCTGAAACAAGACCTTTAGCTATGATGCCCATAATTTTGGGTAGGAACAGGCAATTGATTACAAGGAAATAAATTCCTAGCAATTCAATACATGAAGTAATTGCATTCCAATATTTGAATTAATCCAGTAATTATGTCAACAAGCCATTTATTTTGCAACATATATTAGAGTCAATGTTTTTTTGTTTATGAATTGAGCCAAGAATCTAATTTCTGCGGAGAGGGAGGGATTAGATTCCCACTTAGGTAAGTGGCTCTAGAGATTTGCATGTGAAAGGGAAAGATGGTGGAGAAAGGTTGTGGTAGCTAAGTATGGATGCGGAAGGGGAGATTGGTCCTCTCTTAACACTAGCTTGCCTTATGGGGTGGGGCTTTGGAAAGGAATCATGAATGGGTGGGATGTTTTTGCAAAGAATATTCGTTTGGCGGTTGGAGATGGGAGAAGGGTAAAGTTCCGGGAGCATGTGTGGTGCGGAGATGTGAGCTTTCGGAATGCTTTTCCGAGTATTGATTTGTTGGCTCGTGACAGGGATGTACCCGTTTCTGCGTGTTTTCACCTATATGAGGGAGTGATAGTATGGGATATTCATCTTCGCAAGGATGTGCACAATTGAGAGGAGGATGATTTGATGGTCTTGCTATCTACTGTATATAGTATCCAAGGGATAGGAGAAAGGGGTGATGAGCTGTGCTGGGTTTTATCTAAATCAGGATCCTTCCAGGTGAAATCCTTTTATCAAGCGCTTAGTGGAGGAGGTGATTCTACTTTTCCGTGGCGTGTGATTTGGAAACTAAGTTGCCGTTGAAGGTGAGTTTTTTTGTGTGATGTGTGGCCCAAGGCACAATACTTACAATTGACAATTTGATTTGAAGGCGGAAAATCATTGTCAATTGGTGTTGTTTGTGTAAACAAGATACAGAGACGGTTCATCATCTGCTCATTCATTGTCCGGTGGCGTGGGAGCTTTGGACTTTGGTGCTTTCTTGGTTTGGAATACAATGGATTGTGTGGAGAAATGCCATGAAACTTCTTATTGCTTGGAGGGGTGTTAGTATGGGTAGGAGAAGGAAGAGTTGGTGGCCCATGATCCCGCTTTGTTTGACTTATGGCGCGAGAGAAATTCGAGAGTTTTTGATGGGGTGGAAAAACCTCTAGCTAGGATTAAATCTTTCTTGGTGAATAACTTGTACAGTTGGGACAAGGGAGATTGTTTTCCTTCCCTTGACCAAATTTTAGATTGGTTTGAGCTTTTCCATTCCGGTGGCAATGTATAGGGCCTTTTTGTTCTGTTGCCTTCTTTTGTATACGGGTGGTATTCCCTTGATGCCTTATCTCTAATATAATTGAGTACTTAAAAAAAAAAAATAGATTCCCACTCAGTTCGAGAATGTGATTCCTGGTTGAATATGTCAATCAAAATCACATTCCTGTTCTAATCTGTTCCAAATGTAGGAATCACATCCCCATTCCTCCTCAAGATTCCTGTCATCCAAATTGAGCCTCACGGCAATATACACATGAGAACAGATAACCAATTTTTTGTGTAAAACATTGTAAGCTACTGATCCCAGACGCCGAAGGATTTGGAAACCCATTCTATATGCCACATAACAAAGAAGAGAAATGAAAAATAGAACAAAACAAAAGAGAACCTAGATAACGCATAATGCAACAATGAACTAAATCATCAGACTTACTTGTCAACATAGATATGCTTTACTCTACCATAATTCGAACATTCTTCCTCCACATCCTCTTTGATGTCCAGATCGAACTCCGGATCTGCCTGTAAAATAGTTTCAGGGATAAGTACTATCCATACAACGGGGAGCCCACAAATATAAGTCGTAAGAAAATATATCAAACAACTAGATTACACACTTCTATTGTTGGATCAAACATATTCTTCAGAAGTAAACACTCGCTGGGCTTCCCAATAGGCTCCGAGGCCACAGATGTCACAAGTGCAGGAAGAGCTGGGGCAGCAACTACAGTTTGCCCATTGAAAGGCAAGGGGACGGCTTGTTGATTTGAAGCAGCACCATTAAGCATTGGAACTCCAAGAGACCCCACAACGCTGCAAAAGAATAAACTTCTGAGTCTAATTCTCCATGCCATGTCTAGCAGTAAACCCAAAAGATAGACTGAAGTACTACACAAACCTTGTGGCAATACCGCTGCGGTCCAGCTTCTGCATAAGCAAAGCTCTTGATTGAGCATTTAGAGACTGTAAAAATGAATAAGACGTCAGTGTAGTCATAACTGTAAAACATATTGCATAAGAAAAGCGAATATTTGAATGCCTGTGATCATAAATTTACTTTTTTCCTCCACAACTCAGAAAACATACATGTTTTTTCCTAATGGGTTTGGGCGGGTGGTGTGGTGGTGAGGGTTTTTTTTTTTTTTTGCGGGGGGGGGGGGGGGGGGGGGGGGGGGGGGGGGGGTGGAATTTATTTTATTTGGTTGGAATGGTACAGGGCGGACTGATGGTTATACAGTTACTAGTTGCATAAAGCTAAAACCAAGAAGCACATACAAGGACACAGAATACAGACAAGACACGACACGGACACGTCATTTCTTCAAAAATTAAGACACGGACACGCTGGGGACACATCAATTATTAAGTATATTTCTGTTATAGATGCATCTTATGGATTAATATAAAAGTCAAAAACATTATCAATCATATTAAGAGTCTACGATCAATTCAATGAAGATACAAATCACCACTCCTACATTAGTATCCATTAACTATACATCTGTGATCTGTGGAAGTTTACTCCGGATCAAGTTTTTAAAATTACATTTCAACCTCCTAATGTATCCTTAGCATGTCCCAAGGGTATCCACGTCATGTCCTAGAGTATCCACTATGCGTCTGAGTTAAAAATATATATACTAAAAAGGTCGGACACGTTTTTTTTTTTTTTGGGTACGTCAGAATTTGGACACGTATTTTAACATGTCTGACCCATGTCCAGGGAGTGCCGTGTCCATAACGAAAACATGTTGCGGACACGCGAGGCCAGTAGAGCCTTGTCCATGCTTCTTAGAGCTAAAACATCAGATAATTCTATAAATAAGTCCAGAGAATAACTCAGTGTTCTCAAAATTTAGGATTAATCGGCAATTACTAGGTGAGTAATCTACTCAACTAGTCGGCACCTGGCAGAGGGGTTTTTGGGCTAGTCGGTGAGATTAGTCAGCCGGCCAACTAATCGGTAATTAGTAGCTGACTAATCAGCGAGTAGCGAGTAGTTGGCGAGTCGCAATTCCTTGGCAAGTCAGCAAATCGGGAGAGAGAGAGAGAGAGAGAGTAGAACAGTAACTGTAGAGAGAGAGAGAGACAGACAGACAGACAGACAGCTGTCAGTCATCGCCGGAGCTGCCAGATCTAGAGGCTTCGATTGCTGGAGAGGTAGTGTTTGTCATATAGGGCTGAGACTGAGAGAGAGAGAGAGAGAGAGAGACGCAGAGGAATTCTGATCGTAAAGTAATTTACAGCTGATTCGAGATGTAGCAGTAGTAGTATATTAATATATAAATATATATATAGGATAATTACGCTTGTAACCCTTGAGTTTTGAAAATAATACGAAATTATACAAAATTTCTCTTTCATATTTTTTTTTTTAATTTTCTTACTCAGACAATGGGGGAGAGGGAAATAATTATCATGCTTTTATAAACAATGAAAAATCCGACTAATGTGCAAGAGAATTTGTTTAGAACCCGTGAAACTCATTAGCACGGACGGAAGACATACACAGCACGCAGAGGGCCTAAGCATTCATACAAAAACAAGAAAATACCAGTGAATACTAGTGCATCATGCAGGACCCATTAACCTACTCCGTATAATTGTTTTTTCAATAATGATGAAAGAGGCATGAACGCTATCAGTCAAATGGTTATGAGTCTTATGACAAGAGTTCAGCTGGTATAAAATAATTACAACCGAGTCTCCGAAGGTAAAAATAGTCATGAATGGCATTTTCTAGCTGACAAAGATGTAATAAGAAGATATCATATAACATGGTAGTAAGGTACACATACAAACTGTATTCCAAAATAGTCACGGAATATCGATCAGTAGTCAATGATATCAATCTTACAAACGAAATTCTAGATAAAGGAGGACCGGAATGGTTGCAAATTGACTTCCATTCTGAAGCGCTAATAATAATATTATAATACAGATCGATCATTAGTCACTATTTTGGACTACTTATTGTTGGGCTTTTCGAATAGTAGGAATCGAGACTCTGGCTCCATCACCATCTAATAGTACCCACAATTTTTTTATTCAATTGACAGGCAACTATGATATTCCGTGGTGTACATACATAACAAAAAAATAAGAATCCCGCGGGCTTTTGGCAGCTGCTTTTTGAGATGATCACAAGGCAGAACGGTGTCAACAAGCATCCTAGCCTAAGGACCGTCCTATAATGGACTAAATTGTAGTTACTAATTTACGTGAAAACTCTTGTTTATTATTAATTTGCCCAATCAACTTATTGAATGTATTGTTATAAAAGCGAGTGTGATGGAATTAGCAGAAACGAAAGGTGAAATATGGAAGCAAATTTCAGGAGGAAAACTCCCACTTCGGGTACACATAGCTCTCAGGTACACACTTATCAATGGCATCTTTCTCACGCTACACGACTCAATTTCTTAGGGTGAAATGATGAATATAACTCACCAAACCTCCTCCATCATCATCATCAAAGTCAGCTGCTTTGGCTCCTGTATCTTGCACTCCAATATGATCGGTTACTGAGGAAACCTGCATATGAATGTCGAAAATGTCGTGATTTCGTCCTCATTAAGATATCCTTTCAAATTAAAAAGAAAGGACAAACAGTGGATTCACTTGTTTTTACAAGTCATATTCTGATAAGAAGAAACCTACCACATCAAAAAGAAGGAAGACTACCTAATTTAAAGAAGAGTGAAAAAAGAGTAGATGTACCTTGATAATTCGACCTGCAATCTCCAATTTTCCATTCAAACTTTGAGCTGCCTTCGCGTGTTCAAGTTGAGCAAACTACAAGAGAACGGTGCAGTATTAGATCTCGTCAAAAATATTAATAAATAAACTTACATTACCGATAATCATAGTTCTTGATGCAGTATCAATTTAACACTAACCTGAATGAATCCGAAACCTTTACAATGTCCCGTCTCAGGGTCAGTAGGCAGTTGCACAATCTCCACAGGCCCAAAAGCTTCAAAAATCTGACAAGTCCCGACAAATAAAGCCCAATTGTTAGCAAAGCAGCCATTTAGGATACCGAATTATTAGATAACCAATGATAAACCTATTCATGAATCAAGTGCACAAGGAAGGGAGAGAATCAATAGAAGACATGACTGTAATCCTTCACTGGTGGAAGATAAGAAAGAGCCAAGTGCAAGGAGAAGGTAGCAATTGACCCAACAAGACCACCCCTTCACCCCAAAAACCAGAGGAAGATCAAAAAACAATAGCTTAGCTAAGTGATGCCCTCACTCGAGAACCTAGGAAAGCAATTTCAACTTGCCAAATATTTTGCTGCTGCACTACAAACATTGCCAGAACCCAAACATCCAAGAACTCACCCACACAATCACAACCTTTAGAGTTTAATGCATGCTCGATTAATCAATAGTAGATTCCACAAAGAGGCTTCTTAAAGAAATTGTAGTCTATGCTTTTGTATTACCCAATTTCTACCGGAGGAAATTGGTTGCTCTCTAAACATCACCAACACTAATTAACACCTACGCTGCCAACATCACACACGTCACCACCAATATCTAATTAAGTCCTTAACACCATTATCAGCTCAAAGCCCCCAAACAAGGTTTCCTTTGCCAAGAGAACAATGTAGCGCTCATTTAATCCTAATAAAAGTTTCATTGTTTTCATGAAGAGTATCCAGATCAAAGTTAAAAGCAGGCATATAAGCTATCGAAGCCAAAGAGGGGACAAGACTAGCACCCCACCCTAAGATCCTTCTCTATACTCATCTACAGAATTTAACTTGGTAAACAAAGTTATTGTCAAAAGGTATGCTGCCTGTATCTACCAAGATTCATTGTACATTTGACTTAGTAAACAAAGTTTATTTGTTAGTGAACCATGACATATTGAGCATGAAGATCCTGTTGACAGTTTCTTAGAAAACGAAATGTTTCTAGTATGTGGGTCACGCCGTCACAGTTCTTCATCGTAAGTCCTTTGCATACATACTCCTACACCATCAAATCGGCAAGAGGCATGGAAAACTTGATTCCATGACTGGTAAACTAAAAAGAAGTAGTTCGATTGGAAGACAAAAAGAAACAACTTTTTTTTTGAAAGGCCAAAAAGAAAAAGAGAGAAGAAACAACTTTGAAGATAATAACAAATGTTTTTGTTTCGTCAGAAGAGTCCTCCGACTATTTTGGACTTGGATTAGTAATCGATTTCCATATGAAAGCCAGATATCGACCTGGAGTCCTGGACATTTTCAGGATGTCACTGAGAACCAAGGAAAGGCAAGTGCTTTTCCAAGTGGGGATCCAATTTCAATGGGAACTCTCACCTTGAAACTAGGGTAAAGCAAGGTAGGGTAGACGACTAGACGTACATTCTATCAAGGTTACAGCACCAAATGTGCAGAGCATCATTGTAGAGTATTTTCTCTGAGCACGCAACCCACTCTTTTTCTTCCATTTTTAGGTTTATTCTGCTTGACTTTTGATTCCATAATATATTCACCTTCCTGCAATTCCTTCACATTATTCAACGCATAATCAATAACATAACCATATTACCTGTTTAAGCTGAAATTCTGTCATGTTGAAGTGAAGATTCCCCACGTACAGTTTTCTATCACCTGCACCATACGGGCCCACAGCTGAACTGCCACCTGAAGCATTAGTTTGAACAAGGTTCTTTTCAGCCTCTGATGGTTTCACCATCACAGGTTGTCCAAGAAGTAAGTGGCCAGAAAGAGCTATAGCCATTGGCACTGACATCGCATCATAAAATTCGATATACCTGCAGTGTCACAGATGGCTCACAATAAGCTTGCCAATGTATACAAGGTAAAACAAACAAAAACTTACAACGCATTTTCCTAAGGAGGTGAAAAAAACAAGGACAATTAAGCGCTATATCCCAAGCTGAGTTTCTTCTGATGTCTCTAAACCTCAACCAAAAAAGACAGCATCAGTTCATCATGGTAAAATGCAACTTGGGAATACTACATGTCAGGATGATATAAAGTACAACTAGATGTAGATTATTCGCACAGAATGGATGGACAAAACAGGAGGGTTCCACTTGGAAATCAGCGTTAGGCCACTTCGAAAGGTAACATTTTCTTCTTAATTGATAAGCATGTCAGCAGTCAGCATTTTGTTCAGATTGCCGACAATTAAAGAGCCTGCAAAAAAAGTCAACAAGGACAGTTGGGACATAGAAGCATCTCTGAAGATTGAGTCCACGTAGGGCATAGGGCAGGGGAAGAGCTTGGCCAAATTCTTCATCAACAGCCACAAAAAAATGCAATTAAATTGACCTAACAAGATGCATTCCCTAGGAATTTCCCTTCAACCAGAGAAAGATTGAATATGCCATCAAATCTTCCTGCCCCACTAAGATGCAACAATGAAGGTAAACCTGGAAAATATGATAAAGCCGACTTTTTCCTTTGATATAGCCTGTCATAATAGGCAACAAACGCACTTAAACAATGAACGAAACAAGGGGTTGTAACATTAAGAAACTGCCAGCAGAAATGTGACTGGTAGATGATCCATGTCAAGGCTCACACCATCACATGTACAATAGTACATAAAATATAAGTCCCACAACCACAAGCTATATGATGCCACATGCCAGAACAAAGACAAGTCATGGGTTCATGGGTGAAGACATGCTCCCCCGACCTGCGCGAAGTCCAACTTTAAAGAATTATTACAACTGATATAATTAACTAAATCTAATGAGGGCAGAGCAGGAAAGAAAAAACTTGCTGTAAGAGGAGAGTAAAAGTAATCTGGTCCTCTCATTGACTGAGAACAGACATAGCATAAAACAGGAAAAAAGAAACTCAGATCCATGTCATCTACCTTGAGAACGCAGCATGAATTGTTTAAACATGAGTGCAAGGTAACCCCATCATCCCTCATCAAGATTTCTTTATCGCATTGCTAGTGAATTTAAGAATACAGTTAAACTTAATTTTGAAAAAAAAAAGCAGCAGCTACATTCCATCTATTGCGCATAGGTATGATACTTGCAAGCATAAAGTCATACCCAACTCCTTTTGACCGTCTTGAATTCCGGTCCATGATGAGTCGAACATCCCTCACCTGGAGATAAAAACATCAACTGGTGTAAATACAAAAACAAAACTTCAACCAAAACCAAAAACAAAATTAAATCACCAATTTTTACATTTTTCTATGCACTACAACACCAACTAGGGGGAGTGGGGGCGTCATCATATCATTAGTTTAATAACACAATGCTTACACAAGAATTTCATTATACTACTCATCACAACTGAATGCAGAGGAGCATTCACTGTGGCTAGGAGATATATATAACATGCATAACTGTTGGAAGTGGTGTTTCAAATACCAATAACATGAAGGGATCCTAGATATGAAGACATGCATAGTGTAAGTCAATATTACATATTAAATGTTGAAACAAAATCATTTTGTCAGTCTACAGAGCATGACTACCGTAAGTCCACTAACCTTGCCGGCCTTGGAAAAGAACTCATAAACATCTCTCTCGGTTGCCTTCAGAGGCATCTGCCAACACAGCATCCATGCCAGTAAAGTGAATTAGTAAAAACAAGTGTAAAGACAATCATGTGAAGTAAATGAATTATGAAGACTGAAGAATATCTGCTACCTGGTATGCAAAAACAGTTCTTTGGTCCCTTTCTGGATCAGCTTCAGGCTCCACCACTTCTTTCTTTTCTTTAAATCTCCTGTCACCAAAATGACTTTAAACATGATAAGAAGATATCATACTGTAAAAGGCTAAAAGCATTTCGATGCATTGATTTGTATGACCTTTTGTAGAGGTAACACAAACAGGCAATCAGAACTAATAAGCCAAGTGAAAACATAAGAAGTTAAGAACATATGTAATATATAGACAATTGGCTGGCCAGTTAAGTGTTTAACAAGGCTTTCGTTTTTGTGCTTACACTCTGGAAAGAACTTCAGAGTTGGTTTTAATGTAGACTTCCAGTCTATTTGGAACACGTGGAGAGTCGAAGTAATGGAAGAGAAAATAATTAAGAAGGAAAGTGCAGAGAAAAATTTACTGTGCTTAATACGATGTTTTATTATTTTCCTCTCTTTCTTCTCAAACCAGACAAGAGGAGAGAAATTTCTTAAATTTCCCCTTTACTGACCTTCTTTTCCCCAAGTTCCAAACAAACCTTCAAGCAAAAGGCTTTAAGGAAAAGGCAAATTACACTTAGACTCCTGTACTATGAGGTATTTTTTAAGACATCCCTCAACTAACAAAAGAGGACACCCGCACTGCTTAACTATCATGCAAAATGTAACTGTTAGTATTTCTGTCAAGTCAAATGCCTACAATACCCCAGGAGGCTATACATAAGATTCTCGTAAATAGAGTTTCAATATTGAATGTTATTTAGATTGAACAAACTTATGAGGTTAGTATGATTATATTCAAAGTTTTTGGAGCAAAATTGAAATTTGGGATTGAAGGATGTTGGTCTATCCCGTCATTCCCATCTTTGGTAATTACTAACTACACAGTATTTTCAGTTCAATCACCAATTTGAGCAGGAATCAAATTGGGGCAAGAAGTCAAGTTTAGTTCAAATATAAATTGAAGGTTTCGGCAATAGATTGGCATAGCAGGAAGGCCATCTGACACTTAGGGACATGGTTAATAGGACAGCAATTGGGGACATGATTCATAGCTTTATAATTAGAAATAGTGGTTTCGGATTTTGACATACGCATAGACCTAATTTTTAACGAAGGAAAGATGGATGATACATACACATACGCATACATAAATGTATGTAGATGATATGTATTGTTGGTAATATACTGGTGAAATGATAAAGATGGGTTTTGGGAAAGAGGGAAAGACTCATCTCCTTCGATCCCAAAATGCAATTTTTGCTCCCAAAACTTTGAACAAATCATATAATCATCTAATAAGTTTGTTCAACCAAATAGAGATTTCCATATTGAAAATATATTTAGAAGAAGGTCGTTTAATAGCTCTTCAGGCATTTAGGGAAAAATTACGTAGAATACGCCAAACCTATTTTTTTCCCTTAGTTTTGAGGGCAAACGGTACAAGTGTTCACTTCTGTACTTAATTGGGGTGACTTAAGAATTGCTTAAAGAGCCTCAGTGTACTCTAGTTTTGATATTCTACTCTAGAAATTCTGGAAAAAAATTCTACTCCGTGGGTTGCATTGAGGTTCAGAAAAGCTGTAGTAAAACATCCAATCAATTGCAATTGATATATATCATTTCAATCCAATCGCTTTCAGATTTGAGCCATAATTGTACATGAAGAGAAGTATCACAAACTCAAGTAACAGGAGTTCAGAGAGAGCACTTATAATATGAGGTCAAAGCATTATCATCTCTGCCATGGAAAACACAGTAAAGCATTATGAAAAGCATTTCCAAGAGCCATGCTAAAGCCCATATAAATTCTTCAACCAACCGTCACATGTTATACAAAACTTGGGACTACCAATTGTACAACTATGAGATGATTAAAAAATTGATCACAAGATGGAGACCTCCACCTCTACTTAGTACTGCTTCAGACCTCTGTCAAATTGACTTCAGCAATTATATCGGGAGATTGAAGAACACAACCTCTTAAGTAACATCATAAATCTGTTCGCAAGACAATCTTATTCTTCTATGTAGTCATGCCATACCTTAAATGCCAAAAAAGAAACAACAGACCACATCAAACTCAATTTGTGAAAAAGCCACTTACTTCAGTGTAGCCTTCAAGAACTTTCCGCATTGTTTTAGCCCATTAGAATGTGCAAACAATCCATCTACGATTTCAACTCAAGTTAGAACTTATACACTTAAACGGATGATTATTCTTTTTAGTGAGAGTAATCCTTGATCCTTTTGAAAGTCGTTTTCAAATCAACCGTGAAAATATATGTACAATGTGTTTACAAAGGGATCAATACTTACAGACACAATCTTCCCACACAACGGATCCACAATGACTAACATTACAGAAAACATGCAAACAAGTAAGAGGTGCATGAAAAACGTGGAGGGAAGAAAAGGTAATGTAATCAACACTACATAACTGAAATGCTTATTGGCATCCATATTCTACAACCACCAGCTTATTAATCGTTAAATCTGCTAAATGCATTTGCTCTTCAACTCAAAGGCAAAACGAACTTCAGCCAGCCTTTTGACCTTGTCAAACTCCATTCACGGAACCTTTCAAAGGCTGGGGTTAGTCTATCCCGACATAATTCACTAAATTCCATAGGTCACGACTTCTATTTCACATGGATGTGAGTTTATCGTTCCTTAGCTAAAATTTTAACTTCATGGTCATTTTTAATAGATATGCAAGAAAGATTCTACAATACAAACATATCAAGCACAAAATGGACCAAATACATAATCAAGCAAACAAACAAACAAAATTACACCATGTGGAGAGAGAAGAGTGAGACAACACCTGCTTTCACTCATTTCAAGCTCCCGTTCCCTCTCTCTCAGAATTTCCCGGTCGCTATCTTGCCTCCTCGACGACCTCGATCTACTTCTTCGTGACCTCGAGCTCTCCCTCTCCCTTTCCCTCTCCTTGTCCCTCTCTCTCCTCTCCCTCTCCTTCTCTTTCTCTCTCCTCTCCCTCTCTCTCTCCTTCTCTCTATCCCTCTCCTTCTCCCTCTCCCTCGACCCCCTGTCCCTCTCTCTCTCCCTATCCCTTTCTCTCTCTCTACTACTCCTATGCCTATCCCTATCCCTATCCCTCTCTCTGTCCAACTCCCTATCCCCATCCCTACTGCTCCTATGCCTCGACGACCGCTCCCTCTCGTCCCGGTCCCGGTCCCTCTTCCCGCCGCTCTCTTCGTCGCCTCCTCGAGATTTCTTACTCTTCCGATCCTCGTCGCCGCTGTCGTCCTCTCTCCTCCTGGAAACTCTCTCCGTCTTATCTTCGCCGTCCCTGCTGCTCTTCTTCGACGCCGAGCCGTCTCTCTCGCTCTCCTCCACGGTCTTCTCCAGATAATCGTACTCGTCGAAGTCCATATCTTTTCAACTCTCTCTCTCTCTCTCTCTCTCTCTCTCTAAGGACGAACAATTGAGCTTTATCAGAGCCCCTGGATTTGGTGCTGGATCGAATTGGCGAAACCCTAGCGAAGGTTTTGAGGAGAAATCAGAAAGAAAAACTGGAATGTGTATACAGTAATTGAAACGGATGAACTACAAACACCCTCGCTAGGGGTTTTTCTCCCTTACGTTGTGGAAATTCCACTATACACCCTTGCTTTCAAGGAAACCGGTGGTGCTTTATGTAGGCACGTAGGGTTAAATTTGTAATTACAGAGATGATGGACATTGTACTTTGAAAAGGCAATGCACCAGGTTAATAAAGCGCGCGTGCGCCTCACAATCCGGCTCTTCATGGGCCCTCGTTAGATTTGCCATATTTAAATCACTATTTAAATATCAATTCTTCACAAATAATACTCCACTAAATATTTAGACTCCGTCCCAGAGCACTTTTTTAAAAAAAAAGTACTTATTTCACATTTTCAAACTCAAAAATAATATAAATGAAAAATTATTTTTCAATTTTTTTGTACCGCATTAAAGATCTCGATGAGATCTATCAAACAATATCTATATTGATAGAAAAATTATTTGCGTAAACACATGATTTTTTATCTTGAAATTGTCTTCTTAAAAAATAAGTACTTATTTCTGTTTCCGAAACGGGGCTTTATTCTTCTAGAACTTTAAACCCTACCAAACCAAATCAAAGCAAAGCCAAAATAGTGTCATTTATACTTAAGAGAGAGAGAGGGGTATAACCACCAAGAATTTTCTCCTACAGTAGACCAAATTAATGGCAAAAACTTCTATTTTTGTTCGTTTTCCACACTAGAGAAGTCGAAAGATAGGTCATTTTGTGTCTCATGCACACTACGCGCGTCAATATGAACGTGTTTACAATAGCTATATTCTAGCTTCAGATTTTGTTACATATTTTAGATTCTATTAGAAGTAGATAAACATATTTACAATAGCTGTGAAATTATAATTAAGTTAAAGCAAAAGCTAGTAGTACAATTTAAGTCAAAAGCTAAAAATAAACTTTAATATAGCTTAATCCTAAAATTTTATCCGAAAAACTCAATAAGCTACCCAACCCTAGCTTTGGAATTTTTAAAATTTCATTCCCTTTTTAGGTTTTCAAATCTGTGGAATCTAAGAAAATATTATCAAGAATTTTTGATAAACACTGCAAATTGATTTTAAAAAACTAGAATCTCAAAATCACCGAAATTAATTTTTCGTAAACTCCTACTATATCTTCTTCAAGTCAATGTATTGTCTTCTTTGGCTTAATTTTGTCCAATCTCTCATGTCTTGTCTATGTCTCATCGATTTTGGACATGATTTGCCAAAAACATTAGCGTCAATGTTATCTAAAATCGCAAACATCAAAAGGAAAAAATCATATCGATTGGGAGTAGATTGATATGTTCTCCAAACACATTTACGTTAAAAAAAGATAACTCATTTCTTTAAGATAAATGGTTTCAAAAACACAGCAACAATAGCGCGTCAACCTGAAATTTGGCATGACTAATGTGTCTGACAACGTCCAACAGTTCGAAGTACATCCAAGAAGACCCCACAAATATGGCGTGTAGGACTGTTCAATCCAGAGAGGACCGAAATCCATCCATTAACCTATTAAGGGCATCTTTACATCTCTATTTCTTCAAAATAGAGAATAGATGTAAATCATGTAACATATATATTGAGGGAAGGTTTCGTAATTCATCTCATTTTGTCTTCACTTTTTGTACTTTTTGGAAGAATTTTAGAGGGACCCGTTGTCTTTTTTAGAGATTTGGTCACCAAATTTTTTTTACGTCTCCATATTTCATTTTGGAGACCAAATTTCTAAAAAGTATGATGGATCAATCCAAGATTCTCTAAAAAAGTACAAAAAAAAAAAAAGAGGGATAAATGATAAAATCTCCCCTCAGTATGTCACCTCCATTTTCTATTTCAAACAAATAAAGATGGGTTGGAGATGACTCTCTACTTGAAACTTCTTAGCTACCAAAAATTCATTTTGAGTTATCCAAGGGGCTCTCTACTTTACCAGGTTCATTGCCTTTTGGTTTTGTTTGGTTGGGAGTTTAGTTTTGGTAGTGGATGGAGAGAGAAATAGAGTAATAATTGAAGATAAGGGTAATGCTTGGAGAGAGATAGAGAGAGATGAGAAAGTAATAATTGAAAAATAGGGTAATGATTAGAGAAAAAAAATAGAATAATGATTGAAAACTAAATGGCAAATTTCACTCAGACCCCCTGAGGTATCTGACAATGACAGAAAGTACCCCTCAGTTTTCAAAAATGACAGAAACCTCCCTTATTTTACAATTTGGGTTTCATTCCGTTAGTTTCCGTTAGTTAAATGGACGGAAAATGTACGGAAATGTACGGTAATGAAATCTTCAATTTTATTTAGTTCTACACCTATCTTAGGGCTCTCATTAAAAGTCCTAGAGTTAAAAATTAATTATGATCATTTAGGATAAAATAATTAAAAAAATAAAATCTTCGCACCGATTCAAACGGATTAAAAATTGGAGCACTTAAGTACCTGCTCTTCATGTGGTTCTATGGTTTTCTTAAAGCTCTCATTGAAAATCCTAAAGCGAAAAATTAATTATAACCCTTTAGGATAAAATAATCAGAAAAATACGATTTTCGCACAAATTCAAACGGATTGAAAATTTGAGCATTTAAGTATCTCCTCTTCATTTAGTTTTACGACTATCTTAGTGCTCTCATTGAAAATCTGAAAACCAAAAATTAATTATTGCACTTTAAGATAAAAAATAAAAAATAAAGATCTTTGCGCCGATTCAAATAGATTGAAAATTGGAGCGCTTAAGTATTTGCTCTTCATTGAAAGCTCTAAAATCAAGTGAAAAGCAAAATTTTTAAATGCTCCAAATTTTAATCCCATTTGAATCGGTGTGAAGATTTTATTTTTTTAATCATTTTATCCTAAATGATCGTAATTAATTTTTAACTCTAGGACTTTTAATGAGAGCCCTAAGATAGGTGTAGAACTAAATAAAATTGAAGATTTCATTTTCCGTACATTTTCCGTCCATTTAACTAACGGAAACTAACGGAATGAAACCCAAACTATAAAATAAGGGAGGTTTCTGTCATTTTTGAAAACTGAGGGGTACTTTCTGTCATTGTCAGATACCTCAGGGGGTCTGAGTGAAATTTGCCCAAAACTAAACTAAAAGGTTAACCAAACAAAGCCATATAATTTTCATTAGCTGTAACTCTAGTAGCAAGAGAATGAGACTCTCTACTCTCTATCTCTCTCATTATATTTACATTTTGGCCCAAAAAATAAATATTTATTTGGATAGAGAGCAAGAATAGAGAATAAGGATGGAATATATAGATGAAAAAATAAATAGGCAAAATAAAAATTGCACTTTTTTGGGTACTTTTTACTGGGTAAAATAAAGAAAAGGGTTGGAGATGCTTTTAGTAATTGGGAGACAATTGTGTCAGGCTAGCCATGTTCGTTTTGAATTTTGAGGAGATCCAAAACGAAAAAATTATTTTAAATGTTGTAATATATAATATTTTTCATAATTTTAAAATTTGTATCAAATAAAATTAAGTGAGATCTATCAAATCAAACACATATTGCATATAAAACCAAACCTTGTTCATTTAAGGGTTTTGGATTTTAGATTCTAATAATTATCTTATTTCTCTCCAATCATTACTCTCATTTTTCTCTATATCTCTCTTCAATCATTACTCTATTTCTCTCTACATTCATTACCTATTAATCCAAATCCAAAACCCTAAAACAAACAGGGTCAGGGATTAGCCAAGTGGTCTTGGCTTAGGAATAGGGAATACTCTTCTAAGGTCTCATGTTCAATTTTCTTTGTCAACATTTTTTGGGGTCACATCACCTCATGCGGCCATACGTAAGTGTGTGAAACGGTTGTATAAATTAGTCCGCGATGCGCGTAAGCTGGCTCGAGACACCCTACATTACCAGAAAAAAAAATATAAAATGTGATATGAACATTCTTTTTTGAGCGAAAGGAATATCAAATATGGCAATATCAATTCTTTCAATTTTTTTGCCCCAGCTAGAAATTTGAGGTTGACTGTCATGACACAACATACAATGTGGACCTGAAAGATATGACTTGTGGATGTAGAATGTGGGATCTAAGTGGAATACCATGCAAACATGCGGTTACAGCCATAATTCTTAACAAACAGAAACCAGGGGACTACACATCCATGCTATACAAAGGATACGTACTTGAGTGTATACCAATTTATGATCAACCCTGTTCCTGGTAAACATGATTGGGTCAAAACAGGTTCTGAACCAATTCAGCCTCCATTCATGAGAAAGCCAAGTGGTAGACCAAGGAAACTTAGGAGAAGAGGGGCAGATGAACCCCCAAATGAAAACAAAGTGTCAAGGAGAAGGTTTAGAGTGATGTCATGCTCCAAATGTTTGAAGAAGAGGCATAATTTGAGATCATGCAAAAATCCCATCCATCCTAATTCCAAGCTACTGAAGAAAAAAAGGGGGGGACATCGTCTCAGGTAAAAATTTATTACTGTTAGGAATGTCACACATGCGCACATGATTTATTATTGTTACGAGATCGTCATAATTTATTATTATTACGATATCGTCATAATTTATTCAGTTTTAACCATTGATATGCTATTAATATTAGACACCAAATGGAAGGCAGTCTCAGAAGAAAGCTAAAAGTATTCCAGCCAAACAAAAGCAAATTGTGAGAGCCAACTCCACTCAGGTAAATAATGTCTTCTATTATGTACATAGGATAAATGTCTTTAGTTACGTCGAATTCATATCTTGTATTATGTGTTCTAGGATTCTGTCCACACTGTGAACCCTGATTTTTACACTCAACCTGCACAAGTATTTAAGGAACCAGAATGGGGGTTTTATACTCAACAAAGCAAAGCTAGTTCATCCACAGTAAACCAAACCAAGGTAAATGATGTTGTAGTGTAGTTCCTAAACTGGTGTTAAAGTTCTAGTATAGTTCCATAACTGAAGACACTTTGGTTGTGTAGGCAAGGGAAAAGCTGCCTTGCGTTGGTGGCAAAGGTCGTAGTTCTGGAAATGTGATTAGAGGAAGGGGAAGAGATTCTGCAAATGTGATTAGGGGAAGGGGAAGGACAACTGCCAGGGGGTGGATCGCACCAAGACCTAACTAAACTGCCTCTCTTAATTAGTACTTGTTTTTGGGAATTATGCTGGTAATTCTAGCAATATTTATGGACTTATGTAATTGGTAATGTTTGAACTATCTTTTGGGAATTTCTGGTATGAGTAAACTGGTATGAACTTTGTTAACTTTGGTAGGTAATTGGTAATGTTTGAACTCTGTTTTTTGCTGGGTTTATATGTTATGGCTTTCGATAATGTAATTGCTAGGTTTTTTTGGATGATTGCTGGATTGACAATGTAATAATTGCTGGGATTTTTTACTATGATTGATGGATCTTCATGCAGGCATTTTGTTGGTAATAATAGAGCATTTCATTGATGGTCAAAATAGCCGATTACAGGTCATCTCTTGCTCACATTACATATTGCATTTCATTGATACTACATGCTCACAACTACATGCTCACATTACCCAGTACCCTCACTATTTATTTAGCTAAGTACGCAATAAGAAAACATAAGATAAGAAGCCAGGTAGCCCACAACATTCCTCTTTGTCTTCTCTCTTCTGCCTTGGTCTTATCAAGCTGCCTCTCTAGCAAATCAATCTTTTGCTCAAGCTCATCTCTTCCACAATCACACGGAGAGTCGATCCATTCCAAGAAGCCACATTTTTTTTCCTTCCTGCACACACACGAACTATGAATACACAATAGGCTACTAATTCACAAATAAAATCAATATTACATACCCAATAGTTAGCACATCCGTAGAACCTCATTCCCATGCTTGTAGGTTTGTTAGATGTCCGCACGAGGGCAACTTTACCACAAAGGCAACGTGGGTGCGCTATTTGGCTTGAACTTGATGGTGTTCTTAATGTTTGAGAAGTTGGCATTTTGTGAGGGAAGAGAGTGGATGAGTGAGAAATTTTTTCTATGCTCTGTTTTTGGGAGAAAAGGGACCTCTGGACTGGTTATAAATGGATTCTAGGGGTATTTTAGGCATTTTTGTAGTCGTTTTGGAGGGAAAACTCCCGCCACTCACTTTTCCATCCAATTTAACGGGATTTTTAACAGTTTCATTTCACTCGTAAGTACAAGGGGTGTAAGTGCCTAAATTTGAAGTACGAGGGGTGTATCTGCCAAAACGTGTAAGTACAGGGGGTGTAAGTGCAAATTCCCCTTAATATTCATTTACTCCCTTTTTGACTTTGCATTCTCATCATGCACTGGCACTACTTTAATGTGTACCCTAGCTCCCTCAAACTGGACTGTGGGTAATGCCATAGACCAAGTTTGGTCCTCAAATTGCGAAGCCCAGATTCGAAAGTGGTTTGGTAAAAATATCTGCTAGTTGGCTTTTGGATGGGATGAACCATGTAAGAAGAGAACCAAGAGCGACCTTTTTCCCGAACAAAGTGATTGTCTTGCTCAATATATTTTGTGCAAACATGAAAGACAGGATTTATAGACACGTGCAAAGCACAGATATTATCACAGAACAAAGTCGGTGGCGGAAACATGGGAACCCCAAGATCACGCATCAAATAAGAGAGCCACATTAACTCAACTGTGGTGGAGGCCATGGCATGATGTTCTGCTTTCGTGCTAGAACGAGCGACGGTGGATTGTTTTTTTGCACTCCAAGAGATGCAATTGGATCCAAGAAATGCAAAAAAGCCGGTAGTAGAGCGGCAGGTGGTTGGACAACAGGCCCTATCGGCGTCGAAAAAGGTATAGAGATTAAGAGAACTTTGACTTACATTACGGAGACCAAAATCCAATGTCCTTTTCACATAGCGAAGGATACACTTGATATATAGCTTGAAAATGAGCAATTGTAGGTTTGTGCGCATATGCTGACGTATGGTGTTAATAGAGTACGAGATGTCCAGACGTGTCATTGTCAACTATTGGAGAGCCCCCGCCACACTTCTATAATGAGTAGGATCATCATGAATCCATGATATAAAGTCTCGTCAGATAAACATGATGCTTTGGATGACATAGGTGTAGTAGATGGTTTACAAGCATCCATGGCAACACGTTGAAGCAGTTCTTGAGCATATTTTGTTTGACAAAGGAAAATACCACCAGAGAAAGACCGAACTTCAACACTCAAAAAGTAGTGAAGAGGGCCTAAGTCTTTCATTGCAAACTTCTAACAAAGAATACCGATAAGAGAATCAACCAAGTTGAGATCATCGCGTGTGAGAATGATGTCATCTACATAGAGTAGTAAGATAAGAAAACCATGGGTAGATTTGCAGGTAAATAAAGAGGGATCAGCCATGCTACATATAAAACCGAAGGTAAGTAAAAAGGAGCTAAATTTGTCAAACCAAGCCCTTGGGGCTTGTTTAAAGCAATATAAGGCTCGATTTAGGCGACAGACATGAGTGGGCTTAGTATCATCAACAAAATCTGGTGGTGGTGGTTCCATAAAAACAGATTCTTGAAGGTCTCCATGCAAAAAGGCATTTTTAACATCAAGTTGTTTGATAACCCATTTGTGAACAGTAGCAAGCGTAAGAACCAGTCTAATACTAGCAGGTTTAATGACAGGACTGAATGTTTCAACGAAATCCACGCCCTCTTCTTGAGCATATCCCTTAGCAACAAGACGAGCCTTTAATCCTTCTAAACTACCATCGGACCGAAGCTTGGTTATAACACCCAACAATATTTATAACAGTGGGACGAGAGGCACCAATCCCAAGTATGATTAGCTTCCAAAGCTTTAAGTTTGTCAACCATAGCCAAATACCAACCGGAGTGATTTAAGGCAGAGCGAAACCACTTTGGTTCACTAGGAATGGAAGTAGTCGTGAGGAGCACATATTTTGGATTGGGTTTGAAAATACCAATTTTAGAGCTCGTGATCATGGGATGAGGAGTGGGGCCTACTTCAGTAGAATTAGGTGCATGTTGTGAATTTGCACTTGCAAGAGTGGCGGGTTCAAAAGGAACAACACCCAAGCCGAAGTCCATGGTAGGAGAAGAGAGATAGATGTTCTTGAACAGAAGGAGTTAGATCATCTAAAAGACCAGTGGTCGTGGGACTATTCTCTCTGGGTTGTGTTGGCTCAAGATCATGAGCTACAAGTTGAGGAACATATTCAGCTACTGTCGGTGCACTAGGAAGTGGATAAGTGCATGAAGAGGAAGTATCAGTAGGTTAAGAAGTCTCTCCCCAATCATTGAAAGTAGCCACTTCACCATCAGATTGAGTAACAAAGAAATCTGCAGGTCTCTTGAATGGAAATAAATTTTCATGAAAAACATGGCGAGATGTGAAAACACGACCTGTTGGAGGATAGTGGCATCGATAACCTTTATATTTTTCACTATATTCCAAGAAAACACACGGCAAAGACCGTGGTTCGAGCTTTTTTAGTGTATATTGACGAAGACATGGAAAAGCTTGTGTAATCCGGATATCGGTGATAAAGCAAACTAAAAGGACCCATAATATGATCCTGTGCCAGCAGTTCTCGGAGGTTTTGGGTTCGAGTGCAAGTAAAACCAATAGCACCAATCATAAAAGGAAAATCACCGGTGATGATACTATTAAGAGGGAAAATCAAACCCACGCTCAAATTCACTCATTAATTTTACAACATTTTCGCAACATCTATCGTCAGCTATGACTAACACATCTAATTCTGTTCGGGTCATCAACAGAGAGTAATTGCAAGTAAATAGAAACTTCAACATTGATTACACATGAACAAGCCTTTTAAGCCAATATCGTTAAACCAGTCGGTTGAGAGGAATTCTTTCACCCTGTCGCGCACCTCTGTCTGCAGGAGAGATCCTCTGCGGCATTGTCATTCCCCCAGAAACAATGATCTCTGTTATGGTATACAAAAATAATGTGAGAAATGGCAGAAGCTCAAGACTAGAAAAAGTTGGAACAAAAATAGCTCAGATTTCAGAATGCTGAAAATGGATTTTGAAACTCCATTCTGTACAGTTCAAGTCGCACAGCCCTGGTTTTTCTGATCATGCTGTTAACTTTAAGCATGATTCCTGATATACCAAGCAAATTAAAGTTCTGCAACAGGAAATTAAAACTAAATATAGAGAGAGAGAGAGAGAGGCAAAATACCACATGTTTCAATTTTAGGTTAACACCGACTAAATATGTGGAGAAGCAAAATACCGCATGTTTGAATTTTAGGTTAACACCAACCAAACCAGAGGCTTACTGTCGAGTTTCATGAAAAGTGTAAAAAAGTCCTCTCATCTCTGAAATCTAAAGGAATGCTGGCTATAGGTTGAATTCTAACCAAGCAACATGCAAGATGCATCTAACCAAACACCAAGTAACATGAAATCTCGGCTCTTTGAAGTCATACGTCTCACTTTCGTTGCAAGTAAACATACAAGATGCATGTCTTACCCAAAGGATGCATAAATACGTAAATATGCACAAATTCTTGCAATGATAAATAAGGGGGAGAGTGGAATGAGGGATTCAAACAATGCATGCTACATGCAATCAATGATGTTGTGCACCAGTCACTATTTATAACAGATAAGTTTCCCACAAGGCCACAATTCACGATTTCAGCAAACATCAAAACACAGATAACATACCTATTCCTTCGCGAATAGATAGGTTTGGTCTGATGACATCCTTGGAGTTAACCAATAGTATATCGCCAATGTATAAGTGATTTGTTGGGACAAAAACACTGCATAACTCTTCATCTCCATCATCTGTCTGCATTCCAAAACAGAAGGAAACCAAACAGAATAAATCTGGAGAAAATATTACGGACTCAATGTATCATGTGCAAACGATGTTGAAAACTAGCCAAGGAGGTCACTTGGAATAGAACTCATGCATTCATCTTCAGTTGCAAGTTACAACTGCTTAAATTACAGAGCTCAATAAAAATCGTTCAGAAATTTAACAAAATGGTTCGTCGCTGGATGTGGGAAATGTCTGAACCTATTGCAGACTCATCGTATTAAATCCTTATCCCATTGGACGCACTGAATAGTATGTAATTCAACGAATATCTCAAATTTCGGAGGTGTAACCTTCTCAATCTCCACCCCTTCCCAAATGTGGCCACTCCCTAAATAGCCCCGAGAACCTAACTGAAAAGAAAATGTCAAGATGATACAGACACCAGAAATTTTTTACATTTCAGCTCCATCAGAGACCTGAAGACCGAAGCCAACAGTCCTCAAGAACCTAAAGCTGTCATCCCACCCACCCCCTACCTAAACCTAAAAGGGAAACTGGAAAGAACAAAAAGAGAAGAGTTTACATGGTAAATGGAAACGTTCAGTTCCTATACACATCTCATGACTTAGTAAAACAAATATCTGAAGATTTAGTACATAGGTTGCCGTGCTCCAATTTCTCTACCAGAGCTAATGCCTCTAAATTCTCAAGTAATGTTACAAATAGTTCAACAATCAATATGGTTCACACGAGTTACAATTTGTTCATGGACAATGCACATATTAGCAAAATGTATTGCCTTTAACTGGGAGATGACAGGGGATTGAATTACTTTTGGCCCAACAGACTTGCGCCATGCTTGTTCCAAATTTTGTGGGGATAGAATTCCCAGGGATCCAAAGGGAAAAATTATTTGGGTCCATCACTGTTGTCAATTTCAGTTCCATTTTTGTCTAAATGCTTAAGGTCCAATTAAACTCTGTGGAAGGTCCAATTAAACTCTGTGGAACCTTGATATCCTAGATTTAGTTTATTCGGCTATCGCACCAGGAAATTAAGACGGCAGGATAGCATAACCTGTTGAATAATTATGAATAGCTCATGGAACTGTAATTCAACTTGTCTCCTGATAGGTAACTTTCTGAAAAACTATTTGTGCTAACCGTAGAATCATAAAACTTAAATTTAGCAAATACAAGACAAATACAGAAATTGTTGAAAGAGACCATTGTAGAAGGGCAAAAAACAGAACTGTGTAAGGATAGTCATAGAGAGTGAGAGAGAGAGAGAGAGAGAGAGAGAGAGAGAGAGAGTTTTTGTGCCCATTAATACTCCTTTATGACTTGGACAATTGGAGCCTCGTAGTTGTATATAGTCTTTCTCTAGGCAGCTAGGGCTACAATATCATCCCAAATTCAGTTGCTTTAAGTATGCTCCACAAGTTCTCTTGGTGCCCAAACGAAAACTGATTACAGATGTATTCTGAAAAAAGAGATGCTCCATAATTACCAAACACTACCTGAAGGGTGACAGATGATGTGATAAAACCAAATGCATATTCACCAACACGTGGATGACGAATAATTGCCACCTCCTTGAATGCAGTAGTATTTTGGTCTGCAAAAGAGTATATGTATGGTTCCACAAGCACACTGACACTTTAGATGATCTAAAAATCACAAACCAATTAGCATTTACCAAAAACAGAAACGATAGTGAGAAAACTTTGATCAATTTCAACTACGATTGTTCAAAGTGAAGGAACAGTGCAATAATGGGTAGAGATTTGCAAGTCAAAGGAAAAGCCTTTTTCACTATCTTAAAATGAGATGCGTGCATACCCACCCACCCCCACATGAGAGAGAGAGAGAGAGAGAGAGAGAGATTAAAAAACATTCAATTGTACATGCAACTGAAAAAATTTATACGTAATAAGAAAATGACATTACACAGGTATATAACCTATAAGGCCACATCTGATTTGTGGTACGAGAAACAATCTTAGCAAGGGTCTTCATCTAAACTAGGTGTAGAGTGGGGACAAGATAAAAGAATACTCAACACTTAATATTAATTAAGGGTGGTTCTATTGGCAACCCATTATTTTGTCCATGAAACCCATTTCTACGTACAACCCAATCCTATGATTGTACTTTTAACAAATTACTCCATGCAACTTCCAAAAAACCTAAAACTTCCCAACATACCCTTCCCAAAACTTGCGAGCCAATATCTTTCCGATTGTCTCAACCCAGTGTTCTAAATGGCACTCGGCACAAGTCAAGCGGCGGGTGCCTAGGCCACCTAGGCGGCCGCCAAGTGATTGGGCATTTTTTTCCAAAATATATATTTTTAAATATTTTTACAGCAATCAAGCTCCACCAAGCCCCACCAAGACGGCCGCCAAGCTCCGCCAAATCTCCCTATCTGCCGAATGAGCCGCCAAGGGGGAAATCATGGCGCTGAGCTGCTGCCGAGTGCCAAGGCACCGCCTAGGCGGCCATTTAGAACACTGTCTCAACCCATCTCGAACAGGTAAGGGATCTTAAATCCAGAGTCCTTCGACTTCGAAGACGACCTCGAGTTCTTCATTTGGAACCTTAAATTGGATATCCAATTCCGAAAACTGCTGCCAAAATCGGAAGTTAAAGGTCGAAATAATCCAAATAATGCGGAAGTTGGGTTCCGAAATTATAGGGCTGAAATTTGGAGTTAACTTCTCAGTTATTCGGTGTTTCTCGGTAATTAATTTCTGAAATTTCTGTTGGGCTTGCTGCAGTCTCTCATTGATCTCTGTATGCTAACTCACCGCCGGTGATACCATATGTTTTTCTAGTGTAAGAGACCTCAGTCCCCTTTCAAAGTGGTATCGTTTTGTTCTCTGAATATTGGGTAGATTATAATTGGAATTAAAGGGGATCAAATTCTGTTGAGGAGTAAATCGGATGAACCGCTCAGTTTTCTTCAATTGACTGGAGTGGAGTGCTCTGCAATTTTTGTTCCATTCTCTCCCACATTTGATTTCAGATTCGTGGTAGATGAGAACCCATTTTGCTCTGACTCTGTTTTCCGATTCAAGTTCGGATCACCATCACGCTTATGCCCCCATGGAGGAAGATGGAGATGACCACGGAGGAAGATGAGACGACGGGTTTTCATTTAAAAGGTGTAGGGTTAAATTAGTCTTTACACATTAGGGTATTTTTGTCTTAAACTTACCTAGTTTTTAATGGGTTGTATGGAGGAAATTGTGGGTTGCAAATAGAACCAACCTTAATTAAAATTGCAAACTGAGTAGTTTCTGTCATTTTATGGACTTCAGCGTGATTATAGGCCATACATGATACCATCACATATGCTTAAGTAAGCAGTGGAATTAGGGACCATAATCAGGCACATTTGTTAAGAAGCTTCCTTTTGTTTAATATAAATTCTTCATGCAAAATTTCTCCCCAGCTGACCCACCAATAATCTGCCACCAAATATTACCCTTTCTAATGTTGGCGGCTTCTCACAATGTGCCACCGCTAAAAACTATCCCCACAGTGCCCATACTCAGAGCAAGGTGCATTTGTGTATATTTATGCAATCACATTGGTTCTAGCTCCAAGTTTGCCGTTCGTTGTCTGAAATTTCGATCAAGGACGATTCTCACCAACCTCATCCCAGAAATGAAAGACTTTGTTTGAAAAAGAAATTGGACTCCTTTCTGTTTTTGTATTATTTCCATCTCCATCTCCATCCTGTTTTGTTTTGTTTTCCACCCCCATCAAGAAATTTTTGAGACTCCCAGATTTCCAAAATGTAGTACCAGACAATCACAGTGAATCTGTCTGTATTGGGGGGGTTTGCTGTGGGAACGAATTTTAGATTATATCTTTAGCTTATAGATTTTAGATTCTTGTAGAAGTAGACAAACTTGTTTACTCTAGCTCTGAAATAATGACTAAGTTGCAGTAAAAGCCAATGGTGTTTGATGCAAAAGGCTGAAAATCAGCTTCCACAATACTTTGGAATCTAAAATTTGATTCAAAATACACCCCAAAACCTAGCTTCTCTAGAATCAGATTTTACACCCTTCTTCAGCTTTTAATCCCTAGAATCCCTAAATCTGTTGATACAAATTTTTTACAAACATGACAATAGAATTTTGAAAGCTAAAATCCCAAAATCTTCTTCTAGAATTATTTTGTAAACATGATCCTTGTATCTGCACAATAACTAATTAAAAGTGGTCCTACGAAGGCAATAGGCAGAGCCCCACTAGACTACTACAGCACACTTGATGGAAAAATAAGTAGCAACAATTTCTATCAACTTAAGCTCATAGACTTGTGGCTTGTTGGAACGTTATCAGAGCCTCTTGAATTGATTTTTTGGAATTTTTCTGTTTATGTGTTAAGTTCCACACGTATTCTCCAGAATGGGATCTCTCCACAGTGGGATCTTGATGATTGTCGACAACTCCATCGACATTCATATTTTATCCACGCAGCAGGAATCACATAGATATTTGCCAGATTCACCATACTTTGCAGAAATTTCACCAGAATGCCTTCAAAGTTTGGACCCATATTTTCAGGGGAAAACAAGTTATCCATTGAAAAAGCCTAACATGCATGCAGCTATGGATTTCCAGATCTTTCAAGAATGTGATACTTAAGCAGACACCAAGGAAAGGTGATATAAGTTGTTCTTACCTGGAGAAATTGCGGCACTAATTTGTTTGGAAGCAGAATATATATGCCTAACAAAGGGCATTCGTTTTATAATCCATTCTCCAATCCAGAAAACAGTTCCTCCAATCCACGATGAGACGAAAACACCAACAAAGAAGACAAAGAGTAAAGATGTGACAAATCCAAGTCCTGCATCATAAAATATCTATTAAGAAACATTACCATGAACATAAAAGGAGCCCAAGATAGATGGATATGAAATTGACCATAACAAATAATGAAAGAACCCAATTACAAGCACAAGAACCAGAAACTGGAAATTTTTACTGTAGCAAGACCTGGTAATCTCCTGGAGGATTAAAGTCCAATATAAGTAAGCTAAAAAGGGAACAAAGCGTGCAAAAAACTGTCAAAAGCTGTCCAAGCATTTCCCCTGTAATAACTAATGCCCTTTGCTCAATATACAATGTTAGTGAAAATAGCGGTTGTTGAACGATCCTTAGTTCCTTTCTGTAACCCAGTGAGCACTCAATTAATAGAACGTCCGGCTTTAACTGAACTAATTCAAAACTTAATAGCGTTTTCACAATGTCAGCCTATCTAAGAACTGCAGCAAACTTGGTGATTCCATTTGCTAGCCTGTTTGCCTCAGATTATCATCAATTCAGTGTAGTTACGCAAGAGTGTAACCCACGCAGAATTGATGGGTAATGCCTTCAGCAAGGGAGAAGAATGAAATAAAGGTTCACAACATTCCAGAGTGATCTTTTGAAAAGTAGTTGTAAGCTATAGCCGCGCTTCCCCTTTGACACTTCCATGACAAAACACACTACCAAGAAAAGATTATCCCTAACTAAATCCTTCATGCTGAAAAACACAACTCTAACAAGGCAAACGATTAGATAATTACAATCCTACTCCCTTTTTGTCATGGAATCACAAAGGATGAGCAGGGTTTGTACTTTGAAGTTTAAACATTGAACTTTGCATTATGGATACATGGAATGTAGCGTGATGGATTATGTTTCTAACAAAAATATTTATAAAAAAAAAAAAAAGGACGCCAAAGGCGGGTGGTGGGTCGCCGCCTGACTAGCGCCGAGCGCCTATTAGAACACTCTTGATGTGGATTTTTGTAAAGTCGGTCGACCAAACAATCGATCTGCAATCCACCAACAGCTCCTATTCTGTTTGGTTCAAGCGAATTTTTCGAAAGTCGGTCTATCGACTATTGCCGAAAAACAGGTTATATAAATACTCGTGTTCAGTCCGTTTTATATGGTTTTCTGAGGAGAAACCTTGAAGAGGTTCTATGGGTTGAATCTTGGAGTGTGAATAAGATCATAGGATCGTTGAGTATCAAATACAACTCCAAGAGGTTAACACAAACTTAGATTCAACTACTTGAGTCAACTTTTAGAGGATTTCTGAAAGAATTTCGGAAGGCTTGAGGATTTGAGACATCAACAATCAAACACTTGGTGTTTGATTCCTTCCCGTGGTTTTTGCCCATTTAGGGTTTTTCCACGTATATCTTATGTTCTGCATTGTTCTTCAATACTTGGTTATTGATTGATTGGGTAGCAAAATAGGAATTTCAATAGTTAGCAGCATGTGGCTTTGAACAACGTGATCTAGAAAAGCCACAGTACAGGGCTACAAAAGCAGCAGAATTCACAAAATGCCGATTAAAGAAAATAAAGGTTTCATTTATTCAAGAGTAACACATGAACTCCTTTGCTTGCAACAGCTGCGTATCTCATTGCCATTTACAAAGATGAAACAGTAATTTTAGCTTGTTTCTCTTATCTAATACTCCCCGTCCCTTTTAGTGTCCCCTACAAAAAGCTGTGCAATTTGCAATTTTAACTTCCTTATGTTTTCACCTTTATAATTTTATATCATTTTTTGCACATTCCCCACTCATATAGGCATTTCTCTCGCCAAAAAGCAGGGGAAAGTTAAACCCTTTGTAATGCATGTCCGACTCAAGTGCTGCACAGCGAATGAAAAGTAACAGATTTACCATCACTACAGGTAGCATGCAACAAATAGATCTAATGATGAATTTGGAGCTTACCGAATATGTCAATTCCTAGCTGCTCATATAATGGACTGAAGAAGCCATCAACAAACTCAATAAACCACCAGGTCACGAAAAATGTAACTGCAACAGGGAAGAGAACGATACTGCAATTCAATATTGAACACATTGTCAGGCTTTGATGATTGACCGAAGCCAGTAAAACTTCAAGTGATCACTGGCAATAGTGAAGTCAATTACCATCCAGTCATGAATTTCTTTGAAACCCAACTTTGAAGGACATAATAGCAAGCCTGAATAATGGAAGGAAGAAGAAAACAAGACCGAGAATGTTATGACATCAACCGAGAAAATGTAAAATGCACAGCATTTCATGGATAATTAAAATTAAACTTTGCAACAACAAATACACTTGAGAAATTGACCTACTGCTAGCAAGAATAAGATAAGGCCTACACAAATGAGCGTAGAATGTTTTTCATTGACAGCTGAATGTTACGTGTTGCTCACAAGAGCAAGCACATGTCATAAAAATATGTGTGCCTCTGTGCCTTGAGTACAACAGTTTAATTACCCCACTTCTTAACTACTTCATCTAGATCTAACTGAGCCTTGAGCAAGAAACTATAGACAACCTAAAAGATTGTACAAAGGATCTCAACCCAATCCCAACATAAAAAACTATCTTGCATAAAAGATGTTGGTTCATAGAATTTAAGCGCTTTGGTAACAACTTTTTAATTTCTATACTTAACTTATCATCAGAAAAAAAGAAAAAAGAAAAAAAAAGACAAACTTCTATACTTCACCAAATACTTTACAATCTAGAATTCAAGCTAACTCTGTTTTATTCTATTGGTGTGCTTTATCTAGAGATTTTGTTAGACTTATGCCAACACTTGAATGATCTAGGCTTATCACTATTCCAAAGGCATTATGAGGTTCTTCTTGGGTTGGGCCTCAACATAGCGGCAAATTTATGAAGGGACGAGTGGGGGCACATGCCCCCACTGCTGCAAAGTTCCGGATTTTTTTTTTTTAAATTCTGACTTTTAACTTTAAAAAAAAAATTTGCTCCTACCTTTTTGTCCTCTTTCCAATTTCCAAGACTCAGCCACCCACTGACCCACGTCTGTTTCTCTCTTCCCAAAACCAACTGAAATCGCCAGTGAGAGCAGAGAACCTATCGTCAACGTTGAAGCTCATCGGACCAGCTGCAACGCCGATCGCCGAGAATGTCGGACGGTTGGGTATTTTTCTTTCTTCGTTTTGTCTCTCCTCCCTTCACTAGAAAAACTAGGGTTGTTTCTCCTTCCTTTTCTGTGAATCTATGTTCGTATATTGTAAATTTATGTTTGTATGAATCGTCTTTTGATTGCTTGACTGCTTCGGGGCCTTGTGGGGAAGAAAACAAGGGTACCTGGGGAGGTGAATCTGACAAATGATAATATACATACACCTATAGAATAATAGAAAACAAGGGGGATAAAATAAGTCTACACTACCTAGTAAACAAAATAATCAGTAATGCCCACTACCATCAAAATGATCCCCTCTGCCAATGAAACATATGTGAAAGCATTGACAATGAAACTATCATGCAAAGCTTTCGAATTAGGCCACTTGATTGTCTTATAACCTTCGTTCTAAGACCTTCTAGCACCGAACAAACGGGATTCCTTCTGGTCTACATCATTCCAGGCAAGAAGTGGTCAAAGGGATAGGTTAGAAGGTATACCTTCATTTCTTCGTTCCTTGAGCTATAGGAAGGGGACTCAGAGACCTAACTTTTGTTTATGACTACAATAGTTTTTGTTAGTATTTGTGGACAGGTTATTAACTCTTATGTGGGTTGGTGAATATGTTGGTTTTTGCTTGTATTTTTAGCGAAGAAAGTTCGTACATATTGTCATATCATTTTGTTTCAGATTTTTTTTAGAGGTGGTGTTTCTGTAGTGCCCCCAAAGGTCTTCATTCCTGGCTACACCACTGCCTCTACATGTACTCTCTTCTAACCATCATATCAAAACAATGGGTGTAGAATTCTTACAGACAAACAGTGACTAAATACACCCAGTTTAATCCCCACTAATGAGGGTATGAGCAAGGTCGATTTGGCAAGACCAAAACCGTAGGCATCGTTATAGCACAAAGTGGCTTCTATAACCTCAAGGTTAGCATGCCGAGTTTTACCTACTGAACCAGCGGCCTCTTGGTACTAGACAACAGTGACATACTGACATTGCACTTTTTTGCCAAAATGGCAACTACGTAGACCACAAAATTCGAAATGTACCAGGAATGCCATTAAACATACCATGTAGAAATTCAAAATTTGAAAACCTACTTTCTCCTTCTGTTTTGTATTAGCTTAGATGCTCCTTATTATGCAGCGGGCCAGTGGCCAACCAAAAAAGTCATCTTGCTGCTAATTCCAATTACAGTCACTTTTGGCACCATTTAAGCCATCGGCATAGCAGAGGTTATCGGTAGTTTTCTGTATGCTGTCTGGAAAACAAAAATTTTAGCAAGAAAAGTTGCGCATTCTTTATTCATCATTTTGCAAGTTTGATATCACTATATATCACTTTCTCAATCATCACCCAAGTGGTTACTATGCTAGAGTCATCGGGCACATTTGCTTGCCTGACGAAAAAGGTGGGTTGGATTGGTCATTCGTGGGCTTGTTTATCCTACTTTTGGTTATGCAGTTTCATCATGGGAATGGGATACTATGGCAGGTAGGACACCATATATTCCATGACAGTGGTCAGTGGGATAGGAGATAAAATATATGCTAATATACAGAGGTAGAAGCAAGTTGGTGTGACCTTCAAATTGAAGATGTGAAGATTTTCACCTAATCCAATATTACCCTCACAAAAATCACTTATGTCAATCTTAATAACCTATCATGGGCAGTTATGTCTTACCCAAATAAATAGTTTTCCCCCAGGCCCCAACCACACATTTTCAACTTCTTCAGGAGTTCTAACTCCCACCAAAAACAATTTTGGGTCACAGATTATCAAATCCTGGAGTGATTCTCGCAAACGCTGCCCCTATCCAACTCCTTTGTGTATTTCAATTGTTGCCCCTTCATTCTAAGCAGTAGCCCCACTTGCGGTTGGAAAGAGTAAGAACATGAACAAGAGCGTTCAGTGCATAATTGTCCACTTATTGGAAAGAGTAAGAACACGAACAAGAGCGTTCAGTGCATAATTGTCCACTGATTGCCAACGAAGGATTTCAAGAACTCATCAATGTGCATTAGAACATAATAAAGTGAAGCTACCTGTGCATACAAGTTTTTTACTAACTAATATGGGCTTTCTTTGATCATGTTGCATCCTTTTCCCACTTTACTTTGTTGTTATATTATGCTTTGTTAAGTATATAACGAAACATAATAGCATGTAAAGAATGATGTTATTTTTAGGCATATTATTAAATCTGACTTGCACATGCATCTCATGCGCCCATCCTCGAGTTGTACATAAAGTACCAAGTGCTGAATAATGATACTAATTCGATATCAGCAAAACCTAATACAGGATAGGGTACATTATCCTTCAACATATTCCTTGTCTCTCGGGTAACCAATCCCAAGCCTCTTCCAATGACAGTCCCAATCCCGTATCATGACCTTAATTAACCCTTTGTGGTTCTTGGGGAAAGATGTGAGAAAAAAACATAACAGAATACCCAGACAAACAAACCATCCCCGAGCCTGTTGCAATGATTGTCCCAATCCCTTATCTTAATTAACACTGCGTGGTTCGTGAGAAAAAAAAAATGTCAGAAAATAAAACAGAATATCCAAAACTAATTTTCTTTTCCAGTTTTTTTTTATAACTCAAGTTTCTTCGCCGGCTTATACGTAGCTTACACGCACCTGGGAGCCCAATCCCACCGCCCATTTGCGGGGAGCCCAATTAACGCCAGAGGCCCGGAGCAAAGCCATTTATCTTTTGCTATTCTTAACGAAACAACAGGTCCACTTAGAAGAATTAGTCAATTACACAAGTCGCACAACAAGTAAAACAACAGTAATCACATTCAAGTGTTCGCATGTCTCAGCCAATAAATATACGAAGTTCCAAGTACAAAGCCTGGATCCGTGAGTAATAATATTATCAACAAATGAAAAATTACGAATAAAATGAAATCAGATTTTTTTGGAGGAAATATGGGTTAGTACAAAAATAACGAAAATCTGACCTTGCGAGTGGAAGAATTGGGCGAGTTTGGGGGAGACTTGACCGGATCTTCTGCATCGGCCACGCTCTGACTCAACGGAACTGACGTGGATTCCTTCTCTTCCGCCATTTTTGGAGACTAAAATCCAAAACCCAGATCTGGACACCAAATCTAAAAACCAAAACAGTCTCACACTTGACTGCAAATCTATAGGGTTTTTAATTTTTGAATGGTTTCTGTGGAGATATGCTGCAATTGGCAAGATGGATCTATCCACAAATGATACAAACTTGAAACCCAAGAAAAATGGTATACTATTTTTCTTTTTCTGTTCGATAAGCAACTCAAGGAAAATGAACTTCGACCCTTCGGAGTTGAGTTGCTTCTACAGTTCTAAGTAGATCTAAAGATTTGTAAAACGTGGTTAGAGTTGACCCCCTTCCAGGTTAACACACACCTGTCATGAGGGGAAAAAATTTGGGGAAAATATCATTTTGACCTCTTGTTGTGAGTATGCCCATGTGCAGTTTCCCTCTTTCGCATGTGATTATCAGAACATAATCGTAGACATTGCTTCACTAATTAAAGCTTCTTCTTTTTTTTTTTTTACTTTTTCTTATTTGGTTCTCATTCAATTTCTTTTGCGTTTCTTAGTTTTACACCTAACTTTCGTGAATTATTTATTCGTCTCGTAGAGAGAAATCGAAAAAATTAAAAAGATTTACTTTTGCCCAAATATTTTTGGAAATATTCAAGAAAATGTCCCAAAAATCGGGGTTTTGTACTTTTTGAATTTTATTTTGGATATTTCCAAAAATATTTGAGTAAAAGTCATAATTTTTTACTTTTTCCGATTCGTCTTGACGGCACGAATCAATAATCCTAAAAATTTAGGGCCAAAACTAACAAACTCCGAAAAAAAATGAATAAAGACAAAAAAAAAATTCCCAAAAACTTCGCGGAACAAGGTAATTGTTGTATGCACACGAAAACTTTATGGGTAGTCCTATGGTACACACACCTTATTAAGGGGTGTACCGTACGCACCATGATTTTAAACCTTTAGATTTCAAAGTGAATAATCTGGACCACCCATTGATTAAATCAATTAATAAAATTTAAAAAAAAGGCTTAGCAGGTAAGAGTATTCACTATGCTATAATCAAAAACAAAAGATTTTTAAAGTTAACAATATTGGTGTAAAATATAGCTCACAATGCTATAATCAAATTTAACAACCTCCTTAGAAATAATCAAATTTTGAGCTTTAGATAACCAAAATTAGCAACTTTTTGACAATAACCAAATTTAATAGACCCTACATATTCTCAATCAAATACACCAATTATTATACAAAATTGTTCTCTCTTCCCTTTTCCTCTCTCTCTTTCTTTTAAACAATATTTTGGGAAAAAAATATTTTACTAAAAAATTAATTTTTTTTCAAAAATAGTTTTTTCCAAAAAAAAAATTCAAAAACTATTTTCTATTTCTAGTAAATAGGTTTTATTAGTTTCAAAACTATTTTTAGAAAATTTATTTTCTATTGTTCACAATTTTTAGTTTTTTGTAGTTTGAAAATATAATGTAACAAGTTTTGATTATCCAATTTTGATTATACCATTGTAGACATCTACATTGCTAACCTTGGCAATCTCTTAAATGAATAATTAAAAACTGATGTGGCATCTTTTGGTTATCAATTTTTGATTATAGCATTGTGGATACTCTAATAGGTTGTTCTCTTCTCCTTGACTTTCTCTCCCTCTCCCTCATATGTAAAATACTACTGTACAAATTATGTAACATAACCACAATTGTTATGACAACACAAAAAATTGGCACTTACTTAGCACAATGTGTCGTACCAAAAGAAATCGATCAAAAGATACTAGATACAAGACCAAAATATGTCGTAGCACAATCAATAATTATTATACCCAAGCAAGATATATGTCTAAAGTATCACAAATTAAATATCGTATAACTTAACATCCTAACAGTCCTGATCGATCATTCTAAAAATACACTCACTAACGGCATTTAGATTGTACATTCAACTTACATTTGATATGAAACCTAGTCCTCTGTTGTAGTTGAATATACGGTAGTCATGCTACCGTGACACAATAATGACAATTAAATCCGTTGAGTTTTTTATGTTCGTTGATTAACTCACCTACGTAAATTTTTGCCTCGATCCAGTTTAGGAAACTCCATCATCGGCACGCAGATTGAATAATAGAATGATATTTTCCATCCAATTAAGTGTCTAGCTATAAGCCATCAACTTCATATTTAGTACGAATGACCTAATTGATATTATATAAAAGATAGACGATTTAGATTAAAAAAAAAACCACACACCTTACGTGTGGCTCAAATGGTGTATTATTAGATTTTAATGTTATATTGAAATTGAACAATTAGATTTGTCGAAGTATGCAACTACAAGGACTCTATGTAATTTAACCAAAAAAAATATTCTTAAAAAAAAAAAAAGGAATGAAGAGTGCAAGACTTGAACCCCTAATCTTTTAGATAAATGTCCAAACTCCAACATCTTTTCACTGTGGTACATAATTAAGAATTTAAAATTCTAAAGGCTATTAATTTTATAATAATTTCTTGTACGTAGGGGCCCTATTTTCAGGCTGAAAATTTGATAAGGCAGTGGCCTCAAATGCATCTGTCCTAGTGCTTAGCCTACACTTGTAAATCATATTATACCCTATGTCATTGGCGTAAATCAGTATATTGACTATAATATTTTTTTTAAAAGAAAGTACAATGACAATAAATTTACAAAATTATTTAGATTGTACTTCCACGACCTAATTCCAAGGATTACCATTAAATTTGGATTTGTATGCATATGGTGAAGGTTTGGCACTGATCCACCTGTCAAATATATAGTGTCAATTGTTAAGTGCACCGCCTGTAGACACCCTATTCTAGACTATCTAGATCAGCACGTTTGTGGTCTCTTTTGTTACCCCAATGATGATAAACGGTCGAAAACTCTCCGAGGTCGATGGAAGGTCGAGAGCTTTGAGTGTTGGACTCTCCTCTTTCAAACCTATTTCAAATCCCTTCAAACCCTTCAAATCCAGAGCCAAATAAGCCTCAGCAAAACCGTACCTTGCTTACGCCAGCTCCTGCTTGGCGTGCGCCAGGAAATTGCCACGCGTCGGACATCGACCGTTGACTGAGTTTGACCTGGCGCACGGTAGGATGTAGGTGGCGTACGCATGGTCAAGGCTGGTCAAATCACCGCTTTTCTGTCACATGCTCGAGACTTTGTAACTGCCAGAGTACACTGCAGAGCCCCCTGATCATTGCATTCTGCAGGGGACGCCCCCCTCTCTCTCCTACACAACCCATCAACAAGTCCTATGCATTTAATGCATGGGAGGTTCCCTCTAACCTAACCAAACCACCCTAACCCCAGCTGATCACCACTGATCTCAGTCACTCTATCCTCTATAAATGCAACCCCTTGCATTCATTTGCAAGGGTTAACAACATTCAAGAAGCCAACTCTTTCCTCTCTCCTCTCTTTTGTTCTTGCTCTCCAATGAAAGAGCGAGGGATAGAGAACCATTTCACACCCCACACCATTGATCAGTCGCTACACATCCTCCATCTTCAATCCTCAAAGCAAACCACCTTTCCATCTCTTGCACCAAAGGTATACCACCTTTGTGCTGCTTTCTGTTTTCAATTCCTGAGGGGAACCAGAAAGGTCCTGGCTAGTAACTGATACTAGTCCAAGCCCTTCTCTGGAAAAATAAATCAGTCGTAGAGGATAAACCATGGCGCACGCCAGCTTGATCAAGCCGTACGCCACCTTTGGCTATATGGGCATTGCTGGTGTGAGGATCATAGAGTGTCCATTTATTGATTATTTCTTTTCTGTCATCACCTTGAGCATGCTAATAACCAATTTACTGCTTTCTGTACATTAGAGTTATTTAAATGTAGCTCTCAATACTTGTACCTTTCTTGCTCTTTAAGGCCTCTGGGGTATTTCTGGTCATGTTCCAGAACCTAGATGATGTAGAGCCAAACACTGGACAGTGTGCAAGCCTGGCGTACGGTCCCCATGGGGTGGCGTACGGCATGCTTGTCAAAGACCAGTGCCAGGCCCTTACATCATAGTTCAATCCTGGCCTCTTGTTCCTCCCCACTCTGTTTATGGGGTCTGCCTTGCTATTTTCATGGCTCTTAGCCATTCCTTATGTCTGTATATGTACTTAATTTATCTTATCAACTGCGTGGTTTGTCCTGGGTGTGCACTGGTCCATTCCAGAGCCCAGAGGGTTGATAATAAGAGCTGCAAGAAATCAGCAGGTTAGTGTACGCCAGCTTTGAGGTGGCGTGCGCAGGTTATGGTAGCGTGCAGTGGCTTGGCCATTGCGTGCCAGCATGCTGCCTGCTCACGTGCCCGACAAGCAGCGTACATCATCCCGTCGAAACTATTCGCAGCGCTTGTTCTCAATCTATGTTCTTACGTTTAATTCAATTCAAACAAGCAAACCATCATCCATAAACATTTTGTCATATAAACTGCAAGCTGTTACAGTTTTAACCCCCATTAACTGCTCCCCCGCCCTAACTGGCTAAAGAATGATCAAATGAGAGAAAAATGCATAACATCTTTATAAAATGCCCGAGTAGAGACCGATCTCCGGATTGGGCGAGAGGGGTGCCATAAAACTCTTCCCCTCTCGTAACCTGGCTCCCGAACCTCAGGTATCGAAGGTAACGACGGACCAGTCTACGCGTCTTCAAATCAAATCAAACCTTTTTCAAATCAAAGCAAAACGTAACAAACGTTCTCGAGTTCGGTTCCTTGGGTGCCTCACCGCTAAAACCCGAGTGGCGACTCTGAATCGAAGCGTTTCGCCGCGCTAATTTTTCCAAGAGGGCCGCCCCCAAACAATTTATTTTTGCAAACCAAAATCCGGCCATTTTTTGGGGCGTGTGCCCACAGTGGCGACTCTGCTGGGGAACATCTGCATTAATCCGTATTTGGCGATTAATACATAAAAGAATAATCTTCAAAAGCTTGTCAAAACAGTGCGCTCCGCGCTGCTGAAGAACGGAGTGGTAACGTAACAAGATCTCAGCATCCGACCAATCCGAACTGGGGCTTTTACTATTGTTCGCTTGTGTAATTCTCTCCAAGTATTGATTAATGAAAGTGAGCCAAACTTCAAAAGGCATTTTCAAAACCTTGCGTTTCTCTCTCATTTAAATCATTCTTTGGCATTTCTCCATTTGCATCAATGCTGGATAAGCCCCGTTGAGGTGTTTTGGGTAACCGGCACAGTTTACTGGAGCCCGGGGTCCGCGAATGCCCAACAACCATGGACGATGATGAGTCGTAATACCGTTCGACCATTGCTTTGCTGCACGCATTGCAGTGGGAGGTATACCGCGGCTTTAGTCAGAGGAACCCCCTTTAAGCCAAAACCAGCCTCTACATGCGTACACAGCACTAGAACCTTTCAACCTAAGACAGGAACCGGCAGGGTAGGATTATTTGCATCTAACCCCCATAAACTGTCTATGTGTTACTGTTTTCCTTATCGCATGCCTGTACATACATACATCCCGCTTTTCATAGGAGCATGCTAGGGCGGCTGTTAGGTTGGTCTCAAGTTCGTCGCGCGACTGTTAGGGCCCTGCCATGGACCGATGAAGAGTCGTGCATCTCGATGTTACACGTTATCAATTTCCAAAATCCTTGGGTCAGCGAGACTTTGGGAAATCAAGGCTGTTTAACTCTCTTGTCTAAACCTAGTCGAAGTTTCAAACAGAAAATTAGGAATTACCAAGAGAATGTCGTGATACCCACACCATCCAGGTTAAAGTGCTAATCACTTACACCATCAAGGCTCCGGCACAGTGCTGCTTATGCCACTTTGGTTATGGTATCACGCCATCTGCACCAAGTTGTTCCGACCCCCAAAGTTGAAACTTCGAGAAAGGAGCAGTCAGAAGGCTTAGATTGTCTTGACATCTTTTAGTATCCATCGACTCAAAACAAGGATACACCGTCGAAAAGAAATCCGAGGATTCTATGGCAGCGCCCTAACAGCATGAGCTGGACTCCCTCTAGTGTTAGAGTCTAGGAGGACACCGACGACGTTGGCATGCCCTTTTCTTTCATTTCTTTTCAAAATAACTGTTGCAGGCTGTCATTGAGCCCATCTATTTTGCTGTTTAGCTGAGCCATGGGGAGCTTCGAAATCAAGAGCCAAACCTGCTTGGGAACGTCCGTCGGGTCTGTTTGAGGGTCCATTTGGGGGATTGTTTTTCTGCTCATCACAACGGAGGCCCAGCTCTGCACTCTGTCAAGGGAGGATTCGCCGCCGACCACTCCGCACGAATCTCCTCCGTCCTCTCCATCTCCACCTGTAACTCCAAAACTGATCAAGATAGAAATCCTAGACATGGCCGATGTTCCGCCACCGAACCTCACCACAATTCTGGCCGACCTCCAGCACAACCTCGCCATCATGTAGCAAAGGGCTGATCAAGCCGATACTGCCATGGCTAATCTGCAGGCTCTTATCAACGAAAGGCTCCCAGCCGGAAGAATAGAAGGCGAAAGGCAAGAGCGCGAAAACCCAGCTGGGGAGGACATCCCGGCCGAGCAGCCTGCTGCGAATCCTGAAATGGCTGCCCTGATCGCCAAAATGGCTAAACTAGAGGAGTCAGTTGCCAAGTCCGAAAGAATTAGAGCCGGAGGGTTGGACATGGACCGTCTCTGCCCCTTTCCAACTGCACGGCTCCGCGAAAGGTTCAAGATACCCGACTTTGCAAAGTTCGACGGGACGGGCGACCAGAAAACACACCTGCTAGCTTATCACGGTGCAATGAAACTGCATGGGGTCGAAGAGGACGCGATGGCCCAGTTGTTCCCTCAGACTTTGGCTGGCCCAGGTTTTCAGTGGTTCTTGTCTCTCGACATCTCCAAGCGCAGAACGTGGGAAGACATTGGCGCGGCCTTTTTCACCCAGTATAGCTACAACGCCCAACTCAAGATGACTACCTGGGAGTTGGAATCCACCAAGATGAATGCAAAAGAGTCTTTCGCGGACTTTATCAAACGTTGGAGGGCTAAGGCTATTGTCATGACCGATCGGCCGAGTGAGAAGGACCAAATCCGTATCATCTCCCGTAATCTGCAGCCCGATTTTGCTAAGAATCTGGTACTCGTCCAAAGGGCCGATTGGGACACCTTCTTTGAATCCGGCCTTGCCATTGAGGAAGCTCTCCAAACTGGGGTTCTGCCGCGTAGTGACCCTCCTTCCTCCTCCTCGGGATCCAAGGCCAAAACTCGTGCTTACATAGGGAGCAGCGCTACTTTGTTCGGCAATAACAGCTACGCCAACGCCACATCTGTCAACAGCAGCACTACTCAGGATTCCAACCACATCGCCGATGTCAATCAGGTCCAAACCCCTCCAAAACCCCGAAACAGCAACTAACCCCGGAACTTCACCAAGTTTGAAGCTCCGCTCTCTCAAGTGCTAGAAAGGTTGACCAAATCCGGTCACCTCAAACCGCTGGATCCAACTCCACTGCCCCAGAATCCATCCCCTAGCCACAATCCGAACGCTTTCTGTGCTTATCACCAAATGCCCGGTCATTACACCGACTCTTGTTATCGTCTCCGTCATGCGATACAAGACTTGGTGGATAGCGGAACCATTCCTACCCCTCCTAAGCCTAACGTGATTACCAACTCCATGCCGCAGCACAACGGCCACCCTCAAATCAACCAAATCAACCTTGCCTCCACTATAATCCAACCTAGCTCCACCATATTCAACCCCACTGACCATATAACCCCAAGCTCCTATCCCAAACCTATTGTGGTTTTCCCGGAGGACGTCAGTGTCAATATGCTAGCCGTCGGGTGGAACCTGGAAGATAAGGCGAGAGAGTGGGAAGAGCTGGCTCACGACTGGGATGAGCAGTATCACTTGGGTTTCCCTCAGAACCCTGTGGTCGATCAAGAGCAACTAGACCAATGGGAGGAAGAATGGATCGCAGCGCAAGCCGACCCGTTAGATGGCTTGTCGCTATTCATGCTCTTCTACCAACTAGAGCCGGTCTTGCCCGAAGAGGAAGACAAGGAATACGTGTGGGGTATGGAACCCGATGTTGTACAGCCCGTCGAACTCCAGGATCTCAGCATGGGGGAAGTCAACGCTAGCATTGACATAGATGAGCAGTACTTGGACCTTTACGTCGAAAAGGAAAGTGCTTCCGATGAGCCTCGCCGGCTGGGAGCCTTTCTGCCTCTGATTGATGCACTTTCGGATGTTGTGCACGAGTACGACCTTGTGGTGGGGCCAACCTTCAACATCGTCCCTTTGGATCAGCCACGTCCCTTGATAGCTCTAAGTGAGGACTGCTCAATCATGGTCCTCAATGTGCCACCCGATGATCTGTGGGATGTGGATGAGATCGTCGACCTAAACACGAACCCCCTCCCGGCTGACTTGTGGAAGGATGACAGAGTGGCCGACATGCAGGTCGGGGATGAAATCTGGACTGTCAACACTGCTTTAGTGGACAGAGGCTTCTGGGATGTACCATTCGTCACCAATCCGGGGACACCTTTCGAGGAAGCTGCTGCACAGGATCCGGCTTTTTGGGAAGGACTAGTCATGAGTGATTTGGAATGGGTTACGACTCCAGACCAGGTTGCATCGATCGACAAAGGGAAAGGCAAGCTAGAAGAGGTGCCTGCCGACTTTTGGGATTTCGTGGACACATCGCCTTGGTGGGAGATTGCTAACGTCACTAGGAGCGGTCGAGTCTTCCAACCGCCCAATCTTTCGGGTGGGAGCTCGTCCAATCCCAGCAGTGATCAAAGACCCACCGTTCCCTCTGCTCAAAAGAACGCTCCGGCCATTCCTAGCGTGGTACCTGAAGAGGATGCTATTTTGAAACAGCTGGAAAGGATCCCTGCCGCCGTCTCTGTCTGGGGTCTGATATCATCGTCAAAGGAGCATCGAGAGAGGCTGTCTGCAGCACTAGCCCGTCTTACTGTGCCAACCGACATCACCCCCGAGGCCATGGTTGCCCTAGTCTTGCTGTTGCTTTCTAAGCATTCCGTCACTTTCACCGAGAAGGACCTACCTGTCGACGGAACTGCTCATAATCGCCCATTGCACATCACCATCAAGTGCAAGGGACATTGGGTGCCGACTGTGTTAATCGATAATGGGTCTGCAATCAACGTCTGTTCGATGAGGGTTGCTTACCGTCTGGGGCTTACCAAGGCTGACCTCACACCTTCCAATCTAGCAGTCAAGGCTTACGACAACACGCGCCGTGTGGTAGAAGGGACTCTCATGTTAAAACTTGATGCCGAGGGCTTCGAAATGGACGTGGAATTCCATGTGGTTGACATCCCCGCCACTTTCAACTTGCTATTGGGAAGGCCATGGCTGCATAGAGCGGACATCATGGCCGTACCGTCAACTCTCCACCAAAAGGTTATGCTGGGGCTTCCTACCGGGACTCTAACCATCTGCGGGGACTCTGGGATCCGCCCGCTCAAAGACGATGGGACGCCTATTCTAGGAATCATGCACGGGGAGGAGGACTCAAACTTCGGGGGATTCACTTTTGACACCTCCGGCTCAGTCCTAGCTATTGCCATGGATGACGACTTCATAATCAGCTCTACTACTCTCGAAATCATGAGGAAGATGTCATTCATGCCTGGCTCAAAGCTCAGGATCAACCAGCAAGGGATCGCTGAGTTCCCTGTCTTTCCCTTTACCGAAGGCTGCTTTGGCCTGGGATACACTCCCCCTACCAAAAAGGCCAAACTAGGGAAAGACACGGGAAAATCTCGGACCCTTTATGGTAACCCCGACAGCTATTTCGTCCGTGAAGAAGGAGGCGTTGCTTATCTGGGGCAGGCTGAACCTTTTTGGGATCAAGTGACCAGGACCTGGCTACCGGGCTTTGAGATCTTCATTGCCGACACTTGGTCTGATGACGAAGAGGAAATAGCAAAAGAGGAGCTGGAGGCAAAGGAATTCAAGATGCAGTTAGTCGCAATCAAGGAAAAGGCTGACTGGTTGGGAGCTTTTAATCAAGGGGGTCTAGAAGAGCTGTTCTCCCAAGTGGGTTTGGTTGGCAAGGAAGACGAGGCTGAAGTGCTGATGCTTGGGCCCGACTCTCCAGATCTTCTCAATGATCCCACCTCCCTCATCGTCGAAGCAAAGGGTAGTCTTAATAACTGCATTTTTACTCCCCGTCTAACATGCATTGACGATGTATCTGAATCTGACACGGAGTCTGTCGAGTCTAAGTCTAGCTCAGAGTCGGAGTTTGTGCCTCTCCGCCCTCCACGTCATAGCTTTTACTTTCAATTTGAGTCGACTGTACTTGGCAACCCCTCTGGGTTTTATGAAATGCATGATCCTACTTCCGACTACTTTGCTGACTTCTATATAAACTGTGTCGACCCCGACGATGAAGGAATCGACTCTGACGAGAACATTCCGGCTGAGCTGCGTTCCCTCATCGACAGGGCAGACGAAAGGCATGCTCAGCCTCTAAAAGACGAAGTAATTTCAATAAATCTGAAAGATGAGAACGATCCCCGTATGATGCAAAAAGGTTCCACTTTGTCCCCGGCAAACCACGCAGGCACAATCGAAGCTCTCAAGAACTACGCCGAAGTCTTCGCCTGGTCTCATGCAGACATGCCCGGTATCGAACCCGAAATAGTCCAGCACAGAATTCCTTTGCTACCAGGGGCTGTTCCTGTCAAACAGAAGCTTCGCAGAATGAGGCCAGACTGGGTTCAGAAGATCAAGGAAGAGATCACCAAGCAGATCGACGCAGGATTTCTGAGGGTGGCTGAATATCCCCAATGGGTTGCTAACATTGTGCCCGTGCCTAAGAAAGACGGCAAGATTCGGGTCTGTGTCGACTTCAGAGACTTGAACAAAGCAAGCCCAAAAGACAGTTTTCCTTTGCCTCACATTGATGCGCTTTTGGACAACACGGCGGGGCATGCTTTGCTCTCGTTCGTCGATGGGTTCGCAGGATACAACCAGATCTTCATGGCTCCAGAGGACCAAGAGAAAACAACGTTCATCACTGAATGGGGGACTTACTGCTATCTCAAAATGCCATTTGGTTTGAAGAACGCTGGTTGCACTTTTCAAAGGGCGCAGACAACTCTGCTCCATGACCTCATTCACAAGACAGTTGAGGTGTACGTCGACGACATGATTGTGAAGGCCAAGGAGGAAGACGACTACATCTCCTCACTCAGGCAGTTTCTCGAAAGGCTTCGCAGGTACAATGTGCGCCTCAACCCGCAGAAATGCACATCCAGGGTCACAACCGGCAAGATGCTGGAGTTTCTAATTACCAGGAGGGGAATTGAGGTGGATCCGTCCAAGATCAAGGCGATTCTCGAAATGGAGCCTCCGCAAACTAAAAGGGGAGTTCGAAGTTTTCTGGGAAAGGTGCAGTATATCAGCAGATTCATCGCTAGGCTGACTCTAACTTGTGAACCGATGTTTCGATTACTCAAGAAGGATGTCCCGTTCGAGTGGACAGAAAAGTGCCAAGCTGCTTTCGAGTTAATTAAAACATACTTGCAGAATCCGCCAGTGCTGATGCCGCCAACTCCGGGTCGACTGCTAATTCTGTATTTGTCTGTGACTCCGACAGCTATGGGTTGCTTGCGGGCGCAGGAAGGGGAAAACAGAGCCAAAAGAGCCATCTACTATCTGAGCAAGAAGATGTCGGAAAGCGAGGAGCGGTACATCTCTCTGGAAAAGACATGTTGGGCACTAGTTTGGGTCACCAAAAGGCTTAGACACTACATGCTAGCCTATTCGGTGAAGTTGATTTCTCGGATGGATCCTATCAAGTATCAGTTCGAGAAGCCAGCGCTCACCCATAAGCTAACACGTTGGTTGCTTCTGCTAGCTGAATTCGATCTCCAACATGTTACAAGGAAGTCAGTGAAAGGCCGTGCTGTGGCCGAATTCTTGGCCGATCACCCGGTGGAAGGGCCCGAAGATGTGGATTTCACGTTCCCGGACGAGGATGTGCTAACTGTGGTCGAGGAGGTGTGGACGCTTTATTTTGATGGGGCTGCCACCCAAAAGGGATTCGGAATTGGGGTGTTGCTGATCACGCCCGTTGGCGCTCATATTCCGCTCGCTTTCAAATTGAATTTCGATGTTACTAACAATCAAGCCGAGTATGAGGCCTGCATCGTTGGGATGGAAGCAGCAATTGCATTAGGAGTCGAGAAGCTAGAGGTTATCGGAGATTCAAACTTGGTGGTTTCCCAAGCCAACGGAGATTGGAAGGTTCGTGAGGAAAAGCTGAAGCCTTATCACCAAGACTTGGAGGAACTGATTCCTCGCTTCAATAAGGTGACTTTCACCCATGTTCCCCGCTTGAGGAATCAATTCGCCGATGCCTTGGCGACCTTGGCTTCAATGATCGAACTCCCCACAGGGGTCAAAATGCGGCCAATTGTGATCAAACAGAGGGACCTGCCCGCTTATGAATACATCAACGCCATCGATGATGTCGATGATGGCCTACTCTGGTACCATGACATCTGGAATTTTGTGGAGCGCGGAGAGTTTCCCGCTGGGCTACTAGGAAGGATCGGATCGCTTTGCAACATTTGGCTACTCAGTACATCATCTGTGGGGGAAAGTTGTATCGAAGGTCTCACTGCGGGATGCACAAGCTGTGTGTGAATGGCGCCGAAGCAATAAGGATAATGGAGGAGATTCACGAAGGAGTCTGCGGTCCTCACATGAGCGGCGTCATGCTCGTAAGGAAAATCCTCAAGCAGGGTTATTATTGGTCCACAATGGAGTCGCAGTGCATTAACTACGTGCGGCGCTGCTACAAATGTCAGATTCACGCAAACTTGCAGCATGTCCCTCCATTTGAACTATATGGCATGACCTCGCCGTAGCCCTTTTCAGTATGGGGAATCGACGTCATCGGAATGATCAGACCCTCCGCTTCGAACGGCCACAAGTTCATATTGGTAGCCATTGACTACTTCACCAAGTGGGTCGAGGCAGAATCTTACAAGACCCTGACAACCGTTCAAGTTGCACAGTTCATTCGAAAGAACATCATCTACCGGTACGGCGTGCCTCAGGCTTTCGTTTCGGACAATGGGAGTCACTTCAAAGGTAGGGTCCTAGAGCTCTTCGAGGAATTCAAGATCAAAATCCATCATTCCATGACCTATCGTCCACAAACAAATGGGGCAGTCGAGGCAGTGAACAAGAACGTCGAGATGATCATCAAGAAGACCGCTGAGTCTGCAAGGGATTGGCATGAGTTGTTACCATTGGCCCTCTGGGGTACCGTACTTCGATTCGCACTTCCACAGGCGCAACTCCGTTCTCTTTGGTTTATGGAATGGAGGCAGTTCTCCCTGTTGAGCTCGAAATCCCGTCTCTGAGAATCATGGCTGAAAGTGGTCTCGAGGAAGCTGAATGGCTGAGTGGCAGATTCGTCGAGCTAATGTTGTTTGACGAGAGAAGGCTCCGTGCACTATATCACGTCCAAGGGTATCAGCGTCGAATTGCCCGTGCGTTCAACAGGAAAGTCAAGTCGAGAGGGTTAGTCGAAGGCGACATGGTTACAAAGGAGATCCGGGCTCCAGTATTCGATCCGCGAGGGAAATTCCGGCCAAAGCGCTCTGGGCCATACATCATCAAGACCATCCTATCCGGGGGTGCTGCCAGGCTCATCAACCTCGACGGCAATGAATTCAGTACCTTAGTTAACCTGGATCAGCTTAAGCATTACTATCCCTGAGAGATGCTCGTTGGATCGAAAACCACAAGGGTAAGCGATTCCAAGCAAAATTTAGAGCAGCCTGCTAGACCGAAAACCTAAGGAGGCGGTCTAGGCAAAAATAAATAGGCAAAATCAAAAGCTCGCTAGACCGAAAACCTGTTAAGGCGGTTCTAGGCAAAAGTTAGAGCGTAAAAGGAGAGGTAAAATACACAAGCGAACCTTTGCCTGAATTACGTTCTGACCTGATTCCCTGCAAAGGGATACGTAGGCAGTCTCTCCATGAGACCCGGTCATATCCTATCAAGCTGATCCACAGTCTGACATTTTGGGTTTTGTACCAAGTCCAAATGGTTCGAAGTTCAAAAAGACTGGCTGGAGCTGCATTGGAGAGTTCAAAAGGGGGAAACCCTTCATCTTTCAACTTTATTTTGCAAAATTACTAAGTCTAATATACAAGCTGAGCATAAAAAGCCTTAAAAGAATTGAAGCATGAAAAACAAAACAAAATGCTTGAGAAGCCTAACAGCTCACAGCTTATTCTAAGTACAGCAAAGTGGTTTGGAGTCAGCCAATATTTGCTCTTGCATGCACATCTGCCCTCAGCCACTGTCGGTAGCGATTCTTTAGCCGAGGGTTGAAATCTGGCATCTCTGCCTGGAGAATCCTCAGGCCCCAATGCCTCTGATAACCGCCCAGCGTCTGCGCATTGAAATTGGGAAGACGGAAACCCCCGACGCTGATTTGGGTATTCTCCTGCGAAGCGCCCAGTTGGCGAAGGATCCGCCCGGGGATATAAAACGTGAAACTAGTCAGCCCCGCGATAACCATCCTGTCAAAGCCATCAGAATGGATGGCCATGTCTGGAAGGTCCAGCCAAGGACACCTCCAAGCAATTTCATCGGGCTGTATCTCCTGCATGAATTCGTACTAGCCCCCTACATCCAAGTCAGGATACCGCATCTCCCTCTGATGGACCCATTTTGGGAACAGATTCCAGCCCGCTTCCGGTGGATGCAATAGACTCAGCTTATCCGACAACCACAGCTACATGAGTGACAAAACAAGTAAGGAGTCAAATAAAGCCTAAGCGAAAAGACAAGTAAGAAGCTAGGAAGCAGCCTAAGCCGAGTGTCGTGGTAAAACGAGAATGTGCGAAAAAAAAACCAGAAAAAGGTGAGCTGAGTGAGTTTTACCTGAATCAAGAGCGGGCTCCCGCTGAACACAGCCGACTGGCCTGTGCTCACCAAATCCAAACCTGAGAGTGTCTCCGCCAAGACCAAGGGGATCACATTTCTGCGTGCCCCCATCTGAGCAGCTACGCTCACGAGCAGAGGGCTGACCCGCCTGTCGGCAGGAATGAGCAGGTAGGCCGCGAGCAGACAAATGACCAGGGCGAAGCATCGACGCGCTTGAACTTCATCGCTGCCTGGGCTATCCAAGTCGACATCTGGGGTGTACATTTCAACCAGCCGAATAATGTTCACCTGGCCACCTTCCAGGATTGTGTTCGCCAGACCCCGAGAAATGCCAAGCGAGCTGGCCAGCAATTTCGGCATACTCACTTGATAGGGAGGAACGACGAGCGTCGGAGACGCGTAGGTGCGGAGGTACGCCTGGAATTCCTCCACGGTCGGGCACATCTCATCGTCACCGAAGCGGAAGACATGGACGTCCGGATCCCAGAATCTCAGGGCGGCCCACAACAGCGCTGGGCGGATTGGCACATGTCGAAGAAAACGGAATGAAGAAAGCCCGTGATATTGGAAGTTAAGCCAATTAACGCTTAAAAAGGACACTAGCCAGGGCCTGAGCAGTGGTGGGAGAGGATTATCCATGGACAAGATGGGTATATACTGGAGAAGAAAGGGGGCAATTGATGCTATGAATGCCATGAAGAGGGCACCCCAGCTTTATAGGCTTTCTATTTGCCGTTGCAATTCCACATGGGGAATGAAACCAATTAGCTAGCCTCCAAGGGGACATAACTTCAAGTACCCTGCCCCTCTGAATCCTCAGAAGCTGTGTGAGAACCGTGTAGGGATAAAAACAAGTTCCCCCTGAAAAAGGACAGTTGGTCAGTCAAGTGGATCTGACTTTTAGGAGCCTGGCGTACGCCAACATATAGTTGGCGTACACACGATTTCCTGAAGAATGGCGTACGGAGCCAAACCCTTGGAGTACGCCAGGTTGGTCAACCAGAAAACAGTTTCCAGCAGCTCCTGCCTTCGCATGGTCGTTTTTAGTTCCGAGGCTTGCTTTGGCCATTTCTTGATTCCTACAAGTCTTAAACATCATTTGGGACTATAGCGAAGTGCCAGATCCCGAAAGCCGCGCCCGTCGAAGATTTTGGACCCCCAAAGGCCCGTTTTAAGCTTAAATCGAAGATATGAAAGGTCAAATCTCGTTTCAGAGGGTTTTTCCAAGTTTTGTTATACCGTACATGCCACATAGGACTTGTGTGACTGCACGGGGGTGTCGGTTTCAGTCCGGGACCATATCGAGTCATCTTTTATGTCTTATGTCCGTTTTTGCGACATTTTTAGCTTTTTATCGGTACCCTCCGTATACCGGAGTGTTTTTGTCGATATTGGTGGTTCGTACAAGTCATTATACATCCACAGAGTCCTTCAAAAGTGTCAGTTTCTTCCGTTTTGGAGAAATACGGATTTTGGTCTATTAATGCCAATTTTCCCGTATCCTCCGCGTGTCTGGGGTATGTCCTGTATCCTAGGGCCTTTCTGTCCATTTTTATTCGAGTTGTGTCCATTGTACGCATGTGCGAGTGTCCGTGTCGATTCAGAGCAATCATCAATGCATGTTGGATATTAGGGGACGGTTTGTTCATTTTCTTGGCATAAAATCCAATAACTAAAGGAATCAACAAACAGAAAATGTAGATATTACTACTACTATGTCAAGACCCTAAAAAGCGAAAAGGTGGGAGTGTATCAAGTGGCACACCGGCCCAAGCAAACTCAAAATGTATCAAGGCACACTCGCCCAAAAGTCAGCAGGCAGGAAGGCCTCATATCCAAAATCCGAAAGTGTCTACTATATCAAAGTCAAAAGGCAAAACAGCAAAATAGACTAAGGCTCAGTGATAGCCCTCAGTCGTCGAACAGGTCCTCGTCGTCGTCGTCCTCACTCTCCTCCATCTCTCGCGGATCCATCCGGAACCTGGGGTCGTCAATGGAGTCAGAGTCGCTGCTGAGGGACGCGCCTTCTTCCTCCTCTTCTCTTCTCCTCTTTTGCGAAGGCCCCTCAGCAGGCCTCTTCTCCGCGGGTCTCTTCCTTAGTTCTCGGCGGAACTGGAGCTCCTCGCTGGCCGGAGTGATCTGCACTCCCTTTTGAGTACTCGCCGCTGGTCGGGATGAGCTCGGTGCTATCTTCTTCTGCGGAAGAGGCCGCACGCTCTTCCTCCTAGGAGCCGCCCTAGCCTGTCCCTGCATTGCATTTAGCCTGTTAGCATTTATGTGTACATATTGCATACATATATTGAGATGTGAAAGCAGGGCATGTTCTATCAAAGTTTCAAAGTTATACCTGAGGCCGCACAGTAGAAGCTGGAGCTGGAGGTGGATAATGCAGCCGCAACTGGGCGCCGCTAGCAATTCTGTGAAACTCCTTCTCCATGGCCTTCATCAGGCGCACTGCCTCTCTCACCCACTCCATTGGGGCCTGTGTTACAATAAATGATCAAATCAGTTTGTAAGGCAAGCATACATGTGAAAGTCGAAGCAAGGAAAGTACAGGGGATGCAAAGTATCGTACCGGTCCTGTGATCCCCTCAAGCTCTCTCCTAGCAGGCTCGAACTGAACTGTGGCCTCCTCTCCCTGAGCATCCCGCACAGCCAGCGTCCAAGAAAGTCGAGGAAGGCCCGTCGCCCTAGCAGGCTCACTCCTCTCCCTCGAGCGGGCAGTCCTGCCGCCCTGTCCGTGCCTCTCCTCTCCAGCCGCTCTAGCCTCAGCCTCTACAGCTCCGTGCTCGACTACCCCAAGCGGCCCCGCCAAGTGCTGCCTCTGATAAACAGCATAGTTGCGCTCGGGCCTTAAGAAGGCAGTAAGGCCTGCCGGGACAGTGAAGCGCTGCAGCTCAGCCAGCGTGTACTGGTCCGTGTGTGAAGCGCGAGGCGGAAGTGGACCAGGCACAACGAACTCTGAGACCTCAAGTGACTGCCGTGTCACTCGGTCCCCCAAGTACCACTGCCACCCGAAGATCGACTCCAGCAGCACGCGGCTCGCAGCTACCACCCTGCTCCGGAAAAGGTACTCTGGCTCAGCCTCCGCGTTCCTCCAAGGATCCCACTCCACTTGCAAACATTCAAATGTGAAGCAACAAGCAGTCGGTCAGCGACAGCATTAAAGCAATTCAAAGGCAATAATAGGCAACAGAAGGCTGTGTTCTACCTGGGTACCCGACAGCTCGTCGAGGTACGCCCGAAAGGCCTGGAGGCTACCCCTTGCCGCCTTTTTGCCCCTATACTGTGGCCTCCATATCAGAGCATGGGGGAGCATCTTCAAGTCCGGGCACGAGTTCTCCGGAGGGTACATCTTCAACACCTCATATGCCCATAGCTGCAAGTTCAAACAGTCAAAGTATCAGTACAGCAGTTACAATTCAAAAGAAAGGGAAGTACTCGGAAAAGTAAAGGCTTATGTGTTTGGTTTCTTACCTCCCACACCCTCCAGTAGCCGGCAATCGCCTTCTTCCGTCGAGAGAACTCCCCCATGAAGCTGTAGCACGTCCCCAGAGCAGCCCCTCCCCAGTCGTATCTAGCAGCTGCGCGCAAGTCAAACAGGGCTGGCAAGTAGGCCAAGTGCACCGTGGATCGTTTGTTAGGGTACAGCGAAGCCCCGAACAAGTACAACAGGTAGGTCCTCGCCATCTGCTCCTCCTCCTGCTCCGAGCACGGGACCCTGTCCTTCAAATGCCAGTGGAACTGGTCATGAGAGAACGTCTCCGAAGTACCTCACGGGCACAAAACCCAAGAACCACTTCAGCGCATCCGGATCTCTGTGGATCCCCGTGTCGAATGGGATAGGCTCTCCTCCTACCCTCAAGCCCGTCAGAGCAGCAAAGTCCGCCGGAGTCACGGTCATCTCCCCGATCGGAAGGTGGAAGGTGTTGGAGGCATCCCACCACCTCTCAGCCAGCGCTGTAAGCAAGGCATGGTCGCTGAGCGTAGCCGTCTGCGTAAGAATGAACGGCCTGAACCCTGCAGTATCAACCAAGGACCTGACCTGCTCGGGCAGCCCTCTGTACAGCTCAAGGGAACTAGCAGGACCGTCGTGCCCTCGTGTACTACCCCTCATCCTCTGCACACCACAAAAGGCAAAATGGACAAGAGTTCATTAGCATGCATACCATAACAAGCAGTCGAATCAAGGAAAGATTGTAAGTAAAAGCAATTAAATCGTGGTCGAGGGTGCATTCAACATTCTGTGGTCGATTCAAGGTTTGCAACTACTATGAAGTCGAAGCAAGTTATTTCAAGAGCATGGTATTTTATGTGCATAGGGTATCCTATTTAGTCGATTCTCTTCTCAAAAGAGGCAATTATTCAGTCAAATCAAGAGCATGGTATTTCATCAGTCGAATTCAAGTTCTACAATGTTAACAAGTCGAGGCAACCTACAGTCGATTCAAGTTCATTACCACATGATTCTTATCAGGGTGCTAACAAGTCTACAGTCGAATCCGAGTGCTTTCTACCCAAAGTTCTATTCATGCTGTCAAAGCTACCATGCTATCAAGGTTTATGCAGGCTACGTACAGATACAGTAATAAAGGACTACAAGAAAATCAAAGGCAAGTCCGATGGAATACCTGCGCCCAGTCCACCGACAAGTGCCACTCAGGATCCCTTAGCACGAGCTCTGCGTCGTAATCATCGCGGCGGGGGATGTAGCTCTCAAACCCGGACGGAATGAACAGGTGTGGCTCTGGGGGAACATAGGCCCCTGCCTCGAACGCCGCGCAGCCTGCAGCCCGCATAGCCTCTGCCCGTGCCACCGCCCGCTCACGAGCTAAGCCACCCTCCTCCTGGGCCTACTCAGCTACCTCTGCCTCCTGCACAAAAGCCTCCTCAACTCTGGCCCCCTCAGCCTCGGCTCTCGAGCGCTCTTCCTCCTGAGCCTGTGCAATCTGTCGTTGTCTCTCATCCCGGGCTGATATCACTGCCTTAACCACCACTAGGTTCTAGCGCAACAACCGGTCTAGCACCTCCTCTGTCACAAACTCCGCGAAGTCCCCACGCGTAATGGGAACGTGCGCCGAGGACCCCGCCGCTGGCCTAAACTCTGCTGGCCCTGTGGGTACCCCAATGGGAGCCTCCTCCTCCGCCACAATATCCTTGCCCCTCGCCGGATCCCTCCTCGGCGCCTCCGGCCGATCATCACCACCGCCACTGCCGGCCTCCAATGGACCCAAGCCCGTGACCACCAGGCCTTCTACCTCAGTCCGAGAATCCAACCGGCTTACCCGTGGGCCCCCTGCCTCGATCACAGATGGCGTACGCCCGGTCAACCCTGGCGTACGCCGCCTGTCGCCATCACTCGTCTCTGCTGCATGGCCATCGCCGCCTCCTGTGCTGCCTGAAACCGCTTCACCAATACCTGAAACGGCCGTCTCCTCTGGCCGATCGTCAATTTGTGACCTCGAAGCCCCGATTTCGACCCTTGGTTGCCTACTCTCTTCTCCACCACCGCCATTGCCGCCACTTGCACTGGGCTCGGCCATGGATGCACTGGTTCGAGCAGATAAGGGTAGGGAAGGAGAGTTTGAGTGAGAAGATGAGGAGTTCGGGAGAGTTTGAAAACTTTTTGAGTTCGAAACTGTCGAGAATGGCGGTTTCCCGAGTTCTGCAGGAGTTTATACGACATGGGGACTGATTGGGCTGGGTCTGGGCCGGATCTGGACCAGGCCAAGAAAGATTCCTGGCGTACGCCAGGGTTTCCATACCGTACGCCATCTTTTATTGGGCCGTGAGCCCAAACGCCACTTGGATCAATTTCCTTCTAAAAATGGAGCCCAGGTGGTCCAATGCTTATTTATACCCCTAGTGAGTTTATCGCCAAGCAGAGTTCCGTCAGTTTCAATTTCAACGGCGATCCATCCGCCCAAATTCAATTTCAACGGCGATCCATCCGCCCAATCTCAAATCAACGACGATCCATCCGCCCAATTTCAAATCAACGGCGATCCATCCGCCCAATTTCGAATCTCAAATCAACGGCGATCCATCCGCCCAATTTCAAATCAACAACGATCCATCCGCCCAATTTCAAATCTCAAATCAACGGCGATCCATCCGCCCACTTTCAAATCAATGGCAATCCATCCGCCCAATTTCAAATCAACGGCGATCCATCCGCCCAATTTCGAATCTCAAATCAACGGCGATCCATCCGCCCAATTTCAAATCAACGGCGATCCATCCGCCCAATTTCAAATCTCAAATCAACGGCGATCCATCTGCCCACTTTCAAATCAACGGCGATCCATCCGCCCAATTTCAAATCAACGGCGATCCGTCCGCCCAATTTCAAATCTCAAATCAACGGCGATCCATTCGCCCAATTTCAAATCAACGGCGATCCGTCTACCCAATTTATGCCCTCTGCGAGCAGCAATCTTTCTCAAGTGATCGGTCTGGCTGAATTCACCAGTCAGGTTCTTTACAATTCATGTCTTTGTCGACCAAGTATGTTCAGTTTTAGATATCCGCAAGAGGGTGTCTAGAAAACCTTTGACGTTACTTGTACCTGATCAAACGGTGCTCCAAGTGCCGTCAAAGGGGGGCTCCTGTAGACACCCTATTCTAGACTATCTAGATCAGCACGTTTGCGGTCTCTTTTGTTACCCCAATGAAGATAAATGGTCGAAAACTCTCCGAGGTCGTTGGAAGGTCGTGAGCTTTGAGTGTTGGACTCTCCTCTTTCAAACCTATTTCAAATCCCTTCAAACCCTTCAAATCCAGAGCCAAATAAGCCTCAGCAAAATCGTACCTTGCTTACGCCAGCTCCTGCTTGGCGTGCGCCAGGAAATTGCCACGCGTCGGACATCGGCCGTTGACTGAGTTTGACCTGGCGCACGGTAGGATGTAGGTGGCGTACGCATGGTCAAGGCCGGTCAAATCACCGCTTTTCTGTCACGTGCTCGAGACTTTGTAACTGCCAGAGTACACTGCAGAGCCCCCTGATCATTGCATTCTGCAGGGGACGCCCCCCTCTCTCCTACACAACCCATCAACAAGTCTCATGCATTTAATGCATGGGAGGTTCCCTCTAACCTAACCAAACCACCCTAACCCCAGCTGATCACCACTGATCTCAGTCCCTCTCTCCTCTATAAATGCAACCCCTTGCATTCATTTGCAAGGGTTAACAACATTCAAGAAGCCAACTCTTTCCTCTCTCCTCTCTTTTGTTCTTGCTCTCCATTGAAAGAGTGAGGGATAGAGAACCATTTCACACCCCACACCACTGATCAGTCGCTACACATCCTCCATCTTCAATCCTCAAAGCAAACCACCTTTCCATCTCTTGCACCAAAGGTATACCACCTTTGTGCTGCTTTCTGTTTTCAATTCCTGAGGGGAACCAGAAAGGTCCTGGCTAGTAACTGATACTAGTCCAGGCCCTTCTCTGGAAAAATAAATCAGTCGTAGAGGATAAACCATGGCGCACGCCAGCTTGATCAAGCCGTACGCCACCTTTGGCTGTATGGGCATTGCTGGTGTGGGGATCATGGAGTGTCCATTTATTGCTTATTTCTTTTCTGTCATCACCTTGAGCATGCTAATAACCAGTTTACTGCTTTCTGTACATTAGAGTTATGTAAATGTAGCTCTCAATACTTGTACCTTTCTTGCTCTTTAAGGCCTCTGGGGTATTTCTGGTCATGTTCCAGAACCCAGATGATGTAGAGCCAAACACTGGACAGCTTGCAAGCCTGGCGTACGGTCCCCATGGGGTGGCGTACGGCATGCTTGTCAAAGACCAGTGCCTGGCCCTTACATCACAGTTCAATCCTGGCCTCTTGTTCCTCCCCACTCTGTTTATGGGGTCTGCCTTGCTATTTTCATGGCTCTTAGCCATTCCTTATGTCTGTATATGTACTTAATTTATCTTATCAACTGCGTGGTTTGTCCTGGGTGTGCACTGGTCCATTCCAGAGCCCAGAGGGTTGAGAATAAGAGCTACAAGAAATCAACAGGTTAGTGTACGCCAGCTTTGAGGTGGCGTACGAAGGGTATGGTGGCGTGCGGTGGCTTGGCCATTGCGTGCCAGCATGCTGCCTGCTCACGTGCCCGACAAGCAGCGTACATCATCCCGTCGAAACTATTCACAGCGCTTGTTCTCAATCTATATTCTTACGTTTAATTCAATTTAAGCAAGCAAACCATCATCCATAAACATTTTGTCATATAAACTGCAAGCTGTTACAGTTTTAACCCCCATTAACTGCTCCCCCGCCCTAACTGGCTAAAGAATGATCAAATGAGAGAAAAATGCAAACATCTTTATAAAATGCATGAGTAGAGACCGATCTCCGTATTGGGCGAGAGGGGTGCCATAAAACCCTTCCCCTCTCGTAACCTGGCTCCCGAACCTCAGGTATCGAAGGTAACGACGGACTAGTCTACGCCTCTTCAAATCAAATCAAACCTTTTTCAAATCAAAGCAAAACGTAGCAAACGTTCTTGAGTTCGGTTCCTTGGGTGCCTCACCGCTAAAACCCGAGTGGCGACTCTGAATCGAAGCGTTTCGCCGCGCTAATTTTTCCAAGAGGGCCGCCCCCAAACAATTTATTTTTGCAAACCAAAATCCGGCGATTTTTTGGGGCGTGTGCCCACACCGCCCTGAATATCCGTATCTTGAGACAATTGGGTAATTATTTGCTTTGGTGACCTCTCATTTTTCCATGAAAAATTGAAGGAATTTTGATTTTTTGAATTAAATTTTGTAGAAAAAGAATTTAATTTAGACTAATATTTTGAGAGGAAATTGTAGTTGTATTCGAAAATTTGGGTATAGTACTTATTTTTTGGTGAATTTCTTGGATGAAAATTTTGAGCGAGAACTTCACTTTTAGTTTAAATTATTGCAGTATTGTGTAGGGACAAATAAGAATTTGAAAAAATAGTGTGGAGGGGATCAAAAATTAAGATAATATGATGGAAATTTTAAAATTTGAAAAAATAATGTGGCGGGAATTGAAAATAATTAGTGATATGGCATTTTGCTAATTTTAACTATCGTTTACTGAACATTCCGATTGAATTGTCATAACAAATTTGGTTATATTACTAAATTTGTGGAATGGTATTTTTTTATTATAACTATCGTTAACTGAACATTTCGATTGTTATTTTATACGATACATTATGGGTATGAAACGTCAATTTATGGTATTGTCATAACAAATTTGGTAATATTACTGAATTTGTGATATGGTATTTTGCTGATTATAATTATCGTTAGCTGAACATTCCGATTGAATTTTTTTATACAACACGTTGTGAGTATGAAAACGTCAATTTATGGTGTTTTCATAACAAATTTGGTTATATTATTGAATTTGTGGTATGGTATTTTGCTGATTATAACTATCGTTAACTGAACATTCCAATTGAATTTTTTTATACGACACGTTGTGGGTATGAAAACGTCAATTTATGTGTTGTCATAACAAATTTAGTTATATTACTGAATTTGTGGTATGGTATTTTGCTAATTATAACTATCGTTAACTGAACATTCCGATTGAAATTTTTTATACGACACGTTTTGGGTATGAAAACGTCAATTTATGATGTTTTCATAACAAATTTGGTTATATTACTGAACTTGTGATATTTTAGACATTTGTTATTAAGGAATATTTTAATTAATTTCCTTTGGTACGACACATTGTAGTAAGAAAACATAAATTTATGATATTATCATAACAATTGTGATTTGTTATATAATTTGTGGTATTTAAATATGTTTTCTTTTGATACGACACGTTGTGTTAAGAAAATGACAATTTTAGGTATTGTCATAACAATTGTGGTTATTTTATAAAATTTGTGGCATTTTACAAATATTTTTGGCTTGAGTATAACAATTGTTGATTCTGGTACGACATATTTTGATTTTGTTACGGAATATCATACGAGTCAATTTTTTTTGGTACGACTCATTGTGGTAAGATAATGCCAATTTATGGTGTGATTATAACATTTGTGGGTCGCATTAGTTAATTTTTGATATTGTATGCATATATTTGATAAGGGTACAAGTATTATGGATTCTGGTACGAATAATTATGGTTACATAACAACAATATTTTTTAATTATGAGTAACCTGGTAATGACTTGTTCAACAGGAAATTTTAAAGTACAAGTCGTACTTAGAATCATAAATATGCATTAGAAAACCAAAAATCGGCATAATGAAAATCACAAATTGTCGTAATTTAGATATACGGTATACCTTGTGTACCATAGCTTCCTCCAAACTTTATACATGCATTCACATTTATTTATTTGGGGGTTCCGCACACGCTAGAAGTGCAATATGTACGGGTCCCCATGTGTATGCGAATATAGTTGTGTAAGTGTTTGTGGTTGTAGAAGAATTATATGCACAATTAATTATAATGTGACCTAACGTGCCCTATTTCTTCTTCTTTTGTGGTTATAATAAAATAGGAGAATTCATTCGAAACGAATCATAACAAAGCCTGTGGTACTTTAGTCTTTGCAGCATCATCAAGTAATTGTTTCGAAATGAAAAACTATTTAGCTAGCATATATATCCTTGTATCCACACACTGGTGTTTGGGAGTCTACTGGGCGGAATTAGGAATTATTTCTGCCCTAGGCTAAAGCTGAGCTATGGATAAGGAAAGTTCCACCAACTGAAAATCGATTGTGGCTTTGAATTCAAAAGATAACTAGTGCTTTAGATTTATTCCCCCTCCCTACATAAATCTCCACCATGTATTCTACTAATGGCATTTTGTTGAAATCTCTTCACGGTATCTTGATTTCTAAAAGGAAAGATTTCTCGAGTGATTTTTTTGGATTGGTAATGTTTTATTTTTCCTTATAGTTATACTCTTAATTGTGTTATGGAAAGAAGTGAATTTGCTACTATATAACAAAACTGGAACGTTTTAACCTTTTTTCAGTTTCTAAAGGAATTCGAATCCTCTGACTACATTTATGTGGATACCTATATTTTGGTTCTAATTGCGTGGGATCAAATCTTACAAAACCATCTCAACAATTCATTTTATTTAAACTTTTTTTTGAAGAGTCTTACAAAAATCAGCTATAATGATAAGGACTTGAATAAATTCATACGATTTTTGGTCCCTGCAAATTCTAAATAAGAAATTGATCGAATTAATAGACTAAGCCTTTACCGATATCCGATCGAGCTTCTTTTTTTATCAATTTTTTAAACTCCTTTTAATAAGGAGAATAAATCATGATCTACAAGTATTCAAATTGAAAATGGTGGAAAAAAAATAGGAGGGAAGTTGAGCAAATGAATGAAAATATAATTTCTAATTTGTGATTTTCATTGGTGTTTGGATAGTATTTTTTGATTTTATCAAGTTTTAAATTTTTGTTTGAATTTGTGTATGCAAAAGTTAGGGATTAAAAATTTGTTTGTTCTTTATTTGCTTATTCAAGTTAACTATGTCAATAGATATGATGAATGATTGTTTTTTTCATAGTTGAATTTGTTGGATGGGGGTGGATGTACACGATTTCAGTACTATTTGTGTGTGCTGATTTCAGTATTTATCTGTGTGTACTAATTGTTTGAGTAGTGCCTTCAGGCACAGGCAAAATGGCAAAGCAAACGGGATTTTGGAAAGCAATATTTATGGGAACGGCAAACCAATATATATTCCTTATGGGTATTGAAATTGGGTATTGAAACGGCAAGACAAAGCAATAAAATTATTTTCTTTCTATATGTGTGCATTACGTGTTTGAACACACACATAATTTACGCTGACTGTTATTCCCTATTCACTAGAAATTTTTAACATTTTTGGTAAGGATTGGCGTTAAATGCTAAATGAATATTTGTTTCATTGTTTGTTTCCTACTCTCTCTCTCTCTCTCTCTCTCTCTCTCTCTCTCAATCAACGTTTTTTTTTTCAAGTTCTCATTCCCGTCCCCCTGACTTTTGCCCTCTCTCCAGTTCTCTCTCTACAGGTATGGCTATTTTGTTCTCTTTTTTTTGAAATCGCTATGAATCGAAAAATTAGTTCTTTGTTCTCTATCCACGTGAATTCTCTCTTCTTCTTTTTCCGGTTCTCTTTGTTCGCCCTATGGAGTTTATAAAATAGCATTAAGTGAGATATCATCGTATGCATATGTGTGTTAAGTTTTCGGGTTGAGTATTTATTTCTTGATGAGGAGGGGATTTCCTTATGGAGAAAACTGCATGTCATGTGCAACCAATATTCACTCCTAATGTAGTGACGGCTGTCATGTGCAACTAATATATTTAATCGAAAAAAAGTTGAAGTATGGCTCTTCTGGATTCTAAGATATATAATGGTTTCCTAAAATTAAAGCAACCATTATTCTCATTGAAAAAAGTTGGAGTATGGCTCTTCTGGGTTCTAAGATAATGGTTTAACCACCATTTAACCACATCCCACGTGCCATTTTCAGGTGTGAGCAACTTGGAGTACAAATTAGAGATGTTGGTTATGTTAGCTTAAGGAAACTCTTATGTTCAACTAGAATTCTTGGTTTATGTTAGCTTAGGAAAACTTTCATGTTAGGCTCCATTTCGATAAGGTTCTTATTTGCTATATTTGAATGCAACTAATAAAATTACATAGGTTTGATAACATATGTTGTGTACTATTCTATGAACTTGGTTAGGTGGACTATGTTTGAATCTTATTCTTAAAATAGAAAATTTCGAGTACATTTTGTTGGGAGCCTAGAAAATTTTTCATTCAACAGTTATTTATAACGTTCTCTCATATAGGGTGGGATATACACAAACACGGAACTCGCCCCATGTGGGATGGAGTTAAAAATTAACAAGTATCCAAAACAATTTATAAAAGTGGGATTTGATACTTCATTTAAATTGTGTTTAGAATGCGTTGCGCCGTGCCTTCAGGCACGGAAGTGGGATTTGATACTTCATTTAAATTGTGTTTAGAATGCGTTGCGCCGTGCCTTCAGGCACGGACAAACCCTAGTATTATATGAGTCGGCACATGAGGATAAAAGAAAAAGTATATGAGTCGGCACATGAGGATAAAAGAAAAAGTATATAAGCCGGCAACACAAAATTAAACCACAATGGATATTGAATTCCTCTCAATAATATATCAGCCGGCAACACATTTTTACTGAGCCAATTGCTCCGGTTAGATATTTGGCTTTATTTGGAATTCGTGAAAAGAAGAGAAATTTTAAAAAAAAGATTCCCCTCACCTTGGTTGGTTCTTAAAAAGAGAAGAAAAAATTTCAAAAGTAACAACTAATTTATGCTTTGTTTGGATTGGAATTTCAAATTTTTTTTGAAAAATAGTAGGGGTAATGAGTGGAGAAAGATAGAGAGCAAAAGGTTAAAAGTAGGGGGAATTTAAAATTTTTTATTTTTTTTAAGTTCCAAAGTGAACAAGGCATTAATGTGTCTGTTACTCAATTTTCTAGTATGTATATATACTAGGGTTTGCTCGTGCCTGAAGACACGGCGCAACGCATTCTAAAAACAGTCTAAATGAAATATCAGACCTCACTTTTATGAATTTTTTTTGGATTCAACGGTTATTTTTAACTTCATCTCACATGGGGTGAGTTTCATGTATATATGTATATGTATATATCTCACCTCATGTGAGAGGACGTTACAAATAACTGTTGAATAGAAAATTTTCTATTCTCCCAAAAAAATGTACTTATCGAAATTTGGTGGTTTAAGAATAACCTTCAAACATGGTCCACCTAACCAAGTTCATAGAATAGTCTAACACAACATATGTTACCAAACTTGTGTAATTCCATTAGTTCTATTCAGGCATGGCAAAGAATAACCTTAGTGGAACAGAGCTTAACATAAGAGTTTCTCTAAGCTAACATAAACCAAGAATTCTCGCTTAACATTAGAGTTTTCTTAAGCATACATAACCAAGAATTCTCACTTTAACATAAGAGTTTTCTTAAGCAAACATAACCAAGAATTCTCGCTCTCTTGACTGTAACCTTCCCAAATACAGAGATGGGGTGAACACATCTCTAATTTGTGCTCCAAGGTGCTCACACCTGAAAATGACAAGGGGACATGGTTTCCTGCCCCGATTTCTCTGAAGAATGTGTCAAAAGCATTGTCACTGGGCATTTTGCCCATCAAGCTGCAAAAAACAAACAGTCAGGTCATAAGTCATATAAACCCAGCATAGAATAACTTCAAAATAGGAAGAAATGTATAAAAATGACAATGCACGTGCCTAAAGGCACGACACAACGTATTCTGAACCCAACTTAAATGACTACTCTTCTCCATTATTAACCACCTCTACCAATGAACCCAACTTCTCCAGAAAGAAACTAAGGTCGAGTTTTCCTACGGGGCTAAGACAGAGTTTTTCTAAGGGGCACGATGCAATGCATTCAAACGCAATCTAAATGAAGTATCATACCCCACCTTCCTCTTCTCCCAAAGAGAGTATACTTCTCCAAGTCTAATAGAAGTACCATACCACACATTTCCCTTCTCCCAAACAAATTCTACTGGTCCAAAAATAATTGTTTACCGAACGTGGTCCATCTTACCAATTTCAACAAATGAATTCGAAAAAATATCAAACAAATTATTAACGTAGACAAATCTGTATAATCCCATCAGTTGCATTCAATGATAACACATGAGCTAATAACATTGCATAATCAATCAGGATTCCCACTCAAATTTCATTTTATTACTTTTGAAGCCAATAACCAAAGCAATACATTTCTCACTCTAAATGAGTTATTATACTCCTGATAAGTCACTTTGTTTATAACAGAACACATACCAATTGCGAAATAGTTCCAAGATGAACCATAAATAAAATAGTCATGCAAAAGATGTATGTTACAAAAGATGCACTAACAAAAAGGAACTTGAGAGACGCATGAATCACCACCATGATACACTCTTGGGCCCTGGCGAATGTATGTGGCACAGTTAAGGTAATTTTTACCTCAATGACATGAACCACCATGCACTGCTTAATGACTGCAAATTGACTCAATCAAATTTTCCTTTTGCTCGTCGCAGATCACCACAATAACATTTGAAACCAAAGAAGGCATTGAAACTTCATAAAGCCCAAAAATAATAAAAGTAGAGAAGTACATTGAAACCTAAAAATGAATCTTTCAAGGGCAGGTACTCGGGCTTTCCAAAACAAAACAAAAACTAACCATAAAGGGGCTTCTGAAATAAAATCTTTCGAGGGCTTTCAAAAAGTGCTTTGAAAATTAGCGGAGAACGAATGATGTGGTTGAAATTAGTCCATAGGCACGGCCTGGAGAAAAAAGTTTCAGTACAAAAAAAATTTAGATTTCCAGTAAAATTAGTCCCTTTCTTTTACTTTTTGTTTTTTTAAAAATAACACGAAATCAGTTGCTCATCCGCACGCCTATCCCCAAAGTGGGAAGAGCATCTCTTACCTTTCCGTCAATCTCGACTCAAACTTTAAATATTTTGAGCCCGAAAACCACCAAATCACTATCCACTTATTTACTCAAGCTTGTACCAAAATGAGTACTCCTCATTTTTTCATTACGGTGTCTAAATCTCCAAGGCTTCTTTGTGTATTTCTAATTTAATATTTTTTCATTAGTGGAGCTTTAAATCCAACATATGCTTAGAAGTTAGATCTGTGTTTCATTATAATGACTGAAAAAAAAAACTAAGACATAAACAGAAAACAAAAATTGGTAATTGTATTACTAAATCAACGTAAACATTGGGGGTATACTAAAAGAAAATAATGAAATATACTCACCTCAATTCTTTCGGAAGCAGAGTGAAATACAAAATCCTATATATGCACAATACGTATTTGACAAAAAAATCTGATACCAAAAAAAAAAAGGGAATCGTGAAATACAAAAAAAGAATGAAATACAAAATCAAACTAACGGCCGTATTCAGCAAAAAAAAATATGATAAAAGGGAAGCAAGACAATACCGTGCATGGGGGTAATTCATTCACTCAAAATTCAAGAGAGAGAGAGAGTAATTCGTTCACCAAAACGATTATAGCGAGAGAGAGAAATTTGTTCACCCAAATTCATTACAAAAACTGATATGAGAATATTTTATTACCAAATATCGTTACCAAAAATTTGTCTTACCCGATTTATAGCAATTCGTCTTACCCAATCAAAGCAATTTCTCTTACCCGATTTATAGCATATTGTATTCCAATCAATGGAAATCACCGGCAATTTCATAAATGACTGAAAGAATCAGTTTAGTGCACCCGATCAACGGCAATCAAGTCTTTTAGTATGTCATTACCCAATCAGTCATTATAGTCCATGATAACTGAATATAATGACTGAACCTCATTACCAAAATTAAAATTCGACTGAAATTGAGCAACTCAACAGCTAGGATTTATCCAGAAAATATGTGTTAAATCAAACGCTTAGAACTAAGAGACCTAAAATAATATAGTCTGATAAACAGAGTGTGATTGCTCTGTTCACATGGACAATTTAATGTTCTAAAAAAATTTGATGGGGATCCCAAATAACTCAAGCAATAAAAAGCATGGACATGCCCACTATGGGTTAACGGTGTTTAGACTTTGCTTTTACAAAAATATCTTGCATGCTTTTTGTCTCCCAAGCTTTTACTCACAGCCATCGAAACATGATATTGAATAAAAAAGAGAACAAAGAGACATACCTTTGGAGATAGAACTGGAGAGAGGGCGAGAGCCAAGGAGAACTGGAAAGAGGAAAAACGATTAAGAAGAGAGAGAGAGAGAGAGTAATTCATTCACCAAAACGATTAGAGAGAGAGAGAGAAATTTATTCACCCAAAATTAATTACCAAAAACTGAAATGAGAATATTATTACCAAAAATTGCCTAGACTAAAAGAATCAGCAATTATAGTCATTATAGTCAATTATAGTCACGGCAATTATAGTAAATTAAATCACTGCCAAAAGGAACTTTCCTTGATAACTGAAGGCACGACAATTATAGTCCATTCAACGGCAATCAAGACTATAATGACTGAACCTTATTACCAAAAATTCAACCGAAACCATATTGAGCAACTAATCAACGGATAGGATTTATGTAGAAAAATGTGTACTAAATCAAATGGCCAAGATTTATGCAGGGAAAACGTGTGGGCCACCACACCGTCGCGAATTGTATAATATATATAAATATATATATATATATATATATATCAATGCGATAATGATGCTCAATTGTAAGGACATTTTTTTACTGACAAGAATGACCCGTAGATTTTTGTAACGAGCACTCATGTCGAGTACATCAATGTCATGCCGTTCAAAATATATATATAGTACATCAATATCGTACCATTTTTCTATTCCGGTGTACTGTTTCAAATTTATCACTATAAATAGTATCTATTTTTAATCTATAGAAATTTTACCCAGTACTACACTAAAGATGTAGTTTTCCGTATTAATCAAAAAATACTACATCTTGCATATACTATCTGTCTAATAAAAAAAAAAACCTATGGAGTATATGTGTGTATGCATACTGCATAGTTCCATCAGAAATGTTATGTACAAAGAAAACTTATCCCGAAACTACCCCGAAAACAACAATCAATGGTTGAGAATTACTTTGATGTGTGTGACATAATCATCAAAGTGATTATCAACCATTGATTGCTGTTTTCGGGATACTTTCGGGGTAAGTTTTCTTTGTACCTAGCATTCCCCTATTCCATATTTATTGTCTCGAGAGACTCAACAGCTCGCTTAGAGTTTTTTGTCGATCTATACGTTTTCACGAAACTATTTGGTAAGATATACGTTTTTTGAAATAATTTTTAAAAATAGTGCAAAAACGTGTGTCGCGCATATGCAAGAAGAATTGAGATTTATTTAATCCAATGGTTAATGTGTACTTTTCAACTCTTTTAAGAAAAACACCCACATTCTTAGAAATATATTACAAAAATACCACATTATCAAGATTTAAAGGGAAATTTCAATTCCAATCGAGGTGGAGAGTGACGGGCTAGTACCACACTATGATAGGAAAAATTACATTTCCTTGCGTCCAACTGTCCATTCCGTAATCCAAGAATCAGCACATGATCCAACCACTTATTTATTTAATACTCTCTCTTTCAAAAAAGAAAGACCAACAGGGCGGTCCCCACTCCCCTCAAACCCAGCTCCTCCCTCCACATTTACCCGCGCCACCATTCCAACCTAAAACCCATCACCATTGGCGGGAAAACTTCAAACCCTCCCAAACAACACACGGAACGAGGGAAAAACCCTAATTCCAAATTTCAAACCTCCTCTATCTCTCTCTTCCCCTGCACGCTTCTTGTTCTATATATAACTGCTCCTTCTGTCCTCTTTTCAAGTGCGCTAAACCTGTTCGACGAAAGTCCTCGCTGAGAACTTCTCCTAGTTTCGTCGATTTAGCGAGAAAATGTATGTCGTGAAGAGAGATGGGCGACAGGAAGCCGTGCACTTCGACAAGATCACGGCCCGCCTCAAGAAGCTGAGTTACGGGCTCAGCTTCGACCACTGCGATCCGGTCCTCGTGTCTCAGAAGGTGTGCGCGGGCGTCTACAAGGGCGTCACCACCAGTCAACTCGATGAATTGGCCGCAGAAACTGCCGCTGCAATGACCGCCAATCACCCCGATTATGCTTCCGTGAGTATTTTTTTTCCATCTCCCTCTACTACTGTTTAATGGGCTAGTTTGTTTACTTTATTTTATTTTGTCATTTCTCATTTCTAATTGTGCTCCCTTTTCGATCCGGTTTCAAGAAAACACGTTTCGTTCTTTTGGAGATGTCAAAGTAATAAATAAGATAATCTGTATGAAGGCGGTGAATGCGGATGTGGGTGATGGAGTTTACAACTGGCGGACGTAGGTTTTTTTTTTTTTTTTTTTGGCGGTGGACGTAGGGTTCTTATTGCAGGGGACCAAATCACAATTTCACAGAACCTCTCTTCATAATTTGGAGAGAACCTCTCTTCAAAATTTTTACGAACACAATTTTGAGAGATCCTCTCTTCAAAATTTTTACGAACACAATTTTGAGAGATCCTCTCTTCATAATTTTTACAAACAAAACCTAAAATAAAGTAAAATAATGATATAATTGGGAGGTGTATGGGGACCCAAGCCCCTGCTTGCACCCCCCATGGTCTGCCCCATTTTCCAAATAAATGGTTTCTTGTTCTGGGTTTGCTCTGTGTTCCCAACGCTTATTGGTTATTTGGGTTCTTTGATTCAGTTAAACATTCTATCAAGTTCATTATATTCGTAGATGTGGATTTTAGTTGAAATATTTGACTCCCATATTTTCAATTGGACATGGTCAAATTTAGGTCTACTTGTTGGATTGTGGATTTTGGTGTCGGGGGCATTGTGATGATGGATTAAAGATCTGTAAATGGGAGTGGTTCAAAGTCCTCATGTTAATGAGTTTAGTCGTACAAGGATCCCAACACAATGAATTTCTTTTACCTCTTGCGCATCTGCTACTGGTTTCATAAGTCACATGTAGTTGAACCTTTTGTATTGAGAGAAATTTAATAGTAAATCAACATATTCAAATGGAGCCAGTGTCCAATCCATTATGTTCTTCTGCTGATTTCAGACACGAGTTCTGTTATGTTTTTGTACTTTTCATTTTCTTTAGCACTCACGTTTGACTTTTGGCCTGGTTATACAGATGTGCACGTGTGTGGAGAAGTTTTTTTTTTGTTAGTGGCTTGTATTCTTTGTTCTGTGCATTAGTTGGTAACATATTCTTTTTGAGGCTAAATGTTATTTTAAATTGAGGGAAGTTGGTAGTTAGAGATAAAATAATTTTTGTGGTAAATTTGTGACGTTTGAACATATTTTGACTCAGTTGGCTGCTAGAATTGTCGTTTCAAATCTGCACAAGAACACCAAGAAGTCATTTTCTGAGACGTAAGTGCTTTCAATTTTTGAGGTTGGAAAACCCTTGTTTTCATTGTAAGTAATGTGATGGAAATATATAATGTTTTCCTGATCTGTGTGGTTATTGTAGGATCAAGGACATGTACAACCATGTCAATGAGAGATCCGGACAGAATTCTTCTTTGATAGCTGATGATGTTTATGAAATAATCATGAAGGTATTTTCAGGAGTCACTTATGCTTGTGAGTTTCAGTATGGACATATCACAGAATATAAAGATCTTAGTTTCCAGTTTCAATGTTAAAATTTGTGAAACACTTCATCCTTACTTGATGTTTGTCAAACTAGGTCGTGCAAAAGTCTGTGGTAGAGAACATGTTTGTAGTCCTTTACTTGCTATGGTCTTATTTTCATGGCATATGCACTAGCAGACATCACCTTTAGCTTTACAGAAGATCCCAAGGCATTAGCATCTGGGGAACTGCGCCAAAGCCAAAATATAGAGCTGAGCTACTACAAACAAAGCCCAACCTTTGAAGTTTATACCCTCAATTTTCGATGCAGGAGCACAAGAATTATAACCTGAGTTGCTCTATTGTTTAAACACTTGTTCCACAAATATGAATATCTCAGAACTCCTCCAAACAGAAAGTACAGCCTTTGTGCCTTCCTGGACTTGAAGGATAAACCCAATCGACGGGATGAGTACCAGGTAGCTGGTCCTTAATTGTCAATGAACTGGAAAAAACCAAAATGAACAGAAAACCAGGACACAGCTGTGACAGTATACATCACTGCACCAGTCAAAGGCACAAAGGTAAGAACAACTACTGGTTGTTGAATATCAGCAAATGACTAACAAGGAGGATGGAACATGTGAAAAACTATCCCCCTGTCTGACTATGTCAAAAGATATCCATACTCTAAGAGCAGTGCTATTCAAATTGCAAATCTGCAATACTCTTACTCACTTGTGAAATACAATAGGGAAAGTTTGGTATCTACCTTAACATTGGATAAACTTGTAAGTTTGTGTAGCATTTTGCAGTTTACTTGAATTTTGTAAGGCTATTTTCTAATTTACAAACGTGCCATTAATGAAGCTTTTACTCAAATTTGTATCTAGATTCGAGTTTGTTCGTTGCAGTTGTTTATACCAATTACCAAATGAAGTTCTTACTCCATTTTTTACTCAAATTTGTGTAGGACACCTTTTCGTCCTCCAAAACTCCTTTTTGCCCTCAAAAAGGTGATTTTGGTGGATGGTTTTGCTCCAACTCATTCCCCAAAACACCTTTTTGTTTCCATTCCTTCAAATAGGGATTACAATTTTTTTTTCATCCTCCAAATATAGAGAGGATGAAAGTACAATTCCTCTCAAATGGAGGATGGGTTGAGCACTATTTTCTCCAAAATGGAGGAATTGATGTCTAAACACCTCTAGGAGGATGGGTTGGCATTGGATTTTCCTCCAAAATGAAGAAATGGATGACATTTTGAAGGAATAGAGGATGGGTTGGAGATGCCCTAAAAGTAGAAGTAAGGGCCGGAAATGCTCTAAGTACTCAGAATGTTTCTTAAAAATCAATGAATACTAGGACGCGATGAAATGATTTCTCAAACTTCACCCATCGGGTTTGCTGAAGAAGACAACATCCTGAGTCATTGCAACCTCAAGAGAAAAAGCTAAAATGTTGAATGTCTTGGAATGTATAAATGTTTAATCATTGCCTCCAAAAGTTATTTGTGATGGGGTAGCTTCATTTTCCTTCACGCTTTAAGAAGTAGAATTGATTTTGCATTTTCATTTCCCTCCTCAAGTCTTAAACCAATGTTTATATTTTACATCAAATACATACTGAGTTCATCCATTTCTTATGAACATTTTTGGTTGTTACAGAATGCTGCTCGATTGGACAGTGAGATTATATATGATCGGGACTTTGACTATGATTACTTTGGTTTCAAAACCCTTGAGAGATCCTACCTGTTGAAGGTCCAGGGAAAAGTTGTTGAAAGGCCTCAACACATGTTGATGAGGGTTGCTGTTGGGATCCATAAAGATGATATTGATTCTGCTATCAAGACATATCATTTGATGTCTCAGAGATGGTTCACTCATGCATCGCCTACCCTTTTCAATGCCGGGACACCAAGGCCCCAAGTATGTTAATTTTGAAATCTTTTATGTACCATTGCTGTTATGCCAGAACATCTGATTCTGTGCCTTATTTGCTACATAGGAGATTTTTGGCCATTTTGTTGATGGATATTAGCATTTTAGGGCATTCCTAGTAGTTATGCATCTATATCTCTTTCCTCACTCAAGTTGCCCTGCTGATGTTTGTTGGCAGCTGAGTAGCTGCTTCTTGGTGTGCATGAAAGATGATAGTATTGAAGGAATTTATGATACTTTGAAGGAGTGTGCTGTTATCAGCAAGTCTGCTGGAGGAATTGGAGTCTCTGTCCATAACATCCGTGCAACAGGGAGTTATATCCGTGGAACAAATGGTACTTCAAATGGTGTAGTTCCAATGCTACGAGTTTTTAATGACACTGCCCGTTATGTTGATCAAGGAGGTGGCAAGAGGAAGGGTATGCTAATCATATTGTTTTGTTTTTGTTTTTATTTTTATTGTGATCTCATGATCGCATCCGAAATTCGGTTTTTGTTGCATTTAGGGGCCTTTGCGGTTTACCTGGAGCCATGGCATGCTGATGTATTTGAATTTTTGGATTTGAGGAAAAACCATGGCAAGGTAGATTGGCTTTATTCATGGGTTTGATGGGATAATTCTTTTAAATCACTTTTTATGATTTCTTTTACACCTGAACATCACTGACAGTACAATGTCTGACTGCAGGAAGAGCACCGAGCACGGGATCTATTTTATGCTCTCTGGATACCTGATCTGTTTATGCAAAGAGTCCAGAGTAATGATCAATGGTCTTTGTTTTGTCCAAATGAGGCTCCAGGTTTGGCTGATTGTTGGGGTGAAGAATTTGAGAACCTTTACACTCAATATGAAAGACAGGTAATTTTTTTGTTACTTGTTTGACTATTTTTGCTCTTGTATCCAGAAGAGTTAACTTAACAGGACTCATATAATGAATTTAGGGCAAGGCAAAGAAAGTTGTCCAAGCGCAGAACCTCTGGTTTGAGATTTTGAAATCCCAGATCGAAACTGGAACTCCATACATGCTATTTAAGGTGATCTAATAGGGGAAATGAACTTTCTGTTTTCATGTTGCTTTTCTGGTTTGAATTTTAGTGGTGTTTTTTTCTGACAGATGTCTCTTTTCAGGATTCTTGCAATAGAAAAAGCAATCAGCAGAATCTGGGCACTATCAAATCATCAAACTTGTGCACTGAGATAGTTGAGTACTCAAGTCCATCAGAAACTGCTGTATGTAACCTGGCATCAATCGCCCTACCACGATTTGTAAGAGAGAAGGTATAGATTGTTCAACTAGAATAAATATGTTGTTTGGTTTTTGTTGTTTTTGATTTGGCATGACTCTTTTTACTATTGCAGGGTGTTCCGTTAGAATCACATCCATCTAAAATTGTTGGCAGCAGAGGGTCTAAAAGCCGATATTTTGATTTTGACAAATTAGCTGAGGTCTGCTCTATTGTGCCTGCCTTTTGTCCCATGTCATTGGACATCCATCTTTTTGTCCTGTGAAGACACGTTATTTCGAAGTCAGGCCTGAACTTTAGTTTCTATGTGGTTTGGGCAGGTTACTGCAATTGTTACTGTGAATCTTAACAAAATAATTGATGTCAACCACTACCCGGTGGAAACTGCAAGAAGGTCAAATCTTCGACACAGGCCCATTGGTATTGGAGTTCAGGGACTTGCTGATGCCTTCATATTACTTGGCATGCCGTTTGATTCATCAGAGGTAAAAGCTAACTTCCCATTGTGCTCCTCTATTTCAGTTTCTATTTGGATCACTCAAGTATGATGATTTGTTGGATTTGGATTGTAGGCTCAAAAGTTGAACAAAGATATATTTGAGACCATATACTTCCATGCTCTAAAAGCTTCTTCTGAGTTGGCTGCAAAAGAAGGTCCCTATGAGACATATAGTGGAAGTCCTGTGAGCAAGGTATGCTTTCCAGTGATTTTTCAATGCTCGATGCTCTGATGACAGCTCTAGGAATTTACATCAGGGTAGACAAAAAATTTTTGTAGTTCTGAAAATTTTAATTTTTAGAACCAACAATTCTTGTAGGCATCTAAAACTCATTTTCACTTGATCAGCAAGATTAATAAAGGTGATTTGTAAAACTATCCATGTTATATGTCAGCTTTTGGCCAAAAAATTGGGCTGGGTTAAGATTAAGTTGGTATTGGAGTGATGAAGTGGATTCGGATCTCAATTTCTTTGGTTTTGATCCAAAAAGCCCTGTTAGGGTGTCCAATTTTAAATTTCTGTGTGACCAGATTGCTACTAAACCAAATAATCCATTTTACATAATATTTTTCATTTGCCTTGTGAGGACCCTCAGCTCCATGTGAGGCTACCAGCGACTGCCAGTGCTTTGGATGGTTATTATTCCAAGTCCTCTGTTTTTATTTTTATTTTTATGTCTTACTGTAATGTTTCAAAGTTACAATCGAATAGTAGTAATACATTTGGTCACCTAAATGTTTCATCAATGCTTATAAATGCTTTTATGGTACTCTGTTGTTTAGGGAATTCTTCAACCAGACATGTGGAATGTTACACCTTCAAGTCGATGGGACTGGGATGATCTTCGCGGTATGATAGCGAAGAATGGAGTGAGAAATTCACTTCTTGTAGCACCTATGCCCACCGCTTCAACTAGCCAGATTCTAGGAAATAATGAGTGCTTTGAACCGTATACCTCCAACATCTATAGTCGAAGAGTTCTGAGGTTTGTATTGCCATCATACTGTAATAAGTTACTTTTGAGTTCTAAGGTTGATTTTGTTTTTGTTTTTTTAAACTTTTTCCATCTAATGCCTTTTCTCTATTTCTCTTAATAGTGGTGAGTTTGTTGTGGTGAATAAACACCTTCTTCATGACCTAACCGAGATGGGTCTTTGGTCACCTACTGTTAAGAACCAGATAATTCACGAGGATGGATCCGTTCTGCAGATATCAGAAATTCCTGATGATCTGAAAGTTATTTATAAGTATGAATTTCTCTGTTTTGTGGGGTGTTCTTTTTCTGTCTTTATGTTTATTCTGCCGCTGGACTAAATGTTTCGCTGCTTCAGGACTGTTTGGGAGATCAAACAGAGGACATTGGTTAATATGGCGGTTGATCGTGGATGCTATATAGACCAGAGTCAGAGCCTAAACATACACATGGATCAGCCTAATTTTGGAAAACTTACTTCCTTGCACTTTCATGCATGGTCCAACGTAAGAGAACTAGTCTGATTAGTATAAAATTGGTGAATTTTTTTTGATGATTGAGTTTGCCATATATCCTCGGTCAAAGTTAGGTAGTCATTCTGATGCTTTTTATGTTGAAGATAAGGGCTTCTTAGGGTATATGTTTTTTCATATTTGGCTTTCCAAAGTTCCTCTTTTGAATGTGCAAAATGCCCATGGTCAGAAAAACACAGTAGTTGGATACTTGCCCTTTATAGGAATTAACGCTTGCAATATTTTTGGTATGGATTAATTTGTGATTAGCAGAGGAATATTCTGCATTATCTTCTGATCCGTTGTTTTCATTCTTGTTTATTGATAAAAAGGGTTTGAAAACTGGGATGTACTACCTAAGATCACGTGCTGCAGCTGATGCCATCAAGTTCACAGTGGACACATCTATGCTTAAGGTAATAGCCTGATTTGCTTACCTTAATCCTCATCAGTTGATCAAGAAATTTTCCTAGTTGATTGATATAAATGGCATTTACTTGCGATGCAGGAAAAACCCAAGATCGAAGACGATGACAGTGCAAAAATGTCACAGATGGTATGTTCTTTGACGAACCGCGAAGAGTGCATGGCGTGTGGCAGTTAAAAGAGTTTGTCACCAAAAGATATATCTTTTGTTGCATTTCCTTCTGACATCGAGAGGCAACCAGATTCGGCATGGCTGGGGCCTCTTTCTTACAATAGAGGTTGGCAATGGAAATACCTTTCCAAGCTCTCATATTTGGGGTTTGAATGTGACAAATATTGTAATATAAAGTCGGATTGGGATCAACAAACAAATGTATATGTTCAACTTGGTATCCTTAAGTTTCATGTGTATTGGTTTCACTGTTGGTAGGTGTGATGGATTTTGCTCTAATGTCATGGTAATTTTGAGTTGATTGTAATCATATCTTTTTTTGGTGTCGTTGAGTGATAATTTGGCTCCCATTCCATTCTATAACTCATGTGTACTACCTATTGAACAATAGGGATGATCCGTTAGAGCAAAATCCATGTATACTGCCAACTGAGAAAAGATTCATATTTTCTACAAAAAAATACTACCAATTGAACAATATAACCGGACAAGAAGATAGGGACGAGGGAGTATATTTCTGGCTTTTGGGTAAAGTACATTTGAGCCCAAGTAGGGATGCAAATTGGGCAGGACCAACCCAAAACAACTCGAGTTTAGCTTAGAAAAGTGGATTGGACAAATTCTAACATTGACAAACACAAGTCTAAGCTCAGACAAGAATTGTACAACCCAGAGTTGAAAATGGGCTGGGTATATTATTTCAAGTCATGTACTCCTATGTAATTAGGGCTACTGGTCTCTAACCCCAAATATATCCCAAAATATTTGTCCAGACGGCAAAAAGATAACTTAAAAAATAAAATACAATTTCTTCAAAGAAAGATTTAAAATTTTCCAACAATTTGCTCCTAGATATCCATGAGTTCCTTTCATTCATGAGAAATATCTCAATGTCCTTGAAAGAAATGTGAGATTTTTAGGTCTTCGTTTTGCGGACCAAACAAATATTTTGGGACGGAGGTAGTATTTTCATAAGTGAAAGTAAATTTATACGCCGTGTAACTATAGGCCGTGTACCAAATAAACTAAAACTCCCTTCCTAATCTGACCATTCTCTTTCTCAACTGTGAACTGGTTTTTAGTTGTGAACCCTGTATGTCTCTCTATATACCAATGCGCCAACATGCATAATCACTCTTGAAAAACCCATGTCAAACAATTCTGTGTTGATTTTCTCGGATAACCTAAGCCCTCCCAATTGGCTCTGACACGTGTTAAACAAGTTAGGGTCCGGATCCTCTCCACTCCAAATTTTGGACCAAACGAGACAGTCTAGATCGGGATCGTCTATTGATATAGTCAAAGTGAATGGGTGAAATTTGTTCAAAAACTCTTCTAGGTAAGATTTAATAACTCTTACATGGAAGAGTTTTGAAAAAAATCCAAATCATTCATTGCAGCAAATGAACTGTGCACATATGGGCTGTCTCGTTCACCCCAGACCTTTGGATTAGAGAGGATCCATTGCCATGCTTGGACACGCCTGAGTTACAAACACTAAGGCCCCGTTTGATAACAGTAATAGATGGGTGAGATTCGTAAGGAGATGAGATTAGGATTGAGATTGGTAATGAGAATGGATTGGTAAGGAGAAAGGATTAGTAATGAGTATATTTGTTTGAGATGTGATTGGATTATGGGATTATTAATATCATGTTTGTTTGATATGAGATTGGATTGATAGAAGGAATTGGTAATGAGAATGGATTAATAAAGAGAATGGGTTGGGTTTGTACTATTAATACCATTTCCCCAGGGTATTCCTAATACCTCCTAATCCCCGGCTTGCTAGTCCTAAAGACTAGCAATCCTAATACCTCCTAATCCCCGGCTTGCTAGTCCTAAAGACTAATAATCTCAATTCATTTTGGGTTACCAAATATAGTATTAGTAGTGCTATGGAATTGGTAATCCAATCCCAAGAGCTAATATGGTTATCAAACGAGGCCTAAAATTATTTGGAATGACACTAGAAATTGAGACCTATATTTATCCACTATCTCAATTTTCTTACATATTGAAAAACAACATTGAAACTTCTATAGCAAGTACAAATTTTCTAGAATTTTCTTGCTATAATTAATTATAGTCAATGCATGGCAGTATTTTGACTGAAATGGGAAGATAGACTACAAAAAGCAAATAATAAAAAAGTAAACAAGAAAAAAGCAACGTACGACTATCTTTATTGGAGACTTGAAAATTAAAGAAACATGTACTTGAAAATTCATACATGCATGAACTTTAAACTTGAAAAATCTATAGAAACATGGTTAATTAGGACAAGGAAAAGTCTACAATACATACCCCTTAAAAGGGTGTACCATATGCACATATTTTATGATTTATTTATAAAATTTTAGTGTGTTTCGTAACTTTTGTTCTAGAATTCATAACCTTTTAACAGTACGATTCGTAACATTTTCATTATGATTCATAACATTTTGATGCATCTCGTAACATTTATACGATTCGTAACTTTTTAACAATACGATCGTAACACTTTCTTGATAATTCATAACATTTTGAAGGGTGCATATGATACACACCCAAATAAGGAGTGTGTATTGTAGTCTTTCTCGAAGGACAAAACCTAATCAATGGTCTTATAAGTAGATGTTCGAGTCAGTTTATGCATATCTACTTGAGCAGAGTTTGGGATGCAAACGAACAAAGCTGCTTGCTAGCAACTCGAGACTTGGCTCGTTAGGATAGCTCGGTTCGGCTCGTTTAGGAATCAAGCTGAGCTTGAGTTTTGGGCTCATTTAGTAAATGAGTGGAGCATAACACTCCAAAGCTCGACTAAAAAAAAGTAGACTTGGCTCGTTTATAGAGGCTTGTCGAGCAAATGAATCAGGCTCGGCTTGTTGAGGGCTCGAGCCAAACTTGAACACAACAAAGCTCAGCTCGGTTTGTTTGTAGCCCTAGCAGGAGTTAACAACCATGTAACTGTTTAGTGACTTCAAAAGTTTTTACCTACAGTGTGAGTTGAACCTACAGATTTGAAAATATACATTTCTTTACTCGTTTTCATGCACTCACTGGACTAATTCCTTGGAGTTGACGTAACCTCTGCTTTAGCAGTCGTACTTTGATTTTAAACGTATTTGGTTACGAGAAAACAGGGGAAAAGTAACGGTCCTCTAATGGCTCTATTTGACAAAATTCAGTTATTTGAAGACTCGGCCAAACGACGATTAAGAGTATCAAATAATGATGGATTAAGTAAAGAGTCAAAAGCAAATGTCTTGTTTGAAAATTGAAACATATAGGAGGATATATTTTTATTGATAATGCAGGGTGTCCGGGTCAATTTACGCGCATCTCAGACTAATTCCTATAACCCTCCACATATCCGTTTCACATGTTTACGCGTGGAGTGAGATAACTGCAATAATTATGGCAAAGAGAATCGAATCTGAGACCTTAAAACATTATATGAAGTGTTAATGGATTGGGGGCTCTCACATGCATGGTAACTTAATTTTCGAAATTGGGTCAACTTTTGAGTAATCCTTGTGTGGAAGGGAGGATAGCTCAAAACACATGCTTGTACGGACTGCAAAAAGGAATATTCACATTTTGAAAACCTGAGTTCAAAAAACAAAAAGTTGAAGGTGTAAAAATATTGAATAACAAGCAGAGAAAATTATCAATTCTATCATGTTCCAAAAAAAAAAAAAGCAGAGAAAATTATCTACAAAATGACCTAAAATCATTAGGAGTCGAAAAGTCAATTAGATGTTCCAACCTTAAAATTCAAGCTCTAAATTTGCAGAGTGTAGGCCCCGTTTCGCTAAGGTTCTCATTTTTTAAGTACTTATTTTCCGTTTTCTGAGACAAGTCATTCTCTCACAATACATCATTTTTAATTCAAAAAATAAGTACTTATTTTAGCAACGCACCATGGTTGTTATGATTAACAAACCGATCTTTCTCCTTTTTTACCGCTGAAATTGGCCGATGGTTTTGTAGCTCCTATTGCGGGTTTCAAGTCCTACAAATTTTTTTGGTAGCCTTGTCGATAGATTGCGTTGGGTGTAGACTATTATTGCACATATTTAAACACGTGACACTTTTTTTTTTTCTTCAGCTCGAGCCCATCTCATGAATTATTTAATTTACTCACTTTGACTAATAAAACAACTTTATAGTCCAAGAATAATCTAAAAGATCAAAACAGAGGAAGTTAAACAACGGTCGTAATATAACGGCTCTACTGGACAAAGTTAGTTTGTTGGGACTTGGCCAAACGAGGAACAAGAGATTAAGATAATGATAGGGTTTAGGAGAAGAGTCAAAAAGTAAATGACTTGTTTACTTAAAACATATATAGTTTAGCATTAATTAATTTGTTGAAATGTAATTAGGGGATTGCTTGTGGCTCAATATCTTTGAGTTGCGTACGTATATAGGGTTGACTTGTGGGGAACGTACGGATGGCTCAACAGCAATGCAAATGTCGTCTAACACCTACTAATAAGTAGAGCAATTCGATCGTAAAAGAGATTTAAATTATATGTGCGTGTAGCGCCGTAAACTTCTAGGTTATACGCATATCCAATCAACAAGTGGCACTTGAATTCTATACACGTACGTGTGATTGGGATACGAGTTTCAATTGTTGGTTGGATGACATTGGAGACGAATAGAATTTAATCTTTATAAAATCTAAATTTTGCGAACCTGAGTTTAGAAAATGAATTCAGATTCCTGATGTAAATTGAACGACATCCTCAATAATTATAGGTTAGAGTTGGGGAAATCTATTAACCTCGAAAAGTCTGGTATTTGTTTCTCTGGCAATACCCCCTCCCCCCGGCGGCCTGAAATTTGTTCTATGTAAGTACTTTGGCTAAGTCACATAATGCGCAGTGAGTGTGGTCCCATGCACACGAATAGAATCTAATATCTTCATAAAATCTACATTCTTGCGAACCTGAGTTCACAAAATGAATTCAAATTCCTGATGCTAAATTTAACGACGACGAGTAGATAAATTTAATTATCTACAAATAAATATTTGTCCAAGATACCAAAAACTAATAGGAAATGGTATGGAAATCCTTTCTTTGCTGATTAAAAAATAAAATAAAATAAAATAATAATCAAATGGTTAAATAGATAATGTAAAGTTGAAATCACAGATTGAATTTCGCTTACTGGTATTATTTAACGACAACGTATAGAGAAATAAATCTACAAATAAATATTTGTCCAAGATACAAAAAAACTAAAAGGAAATAATCAAATGGTTAAATACATAACGTAAAGCTGAAATCACAGAATGAATTTTGCAGAGTGGTATTATCGCGATAATTATGAACCATTGTTTTTTCCAGACGAGTCAATCTCACAAATTAATTTCAGATTGACTAAGAGCATCTCTAACCTAACATCCTCCATATCTTCATTTTCGAGGACCAAAATATTATTTTATAATCAAAAGTACATTTAGAGGGTTTCATTATTTTTTTTATGGGCAAAAGATAAAGTTTTATTAAAAACGGGGAAAAGGGAAAGGGAATCCACCAAAGAGTTGGATGAACATCACAAGGGCAAAGCCCAAAACACCAAAGGGCTACAGGGTCCACAACAAAGAGAAACAATAAAGCCGAACTCATATCCAAAATAAACAAGGAAAAACCCCAAACACCCAAACCCGGCCCAAGCCTGGGCTGGCCCACCGAAACCAGTCCCCAAACCCTAACCACTTTGGCCACTAACCCCGTACAAAACACCGGAGACCAGTCTCGCCGTTAAGCAGAGCCGACCTCTCCCAAATGTAGAGGCCGGCGGCTAGAAAACGGCCTACGAAAGTGGGAACCACAGCAATTAGAGCCAAGGGAGACCAAAACCTCCACCACAGCTGCCAAATCCAGCTAATCCCCAACAGTCACGATCTTCACCAGCAGCAGCAGCACTCCAACGCGACGAAATGACAACCCCATGCCCGGCTGAGAACTCCGAACAGGCGCCGGCCGGACTTCGACACACAAAGACGACAAGAGATCCTAGCCATGAGAGCCGTATCCACCTCACCAACATCGGAATGAAACCATCACCGATCAACACTGCTATCATCTCCAATCGTTTTCCGAATAGATGAAAAAAAAACCTGCAAAACAAAATAATAGACAAACAGCTACCAGAACACCATCCAAGCCGCCCCACCACCACCCACAACCTACAGTTCCAGATCCAGATCCAGACCACTGCCCCGACCAGACCACCCAAAAACTTCAACGAGAAACACCCAGACCGTTAGGCTACCGGATCGAAGGAGCCATGGAACCTCCGGCGGAGACAAATTAAAACCGCCTCGTCTTCCAAACCAAGGAAGACGGTAAACCATTGAAATTGAGAGGGGGAAAGGGAAGATCGTCAGGAGAAGGAGGGTATGAGGGAATAGATCGATAGAGGGGGAGAGGGAGGAAAATGGGCCCGGGGGGAGGAGCAGCCCCCCTCACCCCCCCCCCCCCCTCCCCGCGGCGGCAAGCGAGGAAATGGCAACCTAGAAGCGAGTTAGAGAGAGGGTTTCATTATTTATAACAACTCCAACCCAATACTCCATTTCTTCCTTTATATTTTAAAAAACTCACTCTAAATTTCAAACTTCATCACTTTCCCTCTAAAATTCAAATTATCATATATTTCTTTCTTTGTAAATAAATATTCAAGATTGTCTTATTTTAAAGATATTGTAAATATATATCTTTTGATTAGTACCAATTTTACAAAGGATAAATGTACCAAAACCAATTTGATGTTAAATGGAATAGGAAAAAGATGAATAGTGAAATGGAGGAGATACTCCATAAATGGTTTATCCTCCAAATATGGAGGATGAAAACCAGTCCTCCAAAATGGAGGCAAATATGGAGGATGCGTTGGATTGATTAATTCCTTTAAAATGGTGGAATGGAGAGAGATATGGAGATATGGAGTATGCATTGGAGATGCTCTAAGTGAGGCTTAAAACATAACGCTAGTAACACATCCATATAGGTAATTGGTAAAGAGCAGTGGTGACTCTAGAAATTTCTGTTAGGATATTCAATGAAAAATTCAGAACAATAATTTTGTAAATTACTCCCTCCGTCCCAATTTGATTGTCCCTCGTTCTATTCTAACCGGCTAAAAAATAAGTTATATCTTTAAATCTATAATGAATTTTATATCGAATATGAATTTTGTTTGATAGATCTCGATTAGTTCTATAATACAATTTTTTCAAAATCACATAAAATATTATAAATTACAAGATATAATCCATTGAAATGTGACACGAACACCCAAAAAAGGCAATTAAATTGGGACGGATGGAGTAGTATATATGTAGAAGATAATATAAGTATATTGATAGCAACATTTTCACGTACGAATTGCAAATATATATGGAAATATTACACTTCCCATCGTGAGTTTTCATACGTCCAAATTATTGCTTAATAGACTTAATAGCTCCAATTCAAATGCTATTTTAAATGTGTGTTTTCCGGTGTACACACGTTAAAAAATGTACATAGTAATAATTCATTTATTTCCTCTTTGAATAAGCAAATGAGTCTTTACAGTATTAAAAACTCGCTAAATACTAAACTCACTTTCTTTTAGGAATGCCAGATAGATTCGGACCAGGGTCAGATCGATTCTTTTTTTTATCTCTATATGCGACATTCCCAAGAGGCCAAAGGCGATTCTCTTATTCTCTTATACGTTCTTTTGTATATTTTTTTTACATAATTTTTAATTTAATCTCGTATTTTTTGATCTTCTTACCTTCCGAATAGTTTTTTGGTTGTGCAATTCAAGAGAATGCTGATCGTGGGTTGTACCTGGTCCAAAACCAAATGGACATACTATTTCTTTTGACTTTTTGTGGGTTGTTGGGTGTTCAAAATTAGTTGAAAAGGGTGTTCGCATGAAACATTGAACACTATTTCATGCATGTGCCGCTGAAAAACGGTGAAAAAGAGGAAGTGTTTCTCCAACTTGAAAACCAGTGGCGGAGCGATGTTGGTGTCTGGGGACTCCAGCTTTGATACCTCAAGCTCTCGAGTTTTAAAATTTTTTTTTTGTATATATTTAATTTTTAATAGTATTGATGATTATTCGTGTATAGCTACTTATTATCTTAATAATTTTGGTTTGATTTGATAAAAAATCGATTCTTTTACATTCTCATTTCTCAATTTCTTTTATTAAAAAAAAATAAGCACGTAATAGTTGAAGTAGCCTAAAGAAAAAATACAAAATGATTGATATATTTTAGCTGCATTAAGTTAGGATCAGTTCAATTTACAAATATAATGTATTGAAAAAAAAAATTATGATATAATAAGAATACGTTCCAATAAAAAAATTCGTCTACTAAGCCGGGGCCCCCCGGGTTCACAATCTTGGCTCTACCACTGTTGAAAAGATTTTTTTTTAATTTTCTTTCACCTTGACTTGAAAAGATGTTAGTTGTAACAACAAAGAAAAAGAAGGTAATCTACAATGTTGAAAATAACATATGAATATTGTTGAAGTAGAGAGAAAAGCTGAAAACTTTATGTTTATAATACTAGTAATTAATAATGAAGAAAAACTTAAATATAATAAGTTAAGTAAAATGAAAAACGCATGCAATCATGCAGAGGCTTCATTTCTTTTTTCCCTTATTAAGTTAATTAAGATTGACTTGCTTCTTATCTTCTTCTAATTTGGCTTAAACAAAGGACCCGGCTTCAATTAAGATTGACTTGCTTCTTATCTTCTTCTAATTTGGCTTAAACTAAGGACCCGGCTTCTCTACGGTCTAACTGCGGAGAGCCCATGTTGTATCACAGTTATTCATCTTTGCATTCAACGGTCCAAATTTTAAAAACTTTTCTAGGGAAAATTTTCCGCTGAAAAGTTAAATTTTTTTAAAATCTCAACCGTTAAAAACACCATCCGACGGTTGCGAACACTCCAACTCCAGCTCTGCGATTCATGTTTGGACTACAGACAAGCCTTAGTGCAAAACAAATTACAAACTTTTTTAAGCATTTGATTGGTTTGGTAGTCCGGGTCACCACCGTGGACTTTGACGAGTGGAGGTGTATTATATATATACAACACCTCAAAACAGTGACAGTAGAGGGTGGACAAATACGCTTGGCAACTACCCAAAGTCGAACCACTGAAAATCAAAATAACAGTAAATGAGGATGGCGATCATTGACAAAGTGGGTCAGCGTACTGGTCAACTTTTTGCACGTTGATTGTTTGGGTTTTTTTTTTCTTTTCTTTCAATATTATATACATTAATGGGAGTTAGCGAGGTGTTAGTAGATTAGTCCACAAAAGGTTTCAGAGACTATATTCAAAGCCTTGAATCCCAAACGCCCACTACGAGGCTCAAACTTTGGCCTCCCACATAGGAAAATAAAATCGGATGTTGCCATAAATTCACAATCGGACATTTGTAAATTTACAAAATTTGTCCATTACGATAAATTTGTCGCATAACTATAGGAAGATAAACAAACATGAGAAATTTACCATATATATGGCTTATATAAAAAATACTCTCTCCATCCATTTTTAAGTGTTTAGTTTCATAACTCCAACTTATTAAAGAGATATCATCATTACACATTTCACATTAAATTTTACCTCCATTATTTCTACTTATACTCTCTATGAAGACATCATTATTACACTTTTACTCACTAACTTTTCAAAATGAAATCTACTTTTAGCGACAAGATTGAAAGTGTATCAACTTTTAGCGACAAGATGAAAAGTGTATCAACTTTTGCCGGGATTTTCTGGTGGGTCTTGTGGAGGTGAGGCTGCTGTTGATCTCTGGTGGCTGTGGCCTGTGGGCGAAGTCAATAAGGAGTTGATGTTGGTGGGGCTTGATTCTCTTCGGCTGGTGTGTGGTGGGGCACAGGAGAATTGGTGGTTCTGATTGTTGGTGGTGATGGCTGATCTGTGGTGGGGTTATGGTTAGGTTGAGGTGTGTGGGCTGGGCTTGGGTTGTGGTGGGGTGGCCTGTGGTGGGGTGGTTGGGCCGTTCTCCGGGGTAGCTATAGGGGCTTGTTCCCCCGGCTCCGGGGACGGAGGTGGCAGCGGTTTCTTAGTTTGTCCTTAGCGAGTATTAATTATCAAAACACTTCTTGAGCCGCCATTTTCCCTATTTTTTACCCATATAGACATAGACCCCTATGGTGATCTGGGCTTGGCCCATTGAATGCTCTATTGGTTTCTTACTAACTTGAGTTTTGCTTTGTAATCATTTTTCTTCTCAATAAAATCTTTTTGCTTCGCTGTTCAAAAAAAAAAAAAAACTTTTATTAAAAGACAACTCAAAACAGAATACTGGACACTAAAAAATGGACGGAGGTACTAATTATATGCATAGAAGATAGATTAAGCAGTTTAAATAAAAATTTATGAACTACAGAAATTACTAAAATGAGCTTTTGATTGAATGGTTGAAAATTTACTGAAAATTACAATGATTTGGAGAAGAAAGATGAATACATTTCAATATTTCTACGGATAGGAGATTTGTTTATCAGAGGAGAATGGGTAGGGTATTTTATGTCTGAAAGTGTGTGAATACAATAGTGAAGGTCTTCTTATATAGGAAAGGAAAGCAGAAATCAATTGAGCTAGTGGAATTGGAATGCCGCAACTCTGTTTCCGCTTTTGGTGGTGGTGTCTTGCCGACTGAATACCATTAGGGCTAGAGGTGCCGGCAAACATGTAAGGTTTATCCTTATTTTAGTGCTTTTGAGCAAGTTGTTGATTGAAATAGCCAGGGTAGCTAGCTAGCATCAAATAGGAATTCAATGACTCTTTCTCCGAAATATGAATAAAAAGTCTTTGATGAATAGTGGAAAAAATCAATATTTACTATTTATTGATTGAATTTTTTGGCATTTTTATGCAAATGGGTCCTGAGCATTTGGAGCAGCAAATTATATGCGTCTTTTTTTGGAGTAGAGATTATTCATCTTGTAGCTGTTTAGCCAATTTTATAATTCAGAACTTTGTGACTTTGGACTTGGATATTTAACTTTTGAAGGTTCAGAAAAACTGCCTGTTGGGCTTCCTAGTCTTACAGTTGACATTTCAAGTGGGCATACTTGAGGTAGTTGTGTGAATAAGATTTTGCTGGGGAAGGGTTTGGGACTGACGGGGGTTGGTTCCTGTGGATGGAAAATGCTAAAGGATACGTGTTGTGCTCCCTTTCCATGAAAATGCTTTAGGATTTGCATATTCACTTTTTTTAAGTGAATAATATTAATTGTTTTATAAAGATAAAGTGGACACCTACCTATTATTTGATGTCCAAAATAATTAAACAATGGACTAAAACTGGCATTGGTCCCCTTCTAACAAAAAGGGCATTGGGAGGATTAGTGGTCATGATGATCTCAAACTTAGGAGTTTACTCTCTCTTATGGTCTCAGGTTTGCAACCTCTTAGAGCAACAACACCGGTTGCTAACATTCTAGAAAATTTGTTACAATTTCTCAAAAATGGTAAAAGAAATGGCGGGCAACTACCAACCCACATCCACATACTCAAAAGTTTTTCAAATATGACAAATGCCATTTTATTTGCCAAATTTGAGAAAATATATGGCAAGGCTGCAATTTCTTATTAAGAGAGGGAGAAAAATGCAAAATGGCATACATGGGTGTTGCACCCTTGCTTTTTTTTTTTGGCAAAATGACACTATTCATTAGCCAAAAATAAAAATGGCAATGATGAAATAGCAAACACTGATGTGGATGCTCTTAGGTTCTATCAATTCCTTTAGGACCAGTCCATATAACGCTTTGCTTTGGCTTCAATTGGAACCCCCACAAAGACCCGTAAATGAGTGGTGGGATTGGTTCTTCAAAATTAGTCGAGGTGTGTGTAAGCTAATTCAGACACCTGAGTCATAAAAAAAAAATGGAGTCAGATCCCATCCACTATACCTTTCCCTCCCGTCCCGTCAGTTCGGCATTTTGTGGGCCATTCCCGAGCTCACAACAATGATAGAAACTATTCACTTTTTAGAGCTTGTCGAGAACAATGACCACATCAAAAATCACGTTGATCGGATACCATTTGATGTCATTTCAAAATGTATTATGTTTTGGAGAAATGTGTTGAAAGGTTGCAATCCTGTGTTGCACTTTTTTTAAAAAAAACCAACATTAATGCATTTTGAAATGATATCAAACGGTATTCAATTAACGTGATTTTTGGCATGTCCGTTGTTATCAACGAGCTCTAAAAATAAACGGTTCCGATCACTATTGTGGGCCCCGCAAAAGGACGAAGTGGATAGGATCGAAGTGAAAGGTATATTGGATGGGATCTGACTCCTACAAAAAATACTCCCTCCATTCTCATTCTTTAGTTCCTTTTGGAAGTTCATGCCATTTTTCAATTGATTATATCTTGTAATCTATAATTTTTTAGGTGATTTTGAAAATATCGTTTAAAAGAGCTCATTGAGACCTATCAAACAAGATCCATATTGTATATAAAATAATATTATCAATTAAAAAATATAATTAATTTTTTATTCGATTGCGATAGTATTACCAAAAGAATGTGGACGGAAGAAGTACCGTAAGCGTTTCCATCTCTTTGTTCAAAAAGCTTTCACATGATGATGTAAAGATGTAACCGCCCGCATATCTGATCTCACTTAATTTTATGCTACATACAGAAACGCGTTTTGACCGAGACAGCGGTAGTCAACGGCCGCCTATAATACTCCGACAACACTTGATTCACATCCCTCTCCGATGTATTCATGGGGCCGGCGCCTTTGCCTAATTCCCAAAATATCAAATCTGTGTCCACATCGATACCGGTACGCGACAATCGTTTATACTCCACACACAATGCATCTAATCACTCCTTGGGTATCTATATTGAGTGGAGCTCATTTCGAGTTTCATATGAATGATTTAAGACATTCGATTTGTGGCCGGAAACTATTTTTCTGGCTAGCCTTCTACATAACATAACAAAACGATTCGATGGAATATGAATAAGTGTTTGATCAATTCGGCCAATTTTTGGTAGTTTGAAATTTGCAATCTAAACTGCGTAGCCAAATTACCCGACAGATTGAGAAATTACTACGAGCTTGCTTCTGATCATGCATGGTGGACCGTACGTAGCGTGCCGCTATGTCGTGATCATATGCCTTTTTTCATTTTACCTATATTCTGTAAGGTTCAGAACTAAGGTCCAGATTGGATGCAGGTCAACGAGGGGATGAGTTAATACCTCGGATGAGAAGGTGATGTGACACCTTTGCCTTGGTTTGGCAACACAGTTCACACTCGACGGATTTCAACCCAAGTCACTATTGCAATGATTTATGAAGGTTTTGGGGTATTATTTATGGATAGTTAATTAGTTAGTCCAGGTGGATGAGGCCCTCCTGGCCTCATCCCCAATCTCCCTCTATTCCAACTACAAAATAATTTTATTCCCTATTTTATCCTCATTTAAATCAAATACTATTTTATTTTTTCATTTTTTACTATTTCATCCAAACCAACTACTTTTTTTAATACCTCATACTTTTCTTATCACTTTCATAAATAATATCCCTTAAACTCATGCCGCATCCAATCGGACCGTAATGACGTATGAATTCTACATGGGAAGTAGTTGTAAAATATGGGGTACAAGTTTCATATCATCATCATATCATATCTCATATCATATCATAGTACTAAAAAGAGAGAGAGAGTGAGAAGTCGCTCTCATTTTCTTTCAAGCCCAGTAGATCTCTTGAAATGGCTGCATGTCGGCTGCCGATCGATACTGCCGACTTACCTATTACTATTATTACTAATTATAAAAAGAGAAGTTCCGAGCAGTTTCCTGCATATTTATGTAGTATTTATCCTCTGATCGTCGATTTATTCATCAATGTGAATGCACACAATTTTGTCCCTTTGACTCCACACGTACTTCACGCATAACATTTTCTAATTTCTTGTCTCACCGCCTGGCGCCTACCTTATCCACCGAACAGTTCTTGCACGTGCGTTTTCTAATTATAGTACTAGTACTACTCCATTAAAATAATACATATTCCTACCGTTCTAGTACAAGGTGTATTAAACACACGCAATAGGATGCATGATAACGATTTTAATTTGCACTTTAAAATTTGGCTTATATATATATACACACACACACACAATATGCAAATACTAAAAAACACATGAAATCATTTACCTAGGATGCAAAACCAGAAAAATGAGTTCTATTCCTTTTGCACACATTTTACACACTCCCGTAGAATTTTGCGAAAGAATTATTCAGTGCCCTAGGGGACTAGGACCGGCGACCGTCATGTAGTGTGTTAGATCTCTTCTCCACAATACATTGATGTGGAATCCAAAGTTGAGAATGATTCCTCATAAATATAAGCTAGAGAAAAATTTTGAAATATCACGTGGCGATACTTTAGATGCACTAATTAAATAAGCAATTTTATCTTTTTGTGAGGTCCACGCAGTGTATGAACAGTCCATAAAATATGGGTGGATAAATCTGCTTGTATAAGTTGCTTGTGATTCTAATTCTTGGTTGGAAAAGTATGATATGGGTGCGTTGAGTTGGTATATGTTCGTAAAAGGGATTACATTTTTATTTTTGTAGTAATATTTTATACACTAAGTTTTTTTTTTGGGGGTAAATTATACACTAAGTTTATCAAATGTAAAAGCTAAGTTAACGAAAAGGTCCAATCAAGCAAACTTCCGTCAGGTTATATTGGACAGTACTATTTTGCCTTGAACAACATAAACTAGAAAAATAATTTAAATTAGCTAGCCGCAAATCGAGTACACGTGCAAAATACCAAAATCTCGAGATATATATATATATATATATATATATATATATATATATAAAACATAAATATATGTATGAAAAAGTTTCCTACTTTAATTGTATGCTTCATTGCATATATACCTACCAAGATATGACTCATTCGAATAATTCTTTTACCATCTATAAAATAAACAATAAACATCCAATTAAGTGGCCGGACATGGGGTCGTTATCCATAAGGGGCTGTTGTGGCCTCAAGGACAACAACCCCCCTCAATCCTGAGTGACAAGGGCAAAGCGTTGTTGTGGGCTCAAAAAATATTTGGATATGATCACACTACGTGTCATTGGATAATATAGTACTAACAACAATATCTTGAGATTAAATTTTAATTTATTCAAAAATAAAAAGTCGAATGACTGAATGTTATTTTGAAAAATTATCCTATACGACAACTTATGCCTCATAATTCGGTCCCTCTATCGTGAGTTTTCTTAATTTTTTTTTTCTTCTCTCAAATCACTAGAGATTTCTCTCAATGTATCGAGAATTACAACCGTGCTACTTGCACAGATTTTTGTGCACATATGATGCACATACATTGTTGTGGGGCCCATATCGAGGTCCCACAAAATGATCCGAATCGCTCATCTTTTTAAAATATTTTTTGGAAGGTTCCTGTAGAAAATCAGCTCTAACAGATATCGATAAAGGCTTTCTCAGAATTCGTAAGGCAAAACAGAATGATTTGCCCTACGATTTTTTAAAAACCCCTTACCGATATCTGTTGGACTTGATTTTTTTATAAAAACCCTCCAAAAAATATTTTAAAAAAGATGAGCAATTCGGATCATTTCGTGGGACCCCGATATAGACCCTACAAAAATATATGTGTAAAATATGTGCGAAAACATCCGTGTGGGAATCATTACTACGAGAATTATTAGGTTCCAAACGAATACCATACTCTCCTTGAAGTGAAAGACTCTCTCTCAGATAACCCGAACGCACTTCTAAATATTTAGAGGGTGTATCTTCCTCCGACCGCGACTCCTAAAAAGTTCCGGATCCCATAAGGATTCCTTACGGCTTTACCTTGCAGGTATTCCTTTTCCCGAGCCAATTTCGACAATCCGAGTCACTCAAAGTGTGCAGAACGTGATTTTAAGAGTACTCGCAAGAAATTAGCAAAAAAAATGATTAGGAAGGGCTTAATCCGAGCAGTTTTATACTGAACCGTTCAATAAAAAACTGTTCAGATCAAGCCCTTCCCGATCATTTTTTTTGCTGATTTCTATCAATGTCCTTAAAATCACGTTCTGATCACTTTGAGCGGTTCGGATCGTCGTAATTCGATTGGAAAAGGAGAGTCTCGCACGGTAAGCCCGTGCAGGATCCCTTATGGGAACCGGACTCTATATGTGTGTGTGTATATATCTATATATATATAGAGGAATTTTCAAGTGAGGGATCCCTCATTTTTTTAAAATGAGGGAATTTCATTTCCAGATCAAATTTTCAAAATTCGAGCCGCTCAATGTGTGCAGAACGTGATTTTAAAGGTACCCGCAAGAAATCAGCAAAAAAAATGACCGGGAAGGGCTTCATCCGAGCAATTTTTTTTAACCGTTCAATGAAAACTGCTCGGATGAACCCCTTCCCGGTGATTTTTTTTGCTGATTTCTCGCGGAGACCCTTAAAATCACGTTCTGATCATCGAAATTCAATCGGGAATGGAAGTCTTTAAAATGAGGGATCCCTCACCGGAACCTAACTCTCTCTCTCTCTCTCTCTCTCTCTATATATATATATATATATATTAACATAATGGATGATGCTAGTGTCCCCGATCATTTTGGGGATACCATAATTTTTGACATAACCGACCATTACAAGCATAACAAAAACCAGTGAACGTGTATAATCAAGGCCTTACAAAGGCATAAAATTACGGTGTCCCCAAATGACGGATGGTTATACACATTACTAGTTTTTGTTATGTTTGTAATGATCAATTATGCCAAAAATTATGATATCTCTAAATGACGGGTGGACACCGTAGCATTTCCCATAATACTATTACTCACATATTTAGTACTCCCTCCGTTCCAAAATGAAAGTCCATCTTTCCTTTTTGAGTTGTTCCAAAATGATGGTCCTTTTCCAAAAATGGAAGGAAAAATTTGGTGATTTTCCAAAAATATCCCTCATAGGTGAATATAAATGTTGTAAAGTATGTAGAATATAGGGGTAATGGTGGAAATGATAGGTATTGTAGGTGTAATAATTGCATGTCTCTTTAAATAGTTGGAATCCCCAAGAGGGACTCTCAATTTGGAACGGAGGGAGTACTTGTCAAACGCCCTGGAAACAGTGAACCAAAAAGACAAAACTAGAAACAGCCCTTTTTGGATCAAAAAAAAAAAAAAGAAACAGCCCTTTTCACATTACAAGGAAGACCGCCTCGTAGACGTTTGTCTACACCGCCACCCCCAGTTCCTTGCTTATTTAAAAAATACTACTAGTCTACACCGCCACCCCCAGTTCCTTGCTTATTTAAACGTTTGCTTGGATAGGAGTTAACCTGTACTTGTCAACGTTGTCCATTTGGAACTTTTTCTTTTTCTTCGCAAAGAAATCAACTCTAGTACTATTTTTTTAGGAACGAGACTATTATTACATGTGTGGGTTGAAGGTGGCGAATTCAAGTAGCTCCGGCGGGAAGGCGAGTTCTAGGCAGAGGGATGAGGAGAGGGAGAGGGAGAGGGAGAGGGAGAGGGGGAGAGAAGATGGGTTGCTGTCGTCGCAACTACCGCAACTGACTATGCTGTCCGGGTATAGTAGAGAGGTGGAGATATCCGCGATGGTGTCGGCGCTGGCCCATGTGGTGGCCGGAGAAGGGAGCGGAGGAGATTATGTGAATCAACCGGATGTGTTTTTGTGGGGTGGTAGGGAGAAGAGAGGCCGTGAAGAGGAGGATGGTGGTGGTGGAAGGGTGTCTGAATCCATTGCAAGAGGTTCTTCTGGAGCTTATGGCGACAATATTTCATTTGGTGATTCATCATCTTTTTTGAAAGGTTAGCTTCTCTCTCTCTCTCTCTCTCTCTCTCTCTGATTATCGATCTTCTTTCAGTGTTGAAAACGATGGTTCACCTTGCTACAATGTCATTCTCTATGAACAGTCTGTTTGTTTTGGACAAAAACCGTTGTGTGGAAAAAATTTGATCATTTATAAATCAGAATTATTTGATACTAATTTTCTATAGCTATGAGTATATCTTTATCATTTATGGAGGGTGGAGTATTTTTTTCCGTTTCTATAAATAAGTTTACCCTCACTATTTTTTCATATAGTGATGTTTTGTGTCAATCAAACAATAGAAAAGTTATTATTTCTACTTTTTTTTGTTTTTATTTCCGATATTTTTTGAAACAGACACCATAAACATATTTGTGTTAATGTTTATTTTTACAAAATACATAATCAATTTCACTAGGTTATGATAATTCTAGAAACACAAAAATTATGTTTGCATTTGTTTTGAAAACACTTTTAGTAGCCCAAAAACAAATAAACCAAAACTATTACGGTTACCAAACATATTTTTTATTTTTATTTTTTAATAAATAAACAAAACTCATTTCTTGTTTTTTCATAAACAAAAAACTGACAACTTTACCAAACAGAGCCCTTGCATCTTTCCTGCTTTTATAAACTAGTTTTGAAAATGCATGAGCAAGCTTGGATATTGTCCAAGGACACGCCATGCACGTTGTATATGGGAATCTTGTGTTCTTATTCTGTATTGTTTACTTCAAAAAAATTTCAAAGTACGAAATCTCGCGACGTGATGCTATTGGAAATGGAAACATGTACATGTTGAGAATATAAGTAATAAAGTTGTCTCCCTCTAACATTTTAAGTTTTTAGATGAGTTAGTTGTTAACAATCCAATATACTATCAGAGTAGACAACAGATTAGGTGTTCGAACCTCACCAGCTATCAAATGATTAAAATTTACACGTATTTAGCCTGCTTATAGAGTAGAGTCTGATTACACGTAAAGGAACGTGTTGAGAATATAAAAAAAAAAAAAGTTGTCTTTTCTTTATCACAACTTAAGCTTTTAAATGAGTTGATGATTATCGATCTAATAGTACAAAGCAAATTCTCTGTCTGCATGCATAATAGTTTCTTTCACAAAAGAAAAAGAAAAGAGAACAAAGGTGCTATTAAAAAAAAGGCATACCGCGGAATGCAATCGGAAATAAAAAAAACATATATAGTAGCTCTTAATATATGTATATAGTATATACTAACAGTGGGAATATATATATTTGACACTTTCTAGATTATCGTACCACAATGGTGGACAGTTTGTATAGAAAGGTAAGGATCACAAAAAGCCATATTATTTACGTATGTATGTTCCTCTTTTTAAAAAGAAAAAAATTGTTTACCTATTTATGTCTAGACATTGTATTTAAAAGTAATTTGAAATGGAAGTATTAGGAAAAGGAGAATTCTGTTTTTATTGTCCACAGATATCATGTTTGTAGTACATTACCTTATTATCGAGTCAAGCTTTAGTTGATGAAGCATTGGCCTGTTGTTAGGGCTGCAAACGAACCGAGCTCGTGAGCAGCTTGTGGCTCGGCTCGTTAAGGCTCGACTCATTTACCAAACGAGCCAAGCTCAACACTCAAAAGCACAATTTGACTCGTTTTATGGGCTCAGCTCATTTAAAGAAACTCGTTAAGTAAATTAGCCAGACTCGAATTTTAGACTCATTTAGTAAATGCTCTGAACTAAAACATTGTAAAACTCGATCGGCCCAGCTCAACTCGTTTGCACCCTACCTGCTATAGTAACTTGCTAACTAGTAGTATTAACATGCTAACCCTATATCACTGTGGCAAAAATAATTAATAATGTGATGCAATATTGATGTTTCAATTGCTGATGTACCTTTGTTTCTCTTGCCTCTATTTCCTACTTCAGACGGTTCAAGTAGTATGCCAAACAACATCTCAGCAGCAGCAGAAACAACATATACATATACTCCCACATATCCAAACACCACTAGAGATTCCTATCAAGGAGGGGAGCCTATCCCTAGAAGAAAATACAGAGGAGTGAGACAGAGGCCATGGGGGAAATGGGCAGCTGAAATTAGAGACCCTCATAAGGCCGCTAGGGTTTGGTTAGGCACTTTTGACACTGCTGAGTCCGCGGCAAGAGCCTACGATGAAGCAGCCCTAGGGTTCAGGGGCAACAAGGCCAAGCTCAACTTCCCCGAAAACGTCGCACTCCGGCCGTCTCCAGCGGTTTCTGCGGCGGCCCAGTTGGCCATTTCCGATCCTTCAAATACCCTTTTCGCCATTTCGTCATCGAGCGATCCAATCGTTCATTCTCAGCCTTCTGATGATCATCACCTGTTGCAGGGATACAATGAGAGTTATAGAGACTACATGAATTACGACTATTCTCAGTATCAAAGACAATTACCACCCATGAGTCTGTTGGACCAAAGGGTATTTTCATCTTCAAATATTGGTTCTCATTTTCAATCTTCTTCTTCTTCAATTGGGTACATTGTCCCATCATCATCTTCTTCACCACCCACTTCTAACCACCCTATGCTTTTTCCGGCTCAACCGCAAAGTGGACCCAGGCCAGCCGCGGGCAGTAGTACTGCAGATTTTCCGGCTGCAATGTGGTCAGATTTCAGTAATCAGCCCTCTTCTTCAAGATAAATTTTGTTTTACTCTCGGGAGGTTTCTTGGGTGTATTGGTCGATTGCATGTTGGGATTGTTTCACTTTTTTCAAATTTAATTTTGTTTCTAGCTTAGGATGATTTTTGCATCATTTGTGCATGGTAAAGTATAAAGGGTAACCTAAACATTCATTTCAGTAGAGGGATTTTTGGGGGGAATATGGGGCCACTGCACTTTTTTAGGGTGTATTTCAGTGTTTTGAGTGGTACTCTCATTACTGTACGATCGATCCTGTCTTCCTCATTCTACCCTTGATTTCATCCTTGTTACCGGTATAAAGTGAGGATACTCTTAACGATGCATTATGTACTTGTGTGCTTATATTACTCAAAACTAGACCCATAACAATCTCATTTGACGATGTGAGCCATTCATTTTGTTAATCTCTAGGTGTACGTAAATCATACATGCGAAAAAAAATCAATAAGATCGAACATTAGTGAAGACTTCATCAATCATATTCCTCTTGAAGGCAATGAACTGTCGACTCAATTACTTTTAGGACAAATATAATTTGTACAAAAAATCAATCTAATTTTGTATATCAGTGATGAACACATTGCCTTGTTTGTTTGGTGGTTTTGAAGGAGGATTTTGAGAATAATGAATGGAAAGAAATAAGTAGAGAAAAATTCAGGGCAAAGTACGGATTACCTCCCTGAGGTTTGCACGTTTGGCAGATGACCCCCCTCAGGTTCATTAATGATCACATTGCCCCCCTGTGGTTTTGGAGCAATGTGCAACCGTTAGGTTCTCCGTTCAAATTAACGGAAAGTAGGGTACACGCGCATTTTTTTTCCGTGGGTGAAAAAATAATAATAGGGAAAAGTCGAAATCAATTATAAAAGGACGATAGTATCCTTTTCCTCATCTTCTTCCTTAAACAATCCCCCCCCCCCTATCTCCAGTAGCTGCCATGGAAGAAGAAAGCAGGAGCAGTTGCTACCACGAACGAAGAGAAGCAACAAATCCTCAAAGGCCTCGAAGCCTCCCACAACCGACAATCCAACCCCACTCCCAAATCCACCGAGTCCAACTCCATCAATGCACACCTCGAGCTTGAAACTGAGTCTGACTCCACCTTCTCCCACCACCTCACCTACCTCAGGTCCATTGTCGGCTCCCTCGAAAACACCCGCCGCCACGGCCTCCGGTCGTTGCTCACCCGCTGGGTCACCACCCACGAGATCTCCCGGGTCGCCGGGTCGACCGAGTCCCAAATTCAGGCCTGGATTGACCGCGGATGTATCGAGAACCTCGCTCGAGCCGGTTTATTTTTCCGCAGAGGGACTCCAGCCGGTCAATTTGGCAAGCCATCGGCAACGTCGAAACAAAATTCCCAGCCCATGCCCGACGACGCACCTGTGACCATATACTATATATACATACAGAGTATACAATTCTTTTTTTTTGGTAGTAAATCGGAAATTTACAAAGTATACAATTATCTATGCATGTGGTAGGTATATACAAAGTATACAATCGGAAATTTACAGAATTCCCGGCCCTAAATCTCCATAGCTATCTCTCTCTTCCTCCCTATGTCAATGTGTTAAAAGGAGAGTCAGAGCGTTTTATTTAAGAAAGGGCAGTATGGTCTTTTTACTTTTTCTGTTAACAGAGTTAGGTATTGCACATTACTCCAAAACCACAGGGGGCAATGTGATCATTAATGAACCTGAGGGAGGTCATCTGCCAAACGTGCAAACCTCAGGGAGGTAATCCGTACTTTGCCCAAAAATTTATTATAGACCATGCCCATGAATTTTGAGACCCCAAACAAACGAACATATATAAAACCTTGTTGAAAATGATTTTGTGCTTCATGACCTATCTCATGAGAGAATCTTTGTTCTATGCAGACCATGTAGGAAATGCATTAATAATAAGGTGATAGTACAAGGAACGAAAAACATATGGTCAGAACAAAAACTAAAAATCAACAAAAAATATACAGCCAACTCGCAAAGGAAAACAGAAGCAACGAAACACACTCGTGGATAAAGATCCTCTGGCACCAGCAAAAGGCCATTAGAACAGCACGAGCAGAAAAAAAAAAATACTGGTGTATTACACAACGCTACAGTGCATGGAACATATGAGATTCGTTGCAACTTTCGTCAATAGTATGCACACGTTTGAGCCTATGCGCTGTGTATGGTTTGAATGCTTGAACAGTTTGGGCAACATTTCTTTGAGCCGTGATTTTTGCCTATTAGCCCTGCGTTTACTGGGACTTGCCGTCTGGCAACCTCCTTCCTTAGCAATGATATCCCGAAAAGCCCGACGTCAGGTTCTCCACAGTTGAGATATCTATTGCAGTGTCATTCATCCCAGAATCTTGGTTGAAGGTATTCACAAAATCATTGTCCAAACAAGCCTTTGTTCCACTATTTTTTATATTAAATGTGATATATTATAAGAGAATAATATGTCTCGTAAAACGAAAAATAATTATTTAAAAAATAAAAATCTTTATGGAACGATGCCTAATAAACCTGGTCCCTGGTTGAGGTACACTTTTGCATTTGACCAAACATGTAAAATGCATTGAACCCCATCCATGTCGAACAAATGCAGGAGAAAAATTCCAACAAAGAGATACTAGTCAGAAACCTTCAAAAGCGCTTAACTGGGAAATGTATAATAATCCAGCTCAAATTTATAAAATTCGGTACACTGTTGACTAATACAAGCATCATATGTCCCACTGATTTCCAGTTTCGATACTAATAGCGTTCTGTTACCGTGATGAATGAAATCCAAAAGAAACAGCACAATGACTAAGATGGAAATCAGCGCGGCAATCTAATCCAACAAAATGAAGGCGGTGATGACTGGAGGAAACAAATAACAGCAGATAAGAGATTCCCAGGACCAAACCATTTTTGTTTCCTTCAGTAGTCCTTAAAACACAGCAGAACACAGAGCCACCCTGCAATGGTTTTAAAAAACAATTAAACCTCAATCAATTTGCAAGGACATCGATGTTTTCAAGAGTAGTGATTTCCGCACTTCCTTTTCGATATCCGCATTCCTTTCTTTGTTTTTACAAGTGTGAATTTACAACATTGCCTGTTTATTTGTTCACCTTTTCACACAAGGAAAAGAAACATTACAAATTTGCATGACTATAAAGACCAAAAAAGCAGTGCAAATTGTAAAAAATGGAGTGAGCAAATCAACTAAGATTTTCAGTTGCGAAAGTAATCGATCTTTATATGTTTGTGCTAATAGCACAGACGGAAAACAGGGGAGTCTACCTGCAATTAGATCCACCAGCATTTTCAAACTTTCAAGGCAACTTTGTGAACCATAGTTTCCTTGTGGATTTGGTGGCAACTCTTCTCCACAAGATCAAGCAACTTCTCTAAGTTCAAAGACCATGAATTCAAAATGTCATTGCTGTCCTTGGCTGCCTGGAAACAGACTATACCCATTGGCCGGTCAATCTTTGCTACCAGTGCTTTAGAGACAACCATATCTGAAAGATGCTTTTCCGCTTCCTGAGACATGAGACAGAATATTTTACTCTCCATACTGTGGATGATGATGAAAAGCATACAGAAAAGGAACTTGAAAAGCTGCTGGCATTCACTACCACAAGGAAAAGGCAAAAAACGGCATATCGTGCACCACTAGATATCATGCAACTTAGTATCAATTAGTCTGGCACGAAGCCTGCCGAAAAGGCTTGAACTTGGAAGTGAAAAGAACGAGAGGGCAGCTTAAAAAAAGGACATAGGTTATGCCACAAGCTCTAGGGCAATAAAAACTCTAAAGCAATAAAGGTGGGCAGCGACTGTAGCACCATAGTTTCACATACCAATAAAATGCCAACAGGTAAGTAGTGGCATGGTAACGACCATAATCTTGAAAATTCAGTTTCAATTTCAATCGGCTGACCAACGGTGAGATTTAGAGAAAAGTAACCCTTTGGACAGCATAGTTCACAGTAGATGAAAGTTAAGCTGTGTACCCAATGCTTCCAAGATTAACCGGAGATATCCATGCATTTCAAAGTAGGGGAGTTTGAGAAGAGCACAGGTGCTATGGTGGGAGCATTGATTCCCCCAAACAGCTTGGAGGTTTGTGTAACACAGCTTGGTAATGACTAGTATGGCGGTGCTATCCAAATGATGAAGTGCTCTTACCACCCTAATCACCGGCTGAAAGGTTTTTTACCCCTAAAGCTGAAGGGCTAAGCAGTAGTTGAGGGAAGCACATTTAAGGGGGATGCACATCAAGAAAACATCAACACTCAGTTTGGATGACAATAATCTCGATGGGGAATGGGATAGTGATGCCATATTTTCAGGTTTCCTACATTTCGAATTGACGGGAATAAGAATGTGATTCCTGATGACATTCAACCAGAAATCACATTCCCAAACCAAGTAGGAATCTTATCACTTGCACCCCCATGGGAATCCTAGATTCCTGGCTCAATGCATACAAAAGGGAAATTTTTGACTTCAAAATTTTCAAAATCAATGATTCCTGAAGAAGATTACTGAATCAATCCCCAACGTCCGAATGGAATTACTCTGGGTATTGAATTACAAGGGACTTAATTCCTGGTAATCAAATTCCTAATCCAGCCAAAGATTATGGCCATGCAAACTGAGCCTATCAAGATGGGAACTACTCTTCGAATTTAATCAGACAAAAAAAAAAGGCATTATAAACAAGTGACATGGAATAACTCCTAGTTTTGCAATGAATCTATATGCAAAAATACGTTACAACCATTTTGCAATAACTCTTCTGCATAAGTCACCGACATACCTGGACACTGAGACATAGCAGCTGAGCAAGTCTCTTCAAGGTAATCCTTGAGTAATATTTCGAGACCACAAGGATATTCTGCAAAGAAGGGAAATCTTGAAACTGGATTTTACATGTTCAAAACTAGCAAACAGATATTGAATGAGTAGTGGCAGATTACATGTTCTATTACTCTCTGTCTTAAATCTTCGGCTGCCTTGTCACCCAAAGAGCCACCAAGCATGTTCTTTTCATTGTCAAACTCCTTGTTGAATGTATTCCACAAAGCCGTCCACTGAATGACCTCCATAGTAACAAGCTGTTTCAAGAGCAACCTGCGACAGAACAGAAGGACAAAAAACAAATCAATAGGATACGAAAACTCGAAAATCTTTACCTCTTTCAGTCAATTTGGTTTTGGGGTTTATTAGGACATACCTGAAATGAGAAATTTCTGATAGATTCTTATCCTCCAAGGTGGAGTTAAGAAGGCTTGACTGCATAGGATCATGCGGTGATAAGACTAAATACCAGCAAATTTTCCTCAGGACCTGCATCAAGTAAAGGATAAGAGAAGCTGAAAAGATTGAAGAAGGCATCCTTATTGATTATTGCACTGACACAGTTGAAAGCAATTTCTCTCTTTCTTAAATATAGTAGAGAAAATGGGGTCAGTTTCTTTACCGGTATCCACTGTGTTGGGTCTTCTTTGACAGAGGGAATCTCATAGATTGACTTGTAACAGCGACATATTTCAAGGTAATCATTGCTGTGCGAGTAGAACCTACATGGTAGGAAATGCAAGACAACCAGAAAACACATTAATGATTCATAGATTTATACATTTAAAGCTTTCATTTGCAACTCGCTCACGTAGAAATTAATTTCTTTTTTTTTTTTGATAAATAAATAGTTATATTAAGAAGAAGGCATAAAGGGAATGCCACCCAAATGCAAGAGAAGGCCAAAAGACAAAAAGGCCCTATACAATGCCGAGAGAATAGTGAAGCTCAAACCACTCTAAAAATTGGTGAAGGCATGGAAAACAGTCTCCCTTGTCCCCACTGTACAAGCTATTCACCAAAAAATATTTAATCCTGGACAGAGGTTTTTCCACCCCTTCAAAAACTCTCAAATTTCTCATGCCATAAGACCCACATTAAACAAAGCAGATTCATGGCCCACAAACTCTTCCTTCTCTTACCCATTAGAAATTAATTTTCTTGAAGACAGCTTCAGATCAAGATGTAAATCCTACTGCAACAGGTACATTTCAAATATGCTGATGCTGCCATCGACTTTGCTGCTTAAGCGAATTATCTAGATTGATGCTGTGTTTGGTTTGGCTTTTGAAATTTTTTTTTAAAAATAGAAGGGGTAATAAGTGGAGAGAGATAGAGAGAGAAATGTTAGAAGTAGGGGGAATCTAGGGGATATTTTTTGAAAAATTCTTTTTGAAAAGTGAAGAGAACAAGGCATTAAGCTCTCACCACTTATCTATGTGTAATTTAGGAGTACCAATGGCACTGGTCCTGGACGACAATTTTCATTCATGGAAGAACACCTGGTTTCCATAGGTTGCTACCAAAGGGGAACATGCCCAATGTGCTCAAAATGTCAACAGGATAAAATTTTGCAATTGTACATCATTTCCTCATTGTTTGAAGGAAAAATACTTTCGACCTTTTACTGTTTCATGGTAAAAAGGCCTTTCCTTTAATTAAAGTTCGAAGCCAACATCAAGGGCTATATTGCGTTTGACACTAAGAATGTCAATTTCACCATTGTCCATATTTAAGTCAAATTTAGGACACAATCAAACTCAGAATTGACTAATGGTGCCAGACATTAGGGGTCTTCACGCTTACAAAATGCCACATCCACGAGACAAGCCAAAACATTGAAGAGTATGTATGTGCACCCACACATGAAAAAGATTTTGAAATTGGGTACAGTAATCCATACGAATGTGTGAAACAATCCCATTTTCCATATTTCTTCTTTCTTGTATAACGGTAGAAAAGAGTTTCCAACTTCCTAATATATCTTTGGATAAATTTTCCCCAATTCCAGAATTTCAACCAAACTGCAAAATTATTTGGAGTTCAAACAAACTACTAAGCTTATTGGGCTTTTTAGAGGGTAATATAATCAATGCACTTGCGCAGAAGAGAGAGAGAGAGAGAGAGAGAGAGAGAGAGAGAGAGAGATGCCAAAAGCACTAAAAAAAATTTGAATTGAAATACCGTAGGTACCATAGAGCTAATAGGGCTAGAAAACTCCAGCATTACTAACTGCTCCTTTGGAAGGGAAAATTGTGAGAACATCAAACTAATTGTAGTAGTTTTCAAAATTCAAATTCGTTCATGCACTCACACTAACCGGGAAAGCTAAGGATAACTGATACGCCTAATTCATTGACTCCTAAAACTAGACCAAGGCTGATTCAAAAGTCTTTTACCACATGTTGATAAGGTTAATTTAATACCTCGAATTGGAAAATAGGTTGTAACCTAAATTCAAAACCATAGATGGAATTCTTTAAGTGAACTTGGCTCCACTTGTATGGCCAAATGAAGCATACTTCTGCAAACTAGTAGCATAACCAGCCAGCTACGGTAAAATATCAAACCCCATCTCAAGTCCCAGAGGAAAGAAGTACATCTCAAAATGTTAAACATCATTTTCCAGCGGGGACCCCTTTAATCAAGTGAAAAAGTGAACGTCACATGCATCATCCAATCATTGATGGAAGGATAGCATGCATCTTTGAATCACTACTTCATAAAACAATCGGAAAATAAAAAGGGAGCTAAGTGTGAATCAATGAGGTTGAACCAATGATGCATTTTTGGGAGCCAAGTGCTCTCGGTTCCCGATTTGGGGTTTAATCCCCCTGAAATCAAATTCTAGATTTTTTGTTAAGGTGGCTACTTCTTGGCAAACAATGAAACAGGTAAACTGGGGGCAAAAGGTCAGGCATTGACATACCGTATCATTAATTCATAGTAGATCCGCTTCAACTCCATCAATGATGGTATATCTGCCGGAGCCTCTTCCACAACATTATCACCTTCTTTAGGTTTTTTCTTTTCTTTTGAAGTATCAGCATCAAAAACTCTAGGACTAATTTTCCTCGAGAGTATCTGTGCACGCACATAGTCTTGGCGGTCTAAACATAGACGAACCTAACAAAAAATAAAATAGTGCACAATCATCTTTCCGCCAACCAGAAAATGACATGATACAAAACAATTAAAAAGGCAAGGAAGAAACCCCCATACTTGTTCAAGAATGAAGGCTATCTTTTCAGTTTTTGCCATTGCGCCAAATGTTTCCACCTGTAACTCGGGAATCAGAACAGTGCCAAAAATGGGAAAATAACCAAAATGCAGAACGTAACTCATAATGACAGTTGGAACAACCCAGAATCTAATGAATAAAAAGTACATCCTGAACTGACACATACCGCAATTTCTTGCATTAAGTCAGCAGCCTCAGCTATCTGTCCTTGTTCTTCCTTGATCTTTGCAAGTTTTTTAATCAACCGCGCTCTCTCTATCTCAACATATATCTACAATGTAACAAGGATAGTAATTTAGGGGAAAAGGACAAGGAGAGATAAACTTCATATAGACAATCTAGTAGCAACTATCTTTGATCTCAGGATAGAACATTAACCTTTCCTGCAGAAACACTATTAAGCGCCTTAATGAGCTCCACTTTACTTTCAACATCTGGGGTCTCATCAATATATTGCATTGCTTGTTGGACCATTGCAGTTACGGCCTACATGTAAACAGTAGAGGAAGCCCATGAAAGAGGTTACCACCGAAACAACGTCCCATGAATACAAAGATTAAAAGACAAGCCAAATGTCACAACTATAACAGAAAACAATTAGGTATTAGGGCAGTAGAAGTAGAGTAAAAAATACTTGATGCATAGAAAGTAAAATGCCAAGCTGTTCTTTGTCCCTAAAACGGCCTTCCCAACCGTTCTTACATATTTGGAGGGGCACAACTATTGCACATTTGGAGGGTGGGAGGAAAGGAAGAGAAGAGGGAGGAAGCAACTCGAGCCAAGTACAGGTACCTAAGAAGCACGGACACTCCTTTGAAGTGTGTTTGGTTGCTCTTGATTGTTTATAGGGATCTTAAAACACTGGAGACGCTTGTCTTCTTTTCTATGGTGCAAGTTTTGCCATGTTTTGAGGGATGTGGTAGGAGAGAATCGCAAGAATTTATGAAGAAAAGTTTAAGGAACTTGAAGGCTTATGGGATGAAGATAATGAGAATTGCAAGTATTTATGTTTTGGGCTTTTACAATAGTATCTTCAAAGGAGAATCTTTTATTCTTGAGAAGTACATACAAGAGAGCTATTGGTGACATGCTTGTTGATTACTTCTCATATTGTTCCTCTTGGTGGACTTGCTATGATACCTTTTTTCCTGTCCCGACTATTGATTGCTAATTTTTCAATTTATTCAAGTCACGGAGCGTGTGTGATGTAGGACAATGAAAGAAAAGAGAGGAGAGGGAAGACACACAAGGGCCAAAGCCCTAATTTCAAACAACTCTCAATCTTTATTAATTTTGTTGATTACACTATTAATCATCTTTTATACTTTATAGGCTAACAAGCTAAATAAAAGATAACTTTCAAAATGGAAACAAAACCTATCCTGATACAAAAACAAATAACTTTTTCTCCCACATGGCTTGACTCGAGGCCAAGGAGGATTATTTCGCTCCAACCAATTAAGGGTTGCGCAATCAGTGTGAGTTCCTCAAAATCGCTAAATCAATTGCTCAAGTTAGTTTCATTTATGTAGATTGAGACTTTTGCAACTTGGGATTTACTACCACTGTCATCACATGCTTTCATTGTTTTTGTCAAGCCACAACCACTGTAACTGATTCCAGTAACAGCACATAGCTTCCTCAGTTATTGTATAAATAAATATTGTCGCGTCTATGACTTGTAATGAGTAATTATGTGTATGGAAGATGTGAGCATATAAGGAAAGAAAGGATTTCGTTGACAAAGTTGTCCCCGACTGCCAAATTCAGAGTCACGTGTTTCACAATGTATAAGTTGCAGGGGTTACGGGTGTGCCAAACTCAATTAGAGGGGTGAGGTGCACCGGGGTCAACGTAATTCGGTATCCCAACTAAACCACATCATGGATAGCTTCATATTCCAGGAAGAACAAGGGTTAACTAACTGTTACAGAATCCAAACAGAAACAAATTGCATCCAATTACGTGTTTATTAACTCAACACACACCTCCCTACACGTATGTTTATGTAGATCATTATGAGTTACACAAAACAGAGAAATCACACTCGTGTGTCAGATACGCCTCTCACTCCGGCATACTAGCAGTACAAACACACGCATATATACACATATAGAGAGATGCACAACCACCCTGCCCAACAAACAGATAGAACAAATCTCTCCTGAAAATGCATGTAGTCTTTGTCCAACCATTAGCATATGCGCGGAGTAAGATTCCAATTAACTCCAAACTTGAAAGCTATGGGAAAAAAGCCTCGTAGTTGTGGTTGAGGAGCGCAACCATGAAAGGGTCTCACAAAAAACATTCCAATTCGTAAGTGCGATAATTGAGAGCGCAAGCGCAGAGCAAGGATTGATGAAGGGAGCAATGGCGCCCTTTAAGGCTTATGTGACTAACAACAGCTCCAATAGATTAAAACCCCTAGTTAAAACCTTTTTTTTTCTTGGGTAATAATCCAAACTCTCATATTGGGATTCATGTTAAGCCAGAACCCAAACTGTTACAAATTGCATCCAATTTTGACTAAACAAAATTTTACGGGTTTATTTACTAGATACGCACAACTCTCCACATGTACATGTATAATACACGGTTGTAAAGTTAACAAGTAACAGAAAAACTCATCCGCATCTCTCCTCTCATACATTGTCGTACAAACACAAGCATACATACGCGACAGCCTCGTCGAGCAAACAGATCCAAAAAAACAAATATCTCCTCAAAACACACGTAGGCATAGTCGAAGCACTTTGCAAGACTACAATTAACTCCAAAGCTAAAACTAAAACCTTCTTTTGTGGGCAATAATTTACGCGTTTATCTATTCTGTTCACTAGTTCAACCTAATATAAACAGATGATAAAAATTTCCAAATTCCGTAGAAACACACGCAATTGCGCGCGTACTTGAAGATACCGATACAAAAAGTTGCAAAGGTTCTTTCCGTACCTGCTTCAACTGCCCACGGCGCTTGGACAACAAGACAATCTGGTCATTGAGGGTTTTCCAAGCCTTGGCTTCGTAGCAAAGCTGCAAGATGTCGGTGACGGCTTTCTTGGTACCGGCCACGTCGTTGTCGAGCCTCATCTTCTTCTCCACGTTCAGAAGCGACTCTATCTTCGCCTCCAAATCGCCTGCGACTTCCTGCAGAAACACAAAACCATCGAAAGAAAATATAAATAGTTTAATAATCGTTCGAACCAAGGTTGAGATCTACAAACAGAGTAGTTGAGATTGAGTTTGAGTTTGAATGTTACCATCTTGGATTGGAATTCGAGATTGAAACAGGGAAGTCGAATGAGCTGGGTTTTAGAGAGAGAGAGAGAGAGTTGTGAATCTGAAAACCTAAGAGAGAGAGAGTGCTGAGTTTGCCGTAGTGTGCAAGACAGGAATACCCCTCTCCCTTCTTCTTTTTCGGTTTTTAAAATGAAAAATACTCCTCTCCCTGTGACTCGAACATAGAACTATTTTGGCCGGATCCGGGGTGCAGTAGTGCATCTAGCGCAGCACACAATCGTCGATTTCATTAATTAACGGTTTAAATTAAAAATAATTTTTTACCGGTGAAAGATATTTATTACAGGTTAAAGATTAAAAATACATCGTAACTATTAATTGACGAGATCAATGGTCTGTGTTTTGCACTACACCGGGGTTCATTACAACACCTCCGGTTCCATTTTGGCCAAATTATCCAAATTGAGTATATGTTTTTGTTCCTATTCAAATATTTTTTTTGCATTTATTAATTTTACATCAATTTTTTTAATTGTTGCTTCAGAATCTAAATAGTAAAAAATTATGATCGAAATTCAAGATTTTTTTTAATAAAGACAATATTAAGTCTATTATGCAAAGCAATAATTCACATAAAATCGACGTATGGGTACGCATATTTCCCGATAAATCAGTTACAATAAGAACCACAGAAACACGTATGAGTTCAAGTAAAGGATCTCCTGGATATTGGGTAGCTGTTATTAAACGAGGTCAAATATTTTATGAAATGGGGGGAATCACATAAAATATAGCTAGAAAAACTATTTCGATAGCGGCATTAAATAAGAACAAAAAATCCGTTTGGATTATTTGGCCAAAATATGGTTAATTATTCAATGTCTCTCAAGCACTTAAGTAGCATGCCCCAAATTCTTTTCTACCCACATTTGTGTGGACTAGAAGTCATTTTGTAATGGGGTGATAGTGCCAAACATTGAATAATATTCCCTGTAACTCAATTCGGTATTTTGGAATTTTTAGGGTTTGTTCAATTACTATGGAAAAGAAATGAAGGGAAAATAAAAAATTCTTCTGTTTCGAGAGGGGAAAAAAAAGAGAGGAAAATAATCAAACAGGAGCTTATGAACAGTAAATTCTTCTCCAAACTTTTCTTCTCTCTTTCTTCATTTTCCTTTCCTTTTTTTTCTCCATAGGTACCAAAAAGGTTGTTAAATTTGGGCGGGCTTTCCTGATAAAGAAAAAAGGGAAAATGACGACCCAGAACGTGTTTTGGGTGGGCTGAGGAAGTTCTATAGAAACTTGGCCTAATGGATCTTTACACGAGGCTTGGTCCGTCGTCTACTTTACCCAGGTTATCACTTTGATAAGTTTTAGGCTATTTTTCCTTGGACATTTTAATTTATTTATGCGAGACGCCAAGGCATGCACACTATACGTGTTAATGGAAAGGATGGAAAAATAAAATTCTTAAGTTGGAATTATAGAAGATTCGGAATGTGACATATTCTTTTTGTTGTTGCTCTTCTTTGCAGTTTGTTCGGAGCATCTCCAACCATGCTCCAAATCTCCATATAGAGAAAAAAAATATTGTAATTTATCACCTCTCTTTTTGTCAATTTCTTGCCACTGAGCTCCATCAGCACCACCACCACTGAGCTCCACGACCACCAGCAGAGAGCTCCATCACCCACTCTCGTCACTCCCTCTCTCTCCTCTACACCACACATTCCCATTACTCATCGGCAACACCACCACTGCTAGCATTCAATTAGTCTGTCCCACTATTGTCGGATTTTAAAATATGAAAGATTGACGATAAAAAAAATATGAAAGTTGCACATAATTTTGGATTTTAAAATATGAAAATTACATGTATTTTTGGATTTTAAAATATGAAAGTTGGACAAATTTTGGAATTTTAAAATCCGAACGTTGTACATGCTTCCCGCGCATAGTTCGAAAATCCTTTGGATATTAAAAATTCAAAAAAAATTCCATAACTTTCATATTTTAAAATCCGAAAATTTGTGCAACTTTCATATTTTAACTTCTGACAATGTGAGAACAAACTAATTGAATGCTAGTGGTGGTGGTGTTGCCAACGGTGAGCGATGGGAATGGGTGGAGGAGAGGAGGGAGGGAGTGACGAGAGGGGTGATGGAGCTTGTTGGTGGTGAGTGGTGATGGAGCTCAGTTGTGGTGTGGTGGTTGTGGTGGTAGAGAATGGAGAGGGAGTTTTTTGGTTGGAAGAGTAAGGAGTGTTCCACTTTTTCTAAAAGTTCTTTTTTTTTTTTTCAAACGAAGGTAATTTCAAACTCAAATATAATGAAAATGAAAAATATTTTTTCAATTTTTTTACACCGTTTAAAAGATCTTAATGAGATCTATCAAACAAGATCCATATTGGTAGGAAAATTATATGCGTAAATAAATAATTTTTGAGCTTAAAATTACCTTCTTTTTCAAAAAGAATTTTTTCCACAAAAGTGGAACACCACCTTAAATAGGAAAATTCAAGGGTATTTTTTTGGTTATATTTGGCAAAATTGTTATAACTACAAAAAAAAAAAAAAAAAAAAAGAGGTGTTGGTTTTCTTTAGCAAAGTGTTGTATGTAGAAAATTTGTGGTTGCAAAAAGAAGCTGCCAATGAAATATTTCACACCTTACCCTAAAGAACTTCCAAAAGGCTTCCCACATTCTGTATTCCATCACTGAAACACATTACCCTAAAGAAGACCTACACTAAAATTCGAATTGCAACATTTCCAGATGGTATCAATGGCCAATCTTAAACTGCACAAAACACCCACACCAAACACACCTATACGTTGCCAACCGCTTTTTTTTTTTTTTTTTGTCCTTTGGGGTGCCGTACATACTTTTTCTACGACTGTGTTTCGATCATAAATTTGTAGAGAGATTTAGCGCAAGGAAAGCAAAATGCCATGGATCCGAATAAATCAATTTGATCTGTGTCCCTTCATTATCTTTTTATCTTTTCCGTTGCCTTCTCATTCCCTCCATAAATCCGTCCACATATCCATAATCCAAGCACAGACTAAATCAATTCAGGTTTTCAACGCAAGAACAGTGACATTTCTCTAACTTCAATTTCTTCTACCCCAAACTCAAGTGGTGTCTATCAGACAGAGATCCAGAGGTGCCGCCTTGGAGTTCCAAACCCAAACCTAATTCAACATCTGGCGACTTTTGGGGCAAACCGTCGCTAACTCTACTCCGGACGTCACTAACATCTGCAAAATCAATGGCACTGGGAGATCTTCAGAACATCGCCCATTTCAAGGTCATCTTCCACTTTTGCCCGTCGGCTTCTGCTGGAATCAACGACTTCCGCCTCTCGAGGAGGGGCCCTTGGCAGCCTACGAGCCTCTTCTTGTACGTACGCACCGAAATTGTTTCTTGAAGGCTCAATCTTCGTGCAAAACAATTCAAGAAAATTATTGAGGCAGCCACGATCGTAGACATTGGGCCTGTTGTCTGCTCTATAGCGAAAGTTCTCATATGTGGTCCGGAAATACAATTAAAGATCCAATGAGAAACGACATAGAGGCACTTCCGTAATTAAGAGAGAAAAGGTAGCATATAAGACTAAAAGCATACATGGGATCTAACAAAACAAGTTCACAGCCACATTCAGAACAAGTTGGTTGCGTTAGGTTCGTCACTTGTAACATTACGTCCAACTAACAGCTAGGATACTAACAAGGAGTCCAAGAGCAAGGCAGACAAAGCTACCATCACAACCACCATTGTCCTAGCCCGCAGAACATGAACAAAAACGCCCCACGACAGAGGTCAAAAAAACCTTCTGCCCTCACACAAGTAGCGTGGGGCAAAAACTGTTATATAGTAACAGGATCTGGAATTGTTAAATTTGATCTTTTGGTTTTAATATTTGGTTAACCACCTATAAAATAAAGAGCAAATTCTCCTATTCAAAGCTTTATCAACCGAGGAAATATCTTGATGTTTTAATATTTTAAAGTGTAAAAGACTGATAGCTTATACTGCTGAGCTGAAAACTTGCTATGGACAAAGGCACAAAGCCCATTAGGCCCCTTATGCAACAACCACAACAAAGATGTCAATCTTCGCTTTGATGAAAGAATTAAAAAGAAAACACATCCAAATTCCAAAGGACATACAATTTTTGCATGGAAATACATTTTGAAACTCTGTCTGCTTTTTGTTCAGCTATACTGTGTGCCCGCTATGTAGCACCAACACTTCGCTGGAAGCATAGTGTCCATGTCGGACACGGACACACTCTGGACACATGTCGACACTTAATCTCAACATGTCTTAATTTTTTTTCCAATATTAGGGGGTTGGAAACTCGTCCGACACTCTTAAGGACACGCACGGGACACTTTAGAGACAATCATTAAAGTCTCCCTAAAGTGTCCTTAGAGTGTCAAAGAGTGTCCAACCCCTAAATATTGGGAAAAAATCAAGACACTATGAGATTAAGGGTCGGCACCAAGATTTCACCCTCGGCGGCTCGTTTGGCGGATTTGGCGGAGCTTGGCGGCTGACTTGGCGGCTAAGATCTGGCGGAGCTAGGCGGCATTCTGGCGGGATTGGCGGGGCTTGGCGGCCATCTTGGCGGGCTTGGCGGAGTTTAATTGCCTTAAAAATATTAAAAATATAGGAGTATATTTTTTTTTAAAAACGCCGATTGCTCGGCGGCTGGTCGCCACCCGACCAGCGCCGAGCGCCATTTAGAACACTGTCGGATACGTGTCGGACACTGGTACATTGCTTCCGGCGAAGTGTTGGTGCTAAGTAGAACATGTGGTACTCATCTTGAAACTAATTGGGTATAGACTGGGGTCATCAGTTCATGCGGGCAATTTACCCAACATGAGGGGGCAGGGCAATTGATGATTGGTGATGGGTACCACTTGGCACTGCCATGAATCTTTTCCCAAAGAACACCTTGGCTAAGCAAAACCAGACTTGTCAAAATAGCAAATAGAACAAATCAAGGATTCCAAAGCTTTATCCCTACATTACAAAAAAATTGGAAGAAAAAGCTCGTACTTGATCCTTTTGAAAGAAAAAAAAAAAACCTCCTATCGTGCAGAAGAAGAATAAATTATTTTTGTCTTTCAGAGGTGTCAGAGGTAGAGTAAGTTCTTGCCATAAAGGAACACTCACCTGGTTTGTGCCAATGAGATACAAATGAAAGCCCGTGAGACCCCCCACAAACCACAATGAAATGAAACAATAGGCCATTAGTATCATAGATGCAGGTGATTTCTTCATAGCCTTCCAAACAGTTCCATGTTCATCCATGAGGAATTTCATTGTTGAAAAGATGAAGATGGAGATTTCATTGGCGATTCATCAATGGCAGACACCGAGTTCTCCATGGAGGATTGTGGAGAAGGATGGTAACTTTACATTGAAGAAAAGATTCACCGAACAAAGCAATAACAAATCTCTCTATCAAGGTAAAGGAACATAATTTAAGCAACCTCTTGGGCTGAGAGAGGTTTGGCATCGTACTCTGTTGCACAATTTGTTAACTTTTCAGAACACTAACAAAGATCACGGGCAATTCGTTCAAGATAGGAAGATGCCATTTCTGAAAGACAAAAAGCAAGTGATTATCTTCGAACCTGAAGGAAGACAAAACATCTCAATTCTTTCCTGACCAAACCAAAATTAACCAGGGAAGAAACAAGGTGAAACAAGGTAGGAAGGATTCAGAAGTAACTAAACAAATGGCTGAGACACGAGGACTAAAAGAGAATTCCTGGTTAAGGAATCCAAGGAAATTGAGGTTCAAAAGAGGCCGAAAAAAAATAATATACAGGCAATCTTATCACATTTCGAAGTCGCAGATTGGCAGACATGGGTGCTGAAGATCAACAACGAGGCAATTTACTTAGGCAATGGATCTAATTGGCAGTAACAAGAAGACAGCGTCAGTTAGGGCTCAAGTTTAGTCATGATGGAACTCATTTAGGTAATGATGGTATGAGATGATGAAATGGCCACAAAGGTGTCAATTGGAGTATGGCCCCCATAAGGTAGGAATTTGGGCTAACATGAACACTGAGGGATCCGTGTGGCTTGGAACACTGTAGTTGTGGTAGAACGCTATAACCAACTGCAGTTGAAATAAAGTGCATGAAATTAGACCCTCCCTCCCTCCCTCCTTCCTTCCTTGTGGCTTGGAACACTGTAGCTGTGGTAGAACGCTATAACCAACTGAAATTGAAATAAACTAATAAAGTGCATGAAATTAGACCCTCCCTCCCCAGCTGTGGTAGAACGCTATAACCAACTGCAGTTGAAATAAAGTGCATGAAATTAGACTCTTAACTAAATTCATGTGGCATCTCTCTGGATGGACAATCATTGACTAGTTTTCGGAACAGGCCTTTTGTCACACCCAAGGGAATGTATGTGGAGCTAAAAGACATCAGATACGTTCCAGAGTACTACCAAAACATTACGATATTAGATAATTGTAGAAAGAAAAAGGAACAGAGATGCGATCTCATTGCTAAAATTCCTGTATGGTCTACTTATATTGTACCTCTCGTCATTCCTCAATGAATACTCTAATTCTATTCTTCTAAATACTTAAATATTATCTTATTGACCGTCTTAGTTAAAAGAAAAACCAGCTTCCAAAGACCCTTTTCTTCCATTTCGCAAAGTAGACACCTTTTCCCAACCAAATAAAACTGGATCTTCGTCACATCAAACTTTATTTCCTTTTTTAACCTATTGTGTGAAATCATTATCGCATTTGTGTATAGAAGCGGGGAAGGATCTGCTCGAGAAAAACAGGACAATAAGCTAGAGAAGTGATGAATTATCAAATAGCGAAAAAATTGATACTCACTAAAGAAAAACAATTGACCAAGTCACTGACTTCAGGTGAAGGGAACACAGTATAAATTGACCTAAACAATAGCTTGTTGTAAGATACTCAATAGACGCAAAAACAGAATTGGATTTTTGAAAAGAGACTAAAATGCATATAAGTATTCATTCTACCTAACCGCACACACTCACACGTTTATGCATACATACATGATCATATTCTATTGTTTTATGGTTTAGAATCACGATCATGACATACCTTTTCTCTTGCAATCAAAACGCATCCAGTGGAAGTATTTTCTTTATCAGCATCCATCAGAAGTACCATAATTTACTTCTTATTCATGATTTTTCCTTATTGTGGCATGCTATAGTTATGTCTGCAGCATTTTAGGTATTTTATGTTTTCCAATTGATGTTAGTCTCATTGAGCAGTTGCATTGACAGTGTTCAAGGCATTAGGACTATGGATTTTTAAGTCCTGCACTGGTAGCTTCACATCTCATTCTCAACACAAATCAGGTGCAGATTTTTCCCCTCAATATCATTACAAGGAAAGAAAAGTCATCATTTGTTTCAACTTTCACCTGGCTCGAAGCAAAACCTTAAGACTAACGGTAGCATGTATTAATCTCTAAGATGTCCATTCTCAGTTGACATGTACCAAAAAAAAGGCTAACCACCACAGGATGTTTCACTAAATAACCCAACTCTTCCTGATAGGGATTAAAATAACTAAAAACAATGTGAGCATATAGGCAAAGCTTTTATTTTTGAAAACCACGTTTTACCAAAATACATTGGTATGATTTCGGGTATCGAGTTATTGAAAATGAGCATGAACTTTCATAGTGCGGCAAAATTTTAGACAAGCTGTACGAACCTAACATGTCAAGAGTTAAGTTAAATTTCTCTTATGAAGTAACCAAAAGGATACAGAATCTGGGAAAATGTCACATTGGGAAGCATACTACAGTGACTCAACAAAACATCAAGGTGCACTCTCCAACATCAGGGGTGGAGCATTGCATAGAAATGAACCTAAGAACTAACCCTAAACTGAGCACCACTTCTGAAACTTCAAACTATTGCGTCCAGAATGCACATGGCATGCTCATAACTAGCTATTTTCAGTTAGCCCTCCTTCTACTTAACTCTCAAGGGGGATATCAAATTTTCCAACAGAATGTCTACTTTGCAACCATTGCTTTCCAACTCTGAAACCATCATGACACCATCAATCTCAACTTCCAATTAATTGTAACTCAGAAGCATCACTACTTCAATTAAAGCAACATCTTGAATGAATAACTATGAGTAGTAAGCCATTCCTTGGAAAATGACTACCTGTAACAGCAAAACGTCATGCTGATGGTTAATTGCTTATAATAGTGAAAAATAAACTGCAAGTAAAAAGTACTGGAAAGAGAAACATTGCATATAAAGAGCTCCAACAGACAGCTGAGTGAATGGTTTTATAATGCGCCTTCAAAAACTAAACCTTAACTTGCAATTCCCCGTCAAACTATATCAAAAGCTTTAGGCATCATAATTGAAGTGTGATACACAGAATAAAAATGTGAAATTGAAAAGCAAGGTTCTATTTGATACAGTTCATTCCGTACTATCACACGGAAAAGGGGCACTACAGCCACCACAAGTAAAATGAGGATCAATTTTCATGGACACGAAAAGAATCAGGTATCAATAGAAGCACCAAACTCTAAACACTTAAAACTATATTAAAAATAACACTAAACACACAAGTTTCTAACCCAATGATCAAATCTATGTGCATTTCAGAAAAAAGACATGCCAGGACAGGTAGTTCTCGTATTCACTTCACATTTTTACCCGAATAAAACCAACATTTATTGTTGTAGGCTTTCTGCATCGGTAATAGAGATCTTCTTCAGCAACCATCTGAAGCTTCATCCTTCATAGGTCTCCTTCCCGCGGTCCATCCTAAAAGCTTAGAGTTATTAAACCACACTATCAGGTTACAGCAAACCCCTCAACAGCACGTAATACCATAGCGCAAGAAGTTGTCACACATAAACAAACTTTTACCACCCAAATCCAAGTGAGCATATGTATTAATGAAAGCCTTTCCAAGCATGGGATAAAACAAGTCTGATTCCGGTTTTGGTTCCATAGCTGCCATGGCTCTCGCATAGGGACGTTTTTTGGCACAAAGTACACCCAAAGTGAAACATTGCAACATTGCAGCATAAATGACGAGGACGGCCAAAAACAGCAATGAACGAAGGTTCCCAATTCTCATTTCATTGAAGAGTCAAGAATCCAAAAGGTCACCCTTGTAAATCTCCAAAATTTCCTCCGCATCATCTGGAAACCTTGATATAAATTTTACTAGAAACTTCTCTTCTGACAAAGTCAATACAGAATTAAGACTAGGTTCCTTCTGTAAGAGCCCCTTGGACATTATAACCCGTAAAACTCTACAACGAGGGATTACTCTCTTCTTGATGTTGTACGCCAAACAATAAGGCCAACTAACTAACACAAACCTTTCCAATTTGAAATCATTCAAGAAGAAATCAATCCCAAACTTCAACTTATCTTCGGAGGACTTAAATAAAATGGGATTCGTCCTAAACATTTCCATACATTCATCCGTTGAAAACCCAAAACTCCTAAACAATTCAATCTTCCTACTAAAAGTATCACCACTCATGCAACTAACTGTGAGCACAGCATAAACCAACATCCTTGAACCGACCGAGAAACCCATATCTAAAACTCGCGAAACAAGGTCTCTAAGAGCCGGTTCAGGCAGATGGAAAATTGAAATTTGGCGCCTCATAAGCATTGAGAGCTGGGACCCAACAATGCCACAGCTCTCCAAGAAGGCAATGTTGCATTTCAATCTCGATACAGAGCCCACCCAATACGACCTCTTCAGAACCTGAATCAAATCCTGATTGTTCTCATCAGTCACGAGGGTGTTCTTGATTGTATCAACCCAGGGTATCAATGTTCTCTCCAAACTACGAAGCAAAACATTAGAATGCTTTGAAATGAACTTACCCATATCAGGATCAGTGAAACCCAGGTCCTGAAAGAACAGCAGCTTCGGCTTCAAAGTCTTGTCTACGTCGGACAAGAGAATATTGGGGGTGAGCCGAATGGCGGATCGAATGTGTGCGTCGGAGAAGCCGAGTTGTTTGAGAAATTGAACCACGGACTGTGGCTTTTCTAGGGATTTTCTGGATGGCAAGCGGCTGGAGATGGAAATGGCTTGTGGTTCGGAGAATGCCAAGGTTTCGATTAGGAAACTGGAGAGTGACGGGTTTGAGGCTGGAGTTGAGATGTTGTGAGAGTGAGTGAGAGAGGATACAGAAGAGAAGGAACAGAGGAAGGGTTTGTTTTTGTTGTTGTTGGGTTTAGAGAAGAGAGTGATTGAAGGGAAAGGAGAGAGAGAAAGGAATGGGATCTGAGTTTGCATCTTTCTTGGCGCAGTTGGTTTACACACAGTACACACGCAGGTTCTTGGCTCCAGTTGGTTTACACACAGTACACAGAGAGGAGAGGAGAGGGAGATCGAGACCGGGTATGGTTTAGGCTCCGTTTGGAAAAGAAAAAGAAAAGAAAATGAGAGGAAAATAGGAGGAAAAATATACGTATTTAGTAAATTTGAATTTTTTTTTTTTTTCTTTTGCCCTTCCAACCAAATAATAGAAGGAAATTTTTTTTAATTTTTCCTTGAGTTTACGGCTTTTGAAGTTTGAATTTTTTGTGTCTAAACTATACACGTTCTGTCTACTTTATTCTTGAACTATTAGAATTACATACTTCATTCTGTAATTTTTTTTATTGCAATCTATTTGACCCAATTGTTGACAGCATTCTAATTTTTGGATGGAAAATTGGGACTTATTTACCTTTTAGTCCTGAAAGTATTACCGAACTACCAAATTGATCCCCAATCTAGATTTTTGGCCAAATTTCACCATCCAGCTGTTTACATCCTAAAAGTGCCGCCCAATGAAAAAATTCCACGTGGCCCCGAGCGGTACGGCGGTTGCATAAAACCTGTCCCAGTCGAGTACCAATTACAGAGGATTGCGGGGGTTAAAAGGGACACTGTTTAATAGCAAACGGTGTCGTTTTAGAATGAACCGGTGTCGTTTTAGCAGTATTTAAACAATGGTTTTGGAGGTGATGGATCTAACCGTTAAATTGGACTTCACAATCATCGAACGGTGTCCTCGCTGCCCTGTTTTGTAAGTGAGGTTAGGTGCAATTGCAGGGAATCATTTTTGGAAGGCAAGCACGTTGCATTAATTCACGTTGCTTGAAAATAGGAATCACGATCCAGGAAGTGGCCATGAACACCATGATCGAAGCGAGCAGGGGAAGAAGGAATTCTGGAAGTATCAGGATAACCGTTCGAAGACCCCCCTCAACCGTTTTATGTGGCCAACGTGGGTATCAATCGAAGACGTGGGGATCGAAGGCAAGTTCAGCGTCTATAAATAGAAGAAGCAATTGAAGAGAAAGGGACGACACAAAATCCATATCATCTGACAATTCATACAAAATGATTGCTCAGAGATCTATCTTAGATTAGTTTTAGCTTAGAATAGGATCTTTTTTGTAAGTTGAAGGCTTATTTGCATGTAAGACTACTTTCGATTAAATTCAAGTTTTCTTATTTCTTTTAAGTTCTTTTCTTACCAAAGAATAGTTTGTTTGCAAGTTCGCTTTTGATTAAATTCAGTGTGCTTGCATTTCTTTATTATTCTTGATAGAATCTTAAGAGTGTTGGTATACAAACTTACCTTTGATTAAATTCAGGTTCGTTTGTGTTCAATCATCTTTTCTGATTTCGAAGCGCGTCAATCTTTTATTTGGTTGATACCTTAAGGAAAAATCCTCTTAGTTGAGGTAATCGAACGGATAACACAATTGCCTGATTGAAATTAGTTGTTTCAAATCATTTTGAAAAGAGTAATTTCTTCTTTGAAGTTATTTCTTTTCTGGCACGCCCGCACACAATTATTTGTCGATTGATTTGAGTTAATTCAACCCAAACAATTTTTGGCACGCCCGGTGGGACTCGAGGGTGTCAAAATGCCAAGGCTTCGAAAGCAGATAGGGACACCTGTTGGTGGTCAAGTGCCAGAGGAACAAGCTGTGCCAGAACAGGCCACGGAACAGGGAACGCCTATGAATCATGAGTTTCCCCAATTGGCTCCCGAAATGGGAGAGCTTCCTTATGAGGAGCCTTCTTATGAAGTACCTCCTTATGAAGGGCCTCCAAATTTCCAAACGGGACAAGCCAGTGGTAAAAACCATGATAAGGAGGAAATGTTCAGAGAAATGATGATAGCTTTCCGAGAGATGGCTCAAACCCAAAGAGCCATGATCAAAAGCATAAGAAGTAGGTTGCCCAACTTAGAGGTAACAAGAAACAGTCCAGGGAATATTGGGCTAGATGATCATGCTAATTCAACTACTCACCAAAGTCCCTTCGAAGGAAGGCTTGGAGAGGATGTTGGTCAGGGTAAGATAAGGTCTAGAAAGGGCAAGGAAAAAATGTATCCAGAGGAAATACCACAATCTTGGTATGAGCCTTTGAAGCCTACAAAGCCTGTCTTCGAAATCCCAGACCAATCCCATGGGATTCCTATTGGAATTCCAAGAAATGTTAGAGACAGGCAAAGCGTTAATCCTCTCTTCGAACCCACACTTGGGGGATGGGAGGATGATGTAGAGCTAGAACGAGGTTATAGGCCTGAGAAAACGAGGGATAACGCACAGCCTTCTCGTCAAAGTCTCCCAAACACCAAAAATCCCACCATAGTGGTTTATGGAGGCCATAGGCCTGCTCGGGTGAACACTACGGCCAACCCAATGCAGCAACCTTGGTATGGGAGATTTCCCAGAGAAAACCAAGAGGATTTTAACACTATAAGGGAAATGCATAGAGATGACTTGGTAGAACCAAATCCACCGGTAGGAAATCAAGAACAAAATTTCCTTGTAGGCAATCCAATACTAAGAGACCAAGTTATGGATCTCATACAAGAAGTTTGTGGGCCTCGAACTCGGGGGGTACAACCTCAAATCTATAGAAAACCATATCCAGAATGGATTGATACAACATTCCAGATCCCTAGAGAATTTAAAATCCCAGACTTTACTTTGTTTTATGGGGATGGGAGACAATCCTCTATAGAACATATTGCTAGGTTTTCTGCCCAATGTAAGAACTTGGCTCAGAATGGTTTCATGAAGTTGAAATTGTTCCCAAATTCTTTGTCTGGGCCAGCTTTTGCATGGTATACAAATTTGCCTGCAGAATCGATTACAAGTTGGTTTCAAATGGAAGAAGCATTTCATGCACAATTCTTTAATGCTGAGCCTGAAGTCTCTATGGCAGACTTAGCTAGGTTAAAGCAGAAACCAGATGAAAAGGTAGCAGATTTCATATCTAGGTTCAAAAGAGCTAAAACCAAGTGCAAACTCCATCTGCCAGAGGCAGAGTTTGTGAGATTAGCACAAGATGGTTTAGAAAGGGAGCTTCGAAAGAGGTTTGATTCCACAGAATTTAGAGACTTTGCAGATCTAACCTACAAAGTTGCTAGATATGAATCACTGCTAGAGGAAGATATGGATAGGCATAATTCCTCTTACCCAACATACTATAGGGATCCTAATTATGAAATAGATGCTGCTGAAATTATAGAGCACGAACCTTGTGTTTGTGAGCCCTTAATTCAGAAGAATGTCTCTCTTGGGCAGAAGTTCAAACAAAAGGAAATTACTAAAGTATATTCTTTTGATATATCTAAAGCTGATGAGATCTTTGACTTCTTGCTAAGAAAGAAAATCATTAAGCTGCCTTTGAATATGAAACTGCCCACAGTGGAAGAAAAGAATGGAAAGACCTATTGCAAATGGCATGATTCTTGGTCTCATTCAACTAAATCTTGTAATGTTTTTCGTGACAGAATTCAGGAACAAATCAAGAAAGGAAGAATCAAATTCCCTGAAAAGACTATGGGGATAGATGCAGTGCCTTTTCCAAAGGTAGAAGAGGTCAACACCAGTGTGCCCTCCTCACTGGCTCGAACTGTCAAGAAATATTGGCAGGACAAAGAAGCACCAGTGAACATGAACACTGTTCAATATGGAAGAGGCAAGCCATACGCTGGCCACCCTCGAGGCATGGGAGCAAGGCCAAGTTCCTATAGGCGAGCCAATGATGGTTTTTCTTTCCAGAAATTCTCAGGTAATAATCACCTGCCTATGCTAGAAGCCTCATTTTTGGAATGCCTGTGTGTAGGATGCAGGGCCAACTATTTGGTTTTCAAGGACTTGGATAGAAAGGGCGTGAGTTTTTTCCCAAAAGAAATGGGAATGAAAAGAATGGCCCCAGTTCAAGCAAAGCCAAGTGACAGCAAGTCTTGGTTGACACCAAAAAGGGACATGCCTACTAGCCCTGTTCCAGCTATTCACAGAAGGGAGCTGCCACCTTCGAAGAAGGCCAATATTGGCCAAACATCGAAGGCGCAAGAAGAGGCTAAACAAGAAGAATTCACCTTGGTGAAGGGGGTTCCTGACTGGTTTCTGAAGCAAGTTAAACCCGATTTGTTCCAAGGATACAAAGGTTCAAACAGGAATGCAAGCAGAACTTTCAAGCCACCAGTTTCGAACTCTGGCAACTGGGTGTTGATTAGGGATCCCAAGTCTCAATTACCACAAATGGTTCCATTGCTCTCAAGAACTCAAAAGAGAAAGCTCCAGAGGAAGTATACGCTCTTCCAGTCAGGAGAATCTTCAACGGGGGAAGAATCAAGCAAATGGGCAAAACCTAATCCACGGTTCGATAGGATCGAAAGGGACCCAGAGGAATTTCGAACCCAGTATCACGAGAGGGAGACTTTGGAAAAGGTTGCCTCTGCTATGCTCGAAGAGGATTTTGAGCCGCCTTCTCCTAACTCGCTAGCTAGTTATCAGACTGGTTTGCTCGAGGCCATGGTAGTGGAACAACAGGGGATGGAAGGAACCTTTTCCCCTATGGAGGTATCCACACAAGAATTCGAAAAGAAGGATGCTGAGGAGATCGAAGCAGTTAAACCAATCAAAGAAGTGGCTACAATCCAATTTGGAGATCAGCCAGAAGTACAAGTTAATATGGTTTATCCAAGTTCTATGGATTTCTTCTCAAATGGTCAGACGTTCAAAGATCAAGATACTGCTTGGTCGAACTTGGGTGAGCCAGAGAATTCTGAAGAAACTCTGAGTGATAAGGAGTTAAATATCATATGCAACGACTGTGACTTGAAAGAAGTATCTCAGATCGAGATGGGTAAGAACTTGGTACGTGAAATTGAGCAGAATCAAGAAAGTTTGGAGGTAAGCTCAAAAGAAAGTGCTTGTTTCGTGTCAGATTCCATGTCCGACGTCGAATACCCCCTGGTAATAGATTTACATTATGTGGAAATTTCATATCCATTTAAACTGCCTACTAATGCAATGAGACAGCATTTGCGTCCATTGTATATCACTGCACACTTTGATGGAGTCCCACTTAACAGAATCTTGGTGGATAATGGGGCTGCGGTGAACATTTTGCCTTTCCAAACTCTGAAAAAGTTAGGAAAAGAAAAAGCAAAATTGATTCCAACCAGCACATCCATTGCAGGATTTACTGGGGAAAGCCAACATGCCAGGGGAATCATCTCCATTAGATTGGCAGTAGGAGGAATAGAAACTGATACTGTTTTCTTTGTAGTTGACACATATGCTAAATATAATGCTTTATTGGGAAGGGATTGGATTCATGTTAACGGATGTATTCCTTCCTCTATGCATCAGGAATTAATGATTGTTAAGTATGACAAAGGCAAAGAAGTGGGTGTTGAAGGAGTCAAAGCTGATCCACATCCATTTGGTGCCACGGCAAATTTTGCTGAAGCAAAAATGTACAAATCAGATGTAGTTCCTTTGAGTGAACTACTTCAAGCAGCCACCTACCCAGCCAACGAGATGGAACTGGGGGAATTGGCAGAGCTGAAATCGAAGCTGAAACAAGCTGTTGATTATGAATCAGACACCCCAAAAGATGATGCTGCTTGGATGTGAATCCAAGAGAGAGGCCGAAGAGGAAGCCAACTCATTGGCTTTAGTAAAGTATGTTGCTCTGGGGGTCGAACAGAAGATCCAAGAAGAGAACATATGGGAAGAGGTTATACAGAACGATAACCCTCATGTGAAAAAAATCCAACTCACTTCTGAGGAACAGGTTGAATCACAAGATCTGTTGGAAGAAGTAAGGTTGGGAGATGCACAAAATCCCAACCCAGTGCTTATTAATAAACAACTTGAACCTGGTATGAAAGCTGAATTGGTAGCACTATTGAAAGCAAATAAGGAATGCTTTGCATGGAGTTACAAGGAACTACCTGGCTTGGACAGGGGATTGGTGGAGCATAGGTTACCTATCAAGCCACAATTCAAACCTGTGAAACAACCAACCAGGAAGATGAGTCCAGAAACTATTGCAGGTGTTAAAAAGGAAATGCGGAGGCTTCTAGATGCAGGCTTCATTAGAACAGCCAGGTATGTTGAATGGCTATCTAATATAGTTCCAGTCCCTAAAAAGAATGGAACTATCAGAATCTGTGTTGATTTTCGAAACCTAAATACTGCGACTCCTAAGGATGAATACCCAATGCCTAATGTGGATACACTTGTGGACAGTTCTGCTGGCCACAAGATATTGTCTGTTTTAGATGGACATTCAGGGTACAATCAAATCTGCATAGCAGAAGAAGATGTGCATAAAACAGCATTTGCCTGCCCAGGTAACATTGGCATCTTCGAATGGGTTAAAATGCCATTTGGGCTAAAGAATGCTGGGGCAACATATCAAAGAGCAATGAACACTATATTTCATGACTTAGTGGGAACTTTTCTGGAGTGTTACATAGATGATATCATTGTGAAGTCAAACTCTGATGAGGATCATCTACAACACCTAGAAAAGACATTTCAGCAAATGAAACGCTATCAGCTGAAGTTAAATCCAGAGAAATGTGCTTTTGGAGTATCAGCTGGGAAGTTTTTAGGATATCTAGTTCACAGCAAAGGAATACAGGTTGACAGAAACAAAGCTAAGGCCATCATTGAGGCTAAACCACCTTCTACTAAGAAGGAGTTGCAAAGGTTTCTAGGTCAATTAAATTTCCTTCGAAGATTTGTATCTAATACTGCAGGAAAAACTAAAATTTTCTCTTCTTTGTTGAAACTGAAGGAAGGGGAAGAATTCAAGTGGTCAGAGGAGCATGATGAAGCCTTCGAAGCCATCAAAAGATACTTAGCCAACCCTCCTGTATTGGCGCCTCCCATTGAAGGAAAGCCAGTAAAGTTGTACTTAGCTGCAACGCAAGATTCAATAGGAGTTCTGTTGGCTCAAGACAATGAGGATGGCAAGGAAAGATCAGTTTATTATCTTAGTAGGTTTTTAAACTCTTGTGAATGCAAGTATGCTGCAGTAGAGAAACTATGTTTAGCTTTATTTTATGCTTCTAAGAAACTCAGGCATTATATGTTGCCTAGAATAACTTATGTTATTTCTCAAACTGATGTAATTAAGCACATGCTTTCTAAACCAGTGCTTAGTGGGAAGATTGGGAAATGGATAGTGTCTTTAATTGAGTTTTGTCTTGAGTATGTGCCTCAAAAGTCAATAAAAGGCCAAGCATTGGCCAATTTTTTGGCCGATCATCCAAATGAGTGTGAGGCACCAAGAACATTGGAAGCTAGTACAGTGGAAATTAGGCCATGGAAATTATGGTTCGATGGATCAAGAACTATTCAGATGGCTGGAGTGGGCATAATTCTGGAGTCCCCCCAAGGCTTGAAAACCAAATATGGTTTTCGACTCAGTGAGGGACAATGTTCCAATAACCAGGCAGAATATGAAGCCTTGATTATTGGACTAGAAATTTTGCTTAAATTAAGGGTTAGTGTTGCTGAAATCTTTGGAGATTCTCAGTTAGTGATTAACCAACTAAATGGACAGTTTAAATGTAATAGTCCAGCGCTAATAATCTATTATCAACATGCAAAGAAGTTGATGGATCAATTTCATATGCTTACTTTAACTTATATTCCTAGGTTCTTTAATGAAGAGGCTGACGAAATAGCTCAAAGAGCGTCTGGCTACAAAGTTTTATCAGAAATTGACAAGGAATTTTGTCAATTAACTTTGAGGAAATCCCTGCCTATGGTACACAATAGATTGATGGATTTCGAAGTATTCAAAGTCGATGCTTTAACTCATCAAAACGCTGATTGGAGGCAAGCATTGATCGAATACCTAACCAAGCCAGATAGTGTTGCAGATAAGGCAACCAAGTTGAAAGCAATGAACTATATAATGTATAATAATGAGCTATTCAAGAGAGGAATGGATGGTCTTCTTTTGAAATGCTTGAGCAAAGTAAATGCATTTAAAGTAATGGCTGAAGTGCATGAAGGAATCTGTGGAGCACATCAAGCTGGCATAAAAATGAGATGGTTAATAAGGAGATACGGGTATTATTGGCCCACCATCCTCAAAGATTGTATAGATTATGCAAAGGGGTGTCAAGCCTGTCAAAAAACAGGTCCACTCAAGCATTTGCCAGTCACAGATTTGCAATATGTAATAAAACCATGGCCCTTTAGGGGATGGGCTATGGACATGATTGGAATGATTTATCCTCCTTCATTGGAAAAGCATAAATTTATCCTAGTGGCTACTGATTATTTCACAAAATGGGTAGAAGCCCAAGCTTGTCAGGAGGTCAAACAAACCCACGTGATAGATTTCATAAAAGGGATCATGTACAGGTTTGGGAGTCCTCAAACGATAACAGTGGACAATGGTTCCATATTCGAAGGACGATTGGTGAAGGATTTCGCCACGAATCATGGAATTTCATTAATATATACTAGTACTTACTATGCTCAGTCCAATGGTCAAGCAGAATCAACTAACAAAATTATCAAGAAGGGGATCCAAAAAATGGTGGATCAAAACCCAGAAATTTGGCATGATCTGTTACTTGATGTGTTATGGGCATATAGGAATACAAAAAGGACTAGTACGGGCACCACACCATTTGCATTAACATATGGGCATGACGCTGTGCTACCCATGGAGATCACTGTAAGATCCCAGCGAGTAGCATGTCAAAATGATTTAGATACAGGATCTTATCATCAAGCCATGCATATGGAATTGGAAGATATTGATGAGGCTAGAATAAAAGCCTTAAACCAGATTATGTTACAAAAGGCAAGAATAGCCAGAAGTTATAACAAAAAAGTGGCTCTTCGAAGCTTCGATGAAGGAGACCTCGTATGGAAAGTTATCCTCCCTATTAGAGATAGGAGAGTTAAAAAGGATGGATTAGGGAAATGGGCACCAACATGGAATGGGCCTTTTCAAATCCATAGGGTCTTAAAAGGGGGAGCTTATCATTTGAGAAATTTGAATGGATATGTTCATCGAAGGAAGATAAATGGAAGACATCTGAAAGTTTATGTTCCTTCCATATGGGAGTCTTTCCACAGGCGGTAGTGTAAACAAGTTTGGTTACACATTGATGATTCTGACTGGCTGATTTAGTGTTGAGTGGTTTGATGCTAAAAGCTTTTCTATAAAAGTTACCTTTAGCATTCGAAGTCACAAACAAGTTATCATAATCGAAGCTATAAAGATTCAAGAGTAGCCAAGCAAGAGTTTCATTTCATTAATAAAAAAAAAGACCCAAGCAGGTCTAAGTACAAAACAGACCCAAGTAGGTCTGAACGAAAAAAAGAGAGGACCAACTCTGGTCCCAAAAAAGCAAAAATGAAGACCATTGGTGATCTTCATAGTCCCAAAGGAGAATCTTCAAGAGGATCCTCCCTCTGGGGGACTTTTTGCCTCATGGGCCGAGAGGACGGTCGAAAGATCATCCCAGGTCCTAGCCAAGCAGAGGCGTGAAGCTGTTTCCACGCACACCAGTTGACTTCGAAGCTGAGTGATCTCACTTCGAAGGGCCTGGGACTCAGCGTGGGCGTCCCTCTTCAGCTCCATGATCATGTTGGTCAGGTTGGCCAATTGACTCATGAGATCAGCAAGATTTGGGTGGTTCTCAGCCATGTTTGTTCGAAAGAGATGCTGTGATCTATTGACGTCCAGATGTATTTATAACCCAAAGAAATACGGGGAATCCGTCTCATTTATTACCAGTATTAAATTGGTTGCAGACGCATAGAGCCTGGAAGGTGAAGGGTTTGAGAGCGTTAGGCGTCATACGTCAAGAGTATATGATCTTTTACAACTTACGAGGAGACGGCTAAGAAGCTACTGGAATTAAATGAGTTAGTTGGAGCGATTGGAATTATACTAACTTAGTTTTCGAAGCATCAACACACTTCGAAGCAAAAGTAATAAATAGACATGGAGTAAAGGAGCACAGTATTGGAAATAAGATTTCTGTTTGTCTCTTCTTTCATGCTATCATGTTTTCATTAATAACATTAAATAGAAAGGGATGGCTAAGAACACCAGTTTATTGGTCAAAGCCATTAGGATAAGATCGGTACATTGGTAAATAATTTCTTTGCTCATAACAGTTACACAGAAGGTTACATTGGGGAACCTATCTAGGGCCTAATAATACCGTGGTGGAGGATCTCTAGGGATCAACCAACTGAGATACAAAGACTTGAACCAAGCTTCGTTGGAACTTGATTTTCTATCTCCTTACAAGCTCCATTGGTAGGGAGATAGAGCTCAAAGCCCATTCTTGTCTTCGAAGCAACAGCCCGGTACAGACACATCATGAGTGTTGATGTGTCTATACCTAAGGGCTTTAGGGTTCAAGGGAAATATCATGAGCGTTGATGTGGCTATGTTTCGAAGTGTTTCCTCAAAAATACAAGACGAGACTTCATGATGGTTATCGTTCTTGTAGCCTTAATGAAAAGCTTGGTTTGAATGATGCTACAGTAAGGAGAAATGGAGAAGATGATCGGTGAGTTTTTCTTTCTCCAGAGACCTCTATTTATATTAGTAGATAGTCATTTATGGCTCTTTAAGATACGGTAGGTGAGGAGTTGGCATAGTAAGCTTTTGAGCAAGGAAAAGTACAAACTAGTGTTGATCTTAATTACAGTTGTACTTATCCCAAAAGTAAAAAAAAAAAAAAAAAAAAAGTACAAGCTACGTGAAGTTACAAAAAGGGGCTTATTACATCATGAATGGTGGTTAGTAGCCCTCGAAGAGAATTAGAGTTAGTATCCAAAATTGAAGAATGGACAGCTTTTCTTCTCTGTTCCTCTCGAAGAGAAGGAATAAGCTGTGGAAGTGTTGACTCATCTCGTAATGCTTCGTCTTCAAGCTCTGGAAAGCCATTCGAAGCTTCAGCTATCTCTTCTCTGACCTTCTTCATTTCTTCTTGTAACCACTTCATCTTCTTGTCAAGTTCTGAAAGTTTATCCTTTCGGGCTTGATAAAGAGACAGACGAGAAGCAATCTCAAGTGCTTTGGCTTCCAATTTGTTGGTTTTCCCAATGGTTGTGCCAATGCTCTCAGACAAGAAGTGATTATAAGCAATCAATTCACTAAATTGTTTAAGATGCTGTTGAAGAGTGAAGTTGATTGAAGAAGGGAGTCCTTGGGAAAGAAGCAAGGCCTGATAACATACCTCGAAGTTATAGGTTAAACTATGTTCAGTCAAAGCAGGAAGACCTAAATGATTTAAAGATTTCAGAAAACTTTTTAGTGTTAGAACTTCCTCCTCTGAAAGAACATGTTTAATTCTAAAAGAAGGTAAGTCAGAAGGCATGGAAGGACTCAAAAGTTGTTGAAGGCTTTCGAGAGAATTCGAAGAAGAAGGAAGGATGGGTTCAGCAATCTGGTTACAAAATTTTCCCAATTGGCTCTTGAAGAGGGATATATCAAAAACCACTAACGGCAAGTCAATTGGAGCAGAGGAAGATGTGGGATGATCTTCAGGAAAAAGGGCCATGCCTGTTCCCTGCATAAGGATTATAAGTTAAGGTTAAGTAGAATGTAAAACGAGAAAGGTATGATTGAGTATCAAGAGTACCTGATCTGAGGAGGAGGCCAAACTGGAGCTTTGATCCTCAGCACTTCTAAGAATATGACCCTTCGAAGCCAAAATAGGGTCCATCCTTAAAGATCCCTCCCCTGAGACCGATAAGGGAGTAAAGGGGAAGTCTCCCTGAAGGATGGGAAGTGGCCCCAGAATCTTCGAAGGAGCCAAACTGGCCAGTACCTGTGCAAAGCTTGGCTCAGTAAGGAATGACAGCAAAGTGTGCATGTCAATATCCTTTGCAGCAAAGTCTTTCTGTATAGGAAGAGCTTGAATAGGGGTTGCCTGTAAAAAACAGAAGAAAGTTAGAGTAAGTCCTTTCATAATTCGAAAGGCGAGTATTCAGAAGAAACCTTGTGAAGAGCATCTGCTGGCATTTGGATTAAGGGCTCTATCACTTCTTGTTGAGGGCAGGGAACAAGAGCTAGGTCCAACGCCTTAACAGGGGGTGCAACTTGAGTCTGCAAAGAGGTTAACAGCAAGTCATGAGCATAGAAGACACATGAGAATGTATGCAGTTTAAATTAACTTACCTCTTTTGGGGAGGAAGGCTTCTTAGGAGAAGCAGGCCTCTTGGGAGGAGTTGTTTTCCTCACATAACGGAGGGTCTCCTTCACCTGTCTTGTTTCACCTGGTTCGAACTCAAGAATCAGAATTACAGTAAAATCCTCTTATTCGTAAGGGAATACTGAATCATAAATGGGGAAGGAATTTACCCCTTAAGGCCAGTATCTCTGTGTCACTCTCTGTTTCTTCATCACTGGAAGAAACCTGAGGGCCACGCTTCCTGGTGATCCTTGTCCTCGTCGAAGCTGAAAGGAAAGGGGTAAGGAAGTGACTTGGATAAATGATATGGGAGTGTTAAAGATTAATTAGAAGGAAGAAACCAACCTGGAGGTGCAGCTGAGGGCTCAAAATAGTGCTTGGTGGGAATTACTTCTGTAGGCTGGGAAGTGATCTTTCTCTTCTTCGAAGCACTTTCTGAAGAAGAGGTGGCACCTGTAGGGTGGAATGCAGTTAGGTTTGGTTTCAGCAAAAGAGAAGAGATATTTAGAGACAATTACCTCTTTTTTGTGTTACCCTTGTAGATTGCCTTCTTGGTGGAGAAGGGGGAACGACCATTGCGATTGGGGAGGCTTCGACTGGAGTCAGTCTTTGTTCAACTTCGCCCCTAGCAATATCTTCGATCCCTCCAGCCAAACCGAATTCATTGTCAGAGGAGAAAGATGACAAGTTATCTTTTCCTCCGTGCCCAAACTCAGACTTCTCAAACCCAATGTGGGCTAGAAACTGCTTGAAGGGTTTAATCCCTGAGAGGAAGGAGCAGTTGGAGTACCACCAGTTGTCAAATGCAGGGGTGGTGCGCACTTCAGGTTCCCTGAACTCCTGAGTGATTGTTCTCCTCAATGCATGTCTGGCGTGGGCAAACCCCGTCAGGAATTGGTCAGCCATGATCGGTGACCGTTCAGACATGCAGATATTGGCAAGGCCACAGTAAGGGGTGGGTATGCCTTGAACAAAGTCCAGTTGCCTAGCAAATTGTGCAGGACAATATACCTCTGCATGTGCTATGGACTTGAGGGTATTCGACGAGGAAATGAAGATCTCTCTGCTTGTAAGAATGTTCCCCCATGCTTGGAGAGCTCGAGAGGATCTTCCCTGTCTGTCTGCCAGAATGTCAAACAACCATTCGGGCCCAACAAGAGTAGGGTATGGATTGGGCCACTCCCTATCTGAGGCTAGACCAGCAAAAAAGCAGAGGTAGTACACCAAAGTTTGAATTGTGTTATCCTCTGGGTGAACGTAGTTGTCACCATGAACATTGGGCGCTTCGACGACGCCGGCAAGGGATGTGGGTGCTTTGAAGGGACCCAACTCAGGAAAGTAAGCATGAAGCCATAGTTGGATAAACCATTGGGGCCCTCCCTGCGAATAGTTCAAACCCTTCTGGTAGAAGTCGAACCCAGCTTTGTAGACGTGGCCCAAGAAGTAGGAAGCAAAGTCGAACTCTTCTCCCCTAGCAAGTGCCAGTGCCAATGGAACAAATTCATTCATCACTCTTTTCCCAGAGTGGCAGAAAATGTGTTTGCAGAGGGTGTAGAGAATGTAGGCAAAAAACTCTGTCTCAGTCACTTCTCCTACCAATTTCTTTTCCCTGTGGTAGAACTGGGAAAAAGCTCCGTTGGTGGCAGTCAAACGAGTAAATCCCTCGGGAGGATGGAACTCCTTGGTAGGGTCGAATTGGGGGCCATATGGGATAAGCCCCAGCATTTGGGTAACATCCAGAACTGTGGGTGCCATCATGCCACAGTTAAAGCGAAAGAAATTGAAAGATGGGTCCCAAAAGGCCAAGGCGGCCTGAATCAGAGAAGGATTTTGTGGGACCCCCCTTCGAAGGAGGGTAATAATTCTTTTTAAACCCACCTTCTCTAAATCGTCCGACTTCGCAGCTAACATACGAGTGGTCCATATCTTCCAATCTTTGTCCAATGTGGGCCAGCAAGGAAAGGATTTCCTTGGGAAGTTTTGCCAGTCTTGGTCTAAACAAGCTCGAATTTCAGCGTCTCCCAACCGAGGGTAATAAAGAGAAAGAGAAGCAGGAATTTCTCCTATAAATTGAGGACCCAAAATATAAGTACCTTCTTCGCTAGGGTTTGGAATGAAGATCCTAGCATCAAGATAGGGCTCTTCAGTCGGTCCTGGTGTTTGTCCTGACACGAACCGTCTCAAGGCCAAAGAGGGAGTGACATGTTCTCGAGTTGCTGGATTGCTGGAAGAGGCCATTGATTCAGTTTGGGTTTAGTGTTGTTAAAGAGGAAAGGAGAGAGAGTTCTGTTCTAAGAGCTTTTGAGTTTGAGAGAGCTTGAACGCATTGAGTATAGGGGGTGGTTTTGAATGAATTCCGCTTTTATACTCCTGCAAGTGGGCCAGGCCTATAGTGGGCCCATACCCTGGGGTCCGCTGGGTTTGGTTTTTTCTCTTTAGTAGAGTTATTATTGTTAGAATTTCTATTTTAACAATAAATCCAAGTCCAGCGTGGAAAGAAAGGGAAATTTCATTGAACAAACCTACTGGATTACAAAGTTGAAATTTACGTATTTACGAAAGGGAAAAAAAGCAAAACAAGGGAAATCCTAATTCCTATGAAAAGAAATACAAATTAGGCCTTCGAAGGGCCTGAGTGCTGAGAGGTTGCTTTTTTATTCTCAAAGTAATGAGGAAAGGACCAAGTGACAAGACTATGGAACTTGTTCCATGCAAACTGGAGGAATTTCAGCTCCATCTTCCTCATGTCTTCTTTGGAGTCTGACTCCAATTTTTTCTCCAGCAGGGGCCTAAAGCAGAGCACCAAAGCTTTGGCTTTCCTTCGAAGCCGAGCTTCCTTTGTTGGACGCTTCATTTGTTGTCTTTTGAAGCGCCTTCGAAGCCTTTTGTCAGCATGGCCTGGCACCACTTCGAAGGACTCAGCAGTGAAGTTATGGATTTGGTCATGCAGCTTCTCAATCCTTTCCTTGGCCAGATCATAATCTTGAAGGGTTTGATCGAAGCAATACGCAGCGGTATTGGCTTCGAGCCATGACTTGATCACTGGTAAAAAGTCCAGGAAGCAGTGGATTTGATAGGAAACCGTGGAAGGGATGGAACATAGCACCAATGTCTCACAAGCCCACTTAAAATTAGTTAGTGGAACTTGTTTTTCCAGGATAGAAATATCCAGGAAAGAGAAGGCTGCCAGGAGTTGTAGAGCTTTACTCTTGTCAGCAGGGTAGATGGAATAACCATATTGCCATTGGAAATGGGGGGTATTGACGGCAAGGTTATTCACCTCATTGAACCAGTCAGGTTCTTCAGGAAGAGGAGCCAGTTTGTTGGTTTCCTCGAAGTCAGCTGGATAGTGTGGAGTTTGCACCTCTGTGAGCCAGAGGGACTGTTGGGTTTGAGCCATGCGTTTGAAGTCGCAGTAAGGGGCAGGCCCCAGATAATTTTCCTCTTGTTTCAGGAAAGGGGAAAATTTGAGAGAGGAGTAAATGGATTCGAGCATACCCATGTGAACAGTGTCGTTGCTGCTCAGGGGTAGGAATTGGCTTGCGAACAGAGTTCGAAAGTGATGGAATTTATGAGGTGTAGGATCAGGCTGATCGAACCTGACCAGAATGGTGCCAGTGTTGATATTAGTAGAGTTATCTTCCCATGAGCCCCAGTTGGACCCATCGAACGAGTTCGAACGGGTTAAAGAGGAGTCCCAACCTGTGGGAGATGGGTTGGGGGAATGGAATGTTCGATCCGAAAGGATTTTGCTTGCCAACATTCGAGGAGAGTTTGGAGGAGACATTTGAGGAAAAGGGGTTTGGCAATCAAGATTGTCTAAAATAAGATTAATTTCTGGAAGAGAGTCCATAAATGTAAGACTTCTTAACAGAAAAGACTCAAATTCGAAGGGTTTATGAAGGAGAATGTAATTCGTTAAACCCTATCATTAACTGCCATTTATAGGGAAATTATTGTAGCTATCTTTGGGAAGCTCAATAGACGTGCATGAGAATAACATCCTGTCATGCTTCGTGCATCCGAAGTTGAAGGGATGTGGGCAGAGAACGTGTGCCATTAACATTTATTTAGCATAAATAAAATGTTAATGCGGGGGGTGTGTTTACATCCTAAAAGTGCCGCCCAATGAAAAAATTCCACGTGGCCCCGAGCGGTACGGCGGTTGCATAAAATCTGTCCCAGTCGAGTACCAATTACAGAGGATTGCGGGGGTTAAAAGGGACACTGTTTAATAGCAAACGGTGTCGTTTTAGAATGAACCGGTGTCGTTTTAGCAGTATTTAAACAATGGTTTTGGAGGTGATGGATCTAACCGTTAAATTGGACTTCACAATCATCGAACGGTGTCCTCGCTGCCCTGTTTTGTAAGTGAGGTTAGGTGCAATTGCAGGGAATCATTTTTGGAAGGCAAGCACGTTGCATTAATTCACGTTGCTTGAAAATAGGAATCACGATCCAGGAAGTGGCCATGAACACCATGATCGAAGCGAGCAGGGGAAGAAGGAATTCTGGAAGTATCAGGATAACCGTTCGAAGACCCCCCTCAACCGTTTTATGTGGCCAACGTGGGTATCAATCGAAGACGTGGGGATCGAAGGCAAGTTCAGCGTCTATAAATAGAAGAAGCAATTGAAGAGAAAGGGACGACACAAAATCCATATCATCTGACAATTCATACAAAATGATTGCTCAGAGATCTATCTTAGATTAGTTTTAGCTTAGAATAGGATCTTTTTTGTAAGTTGAAGGCTTATTTGCATGTAAGACTACTTTCGATTAAATTCAAGTTTTCTTATTTCTTTTAAGTTCTTTTCTTACCAAAGAATAGTTTGTTTGCAAGTTCGCTTTTGATTAAATTCAGTGTGCTTGCATTTCTTTATTATTCTTGATAGAATCTTAAGAGTGTTGGTATACAAACTTACCTTTGATTAAATTCAGGTTCGTTTGTGTTCAATCATCTTTTCTGATTTCGAAGCGCGTCAATCTTTTATTTGGTTGATATCTTAAGGAAAAATCCTCTTAGTTAGGTAATCGAACGGATAACACAATTGCCTGATTGAAATTAGTTGTTTCAAATCATTTTGAAAAGAGTAATTTCTTCTTTGAAGTTATTTCTTTTCTGGCACGCCCGCACACAATTATTTGTCGATTGATTTGAGTTAATTCAACCCAAACACCAGCGAGCGTTTATTTCATATTTTTCAAGTTTTAAACATAGTTTCCTCCGTCCCTAAATAAATATCTAGACCAAAAACCTAATGCCTTGCTCTCTTTACTTCTCAAAAAGCATTTTTCAAAAAATTCCCCCTAGATTCTTCCTATTTTCAACATTTCTCTCTCTATTTTTCTCCACTTATTACTCCAATTATTTTTCAAAAAAAATTTCAAATCCAAACACAGCATAAGCCTTTAAAAACATGCATTTTTTGGGTTTCAAAAAATTTGAAAAAAAATACCTTCAGGTGAAGGTATATATTTCCAATTTTTTAAAAAAAAAATTGAGCTTAAGAATACATTTATTTAAAGGCCTAAGTTTGCTAGTCAGACATTTAATTAGGGAGAGATGGAATAATTTTTTACCATCCAGCGCGCATTTACTTCAAATTTTTTTTTTAAGTTTTGAACATAATTTTTACCATCCAACACACATTTACTTCAAGTTTTTTAAGTTTTGAAGATTTTATTATTTAGTTTTTAGGTTCTTCTCCTAGAAACGAACCAATAATCAAAAGTATTAACGAACTGCCAATTTAGTTTCCTATCTAGAACTTTGTCCAATTTAGTCCCTAAACGTTTAAAATGTGAGTCAAAATGGTCCCAAACCCTGATGACCTTATTTGTTTATGTCAAGTCAGGGGCATTCTTAGTACCTCAACAACCAATGTACGCACGTTTAACTTTTGAACACCAATTTTTACTTTTTAGATTTTCCTCGTCAAGACAAACCAATAATCCATAATGTAATGCCCAACTAACAAATGCGAATAAAAATCGAATGAAAACAAAAATACATTCCAAATAGCTACAAATGCAAAAAAGAATTGAATTGTATAATTTAGTTCACACTAAATTATTGATAACAATACTCTTTTTACCCATGTATATGCTGGTTAATGTGATTTTACCCTTTTAGGACTCATAAGTCATAGTAATACAATGTGGACGGATTAGGAAAAGTTATAAGCAGATTATGTGAGTTCATAAGTCAAGTTGAAAATTGTCACATCTTACTAGATTACGTATTTCTTTCAATATTACTTTAGTGATTACTGTACATTTGATTGCCATATATTTTGCATAGGATATAATGTGTCACAATGTATTGGAATAATATACTCTATATATTGATCGTGTAATTGAGCACATTTATCCGTAGATTGGTGAATATCACATGATACCTAAAATATCACATCATTGCTTTACATCTGGTTCCACTCCTTTCTGCAAATCCAAAAGAGAAAGAAGCATACCAAACCAACACGTTTCAAAACTTAGTTATCCCTTGGGAAAATTTGAGAGAGAGAGTGTGTCAACAATGTCAGTCCAACTGATTGAAGATTTTACAATGTCACAAACAGCTACAAATCAGACAATTTACAGAGTTCCAAACAAACCTTCACTGCAGAGACCACCAATACCACGTTTCAACAAAAGCTATCGTGAATAGACAAAAAGAACTTCCAAACGGCTACCCACGCTCTCTCTTCCAACACTGAAACACATTTCCCTAAAAAAGACCTATACTAAAATTGGAGTTACAACATTTCCAGATGGTATGAATGGCCATTCTTAAGCTGCACAAAACACCCACTCCAAATACACCTATCCGGCGTCGAACAGTTTTTTTTTTTTTGGCCTTTTGGGTGCCATTACATACTTTTTCTACGACTGTGTTTGGATAAATGCCATGGATCCAGACAAATAAATTTGGTTTGTGTTGCTTCATTATCTTTTTATCTTTTCCTTTACCTTCTCATTCCCTCCATAAATCCATCTACAAATCCATAATCCAAGCACAGACTAAATTGATTCAGGTTTTCATCGCAAGACAAGTAACATTTCTTTAACTTCAGTTTCTTCTACCCAAACTCGAGTGGTGTCTATCCGACAGAGATCCAGGTGCTGCTTGGAGTTCCAAACCCAAACCCAATTCAACATCCGGCGACTTCTGATGCAAACCGTCGCTAACTCTACTCCGGACGTCCCCCACATCAGAAAAATCATGGCGCTGGGAGATCTTCAGAACATCGCCCATCTCAAGGTCATCTTCCACTTTTGCCCGTCGGCTTCCGCCGGAATCATCTACTTCTGCCTCTCGAGGTAGGGCCCTTGGGGGCCTAGGAGCCTCTTCTTGTACGTACGCACGGAAATTGTTTCTTGAAGTTTCAATCTTCGTGCAAAACACTTCAAGAAAATTGTTGAGGCAGCCACGATCGTAGACATTGGGCCTGTTGTCTGCTCTGTACCGAAAGTTCTCATATGTGGTCTGAAGACACCAATAAGATCCAATGAGAAAGGTCATAGAAGTGACAAGTGAAGTACTTTCATGATTAAGAGAAGAAAAGTAGCTTATGAGATTAAAAGTATACATGGAATCTAGTAAAACAAGTTCACTGCCACAAATAGAACAAGCTGGTTGTAACATTATGCCCAACTCGCAGCTAGGATACTAACAAGGAATCTAACAGCAAGGTAGATGAATCCCCCATCACAACCACCATCGTCCTAGCCCCCAGAACCGGAACAAAAACACCCCATGACAGAGGTCAAAAAAACCTTCTGTCCTGACGCAAGAAGCGTGGCGCAAAAGCTGTTATATATTTACAGGATCTAGAGCTGTAAAATTTGATCTTTTGGTTTTAATAATTGGTTAACAACCGAAAAAATAAAGAGCAAATTCTCCTACTCAAAGCTTTACCGACCAAGGAAATATCATTGATGTTTCAAAATTTTGAAGTGTAAAAGACTGAAACCTTATGTGAGGAAAACTTGCTAATTTGCTATGGACAAAGGCACAAAGCCCATTAGGCCCCTTATGCAACAACCACAACACAGATGTCAATCTTCTCTTTGACGAAAAACAAGATTGAAAAAGAAAATTCCAAAGGACAACCAATTTTTGCATGCAAATACCTTTTGAAACTCTTTCTGTTTTTTGCTCAGTAATACCGTGTGGCTATGTAGCACTGACACTTTGCCAGAAGCAAAGTGTCAGTATCAGACGCGGACACACTCCGGACACGTGTCCCGGTGTCCGTGTTCTAATTTTTTCCAATATTAGGGGTAGGAACTCTCCCGACACTCTAAGGACACTCACAAGACACTTTAGGGAGACTTTAATGATTGTCGCTAAAGTGTCCCTAAGTGTCATGTGCGTGTCCTTAAAGTGTCAAGGAGTGTCGGGAGAGTGTCCAATCCCCTAATATTGGAAATAAATTAGGACAATATGAAGTTAACTTTCGGAAATGTGTCGGGCACCGAAACGTTCGCTTCAGTGCTAAATAGCCGTATGGTACTCATCTTAAAAGTAATTGGGTTATAGAGTGTGGTCATCACTTGTACATGGGCTATTTACCCAACACGAGGGGGGTAGGGCAATTGATGATTGGTGATGGGTACCAATTGGCAGTGCCATGAATTTTTTTCCCAAAGAACACCTCGGCTGAGCAAAACCAGAGTTGTCAAAAAGCAACCAGAACAAATCAAGGATTCCAGAGCTTTTCCCCATAAACTGGTTACATTACCCAAAAATTGGCAGAAAAGCTAGTAACTCGATCCTTTTGGAAAAAAACAACTCCTATAGTGCAGAAGAATAATAAATTATTTTTGTTTTTCAGAGGTGTCAGAGGTAGAGTAAGTTCTTGCCATAAAGGAACACTCACCTGGTTTGTGCCAATGAGATACAAATGAAAGCCAGTGAGACCGCCCACAAACCACAATGAAACAAAACAATAGGCCATTAGTATCATTGATGCAGGTGATTTCTTCATAGCCTTCCAAACAGTTCCATGTTCATCCATGAGAAATTTCATGTATAAAGCTGACATTGAAAAGACGAAGACGCAGAGAAGAGCTAAAGAAGACACAAATAGAAAGAAGAAACGGTAGTTCCGCTGCAAAAAAAGGAAAACAAAAAATTATAATTAGCTTGGTAAATTAGAAGTTCCAGTAAAAAATACAACATAGTTAAAAAAAATAGAGTTCTTTCGTTCGATGTTCTGGTATTTTTTGGGACAGATTTTGTTATTTCTATGTAAATGTCTTATACCAAGCACCGAGTTCTATCTAACCGTCTATGCCTTTTCAATAAGCTGCAATATGATTCATGACCTACACCCTATCACGTTACCGCAAGGATACTGACTGGTTTGATAACCTGTACTCATAGTCACAGAAATAACTTATCAACCAGGTTCTAATCTTCACAAGTAATCTTGACAAAATTACTTCACATTTCAGCACCCATTTAGCATGTCAACAGCAAGAAACAAAAGAGAGCCAGGTTAATATAGCAATTATTAATAGAAAATTCAACATGGCCTTTAATAATTACTAATTCACATATTTAATCGAGAGGCACATTCTTATTTGCCCAATTATAAGCTACCTCGTTTCTCTTTCCAATAAATGTTGATGGACTAAGTTTCTAAGTATACAACTCAGCTAGCTTTCCCTGAAATTATCAGTTAACTTTTTTCCAGAATCTCCAAATAAAAATATTACAATGCTGCGTGTTCCGCCTTTTTGCTGACTACCTTGATTAAACCTTCCAAAATATGTTATTTTTCCAGCCTGCATTTTTCTGGTTCGGTTCCGGCATGTCGATTCTATCTCATTCGACGATTTGATGGACCAGGACCAAGAAAATTCAAACAGAAGCAGATACATATAGAGAAGGGGAAAAACTGCACGATGTTCAAGAAGGAAGAGTTATGAGCGTTATAAAGTACCTTCCCAATGCATTGGCCCACCCAAGGGCAATGGTGATCAAATCGCTCCACACAATTATCGCATATGGAGCAATGAGAGCACCGAGGAGGGCGATACAGCATGCATGTGTCACAATACTTAACCCTTACAGGCATGCCATTTACGATGAGTTCCTTAGTGCGAGGTAATTGTAGGCTTGGTGTTGGTCTTCCACCAGCCTCAACTGAAGCTGAAGATTCATAACAGAACTCTTCCTCTGGAGGATGTGCATTGCGTGGAACAATGCCAGGGTCGCGTGTAGAGGTAAGGAAAAGAAGCACCAACACCTACAGGAGAATTATGGGATTAAATGGGCCAGCAGAAAAGAAAACCACCAGACAGGAAGATGAGGATAGAGGTTTTTACTGATAACAGAATTCTTCCTCTCTTTTCTTTTCTTTTCTTTTCTTTACCTTTTTTTTTTTTTTTTGTGTGGGGGAGATAAAAGAACGTCAAAGTCAACTACAAATTTTTATCCCATTGGAAAAACCCATCGGTTATTATACAAATGTTTATCCCATTGGGCTCGGGTGTGTATATAGGAGTTGGATCAATCAAACTCTAATTAACTGGTTAACCGAAATCTGAAAGAAAAAAAAAAAAATCACTTTAAAATTGCAACCTATTCGATGGAGTGAAAAATTGTGTTTCATGATGAGGTGGTGGGAGGGTAATCAAAAAGCATTTTCTTCTGTTACCTAAATTTCAACCAAGTCAATGAAACAAGGGCCATAAAAGGAAAAGAAAAAAAACAAGGGCTAAAGGGAGGTTAGGAGAACTAACATAAATTGTGTAGACAATTGTCGCCACCAGAATCGCATATCCAGCATTATAAGATGGAAATTTATGAAAGAGGTTGCTCGCAACAAATGTGCAAAAGATGGCGACCGGAACGATGACTAGCAATAAGGTAACTATGAGTGACCTAGCATCTGGTCCAAAAATCAGCCTCCCATTACACATAAATCTCTGCAGAAAGAGACAACACAAACATTCAGCGAACAGAATCAACAGTATAGTGAATAGAATTGACAAATCCACATAGTAAAGCCACAACAGAGAAAAACTGTCATTATTTACAACTAAAATCTTTACATTTTGATCAGATACTTAGGTAGCATAGGAACAGCAAGACAGATACTTAGGTGGCATAGCAAACGCAAGGAGGAGGACAGATATTTCAGAAGCACAGACTCTCCTTGGCCATAGCGTCCTGACTCAGACTCTATCCAGCACTCAAGCATACCTGTCGGATTGCAACGTGGTGTATCTAAGTGTTAACCGTTTTGGTTGACAGAACATTCTTAGGAGTGATGGAAAAACCTAAAAGTTATTGAGAGCCAAAGCAGAGTAACGAATTCCTGTACTCTAGGGAGATTAACAACCCACAAATGTGAAATTTGAGGCACCATCCCCACGTGAGGAGTTTCCTACCTTGGCTGTCAATGGTCTACACTTCTTGTAGGGCCTGCAAAGACCCTTTTAGATGGAGATTTTCGTTGGTGATTGGTCAATGGTAGACGCCAAGTTCTTCAAGGGGTATTTTGGAGAAGGAGGGTAACTTTTCTTTTTTTAAGGTAGAAAATCAAATAAATCTTGTAGGAAAGAATCACAGAACAAAGCAATTACAAATCTCTCTATCAAGGTAAAGGAACATAATTTAAGTATCCTCTTGGGTTGTGAGGGGTTTGGTTTTTTATTACGCGTAGCTTCGTGGGCATATGAGTGTGTTCTTTCTTGACTACGTGTATGTTTTCCCCTTGTGGCTTGCTTGATCATGATTTTGTAGGCCCGTTGGGGTAGTGTTATGAGCTTCATTGCAATGTCAAATTTTTGGTAATCCATTTAACCACTAACTTACCAATAAATTTATGTGTTTCTATTAGGTACAAAAGGAAATTGAAGAAGAAGAAAAACATCGCGCTCTGTCACACAATTAGGTTTAAAAAAACAAGGATAAACTTAACTTTTCAGAAACTAGAATATATTCACCAGTCACTAACAAAGATCACGGACAATTCGTTCAAAAATAGGAGCGCAAGATCTCATTTCTGAAAGATAAAATCAAGTGATTATCTTCGAACCTATGAAGGACGAAATATCTCAGTTCTTTCCTTACCAAACCAAATGTAAACAGGGAAGAAACAAGGTGAAACAAGGCATGAAGGATTCAGAAGTAACTAAACAAATGGCCGAGACACGAAGACTAAAAAAGAAGTCCTCAAATCTCTTACAAATAAAGAAACCTAAAACTAGTGTCCATATAATCTATAAAAAAAAAAATTCGAACACCAAAGCATTCTGCTTGAGGAATCCAAGGAAATTGAGGTTCAAAACAGGCCAAAAGAAATAAGATACATTCACTATTAACACATTTGGAAGTCGCAGACACAGTGTTTTAAAAGGCTCAAGGCGCAACGAGCTGCCGTGGTCCCTTGGAGCCTAGGCGTGAGTTGAAGAAAATGATATATTTCTGATATGTGCAAAATTTGCAGCATAAATAAATGCTTCTACTATTTCAAATACAATAAATTATATATAGCACACCCCAATATTCAAATCAGAGTCCCTTCCCCTTACCCCGACTTGATGTACCCATTGTCAAGTTTCTTAATAAATTTGTTGCCTATCAAAAAAATATATATATTCAAATCAGAGTAGAAGAAAATATCAGAGTAGAAGAAGAAGAATTGAGGAAAAAGAAAAAATATAGCAGAGGAAGAAGGAAAAAAATTAGAGCAGCAGAAATTTGTGCATCAACAACAATTCATATAGGTTTCAAGTTCAAAGACTTGGCAGACGCTCTAGAGAACTTGGACTGACTTGCTCAAAGATTAGCACTGAAGCTAGGACAAAGTCTTCTAACCACATTCCACATTAGTTAACATGTTGAAGAAGGTGCCATTCCGCTTTCTTTTTAAACCTTCTTTTTCAAAAAGAAGGTGATTTCAAGCTCAAATATAATGAAAATAAAAAATAATTTTTTAATTTTTTTTGCACCGTTTAAAAGATCTCAATGAGATCTATCAAACAAGATCCATATTGGTACGAAAATTATTTGCGTTACCACATGATTTTTTAGCTTGAAATTACCTTTCTTTTTCTAAAAGTTCCTTTTTGAAGAAACTGGAACACCCTCGAAATGGCTAAGGAATATATTACCTTAGTTTTAGCCTTGATACCAAAATCCAAATGATCACAAATAGCCTAGAAATAACACATTCAAATAGCCAAACTGAAACTTCAAAATTCCTAAAAAACCTCTTCTGAAAGAGTTATCAATTTGTAAAACCATTAAAAATATTATGACAACCCTACATTCAAGTAGCTAAGGAGGTTATCTTCTAAATAACAAGCAAAAAGCATTCAAAAGGAGGACACAATGGGGTTAGAGCAACCACTCAACAAGAAGTTAATGACACATGGCCTACAGCATGGCCCACACAACGACAAAAGTGTGGTTCCAGTTCCAGAGCACCACAAGCACGCAAGTCGTATAAGGTAGGACTTTGGCCCCACATGAACAGTGAGGGATCACTGTGGCTTGGAACGTTGTACCTGTGGTAAAATGCTATAACAAACTGCAGTTGAAATAACTTGCATCAAATTAGACTCTAACTAACTTCATGTGGCACATCTAACAAGCATCAACATTTGGTGATTCCCCACACGTTTAGATTTAATCTTCATTCTTCATAAGTTAGTTAGGCAACGTCCATGTGACCTTTTTCTTATAAATAAAGGATTAGACCTTCTCTCCCTCTCTCTCTCTTAGGCATGCAGTACCATATACAGATTCCCTTTCCTCGGTGACCCGACCTTGATTCCAATCTAGTTCTTCTATAATCGTGCAACCACTAAACATAACCTTATCACTTATTTTTTGACTTTCTGCAAATTTATGCGGCAACGAAGTAGTAGTAGTTCTCTCTTTTCAGCACCTTTAGTGGTTCCTATACTTGTCATGTTCCTCAGATTATTTCCAAGGGGTATTGAAGCTTCTCATTTTACAACATTAGCCGCGGCCTATATAGGTAAATCTGTGGAGGGACAATCATTGACTAGTTTTCAGAACAGTCTTTTTTGTCACACCCAAGGGAGTGTATGTGCAGCTAAAAGACATTAGATACGTTCTAGAGTACTACCAAAACATTACCCTATCCCTATTAGACAATTGTAAACAGAAAAAAGAACAGATTGCAATCTCATTCCTAAAATTCCTGTTTGGTCTACTTATATCATACCTCTCCTCATTCCTCAATGAATACTACACTTCCAATGTTCAGTAAATAGTTAAATAACTTAAATATAACCTTACTGACCGACTTAATTAAAAGAAAAACCAGCTTCTAAAGACCCTTTTCTTCCTTTTCTCAAAGTCAACACCTTTTCCCAACCAAATAAAACTGGATCTTTGTCACATCAAACTTTATTTCCTTTTCAACCTAAACCAGTATCACATTTGTGTATACAAGTGGGGAAGGATCTGCTCGAGAAAAACAGGACTATAAGCAAGAGAAGTAATGAATTCTCAAATAGAGAAAAATTGATACTCACAAAAGAAAAACAATTGACCAAGTCACTGACTTCATTGTGAAGGGAACAGGTTATAAATTGACCTAAACAATATCTTGTTCTAAGATATGCAACAGAGGCAAAAACAGAATTGGATCTTAGAAAAGAGGCAAAAATGCATACAAGTTAAGTATTCGTTCAACTTAACTATACACACACGCGCGCACACACATTATACATACATACATAGATCATATTCTATTTTTTTGCTAGAATCACGATCATGACATAGTCATACTTTTCAAAACATAGCCATTGGAAGTATTTTCTTCATCTGCATCCATCAGATCAGAAGTATAGTTTTACTTCTTATTCTATTGTTTTTCCTTATTGTGGCATGCTATTTACATCTGCAGCATTTTAGGTATTTCATGTATTCCAATTGATGTTTGTCTCAGTAACTTGTAATTTCAACAGTGCATTCAGCAGTTGCATTGACAGTGTTCAAGCCATTAGGGTTATGGATTTTGAAGTCCTGCACTGGTACCTTCACATCTCATTCTCACCACAAATTCAGGAGCAGCTTGTTCCCCTCAATCTCATAACTAGGAAAGAAAGGTCATCATTTGTCTCATCTGGCTTGAAGCAAAAGTGCAAAACCGCTTAACACTCATGCTAGCATGTGTAATCTCTTACATGTCCATTCTCAGTTAACATGTACCTAAAAAAGGCTAACCACTACAGGATGTTTCAATCTATATAACACAACTTTTGGTGATCGGAGTGCAATAACTAAACAAAATATGATCATACAAGCAAAGCTTGTATTTCAGAAAAACAAATTTTACCAAAATACATCAATGTGATTTCCAGTATCTGAGTTATTGAAAATGAGCATCAACTTTCATAGTGCAGCGAAAGTTTAGATAGGCTGTATGAACCTAACATGTCAAGAGTTGAGTTACATTTCTCCTACAAAGTAACCAAAAGGATACAGAATCTGGGAAAAAGTGACATTGGGAAGCAGTAAACACAGGTGCTTAAACAAAACATCAAGGTGCAATGTCCAACAACATGAGTGAAGCATAGCATAGAATTGTGCCTATGAAGTAACCATAAACTGAGCACTGCTTCTGAAACTTCAAACTATCGCGTCCAAAATGCATAAGGCATGCTTATAACTAGCTATTTTCAGTTAGCCCTCCTTCTTCTACTTAACGCTCAAGGGAGGGATATCAAATTTTCTAAGAGAAAGCCTACTTACAACCCTTGCTTTCCAACTCCATAACCATCAACACCATCAAGTCCAACTTCAAATTAATAGCAACTCATAAGCATCACTATTTCAAATAAAGCAACATCTTGAATGACTAACTATGAGTAGTAAGACATTCCTTGGAAAACAACTACCCTAACAGCAACACGTCATGCTGATGGTTAATTGCTGAATTGCCTAATATACTCCTATCCACTAAGCCAAGACCCATTTCCGACCATTCTTCTCGCATCAGAAAAAGTCAAAATGAAAGCCGGGATGATGAATTTAACAACTCAAAGGAGTAAAACAACAAGTCAACAACTTCATTCTGTACCAATACTCACCAAAAAATTAGCCAGTTAATATGTCACATAATTACAATTTTGCCAAGTTCATTGGGTACCAACTCGACCTATTTTTTTCAAACCACCCTCAATAGTTTTAATGAACTGAATTTTTGTAATCGAAGTCAACTTTATTGGCCAGTGAACTTAACTCTACATTAAAAACAAAAAACTGGCATACACATACCTTAACCAACCATCATAATTAAAAGGTCCACAAATACAGTCAAACATAACAGATCATTTCAGAATCACCACTGAAGAGAAGAACAAACCCTAGTGAATGATAATGATAAGAAAACAAATATAAGCATACCCAGAGTCACAAATCGACCATTACCAGCATCAACACCATGAAATGAACTGCAACCCTTGCGAAAGGAGGACAACAATAGACACTAAAAGCCAACAACACCAGATTAAATTCCACTAAACTAACAACAACCCACGAACAATCAGCACAATATAAGCATCCCAAAGTCACAAATCAACCATTACCAGCATCAACACGACAACACCATGAAATTGAACTGCAACCCTAGTGCAAGGACAACAATAGACACTAAAAGCCAACAAAACCAGATTAAATTCCACTAAACTAACAACAACCCACAACCAATCAGCGCAATATAAGCATACCGACATTCAAAAATCAACCATTGGCAGCATCAGCAGCACGAAATTGAACTGAAATAGAAAAGGAACCTTACATTGCCTCCTTTCCAAACTTCGTACACGCGCTTCGCCATGAGTAGAGGTGGTTCCTCACTTCTCACTCACGCAGCAATAGAGGGGAAGATTTGGCACGGAAAACCGTTCACTCTCATAATCTCTCTTTTTTTTCGTATGAAAATTCGTGTAAAAAGAAAAAGGGCGGTCCTATGGTTCAAATGCGGTGGACTGAATGATGGGTTTTGTTGGCTTTTTGGCGTCTTTGACAACTCTCTCTCTCTCTCTCTCTCTCTCTCTCTCTCCTACTTTGGTTTTTTGGGGATTACAAAAACAAAGGGGGAGTTTCGGAGCAGTGGACTGCGATTATGCTTAAGAATGTTTGGAAGGAATCTTGGTAGGAGGAACAGTTAAGTGCTGTATGATTGATATGTGTAATACTCGGAATGACCAAAGTACCCCTGTCTAATTATTAATGGTTCAAAAAGTCTACATACACAAAACTCCGGACACAATTACGCCCTGAACCGTTCGATACATATGAACACATGTGTATCGTACGGCTCCGAACTCAGTTGTGATCGAGATGGCTTGTTTTGGGGGTGCGTTTCAGGGGCTTTTTAGGGATTGGGTTGGGCTTTGGGGTTGCACACCATATCCAGATAGGCAGACATGTGAACAGTTGGAAAGCCGTGTTGAAAACCAGAAGCAAAAACAAAGAAAGAAGAGAGTTTAAAAGGCATAAAAAATTGGCATTGCCAAGAATCTTGGCTGACGTGCACATCTAAAATTGCTTACAAGCGTGTAATTCTCATAAAAAAATAATTAATGCTATTTTTAAACAGCATAGAAAATGAAGTGGACAAGGGATGGCTGTTGAGGAATCTATGAAAACCGCACCAAAAAAAACAAGAGGGGAAAAAGGAAGGAAAAATCGTAACCGTAGAATTTGAATCAATGGATTTGGTTAGCAATCAAGTGGCGTAAGCTCGAATCACACAAAAGGGTCAAAATTTTCAAATATTATGGTTAATTAGAGGTTTGCTTAATCATCAACTTTAGAATTTTAGAGTTAGATTTTGGATTTTCTTTAGATTGGGTTTTAATGTTTGATCTAGGCTTTTTAGGCCTTTTGGATTGTTTTGAAATGTATTTGTATTTATCTGAACACTTTAGGTCCTCGGGTATTGTATTGGACTTTTTCTCTCTGACTTTATTTTTCAACTTTTGGTTTGAATCATTTCTCATTTTCTCAATAAAATGTTACTTTTGCGATCAAAATTTTATAAAATTTTGGAATTTAGTCGAAATTCGCGCAAATCATACTAATGCTTTTAATTTTGTGGTCACAACAACTTCGGTGTTTCTCTTATAGTAATAGAAGTACTGCAGATATCAATTTGGTACTTGATCGATGTCTACCTTGTGACCATTTTTTTATTACAAGCATGCACGCCTTGGGTTGTGACTTGTGAGGTGGTTTTGGAAAATTTCATTAACCTTTGATGGGTTGTGTTTTCTAGTATTTTATTCTCCGAATCCCCTACTTCACAACCCATCCCACGTGAGAGCAAGTGGGCTGATCGAGTTTGATAATTTTAAGATGGTTCCCCATACAAGCTAGCTTGGCAAATCTTGTTGGACAAAAAGTTGTGTCCTATAATTTTTTAACTTACCACGAGATCATCAACATAAGTAATAGAAAATAGAAGCTATGAATGTGTCCAAGCTCCCAACAAATTAATATAATAACTAGTTAGGGATGGATGACTTCTTTTACATCTTTTTTGGCAGCAGTATATGAGAGGCCGATGTAGGACTAAGCCGGATATAGAAATTTAGGAGGATTGTATTTTCGGTGTTTGTGTTTCTTTTCGTCCCGGATACGATATAGAGGGCAGGAGGGGATAAATTTTAGACACCCTGAACGGACCGTTTGCCGATCGGATTAGTTTCAGATGGATATGGTATGGGTGGAAATATGATAAAATGGCACGACACTTAAAATTCATTTCACATATTTACCCCTTGTCTCTGTATCCCTTTGGTCTACCAAGTGTAAAACTCAACTCCTCTCTTTCTGGTAAACGCCGCAAACCCATTTTCCCGCTTTCTCTCTCCTCCCTCAATTGCAACAGAGTATTAATGGTGAGTTCTACCAATGAATACCATTTTTTTGGATTGCCACCATCAATCCACAATCAAAACAAAGACATCGAACTCCAAGGATAATTATCAATTCTTTCTGATTATTGTTGTTATTAAAAATTTCGAGTAGTATTTTAAGAATAATGTGAAAAATGAAAGAAGTAGCTAGGTTTGTAGTGATTGGCTAGAGAGAAAGAGAATGTTATGCGATTTTGAGTTACTATTTCTATGAATATATGTGATCTAAAAGACATAAATGAGAGAAGAGGGAAGAGGACAACAAAGGGGGAGAAGTGTGTTAAGATGAAAGTAGGGGTGACAAATTGAACCCAGACCCATTAACAAATCCAGACCCATCAACTAAAAAATAGACCCAACCCAATCCATTTATTAGTTGGGTAAAAATGGGTCTAAACCCAACTAACCTATTATTAGTTGGGTTTTAATTGAGCATCAATTGAGTCAACTTAAATGACCCAATGGGTATAAAAGTAACCCATGAAAAAATTTCTTCTCTTTACCAGATTTCCAATGAATGCAGCCCACCCTTACCACGCTACCTCCGCCGCCACCACCACCACCACCACCACAACCGTCGCTGCCGCCACCACAATAACTAGTTATGGATGGATGACTTCTTTTACAGCTTTTTTGGCAGCGGTATATGAGAGGCCGATGTAGGACTAAGCCGGATATAGATATTTAGGAGGATTGTATTTTCGGTGTTTGTGTTTCTTTTCGTCCCAGATACGATATAGAGGGTAGGAGGGGATAAATTTTAGACACCCTGAACGGACCGTTTGCCGATCGGATTAGTTTCAGATGGATATGGTATGGGTGGAAATATGATAAAATGGCACGACACTTAAAATTCATTTCACATATTTACCCCTTGTCTCCGTATCCCTTTGGTCTGCCAAGTGTAAAACTCAACTCCTCTCTTTCTGGCAAACAGTGCCGGCTCATATATTTTGGAGGCCCGAAGCGAATTTTCTATATTGAGCCCCTTACATATTCATGATTTTTTTTAAAAAATGATAAAAGTAAAAAAAATAACAAAAAAATCAAACTAAAAGGATACAATTATGACTATAAATGTAAAAAGATATGATTGAAATTAATTATGGAGGTGCATGGGAGTCGAACCACACACTCCTAATAACATGACAATATTATGTGACTACTGAACCAAGTATCTAGTTTGTGTTTTTATTTGAAAACATTCTAATATTAATATGTAAGTTACATTACAATGGGGCCTCAATTTTGAACCAAAAATCGGGGGCCGGAAGCGGTTGCTTCCCTTGCATACCTTATAAGCCGGCCCAGCTGGCAAACGCCGCAAACCCATTTCCCCGCTTTCTCTCTCCTCCCTCAATTGCAACAGAGCATTAATGGTGAGTTCTACCAATGAATACCATTTTTTTGGATTGCCACCATCAATCCACAATCAAAACAAAGATATCGAACTCCAAGGATAATTATCAATTCTTTCTGATTATTGTTGTTATTAAAAATTTCGAGTAGTATTTTAAGAATAATGTGAAAAATGAAAGAAGTAGCTAGGTTTGTAGTGATTGGCTAGAGAGAAAGAGAATGTTATGCGATTTTGAGTGACTATTTCTATGAATATATGTGATCTAAAAGACATAAAAGAGAGAAGAGGGAAGAGGACAACAAAGGGGGAGAAATGTGTTAAGATGAAGGTGACAAATTGAACCCAGACCCATTAACAAATCCAGACCCATCAACTAAAAAATAGACCCAAAACCCAACCCATTTATTAGTTGGGTAAGAATGGATCCAAACCCAACTAACCTATTATTAGTTGGGACTTAATTTGGTATCAATTGAGTCAACTTAAATGACCCAATGGATATGAAAGTAACCCATGAAAAAATAACTTCTCTTTACCAGATTTCCAATGAATGCAGCCCACCCCCTACCACGCTACCTCCGCCGCTGCCACCACCACCACCATCACTCCACCACCACAACCGTCGCCACCACCATCACAACGCCGCCACCACCAGAATGACCACCGCTGCCACCACCACCCTCACCACCACCACCACCACCGCCGCCACCACCGCCACCGCCGCCACTATGGCCACCGCCGCCGCAACCCATGTCAACCCTACTTCACTTTTGGATTGTGATTGTATGCATTGAGTTCACTTTCTAATATCTCTAGTGGGACCCTTTAACGCCATAAATAAGCCACATCAGCCGATTTGTGAAGGAAATGGATGAAGGCTAACGGCAGGTGCCTCAATTTGGGGATTTTGAAAGTCCAGGTGTTTAATTGAAATAAAATGAAGTTCAGGTGTTTCGATGACATTGGAGTGAAAGTTCAGGTGCCATTTTGAAATTTTCCCTAAATTAAACCAACAGATTAGGCATCATTTGAGGAATTTATAAAAGTAGGAGATATGGGTGAATAATGAATATGAGCAAGTGGATACGGAAGTAACAACCTGTTTGGCTGGGGGATTTGTCCCCAGATTTGCGACGCGGGCGGAGATGTAATCCAGTTTCTCCTCTTCTCCAGTCTTTAGTCTCCTCTTCTCCAGTCTTTAGAAGCAAAAAAACTCTCCCCAATTTCGCCCCTGATTTGGGGACTTTGGAGATGAAATCCACCCGCGTCGGATATGCTAGTTGTAATACCCATTTCGAATTTGCACGTGCATCGCATCTGACATGACATTATTCATCTCATTTGATAATTGCATTTATAGGTTATTTCATTTTATTTGCTATGGGGTGTATTATGTTAATGTGTCTTCTTATTAGTTCTTAACAAACAAAAAAAAGAAAGAAAGCAGATGGTCGTGGAAACAGGGGAAAGATCCCCTTTGTTCTATTTTGTCCTGTATACAATAACTTCACAAATACCCATATGGACCGAAATACATGCCACCTCATGCTCTAAGTTGGAGTCAATTGGAACTTCAGAGAACCCTTGGTTCTTCTTTGTTTGCTGCTGCACCGATAGAAAGGGAGAGAGAGAGAGAGCGAGAAGAGGAGGAAGAAAATTAGGGAAAATCCAATTAAGAGTAAGCCCTATTTTTATATGCTCAATTTCTTGTGTCCTTTGTTATTGCCAAATCTGATTTCTAAAATAAAACAGTAGAGGAAGAAGGATTGAAAAGAATTAGTGTTTGGTTATTGATTCCAAGAAGAGTCTGCATTTTGGTTCGATTATGCAAAATAAAATTGGAAACGATGCATATTTCTTTCATGTTTTGGGACATGATACAACCATGGATATCAGAATGTGTAATATAGGTTTTGATTAGGTCATGGGATATGAGTTTTACTTCAGAAAAATTCGTTTAGCCTAAGGGTATGTAAGCTAGAGTTCGAACAGAATTGAATTTTCCAGGTCCGTGATGAATTTTTATGACCAACTTCCCGACCTCGTAATTTGTCAATATTTTTACTGGAGATGCCTTTACATGTCTAATCTGTTGTGCTAAAATTTTAGAATTTTATTCGAAGTACATAAATTTCTAAAAATCCGACACTGAGCTGCCGTCGTAGAACTCACTGTGCTGACAGCACTGTCGCACTTTACGGAAACGACAATATCTCAGCCTAGAAAACTCGAAAACACATTCCACTTTCTTTGTTGGATACTAGACAAATAGAGCTTCAAAAATATGTAAGCCACGTGCCTTAGTTGTGCCTGAGTGATAACAGATTTCAGTTTGAAGTTTGGCCAAAAAAATCTGTCCTTTGGAATTTACTGCGAGTTTTGGGTCTGATTTGTATCTGTTTAAAAATAGTTATCAAGGTCAGAAAATTCTGGAACTTTAATATGATGTTCCTTTTATGTGTCCTGGGTTACTAATAAAAATCTTGTGGCGAACGAATTAATCGGAGAATTCCAAAAAATTCGTAGGGCGTAGCATTGCTAGATTTCATGAAGCATTTCATGCGCTTTTGGGCGTGAGCTTTGCTTGAAAACCTTATGGGTGGAGCATTATTCATATTTCTAGGTGGGGATATCATAAGGATTGTCACTGTGACGTCTCTTGCTCGTAGGGAGTAGAGTCGGTAGCGGAGTCGGCATTTTGTAAGGTGAGAATGTACAGTTTCAATAATAAATTGAAATGTCTCTTCCTACTCACTCTATGGCACTATATTTACTGATTGAAAAGTCCTATTATGATTTAAAAATATTTTGGAGATAATTGTGCTTAGATAGATCAAAACTATCTGATGAGTTGAAAGGAATTATTTTTATGCCTCTTGTGCCAATGTTCTTATTTGCAAGCTTGGTTGTTGCTTGCCTCTGGTCGATTGGCAAACTTGGTTGTTGTTTGCCGGTAAGCTTGGTTGGTGCTTACCCTTTGATTGATTACTAATCTAACTTGCTAGCACCTACCATTGGTGACAAAGAATGGCCCTCTTCACCGCCGCTATATGCGAGCCTGTGAATGAGGTTACGGTACCGTCTTAACTCTTGGTTGTGAGGTAGACAACTCGTTGGCACATTTGGTACAATGATATATTACTATCTTATAGTAGTGATGAAAGATGTGGTTATTTGCAATCCTTTTGGTCACGCTGTAGATGAATTTGCAAATTGAGGAACCTTATTGAAATATTTGGAGATGACACTCCACGTGGATTTTGATTACTATTTATCAAATTGATATTGGTCGGATGTTTTGACTTCTATCTAAAGTATTTAACTGCATTTCCTTTTATTAGGTTGCTAATGTACATTCTCGGATTCTCCTGTAACCTTTTTGGTTCTAGATTCTCGTTGAGCTAAAGGTCGATCCACTACAGTGCCTGTCAGGAGTATATAGAGAATTGCTCTTGTAAATCTTTTAGTTGGAGCTATGTACTCTATAGTTTATGAGGGTTGTGTGGTTGAAAAGGAACGCAAGTACTTTAGACTGTTCAGTTGAAAAAAAGTGGTTAGCACTTGTTGTACAATCTGTTGGTTTTGATGTAACGAAATCATTCGTTCGGTCTCCACTGTGAGTTGTAGTTCATTTTATTAATTTATTTCAAGGCGCTAGTTTCATAGTTGCACAGGGTGTGACAGGCGTCACGCCACCTTGGGTGGGCCATAGTCCTGCCGGAGTGGGGGTGTGACACTAATGATAGGGGTAACCCCTGTCGTTGGTTATGCGGGTTTATGGAAAGACAATATTGCCCTTGCTTCTCCTCTTCCTCTCGTGTTTTGCTCCACTTTTTCTGTCATCCCACAACCAAGAAGAAGAGAGGAAAGAGAGCAGGAGGTCACCGAATAATTTCTGGTGACTCCACTGCGGCGGTAGAGGGAGGAGGCTAGAGGCGGTGGTGGTCCGGCGTACCCCAATCTCTTCTCTTTGTCTGAGAATGGGTTCATCAATGGTGTGAATTGTGTGGGGAAGAAAAAATGGGTTTTTCTCTCCCCTAATTTTAGGCGGTGATGGGTTTGTGCAGATGGTGGGTGGGTGGGAGAGAGAATGGGTTTGGCTTAAAGTTGGGGGCAATTCTTTGTCTAAGAATGGGTTCCGTTTGTGCCTAGCGGGCGAGTGTGAGAATTTTTGTTTGGCTTAAAGTTGGGGGCAATTAAGTCTTTTAACAATTTATCTCCTCAAATTCATCTTACGTATCCCCTTTTCAAAAAATTATCCAAACATTGGATTACAAATCCACCTTTCTTACATATCACCTCTCGTCCAATATCCTCCCTCATTCTATATCCACCCAAAATCAAATCCTATATCCAAACGGGCCATAAAGAAAATGAGGCATTTTCGTAATTAAAAAGTCTGATATGAAGGTTGATATAATAAGAGGGGAAGGTAGTGTTATTGTGTCTGACCCTAGACGGATATATAATTCGAGTGGCAAACACCTGATATAAGTAGTTCAGATATACTATCTGAAGTGATAGCATATCAATCATTTATATGCTGTTGCCAAACGAGGCATATGGTGTCATTTTTTCGGCTTTGTACATAGCCAAAACAACCACCCCCACCCACCCGAGAGAGAGAGAGAGAGAGAGAGAGAGAGAGGGGGGGGGGGGGGGAGCGTTCGAACTAGAACATAGTCTCTGTCATTTCCAAAATCAAGACACATGTAAAGAAGATAGTAGTAATTCATTTATACGTCTAGAAAAGGCAAATGAACACTAAAAGTAACCTTTGTTTGGTTTCTATCTTTGAGTATTTTAGTTTTGGTTGTGAGTGGAGAGAAAAATAAAGTAACATTTGGAGAGATGGGTAATGACTATATACAGAAATAAAAATAATAATTGGAGAAATAAGGTAATGATTGAAGAGGTAAATAGGATAATGATTAGAAAACAAAATAAAGTTAAATTTAAAAATGAACAAAGCAGGATCCTGCTTGGCGTGAATGGGCGGCGAGCGATTTCGAAGGAGGAGCCTCTGTTTGGCGTGAAACTCCTCGATTCTCTGATTCTCTTTAACGGTATTCTTCCACAAGGTGATATAGTGGTGGTGGTGGTTCGTGGTTTTAGCTATTTTGAGCTTGTAAAAATACTTAAACCAACATAGTATTTATGTGTTTTTACGCAAAGTCTACGTGTATTTTTGTTTGCGTAACAGTAGAATGCGATAACCAATGGTTTTGTCACTTTTGTGGTACCAACACTAGGTAAACCCTTGCGGACTCTGGGGCTTGGTTCAAATATCAATCGCTAGCTAAAGGTTGTGAAGAAAAGAAAAAAACAAATATCAATCAATCCCAGGAAATAAGTTATTTGTATATTTACATGTATAACGTTTACTCAACTTGGGGCCCTATATTGTCGAAACAATAGAGGCCTTGGCGGTTGTCTCTTGGGTCTTGCTTTAGGGTTGGGTCTGTGGACAGTTCCTAATAAATTGGAAATATGATGGTCAATGACGTGTTTTGATAATTAATACTCGTCAAAGACATTTTCAGCATTAACAAATGTTCTAAGCATGTCATTGACGAGTATTAATTATCAAAACACGTCATGAACTGTTATTTTTCCAAATGAATTTTCTCTTCAATTATTATCATAATTTTTTCAATCTATCTCTCCCTCCACTCATATACCAAAAAACCTCTCTTAAAACCCAAACCAAACAAAGCTGCCACCGAGTTCAAACGTAAAGCTCCAGTTAGCAATAACACGGCTCATGTAAATATGCTCGGCTTCTTGTAAAAGCTCATTAGTTCCCGTACTGAGCTCGAGTCTTGAAATACTGATTGAGCTTGTGTTTAAACATTTCATATCAATTCGGCTCACTGAATTCTATTCAATCCGAGCTCAAAAACTCTAAACCTCGTCTTGTTTGCATGACTAATACAATCCGAACATTAAAGAGTCCAAGTGACTGAGCCAATGGTGGGTTGCCATTCGACATAACCGATCTTGCGAGGGGGGTTTGTCCTAACTTTATTATTACATTATTTGTTCCAAAAGTGCCTGTTGTTCTTCGTGTGTTTAGTATCGACTCTTGTTAGATTATTTGTTCATCTCGCTAGAAGGTTTTTAAAACTGTAAAAAATCTTAATCAATTGAAAAAGTTAAAAAATATATAAGTTGTGATAATTATTGACTTTCGAGAATGCCTTTAACTTCTTCATGTTAACTTTTTATTTTTACGATTTCTCACATACAAAGAAATAAGTTGAAAAAATTTAGGCGTACTAACATATCTCATACAAATGATCTCAAAAAAAACATATTTCATACAAAATAAAAACCAAAAATGTACTCCCTTTTCATTCATTGACAAATTTAGGGGTCCTTAGCTAATCGTCAACTAGACATACTCCATTTGTATCTATTGACATTCTATTTTTGGTATTTTTACGTGAAAAGAGAGTGTCAATGGATACAAGGGAGTGATAAATTCATCGTTAATGCTTTGACTATGGATCAAGTGGGTCTAAATGTTGTAATTACCATGTGAAGCCCACTATAGATTTTGTACAAATTATCTAATCTGTTGATAAATTTTATATTTTGTTTCAAGTGCTCTAGTGAAAAATCAGCTCAACTGAATATATGTAAGTTCTTGATCTAATCTTTTGAAAAATGAGTTCGATTGAATACCACAAGACGATATACGCTGTATGTATCCGGTATCATAAATCCTTTGAAAAAAAAGAAAAAGTTGCCCTCATTGTCCCTTGTACTCGACCCAAAAAGGCCAACCCAGAAAATACGTCCACTAGAATCTACTCGCTGCTTACACTCCAGAGCAGCCGCCGATCCGAATCTAACGCAAACCCTAAACCCTGCCCTCAAATCTTTTCTATAAATTCTCGTCGATATGCTTATTCCCTAAACCCTAGCCGCCTCTCTCTCTCTCTCTCTCTTCTATAAATCCTCGTCGATATGCATATTCCCTAAACCCTAGCCGCCCCCCCCCCTCTCTCTCTCTCTCTCTCTCTCTCTCATCCCTGATGAATCTAGCCACGCTGACAAAGATGCCCTGCACTCTCAGTTTCGATCTCAATAGTTAGATGTGTGTGTGTATTCCGTAGTAGATTGATTACGAAGATTTCGTTGTTGTTTTTTGGTTAAATACGTGTTGTGTTTTTGTTTTTTTTTTTTTCATGTGATTTTTTGCACTAATTTCGGTGTTATTGATGATGAATCCATTAAGGCTTGTTTCTCATTGTAGGCGCGGTCAAAAGTCAATAAGTTGGAATCAGAGAGAGCGACTATTTGACTCTCCAATTGCGGGCAAACACGTGGCACCCAGTTGACTACGCTGACCAACCAATGAAGCCGTGACGCGTGGAGTGGTGGATCGAAGCAGGTGGACCGCGGGAGTCGCCCGCAGGGGAGTTACAGGATCCACCGCGAAACCCACCATTGCGGAACTCACTTCCGCGGGTCCTCTTCGCGGGGCCATCTGTTGGTTTATATCGAATTCCCGCGTATCACTCCTCGGAAATGTCATAATAATCAGCTTTTCGTCTCGCGAAATCTCCGCGGACCTCTACCTGAGGCCCAGAGGCAAGGCCCGGGCGGGTCTCCGCGGGGAGATAACGATCGCCGCAGGTCGCGACCTCGCTCAGCGGGAATTTGGGGTGTCTTGTGGTTTGGCGGCTTGGAATGGGAGGTGACGCCGCGGGAAAACGAGCCCTCCCGCGGAAAATCGTCCGCGGGAAGGCGAGCTTTCCCAAGGCCAAGAAGTACAGGGGGGACACGTGTCGGGGACTAATAGGAGCGCCGTTCTGGGCCTGACATAGGCCCAGGTGCCCTATAAATACCCCTGACATTCCCAATGATAAGAGAGGACCTTTTTTCTGGGAAAAAGTGAGTGAGCACTGAATTTGAGGGAGGAGAACATTCTTCCTCGAGGAAACGTGTGACCTCACTTGCCAGAGCCCGGGAAAGGTTGAATACCCCGCGGAAAACTAAGGAGACACGTTGCCTCTGTCCTTGTGCTTCTTGCTCACATTCCTCTACCCCACGAGATCTCACTCATCTTCCTTCGACTAATCATCAACCAATCACACCTCTCCAGCTCACGGATAATCACACGTAAGCGATCCCATACGACCCCCATTCACCCACATTTAGGCGACTCTGCTGGGGAGGTGGATTGGTTGGCTGTTTAGTTTCAGAGCTGTTTTGCAAGAATCACTCGAACATACAGAGTATAAGAACCAACAGGCGTAGATCTACAGATCCAGAACAGAAGAGTGAAAGACGGCCTGGTTTTCTAGATTTTTGTGGTTATTCTGTCAACCGCAACAAATCTAGGGGGCGACATGACTCGAAGATGTCTGCACTTACCGATTCCTAAAGATTCTCGTGCTGAATTTTGTCCTCGAACCACTCATCAAAACCCTCTATTGAGAGGGAGAGGTCAGATCTATTGCCTGATTACTTTATAATAAAAAAGAAGGGAGAGAAAAAGAAAAAGGGGTTCGTACCCTTATTCTGGGGGCTCTCGCCTCCTGCTTAAAAGATTTTCAAAATATGTTTATTTAAAGAAAGAGAATCCTGAAAGACAGTCCCGTATTCACGTTTATGTTTAAATTTTTATGCCACGCGGACCCACTTGTTTGTTTGCTATTGCTCCACATTTTTGGATTTTATTCTAAATCACAAATATGTGGTCTAAGCATGTGCCACGCAATTGAGGAGAGAGATCATCATTATCATCTCCGCTACAACCCACCGCCGGTTAACTGTACGCGTCGGAGTGCCGCGACCTTGAAGTTTTGTGAGATCTAAATCAATCTGCCAGAAGCAATTTACGACGAGCATGCCGCGAGGGTCACTTCCAATCATCGGGGTCAGCTCATAATTAATCATCACAGCGAAATTTGTTGACACCGCGATGGCGAAGCAACCGCGGAAGGCAAACCAAGCTCAAGCGAATAGCCTGCGAGGGTCACTCCTAGCCATGGGAGTCATTACCAACAGCGGGGATGACCGCCAAAAAATTGGCCCGACGCAGCGACCACCGCAGAGAACAACCCGTTGCAGCTCAGCCCCCGCGAAGTTCGTATAACCCGCGGGAGCGGCGGACATGCCGCGAGAATCAACCCCAACCGCAGAGCTCGCTCGATCAAGATGGTCTTCCCTCTTTCACTTTTATTTTCGAAAGTCAACCTAGAGGAAGCAAATCGAACAGGCTAACTCATCTCTTTTGTCGTGAGAGGCAAATTAAGCCATGAAAATTACTCTGAGGTGAATACGTCATGGAAAACAGTCCGAGCCGCGGGGATCACTGCGGAAGATCAACCCAGTCGCGGGAACCATCGCGGAGGTGAACGCGCCACGATGATTAGTCCGAGCCGCGGGAATCACTGCGGAAGATCAACCCAGTCGCGGGAACCATCGCGGAGGTGAACATGCCACGATGATTAGTCCGGGCCGCGGGGATTACCGCGGAAGGACAACATGAAGGACCACCGCGGGTTCAAACCTTCAGCGGGCAGGCGTCTCTTAGAGAAGGCGTTACTCCGAATTGCACTAACTAGACCACGTTGCGCGACTCGTTGCTCATCCCCGCAAAGTTCACATGCCACCGGTAGCATTTCCTACCATTTCTCTACATTGTGGGTTTAACAATAATAGACCAACACGACGGCAAAAGCTCCTGAAAAGACACTAGAGTTAGCGCGAGTCCTGAACAAGGGCGAGGGGCGCGAGATGCACCGAACAGGTGCAGGAATTAGCGCGAGTCCTGAACAAGGGCGAGGAGCGCGAGATGCACCGAACAGGTGCCAGAGTTAGCGCGAGTCCTGAACAAGGGCGAAGGGCGCGAGATGCACCGAACAGGTGCAAGAATTAGCGCGAGTCCTGAACAAGGGCGAGGGGCGCGAGATGCACCGAACAGGTGCCAGAGTTAGCGCGAGTCCTGAACAAGGGCGAAGGGCGCGAGATGCACCGAACAGGTGCAAGACTTAGCGCGAGTCCTGAACAAGGGCGAAGGGCGCGAGATGCACCGAACAGGTGCAAGAATTAGCGCGAGTCCTGAACAAGGGCGAGGGGCGCGAGATGCACCGAACAGGTGCCAGAGTTAGCGCGAGTCCTGAACAAGGGCGAGGGGCGCGAGATGCATCGAACAGTGTCGTGACAGATAGGCTTGTGACAGGGCTGCGAACAGACTGTGTCGAGACAGGGTCGCGATAGGCCCGCGGACAAACCGAGAGCTGAGTTATGCCAAATAAAGCCTTCAAGCTTATACAAGCGATTACCAACCCCAACGACAATGCTCAAAGAAGATGCAGATAAGATTCCCTTTTAGCTTATGCCTGATAGAAGTGTGTGGCTTAGACACTTCTATCAGTCAGGGGGCTATTGTAGGCGCGGTCAAAAGTCAATAAGTTGGAATCAGAGAGAGCGACTATTTGACTCTCCAATTGCGGGCAAACACGTGGCACCCAGTTGACTACGCTGACCAACCAATGAAGCCGTGACGCGTGGAGTGGTGGATCGAAGCAGGTGGACCGCGGGAGTCGCCCGCAGGGGAGTTACAGGATCCACCGCGGAACCCACCATTGCGGAACTCACTTCCGCGGGTCCTCTTCGCGGGGCCATCTGTTGGTTTATATCGAATTCCCGCGTATCACTCCTCGGAAATGTCATAATAATCAGCTTTTCGTCTCGCGAAATCTCCGCGGACCTCTACCTGAGGCCCAGAGGCAAGGCCCGGGCGGGTCTCCGCGGGGAGATAACGATCGCCGCAGGTCGCGACCTCGCTCAGCGGGAATTTGGGGTGTCTTGTGGTTTGGCGGCTTGGAATGGGAGGTGACGCCGCGGGAAAACGAGCCCTCCCGCGGAAAATCGTCCGCGGGAAGGCGAGCTTTCCCAAGGCCAAGAAGTACAGGGGGGACACGTGTCGGGGACTAATAGGAGCGCCGTTCTGGGCCTGACATAGGCCCAGGTGCCCTATAAATACCCCTGACATTCCCAATGATAAGAGAGGACCTTTTTTCTGGGAAAAAGTGAGTGAGCACTGAATTTGAGGGAGGAGAACATTCTTCCTCGAGGAAACGTGTGACCTCACTTGCCAGAGCCCGGGAAAGGTTGAATACCCCGCGGAAAACTAAGGAGACACGCTGCCTCTGTCCTTGTGCTTCTTGCTCACATTCCTCTACCCCACGAGATCTCACTCATCTTCCTTCGACTAATCATCAACCAATCACACCTCTCCAGCTCACGGATAATCACACGTAAGCGATCCCATACGACCCCCATTCACCCACAGTATGTTAGGTGGAACTGTGGAGGAAGTCTATATATTTTCTACCTTACAAGGCTGTTAATTATGAAAAATGCAGAAGCTTTTCTTCTAAACATTTGCTGTGGATGTAGTATATGTACTCTCGAGTTTGTACTTGCTGATATGCTTTTTGATAATATTTATTAATTTGATTGTGAGGTTCTTTTTGGTACTCACTTTAATTTGGTGTAAAATTTTAAAAAATAATATATAGAAATATATTTTTGGGCGGTTTGGAAATGCAGGGATTTGTGTAGGGGAAAATTTAAAGTGGGTGCAACTATGTGATATAGAGAGTAAGAGCAAATATTTTATTTTTTTTTGTACTGTAGTTTTTAAAGAAAAGGAGAGTATGGTGGCAAGGATGATGATACAATTAGATGTCTGAATGGAGTTATCCATGAAAGAAAATTTCGAGGCTTATTGATATTCTGACATTGCCATCATTTTCTAATATTTCCCCCTTCATTCTTTTCTTGATTTCTCTTCTAGTGTTGTATCTTTTTAGACGAATGATATAGTTAGAGAAATTAGATTTGGCAAATTTGGACAGAACAAGTTACAGTTGCATTCGTAAACCCTTCAAATTATCTCTATTCTACTTTATGTTTGCTTAGGTTCTCTTAGTCTATGTATATTGCTTTCCTTTTGCCTTGTTCTTGCAGATCTTGTATTCTTGTCACAAATCAACCTTTTGGAATAATGGTTGCTTGTAAGGGGAACTTGGGTTGATTAGGTTCTCTCCTTAAAAACCTAGGTTCATGATAAACTAGTCTTGTATGAGTTCAAAAATTATTTGTGTCTAATGCTCTAGTTTGTCTTCATATGTTGAATTTACTACTGTTGATGATGACAAAACCAAAGGCTTGTTTCTCGGAACATTCGCAGTGGCCGCCTAAGATCTTTCGCCTTCGCCAGGCTTGAGAGATAATGCTGCTTCATTCCTTCCTTGGATGTCTGAAACAATCATGAACTTTTGGGTTTTGGAAAATTTGCTGACATTTGCTTTAATCCTTTGATTTACTGGGAAAATTTCAAAGCCCCTTGGTCACCGCCACGTGGTGCCCCAAATTCTTTCTCCACCGTACATTTGTGTGGTCTCCATCTCTGGAGCCCATACCAGTTTGTGGAGTCCACACTATTGTGTGCTTGAGGAGAGTTTCGGGCACCGCCACATGGTGCCCCAAGGGGCATGTATAAGATCCCAAGATCTTTCCCTATGGTGTTCTTTATAAATTATGCTCCAATTCACTCTTCTTTTCGCTGTTATTTTTTTGTTCACTGCTTTGCAAAACTATTTGCTGTATCCTTTTTTTCGTGGTTCATTTTAAAGTACAATGATTTTCTTCCAGGATTTTACTTGAAGCCTATGCATAAGTGGGGTTGTACGTGAGGTAGTCTTATATATTTTCCACCTTAAACTGCTGTCAATTGTGTCAAATCCAGAGGCTTTTTTTTAAAAAGTTCACAGTGTGTGCCTAAAATGTCCGCCGTCAGGCTTGAGAAATAATGCTGCTTCAATCCTTCCTTCAACGTGGCTAATTTCCTTCGATTTGCTTTCTTGCCTTTGCATGTTGATGTGATCATTTACCAATCTTAGATGGATTTGGATATCACATGCTTGTATGGATGCAGCTGTAATAAGACTTGAATTTGCCGTGACCAGTGATTAATAGACAATGTTCCTCCACTTGTTGCATGTTTGACTCTGATTTTTTTAGATATGGCAGTATGAGTGAATTAATATTTATCCATCTTTTCATCGTTCACCTTAAGACAGAAATGTTCCTGGAAGGATTATTTTGAACTTAATCTTGCTGGAGGACTTTTGATCCATTCATGTGCGGTTCTCCTAGAATAGTACCGGTCGACTACACTCGACATTTTGTCAGCTTGTAGCTACTTTCAACTGTTCATGATGACAATTCCAAAGGCTTGTTTCTCTAAACATTCGCAGTGGCCGCCTAAGATCTTTCGCCTTCGCCAGGCTTGAGAGATAATGCTGCTTCATTCCTTCCTTGGATGTCTGAAACAATCATAATTTTTTGGGTTTTGGAAAATTTAGCTGACTTACTGTTTTGGTAGTTAAAATTTAGCAGACTTACTGTGTTGTGCTCTCTAATTTATATGTAATGATACTCTTCTGTTTTGAATGTGAGATTTTTTTTGTTATCTTACTGGCATTGTGTGTAATTGCATATTTTGCTGACGACTATGTGAAATAGAGTAAGAGAGCAAATATTTTATTGTGTATGTAGTCTAAAGAGAAGTGGATTATGTTGGCAAGGATGATGATACAATTAGATGTCTGAATGGAGTTATCCCTGAACGAAAATTTTGAGGCTTATTGATATTCTGACATTGCCACCATTTCTTTCTAGTTTTGTCTGTTTACATGAATGATGATAGGGTTAGAGAAATTAAGTTTGGCAATTTTACTCAAAACACATGCCAAATTGTTGCCCACACCCAAAATGTGTTGACTGATGGCTTGGTGTGTAATGTGATTGTCAAAGCATTTGTGAACCCTTCAAATTATCTCTATTCTACCTATTTTAGTATATGTATATTGCTTTTGCCGTGTTCTTGCAGATCTTGTTACACATATCATCGCTTGGGACTTTTGGTTGCTTGTAAGGAGAACTTGGGTTGATTCAGGGTATCTCCTTTAAAACCTATGTTCACAATAAACTACCCTTCTGAAATTGTTTGTTTCTAATACTTTTTCATATGTTGAATTTACTTGTGTTGATGATGACAAATCCAAAGGCTTGTTTCTCGGAACATTCGCATTGGCCGCCTAAGATCTTTCGCCTTTGCCAGGCTTGAGAGATAATGCTGCTCCATTCCTTCCTTGGATGTCTGAAACAATCATGAACTTTTGGGTTTTGGAAAATTAGCTGACATTTGCTTTAGTCCTTCCTTTGACCTTTTAGGTATGGCAGTCTGAGTGAAATAGTATTTATTGTTCTTTTCATAGATCACGTTTAAGACAGAAATGTTCCTAAAAGGGTTTTGTACTTAATCTTGCTGGAGGACTTTTGATACATTCATGTGCGGTTCTACCAGAATAGTACCGGTTGACGTGGACTACACTCTACATTTTGTCAACGTGTAGCTACTGTTGACTGTTGATAATGATGATTCCAAAGGCTTGTTTCTAGTGGCTGCCTAAGATCTTGCGCCTTAGCCAGGCTTGAGAGATGATTATGATTCATTCTTTCCTTGGATGTCTCAGACTGAAATGATCATAATTTTGAGTTTCGAATATTAGCTGACTTTCTGTTTTCGTAATTAGCTGGCTTTGATGTAATAGTTTTTAATGTGAGATTCTTGTAAGTATCTATCTTGTGTTATGTGTAGTTGCGCTGACAGCTCTGAAATAAATAATGACAGTTATGAGTTGTATCATGTGTAGTTTTATATTTTGCTGACAACTCTGAAATAAATGACAGTTATGAGCAACTATTTTATTGAGTGTTGTATTTTTTTAGGGAAAAGGGAGTGTGGTGGCAAGAATGATGAAATTATTAGATGTCATGTACCTTCCCACCCAAAATCTGTTTGCTGATGGGCTTGGTGTAAAATTCCTAAATCTTCAGCCATTTGTGTTGGATGGATTCTTTGCTTGCTCCTAGTTTGGATTGTACCTATTCTCTTATTGGTCCTAGTTGAGTTTTTTTTTTTCTCTTTTTTTTGTTCCCTTTATAAAACACACGTCAATGTGGTATCAGCTTGTCCATCTAATTTTTTTTCCAATAAACATATCATCGAAGTTTATCATTTTAGATTGCTATTGTGTTATCTTTGTGTACTTTGGCAGGGATCTTTTTCTTCAGTGCGGATAGATATAGAAAGGCTTTTGACAATCCAATAGCAATAGTTGGTGAAGCCCATTTAACTGTGTTGATTTATGAGAAGACTGGCGGAATGAGTCTTGTGCCGAACTCTAACTCCTGACCAGAAGTTGCAGTTTTGGTATGTAAATGCTTGATGATGCTTTCCTCGTCATATTGTTTTGACTGGATTTAAATTCTTAAATACTGTTAATAGTGTCAATGGTTTTGATATTTCATCATTTTGGAATAGAAGGAAATTTGATTTGGGCTTGACTTTGTTGGTTTATTTCTTTCGATCTGTGTTCTATCCAAAAGGATGTTTATATTGGAGTTGTGGCCGAATTAGGAAATAGAGCATTCTTTCCAGTCTCTTTTTGACTTGAAATGCCCCCATTCAACTGTGAGATAGTTATTGAGACCACGGGTTGGCTTTACCGGTGAATAGGTTTCACTTTACCTACCTTATTTATCTTCCGCGTTTTGGTTGTAGATATGATTTGCTATTTAAATTAAGGTCCATCATGATCAAATGATAGGTCACCGTTTCTTTTTACCAGTGCTATTTCAATGGTTAGTTCCCTGCTAGGTTGTTTTCCATTGCAGGCAGATCTAACACTGGAGACCTCTCTGTTTCTGTATGCTAAGTATCCATAAAAAATTTCCCAGCTGCTGCTTCCAATACAATATCGTCGATGTATTGAAGCAGTTGAGGATGACTTGGGAGAGTTGACCCTCTGTGTGTGTTGGGTTTACAGGGATCAAAGTAGCACATGAATTTATAGGTTACTACAAACAGATTTTAACCACTCAACTAATGTTAATAGTGTGTATCCGTAAGAGGACTTCAATAACAAACATTTTTAATGAGACAAGTGTCACCAAGATTCCAACTACTACCTCCATGCTGGAGAGAGAGTGCACTATGCCGAGATAGTTCACTGTGAAAAGATGCTGTCATTTTTGGATAAAAAATATAGAAAATTAGGATCGAAAAGAGGCATTGACTGAGAATATTTACCCCTTTAATGATCTCCAGTTTCAAAATTATCGAAATAGGGAGCTAAATACATGAAGTTATGAGACCAAGTCCGTCTAATACAAAGATACCTTGTCGTTTCCATATCATAAATAATTAACAAAACAAAACAATTATTACTACTTAAACGAACAGTGGGTATTCCGAGTATTGCTCCATAGGTATAATACAGTAATTTAAATTTCTTTCCATCTTGATTCGGAAAAAAAAAAGAGTGATTGATAGTTTCTTAATGTTACGGCCTTGAATTTTAATTTATTTTATTAATTAATTTGGCCATTATTTAATTGGGTGTTATGGTTGGGTCCTGATTAATTATTTTTGCATGCACAATGGGTGCAATTGTCGTTATTATAACTAGAAGGGGTATGAGCTTTTTAACCATAGTAATTTAGTTTTTACCTCAGTTAGAATTTTAGATATTTTGTTTAATCAGTTGGCTATAATTTAGGGTGTGACGTGAGTAGTGGGCGGTTCTAAGAGCAGTACTTAGGGTTTTATACACAAGCTGATGAGGGTTTTGTTTCATATTAAGTCACTGTTCCGAGAGAAAAAAATAAAAGAGCCAGCGCAGTCCAAGTCGGAGTTGAAGAATTCGGAAGTCGTTTCCTCTGAGGTGAGTTTGGTATCTTCAGTTTCAATCTCCTTCGACCTTTATAAAGATTCTAGAGAAGGATCAAATACTTAATTAGAAAATTATTTTAAGTGATTCATTGGGTCGTATTGGCGGTGTGCGGTGGGTATGATTTACGGTGATATGCGGTGGACTTGGAGTCGGTTGGAAACTGCCAAGGAATTGGACGCTTGTGAAGTAATTGTGATGTTAACAGTAGTAGAAAGAACCAAATAGATTTGGGCTTTGATCTTGTGTTGTAAGAACATGTGCTTTGTATTGAATTCATGTGTGGACGAAATTGTTAGTTTGGAAGAAAAAGTGGCGGCATGGTTGTTCTTAGGGACAAAATAAATCTTTGGTTGTTCGTAGGTGGATTTTGTGGTGTCCACAGGTGGTTTAGGAATTAGGAAGGGGTTAAGTTAGGGTAATTGAATAATAAGGGTGTTCCTAATTTGTATTGTCAGAGATATATTTAAATTACTTAGTCATTCGAATGTTTTACTTTTACAGGATAGTCCCATTTTGCGTGATTCGAGTTTCATTACTTTCTGGACCCAGGTGAGTAGTTAAGTATGTTACGTATTTTCGAACGATCCCTATGTCCCTTAAAAGTATTTCTTTCAGAAAGTTGTTTGAAAGTTGTTCTCTAAATTGGCATGCGATGAATTTTCTGAGATCAATTGTTAATATTCTTTTTGGTGAGAACTTGGTGGATATTAATGGGAACATTTATTTCGGAAGTCCAGGGAACTTATTCCTTCTCGTGTTGGTGACCCTGGCCATTGGGGAAAAGACCGTGTTAGGCCGGTGACTCTAATGCTCAACGGCTTTCTTTCGCCGGATCGTCTTAGGGAAAAGTACCACGGGCTGCCAACCCTGGTGACTCTAAGTTCGATATTGGATCCAAATTTTGATGAGATTTATTTTGGCCATGGTACTATTTGATTGTGGTTTTCCATTGTTGATGGAGTTAATGTTGTGATCACCACCAAGAATATTTATTTGGTTAAATGCTTCATTGATTAATTTATTATTCTATTGGACATCTCGTATGCCAAATTATGATTTAATGGTAAATTATTTTAATCCCCGCTTTCAACTTTATTTATTATACATTCTTGCTATTCACTGAGCTCGTCAGCTGACGGATTTATTCCAACTTCTCTTTCAGGCAAGTTGGGGGCAAGGACTCTGGCGGCATCTCGGGGATTTATTTTGGTTGACCTCCTTAGGGTGTCTCACTTTAGTTTTATTTTAAAAATCGCTTCCGCATTCGAAACAATTGCTAGATAACAAATTCTTTTTATTATTGTTGGATCACTGGATATTGTTTGGTTCATGGGATGGTTGTGCCCCATATTTATGATGAGACACATTTGCCTTTTGATTTGATTCATACAGAAAAAGTGATCATTTGATTTTCGGTTACTTTGATTTACTCAGGCTGCGTGTTCCATGGATTAGCCTCATGGTTCACGGCCGGATGTAGAGACCCGTAAATTTCCTATTTAATTTTTATATTGTAGTAAAAGAAAATAAAAGAAAAGGAAAAGGGAGGAAAATGGTTTAATTATGAATGTGGGGGTCTTATGTGCAAGGTTTGGAAAGTCGTGGGTGCTAGTGTAATTGTGCATGTGTGTGCCGTGTATATGTATATACCTGGGATTCTTTTTTTTCATTTTTCTTTCAAAAATGCTAAGGACACATACATTTGTGCACATATCTTACACATACATTTTTATGGGGCCCGCCTCAGGTTCCACCTATGTGATCCGAATCGCTCATTATTTTTAACATAATATTTTAAGAGTTTCTGTAAAAAATCAACTCGGTAGGATATCGGTAAGGGCTTTTTCAGAAATTGCAGTGCGAATCAGACTGTTTCACCCTATGATTTCTAAAAAAGCCCTTACCGATATCCTATTGAGTTGATTTTTTACAGGAACTCTTAAAAAATTATTTTAAAAATAATGAGCGGTTCGGATTATATTGGTGGGACCCGGGGTGGGACCCATAAAAGTGTATGTGCAAGATATGTGCAAAAGTGTATGTGCAAGTAGCATCACTGTTTTTCTTTACTCTTTAACTCATCTCTCTCTCGGTCTCTCAATCTCTCAACCAAAAATTCGTCTCCAAACCCGAAACCCACAATAATCAACTCCCAAACCATTTACTACTCGCATTTTGGTACTCGTATCTCGTTGGACAAAGCTTGGTTTGGTGTATTTTGTTCGATTTGGACTCCGGAAGCTAGGGCTTGCTCCATTTCTTCGATTTGTGTTTGGGTACTCGAGGTAGGAAATTCTACCTCTCTTTATATGTTATTTGGGTTCTCTTATGTCCTATTTGAGTATCTCCATGTTTTATTTGAGCTTATATTGACTATGGTTTGGTCTGGACGAAAATCTGTTAACTTATGAAAAATCGCCAAAATTTCTGGATTCCTACCTGTAGGACATTTTTCTCTACCGGTAGAACCTTGTTTTCGTGATAACTTGTACTCACTGCTTTGTATTTGTACCGGTAGGATTTGTTCCCTACCGGTAGGATCACTAAATTTTCCAGGACCTTACCGGTACTATTTGTTCTTCTACCGGTAGAATTTTTGTGAGACGAACTTTGACTCCGCTGTTTCCAGTTTGTACCGGTAGGTGCCAAATTCCTACCGGTAGGCCACTGTTAAAAAGTCAGGTTCTCCTGGTGCAATGAAACCCATTTTTCCCAAAGCTAGTCCATCACATGTTAGGCATTAAAACTCATTCTAATGAGTTTATTACAAAGTGTGGGTGACTTTTACATTATTTAATTGTTAAACCACGTGGGTCTGAAATGTACAAGCATGTTGAACTGTACGAGGAAAATGGGAAATTCTTGGCTTGGTATATGTACGAACAATACATCTAAACACTTCAACGACGCACGAATAATTGGGGCCCATCGACGGGTGGGTGCCTGGCAGGGGATATCAGGGTCCCATAATTAGCCTGGCAGGAGCTAATGCTCAAAATAAACATTCAAGGCCTAACCTTCAAGGTGGGTGCTTGGCAGGGGATATTCAGGGTCCCAAAATTAGCCTGGCAGGAGTTTCGGCTCAGACACATAAAAGCTACACGATATGTTGAGACATAATTCGACGAGTATGATTTATGGGTTGAATAAAAGAAAGATTGGGGATTTTGGGACACTCGTTCATGATAATTGTGCTTCCTCCGTTGTCTTGATCTTCCATTGTTCATTCGTTTGCCTTGCTCATTTGCATATAGAGTTTGTGTAGACTTTTCTACTGAGCTAGTGTAGCTTAAGCCTATATTATTTTCAGGTGCTAATCCGGGACCATAGGTTGCATTGCCTGGAGTGCTTGATGTGTAGTCACTACTTTTGAAAGCTGACCAAGGAGTTACTGTCCATCTTCGTAAATTTCATTTGAAAGATGTATTTGTAACTAAAATTGTAATTCTTTTGACTTGAAATATTGTGTCCATTAATACTCTTTGAATTTCGATACTTATGATAATTTGGGGCCGTTGAGCCGATGTTGTAATATTTTGGAACTTTATGGATTTGGAAGTATTTACTTGGGAATGAGAATACGGCGATATCTTTTGGGTACCGTACGGATATTAGTGAGGATTTTTATTATGAAAATCTTTTATATTTATGTTGAAATTCAGGATGTGACAGGTCACTTCTCATTTTTGGGGTGTGACACTTAAAATTATTGAACAGTAATTAAAGCTATTAAAAAAAGTAGAAAAGTGTTGATGTGAAAGCTCTAGGGTTTCGAATCCACTCTTTCCCTTGTAACTTACATGGTTATGATTATAGATAAACTATTTTAACCAGCAAGCCCTAGCGCTACCTTCTAATGATTATTTATGAATCACCAATTGGCATAGACCAGCTCCGCTTAGCATGAATCGTCTTACTAGCATGAATAGTATCTAATCAAGCATTGATTGTCTCATTTGCATGACACATCTTGCGTAGTATAATCCATCCAACCAATTATCACAAAACAATTAACAACCGTTGTATGGACATGCATAAAATTTAGGAAATTAAGCACAAGATTTGATGGAAAGAATAATTTTAAAAAATTCTTACAAGTCATACAACCATGATTTGAATAATAAAAACCTAAACCTAAATCGAAGCATAGGTACTGTTTATTAGTGTTCGAGTTTCATCTACACCCTAGAAGTTTATTAGAATTTGAGTTTCATCTACACCCTAGAAGAAGGTTTAGCCGGCCATGGGGATGAGCTTGTTAGAACAAGGTTTAGCTTTCATCTACACCTACATTTGGTTTAATCCTTCCTTCGAACTTTTAGGTTTGCCAGTATGAGTGAAATATTATTTATTGTTCTTTTCATAGATCACGTTAAGACAGAAATGTTCCTGAAAGGGTTTTGAACTTAATGTTGCTGGGGGACTTTTGGTACATTCGTGTGCGGTTCTACCAGAATAGTACCGGTCTACTGTCGACTGTTGATAATGATGATTCCAATGGCTTCTTGCAGTGCCGCCTAAGATCTTGCGACTTAGCCCGGCTTGAGAGATGATGATGATTCCTTCCTCCCTTTCTTGGATGTCTGAAACGATCATAATTTTGTGTTTTGAAAAAATAGATGACTTTCTGTTTTCGTAAAATTAGCTGGCTTTGATATGCTAGTATTAGTTTTTAATTTGAGATTCTTGTAATTATCTATCTTGTGTTATGTGTAGTTGCATATTTTGCTGACAACTCTGAAATAAATAATGACAGTTATGAGCAACTATTTTATTGAGAAAAGGGAAAAGGGGAGTATGGTGGCAAGGATGATGAAACTATTAGATGTCATGTAGCTTCCCACCCAAAATCTGTTTGCTTATGGGCTTGCCGCTTGGTGTAAAATTCCTAAAGCTTCATCCAATATTGATGTTGTACACTACAAAGATGGGGAAGTGCTGTCTGAAATCAAAGCTAGGTGCCTTGGTATTAATTTTGGTCTTATTTTCACTCTGAATCTGTTGCTAATGTGGTGTTGGGAGATCAAAACTTAGCTGTCATTCCTTGTTCTATGTTATAAATTCTTTTTTTGTGTTTGTCAAAAAAACATACCCCCTCCGTCCCTTTTTTAAGTGTTCTGTATTCCATTTTGGGTTATCCCTTAATAAGTGTCCTTTTGTAAAGTGGTACATTTTCTATTTTGCTCCTAAAAATAGATTTCCTTTTGAAAAGTTGATGAGTAAAAGCGTAATAATGACGTCTCCATAGAGGGGGTAAGTATGGAAAATAATATTTTGGAGATATATGTCGACAACTAAAACTGCTTGAACGTCAAACTGTGACACTTAAAAAGGAATGGTGAGAGTGCAAGACAAGTGGCTTATGAACAAGGATTTTGGTTCTTTCAAGATTCTGCTATTGAAGGTTTAAATTTTTTTCCTTGAATTTGACCTATGCTATTGCAAGGCAAGGAGCCAACTGGAGATGGATTGTAGTTGAGTTTTTTTATTGTAGTCTGTAGATGTTAATAGTGTTGTGCAAAATGGTAGCTTGATTGGTTCGCATTTTTTATTGACATTCTTCTATTTACTTTTGAGGTTCAAATAAGGATTTATAAAAGAGTTGTAGTACCTGATTTGCCCTTCTTGCCTGATTTAAATAGATTAAGGTTGGGAAGAAGTTGAATTTTATTCATGGGCGTTCTTTATTAGGGGGTGGATGAGTATTGTGCATCCCTTCTGTCCTTTTCTTTTCCCATGGAGACAAAAAAGATGTAGAGAAAGTGGTGTTGGTGCCAAAACAATTGGAAAGTGGAGAAAACAAACAGTGCTTTGAGATTTTGTGCGAAAGCTTCTTAATTTCTTGTGAGAGGCATGCTCGACTCTGTAACATAACGCTCATTACCCCTTAAAACTAGAATTTGAAATTTGGCTGTGACAAGATGCTGTTTTATCACCTACTTCATTAGTAGTACCACGGTGGGCGAAGTGTATAATATGAATGGGATGGAAAACTTTGCAACAAGAATATGACTCATTCTTTGGTTGATGTAGTGTAGAATAATTTTGGAGAAGCCCCATTTGGAATGTTTTTCTATGAAGATGGAAAGGTATTTATAGTAAGTTAGTAACGGTAAAGGTCGGTGCTAAAGAAAAAATAAATTGGTCGACTCCTAGGAAACCTAAAAACGTGTTTTCAAACAAATCTAGTGGGCACTGGTCCCTATAATCTGAGTATTCTGCAAATAATTCTTTCCAATATTTTCTGAAAGTACATTTAAACATCAGGACAGGCATGAATGTTTCCATTTCTTTGCTCTTGGAATAGAATAAAAGAAAGACCAAGCCCAATGTTCCACTTCCCATACAAAAACTCCAAAAGAATGGTGTCTTGATTCTTAAATGCATGTATTTTCTTGCGTCATGGTTGACAATATTTTACACTATTTTGTTGAGTTCATCATGTATATAATGGCTTAATTTTATATGGCAATGACTGGTCACGTTCAACTAACTTCACTTTGATACTTTGAAATAAATTGGCTCAAACTAATTTTTTGTCAAGTCCGGACTTTTGTTGAGTTCCATTTCTTGATGTGACTTCGAAGGTTACATACTATGTCATGTTAAAAATTGTGTTGATTTGGTTGCCAAATTTTTTGCATGCTCCTGTATCAAGTTGGTTAGAAATCAATCGTTTGTAAGAAGCATAAGACTTAAGTATTGAAGATAGCATAGTGCTGAGAGTTATTTTCTGAGTTGGGTTCATACTAACAACCCTTTTGATCGTGACAAAGGGTGAGAAAAATCCTCACTTAGTTGGATAATGAAATGAGATGAAAAGTGGTGAGAAAAGATGAGAAGCAAAGAAAAGAAAGTGAAAGGGGCATTGTGAGAGAGAGATTTTCATGCTTTTAATTTTTTGACTTGCATTCTTGTTTTTGGTGGATTATTTTCTTTAGCATTTATGTACTTATTTTGATAGCTTGAGTTCAGCAAGGGTTTAAGAAAAGAGGAAAGTCCACTTTCACCCCCTGTGGTTATCGTCATGTGCGGATACCCCCCTTGTGGTTTAAAACCGACCACATAACCTACCTGTGGTTTTGAAAATGTGCGGATAGACCCCCTGCCGTTATGTTTTCCATCCATATTAACGGACACAACATTAAAAGACCGTTATACCCCCATCACGTCCCTTGATTCTTCTTCTTTTTTAAATCTAACCACACCATCCTGTATACCAAAAATTGAATCCAAACCGTTGTTATTGTAAATTTTGACGAGTACTACGTCTATACCAAAATTCAAGTCAATCAAAAAATGAAAAGCTCAATGTCAAATCGATTTTGTTATGAAATTAAAATTTCAAATTTGAATTTACTAAAAATTAGATCACTGGGTTATTGATGCCTGATCGAGATGATTTTTTACAGATATACTCTATTCTTTATTTAATACATTATGAATGACTCAGATTACATTCTAGAGATGTGTGAGATACACCTCCGTTAATATGGATGGAAAACATGACGGCATGGGGTCTATCCGCACATTTTCAAAACCACAGGTAGGTTATGTGGTCAGTTTTAAACCACAAGGGGGGTATCCGCACATGGCGATAACCACAGGGGGTGAAAGTGGACTTTCCTCTTAAGAAAAGGGAAAAAACCAAGAAAGTGGTGAGGCTCTTGTACAATGGGAAGAACCATGATGATCTACTTGCCTGAGAGTCTAATGGGGGAGGATATGGTGGTAACCTCCTCAGTTTCATCTCGAATAGAATTGGTGGAATCATCGGGTCGTAGACGAAACACATTCACAGAAGCAAGGAATCGATGCAATTTTGCTTTCAAAGCAATCACAAAGTGACAGAAGTTGCAAAATTCCCTCCCTTTTTTTGTATTTTTATGTTTGTATAGATTGAAGAGAAAAGGACCATTTGTTGATGAATGTCATGCCTTGGTGGCTCTTTTTGTTTGATCAATGTTGATGAATTTGATGCCTTAGTGGCTCTTGTTTGATCAATGGTAATGAATTTCTTGCCTTGGTGGCCTTTTTGTTTTTACTGCTGTTGACTGTGAATGAAGAGAGATCCTACAACTTCAGTGAGTATGTTATGTACTAGAAGTACCTTCCATTTCAAGGAGTTGGGGGGGCTGCTGTCTCGGCGATGGGGCCCCGCTCTGGTCTTGCTCCGATGATCGGAAATGTTCACTTTGTAAAGCTCGTCGAGTTGAACAAATATGTAAAAAAATCAGCTCGATCGAATATCATTAAGTGCTTAATCGAAACTTTTTTGTCTTGAAAAGAATGGATCCGAAACACTGGATCAAATCTACTAGAACCCATTATTGGCAAGTTATATGTGTTTCGATTAGGCGTTTAATGATATCTGATCGAGTTGATTTTTTGCATACTTGTTCGACTCGACAAGCTCTACGAAGTGAACGTTTCCGATCGTCGGAGCGAGACCGGAGCGGGGCCCCCTCGGCTGGGACAACACACTGCTATCCCTTGAAGGGACAAACACCACAAACACAACCACCCCCCCCCCCCCCCCCCCCCCCCTCCCCCCCCCCCCCCAAAATATCATGCTTACCGCAAATACAGGGTATTTCATGAATGGATTGAAAAGATACCTACAATTTCAGTGGGTGTGCCATGCTCTGGGAGTTTTACCTAAAAATTGGACACTTACCGCATAAAGGATATGTTTACTAAAAACTAGACATACTTATCACAAATAATGAAAAAATTACTGCAAGCCAACTGGGCTATAGCCAACAAAACATTGAAAAAATTACTAATCTGAAATGGGTTCTGGATGGTTCTCTCTCTCTCTCTCTCTCTCTCTCTCTCCTTCTCTGTGTTTGTCTCCCTCTATCTCTAATCGGCACCTTTTTTTCTTTTGTTGATCACAAGCAAAACGTTTGGTTCGGTTACCCATTTAGTTCGGGAATTACCCGAATTCCATTTGGTTTGGGTATGGGAAGCCTTCATCTCCCCGTTCGGGTTTCGGGGCAGATTCGAGTATCAAGTATGGATATGCCCATATCTTGGTAAATCTATAGTTAGTACTACCCTACATAGTGGTATAAATAGCTATAAACAATGGTAAGTAGAACCATAAAAAATAGTAAAAACGAGGAAAGCTTGGTTAGATTATTGTGAAAATCTTATTTGGAATTCTTCAACTTATGAAGAGTTTAAGGTAGGTATGGAAAAATCTAGTACCATTAGGTCTCGTTTGGATGCCACACTATGAAGGGGTGTTGTCCAATCTCCCCTTCTAATCCGTGGGGCCGGTTCTATGGTGTGGTTTGAGAAGACAAAAATCGGAGGGATTTGATAATACCCCCTCCTCCATAACCCCCCCACCCCCCCAATACCCCTTGAGGGTGGCTTACATATGGCTAGAGTTTGAGCCGGCATTGTGGAATCCCCCCTCTCTTGCATTTCAACTACAAAACAACCTTATCCTCTCATTTTATCTATCATCCAAACCAAGTATTATTTAATCCTTCATCACATCAATGTGGGCCCACCCGTTTACATAATACCCTCTACTATCCAATCCCCCCTTCTTACATAATACCTCCAAATCTAATCCCGAATCCAATCGAGCCTTTAATGCCATAATTGGTGGTAGATATGCAAGGTAGTGATCAAAACGTGTTAACTTTCTATAGTAAATGTGGTTTCAATGTATAGTCATCGTTACCTTTCAGCAAAGTACGTAAAAAACAGTAAAGTTGTGGTAAGTGTTGTGAACAAATGTTAGCCCATGGTAAAAAAAAGAAGCTTATTTGTAGTATTTGTAATCTTATTCTATGGTAATTATGACATTAATGACGGTTAGGTATACGTTTATGTATCATTATCAATGCCCTAAATAAGGGTATGATATCTTGGAATGACCCAAATTTTTGGCTAAATTTTTTTCAAATAAAAAGAAATATTTTATTATAATTCTTTTACTTAATTGTTAAATCAAAGTGATTGTTTCTATTATAACCTTACCCGAGCTATCAAAACCCTAACAAAGATTCACCTCCACCTCTTTAAACCCAAATCTTGTCGTCCAAGATTTTTCTTCTTCTCCAAATCTACAAAACCCTAGGATTTCTTTGTACAATCTAGATCCCTTAAATCTAAGGACATTTGGAGAGAGATTTGCCCATGGATATGATATAGATTCTCTTACATAAATCCCATATTTTCTTGTACTTGTAATCTAAGAGAAAATCTAACCAATCTAGAAAACCCTACAACTTGTATCAAAGATTCATCTTCTCTCTTTAAAATCGTATATTTTTATTGTACCAATTGGATTCCCTAATTTAAGACCTAAGACTAGAAAGAATAATGCCTTGTTCTCTTTGCAATTCAAAAAGAATTTTAAAAAAAAATTCCCCTAAATTTTCCATACTTTCAACATTTCTCTCTATCTCTCTCCACTTATTACCCTTACTATTTTTCAAAAAAAATCTCAAACACCAATCCAAATATAGCATAAATCTAGAACTCTAGTGTGTGTGTGCCGAATTTTGTTGAGGAAAAATAAGATTTGTTTTTACTCCAAATCTTGTACCAAATATTTACTTGTATCAACTATTAAAAACCCTAATAGATTTACCCTAAAAACCTAGGATTTTGTAGGGAGGAATTAGATTTTCTTGGAGATTTGTTGTACAATCAAAATTCCCTAAAATCTTGTACCTCTTGATTTACTTACACATACCATAAAAACCCTAGCTCTAAAGAGGAAGAGAAATGAGAAGTGTGATATCTTTGGTAAATCTTGCACATGTAAGCATTGTACTCTTAGCCATTAAACCCTAAGATTTTCCCTAAAAACTCTAGGATTTTTCCTTAGATTCTTGGTAGATTTTTGTACTTGAAATCTCTTGAAATTAAGAGAGTTTAATGTCAGTGAGGGAGAGAACCGGTTGGAAGAGGAGGAGAGAGAAGGCTCCTAGCCTATAAATACCACCCGCCCTTCCACGATTTCTCCACAACTCAATTTCATACTTCATTTGTTTTACTTCCATTGCGAGTGGTAGAGAAGAAAAAAAGATAGAGTCGTAAATGTGAGGGGAAAAAAAATATAAAGAATAACTTTCATGTCACAGGAGTGTTTTAGGGGCTTAGGCAGTGGGCAATTTACCGTAGGAATACCACTAAGATTAATTTGAGGCCTTAAATCATTGGTGGGCTAGTGGTGTATTTAGTCTGAAGGTGGAAAAGTTTTAAGGCATTGATCATGACGATGTAATTCATAGACGTAACAGTCGGGCATATTTGAGGTAATTCGGGGAGTATACGATATGCTTTCCACTTTCGGAATCCTTTCTAAACTCTCATATTTGTACCCCTTTTAAATATCTTGTGACATCTATTCGATTCTATGGAATGCTTTTGAAAAGTGGAATAATTGTTATTGAATATGATATTGTTGGCTGAGTGCTATAAAATTGTTTAGTATAGGGATCGAGTGACCTTACCAATAGCTTGTCAAATATCTTGAATGGGTCGAGGGTGACTCGATGAGGAAGGTATTGGAGAGGGTCACTGGTCATGTGCTGAGGAGGACGTGGTATGAGGTCCCTTGTGATCGTTGCTTCGACTTGGTGGTTGATTATCGTTTATTGATTCCACTTGAATATGAGCTTTGTTATTCTATTGTATTGTATATTTTTTGGATAATTTCTTTTTCAGGCATGGAGCCGGATTAGTGGAAGTTGAGTCAGAGCATAAAGTCTTGGAAGAGTTTATAATTTTGGAGTATTTAGTTGACGGCTTTAATTTATTTTGGTGATGTAATTTATTTATGGAGAGAAATAGGGGCCTAGAAGTGTTTGAAATACTGTGTATTTTGGAGTTTATATCCAGAAAAAGGTGGGGCGTTAAATATTTACCACTTTAAATTTATGTAGGATATATTTGTATTACTTTTATGGTAAATTGAATAAAGTGAATTAATTATGAATTACTTTTAAAATTGATAAAAATAAAGGATTAAATGAATGAGACATTTCATTTTAGTGGTTATTCCTACATTTGCCAAGGAATCAATGTTAACCACCAAGACTTTTACTCCTTGATTCGTCAAGTATATAATCAATATTAATCGCCAAGTAATCAATTTTGAAGTTTTCTAATTATGCTATTTGAATGATAGAAATAGATAAATCAATGGTTAAATAATTAAGCAAATTAGTCAGTCCACGCCGTCCAATTAATTGTATAATTAATCTTTACTAATCACTATCAATCAACATTATTTTTAATTGCCACATCTGCTCTTTATGATCTTAATCGATTCAAATTGTTTGATCATCTGATTCAACTTATAATCTGATCAATCAATTGTAAATGAATCAATCCTCTTTGACTGATTACTGTCAAGTATATTAGCACCAACACTATTAGTCGTTAGATTTGCAAATTATGTCATATTGATCACTATAAACTATATTAATCAAATTGAATATATAATACAGCCATTAATTCAATAGAGAATCCTACTAAATCATTCAAAATTTACTAAAGAAATATTTATCATTGGATTTTATTGTAACCATCAACTTAATTATAGAGTCAATTTATAGTATATATTAACTAAAATTTTAAATTATCAAAATATTGAATGAGTACCTTGTTTTCGCAATAACATATAAAAGCAAGTTAATTAAATATTATTTATAATAGATGGTTATTTAAAAGCAAGTTAGTATGATATATTTATAATGTTATTTAAAAATTATGAAAAATATTTTTATAATTTTGTGTTTTCAATTATTTTTTATAATTATATCTTAAGACCAAATTAAACTTTTAAACTAGATTTATAATTGAACACTATGTTGCCCGCTCCCCAAATGTTAGTAAAATGACAAAAAAATAGTGTATATAGCTTAAAGTGGTGTGCATACATAAATTCCCAAATTCTCAAAATTTTCCTGCCAAAAAAAAGAGAGAGGGTAACTTGCTACCTTTTTTTTTTAATCAGTTACTTATTACCTAAGTAACCGGTTGTAGTAAGTGCTGTCATACTTTACAGTAAATTTAGCCTTATAAGATAGTAAATGTTGCCTTAGTCGATGGTATATAAAACCTATTTATGTGGTAAGTAATCCTACGATTATTTTTTCAAAAGTTTACAAAACCATCATGTTTTTAACAAAGTTACTCTAACTTTTGTTAGTAATTTTGATCCAAGAGTAGTAGTTTACCAATTTTCAATCAAATGGTCCAATTGGAAGTTTGATGCTCCCATACCACTAGGGAGCATCATAGAAGTTACGCTTCAAAGAGGGAAGTTTACTATTAAAAAATATATGACATAAAGGAAAAAAGGTTCACTAAAGACAGAAAAATACCAACACAAATGTTTTTTTTAGTGTCATCCAATATGATTTTTTTTCCACTTTGGTCTACGTTTTTATTCTTATCTCATCCTCTCGTCAAGAAGAATGATTAAAATAAAAATTATGACAATAAGCTAAATACAAAATTATTAAAATAAAAGAATACCAAAAAAAATACTAGAGCCAACGACTAGGAAGAAGTACCTTTTTGCACTCGTGTAGATACAATGAATTATGCGATTCGGTTGTTAGTTGTGGAGATGCTCCATATCTGAGCCGGTTTAATGAGATAAACGGCTCTTAAATATCAGCCGTTGGATCAATGGAGAGTCAAGGGAGCTTAAATTTGAATAAGGGTAGCGTGCCATCGAAGAAAGAAAGAGGGCAGGAGCGCTCGGCTCTTTCTCTCTCTATTGCGAAGTTATATCCTTGAATGATCGGAGGGTAACGGTCGAACAGAATAGGAGCGGGGGGTAAAGAAATTTAAGAGGAGATAGATGGGAGAGTTTTTTGAATGAGAATTTTGGGGCGGTGAAGGCGAAGAACTCCCCGGACGAGGCGTTGCAGAGATGGAGGGATCTCTGTGGAGTTGTGAAGAACCCCAAGCGCAGGTTTCGATTCACAGTCAATCTCTCCAAGCGCTACGAGGCTGCCGACATGCGCCAATCCAATCACGTTCACACACACACACACACACACACTCTCTCTGAGTCTACATATATAGACAACCTCCTGGACCCTGGTGTTTGTATATATGTTTGTGTGGTGTAAGTATATGTTAGGGCGGGAGAGATTCCGGCTTATGAGAAGAAACAATAGACTCGGTTCTTCCCCATCTCGCGACTTCCCCGGAAACGGCCACCCAACAGCCTCGTCTCCCATCTCGCGACTTCCCCCTCCGCTATAGTACCACGCCAGCCCTGACGGCGTGCTACTGTAGCCTCGCCTCGTCTGTGTGTGTGGTGTGTTGTTGAAGGGTAAATCCAGATACGGGAGAAGAAGTCGACGACAGCGACGACATTGAGGATGGCGGAGCGTCTTGCATCGGAGGTAAATTGATTTGTGTGTTCAATTTCGGAATTTGCCGATTTCGGAGTGTTTTGTGATTTCTGGGTTTCATTATCAGAGAGAGAGAGAGAGAGAGAGAGAGAGAGGGAGAGAGAAGTAATTGGGTTTGCCGATTTCTGGGTTCGTATGTGGGTTTAGACAAAGATGATTTGTGATGATTTCTGGGTTCGTATTTGGGTTTGCGTTCAATTTTTTTTTTTCTTTTCAAAAGGGGTTTTGTGATTTGATTAGGCATTATTTGCTTAGGCTATTGGGAGAGAGATGAATTTTGTAACTAGTTAAAGTAGAATTTTAGTGTTTTGGGTAGGCAATTTGTTTAGGTTGAGATTGAGGCTGTTGGAGATGCTTCTCTCTCTTACTGTTTAAAGAGGATAGTTAGTTTTCAGTTCAGGTTCAAATTCGAGAAAGTTTTCTCTGGAATCGATAGGTTTGGTGGAGTCTTTGTTTGAATTGAAATTTGGGGGTGAAATTAGGGTTTCATGTGTTTCGGTTCAGTCGATGAAATTAGGGTTTTGATGGTTGGTTTCCGTCGTTGATTAGATGACTTATGGTCTGACAAAATATATATACATCTATTTCTATTGTACTGTTACAGACTTTTTGTTCGTAATATATCCTCCAATTGAGTCAAACATAGTTGTGGTTTATGCGACTTTGATCAACGATTTGATCCATGTGCGCTGGCACTCAGCTTGAATCCAAATCCAAGAAGAACGCCATGTCTATACAAGTATTCTGTTTCCTACTTTTACTGGTTCACATGTACTTGAACTTTTATCTGTCTATTCTCTCTTTCTTTGAACACTAAATACTTGTATACATTCAATGGTGCATATAATATGGCGTGTCTTGCTTACATGAATTGTTCTCGGGTTAGTAGTTGTCGATTAGATGATGCTCCTTAGATTTGGATGTTGGTCTGTTTCTTACACATTGATTGATATGTGAATTTGACGTTTGAATTTCATTGGATTTAATTTGCCTAGGCTTTTTTTTTTTTGTGTGGGTAAATTAGCTTGAAATAGAAGGAGGCTAACCGAATATACAAGTTTGCAAGGGCATACCCCCAGGAAACAAAAGAAAAGAAAAGTGCGTACTCCTGGCACAACCCGCCGGGGAGGGATAATAACAATTCCGTACACAACAGGATTACTCATGAGGATAATCTAGCAGCTAGAAAGTTACAACACCAATTACAAGATAATATAGCCTATTGCTATAATCTGCAAAATTTGGGCAGCAAGTCTGATGTATATGATCACTTCCATGCCCTTCCACTATTGTCCTAAGTTCATTGGTCAAATAATATCAACTTCAGTTCTACAATAGTAATAGAGCTGACTGATACTCCCCAACTTCCAAAATCAAGATTAAGGTACAGATTACTAGTTAATCCCGTAGCTTTTTTGGATCCCAAAATTTTGCTTGCTCCCCTTGCCTCTAGATTTGCATGCTTTCTTGGAGCCAGCAGAAGCAACTTTGCTTGCTTTGTCGTCATCCCCTCTCCCTAAGATGGATGTACTAGTAAAACAGGGGTTGAGGGTATCTTGGTAAAATTGTTCTTTTTCTTGGACGAGATTTTTGTGTTAATGTTGCGGTGTTATGGTTATGGTTTTTCCCGACAAAGACCTTAGAATGAGCGATCCGAAATGGAATACACATTAGAACTGAAAAGTCTGTATTCACACAGTGTAGGTAGACCTGATAACATAAACCCAGGGATCCATTGGTTCTTGCCCAAGTAATCATAGAGGGGGTTTTAGTGCAGAGGAGTGAGTAATAAGTTTCTTCTTTTTGAATCCATAGCTCAAAAATTGATCCCGTAAACATCCCAAAATGAGAAGTTAGTGGTTCAAATTCACTTTGATGTAATTCGGATCACCAATTTTTTACTTTTCTATACATTTTTGGGTTAATTTTTCAGGCTAACCATCAATTTTGTTTCCTTTATGTGGTGTGGTCTGAGTTCGTAGGAAGCTAGTGGAGCAACAACTGGAGCTTCCAGAGGTAGTTTTATCGACTCTTTCTGTCCACGATACAATCTGCAAGCTTGGATGTTTAGATCGTTTCAGTTTGCTAATGTTTCTGTGTTTGTCTTCTGCAGACTCCAGGGAACAGCAAAAGAGCCATTTCATATGAACTGAATGAAGCTTGAATATTGGATGATAGGTGTATATCTTTGTCTTAAATGTGTGGGCTTGGTTCTTTGTGGTAAAAACTCGTGCAAATTTGTGACGTTTTCTTTTGTTCAGAACAACGAGGAAAGGGTCTAGATGATGGCTGTTCTAAACAGACCCAACAATGGCCCTCTCAATGTTGGTGAAGCGAATAGGTAACAACAACAATGTTTAGTTGGGTATCTTTCAGTCCCTTCTCAGTAGTGAGTTTGTAGTTGGGTATTTTGGTTCCCAAACTCATTCTTTGGTTGATATTTTGTGAGTGAGTTTGATAAGGTGCCATATATTCGTTTGAGTGTGGGGAAAAATGTAAGTTTGTACGAAAATGAAACTATAATTAAGCCCCTATGAATCTCTTAGGATGTGAAGTAAGGCATGATAGATTGACAAGCACTGATTCATGATAAAAATCTGTGGTGATTCATTTTGCCATTCATATTCTCCTATGTTCATGGAGCGTGTTCAGAAAATTGTTTGGGTTCCACCAAATTATTGTAATGCAGTTGCCTGCAGTTACGCTGGTGGAACTTTGTCATTGTGGGAGGAGATTGTTGTAAGTACGTTAGAATTAGGAATAGTAGTGCATAGGTCCTTTGTTTTTAATGGATTTTATTTGCCCCTTCTACTTTATTCCCTCCTCCTTCCTCACATTTCATCTATTGCATTTCTTTTCGTACTCCTATATGTTGTTGCTTCATTGAATTCGCTATAATCGATAGTCAGAAGGAATGGAAAGTAGCTTTGTTGGTGGCGTGGTCAAATAGTGCATTCATTTAGTTTGAACGATGCTTTAAGGCACATTCAATCATTATACTAAAATGATTCAAAGTCTTTAAAATGAAATTCCATTCTCGTTCTTGCCATTTGCTTAGTTGCACCAACCGACCGTCGCTTTATTGCAAAAAGACACAACACATTTCACCTAAAGACATTTGGTCATGTTAGTGATAGTAGGTTCCGAAATGGAGAAAGGAATTCAAGTTATGGTGCTTTGAATTGGACTATTTTAAATATTAGGGGACGGTCTTTGAAAGCTGTTATCTTCAAGCACTAAAGAAATGCAATGATTTTTCAAAAGAAGGCTATGCTTAATGGAAGGGTGAGTTCCTAAACTTATTGGGGACATTAGAGCTGAAAACCAATGATCAGCGACAACTGACAAATGGAAGCTCTCTGATCTAATTTTTGAGAAATAACAGTAGGCAATGCTGAGGTTTTGCAGTAATTGTTAAAGGTTTTGTGTGTGTATTTTGATGCGTAGTGGCTTGATTTATTGTGTCTCGAAGTTGTCTTTGTTTTTTTTTGGAGAACTCTCAAAAGAAATAATATTTCTCGAAAAAGTTTGTTCATTGTTGGATTTTTATTTTAAGTTCCATTACTTGAAATGCATTAAATGTATCCTGCAATTTGAAACTTATTCAAAGAAATAATATTTTCTCGAAAAAGTTTGTTCGTGGTGGAGTGGCCTATGGCCCTATAGCGGTGAAGGATCATTCAGTTTAGTTGCATTCAGGAAGTTATTTTTTGTGTCAGGTCATGATTTTCATATTTTGAATTGGGTGGTAATTCCAAACTGCTTTGTTGTATTGTTAATTGTTCTTGTGTGCCATAAAAGCCTTACGTAGGCAGCTTCATGCTTGCTCAAATTTCCTAGGATGAAACTCATTGTGTTTGATACTAACAATTGAACTAATGAATTCCAGAGTATAAGGCAGTGCACAGCTGTAGTTTCGCCACCAATATATATCAGTCACTATCGGTATTGCAGGATCAGTTGTAAATACTTCCCTTTGTGCTTTTTAGTGCTGCCATTGAATTGATATGCTGTGACAAATGGTTTTTTTTTTTTGTACTCCTAGACAAGCATATTTTACTTCAGTTAATTTTGGAACTGGATGTTTTGGTTGACTGTTTCTAACATCGTCATAGGTTTCTTAGCCAATGAATAAACAAAACAGACCAGAGAGGGTCATTGAAATGGTTTGTTTTGTGGGAGAGCTTCTTCTTTATTTGTTAAAATTGCTATATCTTTTGCGCGGGTCTTTCTTTATGTTGCTTAAATGAATTGATTTTTTTCCGAAAAAGCTTTAAATATATTCATCACTCGGATGGTTCGAGATGATCTATTTCTTTTCCCTTGGGTTCTTTGACAGATTGGTATATTTGGTAGTCCGTAGTCTCGTGGCTGAGGAAAGAGGGATAAGAGAGGAACTTGCAAATCCTTTGCTTTAAGTTCTCCTTACTCCCTTGTTCTTGTTTGTATATGCTGCCGTTTAAGTGACTGAGTGAGGCCAGAGAATTTCAATGCCATAGAGGGAGTAATAAAAGGTTTTTCACTTTTTACGTCTTTTTGATTTTTTCCATTTATGGTTATCGGATGTTTTCCGCTTGGAAGATCTTTAATTTTTGTTTGTGGAGTGGTTTGTATAACCTTCTTCTTGTTTCCTCGTTTGTGGTTAGTTCTCATTGGGATTTGGGGAGCATGCAATGTGGGCTTAATTAATGTTGTGGAAAATTCAAACATTGTTGTGGATTTGTTTTATTGGACGCCTCGACTTTTAGCCTCCCAATGAGGTGAGATGTTAGGTTAGTTATGGGCGACATGAGTTGAAAGAGAAGCTCCTTATGGAATTTTCTATTTTTGTTTCTTTCAGATCGATTGTGTGTATCCCCAATCTAACCCCACCGTGGCTAGACAAATGTGAATATACACAACCTAATCTGTTGTATGCAACACTACTAGAATTTAAAGGTAATCAGATCACACGTATAATGAAAGATAAAGCTAATGAAGCATGTATTACTATTTTCTATGAGATATTCACAGTGGGAAAAGGTAACATTATTACTCCTTACTATAAAGTATAAACAACTATCAGTAAGACCCCTTATTAGGGCCTTCTTTTGTTTCTCTTTTTCGTGGTACTGAAAAGGGCTGGGCTGGTTTAGGTGGGGGGCCTACAATCTGAGTTGTGATGTCATGTGCATGTGAATCTGTGTTTGATAGTTGTGCGTGGAGACTTGCTCTCCGACTCTATCCTCTCTCGCTCTATTGCCAATGTATGTCTATTTAATTTCATTTTAAGCTTTAACTGTTCTTATTATCTCATTATGTTTATCTTTATCACTCACTCATGCAGTAGTTATGTCCATGCATGTATTATAAATTTCATTGTTGACAGGGTGGTATGTCGAAGAGAAAGGCCAGAGATGATCTCTCTCGTAATTGCCATTGAACTTTGAATAAGGCATTGCAGAGACGTGAAGCTGAGTGAGATGATGTAGAAGATATGGATGCTATGTCCTCACAGCCACAATCACAATCGGCACCATCACGGCCTCCATCATCTTTAGCACCATCACAGGCAACAACTTTGTGACCTACATCTCAGGTATCCTATGGACCTAGAATTTAATTTAATTTTATCATTTGAGTTGTTGTAGGTGTTTATGTTTATTAGAAATTCATGCACAAGTAGTGTCCTGTCATGTATTATCAATTTTGTTGTTCACAGGGTGGTATGTTGAAGAGAAAGGCTGGACATGATCTCTCTCACAATTGCCTAAGCACCATGTCCGAGGCGTTGCAGGGACTTGCAGTTGAGCCAGATGATATGGAAGATATCGAACCATTGCAACCTCTGTCTTGGGTAACACCCTCACAAGAGACGGAACCATCACAGTTCTGCCGAACTACTTCAGGCGACTCTTGTATGAAATAGGATGTGCAGTTTTCAGAAATATTGAACACATTGCGCAGAATAGATCTCTCTCTCTCTCTCTCGGGATTATCCTTGGTGTGTTATTCATAACGAAATTAGTCACACAAGCTTGGAAATTTTCAGCTTTTGTTGCCCACAATATATAGGTTAATACCTTCATATGTTTCTGTGCTGAATTTTTTTTATTAAAATCTGCCATCTTGTTTCCCATGTTCTTTCACTGTTGATGGTATTGCTTCGATGAAAAACAGATCTAATAATATTTTACATATGCTGCATTTTGTTGTGGTTTTTATTGTCTAGTGGCGATGCCTGACTTATCTACTGGATATCGTGGACGAGGTTGTGCAAAGGGGGTCAAACAATGGGGAACTCGAACCATGTTAGAGTTAGTGTTTGATGATAATTTCCTTCCGTTGAATGAGAATGGTAGCAAGCTGAAGGAACAAATTGGTTTAATTGTGCGCAATCCCCATTGAGTTCCACTCACATACCTAGACTGGAGGGCTGTGCCTATAGATATTAAAGATGTCATTTGGAGAGAGATTCAGGTACAAATGATGCTACTTCTAAACATGAACTATATGACAAATATTTTATCATGTCTCTATATGATGACAACATTTTGCCTGTTTTTTTGCAAGATAATGTGAAGGATTGTCCAGAAGGATTTTATCCAGTTGCAATGAGAGCATGTAACGAGTTTGTGGAAGGACAACAAAGGTAAGTCCAACTCCAAGGACAATTACTACGAACCTCACAACTTGTATTTAATCTCCGGGATAGTGGATGTGCAAGTATTTACTATCATTTATGCTCTAGTATATGATGTACGATGTTCGAGAATTAGAAATACTTGCTAAGTGCTTACTGTAGTCATCTTTTATATTTTTGGAGTATAGAATCATGTAGTACTTGGAAGATGTAATCCGTGGACAAACCGGGACCAAACCGTGACTCACGGTTCAGATTGGAACCAAACCGCGAGACTTTTGGTCCGGACACGGATTTCATTTTCAAAAAAACCGTGACTCGCGGATTAGGATTGGATTCATGGGAATATGATCCGATTCGGACGTGCGCAACCCTAGTTGTTATTGACGCACTCAACTTCTTAATAACATAACAGTTACGATGTTGAATTGTTAATGTAGGTGAAAGCAAAAACGAATTCCTTAAGCCGAGGGCGTCGTGGCCCTGCTCATAGGACTGGTCAAAAACACTTTTCACAATTACGACATGAGGTAAAGCTTTTTATGTTGCATTTGATTGTATGCCTAAAAAATGTTCAATAGATAACTCTTTTTTGTCTGATGATCTTAGATGGAGGCAAGTCTTGGACAAAATGAGTATCTTTATTAAGACACGCGATCCAAACGACTCAGATGTTAAAGACTTTGTGGTATGACCATCTTTTACAATAACTTTTTATTTTATTTTTTATGTCCAGTAATTTTTCTTCAATCATTGTATGCTAATGTTTTTTACAATATACGAGGAATATAATGAGCGACTCTCTCAAATAGATGAGCCACTTAGGATGATAGAGATCCGCTACAAGATTTTCCATGAGGTGTTCGGAGAGGATGGACATGGTTATTGCCTTATGGGTCAGGAGTTCCACGAAGTGCAGTGTACCCGAAGAATGCTGGCCCATCAGAGGTGAGCTTCAACAGTTGATGAGATCACTCGACAAGTACAAGAGAAGGTTACTAGTGAGATTGAGCAAAGGCTTGCCGTTGAGATGGAGGAATAACTAACAGGGGAGATTGAATAGAGGTTTACTGGTGAGATTGAGTAGAAGTTGAATGAGAAGTTCATGGCACAGTGGAAGCATATGGAGGCTCGAATGGATTCGTGCGAGTCCCAGGCAGGAGTAGATGCCTCCAAACAGGTTGAGTAATACCCGACTTTTTAAAAAATGAAGCTAAACAATTCTAGTTGGCTTTAGCATCAATATAATTCATTTTCTACTCATGTTAAAGGGGTTACCAGAATCCAAATGCCTCTGTGATCAAGAAAGAAACCTCCAAATCCAGCTTTCCTCACGCTTTCATAGAGGCAGCCATCAGTGTTGAGTCTCATATGCAGCTGCCACAGTGAAATTCCCATTCTGGCTGCTTCTTATGCATCTCTTTGATCATAGTTTTTGTTGCAGCTCCTCTTTGCCTCCAAACAGGTTGAGTAATACCCGACTTTTTAAAAAATGAAGCTAAACAATTCTAGTTGGCTTTAACATCAATATAATTCATTTTCTACTCATGTTAAAGGGGTTACCAGAATCCAAATGCCTCTATGGTGACGAAAGAAACCTCCAAATCCAGCTTTCCTCGCACTTTCATAGAGGCAGCCATCAGTGTTGAGTCTCATACGCAGCTGCCACAGTGAAATTCCCATTCTGGCTGCTGCTTATGCATCTCTTTGATCATAGTTTTTGTTGCAGCTCCTCTTGATTTGGTTCTCTTTCAAGCTGTGCACGCGATGTTCATGTCATACCATGTTTGTTGCTGCTAGTTTGGGTATTGTTTTGTTTAGTTGCTTATTGGATTTTGTTATAGTCTAGGTAGCTTAGCAGCTCAATTTGGCCTTGGAATTTATATCCTAAAGAAACTGGATACATTATTACATCAACTCAAGTACATGTGTCAAGTGAACAAATTCTCATGAACATGTATATTTTTTTCCCTTTGGCATTTAATAATGGGTGTTTCTATTAACCGATTATTTTTCTTATCTTAATATTTTAGCAAGATGTTACTTATATTTCTAAATAGCATAGACACTTACACACGGACACGCCAACACATTGACTTTTGAAACGTGGAGGACATGACACGTCAAGACGTTACTTATATTCCAAATAGCATGGACACTCAATTGCATGGGCCTATGTGGCTATGTGATATTAAATTATTCTATTTTTCTTAAAGTTCACTTACATAAGTTGATGGATGTAAAAGATACTTAGTTTAGAAAGAATAAGGTTGGTGTTGCTAAGGTGGTCAATCCTCAATTGCTTGACAAGTTGCAGTTGCTGATTTAGGTTAGGATTAACATTTTCGTGAAGTTCCTTCCGGTATTCAGAGAATTCTCGTTTACTATTTCTACTTCGCATTTCTGGGATTGCACTTCTTACTCTTGCATTTTTCATATTCTTGTTCTCCAAGTTTGTATGCTTTTTTTCTATTGATATTGAAAGGGCATTTCTTCTGTTTAATCTTCAGCCATTTCACGTTGAGCTTATCTCTCACTCTCTCCTTCATTATGCTTCATCGAATGTAACCCAAACCGAGCCTTAAGTCGCAATCACTTGGGTCAACTTCATCGAATGTGGTTTGGTATATTCTTTCTTGCACTTATTTTTTCTGGATTGCCCTCTCACCCATTGTTTGTTTCTTTTTGTCCATTACAAGTTCGTATGTTCTGAGGGATCTTTTTCTCTGTTTTAGCTTCAACGGTTTCAAGGGAAGTGTTCTCTCTCTCTCTCTCTCTCTCTCTCTCTCTCTCTCTCTCTCTCTCTCTATTTGTCTCTGTGTGTGTGTGTTACGATTGTAACGGTGATTTGAGTCTCAAATTTTTTTTTTTTTTTTGTGTGTGCAGAAAAGGAGTCTCATATTTGCATCTCAATGAATGTATGATGTTCTAAAAACAACCTTTTTCCTGTTGGAAGCATTAATGAGTACTCATAAGTGTATATGAATGAGTTAAGGTTCATGTTTTAAATCATTTCGAAGAAAATAAAGGATTTCTGCATAGTGCCATGATATCTTTGGAAGTCCTAATAAAAACAATTAGCCACCTCAATGTCCTCTATCACTGTCTGGTACTGTAGTTTGATTGTAAAGGTTGCACAATTGAAGTGGTGCAAACTTACAGCTAGACATATATTTGTTAACCAATTATTGGTTTGAGTTGATAACTTGTAAAGATTATGTTTCGTAGAATTGTCAAGCACTGTTTATTTAATGTTTGAACCTTATTTTCTGCCTTACGTGCTGAATCTGCTCATTCATGTAATTCAGGGGGATTTCTTTTGCTGATTTTATCATGTGAAGTGTTTTATGGTGCATTATAAGAGCGCTGTGACATCCTAGAGATGCGAGAGTTAAAGATCGCATTGAATCTTCTTCCTTTTTGTGACAAGCTTATGTTATTAGGAGTATTTTATTTTTGATTTGTTGTTTGTCACTTTTGTAGGGATCATCTGAGTATGAAGAATTTATAAAAGTAGCGGCTTCTCACAATCAAATACAATTTGTTGAAACTAGCGAGTTGGTGTTGCCAAGAAACTATTCCCAAATGTAAAACTTGTCCTTTTGTAGGCCTTGTTAAAAGTGAGCATGATAGATACAATACATTTGGTAGGTACGTCTATTTTTTCTTACACCCATCCTGCAGCTGCATTTTCTCTTCTTTCTCGCTTATTTTCCATGTTCCAAGTGACAGTATATGTTATATGAAGTGTGGTCAATTCATTATATCTTGTTTAGTTTTCTTTGTTAAAAGTTATCCAATTCACAAAACTTTTAAGATTTCTCCAGGGGACCCGGACACAAATTATTTTTTTGCGGTATTATGGGTCCTCTTTTAACTCCTCGAAGTGATTTAGACTAGAGTTCATCAAGTGAATGGTTCTGCTTGCTTTTGCAGAAGGCACCTTGAAAATGGAGGACACATCGTGCATACTAGTTTCCAGTAGTCACTACTTCAGTCAGAGTTTTTTTTTCCAGTCGTATCAAATTCCAGGTTATCGTTATTCTTCTTTTTTGGGCCTTAATTTCTCTTCATTCTTTAATTTGTTAGAGACACCTCTTTATCTATAATTCATAATTCGAGGCACATTTTGAAGTTTATAAGACTTCCTTGAAAATTAGTTTCCCAATTGTTAATTGATGTTTTTGAAAATACAGCTTAAAAGGTTGGATTTAAATGAGATGGGTCCTCTAGCAATTCAGCCCGGCTTTATTTTCCACTAGTGCTATAGATTTGATTAACTTGAATCATCTTAAATGCGTTTAATTTTCTGAGAAGGCCGTGTTTATTCAATATCTCTTGTCGCATGAATGAGGCTCTGTGGTGTTAGATGTGTACCAACTATTGCATTATGTGGTGGTAGACATAGTTGTCAAATCGGGAATCGAATTGAGAACCGAAAAGGCCCATTTGCGAATCGTGAATTGCTCCGATTCAGTTGAATTCTAAAAATGCATAAAAAAATATAGATTTCAAGTTGACATGAAACAGAAACTCATAAAAATAAATTGCATGTACAACGCACCAATTGTTCTTGTATGGCTTCCACATACCCCTCATAAATCCAAAACTTGTTCCATGCGTATCCTCCCTCCCTAGCCTACTGATAGGTGCGTAAATGTGCCCATTTATGCCTCCTAATTTACTTTTGTTATGTCCATTTATTATATTATTTGGAGTTTGATACTCATTTTTCACGTGAAGAAAGTGTATATGTTTTTGTCTTGGTGCAGTATTTTAGGGAGTATTTGTTAATTTTTTTTCCTTCGCTTTGTGTCTTTTGTTTTAATTTCTTTTATTCTATATATTTTGTGTTGTGGGACTAATGAAGCTCAGGTTTATGCTACAAGTTAGGGGATGACTCCCACCTTTTCTTTTGCCTTGCTCTTTGTTGCTCCTATGTGAGGTGATATCTCTCCTTTCTTTCTCTGGCTTGTCTTTTAATTTTCTATGGCTGAGCCGTCACTGAGGACAGTGCCATTATAAGTTGGGGGATGGATCACATTGCTTTTTGTTTATAGAGGTTTAAAATCCAAAAAAAAAAAAAATTTAAAAATTGAAGAGTTTTAAAAAAAAAATACTTGCTGGATCCTTTTTACTTGAGACTTGGAGAATGTGATGTATACTTGTTGGTTGCTTGTGCTGAGAATCTATGGGCATTACTTGAATATTTATGTTGCATGGTAGTTCTTTTTGCTAGCTTGGCGATAGGAATTTATCATGGCATATGCTCTTAGTATCTTTGCACATGCACGTTTCTTGAACCTTGACTGCTTGTGAGTTATGACTTGAGTGCTTCCAATGGCTAGATTGGTGGAGACTTACGCCCATGTGAGCTTTAGTGCCTTACTTTTCTTTGGAGTGGTGTCACATAAACTCTTTGTTTGTCATAAAAAAAAAAAAACTTAATCATTGTCGATCTCATTATCTTTGTCGTCAAGTATTGAGACTTAATGCATGCCTATTATTTCATCTTTTGGGAATGGAAAGTTACATGGTTGTATTGCCCCTAGGAGATGATAGTAGGCCATTTTTGTGCTTTGAGCCAGTTCGTTTCTTTTTCTTAAACACTTATCCCTTGCAAGCCACATTGAGCCTCTTGCATGAGCCTTTTTCTTATTAAGCTTCACCAACCATATTGTGTCTTGAGAATGGCAAGTTAATCATGTGAAGGTTAATTTTTGAAGAGAGTGGAGAAAGTGTATTTGAGAAAGATGAGCTTAAATTGTGGTGTGTTCTTCCCCATTGTTAAAAAAATTGAGAAAATTGCAAAAAAAAAAATATATAACTTGAATGAAAAAGGAGAGGACACCCATGCATTTGTTTGAAGAAAGAAACATGTGAACTTCATTGTGGAATTGTGTGAATGATGAATAATAAGAGAGATAAGGCGAAGTTGAAAAGAAAGATGAGAGAGGGCGCACATTATTACTTGCCCTATGTTGTTTTGGCCTATTCTCGGACACTTGCTTATGATTTATCCTAACCTTTGAAGCACTTTTCCTTACCTAGCGATATAACCGAATAAAAGTCCTACTTGATCTTAGGGGCTATGGGTTGTGGATCGATGGATTGATATAGTCTTTAATACTTGGCATTTCATTCATGAGATCGTGTGTCCACTTTAAAAAAAAGCTTTCTTTTCGTGTCTAAGTGTGCAGGGTACTTTGGTTCCATATTGCAAAACTTCCGCCCGCACACATTGAGAGTTTATTAAATGCACCTTGTTTCAAGAGTTTTCTTTTGATGAGTGCATGACATGGTGAGAATTGAAGTCGAGACTCGGTCCAGAGAGAGTTACTTGGTTGTGGTTCACTTGTAGTCGAGGTCTTTGCTCACACACGCTAAGTTTGGGTGCCATGATTTATTTCTATGTTTTGATAGCGTTTAGAACTATTATTGCATATGTTATATTCTTGGTATTGGTGTATCGATGAGTTGCATTACTGGTTTTTGGGTTCTAAGTGAAAGGATCCGCGGTGTTTTATGGGTGATCACTGCTGAAAACCCTCACGAGACTTCACTCGTCCTACCGGGGCCACCCGGGGGTTTAGAAGATCTATCCCTTAGTTAGTTGCTTTCTTTTATTTGTTTCTCCTTTCTTTGCTAGGGACTAGCAAATTGTAACCTACAAGTCAAAGTCAAGCCCTTCATTCTTTTGTTGCACACATGAAGACAAGACTAAATATAAATCATACTCATAAGCCTCGAATTCGCTAACAATAATATAATTAATTTGATAGCTTAAATATCAGATGTAAGCTTGTAATTATTATACCGTATGTTACAATTAGATTGGTACTTGGGAGTGTGGTTGAGCAATAGGGATTGGAGTTCTCATTGTTGTTGTTGGGCTTTATGTTTCATTTGCAGAAGTGTAACTAGAATTGACTTTGGTTGGAGATAACAAAAATGTTGATGTGGTCTATTTAGGAGTTTTTTTTGTTTGCAACTTTTTGTTGACTTTGAATATTCTATCAATCATGTAATATACTTTTTGGTTTATATGAACCTCACTTGAAATTTAAATGTATATTTTTTGATTTGCTTGAGTTGACTATTTGCCTATCCTACTATCATGCAATACGTTAGCAAAATTTTAAAGTTGGGCCCCTCATTTAGACTTCAAAGCTACATAGTGAGACATTCTAACCTCCATGTAAAGGAACATGTTTTCCAATTTCATCGCTTCGGACAACGTAGCCCATTTTTTCCAATTGTGCGCCTTTCTATTTTTACGTTTGCTTTGGTCTCGAGGGTTTTTGCATCTTTTGTGTGTTGAAAGCAATGTTTGGAATGGCTTTATTTATTTTGACCAATTTACTAAAATGTCTTCCAAGACTTTTGAGGAATTCCTTATGTGTCCCACCAAAGATGCTTGGTTTTGTCTTCTTGTGGGAGGTATTTTATGTTTGTGTGCGTTATTTCCAACTCTATGCCTGGCTGTTGCTTTAGCTGTAGAACCTGCAATTTGTTCTTGTTCTGGGTTATGCTCCTTGGAGTCCTAGGAGTGCTGAACTAATGCCACAATTCGCAGAAGTTGCGACGGAGTTGAAGGAGCTGGGGAGTGATGTTGTGACGGCCAAGGTTGATGTTGTGAGGTATCCGAAGGCTGCGTCCAATCTCGGGATCAAGGGGTATCCCACTATGCTTCTGTTTGTCAATGGGAGTTCTAAAACCAACACTGGTGGATTTACCTTGTAAGCATTGCTTTCGGCACCGAATTTTGCTCAACTTATCAAGTAAATATTGCTTCAATTGTGTATTGATGTTGTGGGTATGTGAATTTAAGTTCTCACATACCCGTTTGGGTAAAATTTTTGTTTGATACGAACCATGGCAAATGAAAAATCCAATTTTAATCATAAGTGTAAGTAAAGGCTCGAAGAGTAGTTGTAAGTGACACATTTAGCCTTGGAAAGTTCAAAAAAAGGCCCCATTGATTTGAGAACAATGAGTTCTACTCAACTTGATATGAGTTTGGGCAAAGGAAGTGGAGGGAGATTTGGTTGGCTTTAACTCAAATTTAAGTTTGAGTAATTTACATACATAACCTATGTTACATATCTACGTTTGAATATTTGTATGTCTTTGCAAATGGGTAATGTTTGTCTTTGTCTGTTTGGTGGGATATAAGGAAATCAACTTTGGTTTTGTATTGGTTTGTTGTAGGCAAGAAATCGTGACATGGGCAAGCAAGAAAACGGGTGAATCTGTCATTCGAGTTAATTCAGATATTCTGGCGAAAGAGTTTCTTAAGAAATATTCGATGATTGTTGTTGGGCTGTTTGAAAATTTAGAGGTACGTGAAGTTGAGTCTCAAAATTTTCTTTCTTGTAGAAAAGCAGTCTCATATTTGCACCTTAATGATTGTTTGTTGTTCTTAAAACGCCTTTCATGTTGGAAGCATTGCTGAGTACTGATGAGTGTAAATGAATGAGTTGAGGTTCATCATTTAGAAGCATTTCCACGAAAAGAAAGCATTTCTGTATAGTGCCATGACATAGTTGGAACTCCTAATAAAATCAATTAGCCATCTCAATGTCCTCTATCACTGTTTGGTACTGCAGTTTGCATTGAATTAAAGTTCGCATTGAATCTTCTTCCTTTTTGCCATAGCTTATGTTTATTTTATTTTTGAATTGTTGTTTGTTACTTGTAGGGATCTGATTACGAAGAATTTATGAAAGCAGCGACTTCTCACAATGAAAATACAATTTGTTGAAACTAGCGTGTTGGTGTTGCCAATTTTCTCTTCCCAAATATGTTGGTCTTGTTAAAAGCGAGCCGAATAGATACACAACATTAGGCAAGTACATCTATTTTTTGTTTCACGACCATCTTGCAGCTGCATTTTTTCTTCTTTCTCGCTTATTTTCCATGTACTATGTGATAGTATATGTTGTTTGAAATTTGGTCAATTCATTATATAGCTTGTTTAGTTTTCTTTTTTAAAAGCTATCTAATTCATAGGATTGTAAGGTTTCTCCAGGAGACCCGGACACAAAGTATGTTTGCAGTATTTGGAAATCCTCTTTTACTCCTTGACATGAGTCAGTGTTCATCAACTGAATGGTTCTGCTTGCTGTTGCAAAAGGCACCTTGAAAATGGAGGACGTATTACAGTTTCTGGACGTATACAAGTTTCCTTTAGTCACTACAGTGATAGAACTGGATTCAGTCAGTTTTTTCTTGTTGTACCAAATTCCAGGTAATCGTTATTCTTCTATTTTGGGGCCTAATCTCTCTTCATTCATTAATTTGTTAGAAACATGCCTTACGTATAATTAATAATTGGAGGCACATTTAGAAGTTTATAAGACTTCCTTGAAAATCAGTTTCCCCCTTGTTAATTAATGTTTTCAAAAAAAAAAAAAAAAAAACAGTTGTAAGGATTTAAATGACATGGGTCCTCTAGCAGTTCAGCTTGGCTATATTTTCCAAATGTGCTATTGATTTGATGCATTTGAATCATCTTAAATACCTATAGTTTTTTAAGAATACCATGTTTATAAATGTCTTTTGATGCATGGATGGGGCTATGAGGTGGTAGATATGTTATGCCTACAGTTGCTTTAGGCTAGCGAGGTGTTCCATTGTCTAAGACAATGACAAGTTGGATTACCTTTCCGTCTTAATCCTTAAAGAAACAAATGCTGAATAACATTTCTAGCAGAAAGATAGGGAAAATAAAATGAAAACAAAATCAAATAAATCATATCAGAAAAATAAAAATCTATGAGTGCTAAGTGTGAACATGACCTTGAATAACTGGATGAATTCTGCTTGATGTTCACGTCCAATTGTTTGGGTGTACATGTTTGATTACGAACTTTGTTATCTTTCATTTACATTCAAATTTTGGTTATCCCTCGACATAGTATGGAAAACTTGCAAATCAGAAAGCCCAAAAGAGCTTTTCTATTGATAGTGATAGATTTTCCAAAAGAGAGGGCAACCTGATACTTTTTTTTTTTATTAGTGGTAACTTGTTACTTGAGTAATCGGTTATAGTAAGTGTTGTCATACTCGCCGTTCAAAAAAAAAAAAAATTGTTGTCATACTCCACAATAAGTTTAGCCATATAAAATAGTAAGTGTTGTCTGAGTCGATGGTATATAAAACCTGTTTCTGTGGTAAGTAATCCTACATTTTTTTTTTCAAAAGTTTACAAAACCATCTCATTTTTAACAAAACCACTCTACGTTTTGTTAGCAATTTTGAACCAAGGGCTGTGATTTACCAATTTTCAATCTAATGGTCCATGCGGATAAATAAATAAATAAAAATCTAATGGTCCATATTTATTGGGAGTATGATGCTCCCATACCACTTGGGAGCATCATAGAAGTTTTGCTTTCACAAACGTATCTTTTTTTTGAACAACCCCTTTACGGATTACTGCAATTTGGGAGGAACTTGGCATTTTGAATCTCCCACTTACCGATGGTCTGGCTTATGACCAGTGAAGAATCTCCAAACACATCCAACTTTTCGCCATGTCAACTGCCGCTTGAAGTCCGGTAACACATGGCTCGTATGATATGACTCTGATGGACTCACCTGCATGAAAAGTGCTTGCCTAGGTGGACTTCCTTCGGTGTTAGTTGCATAAGGAGGCTGATGAAGAGCCAACGTGCTTGTGCTTTGTTGACGAATCCTATTTGGGTTTTTGATTCTTTGCTCAGCTTGAATCACAAAACTATCCGAAAGGTGGAAGTTAGAATTCTCTGGGCTGATGAAGAGCCAGGATCACTTCCTTTGAGGATGCAAATTGAAGAAAGAAGGGTAACCTAGCACCAAGACAATGGAGTCTTAATAAGGACATTAGTGCCTTCGCTAAGAATGTGCATGGTTAAAAAGTCGGGGATGTTGTTATAGAAGAAATGGGCTATCTGTTGATAAGTCCAGAACGATGGTTCTCTGACTCTGTCATTCTTTTGTTTCAAAAAATGAGTTATGTAGGGCGAGTCGAGTTCCACTTTGATAAGGTAATGAATTCCATTTAGGGCTCCTCTATCTCTCTAAACCGATCACAAATTATGCTTCTCTCTCTCTAACCGATTACAGATTGGTTAACGTCTCTCTCGTGCTCCTCTCTCTCTCCCTCTCTCTCACAAAATCGATTCTCAATCCCTTTCACAAACCCCCCTCTACGTTAAACCCCCCCCCCCCCCCCCCCCCCCCCCCCCTCTCTCTCTCTAAATTGCGACATTACAAATCCTTCTCGTTCAAAATCATCTGTGCTCTTTTAGGATTTTCGCTTGAATCACACCAGCTCACAAATCCTAGGGTTCTTCGTGCCCTAATTTTCTCTCCAGAAAAATGGCCGGAAACAACTGAATCTCAGATGACGATTTCTCTTCACTCCACGATAATGTGGATTTCGGAAACATTCGTCACGAAATCTGTTGCGCTCACGTTTTTTTTCTCTCTTCACTCAATTTATGCAGATGAACTCGATGCTGAAGAGGACGAGAGAACCCGTCGACAGTGACGTCATCAACGTTGACGAAGATGAGTGATTTTAATGGTTCGCATTTATTAAAATTTTTTTTTTGAGTGATTTCAATGTGTTGTTGTTTATTGGTCTTTGTACACGTTCTCCATTTATGTACACGGAGTGGAGGACGTGGTGAGAGAGAAGTGGGACTGCACCACCCAAAACCAATTCCCTCCATCCCTTTCACAAACCCCTTCCCCCCTCCCCCCCTCTCTCTCTCATCTCTATCCATAAATCGCGACATCCTAGATTCTTCTCATTCAGAACCATCTATGATTATGGCTTTCGCTCGAATTGCAATTGCCCACGAATCTTAAGGTGCCCTAATTTTTTGTCCAGAAAATGGCCGGAAACAGCCGAATCTCAGACGACGAATGTAAAAACCCCATTCTCATTCCATGAAAATGTGGATTTCCGAAACATTCGCTACGAAATATGTAGCGCTCACATTTTTATTCTCTTCTCTCGTTTCGTGCAGATGAACTCGATGCTGAACAAGACGAGAGAGAATTGGTCGACGGAGAGTCAGTGAAGCCGTCAATGAAGATGAGGAAGACGGTATTATGTCCTTTTCTTCTGCTTTTTTGTTTTCTTTTGTTTGTCCCAGTGTATACTCTTTTTTTGCTGTCTCTTCATTCTAGTTGGTTCTAGGGTTCTGACAGCTCATTAGGGTTTATTTGGTTTCACCTTTTTTGCTCCAGGAAGAAGGGACTTATTTTAGTAGGTTACTAGGGTTTGTGAAGCTATGATGAATGATGCTTTTTCAAAACTGCTTTTTCTCTTGCCTTTTTCCTTTGTTGAATCTAATCAAAAGCTTCATTGGATATTAGGCCATCCAATTAGTAACCCCAAGTTGAAGCACTTCCGTAAATGCAATAAAGGCAAAGTGGTTATTTTGAAAACCCCAAATTGGCCTTGAAGATAGTAAGTGTTCCCCACCGCTTTTGTGTATGGACATCTATTGTTTAGAAATGCACAACGTTCTGTTGTTTTCTTCCTTTTTTTTGGCTTGCTTGTTTGTTGGTTGATGTTAAGTTTTAGATTGCTGGTTGTTAAGGCTACTTAAGTCTATCCCAAGGATTCTGAAGCACCACCGTGTGGAGTTGATGACATGACAAAGTTGGCCTAGTTGCACGAACCGGGAGTTCTACAAAATTTAAAATCCAGATATGATATAAATGAAATATTTGTAAGTCTGCTTAATTTTTTTGCATAACACTAGCATTTGCTTCCAGATGGAGGCTAATTGACATAATGGTGTCCCAAGACGTACACATGAAGTATATTAATCGCTGTGAACTCTTTTAGAAGACTACCACATTTGTATGATAGCCATATAATGGCACAATATAAGGGGTGCAGCATGATGAGCATTATCATTTTGCAATAATCAAACAGTAGCCATGGAATCCGCTTCCACTTCCAGATTTTGTATTTTCAGATCCCTAGATGTAATTCATCTCGTAATGCGCAAAAAAAACTATATAGATGAGACATAATGGTTCTATATAGATGAGACATAATGATCCCAATATAGTTGTAATCCAACGTTCTTTATCAGCATTTGTTACCCTGATTAATTTTTATTCCATTTTCAATTTATGGGCTTATGATTCTTTCTCCTTCAAAATTTCCATTTCATTTGGCTATTTCTGTATACAACCACCCATTATGACTCCTAATATTTAAAGATCGACTACCAATAGAAATAAAGTATCCATTTAGGAGAACTATAAGTCAACCAAACAGGAATTTTTGGAAAAAATCTTTTTGATCTCTTTTCTAGCTTGCATCTAAGATAGATATAATGTAAAAGTTTAAGGTCATTTTTTGTTTCTAGATTTGAAATAAGGTCTTGGGTAGTGATATAACGTCTTGGACACTACTTTGTATTTCTGCCGATGAGTTGTACATCCTGTGTTTCGTGCCATAGTGCCATGGTTATTTATGTTTCATTCATCCGCTAGACCTATCTGAAAAATCGCCGCTAGACCCTTTGCTTAAAGGGTTTTATTGCCTTATCACAATTCAATGTCAAAGGGTAATTGCTGCTCTTGTAAATCATTAGGCACTGACCACTTGCAATATGAAGCTTATAGTACCTTTGAGCGCGACTACAGAGTTCTGTTGGGTTTGTGTGATAATTTAAGATGGGGTATGTGTGATGAATTATTTCAATGGCTTGATGCTCTTGTGCACCATTCATTCATGCGCAATTGTACATTTGGTATATTTTTAGTTTCTCACATAGTATTGTTCTAATTAAAATTTTAAAAGAACATGCTTTATTCTATTGTTGATGCAAGTCGTTAAATGTGGAACACTTATTTTCCAGAATTCAATACATCAATCTTGTTGTCCATTTTAACCTCCCCTGATTTTGATACGGTTGGTTGTTTTCAATTTTATAGGTGTTGGCCATTGTTGATATCTTAAGTGTATTGCACTGCTTCATGTCTTTGGACCAACAATGGTGTGGTTATTGAATTTATTCTGCTTTCCGGTCCAAGATATTGTTGTGCTGTTGTTTCGATATATTTAATAATGCTGTTTCCATTGCATAGTTATTGCTGAAGGGGGTTGTCGCCAGGTTTTCAATGGCATGGGTAAGAGTTGACTCTGCTAAGGCATGGGTTGTCGCCAAGTTTTTAATGCATTGGTTCGTTTACTTAACCTTGGTTTTGATGGCAACTTTTCATGTTTGGCTGTTTGGACGTATAATTTATGTTGTGAGCTTGTGTGTGTGTGCAAGTGCAGCTAGAGTTTGCTTCCATTCTAAGTTTATCTTGCTGGTGTGCAAATTATTGAAATTTTACGGGTTGTTAATCCTACATTTTCCTGGAGCAGTGCCATGGTTATCCATGTACTGCTTATTTGCTGGATTTATGTGAAGCATCGTTACTTCCTCCCTTTTTTCCTTTTCCTTGTTATGTTTTTGTTTCTTACTTCCCTGCATATATACTAGGTGAGGCAAACTTCTTAGGGGGTGTTGCTTCTGTGAAGGGTGTTGAAGGACTCAACCCTGCAGCAGCGAAGAAAAGGTTTTGTTCGATTCCCCAATTGCATGTGTTTGATTTGATGAAATGGGTATCAACAGCTCCAAAGAAATTACAGAATTAATGGGTAATGGTGGTGTCGCGATTTTCTCGAAGGGTTGGTGGAAGTCGCCGGTGGTGGTGGATATTGCCGGTGGTGGTGCTCCACCTACTCCTCTTCTTCCTCCTCCTCTCTCTCGTTTTCTAGATCTGGTTTGGGAACAGATATGTTTAGCTTTTTTTTCAGTAGGGAATAGGGGCTTTTTGGGGGAGTATATTCAAGTAGTGGGGGAGTATATTCAAGTAGGGGGCAATATTGGAAGATTAGACCACTTTCAAATGAATTTTGGTAAAAAAAATTAATGGTTCTAGACGGAAGCCTAACGGAAGGGGTTTAGAAGAAAAGTAAACTTTAATGAGGGGGTCTCGCCGTAGCGAAAATTCGTAGAAGGGGTGACCGTGAAAAACTGGTATACTTGGAGGGGTGTCTGGGTAAATAACCCTAATTCCTGCATAACAGTAATATGCAGCTGTAATCTCAGTCATATAAACTAAGTATGTTGGATCAGTGAGTAATAACCGTGCAACATTTGTCTGTCAAGAAGATAAATGCGCAAACATACCTCACCAATGGGCACATTCAAAATCTTTGATGCAGCCAAAAATATATCAGGAGTAGGCTTCAAATTCTCAAATGCATCTGCTAATACAATAGCATCAAACCTGATATAAGCATCAAACCTGATAAATGATGAAAATTACAACTACTTTACCATATAGATGATTTGACAACCTTTTAACTAATCACACATAATTACATTTGCTTACATTGACAATGGTAGACCAGCAGCCGCTAAATTTGCGTCGACCTTGATTCGGTCTGCACTAGATGCAACAGCAACTTTGAGCCCCTTCCTTTTACACTGTCGTACATCGGCATCATTGTACACCAACTCAATTCAGCAACAAAGTATTAGTTTCAGGAAGCTTCATATTCAGTGCCCTTCATACCTGAGTAATGAGTTCAAGGGCACCAGGGAATCCTATTCCGGAGTTTGGCTCTTCATACTACAAGAAGTTTGCAACTATGTTTTCTTCATTGTTTGGTTTCTTTACATGTTAGAAGTGACGAATAAAAAAGAAAGCAAAAGTTGTTGTTCAATACTTTTGTACCTAGGTGATGTGAGATTATGCATCACACCCTCCTTCACTTGCAGCGTGCTCACTCAGCAGTACTTGTTGCGTGCAGCCCAGATACATGCATCCTACTACGCATCCCTGGTACCTAGCAAAATATACATGGTCTTGGGTAGAACTCAACCTCCAGAGCTAGTTGTTGAAGTGACCGTGCCCTCACGCTTATGCACTTCACAGTATTTTGGTACCCAGGCGATGTGGACTTCTCTTTACAGTCTTAAATGCTTAGACGCTTAGTTAAGGGGTTTGACATTGTTTCAAGCTAATACTCACCTTACATGCAAGCTCATCTCCAATGTAAAGAGGCAGACACTTGAGGAAGGTAAACAACAGCTGAACAAAGAGAACAGTGAGATAAGGGGATGACAAGACTTGAAAACTGAACTGTTAACCACCTGATCTTGTACTAACTGATAGAAGAGGAATCACTCGAGCTCGAGTTAGGCGCCTGGATGAAGGTTGAAGAATGATTCTAGCTCAGCTAGCTTCAGGATTTCATTTCACACTAGCCCAAAGGCACTCGGCTGTGCTATCGGAGGCTGACGGGCTTGTTATGAGCTTTGGTAATATATAAAATTGTTGACCACAACTCATCTGGAAGCTCAAGCTATTAGGGAGAGGGGTAGCTCAATTGGTTGCATCCTCAACAACCTCAGTATGGTAATTTTTTGGTCAACATACAATTATTGAGTATGTGGGTTTTATACAAAGCAGCACAAATGAGGTAAACCTCCTTATACTACATTCAGTGTTTGTTGTTATTGGCTTCCATTGGACATTCATGTTTCATGGTCGCAACATCCGGCTCCTCTTGGACCCCATCTTTCTTTATGAGTATGTATTCCCTTGCCATTCTCTATGCTTTAGCTCCATGGGTTGTTGTTATGTTATTATATATGCAGATGTATAGCTGTGACAATGACATTAGCAGAAGATACTCTAAAAACAGCCAGCCCTGCACTTATCAGACAGGATATATGAAGTGTCAGTTGATGATTTTCTCTGTGGTGGCTCTAGTTGCCATACTATGTTTCGAGAAGGGGGTCGTTGCTCAAAGGAACAAAAACCAGATGATCGACTCCTGATGACATTAGTTGCTGAATGCATGCAACCCGATAATGTGACCCAACTGATTCTTCAATCTACCTCTCACCAGGATGTGAATAAGTTGGCTTTTCTTTCTCAACATTGGGCAGTTGCTCACTTGGAATGCGTTCAACGTCTCGTTTTGGTATGCAAGGAGTTGTTCGAGCTTCCACTTACCCTTGACGAGAAAATGGTCAGTACCAATTTCCGCAAGAGGTTGTCCTTTTGCCTGAGGGTTTTCAAGTTACTAATAAGGCTCCATTCCAAAACACCTTCTTAAAAAATAAGTACTTATTTCACATTTTCAAACTCAAAAATAGTGCAAATAAAAAATAATTTTTTGATTTTTTTTGCACCGTATAAAAGATCTCATCGAGATCTTTCAAACAAGATTCATATTGTATATTTTTATATTTCAATAAGCCCATTATTTTTGAGCTTGAAATTGTCTTCTTAAAAAATAAGGACTTATTTTGCGTTCCGGAACGGGGCCTAAGGATTCTTGTGAAAGACATTCCTTATGTCGAATGTGATGCTGCATTGCTACAAGCTGTTGCTTCCTTTGCTGGTGTACTGCCTAGCTTATTCAGGACTGAGATTGATTTTGAAAACATTAATGCTGCTGTTGAGAGTAGTTGTGAGAACCTCGTACTGTTGCTGGTGGAAGAGTTTCTTTTACTTGTTCAAGTTGTTTTCTGCAACAGCAGTGTATTTGAGAACATCCGGGCATGCATAGTTGCTTCTATATTGAGCAATTTGGATGCTACTATGTGGAGCTACAACAAGGCTGCTGCAAACCAAAAGCCCCCATTGGCTTACTTTCCTCGTGTTGTTGGTTGCCTATTGAAACTCATTGGAGACATTAAACGACAAACACAGGCCATTGATTTGAAGGAGTTTGACGCTGAGTGCTCTAGAATTGACATTCAAAACATCTCCCCTGCCTGTAACATTCATTCGGAGAGGATTTTTTTGCTTAAGAAGTACACAACTGAGGAACTTTTAAGCATAATTTTCCCTTCATCCGGACAGTGGGTTGATGATAATTTAATGCAGCTTGTTCTATTCCTTCATTCTGAGGGAGTAAAATTAAGGCCAAAACTGGAGAGATCCTATTCCAGTGCCACAAAAGCAGTTTGTTCTGCTGAATTGGAAAGTGCTGTTTGCAAAGAAGAAGCTCTCTTTGGAGACCTTTTCTCCGAGGGTGGTCGTTCGGTAGGATCAGCAGATGGGTGTGATCAACCCACTGTTGCTGTCAGTTCTGTCTCCCACTTTTCCAATATGCCAATTCAAGCTGCTACAGAACTGGTTAGCTTTCTTAATATGTGTCTTTTTTCTCCTGATTGGCATCCTTCTATTTACGAGGATGGTTGCTGAAAGCTAACTGGCAGCCATATGGATGTTCTGCTCTCCATACTTTACTGTCAGTGCTGTTGTTATGAAGAGAAGACTTCTGATAAGTTTGGGAATATGCATGGACTTTGCTTTGAACTTCTGCAACACCTTCTCTTGCACCATGCCTTGTCTTCTTCACTTGAGAAATATCTGGTTGAGCAAATTCTGAAAGTTGAAAATGGTGTTTTTGTTTACAATGAGCAGACCCTGACCTTGCTAGCTCATGCTGTTATCTGTAGGGCAGGTTTGTCTGGTAGCCAGTTGAGAACCATAATCTACAAGATATATGTTGATTTCGTTGTGGGAAAGGCAAAAACAGTTTACTCAAGCTGTCCTAGCCTTAAGGAACTTGTTGAGACTCTGCCCTCTACTTATCACACTGAGATTCTTCTTATGGCATTCCATTTATCATCTGATGCTGAAAAGTCATCCCTGGCAGGCATTATATTTTCTTCTTTTAGTCAAATTGACGATTGTTCCTCTGGTTTCACCAATACACAAGTGTCATGCTGGGCTTTGCTGATTTCACGATTGGTTTTAGTGCTTCGCCATATGATATACTACCCGCATGCTTGCCCTTCATCATTGCCTTTGGTATTGAGATCCAAGTTGAGGGACGCCCAACTTACTGGAGTACGTATTCCGAATACTGGTAATGATCATTTGTCATCCTGGGCATCGCTTGCTGTGGAGAATTTGATGCCTGGATGGATCAGAGATGGTCCATTCAGCAGTAACATGCTTAATCATTACCTCTGGCTTTTTTGCTAGTGCAAAATTTGTCGCAACCAATTCTGCATGGACATGGACATGAAAATTCGAAATAATTGGGGCCAAGGACACACCATGGGACATGGCCAAAACGTATTTTTTGTACTTACATGAAAAAATAATAATACTGGTTTAGCAAAACAAGGCCTATTCGGAGGCCGGTTCTCATCGTGCATTTATATATAAAATATGTGGAAAAAGATGGCATACCTAATCTGGTCACAGCAGTCATGGATAGAGAGCATATAGTGTCTTCGGGCAAATTGATGGGAGAGGGTGGTTTCAATCTGATTGAGAGGAGATATTGTTGTACCTGGCCAAGATTTAGTCATCTTTCTTCTCCCCCATTTGCAAGGGTCTCCCCTTTAGACAACTCATGCCAATATAAAATTTCTTTTGTTGCATATGCGTTTTAGGTGATAAGGGGGAAAATAAGTGATAGGATGAAAGCTGCTACCGATTTTTGCTCCTGCACATAGAGTTCCATCTTTTTAATTGGTTTCTATTACGTTGATGCTTCTAGATGTTGATGCGTGTTGGCTTACTTGGATTTCAGTTTAATTACTACATTTTAGTTTATTTTGCTACTTCGTTGATCATTTAGACATATTGGTTTTAAACTTATTCCTTGATTTTTTGGTGCTTTGTTTGATAGTTAATGCATCTTTGATGAAAATAATAGTGTTGGTTGCTTTTTCCTGGGGCCTTTCATTGTTTACTCAGAACAAAACTTGTAATTTATTTAAGTGAAATTGTGAAATGGTTTGTTGTGGGGCTCGGCATTCCTATACCTTTTGTGGACCACGTGTGGTCATGCACGTTTCTGACTCATTTAGGGCTTGGTATAGGAATGTTACCAAGGATAGTTACAAAGTAATGCGGAATTGGACTAGCTTGGAAGTTTAAGTATGTGATGGCCATGGCTACTTCCGTAAACCTATTGTTATTGTGCAGAATATTAGTCATGGATTGAAGGCGTTTTCTTTTTTAAACTGAAAAATGGTGGGTTAAGGAGGGAGGTTAGAGGGATGTCAAATCAAAAGGCACTATGCCATAAGTTTTGAACATTCCAGTTTTGTTGCCTCTTTATTTTTTGATGGTTGCCTTCACTTTCATTCGACATGGCAAATTTTTCTTCAAGTCCACATAAGCTAGGATGACATGCATGTCACACAATCCCTATGCTTTTTAACAATGTTTTGATTTAGTTATATTTTTCCAGGACTGAGCTATTCAGAGCACAGCCGCGACGAAATTACTTTAAGGCTACATACGAAGCTACTTTCTCTCCTTACTATCTCAAATCTTTGGTTATTATAAAGGATGGGTGTTATCAATATTGTTGTGGCCTAGGAATCGGAAAAGTTATGTTCGCCATCGATTACTCTCTTATGTTACACTGATTATGTTTACTCTCTTTTTTTTATGAATAATTTATTAAGTGCACTTAGTGAACTTGACCCACCTTGAGACCACGTAACATGTGTTATTGAACCATAACAGAGTATGGAGTGGTGAAAGCTTGATTGTTGTCCCCTTTTTGCTTCAGACCAAAGCGTTAGGTGAACGAATAGCTAGGTGATATTTGCAGGCAATTGGGATCGAGTAATGAGGGAGAGTAGAGAGCAATCGCTGGGTCTGTTTGCTATAATCTATTGAAACCATGGATAAATTTTAGCAAGAATGTATGGATGGATGAGACCCAAATTTTAGCAAGAGCTTTGGATGAATTTGATGAACTCTATAGAGTGCATGTGAAGAAACCATTGGCATCCAGGAATCAGTCGAACAAGCAGGTGGATTATTGGAGCCAACTAGCTCAGGGCACTCTTAAGATTAATGTGGATGGAGCTTTTAATACTAGAATGGGTAGATGAGGAGTCAATGTAGTCTTGAGAGATGGGATGGGTAGTGTGCAAAGGGCAGAGCTGATCCCAATTGGTAATGTGACAATGGCAGTATTTGTTGAAGCTCTTTTAGTGTGCGCAATTTGCTTTCCAATTACTTTTGTTCCATACGTCTAACTCCCATAAACTTTGCTACGATCGCAGTTGTTTAGCGTTTGTGAATAATACATGAAATATATAACCTGAATATGTAAATTAGGTGGGCCATTTCCTGCTTTAACTATTTCAATTTGCTTCTTGCATTTCTAACTTCACCACTACAAGCTAAACTAATTTGTGATAAATCAAGGCCTATTCTCTTTAACCGTAAATCAACGGGCATGACATTTGTGCTGTGGACGAAGCCCTTTATCTAGTTATTCTTAGAAAACATGAACGTGATTGGCAGAAAAGTAACAAAGATTTGAAGAGAACTACGAAAGATTTGTTTCGTGATCCTAGAATCAATTCTTTTGCATATCAATTGTATGTTGCCTCATTTTTTCAAAATTCTGTAGGATACAGTAACACAAACTGCAACTGACATTCTGTTATAGTTCTTTGTTTTTAACTATTTCTATCTTTGAACAGGATTTGAAAGGAAAAGTGGTTCTTCCCGATTTTTGGACCTACTGTTGTATTAACTGCATGCATGTCCTACCGGATCTAGAGTTTGTGGAGAAAAATACAAAGATATGCTTGTAAGATTCTACTCTTTCATTGCATTCTAAACATTTGGTTATTTATACATGTTTCTCCTAACATGATTCTGCTTTCGACAACTTGACGTATGAAGGGTTTTATATAGTGTGGTATGTGAGTTCTCATATTGAAGTTATACGGCAATGTGCAAGCAGGGGATTTTTATGCCACTGAACACATCTGAGTTGAGTTCTCTACCTTATCCACACCCCATATGAAAGCATCGTAACGAAATCATTAACACGATTGATGAAAACAACAAATTGCTTTCTAGAGTAAAATTGCCGAGGACCTGTGTCTGTCATGGTGGACAAGTGTTAGGCACTACAGATCTTGGACAATTCTAGGCAGATCTTGGACAATTCTAGGCATGTTTGATATTAGCGTTTTGTTTAGTGCCACGATCCCTTAACCAAGTCTTCCACTTATGCCCTTGACTTTTCTGTACGTGCTTTCTTCAGCTTCGTCTCCAACTCCAAACCCACTTCACTATCTAATACAACTCTCTTCTCCCTCATTTTTACTCTCTCTTTCCAGTAATTCCTAGTTTCTCTACGGTTGTTAAAGAGGGCCATAGATTTGATAGAGAAATCTCAATATTTGGTTCGCGGCCATTCTTGTATCCAACCTGAACCTTTTGTCCCCGCTTGTTGTATGGACCCAGCTGTTATAGATTGATGTCCCTTAATTCATTTCTCTATGACGGTGATAGATGTGTGATCTTTGAATTAAGTACACCCATATCCATTGCCCAATTCTACATAAATCTATAGGGGCGATCAATTGAGGGGAAATGGAAAAAATGGGTGGAGGTCTTCATTTTGTTTTAAATAGCTGAAAGTAGTTATATATGGCTCTGTATATGATCAAGATTCTGCATAAATCCTTGGTAGTTGGTTATGACATCGAATTTCGCATGGGTTGCGAAAGATGGCAGCAATGGAAAGAAAACGGAAGGAGGCGGTGGATCGGCAGTAGCTCGTTTCTAGTGAGATGATGATAAGAGGAAGACGGAGAGAAATTAGGTTTGCAAATGGCAGAGTAGAACGGGTCAGAAGGGAGGAGGAGATGGATTCGAAATGTGAATTATTGTGTCTGTGATGGAGAGAGAGAGAGAGAGAGAGAGAGAGAGAGAGAGAGAGAGAGTACATTTGGATTGCTTTGTATTTGCAAATTGGGAAAGAGGAATGAGAGGCGACGACAACGAGGCAAACTCTCCCTTTCTCTTTGTTATAAGAGGGCATAATAGTCAATCAAAGTTGAATGTCGTGGCAGTAAAAATTAGGTTCGTGGCATTATCGCCACCCTAAGATGAATACCTGACACTTTTGCGAACAGGCTGAGATTTTCAAAGTGTTAGAACTTTTCTTGAAACAAGCCAAGATGGCTGTCATAGAATTAATGATTCTATACACGATACTAATCTAGCTTCGCCTTTCTCATTATGCAATTGTTTACGTTAACAAGTATAAAAAAGTGATCAAAATGGTGTATGGAGTACCTGTGTACTGCATACATATGTATTTTTTGAAGGCAAAAACCAAAATAATTAAATAATAGAGACAATAAGTATGTATAGAGTTCCGCATCCGTAATGTGTTTATGTACGGATGTAATACATGTATTTACATATTGCCGTGTGGTTTTATAATGCTCATACATTTGTCTAATTTTGGTTATTTAGGAATTTGTATGTATGGGGATTAATTTTTTTCGTGTTGCATATGCACAAGACCAAGTTCAACCGAGTAATTAGATTGCATAATCGGTTCAAATGCTTTTGGATATTTCATATATTACTAAATCTAGCATCTAGTGATTAATTGTACATCATAAGTGGCTAGTGCCTCTAGAAAAGACATCGTAACACATTTGGAAAGAGAAAACTTGGAGTGAAGAATTATGGAGGATTTTGGCTGAAAGATGTAATTGAGTGCATGAGAAACTGAATATATCACCGCGAACTATACGGGAACTTTTCAATATGATGCTTGGATATAGGGATGGGTGCACATAACGTATGCGTATATGGGCTGATTTATATTTTTAGTTTGACTAGTGAAGATATTTGAATCATGGTTTTGTGCAGTTTACTGTTGTTAGAATTCACTCTGCAAAGTTTGATAATGAGAAAGACCTGGAAGCTATCCGGAATGCAATCCTACGATATGGAATTACTCATCCTGTAAGTTACTGGCTTTGATTTCTGTATCAATGTTGTTTTTTAGTATCTGAAGAAAGCATTTTAGGAGATGGAGTTATATATGGTTTCAAACCATAGTTCAATTACTTGGCTAGTGAAATTTTTCTGACTTAGTCATTGATATGTTTCTGGGGGGTTTTGTCTATGGCCTTGTCCAACAATGTATATTGAGCTAACATGTTGACCAATTGAAATCCCCACATTCTTCCCGTACTTCTACGTGCTTTGATGTCGTGTATTCCTTGTTTACTGACTGGGCATGCAAGCTGAGATTTGTTTCCTTCATGCTACTTGCACAATGAATCATGTGTACACCTTAGACCTGTGCCACAAAAGTTGACTTTTGTGCCTCTCTGGTTTTTGGCATACAAGAAGAAAATGTCTGTTGAATGCGAATTTTACTTGTGTTTTCTAGATTTTCTTCAGGGCACTTACAGTATACTAAGATATGATTTCTTTTCCCTACCATTTTGGGAAAAAAATGAAAATAGCACAATATCCATGTAGGTGGAATCAAGTGCTTTGCTTTGATTAAACAAAATATACTTTATGGAGGTCCTTGTTGTGGTATATTACAAAATACACTCGATGTCTCAATTGATGAGTTGGACAAGTGCGTCAGTATGTGGTCATCAATTATCCACTATGTTTGAGGGCTATGTTGATTTCTAGTCCAGTATGCTGCCAAATCCACAAACTAAACGCATCGATAGTGAGAAATGTCGTGGACATTGGGGGAGGGTACATTTTATATTTTGATTCTGTGCATTCTTATTTCGATACTTCATTTATGGATTTTAGTCAAATTCCATCATTTATCGCACCTTCTATTGTTTTGATACCTATATTTTTTCATTTTCATGAGGCATTCTCGATAACTTCTGTTTACTCGATGCTAGGTTGTCAATGATGGAGATATGTTCCTGTGGCGAGAACTAGGAGTCAATTCCTGGCCTTCATTTGTTATTATGGGGCCCAATGGTAAGCTACTTGCACGAATATCAGGTGAAGGTCGCCGAAAGGTACTCATGTTGTCTTTTGAAGTATTGTCGGTGCTCTCACCTTCTCGGTGCCACAGATTTTATCTATATAGACGTACTTCATTTGGAGTCTTGGACCTATCCAAGTCACCATCTTTATAAGATATGCAAGATGGTAGTTTGTTGAGTGTTTTTTTACCTTTTTACTCCTTGTAATGTGTAGCAGGCCTAGTAATAGTTTGTTCATCAAAAAGCAAACTATTTGAAGGCATATTGTGTGACACCAGGCACAAAGCAAATTTACATGATATGATTGGTGGACTGAAACATATATGCTTTTGTTATGCATTGAAGTGGATATTGTGAAATTGCAAGTGCGGCTGTGTCATTGATTGCTATCCCTGTTATGTGTCTGTAAGAGTAAAAGTGAAGCTTTGATATGTAACTACTCATACTCTCGCTAGTTGCAATTTCAAAGCTTCACTTTTACTGCAATGTTTCTATTTCCTACTTCAAGGCCGGTATGTCAATTTGAAGCATCATTTTTTTTTTTCTCCAGCTTTCAGAGCCATCAGGAATCATTGAGGCACAAAATGGTGATTCTCTTCTCTGTTAGTATGCTACGAATTCTTCATTAGCTCTCACAGGGTTCATTACTCTAAGGCTAAGCTATATACGTTTTTAGGAAATTTGAAGTATGTGTTTTGGCTCCCATTGCTGCAAAGGAAGTCACCAGGGCAGTGTTTTGCTGTTAGTTTGTTAATACTGTATTTTTCTCAACCTTGGAGATACGGTATTATGTTTCTTGTACCTCTCTCACCCGTCGCAGTTCTAAAAACCTGTAACTGAAGGGGAATGAACGAACAAGAGATCTTGTTGCAGAGGTTCAACTTGGAGACATCAGTAAAACTTTTAAGACAAATAAAACTGATCACTGTGTTGCAGTCTAACTTCCTATAGCAAAATGAGGAACCTTGCCTCTTGAGTCTTTGTGCTAGCTTGTTTTCAGAATAAAATTGGACACTTTAACAAAATCCTTCTAAATGCTTGTAAACTTTAACAAACATAGTTTCTTTTTCTTTTCCCTACAGAAAGGCTTTTCATTGCTGATACAAACAATAGTGTAATTCGATATCCAGAAGAGATCAGGGTTTTTTGTACTTCAAGAAAGACAGTAAGTGTTCCCCACCGCTTTTGTGTATGGACATCTATTGTTTAGAAATGCACAATGTTCTGTTGTTTTCTTCCCTTTTTTTTTCTTTCTTGTTTGTTGGTTGATGTTAAGTTTTAAATTGCAGGTTGTTAATGCTACTTAAGTCTATCCCAATGATTCTGAAGTACCACCATGTGGAGTTGATGAAATGACAAAGCAGGCCTATTTGCACGAACCAGGAGTTCTACAAAATTTAAAATCCAGATATGATATAAATGAAATATATGTAAGTCTGCGTATTTTTTTTTTGCATAACACTAGCATTTGCTCCCAGATGGAGGCTAATTGATATAAAGGGGGCAGCATGATGAGCATTATCATTTTGCAATAATCAAACAGTAGCCATGGAATCTGCTTCCACTTTTAGATTTTGTATGCTCAAATCCCATGATAGTTGTAATCCATCTTGTAATGCACAAAAAAGCTATATAGATGAGACATAATTGTTGGTTGATATCAAGGTAGCCTTTCTATGTGAAATGCTGGAAATGATTTGCCTACAGTCGCTCGCACCTCGCACCGATATATGATCTTCCTTGACCTAATTAGACATGTCAAGTTTATGAGGAGAATCTGGGATTAAACTTCCAAAGTTATTATTTTTCCACTGCTTTTCTCTTCTTGAATTTCACTTTCCTTTAAGTTGTGTATGCATTTCGGGTAGATACGAGCAAAAATCTTCCTTTTCATAAATAGTTTGTGGCTGATTTTTTTCATGATCTTTGTCCAACCATTCAGCTTCTTTTTTTATTATTATTTAAAAAATGCCTTCAAGACATCCAACCCTTCAGCTACTACAGCAATATTTCGACTCTTTTCTATTTCCAGCCCCCATGCTCTCAAAAGTTATTTTTTCCCCACACATTACGAAACTTTGCATTGGTTTAGCTTAAATATTTTTTGGGGGGGTTTGGACATTGTTAACTGATTGGTCGGCATAGACTAGCTTAAAATGCCTGTTTAGTTTCTGTTACCGTTTATGTTGGTACACATCTGAGATTTGTAGTGTGTGGAAGTAGTTAGTTATCCATTATTTCTTTTATTTGAAACTATTTTTTTTGCCATATTTGTAGGTAGAGTTTCCAAAGAAGAAAGTTAAGAAATGGAACATTCTTGTATCTGACAAGGATTATAAAGGAGTGGCTGCTTGCCGATGTGCAAAAAAAGGTGGAAAACAAGTTTAAATTGGCTTTACAGGATCTTGTAAAGGAAGAAACCAAAGACAGAATGTATTTAGGACCTACAAAAACCTACAATTTCATATACTACATATAAATTACATGCATATTGGTCTATATGGCTTATTTCAAAAGTTATTTTCTATGATTACCCCTCAATGGGCAGTGCTGTGCACATAGCCCTTATCTTAAAGGGTTATTTACCTAGACACCCCTCCAAATATACCCATTTTTCATGGTCACCCCCTCTACGAATTTTCGCTACGGCGAGACCCCCTCATTAAAGTTTAGTTTTTCCATAGACCCCTTCCATCTAGATTTGTTACTTTTTTCACTTAGATTATTTCAAAAGTGAGTTTCAAATATTGCCCCGTAAACCCTTTTCACACCAGCACCATACCTGCTCCACCCAGGCCAAACCGCCATAGACTGCCACCCACCAGCTTCGACATAATCATCATCAACACCGGCCTCCCCGAATCCATCCCCCTAAGGACTCTATTCAATTTTAGTCCCATGAGGACTCGATTCAATTTTAGTTCCCTAAGGACTCTAATCAAATTTAGTCCCCTGAGAACTCGATTCAATTTTAGTCCCCCAAGGACCCGTCTCGCTTCAGCCTTTCAGGGGCTCATCTCAAAGGGATTTCGTGACACTCAGCAATACAAGCACTCAAATCTTCTCAAGTTTACTACCTATTTTTGCAATTTGTCCTCCGGGACTCGCTTTACTTGCATGGTCCCAATCGAGTTATGTTGGTCTGATCCCTATAACAGGGTACGTAGGCAGCTCTATCAGCACGACCACATTTATTGCATTCTTGCATTTAACTTAAAGATTTTGGAGCGATGGATTGGGATGTCTAATCTTTAACGTCACTTATACCAAGCAATGGTACCTAAGTTCCGTGTAGAAGGGACTACTGTAGACACCCGAATCTGGGCCTCTGAATAATCTTTAAGTTCCCCGATGATGAAATAAGGAAAAATATACCTTCAAGGCTTGGATTGTTGCTCCTTTGTTACTCCTTCTCTAACCTCAAGAAAATCCCATTTTAAACATGTAGGGTGGCCCCCGGTTCAATTGCAAAAGAGAAAGATGCGTTTACTTTGTCAAAAACAACTTTTTCCATGACACATTGAGGTTAAAATGGGCAAACATTTCAATGTATAAAATGTCTTTGAGAGAAACCAATTGGGTTAGAAAGAGGACTCGACAAGCTTTCCAACACTTCGAATCATGCCCAAATTCGAGTTCGGGAGTAGTCCAGAGCGCTCCAGCGAAGTTCAGTGTGCTGTGCTGTCTTGAAATACCGTGCGAAATTTCAAAATGCAATGCAGCATTTCAGAAACGTCGCGCAACATTCCAAAAATCACTCCACTGTGCGGCCTTTTCCCTTGTGCGGCATTCCAAAAATCACTCCACCGTGCGGCCTTTTTCCTTGCGCATAAGCAAAGCACGTTTTTCACATTGGATGCACGCCAAGCATCTTTTTGCCTATATATACACCCATTCTCAGCCATTTCACAGACCGATATACATCTCTTTCTCTCTCTACATCAACCCACAAGCTGGGCTCTCACAAAATCAGTCTCAAACTGATTTTTCTTCTTATTCTCCCTTCAAAAGCTCATCAAATCTTCACAAATCTCCCTAAACTCAAAAACCCAATTGATTTTAGGAGTTTCAGTCGAAATCAACCTCTATTCCCCATCTTCAAGCACATCCAAGCTTCGATCAAAAGGTATAAATAAATTCATTGGGCTAAACCACGTTTTGGCCTTGAGGGGAGCTCACTGAGGCCTTTCTTAGTCATTCTATACTGGGTTTTGGCCTCAAACGAGCTTTACATTCAAAAAGCACAAACATTAGTTTCTACACTGGATACACTACATCGTGCGGCATTTTACTACACCGCACGGCATAGTCTATTACACCGTGCATTATTTTATTTTTTGTACATACTCCTTATGTTATTTGTTTAGTCTGTTTATTATTTTTCTGTGTGGGTACATTCCAGAGTCAAGTTTCATGTTAAAAGTCATCTTTTTGACTTTATTAAATCTTTCAACATTTCAAAGAGCTTTTTAACATTGCTTTACATGATAAGATGAACAAAAGGGTCTTGTAAATTATTTTTCAGAGATGCGGAAAATATAAAAAACTATTTTGCGGACCTATGGTTTGTTTTGTCATGTAAAAGCAAACTGATTTTGGAATGCGTAGACAGGTACACTGTGCGATGTATCCGGTTCGCCGCGCGGTGTTTTACATGATATTGGTAGACTGTTGTAATGCTGTTATTTCACTTTCTGTACATTGCTCATCCATTTCATACTGTACAATTTGCACCACAAGCACGCCAATGTGTTATATTAAACCCCATGTCCCTTTCCCGTACATGTTTTTATCAAAGTTAAGTTTTTTTCAAATGATATTAAATCCCCCTTTGAAAATGCTTAGTAGAGACCGATTTTATCTGGCGAGAGGGGTGCTTTTTCAACAAAATCTTCCCCTCTCGTAACTTGGCTCCCGAACCCAAAAGTCTCAGCGTTTTCGCTAGATCAAAAGCCTTTTTCTCTCAAACAAACTCTCGGTTTCTTAGATTATCCATCTCAAAAATCCGGGTGGCGACTATTCAGGCGCGCCAGTCGGGGAGCCCACAGATTTCTTTTTTTTCCATTTGAAGCACCAAAAAATAGTTGCACTCAAACTTGTTTCGAATGAACTAAGGTTTATTCCTCTATCTGTGTGTCTATGCCGGCTGTGATTTCAATGGTTTTGTGTGAGATTGTTATGTTTTTGTGAAAACCTTTTAATTTGTTTTTTGAGAAGTTCTGGTGCATGGTTTTTGTATTCTGAGATATCTAACGTGTACTCGGTCCATGTGGGTTTTCGATTCCATTGCTTGGACTGAAAGCGGGCGACGAAGATGGTGTTCAACCACTCTGCCGGCAACACTGTGTGCTCGGCAGCCTCGAACTTTATTTCAAAGCCCAATGCCGGTACTTCTCACTCTCCCCTCCTCCAAGCTCTTTATGAAAAAACAAATCCACTCAAAAGATCAACGCAAAAAACTCTCTTCCAAAATCTCTCTTATTCTGCACATATTCTCTATATATATGTTTTTTCTTGGCGGTAGAGAGAGAAGGAAGTGATGGAAGGCATGTCCGGCTTGTGGAGAAGTAGGAGTGGCTCTCCGATCGTATTAGCAAACATAATTATAGGTAAGTGTATCTCTTTTGTTTGCTGGCAGAATTGTTTCTTCTATAAGTAATTTATATGTTTTTGATTCATAAAATGTTGTAAATCTCGAACTGATAGTAGGGCAATAATTCATCTGATAGTAGCTTAGAAGTTAATATTGCAGCGATTGATGCACCTCGGGATTTTTCTTTGAATGGTGGTCTGTCTTTTGGGACATCTTCATTGCAAGAACGAATGAGAACATTCTGAAGCAGCATCAGTTTATATAGATGTGGTTCTTTTATATATTTTGGTTCAATGTTCATTTATATTATATGTATGCTAAATTATGAAGATTTTATTTACCTTCATTGTTCTTAAAATGAAATTCAGATTCAACAAATGAAAGCAAGAGAGCACCAGCAACAACTACAAATGCAGCAGCAGTTGCAACTCATTCAACAGCGTAATGTTCAGTACCAGTGAAGGGACCCTAACCATCCTGCCCTTGGTAGACTATCAATGGTATGAACTTTAAAGGAATGATAGGGCAGCCATCAACCACTATACTTACTATGAAAATGTACGAAGAAAGAATGGTCCCTGTGAAGAAAAGAGAAAGATGTATTATTGATTGTATTCTCAAACATAACCCTAGCACGCCTTTATATAGGCGACATTATTCTTGGTCACTAAGAAATCTAAACCAAATAGGAAACATGCATTATAAAAAAATTAGCCTAACTAGGAAACATGAATAATAGAACCTACTAAACATGGTAACATAATATTTCTGAATATTATGTTAACAGTCCCCATTTGATGGATTCAGAGAATTCTCCAGGTCTTATGGATGCCAATAGGATGGCCATTCTTAAGTCAGCAATGAAGGGTGAGGTGTTTGAACATTTTTTCATCTTCATTCTTGTTCTTTATGAGCACATTATATTTGCCTACCTTCTATGTAGTTTGAGGTCATTTTTCTTTTGTTCCTTTGATTCAGTCAGTTAGCCCAAGGCAACTCTGGGGGCATGTCTGCGGCTTTGCAGCAAATGCAGGGACGACCTCAAATGACCATTGTAACTACTCGGACCATACTCTTGTGCACGTAGTCATTCGTTCCTGTACAACTATCTCCTGCACCAATCTCATCTTGTTTCACGCTTGGAATTAGCAGGACATCAAACCATGAGTTAATATGGGTGCATCTCAGAAATCTATGCCAATGGATCCTTCATGTGTTTATGAAGTGATGATGCAAAAAAGGATGAATTTGAGTTTTGGCCTTCCGGGTAGTCTCTCTTTCCCCCCTCTTGCTGTACTTTGTATATAGCTGTCTATGCATGTATATGCGTCGATACTAGCGCGTGCAATCCTATCAGTTTGTATGCATAATTTCCATTGCTTTACACTAACCTTAGGTTTTGTGTAATCGAGCTTTGTTTTTTCAAAGGTTGTTAAAAGTATCAAATAGCAGCATTTTATCGTAGTGTCACAAGAAAGCGCTGGTTAAATTCATGTTTACACTACGAGAGATACTTATGCATGTTCACCCGTCTGTCTCGGCAATCAATAGTCCAGATTTTAAAAAAACTTTAACTCTTCCTTGGAAGAGTTCTTTTAAAATCCGGACTGTCCAAAATACTTATGGACCCACGGAATTGAGTGCTGTAAAGTTAGTCTAACGGAAAGCTCCGTAAATAAGTTTTTCTCTTACACCATATTTTCAAAGAATAGGATGCATTTCTACCGTTACCATATGTGGTTGGAATTATCTAAGAGTTGATACCATTACACAAAAAGATCACAAAATTAGACTATGAATGGTAAGACACTAATTGCATATCTGGAAAATATGGTATGAGATTTCTTTCCATGAATGCCACTTCTAGAAAGTCATAATGCATATCTCTTTCTGAAAATATAGCAAAAGATATTTAAGGTATAAGAAGACCATTATGTGGATTAAAAATGATGCTCTCATTACGTTCTATATTGTACGGAATTTAAGTGATATTTTCACAGCTAGTTGTCAAGGTGGGAGACTAATAAACACTGAAAGTAATTCTCTTTACGATCTTTGATGATTGAGCAAATGATATACGGTAAATCGTAGTTATAAAAAAAACGGCGAGAAGTAAAATTATGTGCGACATCATGCACAATAATCTAAAGCGGACATCAATTTTATGATTGTATACATGGACGCTTATCACTGCTTAACCACCATCTACCTTGCATTATGTGGGTCCATTCGCAAATGACGATATTACCCGAAAAAGTATCTGTTTCTCTTCTTCCTTGGCCTATAAATACATAGCTTAAGAGGCAAATTTTCTCTCTCTCTCTCTCTCTCTCTCTCTCTCTCTCTCCTCTTCTTCCTTGGTCTATAAATACACTAGCGAATGCCCGTGCCTTCAGGCACAGCTCAAACGATCAGCACACACAAATAAATTATGGACTCGCATGTAGTATATCAACTCCTGCTCAACGAATCCAACTATGTGGAAAACAATAACCTAAGCATATTCATTCCCTTGTTTAACTTGAATCAACAAACAAAGAACAAATAATTTTGCCCATGCTCTTCGAGCACGATGCAACACATTTGCATTACATACTCAACAAATGAGCTCGTGCCTGAAGGCACTTATTAAAAAGCATTAACCTAATAAATGAAACCCAGATTCATCATTATATGCACAGATTAAAACTTAATAAATGCCTGTAAGTTGGTAAACATCAACTCTAACAACATAAAAAGGAAAAAGAAAGGAAGAGCTCCAATTGAGTTTTTGAACTAATTGAAGCCAATCATCAGAACAAAATTACAGTCAAATTTAGGAAAAAATAAACTTCCAAGGTCCAACCAAGCAAGAAAGTCATTTCATCATGAAGCAAAAAATAAAAACTCACAAAAGGCCAAAAAAAAGAGACGTATTCCATGTTAACCCCTGACCCAAATTCCCTAAAAAAAAAAAAGAAACACATTACCGCATGCAACTCTTCTGCTAGAACTTTAGTACTTCTGTTTAATTAGAGGCCAGTTCTCTCTCTCTCTCTCCAAGCTTCCCTTACACATTTAGTATATTCCTTTCATTTCAATACAATGAAAATGGTGCAATCTAGTTTATCTCTTCAAACATCTAATGTTTTTAGATTTTGGCTTGTTGCAGTAGTATACTGTTAAGTTATGAGTTTATATGTAATTAGTTGTAGTTTACATCTCTTATGTAAGTAGATTAGGAGATAAGGGACTAATGTGTAATTACTCTTTTACATTTGTATAAGTATAACGTAATGAGAAATAAACCTAGGGCTGGGCTATTCGCAGCCACGTATTTTCTCCCATAACCCATTCTATTTCGGTAAGTGGTTGTTGAAAATCATAAATAACATTTCGGTAAATAGCTGTTGAAAATATTATTATATTTCGGTAACTACATGTCGAAAATATATTCAACTTTCGGTAGACAACTGCCAAACATGCATTTTCGGTAAATAGCTGTTGAAAAAAATATCATATTTCGGTAATTTGATGTTGAAAATGTATCTTAATTTCGGTAACTAGATGTCGAGTCTAATTGAAATTTTTAACGGACTGTGGGAGAAAATACGTGGCTGCGAATAGCCGCGCCCTAAACCTAATATTTTTGGATCTCAATCTTGGCGTCAACTCTTCACGGTATCAGAGCCATAGACGACAAACCTAGGGGCTGTTCTAGTTGATCTCTGACCCAGGGTCTTTACCATCATCAACGAACCAGCAGCTGTAGTCGCCGACCTCCGGTGACACTATTCTGACTCACGACCATGTATACAACGAAGATCCAGTAGGCCCAATTCCCCTTGTTTCTCTCAGTGTAGAACGATACACCATTGTTGGACTTCTGACAGCCCCACACGTCCACGTAGGCCACTCGCTAGTCATCCTCGAGATGTAGTTAGCTTGTGCCAATTAAAGAACAAAAAGCTTGTTTTAAGATTGTGTAACTCTGATCTCTTGACATTTGCGGTGGTTTGGAAATCACATAAACCCTATTCCCATATCTCTCTCTCTCTCTCTCTCTCTCTCTCTCTCTCTCTCTCTCCTATTATCTTTCAATAAGCTTTCCTATTTTCATTGATTCCATCATCAGTTGCGGAGGTGGAGTTCGGGAATGAACACGTTCCACCACGCTTCGGACATGCTCAAATAGTTGTCTCATTGTTTATTACATTTTCTTGTCAGACATGTTTGGGACATGGTGAGGACATACAGGGAGCACTTATGAGGTCAAAATGAAATTGTAAAACTTTAGGGGCAGATGAAAATTGCCATGGGTTCTTAGTATTTTAATATCTTTTGGTGTTAATCTCTGTTTTGCTCCCTAATTTGATGGAGAGATTTTTTTTACTAAGTTAAACAATGACAAATTATATGGTCATATATGATCATTTTTCCTGACGTGTCCATGTCCTAAGTTTTGGAAAAATAATGTGTCTGTATAATCCATATTCGTTCTTCTTAGCATTATTTCAGTGGATTTTATTTAATATGTTTTTCCTCCCGACCTCTTAGATTCAATTGCATTGGACTTAAGGAAGTTGTGCTGCTCTGTGTGTAAACGACATGGGTGAAGTGGCAGAACATGTATTTCAAAGTGGGATACAAAAGAAGAGTACCTAGGAGATACACAGCACGCATGGTAACAGGCGTCAGAAACCTGCAGGGGAATCTTTTTGTTATAACGAATCACAATCCAGGAAATATTCCCCACAACTTGTTATTGTTATTGATTCGGAACGCAACGGTATTGAATCCAGTAACAAAAGTGACACAGAATTTCCAGATGCCGCATTGGCATGGAATAGAGATGGAAGTTACATCACAAAAATGTCACCTGGTCTTGAGGACTGGAGGCAACAATACCACAGTCACTCCACTTGAACTGGTTTGGGCAGATCATACAGGTATTACCTATATCTTCACTAAAATTGTCACGCCCCGCCCCGCCCCGCAAACGGCACCCAAAGTGGGCCCGAGTCGACGCGACCATGTGGCATTCCACACAGAAGACCAAACCACACCTCACAACCTGTCAGAAATAAATACCCAGCGGAAAACTTATCACCTACATTAACATAAAAATGAGTCAACGTATTGACCAACCAACCATGACATCGCACAACCAAGAAACAACATCTACATTATAGTACTTTAAAAATTCTATACTTCAACACATCCATCGACGAATTATTTACAACTTGAAAAAACCAACCTCTTCATCAACCACTTACAACAAGCTCGACCATCCACAACGTTCAAATAGAACGCCAGCCATCGACCAAACTTAATTACAACCTTTACAATTTAAAATCTTTAACTATACTTAGCTAGCGCTACAACTCCTTGCAATTAAGTTCTGCTCCAGCTAAGGCACTCCACAACAACGCGACCAAAACCCCACTTGACGCTAGCAAAACACCTCAACACGATGACTGGTAGTGAACCCACTCTAAGCAACATGCTACTTGGCGGACCAAAAAGGAAAGCCAGAATGTGTGAGATATAGAAATGTTCAACATAATACCACAATACCCGAAGGAATATCAACATGAATACACATCACCCATGTAACCAAAATACTCAAAATGTGTACAACAGTTATAACCAACTTGTCTACCCAATTGAGCAGTAATATTCAATGCACAACAATATGAATATAATCATATCACATGCAGTGGCACGTCTGCCACATCCCTTGTACCCAAGGTATTGTGTCCCGCACACCATATTCCCATTCACCGTTAATTAGACGGCACGGCCCACGTCATGGTGTGACTCACTCTACAATCCCTAAGCGGGTACAATCAACACAACAACATGCATATCAATAACTAAACCTCGGTTAGCATGATATACATCATCCAATCATACATATCATTATGCATGCCTATCAATAGCTAAATCACCAATTAACATGATATACACCCATCACTATAGCAAAATCTCATCAAGATAACTATATCGAAAGCTAACTACGGTTAGCAAGATATACACTCACCACCACAGCAATATATTATATTGAGAAGAACCATATCAAACACACTCACCTTTGTATCAACCGAGATACACCAAACTTACGATTTCGGCACCTCCCATTCGACCGGCTTGCTACCTAGTCACGAGCTAATTCATATTAGCACACGTATCCCTTGGAATATCTAAGCAAATACATGATAACATCCTATAACATTTCTACCATGCTAACACATGACCAAAGGTTAACAAGACCACCAAACGTCCCCTAATCCATTTTACAACCATTGATATCAAGTTATAGAGCTAACAAGGTATTAAATGATATTCAATGAACTTAAACATGACATCTCAAAGGCCTCTAAGTGTCCCAAGCACACATAGCGTTCAATCAATGCATAAACCCAAAATTGGTAAAGAATCTTATGCCCTTTCACCGTATTCTGACCATAACTTCTTTTAGGATTAGAACTAGGTCATGAAACCACCACCATTGGAAAGTACATTTTCAGTACATCAATTTCGATATAAAATTTGCCCAAAACGGAGTCCGGATGAAAAAGTTATGCTCATCCGAAGTTTTTCCAAATATGCTGATTTTTCAATCCCTACCGGTAGGACAAATTTTCTACCGGTAGGATACCTCAAAAACACAAAAATGACACCACTGGACAGCATTTCTACCAGTAGGGACCAACTCCTACAGGTAGGACCTAGACTTTCAGCCAAAAATCAACCACGAACACCATCCAACTCCAACCTCCAACACCCATCAAAAACCCAACCAAACCTCTTCAAAACTTTACCAAATCATACCCAAACTTAGAGATATTCAAGAACTACTCTAATAACAACTAATTCATGAATTAAACAAGTTCTAACTATCGAATTCAAGAGATTCAAATTAGGTTCTTAATTTCTCTAAGAACTCCAATCCACATCCAAATTAACGCAAACCTATGTATTTCTAGGCACGAACTCAACCTCCAAACATATGAACTTAACATAATAAACATGAAATCAAGTAGGAAAAGATGAATTACCAAGTCTAGATTTCAATCCAAGCCAAGAAGAATTATCCCCTAACTATTCCCCCTTTCTTCCTCTTCTTGCCGTCTCTCTCTCTCTCTCTCTCTCTACGTGAAATGATAAGGGCAAGGGGGAGATATTTCTCCCGAGGATATTTTGTTAACACAAGGAAAATCATCCCACACAAGTGAAACCATATACAACTTATACTCCAACCCACAAATCACATACAAGGCCCTCGAGGTTCTACTACATACAATTCAACCTCAAAACATATAATTCAATTCAAAATATGAGTTTAACATACAAAATATTCGGGGCGGGTATTACAAAAATATGCTGGATAACTTTTCAATCTACGTTAAACTGGTGATGTCCTTGATTATACCTGGATTTGTGAGAGGCTCATCTGGTCTACCTTTTGTGGAATTTTGCGTGTGACTGAAGAACTATTTTCTATTCGAGCAAATAAGTAGCCTTCCTTATCTTCGATGACATAATCCATGTGGATGTTTAGAAATATTACTTGCGTAGTTATTAAATAAAGAATGATAGCATTTGCTTCCTTTCCTCCATCTGACACAGTGGTGTGTACTGCTTCCTTTTCAATAAGTAGCAATAGTTTGCAACTGTTACCTTGAAACACTTTCCTTGGCAATTTACGTTTTGGCAGGCAAGAGTTTCGAAAATGTGCTACATCTGTGTTCCAATATGGTTAATTTAGCAATCGAAAGATTCCCAAAGTTTTTCCTTCAATTTCCTTAACATTGTGCCTTGGTGGAAAGATTACAGTGTAAGGAAGTAAAATCTAGAGAGTGGAGCTTGAACAAGACAACATGTCAGAAAGAAAAAAATCGGTCTGAATGCTTCTAGAAATGTGTTTTACGTGAATATAGTTAGAAAAAAAGTTTTAAAATATCTTGTAGCTCATGACATAAGGACGTTTTATTATATATAGAAGCCTACTCCACAATTTAGGGCACATGGTGTACAACATTCCCTTTCCCGTTTCTTGTACCAGAACAATCAATGTTCCAGGTAATGTAGATTTGCAAATTTTGTATTGTCTAGTTTGCAAAATTCTCTCTTTGGCTTTCTGATGATTGAAAAATAGTTTGTTCTGTGGTTTCTGGTTATATTTTGCAGGAGTCGGAGCACACACAGGAGTGCCAGGTGGTTTTAGCCGGGAATCAGGATTGCATGGAAGAAATAATGCAGCTCAAAATCGTAGAGATTTTGCTGCTGGTGATCATTGCCCATATCTTCATCAAGGTGACAGAGAGTACGAGGATAGGAGATGTACTGATAAGGGTTGGGCAAATGGCTGGAAAAGTAGAGACAAGATGGATGATAGGAGGGAGTACTTGCAGAGCATGGCAGATCTAATGATCTCTGCAGTGATTTTATTAAGGCGCGGCAGGTACTATAAGGGGAAATCTTGCAGATTTGCTCATAATGATGTTGCTTCGGGTAAAGATTCGGGAAAGAAGTGTTTCTAGGAAGGGAAAATCCGAAAATGTCTGGAAGTAGACATGCATATTTTCACCACAGTAGGTTGCAGGAACCCCATAAGAGAGGTGATATCCCTTGCATATATTTTGCTGCAAGAAATTGCCGCAAAGGGAAATTTTGCAGATTTTCTCAAAGACTGAAAATCCCAATGACAGGTCACAAGATGATTGGAGGAAGCCAAGCAGCGATTCAGATGTTGTGAAACAAACGGGAGAATATCTAAAGGCAGAGAGGTGCAATTCTGCTGGACCATGCAAAGAACAATGTAAGGTTTGCTCTTTTACGGCAGAGAATTAGCTCTCAATGATCTTCCTTTCACTTCGTTGTTCTTTTTAATTTCTCTTCTTTAGTTATAAAATTTGTTATCTACTAACTGAAACGTATCTAAATCTCTTGGATTAATGTCAGCCACCTCAGCCCTTATGAGCACCAGAATGAGCTTAAAACAAGCTTACTAGTGGCTTTGTTCGGTTAAGAGTTTAGTTTAGTTTAGTTTTGGTAGTGGGTGGAGAGAGAAATAGGGTAATGATTGAAGAGAAATGTAATGATCGGAGAGAAATAGAGAGAGATGAGAAAGTAATAATTGGAGAAATAGGGTAATGATTGGAGAAAGAAGTAGGGTAATAATTGGAAAACTAAACTAAAACTAGACTAAAATGTGAACCGAACACAACTGAACCACGAATCCCACCACTTGGCGCCAGCTCATTGCCTCCCCTTAGCATCGAGTTCCCTTGGGCGGAGTTTCTCCATGTCAAGTTCCTTGTTGCGGATTTTCCTCTTCAAGTTGCTGGCACAGATTTCCTCCGCGTCAAGTTTGCTTGCCGCAGATTTTCTATTCCTCAAGTTGCTTGCCACAGACTTTCTCCTCTTTCAGTTGATTCAGCTGGCTGCTCACGAAAGGACTCAATGGTGCAACATCAGAGGTGTCAACGGAGCCAAAGAAGAATTCTAATCTGAAAAAAGTTTTATTGAATTCCTACCTTTTCTCTTTTCTTTTCCTTACTCTCAATAAATCCAAGTCCCAAATATTGAAGACCATGTACCATACAGTAAATGTTAACACTTCTTTTAGTCTATGTCATGCATCTGTATAGTTCATGGTTTACGTTTTTCTTATGATTCGATACGTCAAGTAATTTCTTGGCTTATTTGTTATGATTAGTTGCAAAATTCATGGTTCATGGTCCCGAAAAAATACGATTTCTTCTGGTATAGAAGTATAAACCTAGCACTTGAGCCTTAATGTCAAACATAACCAACAAACATACTCTTATCACAGGTAGTCCTCGGTATGAATAATCTCATTACAGTTAACTCATTCAATGTTCAGCCAAGCTTGATCCCAATTTGTTTTGCTTTGCATTTACAGTTGACTCCTGTAAAAAAGATCGCCGGTCGTAAGAATATCAGCTGATCCCTCATTGAGGACCTCGCAAAGAAAAAAAAGGATCTATTGGAGATGCAACAATACGCGGCCGGCCTTAAGTTTAGTGACATAAAATGCTTATAATCCAATGATACATGATACTGGCATATTGTGCAACAAACAAAATATAGGCTGCTAGGAACAGAGAACATGATCTGATGATTGATGCTAAATGAGGCTGAAAGGAAGCGGTAAAGCAGAAGATTTTAGAACCTAGATTCCTGGAATTCACAAGAAGATTTTTGGATTGGATGAAAGTGGTCGTTTGGAACTATGTACCAAGCAAATCTAGGTAATAAATGGATAAAAGCAACAAAATCAAAAATCAAAAACAACAATATGACAAAAAGAATTAGCTTTGAAATGATTGTAGACAGATTTGGCCAGATTAAGTACCCGACGAGATTGGTGGAAGAACAGAGCTGGGAGATAAATTGCGGCTTTTTTTCTTCTTCTACTTCTTTGCCTGCTTGAAAGCGTATTGTGAGAAAGAGAAAACAAGAAAAGACAAGGGAGGAGAAAGCAAGCAAATGGCGGTTTATTGTGTTCTTTTGTTTTCGTTTACACACACAACAAATGGAGAAGTTGGAAGAAGTTATCAGAGGGAAAAAAAAAAATAACAAAAAAAAAAACTGGAAACGAAAAGAACAATAATTTTTACTACTGTACTATTTCTTTGATTTTTTCGTTCTATTAAAATTAAGAACCAATCAAGAAAAAAATAACTAATTCCTCTTTCCTTTAAAGAAAAGGTGAGAATGAAAGGCCATTGTAATTTCCACTGGTAGGCATGATGAACGGTGTTTTCATCCATTTTGAAACGTTCTACCATGTCTAGCTTTCTCTTCGGATCATTTTTTTTTTGTTTTTGATCCGCCTCTCTTCGGATCATTGCCACTCCGTGTTTTTATGAGTTAGCCATCTTGGATACTCCAGTGGTGACGTGTTTTTTATTAGCCATCTCGAATTCTCGAGAGGACAACACGTCACCACAGCCCCACCAAGTTGCAAGTGGAACCAAGGTCTTCCACATAGCATTTGGTTGAAAAGCCTTATACTTAAAAGCTGAATTTAGATCATCCGAGACTCGGGGGGGAGGGAGGGAGGGAATTTCACCCATCTTGACCACCACCTCGGAGATCCAAATAAATCTTTTGACATCATCTCTGAGCACATTGTAGAAGTGAATCCACAAGAAAATCTCTGTTTAAATGGAAATTTTGAAGAAACTATTGCTAACAACAATGCTAGTGACGCACATGCTTTCGTACATCCACTTGCATGTGCAATGCGTTCGGACCCTCAATCTTCTTGAGTGTCGATATAATATGTGTATCCGTACAATTTTTGATGTCCTTAGCCTCCACTGATTTTACTATTCTAATCCGAAATTCGTACTCTCTTTGTTTCTAATTGTTAGTCCACCTTATTCCATTTTGGAATATTCCAAAATGTTGGTCCTTTTCTAAAAAATGAAGTAAAAATTTGATCAATTTTCAAAAATATCCCTCATAAGTGAATCTTAGTATAGCAAAGTAGGTAGAATATAGAGGCAATGATGTCATTAAATTAGAATATAAGTACAATCATTACACGTCTTCTTAACAAGTTGGAACTTCCAAAAGGAACATCAAATTTATGATTGTATACGTGGACGCCTATAATTGCTTACCACCAGCTATCTCGCATTATGTTGGGTCCAATGTGAGAGCATGGGTGATTAAGGCACTGTATTGGGTTGTGTCTTGAGAGTTTTTGTACATTCCTAATCATTAGTTGTCTTTTGCATACATTAGTGCACAAAACCTAGTAAGTTGCTTTTATTCCATTCCCAAATGATGGTACTACCAAAGGTCCAAAACAGTATCCGTTACTCTTCTTCCTTGGCCTATAAATACATCACCCCGTCCCAATCTCTCTCTCCCTCTCCCTCCATCCCAAAGCTCCCATACTCATTCTTTATATTCCTTTCCTTCTCAATTCATTGAAGAGGCTCCTAGTATTTCAAGATCAGCAAATGGTGCAGTCTAGTTTATCTCATCAAACACCCAATGTTTTTAGATTTTGGCTTGTCACAGTAATATACAAGTGTTTGAATGGCTGCCTAGTGCTCTCTCTCTCTCTCTTGAGCTGCCCAATTCTTCTTATTTTCCCGAAAATCGTCTTCAAATTTGCAGAAACATGCCTCTCCAAATGTAAGAACAATGTCCTTTAATTTGCCCTGGAGGAGGGCTTCGAGCAAGGAAGTGTCATCGATGAAGCAGTCCTTGTCGCTAGAGCCTTCGAAGGCGAGCAGGAAAGTGCTATAGAGGGAAAGACAATTGTCTCCGAATTTGCGGAAACTGGCCTCTCCCAATGTTGGGCCTTGAGGAGATTGTTGGGTGCCGTTATAGGTTCGATGAAAAGAAAGCTAATGTTTCAAACAAAGGAGAAGATTACAAAGACAAGTGTACCCAGGCAGGTGTTGCCCCACTCACACACGAACTACCCATCAGGGTTCTCTAATACCTTATTAGAATGAAACAGAGAAGGGAGAAAATGTGTATTCGATTTGATACTGAAACTATACATGAGTCCTCTACATATACAAGGGGAGGGAACCTAATAATGGAAAGGCAATAATCCTAATTATCATCCTAATTACAATACAATCAAATCGTGATCATGGGAATCATAGACAATCATAATCAAATCATAATATTGTTGCAATATACTCCAACCTTGTTGACGTTTATGCAAGTATCTAAGTCTTTATACAGATTAATATGATTACATGTATAGATACAAGCTTGGAGCTTTTGACCGTCTGGCGGCTTTATTATCTCACATCCATGATGAAGCTTGTTCCGATGTCCTTCCAAGCGTTTCCAATAACATAATCTCTTGAGTTTTCGATCGTCTATGTTCCGCGGCTGATGGATCACAAATCTTCCTCCTTTTCTTAATGGAGAAATCAGCCTTTTCACTTTAACCTTCTCCTTCTCCTTCTCCTTCTCCTTCTCCGTTTCCTGTATAAATTTCCTCACAAATCTTAAACCATCGATCGCTTAAAACATCCACACACAAAAAATAAATAAACAGTTCTTAGAATAGTAAAGCAATTAAAATTCTATATACACACGTCCAAATCACTGCCTCTCTCACATATCTTTCTGAGAGAAGCGACGGTTTTGGAAATGTACTAACATGCTAAATTGATATGTATGTTCAAGAAAAACAAGAACAAGAGTTCTGGAGCCAATTTGTCTCAGTCAGTTACTAACATACTAAGTTGAACATACTATGTACAGCTTAGTATGTTAGTAACTGACTGAGACTATACATGGTTCAACACCAAGCCATAAAGGAAAAGATATTGCAAGTAAACACAGGGTTCAAGAAGCAATGCCCTAAAACCAATCTTGTTAAGTTCAGGCCAAAGCTCGAATGCTTCTACAGAGAAGACTTTTTCTAGTTATCTCTTTGATAATCTCCATCAACTGTATCTCCACTTCAACTCTATCTCCTCGATTGTGGAAAAACTCTTCTAGTTAAATCTCCATCTTCCCGTCCCTTTTTTTTTTTTCCTGCAAAGTTGTCTATTTGGTGCACTCGGCTCATGGACAAGATTGTAGCATTTTGAAATAAACAATGCTGGTGATCTCTTCTTCATCTCTTTCTCCACCAACAACTCTTGTCGATGACTTTGCTGGGAGAGAATCAAAACCATTGTTTCTTCGTGGATTTTTTAACACAAGGAAGGCTACATAAGTAGTTTTTCAGGACAACTTCTATTTTGCCTATGATCTCAAGTGATGTTTGATTAATTAGCAAAGAACAGCAAGAATACAGTACAGAAACATAAGGAACAAATGACAATCAAAAACAAGTATTCCAAAAATTTGTTTACCAAATCAGAACCAACAAATTCTATGAAGGTAAAAGAAGGTTAAAGACAACTAAAGACAGTTCAGTCTAGATTAGATACCATACTCAAATAAGATACCGATAGGGAACGAGATGGAAGAACAAAAAATGGACAAGGACAAGTTGGAAAAAAAATGGGTTCTTTTTCTTCTTTTGCTTGCTTGCTGAAAGGTAGACCTACAGTAGTGGTAAAGCTACCAAATTTGTGGCATGGTCACTGGTTTGATTCTTGGAAACACCCTCTTTGCTTGTAAGTGTAAGGCTACTTACATCAATCATTTAAAAAAGTCGCATATGCGGGAGCTTCTTGCACTCGGTATTACCCTTTTTCTGTTTGCTTGAGAGTTTTTTTAGTGCGCAATCCAGAGTAATTTTACGAACTTTGAATCAATGAGGCCTTAGATAGTAGAAATGTAGAGACGAGAAGGAGAAAGATAAGAGTCACCTACTGGAAGTACATCTAATATCAGTCAAGATTCAAACAAATAAGTGCCGCCAAAGCAATTTTATCTATTGAGATTTTCTTTTCTAAACGCCATTAGAAGTATTAGAAGACAGCCTTTTTTCGTAAAGATTAAATTCTTTACACTGTCGGTGTAAACATTTGTTTCCTCCAAATCAATTATATTACGCCACGTCTCTATGTTTTATTGATTGGGACCACTGTTTTGCAACGTGACGCGATGTAAAGAATTTATTCTGTTTTTCGTAATGCGAAGAAAGGGATTAATTGTAAGTTGCCTTTTCACCCAAACCCAATATGGTTGGAAATATCAAAAGTCGATTCATTACACCCTAGTATTCCAAATCCATGCCATGGAGGTAAAAAAAAATAATTGCATCTCTGGCAAACATGGTATGAAATTTACTTCCATGAATGCCATATCTAGGTCATAGTCCTAAATCCCAATCTCTTTCTGAAAACTAATGAATAGCCAAAAATACGACCACTATTGATAAAAAAAAAAAAAAAAAATGACGCTCACATTAGATGCTATATCGTAACTTGTTGTCAAGGTGGAAGACTAATCGACAGAAGAAGTAACTCAACTCAACGTACGACTATCTGGTCATAGAGTAAATGACATATGCAAAGCTAAAGAGAAAATGAACAGAGATCAAAACATTCATTTTACAATTGCTTATGTGGGACTCCTATTACTGCTTAAACCACGGCACTATATATCTCACATAATGCAGGCATAGCGGCAGTGATTAAGGTAACATATTGGGTCATGCCCCGAGTGTTCCTATACCGCATCACTCATTTTTTGCTTAAAAATTTACAAAACCTGGTCAGTTAATTTTATTTTTACATATTCTGGTATTGCTAAAAAAGAAACTTGCTCCTCATCTTCCTCGCCGCCAATACTACACACGATCATATCTCCTCAATCCTCATAAAGGAAGATATATGCGAACAGCGAACTACACACGATTAAGGGTCATCATCGGGCCGGCTCAGCCTGCCAAGTCACTATCCAAGCCCGCCCATGGGCCAGACCGACCGGGTTTTTACTTTTTTGTGGGCTAGACGGGCCGGGTTACCTACCATAAATTGAAGCTCAAGCCCCGCCCATGGGCTAGCCCAATGACGGGCTTGCGTGCCAAAAACCGGATGGCCAATGGGTGGGCCTATGGGCGGGCTATTGGGCGGGTACCACTGGTGGGCTATTGGGCGGGCTCACGGGCTGGACTTATGGGCGGGCCGAGTAAAAATTCATGGGCCCAAGCCACCCATTACAAACTAGGGGAATTTTTAGGCCGGCCCAAAAACTTAGGCTCGGTCTTCATTTAGTCTTGTACAATTATTTGTATTTTTTATTCCAACCTTGCCCCTTCACGCGCATCAGCGCACAGAATTAGAGAGCATCTAGTATAGAAAAATTATCCAATGCTCCATGAGCACTGGTGCACCATTAAAACATTGTTTAAATTTCAAAAAGTCATATCTTTTGTTGTAGATATTCATTTTTAAAAAAAATTATATTTTTGGAACTTACTCGACGAAATCTACTAAACAAGATCCATATTGAATATGAAATTATGAAAGATTAAAAAAATACCATTTGCTATGAGAAAATTCTATGAGAACTGTTTCTATGAGAATTGTCTATGAGAACTGTCCCTATGAAAACTGTTTCAGACAATAATACCCTTAGTTATGTGAACTGGCTATGAGAACTGTCAACTCTCATAGTCAGTTCTATGATAACTGCCAGTTTTCATAGTCATTTCTATGAGAATTATCTATCAGAAGTGACTGTTCTCATAGAGAACTAGCTTTGTAAACTGGTTATGAGAATTGGACTATGTGAACTGGCTATGTGAATTGAAAAATACACAATTAAAATACATAGTTCTCATAGAAAATACATAGTTCTCATAATAAAATACACAGTTTTCATAAATAATCATAATGGACAATTACAGTTCTCATAGAAAAAAATACAGTTTTCATAGAAAAAAGACAATTCTTATAGAAAATATACTATTTTTATATAAAATACATAGTTCTCATAGGGAGTTCTTACAGAAAATACACAATTCTCATAGAAAATACACAGTTCTCATAGACAATCATTATGGACAGTAACAATTCTTATAGAAAAAACACAGTTCTCATATGAAATGGCTATGTGAACTGAAAAATACACCGTTCAAATTGCCTCACAACACACTAAAATATATAATTCTCATAGAAAATACATAGTTCTTATAGAAAAATATACAGTTCTCATAGACAATCATCATGAACAATAACAATTCTCATAGAAAAAAAATACAGTTCTAATAGAAAATATACAATTCTTATATAAAATACACAGTTCTCATGGGGAGTTCTCACAGAAAATACATAATTCCCATAGAAAATACACAGTTCTCATAGACAATCATTATGGACAATTACAGTTCTCATAGAAAAAAATACAGTTTTCATAGAAAAAAGGCAATTCTCATAGAAAATATTCTATTTTTATATAAAATACACAGTTCTCATAGGGAGTTCTCACAGAAAATACATAATTCTCATAGAAAATGCAAAGTTCTCATAGACAATCATTATGGATAGTAACAGTTCTCATAGAAAAAAACACAATTTTCGTAGAAAAAACACAGTTCTCATAGACAGTTCTCATATGAAATGGCTATGTGAACTGAAAAATACACCGTTCAAATAGCCTCACAACACACTAAAATATATAATTCTCATAGAAAATACATAGTTCTCATAGAAAAATATACAGTTCTCATAGACAATCATCATGAATAATAACAGTTCTCATAGAAAAAATACAGTTTTCATAGAAAAAACACAGTTCTCATATACAGTTCTCATAGAAAATATACAGTTCTTATATAAAATACACAATTCTTATGGGGAGTTCTCACAGAAAATACACAATTCTCATAGAAAATACACAGTTTTCATAGACAATCATTATGGACAGTAACAGTTCTCATAGAAAAAAACACAGTTTTCATAAAAAAAAACACAGTTCTCATATGAAATGTCTATGTGAACTGAAAAATACACCGTTCAAATAACTGCCAAGTCTCATAAATTGATTATGTGAATAGGCTATGTGAACTAGTTCTCATAAATTGATTTAAAATTGAATTTTTAACTGCCAAGTCTCATAGTCAGTTCTATGAGGACTGCCAATTCTCATAGTCAGTTATATGAGAACTGGCATAGAATTGATTATGAGAACTGACTGTTCTCATGAAAAACTAGCTTTGTGAACTGATTATGAAAACTAGATTACGTGAACAAGGTATCTGAACTAGTTCTCATAGACTATTCCTATAGAAAATACACATATGCATTTCCCTTTTTAAAGTTGTACTACTCTCAATTCCATTCCAAATTACACACATGCGTACATCTACCTCGTTCACATATGGTTCACATAATACAATTGAAAAGTAAAAGAAACAACAAATTATATATATATACATAAATGCCGACATAAACATGTATGAATGGTATGGAGAGACTAACAATTTTACAATAATGATACCGACCATTTTTCGCACAGTAATCATCAAAATTGGCAACTCCACCGCCTCTACTCTACACATCATCCATACACAACCTTGAAGTCTCCGTTGCGCCTGAAACTCCGCCAAAGTTACTGTTGCCGAAGATCCACCGCCAATTTAAATTAGCCACCGAAGATCCACCGCCTTGATGTGTCCGTGGTGAACTGAATCGCCGCTAGAGAAGTGATCCAACGACTAGTCTCCACCGTGAAGGAGCTGAAACAGACTCGACGCAATTGCGCAATCGGAGAACTTACCGGTGATAAAATTCAGTCGTCCTATTCAGAGCTTGGACTTCCAGTCTTCCACTGAGGATCACTGTGTTCAATCGCTCCAGCGGCGGCGGAGGATGATGGCGGCGTGTGCGTGTGAATCCTATTGCGAGTTAGGTTCGAGTTCGGCCTTGAGATTGGGAGAACCGAGATGATTGTACAAACTATAGAAGTGAGGGATTCTCGCCGGAATGATGGAGGTGATCGCCGGCAAGAGCAATTCCATCAAACGAGTGCTGGTGTTTTGTTTGGCGGCGTGGTCGCAATTTTGGTAACGCCGGGGATGTGAGAGAGAGAAAGAGATGTGATGAATCGGAGAGGAGAGACCAGAGAGAGCGGGGAGGGAGATGCCATTGTAGAGAGAGAGAATGGAAAGTAATGGAGGAACGCATTGGGCAAAAAGGTAATAATGCAACGTAACCGAACCTCCACAGCTTCGGAAATAATATTTAGGGTTGGGATCAAACCGAACCTAAAAATGAGGACCGGCCTCTAATTTTCTACGGCGATGGGCTTCGGTGACGAGATCTGTTCACGGGCCGGGGCTACGGGCGGGCCGAGTAACTCACCTGATATGTTTTATGACCGAACAGCACGTTGCTAACGGAGGGCGAGTCCCTGCAGTGCTCTCAAAGCGCTGCAAACGGTAGCCAGAAGAAAACGACGCCGTTTCTTAGTTAATAGGAGCACACATTTTGCTCTTTTTGTCTCTGGCTCACTCTTTATCTCTTAGACACCATTACCAATAAATAGGTAAACAACCTCATAAACAGTGCATATTTTTGTTTTAGCTATTAATTTTTTCTTTCACGACTCACTAACACTATCTATTTTACGTAACATCAATTAAAATATACATTTTTCTTCTTTTTAATTTGATTTAAGTTGTTTATATATTAAAAATTTAGGTGTTCCAATTTTCAATCTACTTGAACCAATGTGAAGATCATATATTTTTTGATTATTTTATTCTAAAGAGTCATAATTAATCGTTTTCTCTAAAGCTCTCATAATTATCTATTCTTTATTTGAGATCCTATAGAGTAGAAATATAATTATGAGAGTTGTAGAGACAAATTAATTATGAGCCTTTAGGCTAAAATGATCAAAATGTAAGATCTTCAAATCTGTTAAAACGAATTGAAAATTAGAGCACTTAATTTTTTAAGACTGTTCATATATTAAAAAATTAAGTGCTCCAATTTTCAATCCGCTTGAACTGGAGCGAAGATCATATTTTTCTGATCATTTTATCCTGAAGGATCATAATTAATTTTTCTTTCTAGGGCTCTCGTAATTAAGTTTCTGCTCTATAGAATTCTAAATAAAGAACATATACTTAATTATGAGAGTCGTAGGAACAAAAATTAATTATGATTCTTTAGAATAAAATGATCAAAAAAAATATGATCTTCATATCGGTTTAAGTGGATTGAAAATTGAAGCACCTAATTTTTTAATATATAAACAGTCTAAATCAAATTAAAAAGAATAAAAATGTATATTTTAATTGGTGTGAGATAAAATAGATAGTATTGGTGTAATTGTGAAAGAAAAAGTTGATAGCTAAAAAAAAAATATGCACCATTCACGAGATTGGTTATTTTAATTATTGGTGTACATACTCTAAAAAAAATAGAGAGAAGAGAGAAAAAAGCAAAAGATTAGTGGCTAGTCTTACTTGGCACAAACGGTGCCGTTTGTTGTGGCTGCTGTTTGCGGCGCTTTGAGAGCACTGCAGGGACTCGCCCTCCCGTCACCCTAGTCCTCGTGTTCGAGAGAGAGAGAGATCGAGAGAGAGAGAGAGAGAGAGAGAAGGAAAGAGAATGCCGTTCATAAGCAAGATACAGAGGCAATCAGATTACAGTCTTTTCCCGTCGAGTTGTCCGATTGTCATCGACAACGGCGCCTCCTACTTCCGACTCGGGTACAACACTAGAATTCCTAATTGACTATACATTTGACACTTATATGCATACTCGTGTCTGTATATGCAATTTTTATTCGGTCATGACTTTGCAGATGGGCAGGAGAAACTGATCCTCGCATTATCTTCCGGAATATCGTTCAGAGGCCACGCCTTAAAACCACCGGTAAAATGTTTTTACTTATTTGTAAAGCGTTATTGGTTTAGAGACTTGATAATTTCGATTCTGTGTGATGTTTGGGAGTAGTAAATCCTTGAAATGACGGTCGAAAACCACAATTGCTGCCAACTCTTGGGTGCATAGATAGGGACTTCAGATTACTGTCTTTTTTTTTTTTTTTTTTTGGGTAAATGATGCATTTTATAGCCAACGAAACAAAAACTCAGGGGAGGAAAACCCCATTACAATCAAACTTTACAAAGAAAGCCTACAACAAACTACTAAATGTCAAAACCCCTAAGGGACAGAATTCCCCAACATTTTAGAAGAGATTTGCCAAAGATTACAAATTTTTTGGTTCTCAACTGTGTTGGGGATATTCTTCCAAGTACAGATTCTAAGCCTCAGATTATCTTGAATGCAGGCCAAGATTCATTAGGACTCTTAGAGCCCCCACCAAAAACTCAAGAGTTCCTTTCGAGCCAAATAAAGTACACCCCAGCAGCAAAAGCTAGCTTGAATGTAAGAGCCCGAAAGGCTATCCCTTTACTGAAATTGAGAGCCCAGTCTAGTTCATCCTCCCATTTACTAGCTGGCCTATGAATCTGAAACTTGTGAAGAATAGATTCCCAAATCTGCCTAGAAAAATGGCAGTCAAAGAAAAGATGAGCTGCAGATTCCTCAGTCTGAGAGCAGAGAATGCAAAGGGAATCAATTTGCATACCCCACCTCTTGAGCCTGTCTCTCGTAGCAAGCCTCTTAAGGCAAGCAATCCAAAGAATAAAAGCCCATTTCGGAACATTTTGGGAATACCAGACAAAGGAAGACCATCGTACCTTTGGGCTTTTGTTCCGTATAGCTTCCCATGTATGTTTGGTAGAATAAAGACCAGTAGAAGAGATGGACCAAGTAATCAGATCATCTCCATCCCCCAAAGATAAAATAGGGGTTGAGGCTAGTGCCACTCACCATTCACAATATAAGAACTAGCTTTATCATATAAAGAGGAACCAAGTCTAGATAAAGACCTGTCATTGAAGAGTTTGTAGAGAGGACCATTTGGATGCCAATTATCAAGCCAAATGAAGGTGGCTTGCCCATTTCCGATAGAATGTTTAACAAAGTTTTGCCCCAAATTTCTTAGTTTCATCAATTTTCTAACTGTCCAAGAACAATCATTTGGGATAGGCATATGCCAGAAGTTGCTGCTTTTAATAATGTAACTATGAATCCATTGGACCCAAAGAGTTTCCTCCTTTTTGCTCAAGGACCACAGGTTTCTTAGCATTGTAGTCTTGTTCCATAACTTCAAGGACTTGAAACCTAGTCCTCCTTCAGATTTAGGGGTACAGACTTCCAACCACTTCACCTTTGCCCCAGTTTTTTTAAGTAATAGTCCTGACCAAAGGAAAGCCCTCAATAATGCCTCCACTTCCTTTAAGATTTTCTGGGGAAGAATGAACAAAGAGCACCAGTATGTTTGCATGCTGAAGAGAACTGACTGAATCAACAAAGCTCGTCCACCAAATGAAAGAGTTTTATTAGACCAACTCTCTATTCGTTGTTGGGTTCTTTCTTTGAGGATGACACAATCCTCATACGTCAATGTGGTGGATATAAGAGGCACTCCAAGATACTTGACTGGCAAAGATCGCTCAGGGATAGGTAGGATATTTAAGATAGCAGTTTTCAGCTCTGTACCAACCCCAGAGAAGAAGAACTGACTTTTTTGGAGATTAGGTTTTAATCCTGAAGAATGATAGAATTCATCTAAGGCCTCTTTAATAATCTCAATAGAGCTGCAATCGGCACCACCTAGAAGAAAAAGATCATCTGCAAAAGCTAGGTAGGAGATGGAAAGATCATTGCATTTTGGGTGGAAAGTAAAGTGGCCCTGGGATATTCTTCTTTGTAAGATGGCATACAGCCCTTCCATAACCAAGAGAAAGAGGTAAGGGGAGATTGGGTCTCCTTGTCTGAGACCTTTTTCACCCTTGAAAAATCCTTCTAATTCTCCATTGATAACCACTGAATACATAGCAGAAGAGATGCAAGACTTGATCCATTTAATAAACTGCTAAGGAAACTCCATAGCTGTCATGTCTTCAAAAAGGAATTCCCAATCAACGGAATCAAAGGCTTTCATTAAATCAATCTTTATTGCACACCTTGGATAACCACTATTTCTTTGATAGTTCCTAACCAGCTCTTGCATTAGGAGAATATTATCTGATATTGATCTGCCTATAACAAAGGCTGCTTGTGCTTTATTGATAATGAGAGGTAGAATGGGCTGGATTCTTTTAGCTAACACCTTGGTAATTGTTTTGTAAAGAACATTGCAACAGGCGATAGGCCTAAATTCCTTCATGGATTGAGGGCAGCTAGTTTTGGGAAGAAGGGTAAGAGCTGTAGCATTAACATCTTTAAGGAAATAACCAGTTTGAAAGAAATGGAGGACAGCGGCAGTTACCTCTTGGCCAACTATATTCCAATTTTTCAGGAAAAAGCTGGCATTATAACCATCAGGGCCAGGAGATTTTTCACCATTGATAGAAAAAATGGCAAGTCTGACCTCCTCAGAAGTAACTGGAGAGACCAGCTGGGCTTGAAAAGAAGAAGGAATTGTGTTGGTGAAAGAAAATCTCTCCCCTTGACGTTTCTGATCAAATTTAGAACCAAGCATCTTTTGATAAAACCTCAGAATTTCTCCCTTGATAGCAGTAGGTTCTTCCAACCTAATGCCTCCCTCATCACAAATAGACAAGATTTTATTCCTCATGCGATGACTTATCAGTTTATTATGAAAAAATCTAGTGTTATTATCCCCCAACTCAAGCCATTTGATTCTAGACTTCTGCCTGCACCAAGCTTCTTCTGCAACACTAAGCTCATTGAATTTAAGAAGGCAAAGCTTTTCATATTCTAGAAGGATAGGATCACCTGAAGAGTTTGCAATGCGGGTTTGGATAGAGAGAAGATCCTCCTTAGCAGTCAAGACTTGCTTTTGAATGTCGCCATAGACCTCTTTATTGAAGGCTCTCAAGCAAGGTTTGAGTCTTCTTAACTTCTTGTACAGAATCAGCATTGGGGAGGCCAGATCTTCCATTGGCTGCCCCCAAGAATGAAGAAGGAGAGGAAAAAACCCCTTATGATTCATCCAGAAATTAAAAAACTTAAAAGGTTTTCTCCCACCCTTATAAGGAAAAATAGAAACTACCACTGGACAATGATCGGAGAAACCTGGAGCAAGGAATGCAGCTTCAGATTCTGTTAATTTGCTTTGCCAGTGAGAGTTAACAAGAGCTCTATCAATCCTGCTACTACTATGATCCAAGCCAACTCTTCTATTAGACCAAGTGAACCACAGACCTTTAGCATTCAAATCTTCCACTTCCACATCATTCAAACAACTATTAAATTCAGCAGCAGCACTAGCATCAAAATGACTAGGGTTTGATTTTTCGTTCTGCCATCGAACGGATTTAAAATCTCCAACAAGAATCCAAGGTTGAGATCCCACAATCCCATGACAAGACCGCAGATCTACCCAAAGCTGACGCCTAGAAGTAGCTTGGTTGAAACAATAGATGACTGAGAAAACAAAAGTCGTCACATCAATTTCAACAGAGATAAGAATTACTTGATCAGATTTGAAAATCTCTCTGATAACAGAGCCTTGTTTTCTTCATGCCACAATGATTCTAGCAACAGGCCCGACATCACCATTATGAATAAACTCCCACCCAGAAGGAAGACAGCACAACATAGAAGTGGACATATTTTCCTTCCTAACTTTGGATTCAACTATCCCAACAAGGGATAAACTATTAGCGTGAATGAATTTTCTAAGAGTAAACTGCTTAGTGGGGTTATTTAAAGCCCTAACATTCCATGAAGCTAATTTGATCATTTCTTCTTAGAATTCCTGCGCTTCCAACCAGCCCCAAGGTTCTGCCCTCCCTTGGTCTTTTTAGAGTTAGAGGCTTCCTAACAGTCAAGGCTTCAAAAACAACATCAGGATCAAGATCATGAGGGAGGAAATCAGAAACTGTCGGAACCTCTAGAACAGGAGGAGGGACTAGAGTTGAGATTCCAGCCTCATCTAACTTGTGATTATCATCAACTAAATGCTCAAGGCCAACATCAATCAAAGGCTCAGAATTTCCCAAAAGAGCAGCAGCACACCCAGTTAGACCACCATTAAGATAGCCCTTTGTTCAATTACCGCTTGATCATTACTCAGGACCTCACCCCTTTGCAAGGCTGAAGACTGATTAGAACAAGGAAGATTGACATCAGCTGCCATTGGAGATTTCTGAATCCTAGAAGTTTCAGGATTATAATTAAGATCCTCCACTGCCTTTCCACTTTTAACAACCCAAACTTTGGTCTGAGGAAGACTCTGAGTGTTTCCTAAAAATACAGGTTGAGCAGGCACCTTATTTTGTGACTACATTCAGAGTGGCCAAAGACATGACAAGAAACACATCGCAAAGGCCTCCATGGGTATTTCACCCTAATCTTGACCACCCTACCAGTAGAGGTAAGAAGATCAATAGAGTGAGGCAAAGGAGAATGAACATCAACTTCCACACAAATTTTTGCATAGCTAATTCTCCTAGCAGATTCAGTCATTTCGTCAGCATATAGAGGTTTACCAACCGCACTGGCAATATAAGACAAGCCCTCCTCTGACCAGTATTGAAGTGGAACATCATAGAGTTGAATCCATAAAGGCAATTTAGACAGCCCTTCTTTTTCAAACACTAAATCAGGGTTCCATTCCTGGAAAACCATCAATCTACCACCAAAGTGCCAAGCACCAACCTCAAAGATTTGGCGATAAGCCCCTTCAATCCCAAATTGAAAAAAGAAGAAACCATGCTCATTTGCAAGCACCTCCTTTAAACCATATTTACCCCAATAAGAAAGGGAGTTTTTTGTCAACGAAGTGCCCAACTATGCAGTTCTTCCATTGTTCAGCTCCATGAATCTCAACATGCTGAGGAGGAGAAACCCTGATTGTTTCCCCTTCCACGGCAGGGGGAAAGAATTGTAACTTCATCCTAGAGTGAGACACACTTGGAGGAGACACCTTATCTTTCCACGAGGCCCCAACACCCTGGCCTGTAACAGGAACTTGATCTTTCACGGTTAAAGACTCAATCAGTTTTTGCTTTGCAATCAAATCATTACGAAGAACAGACACCTCCTTAGTTAAGCCTTTAATCTGTTGAACTGTAGGAGAATCGCCCTCATGAATCTCAAGATGTTCATTAGAAGAGATAGTTACAGAGTCTAGGATATCAAACAAATTCACCTTCCCAAAAGATTGTTCAATAGGATTCACAGGGATAGAACCAGCTACAACGCTAGGGATCACAGAAATAGGAGCAGCTAGCGCACATTTCAACAAATTCGGAATACCAGAAGTACGAAACCCTAACTTCGAATCAGAAGAATTACTCATACCTAAAGGTGGAAAACAGGAATTGAAGTCATTACCAGAGATTACAGTCGCCCTCGGGGGAGAATGCACAGACGTCACCAGGAAACGAGGATGCTACCAGTGATTGTGGTCACCTTCTCTCTCAATCCTCAGATTACGTCTTGTTTTGAACTTGAGCACCTTCTTTACATATTCTCTCAAATAGTCAAAAAGATTTAACCAAATAGGCCAACGGGCGACGGTGTTTTTTTTTTTTATATATAAATACTGTGCCCTAATCTTTTGTTTTCTGAGACCAGTTGAATGTTTTCAATTCTTGATGTTATTGTAGTCTTATACGTAATTTGGAAATTGGAAAAAAGGATTAGCAATAAGAAGACATGTTCTCTAATTTTGTGCCTTAAGTTGGAATTTTATGCAATTATCCGCCAGAACGTCTCTTATTTTCCCTTTGTTTATTGCATTCAATAGGTAATTCTCTTGTTAGCATTAATCATGTGCTTTTTCTTTCAATCTTTTATTGGCGTAAACTGTAAAGTTAGTGTCAGGTGACTGGGCGGGACACTTGACCCTTGGGTAATGGTAAGGTGTATGTGGCAAACATTTGTGTAGGTGTATAATAATTTGAGTTTGGATAAAACTATGCTAGAAAACTTGTATTTATGAATGAAATACTTCATGATTCTAGTAAAGAATTGGTAAGTTAAACAAGTATATTGAGAAATATTCTATTTGTTTGTGCCCACTGGCCTTGATATTGGAATTACATGAATTTGATGCTTAGACACATACCCACAGTCCCACGCCCGACACTTGCACCCCAATCCATATGACATAGATGGCATGTGCCAAGAGGTAGCTGGGGTTTGGGGTATTGTGGGCTGTGCGGGGGGAGTTACAGAATGGGGTTTGATAATTTACTTCTTTTGGGAGAAAATATCTACGGTTCCCCACTAAAAGAAGAAACAAAACAAAAAACAAGGCATTTGTTAGATTGTGGCTTATGTAGAATCATCTTGTGGTTGTGTGCTCATTTGTGAACAGGTGAAACTGTCACAATTGTCGGAGACCATGATCCTGCATTGATGAAATACTTTGATTGCACACGGTCAGGACCTCGTTCAGCCTTTGAAAGCAATGTTGTCTTCCAGTTTGAGATAATGGAATATGTAAGCTTGAGGTTTTAGTTGTGCTAAATGCTGCCATACTTGATTCCCCATTTTCAACAGTATCATCTGTATAATTAATAGGCATGCATTTGTAGTCAATGCTAAATTATGTTGCTCTCCTCTCACCTTTCAACGCATGTATGTTATCTTTCATTTACTTTTATTCTTATGTTGGAAAAGGCCTAGTTTTACTCTTCCTCTTTCGCAATGATAAATGCCTAGTGACCTACTCTTTAATCAAGAAAATTCTTCTTTTGTTGCTTCTTATGTCAAGTTGAACCATGAAAATGTTAGCGAATGACTGAGGATAGTTAGTGGTCTACTGCACAGTATCTGATTTTGCTGTGTAAGATTGATTTCCAATTTGAAGCATGAAATGTTCTTTCTTTGTTGCTTAGATTCACTGTAATTTTTTTCCCCCATTACTAGGGATTTGTTCCAATTCATAGGTGGACTCAATGTCAGGCTTGCAATGTCACATATAATATCTTAATATCATATTGCTAGATTGTCAAATAATAGTATGAAATCTTCATGAAGTTTTTTTATTTAGCAAGGTACTTCATGAAGTAGTTGTGTGTATCAAATTTGTTACTGAATTTTAGCTTTGTATCCTGATTCTCATTTCTTATATCTTGCATTTGTAGATTCTTGACTTTGGGTTCGATAGGTTGGGTGCAGATCAAGCAGAGGTGCGTTAAAATTGTGCACAGAGTTTATGTATCAATGATTAATCTACACAAAAAGGAAAAGAAAGAAAGAGAAAGAAAAGGGGAATGGGAATGAGAAAACGGAGAAAACAACATTGACTTTGGGTTTTCCATACACCATTTGTTCCCTTTAGTGCTTCCTAGTCACATTAAAGTGGTTTTTCATACTGTAACAATTGTATCTATCCTGAGCGACATCTATGTTATACATTGTAATTCCTTGTGGTTGTCTAGTTATTTAGTTTGAACTCGTAGGCTTCGTGCATATTGTTGGTCTTTACGGTGCTCCAGTTGTCTAGAACTATCAGATGTTTCATTTGATGGTTTCAAGCACTTGGAGATCGTCTCACAGAATTGATGTTACTTGTCATCTCATTAAATAGACAAGCATGAATTCTGATGGGAAATCATTACCATACGAATGGCAACACATATGAAAGGTTGTTGGAAGGACATATACATTTGTAAATGGTGGAAAATGAAACCAGTAAATTTCAAATGCAATGGACAGCAAAATACAAGCATTTTAATTTCTCTTCAAATGCCTCAGCCTTCATGGAACACTTGGAACTGATGATATTCATTTGCTTACTTCGTTACTTGTGCACATCTGCAAAGTATCTTTAAATAATTTCACTTTCTCAAGGCTTGATATTGATACATATTAACATAAATTTGTGTTGTTTGTTGAGGGCAAACAGATTGACCATCCTGTCCTAATTACAGAATGTGCGTGCAACCCAGTACAATCTCGCAGTAAAATGGCAGAACTTCTGTTCGAGTCTTATGGAGTTCCTTCTGTTGGTATGGACGCTATCTATTACTTTGGGTTCAACACTTTTCATGCATCTATGAACTTCTCGGTCAAAAAATTGATGCTTAGGCTGGATTATTACCAAGCACATTAGTGGTCTACCACTGTTTTAGTAGGCCATATGTTGGTGTTTATGATGTTCTCTTTGGTGTTCCACTCCCTGCGGGTATTCGTATGCCCATGCATTTGGTGCTTTAGGCTTTGTTTGGAACATGGGGAAAGGAAAGAAAGTTAAAAAAATTTCCTTGCCCTTGTTTGGTTTTGAGAGAAAGGGAAGAGAAAATGGCAAAATAGAGTTATGGGAATAGTAAAATTCTCTCCTTCCTTTGCTCCCATTTTACTTCTTAATTATTGTCCCTCCTCTTCCCTTTCTTCCACAATTTCCAAACAGAGCCTTACTTTTGCTTAATTTTCTGTAATTAAAGGTGCATTGTTACCTTTGTTTTGCCGAATTAACTTGTCTATCTTTTATGTGATTACAGCATTTGGTGTGGATGCTGCATTTAGCTACAAGTATAATCAGCAACTTGGGGTTTGCAACAAAGATGGTCTTGTCATCTCCACAGGATTTTCCACAAGCCATGCCATCCCAGTATGGTTACAACCTTTTAATTTTCTAAAATTCTTCAATAAAAGGGCATGCTACCGGTTATATTTTAAGAACTGAGCGTTTCAACTTTTAATGTTACCGCCTATATTAGAATATAGAGAGTTACTTCTCAATTTGAAGGATTTGGACTGGCTATATATTATGCTGCAATTTCTTCCTGAAGTCTTGTGTTCGGTTTGAAGTGTTTGTTATAGTAACAAGAACCGTTAGATATGTGGTGAGTACTTGTGTGTCAGATAATAGTTCAACATTAACTGCGTGTGCACATTCAGGTGTGCATGAAAACACATCATGTGTTACTCGATGCATGCCATATTTTCTCATCATTGTTACCACTACTGCAACCTTGATCATCATATATTACATTTGTCATGTCCAATTTTCTGAAATTCCAGTTGAGATCTGCCTTTCATCGTGATATATAATGATAATGTAGACAGGCGTAGCCTATATCAGGCTTCAGCTTACATTGTGAGTCTGTTGATGATGACCGCAGCCATGACATTTGCATGTGCTTATTTCATTTTCAGTTTGTCAATGGAGAACCTGTTTATGAAGCGTGCTGCCGAACAAATGTTGGTGGATACCATGTCACTGATTACTTGAAGCAACTTCTTTCACTTAAATATCCTCATCACATGTAAGCATAATTCTTGTTGTTGCTTCTCATGACACAAGAACTTCTTCTTGGTTAACTGCAACAGGGTTTTTTTTTTTTTTTTTTAACAAACAGGTCTAGGCTTACATGGGAGAAGGTTGAAGACCTGAAAATGGAGCACTGTTATATTCCGCCCGATTATTTATCAGAAGCTCAATTATTTCAGGTACACCTTCTTTGTTCTCCCTTAATCCATCTTTTTTCTCTGAATTTCAGTTTTGGTAAAAACTGTGACAGAAAGGGACCAAGGAAGCCGAAGAGAAGACCAAGTGTTGGCAACTCCCATGGACACCATCACCCATTGAAGAGCCACCATCAGAAGAGGAGATTGCTAGAAAGGCTGCTCTTAAGGAGAAACAAGGTCAGAGGTTGCGCGAAATGGCTGAGGCAAAAAGGACTTCTAGGATAAATGAACTAGAGAATGAATGCAAGGGTCTGGAATTTCTACTACAGCAGCTGGAACATGTCAAAGATAGTGACATTCCATCTTTCCTGTCGGAGACTGGGTATGTCTCTAAGCAAGAAATGGAAGCTGCTCTTGTGAAAGTTACACAATCTTTACGGAAGGCAAAAGGTGAACAAGCTGATACAGAGGAGAAGACAGATCCTACCTCAACTGAAAGGTATTCGATGGTTGATATACCTGACAATATGCTGACGCCTGAGCAGGTATCCATTTATAGTACATGAGTGGATAATCAGTAGGCTCTTCATTATAAAGTTTCTGTTTATTTGGATTCGGCACAAGCACTTACATCATACTTTCAGCCCATAACTGAGTGGTGATAGCTGTATGAGGATCATTCTGTACGAGGGATGAGAATGTGGTACATCACATAAGTTAAATTGTGGTACAATAGGATAAGGATTATATAGTTCTAACTACTAGAACGTACATGTTTCAACTTAGTAAACATCCAGTAGTATAATTTTTCAAAGTTATTCATGTCACACTCATCTCTAGAAACTAATGAACATGTCTCTAGCTCTTAGTCTAATTCTTCTTACATGGCTTGCAGCTCCACTCATACTAATTTGTAGTTTATTACATGTGATTTTTTAGCCTTGGCAAAATATTGTTAAATAAATAGGAGAACTTAAGGGATCACTTTGGATCGCTAAATTTACCATTTTGGAACTTAGGTGTACCATGTGCCGGAACATGCGTTCCAGAACATAGTTGACTAGGGTACTAGTTGAGGATGGTGACACTCATGGATAGAACAATACAGTATCTTTTTCCACCTCTCTTGTGTCCCTACCATTTTTCGTTTCTCTTCTGGTTGCTATTGATGATAACTAGGATGATTGTGTTCTCCATGACAGCTCAAGGAGAAGAGGAAGCAGGTGTTTATCAAAACCACATCTGAGGCCCGACAACGAGCTAAACAGAAACGCTTAGAAGAGGAATTAGAACGGGAAAGACAAAACAAACACGATGAAGAAAAAAGATTGTAAGTTGCTTGACTCATTTAGTTTTTCATCTCCAGGTCAGGTTTTCAAGGAATAGAAGCATCCAGTGCATTACCTAAAGCCAATATAGCACTTCGCTTTGTGTAATGCTTTCTTAGTACAATTGGAATATGGTAAATTTCAACAGATGGTATTTGTTCTTCTGGAAGAGTGCAAGTCAAGGTGTTATATCTTGTTTTGCATGGTTACTGTATCTTTCTTTACTCATTTGTAGAGAGAACCCTTGTTTTGCATGGTTACTGTATCTTTCTTTACTCATTTGTAGAGAGAACCCGGAGCTTTATCGGGAGCAACTGCGCACTAAGCACAGAGAGCTTTCTGAGAAAGTTGAGCAACGAAAACGACTCAAGACAAATGGTGGCCACACGAATGGAAATAATAATGGGACCGGTGGTGTTGGCCGTGGAGAAAGATTAAATGCTGCCCAGAAGGAAAGGATGCGTCTCTTGACAACTGCGGCATTTGATCGGGGGAAGGGTGAGGATACTTTCGGTATTAAAGATGAAGATTGGCAACTGTACAAACTGATGAGCAAAGATAATGATGATGATGATGAGGGACCAGATGAGGATGAAGCTGAGTTGGCTCGCATGTCGGCTAGGCTCAAGGTTAGTCACTCTTTATGTATTTGCCCGGCAAAAAGTACAAGATTTGCAGGAATCTTATTTTTAAACTGGTTTCATAGAAGCTAAATCCTAAACGTTCAAATTATATTATTTTGTCAAATGAACACGTGCTTGGTATATTTCATTATCCTTTGGTTTACTTCGCTGTAGTTTTGTCCAGAATGATTTTCTTGAATCAAGTTTTTGACAACTGAATGGAGCCTGAGTGGATATCTGCAATTTCTACTTACCCTTTACCGATCTCACTTTTGCACAGGAAATAGACCCAACTTTTCTTCCCAAGTTGGAATCAGTGTCGTCTTCCGCTGAAGTTCCACGATTACGTCCTCTTACTAAGGAAGATTTCCAAATCATCCTTGGGGTAGAAAGATTCCGGTGCCCTGAAATCCTGTTTAATCCAAACTTAGTCGGGATTGACCAAGCGGGGTTGGATGAAATGGCTGGAGTCTCAATGAGGAGACTGCCAACAAGGGGTCAAAGTGTGGATGAGAGAATCACCAATTCGATCCTGATGACAGGTGGCAGCTGTCTGTTCCCTGGAATGGCTGAGCGTTTAGAAGCTGGAATCCGGATGATCCGGCCGTGTGGCACACCGATACGGGTTGTCAAAGCATCCGATCCGATCCTCGATGCGTGGCGCGGAGCTGCTGCTTATGCTGCTGCCATGCAATTCCCTCAACAAACATTCACTAGGATGGATTATTATGAGAAGGGTGAGGATTGGCTACGGGGATATCAAATGAGGTATACCATATGACTTGATGGCTACGGGGATATCAAATGAGGTATACCATATGACTTGATGGTGGCCATTTGCTCAGCCGGTAGTAGTTTTTTGACCACCCGGAATGAGTGAGGATGGTAAATTGCAATTTAAACGAACATTTGTAGTAGAGCGGGGATTTGTCCCTCTTGAATTTGTCGAATTATGATGTTAGGAAAATGCTAACCACTGTCCTAAAGACAGCGTATAATTTGTAAAAGGTGTTTCGATATTTATGGAAAATATGTTGATAACATGTATTGACATGTGTGAGATGTGTAATACAATTCTAACTGCCCTTTTTTTTTTTTGGCAATTCTAACTTCTCTGTCTTTATATGAAATTATATACGGCCTAGGACGGTAGCTAGTACTTAAAATGAATTATTAACTTATAAGAATGTATATATTTGTTGGTATCATGAAAAACTAAACCTAGAGCACGTATACTTTCTTCATATTAATTACATTGGTATTCATGAGTGCCATCTCCAATTAACTTAAGAGCCTAGCTCCGCCACTGGCCATAATTGACCTATTGCAAACGATGGTAAGGTTTCCTTTGACCATAAGATTTATAGTGACAGGAAGTCTAGGATTATTATGTTTACAGTTCCTACGCTTGAGGGATGCATTGTTTTGTAAAATGCAAGAATCATTGATTTAGCATTTTTTTCTATGGAGTCATTGCATGTCTTAGAAATGTCAACCTTCACCCATACACAAAAGTGGAAAAGATGAAGGAAAACCCCATTAAACCAAGAACAAATGCTTAATTACCGCTTTGTAGAAATTACGTTTATCGCATATAGAAGTCAGATAAAATAAATAATTTATTTAAATTTTGAGACAATAAATGTCACATTCTTGATGCGGGCATCTGCCAGTATTATATGTTTCTTGATAGCTCATGCTGAAAAATAGCCTTAACAAAAGTATTTAAGTGACTATAGCATTTTACATATATGAGTAAATCCATTTCATATAAAATTTCTTGCCCTCGAGATCCACTACATGCAGGCTTAAACCTGATGTACATCTTCTTTTCCTTTCTCATCCAAAACCCTTGCTGCAGCAAGCCCCAGAATTAATCCCCACTAACCATGCTCCATAAATAACAAAAGAGCTAGATCACCAATTAATGAATTTAAGGAGGAGGGGTTGTGGGTGAAGGATAGGCACTAAGCTGAAGAAAAACTGCTACTTTTTCTTCTTCTTGCTTCATCCTCTTTCTTGAGATCGTTCTGTGAGAAAACTTTTCATTCACAATCCAGGTCGGAAGTATACAATTAATTTAATGAAAAAACAGTCAACAAAGGCCTTAGATGGTTGATGAGACATACAGACAAGAAGGAGAAAGATAAGGAAGTACACCTGAAAGCATAACATGCATATGATGAATCAAATTACAGTCGGAAATTAATGAAATTTTTTTAAGTCTTTTAACAATTTATCTCCTCAAATTCATCTTACATATCCCCTTCTCAAAAAATTATCCAAACACTGGATTACAAATCCACCTTTCTTACATATCACCTCTCGTCCAATATCCTTCCTCATTCTATATCCACCCAAAATCAAATCCTACATCCAAACGGGCCATAAAGAAAATGAGGCATTTTCGTAATTAAAAAGTCTGATATGAAGGCTGATATAATAAGAGGGGAAGGTGGTGTTATTGTGTTTGACCCTATACGGATATATAATTCGAGTGGCAAACACCTGATATAAGTAGTTCAAATATACTATCTGGAGTGATAACATATCAGCCATTTATATCTTGTTGCCAAACGAGGCATATGGTGTCATATTTTCGGCTTTGTACATAGCCAAAACAACCACCCCCACCCACCCGAGAGAGAGAGAAGGGGGGGGGGGGGAGCGTCCGAACTAGAACACAGTCTCTGTCATTTCTGAAATCAAGACACATGTAAAGAAGATAGTAAGAATTCATTTATACGTATAGAAAAAGGCAAATGAACACTAAAAGTAACCTTTGTTTGGTTTCTATCTTTGGGTATTTTAGTTTTGATTGTGAGTGGAGAGAAAAATAAAGTAACATTTGGAGAGATGGGTAATGACTATATAGAGAAATAAAAGTAATAATTGGAGAAATAAGGTAATGATTGAAGAGGTAAATAGGATAATGATTAGAAAACAAAATAAAGTTAAATTTAAAAATGAACAAAGCAGGATCCTGCTTGGCGTGAATGGGCGGCGAGCGATTTCAAAGGAGGAGCCTCTGTTTGGCGTGAAACTCCTCGATTCTCTGATTCTCTTAACGGTGTTCTTCCACAAGGTGATATAGTGGTGGTGGTGGTTCGTGGTTTTAGCTATTTTGAGCTTGTAAAAATACTTAAACCAACATAGTATTTATGTGTTTTTACGCAAAGTCTACGTGTATTTTTGTTTGCGTAACAGTAGAATGCGATAACCAATGGTTTTGTGGTACCAAGACTAGGTAAACCCTTGCGGACTCTGGGGCTTGGTTCAAATATCAATCGCTAGCTAAAGGTTGTGAAGAAAAGAAAAAAATAAATATCAATCAATCCCAGGAAATACGTTATTTGTATATTTACATGTATAACGTTTACTCAACTTGGGGCCCTATATTTTCGAAACAATAGAGGCCAGCCGTGGCGGTTGTCTCTTGGGTCTTGTTTTAGGGTTGGGCCTGCGGATAATTCCTAATAAATTGGGAAAATGATGGTCAATGACATATTTTGATAATTAATACTCGTCAAAGACATTTTCAGCATTAACAAATGTTCTAAGCACGTCATTGACAGATATTAATTATCAAAACACGTCATAAACTGTTATTTTTCCAAATGAATTTTCTCTTCAATTATTATCATCATTTTTTCAATCTATCTCTCCCTCCACTCATATACCAAAAAACCTCTCTTAAAACCCAAACCAAACAAAGCCACCGCCGAGTTCAAACGTAAAGCTCGAGTTAGCCATAACGCGGCTCGTGTAAATATGCTCGGCTTCTTATAAAAGCTCATTAGTTCCCAAACTGAGCTCGAGTCTTGAAATACTGATTGAGCTCGAGTTTAAACATTTCGTATCAATTCGGCTCACTGAATTCTATTCAATTCGAGCTCAAAAACTCTAAACCTCGTCTTGTTTGCATGACTAATACAATCCAAACATTAAAGAGTCCAAGTGACTGAGCCAATGGTGGGTTGCCATTAGATATAACCGATCTTGCGAGGGGGGTTTGTCCTAACTTTATTACTACATTATTTGTTCCAAAAGTGCCTGTTGTTCTTCGTGTGTTTAGTATTTGTTAAATTATTTGTTCATCTCGCTAGAAGGTTTTTTAAAACTGTAAAAATCTTAATCAATTGAAAAAGTTAAAAAATATATAAGTTGTGATAATTATTGACTTTCGAGAATGCCTTTTAACTTCTTCGTGTTAACTTTTTATTTTTACAATTTCTCACATACAAAGAAATAAGTTGAAAAAATTTAGGCGTACTAACATATTTCATACAAATGATCTCAAAAAAAACATATTTCATACAAAATAAAACCAAAAATGTACTCCCTTTTCATTCATTGACAAATTTAGCGGTCCTTAGCTAATCGTCAACTAGACATACTCCACTTATATCTATTGACATTCCATTTTTGGTATTTTTATGTGAAAAGAGAGTGTCAATGGATACAAGGGAGTGATAAATTCATCGTTAATGCTTTGACTACGGATCAAGTGGGTCTAAATTTCGTAATTACCATGTGAAGCCCACTATAGATTCTGTACAAATTATCTAATCTGTTGATAAATTTTATATTTTGTTTCAAGTGCTCTAGTGAAAAATCAGCTCAACTGAATATATGTAAGTAGTTGATCTAATCTTTTGAAAAATGAGCTCGATTGAATACCACACAACGATATACGCTCTATGTATCCGTACCGATAATTAGATCATAAATCCTTTGAAAAAGAAATAAAGGTTGCCCTCATTGTCCCTTGTACCCGACCCAAAAGGGCCAACCCAGAAAATACTGCGTCCACTAGAATCTACTCGTTGCTTACACTCCAGAGCAGCCGCCGATCCGAATCTAACGCAAACCCTAAACCCTGCCCTCAAATCTTTTCTATAAATTCTGGTCGATATGCATATAGGGGTGTCAAACGGGTCGGGTCGGCACGGGCACGACACGAGCATGGCACATTTGGAGGCGGCACGGCACAGGCACGGATTAATCCTCAAAAAGCACGGAACGGCACAGTCGTAGTGGGCACGCGGCATGGCACGGGCACGAAAGTGAGCGGGAACGACACAGGCACGGCACGGAAGTTGGTTTGGCACGGCACAACATGACACGATCTTAGACGGGCACGGGACGAAAGTGGGATGGGGCACGAGTCACGACACGGTTCTAGTCAGGCACGGCACGACACGGCACGGGGGACGCGGCACGACACGGGCACTAAAGTGAGGAGGAACAACACTGGCACAACACGGAAGTTAGTTTGGCACGGCACGGCACGACACGGTCTTAGACGGGCACGACATGGGCACGACAAAGAAGTGGGATGGGCCACGAGTTACGACACGGCACAACACGGTTCTAGTCAGGCACAACACGGCACGAGCACGACACGGCACGGGAACGGAAGTAGGACGGGTGTGGCACAACACAACATGATTTTAGTCGGGCACGGCATGGCACAGGCACGACACATCGACACAACACGGTGTCAGTTCTCATCAGGCACGGCACCACGCGAGGCATGGAAAAACCAAAAAAATTATGTTATTAAATAAACAAGGGATTTTAGATTATAGTTTACTTTATATCTGTGTATTTTTTGATAATCCAATAATTTATTAATCTTTTCCTTTTATTTAAGAAAAATAAGATTTTAAAATTTTTTATATGATTAAAAAATTTTGAATCAAAAATCAAACATAAAAATAATTTGGAGAGTAAATGAGAGGCCTAGATGTTGTAAATCATGACGGAAATAGTTAAAAATAAATTGCCTGATATATGAATAAAAATAAGGGGAATGATTATTCTCTACTTCTTTTTTTATATATTTGCACTCCTTTTTATTTATCTCGTGAATTTACCTCAATATCTTTCCATTATTTGTATGTACACACATCAAAAGATAAAGCAATATTTAACATTGATAAGGTCTAAAAATATGAGGGCAAAACAATCCCAGCAAGGCAGCAAGACCCTTTTTCATCTTAGTGGGGCAATTTCAGTAGGTAGTAGTGTTTTATCTAATAAGATTTTTTATTAAAAAAAAAGACAGAGAAAATAAATAAGGAAAAAAACTATTTTTTTTTTTATAAATAATCTCTATGGACTATGGAGTTTGAACCCAAGTCCTTGGAGACTTGACACACATCTCAAACCACCAAGGCCAACAATCTTTTTGTGTTTATAATTAAAAGTTAGAACAAGTAATATATGTTATATAATTCTATTATATAAAAATGGGCCTCTTGTATGCTAGAACAAAAATGGAGAAATAAATAAAAGAATAGAACAAAAATGGAGAAATAAATAAAAGAAATAGAACCAAGTATGAAGAATAAATGAAAGAGAGAACAAAAAAAAAAAGAACATAAAAACGGAATGGCACGCCTAGGAATTGAACCCAGCCTCTTTTAACATTGCACAGCAACCTTAACCAAGCAACCACACTGATTCTTTGTACAAAAGTGAAGGAAACTTTTATATATGTATATCAATTTTATTTTTGCATGTTTTTTTAAAGGCGTGGGTCCACCCCTGGCTAGATGATTGCAACACAAGTATGACGATCCATACCATTCATTTTGTTGTTCTCGGTGTTTTAATCACTCTCGCAAATTTTCAGGTCCATCAGGTTTTAGAAGCCCTTTCATTGGGACGTATATTCATTAATAGGAAATTTGATGTTATGTACGATGAAGTATATAACGATAACCAATTTATTTCATTTTTCACACGAATAATAAAATTACTCTCACATAAAAGGTAGACGGTTCTGATTTTCAAATAACACCTCAGGCGGCCCTCAAGTGGTGCATTATAGGACTTTAACGCTTTTGAAAGCACAAAATGTGTTCTGATCACGTGATTTCCGACATCCGATTATCACCAATTTATGGGAGAGTAATAAATTTGAAAAGATCTTAAATTGTAACGGTTTAGATCGAACATTTGAAAAAATGAGTTTGCAGCTATCTTTCAAATGTATACATCAAACTTATCTGGTTATAGACCAATGTATTCCGCTATAATCCAATGTATGCTAGCCACACAATTACGACACAAGTATGATGATCCATACCGTTCATTTTGTTTTTCTCGGTGTTTTAATCACTCTCGCAAAAATTTGGGTTTATCAGGTTTTGGAAGCCCTTTCATCGCAATGTGGATTCATTAATAGGAAATTTGTCATTATGCACGATGAAGTATATAACGATAACCAATTTACTTCATTTTTTGCACAAATGATATAATCACTCCCACATAAAAGGTCGACGGTTTCGATTTTTAAAAAACATCTCGAGCGGCCCTCGAGCGATGCATTATAGGACTTTACGAGAATTTTCAATAAATTGGTGAATATGGATTATGGTGTCTCGTATGCCCATGATCACACTGATCATATAAAAGCAATGAGATGCTGCCCTAGCAGTCATCTGATATCACTCTCTCAATGTCTCTCTCTCTCCGACTCTCAGACTCTCTGTTCTCTCTCCCTCTCTCTCTCTCTCTCCGACTCTCTGTTCTCAACGTCTCTCTCTCTGTCTCTCCGACTCTCTGAGACCGAGCTAGTTGAGCAGCAGCAGGAGAATCGTTCGAATCTTAGGTAAAGCACAGTCGCAGTCTCTCAACGTCTCTCTCTCTGTCTCTGTCTCTCCGACTCTCTCATTACCTCAGCTCACCGACTCACTCACGGCTCACCAGTCACCGACGCCCGCGGAAGAGGCAGCCTTTGGGCTGGGACGTCGCGCCTAAGGTATCAGATCTGTTCTCGAAATCTTTTCTCTTTTTTTTTTTGAAGATGTTCTCGAAATCTTTAATTCTTCGGTTTACATTATTTTTATTTTCTTTTCTTTCTATGTTGTTGTTTTGCTAGACCTGGTGGAAATTAGATACATCTAGATCAGGTATGGCGAAATATTTATCTTTTCATGCTAGACTGCTAGTACATAAGTTCACAATAGATGGACTACATAAAATTCGGTTTGCTTGAGGGAGAAATTGAATACCTCAAATAATGCCAACTTTTTGGTTTGCCAATGGCTCATAAAAATCTTGGATGCATATCTGTAACCCTGTATCGTTTGAATAACAAAATAGAGGTTGATTAAGGGGAAACTTCAAATCAGTTGGAGTTAGAGTTGTATCAAATGAGTTGGAACCTACACATCATTAAGACTATTAGTCTTTTCACTGCCAAAACCAAGAAAAATAGAGACAAAAAGCATTGTTAGTGCCAACTGTGGTTAACAAATAGAAAACAAAGCAGTCAAAGTGTAACACAAGTATTTTTTTTTTCTTTCGAACAAAGGATTAGAAATTTTTATTACACAAGTATGTGTAATATACTATCTGACTACATTTTTAAAAGAGAGCTGGCATCCATGCATGATACCATTTATAAGTTATAATCCCTGCTATGATGGTAATCCACTGCTTGCTTGTAGTTCTAGCATCTCTTCTCCAAGCTCCTCCCCCCTTGCATTTTCTCTGAGCAATTGGTTTAGCATTATTGCGTCGTTCAATCTCAAGTCAGGCACTTGATTATTGTCTTTGCAACAGCCCTGCTTCGGTATTGGGGCAGTAGGTTGAATAACTTAGTTACATAATTTTGTATAGGGGTCTATGCATTAAATAAGGAAGCTTGATTGAATTAATGAGCTTAATTGTAGCTAGTATCTTTTCCTAGTCTGGTTCTACTTTGGCAGAGCTTGGTCTACCTGTCTTGCTTGGCTTTCTGCCTCTTGTATTGTTGGGGATATTGGAAAACTTAATGTGGATGAGTCCTCCGTTGCTAATCTAGGATATTGTCTGGTATTGGAGGGATTTTTAGAAATCATGTCTGAGCGAAGTGTGGTTGTGTTGCAACTTTTGAAGACCTTAATGGCAACTTAACGTTGCCGCATCCATTTCAGTTTCTGGCTATGATGATAAAAAAAAAACTAATGTTTGAGCCGTAGTGGTGTTGCAACTTATGAAGGCCTTAATGGCAACTTAATGTTGCATCCATTTCAATTTTCTGCTATGATGATAAAGGAACTAATATCTTAGCAGAATTCAATTTTCTTATTCATTTTCCTTGTTCATTTGGCTTTCATATACCTGTTTTCTGCTGTTGTTGGTGCATGCCTAGCATGCTGGTTCTTGTTTTGTAGGACATTGTAGAGGGCCTAGAGGCCAAGGACCAGACCACGCGAAGGCTAAAGCAATTGGTATTCATGAAATTCGAAGTTCTAGCATTTGCTATGATGGTAATCCACTGCTGACTAATTCCATGCTTCCTCCTCTCTTGAGCATCTTCGTTTGAATTGTACCTGAACAGCTGTCATGGTAGTTTCATTTGTTGGCTGCTTGGTCATCATGCTGAAAATGTGAAATGGGAAAAAATAGTTGACCATTTTATCGTTTCCATAGAGTAAATGTGAAGTATGTATATCAGCTCATCTGAGTGCGTGTTAAGTTTTTTCATGGGTTTGATATAGGGTGACTTTCTGCACTTAGATGTGTGGGTTTTCTGGTTTCTGATTCTTCCATCTTCAATTACATATTTTAGTGCGATTTGTTGTTGTGCATACGCAACATATGGCACCATTGGGCCTTAATAGAACCTACTACATGTGTTAAAGTTAGAAAGTTTTTCAATTAGCTGCCCAATCTATGCATCTGAAGAACCCTCTTTCAAAGGGGGAGAGAGAATGTAGAAAAATTATTTCCCATGGTTGAGCATTCCGCATGCACCCTTTTGTTCTAATCTTTGTTCCATTTGCTACCTAGAGTAGTTTTTCCAGGATTGAATTATTATTTCTGAAATGTTTTGGTTTGCTTGTTTTTTTTTTTTTTATTAACGTCTGGTTTGCTTGTTGAGATGGATTATTTTAAAGATGAAATTTTGATGGCACAACACAGCATGGCACGACACACGGCAAAAAAAAGAGCACAGCACGACACGAACCGAACTGACAAAAAAGGCACGGCATGACCCGACCCGACAAAAAAAGCACAGCACGATACAACCCGACAAAAAGGCACGGTACGACCCGACCCAACAAAATAAGGCACGGCACGATGTGGCACGATTAATTAATCGGGCATGGCATGACACGATTTAAAAAAGGCACGGCCCGACAAAGCAAAATGGCCCACCACGGCACGGCACGCCATGGCACGATGAAGTAAACGGGCATAACACGGTACGACACGAAGCACGATTGGCACGGAAGAAAATGGCATGGCACGGCACGACAGGCACGTTTGACACCTCTATATGCATATTCCCTAAACTAAAGGTGTCAAACGGGTCGGGTCGGGTCGGCATGGGCACGACACGAGCACGGCACGTTTGGAGGCGACACGGCACGACACAAGCAGGGATTAATCCTCGAAAAGCACGAAACGGCACGGTCATAGTGGGCACGCGGCATGGCACGGGCACGGAAGTGAGCGGGAACGACACGGGCACAGCACGGAAGTTGGCTTGGCACGACACAGCACGACACGATCTTAGATGGGCACGGCACGGGCACGGGACGAAAGTGAGATGGGGCACGAGTCACGACACGGCACGACACGGTTCTAGCCAGGCACGGCACGACACGGCACAGGTGACGCGGCACAACACGGGCATGAAAGTGAGGGGGAACGACACGAGCATGGCACAGAAGTTATTTTGGCATGGCACGACACGACACGGTCTTAGACAGGTACGGCATGGGCACGACACAAAAGTGGGATGGGGCACGAGTTGCGACACGGCATGACACGGTTCTAGTCAGGCACAGCACGGCACGGGCACAACACGACACGGGCACGGAAGTAGGACGGATATGGCACAACACAACATGATTTTAGTCGGGCACGGCATGGCACAGGCACGACACGTCAACACAACACAGTGTCGGTTCTCATCAGACACGGCACCACACGAAGCATGGAAAAACCAAAAAAAATATGTTATTAAATAAACAAGGGCTTTTAGATTATAGTGTACTTTATTTCTGTGTATTTTTTGATAATCCAATAATTTATTGATCTTTTCCTTTTATTTAAGTAAAATAAGATTTTAAAATTTTTTATATGATTAAGAAATTTTGAATCAAAAATCAAACATAAAAATAATTTGGAGAGTAAATGAGAGGATGTTGTAAATCATGAGGGAAATAGTTAAAAATAAACTGCCTGATATATGAATAAAAATAAGGGGAATGATTATTCTCTTCTTTTTTTTTGTATATTTGCACTCCTTTTTATTTATCTCGTGAATTTACCTCAATATCTTTCCATTATTTGTATGTACACACATCAAAAGATAAAGCAATATTTAACATTGATAAGGTCTAAAAATATGAGTGGAAAAGAATCCCAGACTCCCAAGAAGGCAGCAAGACCCTTTTTCATCTTAGTGGGGCAATTTCAGTAGGTAGCAGTGTTTTATCTAATAAGATTTTTTATAAAAAAAAAAAGACAGAGAAAATAAATAAGGAAAAAAACTAATTTTTTAAAAATAAATAATACGCTATTTATTTATTTACTTATAGATCTTAAATGTACGCTATGATTAATAAATTTTGAATCAAAATTCAAACATGATAATATACCAATTACCACACTTATACTTATATACATTGCATTTTATCTACTAAAATTTTTTAAACAAATAAATAAGAAAAACAGCTTCTTCTTTTTTTAAAAACCTCCATGAGATTCGAATTCAAATTCAAGTCCTAATGTCCTATGGAACTTGTCACACATCACAAACCACCAAGGCCATTAATTATGTGATGTTTTTACTTGAAACAACTAATAATAAATAAGAAAAAAAATTGGTTTAAAAAAAATAATCCCTATGGCCGACGGGTATCAAACCCAAGTCCTTAAGAACTTGACACACTTACACACATCTCAAACCACCAAGGTCAACAATCTTTTTATGCTTATAATTGGAACAAGTAATATATGTTATATAATTCTATTGTATAAAAACGGGCATCTTGTACGCCATATGGTAGCCACATAATTGTGACACAACTATGACAATCCATACCGTCTCTTTTGTTGTTTTTGGTGTTTTAATCACTCTCGCAAATTTTCAGGTCTATTGGGTTTTGGAAGCCCTTTCATCGGGATGTAGATTCATTAATATGAAATTTTTTGTTATATGCGATTAAGTATATAAAGATAACCAGTTTACTTCATTTTTTGCTCGAATGATATAATCACTCCCACGTAAAAGGTAGACTGTTCCGATTTTCAAAAAACAGCTCGGGCGGCTCTCAAGTGATGCATTATGGGGCTTTAACGCCTTTGGAAGCATCAAACGTGTTCTAATCATGTGGTTTCCAACATCGGATTATCACATATTTAGGGGAAAATGATAAATTTGACAAGATCTTTTATCGTAACGGTTTAGATCAAACATTCGAAAAAAATGAGTCTGTAGCTACCTTTCAAATATATACATCCAACTTCTCTAGTTCTATACCAATGTATTCTGCTATAGTCCAATATGCGTTAGCCACACGATTGCGACACAACTATGACGATCCATACCGTTCATTTTGTTGTTCTTGGTGTTTTAATCATTCTCGCAAATTTTTGGGTCTATCAGATTTTGGAAGCCCTTTCATCAGTACGTAGATTCATTAATATGAATTTTTTTGTTACATGCGATCAAGCATATAACGATAACCAATTTACTTCATTTTTTGCAGGAATGATATAATCACTCCCATATAAAAGATAGACGGTTCCGATTTTCAAAAAATTGCTCGAGCAACCCTCAATTGATGTATTATAAGACTTTGCGAGAATTTTTCTTTATTGTGTGCATATGGATTGTGGTGTGACTATTACACATGATTAAGCACAGCACTAGTATAAATACAAAGAGATGAGTAGAGCTGGAGCCCTAGCAGCCCAGCCAGCCCTTTCATCTCGTCTGACTCGGTCTCTCTCACTCTCATCTCTCAACGTCTCTCCACTCTCATCTCTCAACGTCTCTCTCTGACTCTCAACGTTTCTCTCACTCACTCACAGATCTGATCAAACGCCTGAGGCGCGCTCTCTCTCTCTCTCAACGTCTTTCTCTCTCCCTCTTAACTCTGAAACAGTGAAGCCCAAGCGGCCAAGCCCTAGTCGATGACCGTGGTGACTGCCTTGTCGTTTCCGTTTCCGTTTACAGCGGTGAGTTGGTGACCGTTCAGCAGCTGCCGTTTCCGTTCCGTTGCTGTTGCCGTTCAGCGACTCAAACCCTAGATCTACAACTAAATCTGAGTTTGCCTGACTCATCTCTGTCTCACTTCATTTCCGGTGACACACAACTCTCGAACGGTGAGTATTTACAACCTTGGCCCGTTTTCTTTCACGGTCGTCGCCTTTGGTCTGTTTTACTGCAAGTACTTGGGGTTTTGATGTAAAAATATGTTAATTCAATTAATGATATGTTTTTCACTCAATGCTGTTGCTTTTTAAAGTTTTATTCTAAATACAGTGAAAAGCATTCGCTTGATGCTAACAAAAAACCGTAGCAGCGGATTTCCTTCTCGTCTCTCTATTTGTATAATTGTATTGCCTTTGGAAAAACAAGTTTCCCCTGGTTTTATGTCTGCAGTGTTCCTGTTATTATGGAGCATCAGTCTGAAAAAATATGTGGGTCTTTAGCGTTTCGAAGTTGAAGACTGATATGATATGCCCAAGAATCATGAATCGCAAACCATTGTATCCCCTTTCGTCAAAAACAAAATAGTACTAAAATTATGAGAAGATTCGACTCTAGAGACCCAATTAATCCCTGCCGTAAACTATTTGACAGCCAATTATGGTTGGAAAGGCGGTGGTATTGCTGTCTTCCTGATAAAAATTGGAACTTGTAAGTGGGACTTATATTGGAGAGAAATGAAAATTAGGAATTTTAAATTCACATTGAAAATTGGTAGGTGTGTATAAAGAGGAATTGATTTTCAGCCTTGCTTGGCTATGATTGTCTGGGCCTAGTGGTATTGTTATGAGCTATGAAGTAGTGTTGCAACTTATGAAGGCCGTAATGGCAACTTAATGTTGCATCCATTTCAATTTTCTGCTATGATGATAAAAGGAACTAATATCCGAGCAGAATTCAATTTTCTTACTAATTTTTCTTGTTCATTTGGCTTTCATGTACCTGTTTTCTGCTGCTGCTGCTGGTTCTTATTTTGTAGGACATTGTAGACGCCAAGGACCAAACCACGTGAAGGCTGGAGCAAATTGATGCCAGCAAAATGTAGAAGGTGGATTCTTGATACTCCTGACTTTTGATTTTAATCATCAAAATTCTTTCGTTTACGACTTACTCATGGATTTCGTTCGATGTGTGCATATGGGATAGTGTACTTGGATAGCTTTTGTGGTAGCTGTTTTCGATCCAGCAAATGCCCTTCCAACATTCCAGAATTCATTCTCTCTCTCACTCTCGGAAGGGGAACAGTGAATCATTGACTACCCAATCTCTAGTACTTTATGTGTTAGGAGCTCGTATTTAGCTTGGTGGATACCTCTAACCTGGTTTTATGCCAAACCTGAGGTGTAACAAAGTCAGGCTAAATATTGAGTTTGTTTTTAGTTAGTATAGTTAGTTTTATGTGATTGCATTGCTTAGCCGAGGTGATGGCATAACCCCTCGCATATTCTGTTTGCTGAGTTGAGGTGGCGGCCTAGCCCCTCTAGTTTGTTAGTTTGTTGTTAGTTTGTTAGTTGGTTATTTGATTGCATTGCATGAGCGTTAATTTTTTGCACTATAAGAACATGTCCTTGGACTGGGAGGCCACCAAAAATTGAAATTGGTGATATATTCACTTGTCGTGGACTGCAATACTGGCGTGCCTTGATGAGAATATGTTTGTGAGAGCATGTGTTTTCTAAGAGGATGCACCTTGCATGTAGCACACTGGATAATCATTACTCATTAGAATTGAAATATTGAATACTACAATATACATACTTAAGAACATTAGAGGCACCGATGCACCGGGCACCGGAATGTGTGTTTTTTGGGAAGATTTATTTTTAGACGAAAATCGGTTGCCGGTTGGTGATGTGTATATGAAAATTGATGGCACAACATGGCACGGCACGGCATGACCCAACCCGACAAAAAAAGGCACGGCACGACACGACAAAAAAAGGCACGGCACGACACAACCTGACAAAAAAAGGCACGGAACGACACGACCCAACAAAAAAAAGCACGGCACGACGCGGCACGATTAATTAATCGGGCACGACACGACACGACACGATTTTATAAAGGCACGGCCCAAAATGGCCCATCACGGCACGGGCACGGGCACGGTACGGCACGACACGTCATGGCACGATGAAGTAAACGGGCACGGTACGACATGAAACGAAGCACGATTGGCACGGAAAAAAATGGCACGGCACGGCACGACAGGCACGTTTGACACCCCTACCCTAAACCCTAGCCGCCTCTCTCTCTCTCTTCTATAAATCCTCGTCGATATGCATATTCCCTAAACCCTAGCCGGCCCCCTCTCTCTCTCTCTCTCTCTTCCCTGATAAATCTAGCCACGTTGACAAAGATGCCCTGCACTCTCAGTTTCGATCTCAATAGCTAGAGGTGTGGGTGTATTCCGTAGTAGATTGATTACGAAGATTTCGTTGTTGTTTTTTGGTTAAATGCGTGTTTTGTTTTTGTTTTTTTTTTTCATGTGATTTTTTGCACTAATTTCGGTGTTATTGATGATGAATCCATTAAGGCTTGTTTCTCATAAAACATTCACAGTGGCCGCCTGATATGGCTCTCGTCTTTCGCCGGGCTTGAGAGCTGGTGTTGCCCTTCCTTGGATGTCCGACACACCCAACTCCATCATCTATGAAAACCTAATTAAAACATCACTCTTGTGTTTATGGATCTAAATTAGGGTTTTGGTTAGGTATCATAGTTTTTTGGGAGCCCGTTTGTTTGACGGGACTAATAGTTGGGGAACATATAGTTACTATAGAAGACGTAGTAGTTCCATTAGGCTAATAATGATTCAATTATTAATACCACATCTTCCACAGCATTTAAGTAACTTTTTCTTTTGCCCTTGTGATGCAAATATGATGTATATTTATTGTAGGCCGTAGAATTTTAACTGGATACTTGGTATGTAGTTCTTGACGATACAGACTAATCCAAGGCCAGTACTCGCCAACAAAAGGTGTTTTGCTTTTGATTTAGTGGAGAAAACATGGGTACTTGCTTCTCTGGTTATTGGATGATGATTTGTGTTTGAGCGGTGTTTACGTAGAATTGTGGGGATTTACCCTTTACGTTGGGACATGTCTGTCCCTTTAGTGTGATCTCAATTGCTTCAGGGATTAGCAAGTTCCCGATATGCATCCACCCTTCTCACTTTGTCAGCAAAATCTTTTGGTTTGTTTTTTTGCTGATCATTAAAGGTTGGGACATTTCTTGCTAATCATCTATTTGAAGTTGATTGGTGAATGATGATTCTTTAAGTTTATTTATGCATTGTTGTTTAGTCTTATGAAAATTTTATTTTAGTGGGTCTGTGATGACAAATCTAAAGGCTTGTTTCTCGGAACATTCGCAGTGGCCGCCTAAGATCTTTCGCCTTCGCCAGGCTTGAGAGAAAATGCTGCTTTAACCCTTCCTTGGATGTCTGAGACAATATTTGATTTGCTGCCATTTCAACATATTTAGTAGTTAAAAGTTGTTTTCTTTTTAACAGAAGCTATATGAAAATAGATACAAAAATGTAATTGAATTATGATGCTCCAACCCTTATGTTTGGCTTTCGTTTTTGCATGCTGCTTTTTCTCAATAGGTATTACTTTAAATCAATTTTAGGACATCCTTTTTTCCCTAGTTCTTCCAGGGATTTTGCTAGAAGCCTACTTATATATACTGAAGTGTGATTGTATGTTAGGTGGAACTGTGGAGGAAGTCTATATATTTTCTACCTCACAAGGCTATTAATTATGAAAAATGCAGAAGCTTTTCTTCTAAACATTTGCTGTGGGTGTAGTATATGTACTCTCTAGTTTGTACTTGCTGATATGCTTTTTGATAATATTTATCATTTTGATTGTGAGGTTCTTTTTGGTGCTCACTTTAATTTGGTGTAAAATTTTAAAAAATAATATATAGAAATATTTTTTTGGGCGGTTTGGAAATGCAGGGATTTGTGTAGGGGAAAATTTAAAGTGGGACACAGGGAGTATCTTACTGGCAACTATGTGATATAGAGAGTAAGAGCAAATATTTTACTATTTTGTTTGTACTGTAGTTTTTAAAAAAAAGGAGAGTATGGTGGCAAGGATGATGATACAATTAGATGTCTGAATGGAGTTATCCATGAAAGAAAATTTCGAAGCTTATTGATATTCCGACATTGCCATCATTTTCTAATATTTCCCCCTTCATTCTTTTCTTGATTTCTCTTCTAGTGTTGCATCTTTTTAGATGAATGATATAGTTAGAGAAATTAGATTTGGCAAATTTGGACAGAACAAGTTATAGTTGCATTCGTAAACCCTTCAAATTATCTCTATTCTACTTTAAGTTTGCTTAGGTTCTCTTAGTCTATGTATATTGCTTTCCTTTTGCCTTGTTCTTGCAGATCTTGTATTCTTGTCACAAATCAACTTCTTGGAATAATGGTTGCTTGTAAGGGGAACTTGGGTTGATTAGGTTCTCTCCTTAAAAACCTAGGTTCATGATAAACTAGTCTTGTATGAGTTCAAAAATTATTTGTCTAATGCTCTAGTTTGTCTTCATATGTTGAATTAACTACTGTTGATGATGACAAAACCAAAGGCTTGTTTCTCGGAACATTCGCAGTGGCCGCCTTAGATCTTTCGCCTTCGCCAGGCTTGAGAGATAATGCTGCTTCATTCCTTCCTTGGATGTCTGAAACAATCATGAACTTTTGGGTTTTGGAAAATTTGCTGACATTTGCTTTAATCCTTTGATTTACTGGGAAAATTTCAAAGCCTCTTGGTCATCGCCACGTGGTGCCCCAAATTCTTTCTCCACCGTACATTTGTGTGGTCTCCATCTCTAGAGCCCATACTAGTTTGTGGAGTCCACTCTATTGTGTGCTTGAGGAGAGTTTCGGGCACCGCCACATGGTTCCCCAAGGGACATGTATCCCAAGATCTTTCCCTTTGGTGTTCTTTATAAATTATGCTACTCTAATTCACACTTCTTTTCGCTGTTATTTTTTTGTTCACTGCTTTGCAAAACTATTTGCTGTATCCTTTTTTTCATGGTTCATTATAAAGTACAATGACTTTCTTCCAGGATTTTACTTGAAGCCTATGCATAAGTGGGGTTGTACATGAGGTAGTCTTATATATTTTCTACCTTAAACTGCTGTCAATTATGTCAAATCCAGAGGCTTGTTTTAAAAAGTTCACAGTGTGTGCCTAAAATGTCCGCCGTCAGGCTTGAGAAATAATGCTGCTTCAATCCTTCCTTCAACGTGGCTAATTTCCTTTGATTTGCTTTCTTGCCTTTGCATGTTTATGTGATCATTTACCAGTCTTAGATGGCTTTGGATATCACATGCTTGTATGGATGCAGCTGTAATAAGACTTGAATTTGCCGTGACCGGTGATTAATAGACAATGTTCCTCCACTTGTTGCATGTTTGACTCTGATTTTTTTAGATATGGCAGTATGAGTGAATGAATATTTATCCATCTTTTCATCGTTCACCTTGAGACAGAAATGTTCCTGAAAGGATTATTTGAACTTAATCTTGCTGGAGGACTTTTGATCCATTCATGTGCGGTTCTACTAGAATAGTACCGGTCGACTACACTCAACATTTTGTCAGCTTGTAGCTACTTTCAACTGTTCATGATGACAATTCCAAAGGCTTGTTTCTCTAAACATTCGCAGTGGCTGCCTAAGATCTTTCGCCTTCGCCAGGCTTGAGAGATAATGCTGCTTCATTCCTTCCTTGGATGTCTGAAACAATCATAATTTTTTGGGTTTTGGAAAATTTAGCTGACTTACTGTTTTGGTAGTTAAAATTTAGCAGACTTATTGTGTTGTGCTCTCTAATTTATATGTAATGATACTCTTCTGTTTTGATTGTGAGATTTTTTTTGTTATCTTACTGGCATTGTGTGTAATTGCATATTTTGCTGACAACTATGTGAAATAGAGTAAGAGAGCAAATATTTTATTGTGTATGTAGTCTAAAGAAAAGTGGATTATGGTGGCAAGGATGATGATACAATTAGATGTCTAAATGGAGTTATCCCTGAACGAAAATTTTGAGGCTTATTGATATTATGACATTGCCACAATTTCTTTCTAGTTTTGTCTGTTTAGATGAATGATGATAGGGTTAGAGAAATTAAGTTTGGCAATTTTGCTCAAAACACATGCCAAATTGTTGCCCACACCCAAAATGTGTTGACTGATGGTTTCTTGTATAATGTGATCGTCAAAGCATTTGTGAACCCTTCAAATTATCTCTATTCTACCTATTTTAGTATATGTATATTGCTTTTGCCGTGTTCTTGCAGATCTTGTTACACATATCTTCGCTTGGGACTTTTGGTTGCTTGTAAGGAGAACTTGGGTTGATTCAGGGTATCTCCTTTAAAACCTATGTTCACAATAAACTACCCTTCTGAAATTGTTTGTTTCTAATACTTTTTCATATGTTGAATTTACTTGTGTTGATGATGACAAATCCAAAGGCTTGTTTCTCGGAACATTCGCAGTGGCCGCCTAAGATCTTTCGCCTTTGCCAGGCTTGAGAGATAATGCTGCTCCATTCCTTCCTTGGATGTCTGAAACAATCTTGAACTTTTGGGTTTTGGAAAATTAGCTGACATTTGCTTTAATCCTTCCTTTGACCTTTTAGGTATGGCAGTCTGAGTGAAATAGTATTTATTGTTCTTTTCATATATCACGTTTAAGACAGAAATGTTCCTAAAAGGGTTTGTACTTAATCTTGCTGGAGGACTTTTGATACATTCATGTGCGGTTCTACCAGAATAGTACCGGTTGACTACACTCTACATTTTGTCAACTTGTAGCTACTGTTGACTGTTGATAATGATGATTCCAAAGGCTTGTTTCTAGTGGCTGCCTAAGATCTTGCGCCTTAGCCAGGCTTGAGAGATGATTATGATTCATTCTTTCCTTGGATGTCTCAGACTGAAATGATCATAATTTTGAGTTTCGAATATTAGCTGACTTTCTGTTTTCGTAATTAGCTGGCTTTGATGTAATAGTTTTTAATGTGAGATTTGTAAGTATCTATCTTGTGTTATGCGTAGTTGCGCTGACAGCTCTGAAATAAATAATGGCAGTTATGAGTTGTATTATGTGTAGTTTCATATTTTGCTACAACTCTGAAATAAATGACAGTTATGAGCAACTATTTTATTGAGTGTTGTATTTTTTTAGATAAAAGGGAGTGTGGTGGCAAGAATGATGAAATTATTAGATGTCATGTAGCTTCCCACCCAAAATCTGTTTGCTTATGGGCTTCGTGTAAAATTCCTAAATCTTCATCCATTTGTGTTGGATGGATTCTTTGCTTGCTCCTAGTTTGGATTGTACCTATTCTCTTATTGGTCCTAGTTGAGTTTTTTTTCTCTTTTTTTTTTTCCTTTATAAAACACACGTTAATGTGGTATCAGCTTGTCCATCTAATTTGTTTTTTCAATAAATATATCATCGAACTTTATCATTTTAGATTGCTATCGTGTTATCTTTGTGTACTTTGGCAGGGATCTTTTTCTTCACAGTGTGGATAGATATAGAAAGGCTTTTGACAATCCAATAGCAATGGTTGGCGAAGCCCACTTAACTGTGTTGATTTATGAGAAGACTGGCGGAATGAGTCTTGTGCCGATCTCTAACTCCTGACCAGAAGTTTCAGTTTTGGTATGTAAATGCTTGATGACGCTTTCCTCGTCATATTGTTTTGACTGGATTTAAATTCTTATATACTGTTAATAGTGTCAATGGTTTTGATACTTCATCATTTTGGAATAGAAGGAATTTTGATTTGGGCTTGACTTTGTTGGTTTATTTCTTTCGATATGTGTTCTATCCAAAAGGATGTTTATATTGGAGTTGTGGCCGAATTAGGAAATAGGGCATTCTTTCCAGTCTCTTTTCGACTTGAAATGCCCCCATTCAACTGTGAGATAGTTATTGAGACCACGGGTTGGCTTTACCGGTGAATAGGTTTCACTTTACCTACTTTTTTTATCTTCCGCGTTTTGGTTGTAGATATGATTTGCTATTTAAATTAATGTCCATCATGATCAAATGATAGGTCACTGTTTCTTTTTCCCAGTGCTATTTCAATGGTTGGTTCCCTGCTAGGTTGTTTTCCATTGCAGGCAGATCTAACACTATAGACCTCTCTGTTTCTATATGCTAAGTATCCATAAAAAATTTCCCAGCTGCTGCTTCCAATATAATATCGTCGATGTATTGAAGCAGTTGAGGATGACTTGGGAGAGTTGACCCTCTGTGTGTTGGGTTTACAGGGATCAAAAGTAGCACATGAATTTGTAGGTTACTACAAACAGATTTTAACCACTCAACTAATGTTAATAGTGTGTATCCGTAAGAGGACTTCAATAACAAACATCTTTAATGAGACAAGTGTCACCAAGATTCCAACTACTACCTCCATGCTGGAGAGAGAGAGTGCACTATGCCGAGATAGTTCACTGCGAAAAGATGCTATCATTTTTGGATAAAAAATAAAGAAAATTAGGATCGAAAAGAGGCATTGACTGAGAATATTTACCCCTTTAATGATCTGCAGTTTCAAAATTATCGAAATAGGGAGCTAAATACATGAAGTTAGGAGACCAAGTCCGTTTAATACAAAGATATCTTGTCGTTTACATATCATAAATAATTAACAAACCAAACAATTATTACTACTTAAACGAACAGTGGGTATTCCGAGTATCGCTCCATAGGTATAATACAGTAATTTAAATTTCTTTCCATCTTAATTCGGAAAAAAAGATGAGTGATTGATAGTTTCTTAAAATTATTGAACAGTAATTAAAGCTATTAAAAAAAGTAGAAAAGTGTTGATGTGAAAGCTCTAGGGTTTCGAATCCACACTTTCCCTCGTAACTTACATGGTTATGATTATAGATAAACTATTTGAACCTGCAAGCCCTAGCGATACCTTCTAATGATTGTTTATGAATCACCAATTGGCATAGACCAGTTCTGCTTAGCATGAATCGTCTTACTAGCATGAACAGTATCTGATCAAGCATTGATCGTCTCGTTTGCATGACGCATCTTGCGTAGTATAATCCATCCAACCAATTATCACAAAACCATTAACAACCGTTGTATGGACATTCATAAAATTTAGGAAATTAAGCACAAGATTTGATGGAAAGAATAATTTTAAAAAATTGACACCATCACCCATTGAAGAGCCACCATCAGAAGAGGAGATTGCTAGAAAGGCTGCTCTTAAGGAGAAACAAGGCCAGAGGTTGCGCGAAATGGCTGAGGCAAAAAGGACTTCTAGGATAAATGAACTAGAGAATGAATGCAAGGGTCTGGAATTTCTACTACAGCAGCTGGAACATGTCAAAGATAGTGACATTCCATCTTTCCTGTCGGAGACTGGGTATGTCTCTAAGCAAGAAATAGAAGCTGCTCTTGTAAAAGTTACACAATCTTTACGGAAGGCAAAAGGCGAACAAGCTGATACAGAGGAGAAGACAGATCCTACCTCAACTGAAAAGTATTCGATGGTTGATACACCTGACAATATGCTGACGCCTGAGCAGGTATCCATTTATAGTACATGAGTGGATAATCAGTAGGCTCTTCATTATAAAGTTTCTGTATATTTGGATTCGGCACAAGCACTTACGTCATACTTTCAGCCAATAACTGAGTGGTGATAGCTGTGTAACTGAAATGAGGATCATTCTGTACGAGGGATGAGAATGTAGTACATCACATAAGTTAAATTGTGGTACAATAGGATAAGGATTCTATAGTTCTAACTACTAGAACGTACATGTTTCTACTTAGTAAATATCCTGTAGTATCATTTTTCAAATTTTTCAAAGTTATTCATGTGACACTCATTTCTAGAAAGTAATGAACATGTCTCTAGTTCTTAGTCTAATTCTTCTTACATGGCTTGCAGCTCCACTCATACTAATTTGTAGTTTATTACATGTGATTTTTTAGCCTTGGCAAAATATTGTTAAATAAATAGGAGAAACTTTAGGGATCACTTTGGATCGCTAAATTTACCATTTTGGAACTTAGGTGTACCATGTGCCGGAACATGCGTTCCAGAACATAGTTGACTAGGGTACTAGTTGAGGATGGTGACACTCATGGATAGAACAATACAATATCTTTTTCCACCTCTCTTGTATCCCTACTGTTTTTCGTTTCTCTTCTGGTTGCTATTGATGATAACTAGGATGATTGTGTTCTCCATGACAGCTCAAGGAGAAGAGGAAGCAGGTGTTTATCAAAACCACATCTGAGGCCCGACAACGAGCTAAACAGAAACGCTTAGAAGAGGAATTAGAACGGGAAAGACCAAACAAACAATATGAAGAAAAAAGATTGTAAGTTGCTTGACTCATTTAGTTTTTCATCTCCAGGTCAGGTTTTCAAGGAATAGAAGCATCCAGTACATTACCTAAAGCCAATATAGCACTTCGCTTTGTGTAATGCTTTCTTAGTACAATTGGAATATGGTAAATTTCAACAGATGGTATTTGTTCTTCTGGAAGAGTGCAAGTCAAGGTGTTATATCTTGTTTTGCATGGTTACTGTATCTTTCTTTACTCATTTGTAGAGAGAACCCGGAGCTTTATCGGGAGCAACTGCGCACTAAGCACAGAGAGCTTTCTGAGAAAGTTAAGCAACGAAAACGACTCAAGACAAATGGTGGCCACACGAATGGAAATAATAATGGGACCGGTGGTGTTGGCCGTGGAGAAAGATTAAATGTTGCCCAGAAGGAAAGGATGCGTCTCTTGACAACTGCGGCATTTGATCGGGGGAAGGGTGAGGATACTTTTGGTATTAAAGATGAAGATTGGCAACTGTACAAACTGATGAGCAAAGATAATGATGATGATGATGAGGGACCAGATGAGGATGAAGCTGAGTTGGCTCGCATGTCGGCTAGGCTCAAGGTTAGTCACTCTTTATGTATTTGCCCGGCAAAAAGTACAAGATTTGCTGGAATCTTATTTTTAAACTGGTTTCATAGAAGCTAAATCCTAAACGTTCAAATTATATTATTTTGTCAAATGAACACGTGCTTGGTATATTTCATTATCCTTTGGTTTACTTCACTGTAGTTTTGTCCAGAATGATTTTCTTGAATCAAGTTTTTGACAACTGAATGGAGCCTGAGTGGATATCTGCAATTTCCACTTACCCTTTGCCGGATCTCACTTTTGCACAGGAAATAGACCCAACTTTTCTTCCCAAGTTGGAATCAGTGTCATCTTCCGCTGAGGTTCCACGATTACGTCCTCTTACTAAGGAAGATTTCCAAATCATCCTTGGGGTAGAAAGATTCCGGTGCCCTGAAATCCTGTTTAATCCAAACTTAGTCGGGATTGACCAAGCGGGGTTGGATGAAATGGCTAGAGTCTCAATGAGGAGGTTGCCAACAAGGGGTCAAAGTGTGGATCAGAGAATCACCAATTCGATCCTGATGACAGGTGGCAGCTGTCCATTCCCTGGAATGGCTGAGCGTGTAGAAGCTGGAATCCGGATGATCCGGCTGTGTGGCACACCGATACGGGTTGTCAAAGCATCCGATCCGATCCTCGATGCGTGGCGCGGAGCTGCTGCTTATGCTGCTGCCATGCAATTCCCTCAACAAACATTCACTAGGATGGATTATTATGAGAAGGGTGAGGATTGGCTACGGGGATATCAAATGAGGTATACCATATGACTTGATGGCTACGGGGATATCAAATGAGGTATACCATATGACTTGATGGTGGCCATTTGCACAGCCGGTAGTAGTTTTTTGACCACCCGGAATGAGTGAGGATGGTAAATTGCAATTTAAACGAACATTTGTAGTAGAGCGGGAATTTGTCCCTCTTGAGTTTGTCGAATTATGATGTTAGGAAAATGCTAACCACTGTCCTAAAGACAGCGTATAATTTGTAAAAGGTGTTTCGATATTTATGGAAAATATGTTGATAACATGTATTGACATGTGTGAGATGTGTAATACAATTCTAACTGCCCTTTTTTTTTTTTTTTTTTGGCAATTCTAACTTCTCTGTCTTTATATGAAATTATATACGGCCTAGGACAGTAGCTAGTACTTAAAATGAATTATTAACTTATAAGAATGTGTATATTTGTTGGTATCATGAAAAACTAAACCTAGAGCACGTATACTTTCTTCATATTAATTACATTGGTATTCATGAGTGCCATCTCCAATTAACTTAAGAGCCTAGCTCCGCCACTGGCCATAATTGACCTATTGCAAACGATGGTAAAACCCAGTTTACAGTTCCTATGTTTACAGTTCCTATAATTGACCTATGTTTACAGTTCCTACGCTTGAGGGATGCATTGTTTTGTAAAATGCAGGAATCATTGATTTAGCATTTTTTTCTATGGAGTCATTGCAGGTCTTAGAAATGTCAACCTTCACCCATACACGAAAGTGGAAAAGATGAAGGAAAACCCCATTAATAACAAATGCCTAATTACCACTTTGTAGAAATTACGTTTATCGCATATAGAAGTCAGATAAAACAAATAATTTATTTAAATTGAGACAATATATGTCACATTCTTGATGCGGGCATCTACTAGTATTATATGTTTCTTGATAGCTCATGCTGAAAAATAGCTTTAACAAAAGTATTTAAGTGACTATAGCATTTTACATATATGAGTAAATCCATTTAATATAAAATTTCTTGCCCTCGAGATCCACTACATGCAGGCTTAAACCTGATGTACATCTTCTTTTGCTTTCCCATCCAAAACCCTTGCCGCAGCAAGCCCCAGAATTAATCCCCACTAATCATGCTCCATCAATAACAAAAGAGCTAGATCACCAATTAATGCGCGGCGGGGGGGGTGTGTGTGTGGGTTGTGGGTGAAGGATAGGCACTAAGCTGAAGAAAAACTGCTACTTTTTCTTCTTCTTGCTTTATCCTCTTTCTTGAGATCGTTCTGTGAGAAAACTTTTCATTCACAATCCAGGTCGGAAGTATACAATTAATTTAATGAAAAAACAGTCAACAAAGGCCTTAGATGGTTGATGAGACATACAGACAAGGAGTAAGATAAAGAAGTACACCTTAAAGCATAACATATGATGAATCAAATTACAGTCGGAAATTAATGAAATTTTTTTGCCGTTCAAAAAAAAAAATACTGTTGGAAATCCCTCGATGTATTTGAAAGGAGTGAATCGGAAAGCAGGAGAGATCAGAGAGTGGAAACGAAGAAAGCGAAATCCCTCGATGTATTTGAAAGGAGTGAATCGGAAAGCAGGAGAGATCAGAGCGTGGAAATGAAGAACGCCATTGTACTAATAGGTGCCACAATATCTGCGAAAGCAATTTTTTGTAATCGAGTGTTCATTTTTCACAGGCTGTTAAAAGTATCAAATAGCAGCATTTTATTGTAGTGTCACAAGAAAGAGCTGGTTAAGTTCATGTTTACACTACGAAAGACACTTATTCACGGAGCTCCGCGAATAAGTTAAAAATGGAACCTGCATGATCTTACCCGTCCGTCTCGGCAATCAATGGTCTGGATTAAAAAAAAAAAAAACTTTTTCGGAGAAGAGTTTAAACTCTTCTCTAAAGAGTTCTTTCAAAATCCGGATTGTCCAAAACACTTTTGGACATTGAGTGCCGTAAAGTTGATTTTATGGAAACAACGTAAATAAGTTTTCTCTTACACTATATTTTCAAAGAATAGGATGTAGGGGTGAGCAAAATATCCGTCAAACCGTGAATCCAGTCCAAACCAATCCAAACCGAAAGATTTGGTTCGGTTTTTTAGTAGTATGGTTTGGTCATGGTTTAAAAAAATTAGAAACCGCATTATATGGTTTGGTTTGTGAATTCATGTTCACGGTTATGGTTCCAAACCGATCCGAACCATATAATATAAATATATATAATATGTATAGTTATATATATTTTAATTATGATTCACCAAATAAATATGGGAGCCTACTTTCCTAATTTATTGATCCTATTATATCCACCAATATTTAATTTTCCAATTCCTATTCCTATAATTCCTCTACTACCATTACCAAGACTAATTACCCTAACTTTCTATATAAGAAAACCTATCCCTATACTATATAAACCTAATGTACTATCGTAGCATCCATCTCTTTGCCCTTTTATTTGATCAAACTATCTTAAGATGTTTAATAAGTGGTATTCTTAGTTGGTTCATTTTAGTGACTTACCGGTATTTCGTTTTATTTGTTTGAGGCAATTATTGATATTCTACTCTTAAATTAGTTGGTTGATGTTAGTTTGTTTTAAGAATTTGAATGAAATTAATTTTAATATAAGTTTTTTTTTAATTTATCTTCGTAATTTTAAGTACTTCAAATATTTTTTTTTGCAGATGGTAGCTTACTTCAAAGCAAACCGTGGTTAAAACCGAAACCGAACCGTAATCTAATGGATTGGATTCGTTTGGTTCTATGCGTTTTGTGGGTTGGTTTGGTTCTCGAAATTTATAATCCGTAGGTATTGATTTGGTTTTTGATTTACTATAAAACCGAACCAAACCGGACCATGCTCACCCCTAATAGGATGCATATCTTCCGTTACCATATATATGTGGTTGGAATTATCTGAGAGTTGATACCATTACATTACACAAAAAGATTTCAAAATTAGACTATGAACGTAAGAAACTAATTGCATATCTGGAAAATATGGTTTGAGATTTCTTTCCATATATGCCACTTCTAGAAGGTCATAATACTTGTCTCTTACTGAAGACTAACGAATAGCAAAAGATATTTAAGGTATAAGAAGACCATTATGTGGATTAAAAATGACGCTCTCATTACGTTCTAAGTGATATTTTCACAGCTAGTTGTCAAGGTGGGAGACTAATAAACACCGAAAGAAATTCTCGGTACGATCCTTGATGATTGAGTAAATGATATATGGGAAATAGTAGCTATAAAAAAAATGTGGCGAGAAGTAAAATTATGTGCGACATCATGCACAATAATCTAAAGCGGACACCAATTTTATGATTGCATACGTGGAGGCCTATCACTACTTAACCACCATCTATCTTGCATTATGTGGGTCCATTCCCAAGTGATGGTATTACCCAAAAAAGTATCTGTTACTCTTCTTCCTTGGCCTATAAATAAGTAGCTTAAGAGATCAGTTCTCTCTCTCTCTCTCTCTCTCTCTCTCTCTCTCTCTCTGCTTCCCTTACAATAAGTATATTCCTTTCCATCTCAGTACAACGAAGAGGGTCTTAGTGTTTAGGATCATCAAATGGTGCAATCTAGTTCATCTCTTCAAACAGCTAATGTTTTTAGATTTTGGCTTGTTGCAGCGGTGTACAAGTGTTTGAACGGCTTCCAGAAATTTATACTCGTATTTACCAAGTTTCTAAGGGAGCAAAACAACTTTTTCCTAAATGGATCCAGTATTGAATCAATGATCTACCACATTACAGCGGTAAAATCATGCCCTCCTTCTGTTTTTGTATATTGTTTTCTACATTTTGTAATTTATCTAGGCATATACAACATAAACCAAACCCAAAACTAACCGAGCCTTAAGTCCCAATCACTTGGGGTCGGCTAAATAAATCATATTCCTCCATTGAGCTCTGTCTAGGCATATACTACAACATATGTATGGATATAAATGTGAGTATAAATACATACCTGTATTTGTCTTGGTGGCTTTAATATCTCACATCCATGATGAAGCTAGCATGTTCCAATTAATTAACAAAAAGATTGTATTAAGATAGCACTTATTTTTATTAATCATCATCTCTCTCTCTCTTTTGAGTTTCAATAAGATTTCGTATTTACATTGCTTGCTTCCATGATCAGTTGCCAAGGTGGGGTTCAGGAGTCTAGAAAGCAAAAAGGAGAGGAACCTTTGATGTGTCAACGCAACGATTGCCAAACGAGAAGGGTTTCCCACTTTGTGAGAAGACAACAGGAGCAATCTCACAACCCACCAAGGTACACGGCTTAATTGCTTGCCTTCTTGAAAAGGCCAGATCGGTGCTCTGAGATGGCGACCCAGCGACATGGCTTGTTTTCCAATTTGTGGCTGCCTGAAAACAAGAAGAGTGATCATTAAGTGATTGTTTTAAATTTTTGCAACGATAGGCATAATTTGAATTTTTTATCATGTTAAATACTCCTTATTTTGATTTTTTAAGTTGCCTTTTATATTTTTTTCATTCTGCCCTGATATTTTAAGGGTTCAAAGCGAATTTTCGAAATTCTGGTCCTGCTATGAATACACTTGAGAATCTCAAAAGATGACATGAAATCATCAATAAAGGATTCAAAATCACTTCAGCACTTGTAGTCACACGTAACTGACAAGTTAACAATTTTATAACAGGCAATTCTTGTATCACTAATCTCATTACAGCTAACTCATTCATCAAGCTTGATCCCAATTTGTTTTGCTTTGCATTTACGACTGACACCTCTTAAAAAAATTACCAATATTTAAGAATATTAGTTGATTCTAATAGTCTCATTTGAACCTCACAAAGAGCAACAACACAACAACAATAATAGAACCCATCTAATTTTGTCGAATTGATTGGCGACTGATGTTTCTCCCTTTGATCTACCTCGCTCTAGCCGCCAAAAAGGGAATGGGATTTATTACGCATTGCACGCGATGAGCTCCTAAGCCGATCCCAACCATTGGGGGTATGGGCGAGGAGGATTGGAAATAGACCTAACCTTTGATAATATGTTCACAAATTGATTGCTCTCAAAATATCACTGAAATAGTGACCTCCATATACTTCCAAGAACCGAGGAGCTAAAGAGACATTTTGTTGTGAAACTATGCCCCGAAATCAAAGCTGAAAGGCATCAAAGATGGCAGGCCTAGAGACCCAAATTAATTTCTGTCCATATTACCATGCTTTCTTCATTCATAGTCCAGAGCAAAGGGATCTACTGGATATAAAATGATATGTGGCCCGCCTTAAGAGCCCGTTTCAGAAACCTTCTTAAAAAATAAGCAACTTATTTCACATTTTCAAACTCAAAAATAATGTAAATGAAAAATAAATTTTCAATTTTTTTTGCATCGTATAAAAGATCTTTCAAACAAGATACATATTGTATATTTTTATATTTCAATAAATCTATAATTTTTGAGCTTGAAATTGCCTTTTTAAAAAAATAAGGTCTTGTTTTTGAGTTGCAGAACAGGCTCTAAGTTTAGTGACATGAAGTGCTAATAATCCAATGATACACGATACTGACATATTTTACAACACCACAAAATATAAGCTACAAGGAACAGAGACCATGATCTGATGACTGATGCTATCTGAAGCTGAACGGAAGCGATAAAAGCACAAGATTTTCAAAACTATATTCCTGGAATTCACAGCAAGATTTTTGGGTCAATGAAAGTGGTGATTTGGTTTTCCCATTTTTCATTTCCAACAAAAGGGGGGATGCAACTTCTTCCTTTGTTGCGATCCCACAATTAATCATAAACAAAAAACCACAATAAGTGTGGCCAGTGCAATCTATGGAAGAAATCTTACGCCTAAATTTCAACACAGAATAATACAATAAGCTCGGAGATAGATAAAAGTTTGTGTTTTAGTCCGGGGTCATTTCACTTCCGATTGACCCTTTCGTCTCGGTTGTTAGCCTCTCAGACCTTGAATTTCATTAATTGTTGGTTTCTGCTGATTACAAAAAAACATAGGTAACAGTTACCGAACAGTTGAGACAATATCAGTCTAGCTATTTGATTAAAGTAGAATTATGTCTACCTTGGAAAAGATAGCTCCGGGTGAAAAAATGAACTCCTCGACAGTCTAATGTGCAAACTGTCAAGTTCAACCTAACACTACAAAACAAGTAATAAATCCAGTAGATTGGGAAGTGATGTTTGTAGGATTTCGTAAGAAACCCTAAACCCAAGATCTCATGTCAAACCATTGAAGAAAATAATTATGCCAGATGGGTACCTGTCGCCATGGAAGATGAAAAACCTTAGTGCGTGGTTATTCGTCTTCCGCCTCCAAAACCCTACTCTTGATCTTGACCTTAGTATCACACACGATGTGATGGTATGAGAAAAGAGGCTAGAGTTTGGAGTGGGGACCTTGACCACATATTTATAAGCGGGGCCAACTAGCCAACATTTGATTGTTCAAGCTTGACGTGAGCTTGTTTATGAGGTGAGCCAATCTCAAACGAGCCGATCTAGAGTAGCTTAATTTTTTTTATACATTAGCAAGATAATAGTGACTTGTTTGAGGTTGATTTGAAAACTTGACGAGCTTAAAATAATATTCAAACTTGGTTTTAATTGGGTAGCAACTGAACAAGCAAACAGTCGTTCAAACTCGAATAACTTTGGTTCGTTTATTATCCACATCTAATCCACCCAATTAGTTCCAAATGCAAAAAGACCCATATACAATAACAGCTAGGAATCCCGAATTCACAGTTCAAACTTTCGAACCAGGATTCTGATTTTGATTTCATCATATCAGCTACCAAGCAAATCCAGGAGGGAGATGGATCAAAGCAACAAAATTGAAAATGAGAAGCAAGAATGTGACCAAAAAAAAAAAAAAAAGAGCTTTGAAATGATTGAAGACAAACTAGGCTAGATTAAATATCCGATAAGATGGGAAGATGGACAGCGCTAGGAAAAAATGGCGGCTTCTTTTTCTTCGTACTTCTTTGCCCGCTTGAAAGCTTATCGTGAGAAAGAGAAAACAAGAGAAGACAATGGAGGATTGACCAAGGGATTGTCTCAGGGGTTAACTTGCCTCGGTGAAGAATTCGAGAATCCGTTTTGAACATTAAGCAATAGGTAATGCTTTTAATTGATGTTTAAGTTTCGAAACGTTACACCGAATCTAACCACAAGGGGTTAGCAAAATGGGTATAAGAAATCAACAAGTGATTGGTTAGGAAGTCGCATTTTCAAATCGTACGGAGGCTAACCATTCCAAATTTTGGGGTCACTGAAAGTTATGCCTTGTCGTTATTTTTAAGGTCCTGAAATTAGTTGAGCTACGTGCCAACTGGCCTGGACATCCATTTACGAAAAAAAAAACATTGTTTTCTTAATTAGGTTGGATCATTGTATATAATGGCATTAAAAAGGACAATGTAGGAAAATTTTGGACTTGATGATCAGGATGTAACTAAGATTGTGAAAATCTTTTTAATGGCGGAGCCGTAAATAGTTGTTTACGGAGCCAATTGCGTGTAAATAGTATTTTGGACGGTCCGGATATTCATTAAACTTTTCCCCGAATTTTTTTTCTTAAAATCCAGACTGTCTAGATCACTTTTGCACTGTCGCAATGGGTTGCTACAGTAAATAATCGTAGTGAATAAAAAAATCTCTCTCAACTAGATATACAGTATCTCTTTTCCAACCTTAACAGCTCGTTTGGTACACGAGAGTTCGCACGAGAAGAAAAGAGACGGGGAGAGAGCTCAATCTCTCCCTTATTTGTAAGGGGAACAAGGCAAGAGAGGGTGAGAGACTGTAGAGACCCGGATAATTTTGATTATTGAAATTTTTATTAAATGCTTAATTGAGAAATTATGGTTTATTTGGTGGATATTTGAATTGAGGACCGAATTGATAGAATGGAGACTTGAGGGAGTGAGTGAATGATTTAAAGATACAGGGTATTAATAGGGTGGGTGGGTGTGTGGGAGATTATACATATGCCTCTCTCTCATCCGTTTTCTCTCTCTCTCTCTCTCTCTCTCTCTCTCTCTCTCAAAACTCCAATCAATCTCACAAAAAAAAAACCTCGAGGATTAACTTTCCTTCAACCTTCCAATCGCGTCCTTGAGCTCAGAAATCCTTGGGTCAAGCTTGGAGCGAGACATTGAGGTTCGTGGAGGCTAGGGCTTGTCCAAATCGCTTGGATCTTAGTTATCTTTGCGAGTTAGGGACTTTTTAACCTCTTCTATGCGTTTTTATGTTGATTTGGTGCGAAAATCGAACATTGATCGTCCTCCTTTGCTCTCTTTGAAGTCTATCAAAATCTGCAAAAATCGCTCGAAATCGTCTAGGGATCGATCCCTAGACATGGGGGATCGATCCCCCTCCCCTCTGGACAGCTTCGTGCTGTTTTGCTTTTCTTCAACCGTTTTGACACTTGATCGCTTTTAAACCCTTTGGGACACTTCCGAACCTATCTCAATCATGTTTGATTGACTTCCTATGATAAATTGATGTAATCCTTGATCCGCTGACCTTCCGTTAGTGAGGAACGAATAGGGGATTATTTGGTTAAAACTTCGTTAAATGTATCTTAATGATTTTTGGTTACTTGTGAATGTTTATGGCGCATTTGTGACAATGTTAGCATATCGTATGATGTCTTGTGTGAGAATGTGATCATGTGAAAGTCTTGGTTTGCATAATGAGAATGATAGTAGGTGTGTGGGTCAGAAGTTGGGTTAGAGAGTCTCGTAATGCAATTGGTGGTAATACGGAGACTTAAGTGGGTCTCGTAATGCAAGGGGTGGTAATACGGTGATCCTAGTTGTTAGGGTTCTCTGTAACGCAAGGGGTGGTAATACAGTAACCTTCGTGGTGTTATACTATAACGCAAGGGGTGATAATACAGATGTTGGAAATCGGTGATACTAACTCATGTCGAAATCATAGAGCTACATGAGTCTTATGAACAATGTGGTTGCTTGTGATAATGGCAAGTCTTGCAATGATCTTAGTGAGTGATCGACATACCTATGAGCTAATTGTTATCCATCGATTGAGCCAAAATATCATGTTTTCTCCTCTCTGCACTTATCATCATATTTGCATTTAAAATTGGTAAAGATTTTTCTACTGGGCTAATGTAGCTCAATCTAATCCTTCTTTAAAAGTTTAAATGCTGGACAATAGCATACATGTATCATGTGCTTGGACATGGAAGACTTTTCGAAGTTAAAAATTGTTTAGTTACTTTGTCATCATTGTAAAGACTTTCCTTTGATAAAGATGAGGTATAACTAATTACTTGAAATTTCTTTTGACTAAACCGTTTGTAATTTCATAACTTGTTCATACTCGTACTTAAGTTTATTTGGGCCGGAGTGTCAAAGTTGTATAATTTTAATTTTGGGGACTAGTTTTGTAAAATTAAACATGTGGGAACTCTTTTGGGTATTTATCTATGTCATGCGAGGATTTTTTTTTATCGAAAATGATTATTTATTTATGTTAAAAATTCAGGACGTAACAGAGACAAAGGGAGATCAAAACCCCTCCCAAGCCCAATTCCATTTCTCGCCAAAAGTGGCGAGATTCCACGAGAAAGGGGAGCGTGTGGTCCACCTCCTCGTCGGATTGTCGTTGGACGAGTGGTTGTGCATCGCCAGAGAGAGAGAGAGAGAGAGAGAGAGAGAGAGAGAGAGAGATTCAACTCGTCGGAGAGTCGCCGGAAAGAGACCAGTCACCTGTGAGAATTTGATTTCTCACTGTTATTTGGATGGGAGGGTGAGAAATCACATCCATTTCTTTTCTTTTATTTTCTCACTAATAAGGGAGAACACACTCCTTTACGCTCTTTTCTCACCCCTCCATCCCATCCAAAGGGGCTGTAAAAATGGGACCAAATGACAGCCCCGCGCTCCGGCTATGGTGCTCTCAGGCAATTTTGGGAGCACCATATTCCCACTGAATATGGATCATTGGATTGAAAATAGATAAATCACAGCACTTAGATCAAAACTAAAAACCAAATGTATGGTGGTTTTATTAAAAACGAGATGGTTTTGTGAACTTTTGACCAAAAAAATGAAGGATTATTTACCACAAAAACAGGCAACACTTACCATTGACTAAGGCAACACTTACCATCGTATAAGGCAAAAATTACCACACAAACAAGCAATACTTACAACAATCGGTTGGTCAGGTAATAAGTTACCATTAATTTTTAAAAAAGTACCATATTTTTTGGCGGAAAAATTTGAAGATTTTAGAGATATATATTCACACTACTTTAAGCTATATACACCATATATTTTGCCTTTGTGCTAAGAATTGAGTAGTGAAAACCTAAAAAATGGTGTTCAATTATAACTCTAGTTTAAAATTTTAATTTGTTATGAAGATATAATATAATTAGAAGAATTATATAAAAAAATTTGACAAATATTTTTCATAATTTCTATATAATATTACAAATGTATTTAATTTATTTATTTTTAAATAACCATTTATTATAGCTATATTTAAGTAATTTACTTTTAAATATTATGAAAAAACTATATTATAGATATATTTACTTTTAAGTAACTTACTTTTAAATAACCATTTATTATATTTATTTATTTTTAATAGTACCTATCACATTAAATTTTATTTGGATTTACTTGTATTACTTTTATGATAAATTAAATAAAAACACTTATATTAATAAAATTACTTTGAAAAAATGATCAAATAAATGAGATATTTCAATTAACTAGTTCATTAGTGGTTGCTGCTACATTGGCCAAATGATCAATGTTAACTATAAAGACTGTTACTCCTTCATTGGCCAAGTGATTAATGTTAACTATCAAATAACCATTTTTAAAATTTGCTAATTGTATAATTTGAAGGATTGAAATAGCTAAGTTAATCTACTTTAGCTAATTGTATTAATCTTCACTAATCACTATCAATCAACATCATTATTAACTACCACATCTGCCAAATATGATTTTAATCGGTTCAAATTGTTTGATCAATTGGTTTAACATATAACCAGATCAATCAATTTCAAATGAATCAATTCTCGTTGATTGATCGCTGCCAAGTATATTAGTATCAACACTATTAGTTGTTAGATTTGCAAATTATATCATATTGATAACTATAAACTATTAATGAAATTGAATAGCCTAATTTCATTAAATACTACCATAAATTCAATTAAGAATCCTACAAAATTATTCAATAGCTATTAAGCAAAAATATACTAACATAGATATGTTTACAACAAATACTATTACATATGGTATGGCAAGCAAAACTATATTACATACGGAGAGTACCTACCATTTTCATAACCATACTTATCACAATATATGTTTTTTTTACTAAATTCTGGATATGCTTACCACAAATACATATAACTTATTCTCCAGATATTTTCTAATACAGTTTTCATCCGTAATAAAAATACCATAAAAAGTGGTATGTGTGGCCATAAGAAATGGTAAGTATAGGCATAAAAAACATAAAAATCGTATGAAGCTTCTTCTTAAATCGTAAAAACCATATGGAAGCTTTATTAAGTTCTTGTGAAACACTTATTCGAGATTCTTCAACTTAAAATCTTTCGGTAAGCTGGTACGAGGCAATAAATTCAGTTTCTTCTTCAAAAAACTTACTTGGTGATCGAGCTTCTTCAACTTGTTATGGGCGGTTGGAACGATCAGGCTTAAGGGCGGACCTCAAAATCAGCCATTTCGCAGCTATACGAGATAGACTTTTTTCATTTGGATTGACCTCTATCGAGTGAAAATCTCTTTATGCCAATTCACAGCTATATGAAATGCACTTTTTTCACAAGTGAGAAGATTTCCTTTCCTTTCTGAAAGTGCACTAAGGAAGGAGGCTAAGGGGTAGACGACATTGAGAACATTAAAACGGGAAAGCAAGGGCTGGCTGGGCCGACACACGAAAGCAAGAAAGCGAGACCCGTCACCGTGACTCTTCTTTCCTGTCTTGTCTTCTTTTTGCTGGACATCATCTCATCTAGTTGAGCGAAGGGATCCAGTTGCTTATGCCTTTAGTTAACACTACCTCCCGTTCAATATAGACGCACTTCTCAGATTAACCAATCAAAAAAATTCTTCGGGTTGAAGCAGTACAAGCACCTGCAAACTTGTAACACTAATGGAATACCGTGCAAAATGCGACTGCAATCGCCTTGATTCCTGCGGACTTTCCCCTATCGACTTAGAGTCTTGCAGGATCTCTTTCCTTTTCAAGTTCTCTCGGCCTATCTTGTACCTGTACTTATCAGCAAATTTTTGGGGGGTTGGTACATCATTTAAACTTTCTCTAAGAAATTTTCGAGTATATTTATCGTATTCGGTTTCCTTTATAGAATTTCTTGACCTACGCATGAAGGAAAAAAACGTAGCGTCCCCCGCTAGTGGTTTTTCCTTTTTCGTTTTTTCTTCCTCTTTCTTTCTCTTTTTAAGATTTTTATATTTCGTTTTTCTATAAGATCCCCTTTTTGAGGGGTAGCAAGATCCTTCTAAGATTGGGCACATTTGAAAGACAGAGAAGGGACACCTTTTCCCAACTGACATCGTAGATCCACTTGCTACTTACGAGGCGGGGAAGATCAACTCGTCCGTTTTTTATCAGAAGCTTGTGATTTGGTTTTTGATGCAGCACGTAGGCGAAAGCGAATCTTAATTGTTGGTACCAAAAAGAGAGTAGCTGATTCAGTAGCACGGGCTGCAATAAAGGCTCGATGTCATTATGTTAATAAAAAATGGCTCGGTGGTATGTTAACAAATTGGTCTACTACCGAAAGGAGACTTTGTAAGTTCAAAAAATTGAGACTGGAACTAAAAATGGTTACTAGAAGAGGTTGTCCCTGATTATACTCTAGGAAAAACTAAGATTATGGATATGAAAGAAACTCCGTATAAAAGAAGTACGGACAGAATATATTTCTATTGGGAGATTATCAATTTATCTTTTTAAAAGGAACTCTATATTCAGGCCTGGATCCCTCTCGTACTAGGGAAAGGTCCTCTCAATGCTCGAACGCCCACACCGGATAGGGACCGAACTGTCTCACGACGTTCTGAACCCAGCTACGGCATCTGCCGTGCTTAGGCCCCTTCTTCCCTTCCCTAATGAAAGAGTCCACCGCCTGCAACAATAGGGCGTGCAGGCCTGCCCCCTTTTTTTAGTAGGTGATTCACACTACCGAAGCGAAGAAAAGGCTGGATCAAGAAAAGGGGGTACTACAAGCCCTCTGCCCCACGCATCTAACCAGCTCGCGTGGTTCACCGGTTCCACCGACTAGACCCTTAGAGTGATTAAGTCGATACAGAGGTGCGCTTGAAGTGGGGGGTGTGCTGTCCCTATTGGGCTGGGCCCTTCCCCGTAAGGCCCCACCGTCGGGGCATAAGCGCCCTCTTGCTACCCATATGCGAGGCGCCGTCTTAGCCTTCCCTGACTAGGATCGCTCCCACACCTGTAGCGTTCGTGATCGGCCTCCTCAACTGTGTATCGATCGAAAGGCAGGGCGGCACAGCCCCCAACCAGGGGAGTGGTTACGTCCAGTATGTCCCCCCTTATTCCCGACATGCTATGGTGCCCCGGGGTGGGTAGGAGCGGGTCGAGTCCGTATCGCCGCGGAGCAACAGCCGTCCTCTAATTCTATGAATTTTTCTAAAATATCCTTTTCTTGAATATCATTCAAAAAAGTTTCGGATTGACTGGTATTCCACCAATTAATAACCCAAGATTCCAGACATTTATTCAATGAGAGAGAAATCCACCAGGGCAAAAATACTATAGATGCGAGATAGAGAAGAGGAGTGAGTTGCTGCCCACTCTGAAACGAGACCCCAAGGTGCCAGCTGCATCGTAACACAAGTCCTCCCACCAGGCCACAATTCATTTGACGGTCTGAACTCTTGACACCTTGGTTTGGGATCAATGTTTTCTCCATGAGCTAGAACATCCGAATGCCAAGTTCCAATCAGCCAGCAGCTAGATGAGTTTGAGTTGATAAGTTTGCAGGGTTTAAGGTAAGTATGAAAAAACCTAATACCATTAATGTCATAATTGGTGGTACGTAAACAAGGCAATTGGCAAAACATGACCAGTTTGAGTGATAAGAATGGTTTAAGCATACAATTGTTTTACCCTTATTTTATGATAAGTATTGTCAACCACGTGGTAAGTGTTATCAACGAATTTTAATCCATCGTAAAAAGTCAGCTTTTGTGGTATCTCTAACCTTATGCTTTGGAAAGTAAGTTTTATTCTATAGTAAGTTTGACATTAATGACGATAGGTATATATTTATGTATCATCATTAATGTCCTAGTCCCTACCACATTAAATTTTATTTGGATCTTCTTGTATTAATTATATGTAAACTAAATAAAAGCATTTATATTAATAAAATTACTTTCAAAAAAGGATCAATTAAATGAGATATTTCAATTTACTGGTTCATTAGTGGTTACTCATACATTGGCCAAGTGATCAATGTTAACCACAAAGACTGTTACTCCTTCATTTGCCAAATGATCAATGTTAACTATCAAATAACCATTTTTAAAATTTGCTAATTATTTAATTTGAAGGATAAAATTAGATAAATCCGTGGTTAATTAGCAATTAAATAAATTAGTCAGCCTACTTTAGTAATTGTATTACTTTTCACTAATCACTATCAATCAATATAATTGTTAACTATCACACCTATCAAATATGATCTTAATCGATTTAAATCGTCTGATCAATTGGTTGAACATATAGCCAGATCAATCAATTACAAATAAATCAATCCTAGTTGATTGATCTCTGCCAAGTATTAGTATTAACACTATTAGTTGTTAGATTTGCAAATTATATCATATTGATCACTATAAATTATATTAATGAAATTGAATAGTATAATTTCATTAAATACTACCATAAATTCAATTGAGAATCTTACAAAATTATTTAATAGCTATTAAACAAAAATATATTTATTGTTCAATTTTGTTATAACAATCAACTTATAACGTTATTTTATAATATATATTAACTAAATTTGTAAGCTATCAAAATATTAAATGAATATCTTATTTTTTCCAAAATATTTAAAAGTAAGTTATTTAAATATATCAATAATAAATGATTATTTTAAAATAAATAAATTAAATACATTTATAATGTCATTTGGAAATTATGAAAAATATTTTTCAAATTTTTTGTTTTTAGATAATTCTTTTAATTATATTTTCATAACAAATTAAAATTTTAAATTAGATTTATAAATGGACATCATTTTTTACGTTTTTCACTACTCAATTCTTGGCAAAAAGGCAAAATATATGGTATATGTAGCTTAAATTGATGTGAATATATAAATCCCAAAAATCTCCAAATTTTTCGGCCAGAAAATAGGGTAATTTTTTTTTACTTAATGGTAACTTGTTACCTGACCAATCGGTTGTAATAAGTGTTACCTGTTTGTGTGGTAAGTTTTATCTTATACGATATTAAGTGTTGCCTGCTCCTGTGGTTAGTAATCATTCGTTTTTTTTTTTTTTTTTGTCAAAACCACCTCGTTTTTAACAAAATCACCATACTTTTAGTTTTGATCCAAGGACTGTGATTTATGTATTTTCAATCCAATGGCTGTAAGAATCCGTTCCGCTTTCTTTTTAAACATTCATTTTCAAAAAGAAGGTAATTTCTAACTCACATATTATAAATAATTTTTCGATTTTTTTTTGCATTGTTTAAAAGATCTCAATGAGATCTATCTAGTAAGATTCATATTGGTAAGAAATTATTTACTTAAATTTGTGTTTGGTTGGGAGTTTAGTTTAGTTTAGTTTTGGTAGTGGGTGGAGAGAGAAATAGAGTAATGATTGAAAATAGGGGAATGATTGGAGAGAGATAGAGAGAGATGAGAAAGAAATAATTGAAAAAATAGGGTAATGATTGGAGAAAGAAGTAGGGTAATGATTGGTTTCCAAAACTAAAACGAAAATGAAAAGGCAACCGAACAAAGCTAAGCTTAAGCTTAAATTTTTTTTTTTTTCCTTTCTAAAGTTCTTCTTATTGTTAATCTGCAACTACATCTAATTCTAATTCATTGGGGAGTACGGTGCTTCCGTATCACTTGGAGCACCACAGAAGTTTTGGACAGCCCCGTGCCCGCGTCGAAGATGGAATAACGCTGTTACCCAAACGCTCCCAATTTCAGATTCATCCCGCGCTAATTTCCCCATTCGAAGTGGAAAACCTAACCCCTCTTTCAGTTCTTCTTCTTCTTCGCTTCTCTCTCTCTCTCTCTCTCTCTCTCTCTCTCTCTCTCTCTCTCTCTCACACACACACACACACACACACACACAGATGTCTCAGCCCATCACCGTAGACATCCTCTCCGACGACGACGATGAACCGCAAAACGATGCCGTCCCAACCCAACGGAAGTGGCAAATGACAGTACCACCAAACAATGCCGTCTCAACCCCATTCTCGCCCCAATCGAAACGGCAAAGCATCAAACACTTTTCGAACCCGGCGATTCTCCTCATCGACGACGATCCAACCCCGAAGAAAGCGATCGTCCCCATCTTCACGCCGTCCCCGATTGTGGCCGAAACCCCGATGATCGAGTTCTCAAATCGTGACGTGGCTCTTGTGAAGCGCAAAAGCAAGGGTTTATCGGGTGAGTTTGGGTAATTGCGTTGTGTTGTTAAGAATTGATTGTTAGAAACCACAAGGGGGCGGCCTGATGGTCATGGGGCATAGGGTTTGCTCCCTCCTAAGATATGAGGTTCAAAACCTCTCAGGTTCTATCAACTCCTTTGGGTCAGTCCATAAAGAGTTTTGCTCTGGTTGAACTAGGCCCTGCTAGTGGATGGTGGAGCTGGTGTTATTATCCTGTGTTTTAGTTGTTTTGAGATCTTTTCCAGTGGTGCTAATGATGTTTCGAATCCCTGTTTTAAAGTGCACAAGCAAGGGTTTATCCGATGTGGCTATTGTGAATTGCAATAGCAAGGGTTTATTTGTCCCCAGAAGTTTTAGAAGTTCTCTAGGTAATTGGGTTGTATTGTTAAAAATTGATTGCTGATAACCATAAGGGGTCGGCCTGATGGTCAAGGCCTGGGACTTAGAGTTTGCTCCCTCCTTAGGTATGAGGTTCAAAACCTCTCAGGTTCTATCAACTCCTTTGGGGCCAGTCCATACGGAGCTTTTCTCTGGGTTGAATTGGGGCCCGCTAGTGGATAGTGGAGCTGGCTCGGAGTCTTGGACACCTAAGTTATCAAAGAAAGAATTGATTGTTAATATCCTGTGTCTTAGGTGTTTGAGATCTCTACAAGTGGTGCTAATAATGTTTCGAATCCCTGTTGTAAAGTGAACAAGCAAGGGTTTATTTGATCCCCTAAAGTTGTCAGGTGCGATGGTTCCCACCTCCACGCAGTCGATTGTAGCTGAAACCCCAATGCTTGATTTCTCGAAGCCTGATTTGGCTATTGTGAAGCGCAATAGCAAGAAGTTATCTGATCCGAAAAGGTTCCCAGGTCAGTTTGGGTAATTGGGTTGGATTGCAAAGATTTGATTGTTTATATACCTTGTTTTAGTTGTTTTGGGATGTCTATAAGTGGTGTTAATGGTTCTAATTTTTACCGTAATGGCATGTCATTTTAGTTCCCATCTCCACGTTGTCGATAATAGCCGAAACCCCAATGCTCGATTTCTCGAGTCCCATAGCGGGTATTGGGAAGCGCAACAGCAAGGGTTTATCTGATCCCCAAAAGTTCTCAGGTGAGTTTGGGTAATTGGATTGTATTGTAAAGACTTGTTGTTCATATCCATTTTTTAGTTGTATTGGGATTCTTACTAGTGGTTCTAATGGTTTGAATTTGCCACATATTGGCATTTTAGTTTAGACTAGGGACGTAGTCGCGCGCTAATTAGGCCCATTATAAGGGTGCCCATTACAACAAGAATTTTTATTATGATGCATGTTCAACTTAATGACATGCTAGTATATTTAACTTCGAAGTCAAGATAATATACAAAATACTATAGCAAAATGATTATATTGCTCCCTTTGTTTTTAGTTCTGTACATATCATAAGCATTAAAAATATGTTTGTTAGCAACATACTTCATTAAGATGGAAAAAAAGATTTACTCAAATGTTCAAGAGAAGCATCAGGTTTTCTTTACCATTGCCACTGCAACTTTTGGGGTAAAATGATAGAAGTGAAGTACTTGTCTTTTTAGTCTCTTCCTATTTCTAGATTCTCCGGAGAAGAGTTGGAAACTTATATCTGATTGTAAGATTTAGCTACATGTCAACAAGAGATCAATGTCATTTGTATCGTTTTTACATAAAGATTTATATATGTAAATAGGTATTTATTTTATAAAAAAGGCAAGTTGTGATGCAGTAGTAAACGCTAAGTACTCATACTAACCTTTACATTTTGACTTAAAATATGATAAGCTCAATGTAAGTTAAAAATACTCGAAGTAATTCATCCTGAATTATCTCTTTACATTAGTCAAGACAATGTTCAGAATTTTTGTTTTTATATTGAAATTGAGAGAATGTTCAGAATTAAAAAGAAAAGTTTTTATAATGTTGGATTATTAAATGATGGCTCCCACATCTTATTCACTTCTACGAATTTTATTGATAAAGCAAGCAAAATCCCTATCTGACTGCATGTGGTAATGTGGTGAAGAGAGGGTAGTAATGGTGGTTGTGGTGGCAGATGGTGGTTGTACCAGTAGTGATAGTGGTGGAAGGATGATGATTGATGACAATAATGGTGGTGGTAAGGGGTGGAAACCGTGGAGCTGGTGATGATGTTAGCAAGTGGTTGTGTAGTCGTGGTGAAGAGGTGGTTTGATTGTAACAGTGGAAGGTGGTTGAGACTGGAGAGATGTTTGGAGCAGTGGTGGTGCCCACCGGACAAGAAACTGAAGTCAACACATGTAGTGGCGGTGGAGGGGTGGTGTCAACCATGGCGCCTTAGTGCAACTAAAGCTGTGTGAACACTTAATTGAGGGGACTGAAACCATGTAGTTGTCAACCATTGATGCCCGTATCTGTGCTGACATCACCGTACAGATGATGGCATCAACACATCCCCTCACCGTACAGATGATGCCCATATAGTGTTGTATTGGAGGCTCTTACACCAAGTTAAGGTTTGAAAGCTGATGTTGGGGTTTGATTCTTTTGAAGAAGGAAAAAGAGAGAAGAAATATATGAAACCAATTAAGGAGCTTAATAAGCTGCTCTTCCAGCTTAGTAGTTGTATTGTTATGTCATGAATTAGGGCAATTACCCAAATACTCTAGAACTAATGCACAAATAAGAACGGACGGAAGAACTAAATATCACCCTAGCTGTGATTTTGATTACCCCAAAATTAGAGGTTTGCAGCCAATGAGGAACCATGATTTGAGCCTTTATCTGGAAATATAGACTTTTGTTCTTAATTTTCTTAGTTCTCCCAACCTCTGTTATCCATTTTAGAGCTGAACTTTTGAATCTTAGTGGGTTCACTTTTTCTAGTTTTTTTTTTTTATGGATTAGCTGCTAAATAAATACATAACCCTAAGATAGTCAGTGAATTTAGCATGCATAATTTTGATTGTGGTCTAATGTATTTTTGTCGTTCAATAATGTATAATTTTTTGGTGTCTCTGTTTCAAGTTTTTATCGATTAGCAGTTTGCGTTGGAGTATAGTTGGTATTTAAATATATCAACGGCTTAAATTGTTAGCTTTCTTCGGGGCGTCTGTGTTTCTTTAGCTCAAGAATTTAATGATTATTCTGGACCTGCTTTTATAATCGTCAGGAAACTGCGGGTTAATATGTTTGGAGTCTGACAATGAGTCTGAAAATGGTTCTGGGAATGAAAATTGGAAGCAGAGTGATACTTCAGGTAGTACTTGTGATGTGGCAACAGATTCAGAGTTGAGTTCAAGTCTCGTTGGTTCTGAATCTTCCCCTGGTAAGTGTTGTCACGGCACTTTCGGCATGTTGTGGCCTAACTTTTATTGATGAATTTTTCACACAGTGGAACATACCCATCATTTGGAATCAGCTCTCGCCTCACTTATGTTTTTTTGTGCAAGTTACAGAAGAAAGCTTATTAGGACATGAGAACTTAACACAAATGTCTGTGGACCGTTCTCTTCAAATCTCTTCTGAAGATGGCAGCACCCAGGTATTTCCTCCTGGTGTGTGATGATAATTTGTTGTTATGTTAGTCTTATCTTCTTGCATACTGATAACAGAACTGTGATTGTGGCTGGATCAATGTCACAGATGAAGTTTGGTTTGAAATTAATGCAAACCAAAATCTAGAATGGATATGTTAGACAGAGAAATCCGTACAATTCGGGATACAAGGAGCTAGAGCTCTCAAAATATAGTTCTTCAAATATCAAAGCTACCAAGTAAGACACCTACACACCTATTAATAGACTCAAGACAATCCTACCACTAGATGATGCTAAAATGACACAAATACCCTGAATTCTACTGCATCAGAAATATCCAAAAAAAAAAATTGATGTTAATGAAGTTGTGCTGAAAATTTGAGTTAAGGGAATGTGAACATGTTAGGAATTGGGATAACGGAATTCAAAAGTGGCCTTTTGTAACTATGTTATGTAATTTTATTAAGCCAAGCCTTACGAGAGTAAACCTGTTTCTCTCCCCCTCTCCTCTCCTCTTCTCTGCAATGCATGTCTACCCATAACATACCAGATATCGGTACTTGGCATGGTACTTCAATATACGTGCCGGGAACATGAAAAACATACCGAAATTTTGTCTTATAACTTTTGCCGTACCCCGTAAGTACTGCAATATATATCAAGCAGTTCCTGTTACAAAAATGAAGTTAATTTGATTAGACTTCATGTTTCTATGCTTAGCATGAATGTAGGATAAAGATATCGGTCCATAGGTTCTCTAGTATGATGGCACTGACCTTTGATTTGCGCCTTAATGTTGGCGTTAACGGTTATTTGATGTTGGATTCTTAATTACTGAAGTCATTTAGTTGGTATCTCTATTTGACGTGCAATTATTACGTGTAATACATTGCTCTATATTATAGATACATTTGTTATAGCCATACCTTTGCCCTAAATTCTTTGGCTTTTGTCATACTAACGGTCCCGTATCGTACCTGCACCTGTACACATGCTTCTTCGATTATTAGTCTGAACCCTGTTGTAGTCTCATGTCTTAGTAAGTTCTAATAAAACCTAAGAACCTTCCTATGGCTTAGCTTTCAATCGAGCACTTATAACATGAACTTAGTGCATGTCTAGTCAAACTTTTCAGAGGCGAAAGCGCAAGGCGAGGCTGTTGACCTCTCATGAGGCGAGGTGTAAGCCTCAAGCGTTGATGCTTAGGCCTTGGGTGTTCTTACTTCTTATTTATAGAAAATAAAATTAATGTAAAAAGAGGTGATAGTTGTTGCGCTGTACAGAGGTGCCTCAAAAAAATAAGAAGATAGTAGGTAGAATTCACAAAAAAGCATGTTAAGGCATACAAAGTCATCTTTTAAAAGCACACTTAGTCTTGCAAAAGAGCGAAAACTCTTCGTGTTAGTATTAGCCCCAACAACTTATAATGAACTGAATCTTCACTTAAAAAAACAAAGAAAAGAACCAACTCTTCTGATGCATTCACTTCCGTAATTTAGGCAAGAAAGGTGTAAAAAGCTTGTGCCTCTATATGCCTTCAGCGGATGGTCAGACACCTTTGTGGACCTAAAAACCAATGCCCAGGAACACTTTTTCTGTGCCTCGTCTTGAGGCAACCCCTGGAATTGCCTTTGAAAACAGTCTGGTGATTCTAGCAACAAAATTTTCAAAGATCCTCACTTACAAGCAAGTTTGCCCATTTTCGTTTACTTATCTTAGGACATTTCTTCTACTCAGAAACTAAATCTGTAACTTGTAAGCTTCCCAAGCGCTGAGCTGTCCTCAAAATAGGTATGGACAGCATTTGTCCAAGTTCCCCAAAGCTGAAATGATAGAAAAAGTAGCATTCTAGAAAAAAGTAGCATTCTAGAGAGTGCAAAACAGAATCAGATTAATACATTGTAAAGTTGAGTAACTCCTTATGGATGACTATTTCTCTAGGGTTGATGTGTGAGACTAGTTTTTGGATTACCATTCTATGATCCCACAAAATAGACATATTGCAGGACACAATTCCCAGCAAATAGAGCTGTGGTTTTTGTCCTTATTACGATATTTTGGTATGTGAAGCATTGCTCTTACATATTTTATGTAATAATAATGTTTGTGTCCTGCATTATGGAAAAAGTTGTTCAGGTATTTGATTGAGTTTGTTTATCATCCTATGGCTGCTTTTTGTGTCATTTTGTTATGATTTCATTCTCGAGGCACTCCTATTTTCAGAGATTCTTTAATCAGAGTGTTAAAGAAAAAAACAGACTGTATTACCATTGTTCATATTTCGTATTTTGTTCTATTCATGTTTATATTGTGAGGAAATTGGTTTAGGCAAATGATGCTCCTGATGAAGAGATTGACAGACCGAATCCAGCGGAGAACATCTTGAAGCGGAAAAGTAGAAGTAAAGTCAATGCAAATAAGGAAAATGATGGCGATGACGGAAACAAAAAAAGGAAGAAAACCAAGGAAGAAAAAGAACAACTCAGAGAAGTTAGTCTTTTAATTGTTCAATTTGCATTTGGATTAACTAAGTTTTCAGTTGTTTATAAAGGATGCATACTATGTACAGAGAGAAAAGTTGCGAAAAGCAGCCATGAAGGCTGAGGCTGCAAGAGTTCGGTTGAAGGAAGAAAACAACCAACTCAGAGAAGTTAGTCTGTTATTTGTTCGTGAATTTGTATTGACTTAGTTTTCAGATGCTTAGACTTATGGATGCATACTATACAGAGAGAGAAATTGCAAAAAGAAGCCATGAAGGCAAAGGCTGAGGCTGAGCTCAACCGACTTCGGTTGAAGGAAGAAAAAAAAACAACTCAGAGAAGTTAGTTTTTAATTGTTCAATTTGCATTTGGATTTTCTTCGTTTCAGATGTTTAAAACATATGGATGTATACTATACAGAGAGAGAAGTTCCAAAAAGCAGCCATGAAGGCTGAGGCTGCAAGACTCCGGTTGAAGGGAGAAAAAGACCAACTCAGAGAAGTTAGTCTTTCAGTTGGTCGATTTGCTTGTGGAATAATATAGTTTTCAGATGTTAAACTTATGGATGTGTACTATACAGAGAGAGAAGTTGCAAAAAGAAGCCATGAAGGCTGAGGCTGAGCTCAAAAGAGTTCGGTTGAAGGAAGAAAAAAACCAACTCAAAGAAGTTAGTCTCGTACTTGTCCCATTTGCATTTGGGTTAACTGACTTTTCAGATGCTTAAACTTATTGATGTGTTCTATACAGACAGAGAAGTTGCAAAAAGCAGCCATGAAGGCTGAGGCTGCAGAGCTCAAAAAATTAGAAAAGGAAAAGCAAAAGTGGGAGAAGGGAAAGTTTGCTTTAAATTCCATTGTGGCCAATGTTGATGCTAAAGTAGTTGAACTGGGGTCAGTTGGAGGTAAGTCCATTCTAGAATATTTGTTCAGTTTGAAGTAGATTTATGCATGTCACTCCCACATTTGGTACTGTTCTGATTAAGTCTTTATTCCTTAGTTTAGGACACCTCCTTACAAGATTTGCGGAGAAAGGTCTTACATATCGGATAACTTCAAATCCAATTGAAAGATCTATAGTGTGGAATATGGCTGTTCCTGATCAGATTTCCAAGGTAACCAGCGCTTGAGGTTGTTTCCATGATTTGTGGAAGATCTGCAACATTTCTCATCATTTCATTGTATGCTGGTGCAATTTTCAACATAATCACCTTGCACCAAGAAAATTTTATCTTTTATCACTTCTTTGTGGGGGAGAGTGAACTCTATCATTGCTCCAGGGTTATATTACGACGTGCTCTCACCGTAAATGTAATAGAGCACTGGGAAAAGTCTCCATAGGAATTTCATAGAGAACTCAATTAAATGCTTCTCCTATGGTATTGAAAGGTCAATGACAAATGGAAGGCTCTTTAATATTGACCATAATCAATGAATGGGTTTTATGTGGTGGTGTGACTCTGCAGTGGTTGGCTCGCGGATGTACAGTGATTTGCTGTGGTGGTAGAAGTTTTGCGCAATGGTGGAGAAGACGTTAGTATTTGGTGGTTGTGGGAAGAAAATATGGGTGAGCATGTGCTACAGTGGTGGTCAGTGAAGTTGGAGATGGTGGGAAAGGGAGGCTAGGTTAGTTTGGGGAGGAAACATTGGGTATATGCAGTGGCGACTCCAGCAATTCCTGGACATGGGGTCATATACAAATATAAATATATAATATTATTTTGTAATAATTAACCACTTACCATCTACTTTGTAGAAGAGTAAAGTTGTAAATAATGTGTGTACGTGTATAGTTATACATACTGTCCATTTAGATTAATCTCGCTAATACGAAATTAGGAACCATAGGTTTTAGCTAAATGGATCCTAAATTAAGAACCTAGGCACCTAGCAATACGTTGAAAGGTTATATATTATGTCTTTTTACATAGAATTATATTGTTTCGGGATAGTTATTTGTCCAAATTAAAAACCATAAATTGTTAATATCCCTCTGAAGTTTACATGGTACCTTGTTTTGAGAGAGAGAGAGAGAGAGAGAGAGAGAGAGAGAGAGAGAGAGGGAGAGAGTCATTTGGTGCTAGCGTGTCTCATGGGTTCACTGCCCTTTTTTTTATTTATGGTATATCCACTATTGGTCCATCAAAAAAATAAAGCATGATAGTAGGAGATAATTTTTCTGCCGTGGGGTCAACTGACCACACAGGTTATACGCTAGCATCGCCATTGGGTATACGGAATGATACCACGTGGTTATAGTTTAGTTACCAACTGTCACAAAAGCTTAAGCATTATGAAATGGGCCAAATGATGTATATCATCAAGCTATTCAACAATGATGTCACCCACTAAAGAAAAATCTCATCCATAGCGGCAGAGCCCGGATTTTGATCCAAGGGGGCCAGCTTAATAAACTTTTTTTTTTCCGAATGTATATGTAATGACACGTCTCCTCAAGCACCACAACCAAAGACAATAAAATCGAGAATAGACCGCCACCAACTTAATATAAACAACAAACAATAGCTGATAAGTCAATCCCACCTCCTTAAATATTTACATAATTTTACAAATTCACTTTCCACATACCCCCTTCTCTTCTGCTTACCACTTTCTCTTCTTCTCGTTGTTTCCCATGTTTGACTCACCTCTCCTCTCCTCTCTGTTCTATCACAGTGAACCCTCCCCTGTCCAAGACTAACCACCCCCCCCCCCCCCCCCCCCCCCCCGCAATCTTTTTTTTTTTTTCTCTTTCTTTCTAAAGTCATTTCCTTCTTAGTTTGCATTTTTTTCTCCTTTTTCCCATTGACACGTACTGTAAGCAAAGTACTGAGCATACCTCACATGGACACTTGTTCCTTGATGGTATATTTTCAATTTTCTTCATTAGTTTTTCCTTTACCTTTTCTTTGAACACGAATATATCTTTATAAACACTAACCTTTCCCACATATTTCCGCGTGCACACTAGCACACTAAACTTTGGGTTTCTTTTCTTTTTTTTCAACTACATACCTAAAGTTTAGGGAGATCACTTACGACCCACATAAAACTAACTTTTCTTTATGTTTTACCTTTTCTTGTTTCGAACAAGAACCGAGTCTCACAATTATCCCATCGTTTAAGAATTTCGCCCTGAAATTCACTCACTTTGTTGAATCTATACCTCCTGAATGCTTATAAACGCAATTTGAAATTTTAGCTCATCTTAAACCAACATCAACAAACACATCCGAAATCCAAATAGTGAATTATGCACGATTGGGCACCGTGGGCCCATTCATGACAACATTGGGCACCTCGGGCCCAACTCTTTGCGTTTAACAACAATATATAGGCTCCTCGGGCCCTTACTCATCCTGTAACACAACATTTATTGACATCGGCACCTCGGGCCAAAATCTCATCACATTTTTAGACACCTCGGGTTCTTCGGGCCCTTACACTACAAATCCATCATACATGGGCGCCTCGGGCCGAAATCAACATGGGCACCTCAGCCCTAAAATCTCAACTGTAATGACTTGAATACTCAACCACCCTGAAATTAAAAAGAAACCACGTCAATATGTACGACACTAAAGCTACGCCACAATCAACGCATGTATATTACCTACCAAGATTATCCACCAATGACCAACCAAACAAAACATTAACCTTGGATCACGCCTCATACTGTTCCTATCAATACCACTACGAGATTCATACTTCCTACCTTTGTCAAACAAAAATAACAGAAGACTAGATATTACTGTCCATGACTCATAATCAACAAAATTGTACCCTTGTCCATGACTCCCAATCAGACTACCACACACTAATTTCCTTCAGTGACATAAAAGCAACCAAACAACAAAAGAGAAGAAAACAAATTATTCCAAATCATCAACTCACAGGTCACATACCAATTTCTAACACCCATGGATCCCATATAAGACCTACCGCTTGTGCTCTGATATCAACAGTAACGACCTGTCTCCTCAAGCACCACAACCAAAGACAATAAAATCGAGAATAGACCGCCACCAACTTAATATAAACAACAAACAATAGCTGATGCCTGATAAGTCATTCCCACTTCCTTAAATATTTACATAATTATACAAATACACTTTCCACACACCCCTTTCTCTTCTGCTTACCACTTCGTCTTCTTCTCGTTATTTCCCATGTCTGACTCACCTCTCCTGTCCTCTCTGTTCTATCACAATGAACCCTCCTCTGTCCAAGACTACCCCCCATCTTTTTTTTCCCCTTCCTTTCTAAAGTCTTTTCCCCAGTTTGCATGTTTTTCTCTTTTTTCCCATTAGACATGTACTGTAAGCAAAGCACCGAGCTCACCTCACATGGACACTTGTTCCTTGATGGTATATTTTCAATTTTCTTCATTTATTTCTCTTTCCTTTACCTTTTCTTTGAACACGAATGTATCTTTATAAACACTAACCTTTCCCGCATATTTCCACGTGCACACCAGCACACCAAACTTTGGTTTTCTTTTCTTTTTTTACAACTACATCCCTAAAGTTTAGGGAAATCACTTACAACCCACATAAAACTAACTTTTCTTTATGTTTTACCTTTTCTTGTTTCGATCAAGAATTGGGTCTCACAGTATACTTATTATATCATAAAGTTTTTGCTTCCAATACATTAAATTTGTTCATTGAAATGATTCTAGTGTAAAGCAGTTAAAGTATACCAATCATTTTGCTTTTTTCTTTAGGCTACTTCAATAGTCACATGTTTATTTTTTATTTATGAAAGAAAATGAGAAATGAGAATGTAAAATAACCGATTTTTTTACCATATCAAACCAAAATTAAGATTATAAGTACCTATACATGAATAATTATCGATAATGTTCAAAATTAGGTATATAAAAATAAAATTTTTGAAACTCGGGGCCGGGGAGCCGGGCCCTCCCGGGCCCCAACATAGCTCCGCCCCTGCTCGTCCAGTATTAGAGGTTCCTACGTGTTAGTGGCGGAACCCAATTGGTGTCCACCTAAACCCACTTGTTTTTTTAATTGGCAAGTGACACCATGTAAGATATAGTCTTGACTGTATAATTGACCCAAGAGAGAAAGTATATTTAAGAAAATATGAAATCTCGAAGTGTCCTGGTGTACCCGAGTTTGACAATTAGATGAGTTCAACATACACACATGCACCAGACACCTCACCTATTTCAATAGATACAGCATAGGAGCGAAAGTGGTGCAGAGTATCTTTGGAAGGATGTTCACCTTGTTGCTTATTTATTGCAGCTTTCCTCCAACACTGATGACATTCCGTATGTACTACTTGTCGTTGAAGCTGAGGAGTTTTGCAACCTTGTTATTAATGAAACTCTCATGCAACATGTTTCCTGTGTTCAAAGCCGTTATCCATCTCATACTATTTGCTATGTGACAAATAGGCTAATGGCATATATCAATAAAAGGTTTGACACCTACTCTTTAGTCTTTTTTTGTTCATTTATTCGAAGTTGTGATTCTGGCTGCTGCTTAAACTTAATATGTAATTTGATACGAATATACCAGTCTTGTACCATCCTTTTCTCGTTTATTACTTCCAGATTCTATTTTGAAGTTTTTAATTAAGCAAGCAAAATAAAAACCTAAAATGGTGAAGTTCAAATGTGTACACCCGCCTCAAGTTCTTCTTCTTCTTTTATTTTTTCATTTTTTTCCGTTTTTTCAAACGTAACTCACTGTCTTCTTTTCTCACCCATACATTGTATATTATGGGATTTCCAAATGGCTTGTTTCCTTTTTCTTAAAAGGGTAAAACGTATGGATTCTATGGAGTAAGTAGAGATGGTAAACAATTACTCCCTTCACCCCAAAGTGTTAGTCCCTTTATACACTTTTTTGCTGTCCCAACAAGATTTAATTGAAATCTTTTTTTTTTTTTATGCCAGCCCGAAGAAGCTGCTTGAAACTGTCCTTGAATTCCATCGTGGGCAAGTAGGGAGTCAACCTAAGGTTAGTTCAAAGTCCGAATGAAGGGAAAATCTTACATAAAGAGTCTCACCATCTATTCTAATGAATAGCCCATTCTCCAAGCTCGATCCCCTCGGGAACGAGAGTCGGGGAAAGAAACAGGCGACCTCTTCTAAAATCAATGACAAAATTACGAGTGTACTTTGTTACCCTTTGCTTTTAAGATTATTAACATTTTAAGATTATTAACAACAATAAGGCAACGATGATGATCCTTATACTTAAGGGTAATTAGGATATAGCAAAGTATAAAAAGTACAACGATAATGTTTCCTTTAACAAGTTCAAACTCCAAAATGTACCAACAATTGGGGACAGAGGGAGTATTATCTTTCAACTCTCGAATGCTAGTGTTCTTGTGGTGCACCAGCCTATAATGACATCTAACAACACTGATGAGTAGAAATATCATGTTTACCATTATTTGCTTGTGAGTCTGTGACTGATTGTATTGGGTCTGAAATTAACATTCCCTTGGGGCCATAATTATAAATGAGCACAAATTTACTGGAAATTTGAGTTTTCCCAAAATCTATGAAGTATCAACATCGTGGTTAACCAGCTCCATGATATAATGTGCAACTGTAATTAATTAATTTCCTTCTATGGGACTACTCTGAGATGGTATACTTGTCTTTGCTGAGTCAATGCAGCCTATCATGCTTTTGCTCCTTACCTACCATACTGTGCATCCACCACCCGGACACATGTTTGTTTGAGGGGCCAGGAAGAAAATATCTACTTGTTGGGTTCCATAGGTTGAATTATAACGTTTCAAGCTTGTCTGCCCGTGGCCTTGAACCTGGAGAATGGGGTGCTTAGGACGAGAGGTGCTAGGAGCCAGGTGGAAGTTGCTTGGAGTAGCTATAATGAGAATCAATTAGACCAGGGGTCTGCAATGGCCCTGCCTTTTTGTGGTTCCTCGTCCCAAAAAAATGATGCAAGAAAAGAAAATGATTGGTTGCCAGGAGATGTTTTACTTGTGTGATTTTTGTGGAGTCATAATGGCCCTTAGAAAACTCAATCGATGGCCGATTTACGCACCGTTTGTTGGTATGGTTTATTAATGCCCTCTAGTACGTTAGAAAATTCTCGTAAAAGTACCCATGCCCCTTGGGAAATTGGACACGCACTGTTAGTTGATATGGTATAATGAGCCATTTCTAAAGTGATCGGAGGAAACATCAACCATTTTTGTGGAGTCATAATGGCCCTTAGAAAATTTAATCAATATCCGAAAGACCGAATCACGCGCTGTCAGTTGATGTGTTATATTAACGACCTCTAATCCGTTATAAAATTCTTGTAACAATACCCATGCCCCTCCATTGCTGAGTTCTCAATGTTTACGAAAATACCACTAGTCACTGCTAGTGAGCCAACAACCCCATATCTTGCACAGTGCCTTAGCTCTTGTGCCCAACCCCACTGATGAGAGTTACAAGTAAGACCATAGTCAAACTTGCCGCTCGTGACAAATGCCTTGCATCCCAGTGCTGATTTGAAATGTTACTGTTCATCAAAGTCATCCTCTTCCTTGCAATCCTAAGTTGTGGAATGCAAAAATTTAGTTGGAGCAATCCTAAGTTGTGGAATGCAAAAATTTAGTTTGATATTGGCCTTGTGTTCTTTTTGGTTTCCATTCTTCAGGTTTTGGTTCCCTTGTATGTGTGGTTGTTGTTTCTGTGCCTAGAACAGTCTATTATGTATATACGTATATACAAGTTGCTTTTCTTGTGTATTAGCTCAACAGATGTATTTGATCAAGACCAGTACAGAAAAGATTCCAATTGTGGGGTCAAAGTTGGACCTGAGCTGGAGGGTGTTTTTTTCTCATCTTGCTGTTATTGCATGGATAATCTGATTCAGCTTTACTCTGAGTGGCTATTGTAGAACACAAATTCTATATGCCTGCTTCTATAAGTTTGTTTACTTAAGTTGTCTTCCCCTTAAAACAGATTTATAAAATATTTTTTCCATTGACCTGAGAAATAACCTGCTAGTTGAGAATCCTTAAGTCTTCCCATTAGAGTTCAACCTGAAGGCAATAGAGGTTAGATGAGTAATGATATCCAATCATAGGAGATGATTGATGAGTTGTGGTGTGGTTCAGAATTTAGTTGGGCAATTGTAGAATTCTTCATGCATTACATTGTGGCAGTTTTCCGCCCTGGAACATTCCCACCTATGAGAAGCTTGTGCAATGTCTTCCTGGTTTGTAGACACCAATTATAAAACGTGCGCCCATTGTTCTGTTCTACAAATCGTTCTAGGCGGCCGACTAGTCAACACCTTGGCGTTAGGCGTGGGTCCAAAGCCTAGAGAAAAATTGACCTAGGCGCCAACTAGTCAGCCTCTAGGCGGCAGGCGCTAGGCACCCCTCTGCCGCCTGACTTTTAGAACACTCTTTATGTTATGCCCATATGCCCATTCTCTTTATGTTATGGGAAAATATTTCATTTGTCAGGGAATGAAAATTAAACTACCTATAGAGAGTTCGTACAAGTAACTAAACAAAACAGTGGATTTTTTTGACAGATAGCTATTCATGTATGTTGGATTTGTACCACATCGGTTAATTAATAATTATCACCTTGAAAACTAGTATGTATGAGCTTGAGCGGCCTCTTCCCTCCTTGCCAATTGGTTTTGAGTTGGACGCTTTAACATGGTATCGGAGGTAGGTTTTCAAAGGCTTTTTCCCCTTTGTGCCATAGTTGCACTTTGTTTTGTTGTGATCTGTGTGTTCTGGGGCCTTTGTTGATCACTCCATGAACGAGTCAGGGGTCACACTAGTGGGGGAGTGTCGGAATTTGTACCACATTGGTTAATTATCACCTTGAAAACTAGTATATATGAGCCTGTGCGGCCTCTTCCCTTATTGCCAATTGGTTTTGAGTTGGATGCTTTAACAATGTGCGAATGTGTATTTATTGTAAAATTGGAATGGACAAACGTCTATTTATTGACCTCTTATTGCCCAACTAAGAGAAGAGAATCATTTGCTTTATTATCTTCCCCTTGCCTTTCTTTAATTCCTTTTCAAATTCAAGATGTCAGCATAGCGCTGGCATTGAAATGATGATATGTCAGAACCATCGAGTGGCTAAAGTTATTATTTTTACTGTTTTCTGAACTCTTGAAATTTGATTGCTAATTAGCAAAAGATGGGCAAAAGATAAGTTGTCCCCAGGAATTTTTGCAGTTACTCTCTCCCACATTTCTGGGTTGTCCCCACGGACGAAAACTTCAACACTAAACTTCCACTTCCCATGAAAAGGGTCATGGCTACTGAATGTACTCCATCTATATTTAATTCGTGATTATGTATACTGAAACCATTTTAAACTTGTAATTTGACATGCCATAGGGAACAAGAACAGTACAAGAACCCTGATAAGTGTAGCAGTTGGAGACGCCCCCCTGTTGAAGAGGTTTGGATAATTAATTTATTTTGAACAAATGTTTGAGAAATGCCTACTAGCTAGCTGTTACTGGATGAATGTTATATTCACATTTGTATTTACTCTGAAATGTGAAATTCATTTTTCTTGCAGGTGCTTGCGAAATTAACCACTCATTCTGGTAGGGTACATTCAAGGCAGTGCATAGACGAAGCTGAATTAGCTGAACATGTTGTTGGGTTGACTTGCAGCTTGGCCTCTTGCCGATTCAGGTACTACTGGTCAACTTTCAGCAATTTAAGGCTAAACTGTCCTTGCTGAGCGGAAAAAAAAAAGGGCTAAAATATCCTGGTGGAGCACAACTTTTCGACCTTTTCATTTCTTTTGGTAGATGAAAAATTAGATCTTCGTAGGTACATACATTCGTCCTCAGAGTAAAATTAGTGGTTGTTTTGAGGTCTCTTAGACAAAATGATGGAAGACTGGATATATGATGGTGGAACCATTTCTTAGCTGCTAAATTTACAAAATGAGTACGTTTTTTTTTGTGGTGATGGATATTTGTTTGTTTTAGGTCTTGTATTCAGTTTTTCTATTTCTCTCTGGATTCTCTTTCCGGTTATATTTGAACACTACAAGACTGGTTTTGGATGTTTCAGTCTAATAGGTCTTGGATTCAAGTCAAAGTATGTATTCAGTTTTGTGTTTGCTTCTCTGGATTCTACTCTATTCTGTTCAGTGTGCGTTTCCATGCTATGGTGTGGACTCAGTTACAGGTGTTGGATATAGGTATGTTTCGTCAAATTCATCTAACTCCCATGGCCAAGGACACGGGGATATGGCCAGATATTCAGATTTTTTTGTATCTGTTCTCTTTTCTGCGTAATGAAAGAGTTAATAGGGTAAACTCATATTCGTGGACTTACTTTCTACAGAAAGTTAAGCTATAGTTACTAGTACTACACACCGGACACAAAACCCATTCCCATACTCAAGTCCCAAGTGTCCAACATGTTACTTACAAGCAATTACAAAAGTCACGGGCAAGGGACGAACACATGTGAGGGATAGTTCTAGAGTTCGATACGTATTGGGCCCTGAAATTGAGAACTTAATTTTGGAGGAGTTATTCAATTAACTAACCTATTATTCGTCACGGAAATACCTACTGGGTGTTGCTGCATTTTTATCCTTCTATCATTCCTTTCCAATTCAGGTAAATTTTTGTCGAAGGCGAGGCTTAATTAATCAGTTTCTTCACCCATGCTTGTATCTATGTAAGACCAACACTAGATTACGGAACCATACCTGGCATAACAACAAAATCCTTAAGGGAGTTCAGCCTTAAAATAGTTGTACTTGTTCTCGTGTTGTTACTACCTTGACGCAGTGGAAGAGAAGCAGGGTTTTGTTGTTTCATGTTAAGCTTACGGATTTCATTCAACAGAAGCAACATAACAAATTCATATCCAGATATTTTATAGTTACATGTAGCCATGACTTCGTGTAACAGTACGATTTTCCCAATGTGGCCTGTTGGTCACGGGTTCGAGTCCCAGTGATAGCCTCTGCACTTTGGAGTAAGGGCTGCGTACATCCAACCCTTCTCCAGGGTCAGTAGCGGGAGCCTCGTGCACTGGGTGGCCCTTTTGTCTGGCCATGACCGAATGAAGAACACCTATCAATTTTTAACATGTTCTCTTTGTACCATGCTATTGCTCTTCTAATTTCCAATCTGCCCTCTCCTTTTCTTTTACTATTTGCATTGCAGAAAGAAGTTAACACGGTTATCTGTAAATGCTAATGGTTCCCTTATCCCCAAGGACTGCATCGACAAGGATCTATTCAAAAAGAACGCGTGGTGAGTACTTGCTTAGATATTAGTTCTTTAAGAACTTTATGCTTTACAAGCAACAACTTGTTGCTACAAAAGCTATGCAGAAATGTGGTACTGTGGTTATTATCACCACCTTTCACTTGAACGGCACCTTATCTGATTTTGCTGGATAGAGGACTTAGGCTTTGCCTTTATTGCTGAACATGTATGCTGTGCTTGGATGGTTATACTTATTTTTCTCTTTTCCTTAACTCTTGAGCTTTGTAAACTGATATTTGTGTTCCATTCCCCTACTTAACTCTTTCTCCCAGTTATATGGTGCTTGCACCTACTCGAGGGACAATGACATTTTTAATGAAGAAGTTCTCCCTTCAATTGCTCTTCATTTATGGAACAACTAGATGCTAAGGTATCCCACGTGAATGCAAGAGATAGGCATGATTCGGTGAGCTTTGACCTTGTTTGTATTAATATAGTGAACAATCGGCTGCCTTTTTCCGTTTTTCGGTTGCCATTGGTCAAGTGGTAAAAAACTTGGTGTACCATCCTTTAGGTTGTGGCGTTAGTGGGTTTGAGTTTGAGGATAGAAACTTTGCACAATTAATGACAAAAGGTTCGGTTTGTGCCGAATCTAGCCCTTCCAAACACCCATGAATGGTACTAACATGGTGTACGGTCTTTGTTTAAAGCTAATGTCTTGCTTCTTCCACCTGGAAGAACTGCAGTCATTTTGCTGGACTGAGCTGCCATAGAGGTTTGAGGTTTTCGTCGAAGATTCTGACCTTAAATTACATTACTAGCGAGTAAATTTAAATGTATCTGGCCATCATTTTCATGTCAAAATTCCCCACTCCACAGGAACATCAGTGCATATACATTTTAGGAACCTGAAGTAGGAAAAAATTAACATTTTGTTTCTTAGCTAAAAGAGTTGTCTTACTCGGTGCACAAGGCTCCACAATCGGGATAGCACCTGCCATCATGCAATGTCTCAACCTCTTACTCATTCTTCATTTAATTGCTGAACGAAAACCAGATACAAATCGAAGGATACAACCCCACATCACGATTTTCTGATATTGATACCCCAATTTTTTTCTCTTGAATTCTTTGTTCTTGGCAAAGAATGGAGCTTCGAGGCATTAAGAGAACATGGCTGGTTGGCCTGAGGGTTGTGACACTTAAATTGCCATTATGATGATCTTTGTCTGGTTGACATGAAAATTCGGCAAATTTGACATTCCCAAGGTCTGTCCTTGACCTGCTTACATTTATTGACTGTTGTTATTTGAATGAGATTTCTAATTTGTCACTGGAGAATGTGGTGTACTTATTTATAGTTCCGCTGAATTTGTTATCAACAAATTGTTGAAATTCTGTAGCTTCTGTGTTTGCACTTCAGTCAAGGATGTCTAAGCTGGCTATTGATAATAGCTGCACTATAATAGGATTGTAATAATTTTTGAGGGACAGAAAATTGGGTTCATCATGGGTTGACATTGGATGGGCTTTGATGCCTTAATCTATGACATTGTGGAGAATCATTTGTTCTTGATGTTGCTTTTATTCTTCAGGTTAAAAGCGCTGATTGCAATCCCAAAGGTACAACCACGATTCGCACTTGCTATCTGGAAGAAATACCCTACAATGAGATCCCTTCTGAATGTTTACATGGATCCAAACAAATCGGTGAGCGATATGACAGAACTGACTTCATTTATAATCCATTCATGTGTACGTAAAGAAACTTTGTCTACTGGTGATTGACATTAAAGTCTTTTTCCCATCGGTTAACATGATGCTATTTTAGCTATTTACCCAAAAATTATTCTATTTTAGAATGCATCACACGTGTCATTGTTGGGCTTGTAGTGTTCTAGTGTGCACAATCCTTTTTCCCTTTTTCTACTTTGAATGGTACTACTACAAGAAAAGAAAAAAAACAGTAGGATATGTACGCCAAAATATTGGAAAATTGCTACTTGACCTTGGTGTATGATATTATTTTGCTGAATATGAAGATGATTTGGTGGTTAATAATAGTAGTAAATGATACTTTGAATGTTCCATGGCATGAGGATGAATTTGTTTTACTATACTATTTCATGTTTCCTAATTTCAGAGAAGACTCATCTTGGCTCTATAAGCCCTTCCCTTGTTAAAAATTTGACATTTTAAAGTACTCAGAGCCTATTTCAGAAAGACCTATTTCAGAAAGACCAAGCATGATAACTTAAAAAGTAATGCCGGGTCGACTGCTTCTTTGGAAATTATCTTGACACTGCGATACGTTGACCTCTTGAGGTGTCGGTGCTTCATAGACGGTAATAATGATTAGCACTTTCTAGTTTCTCACTGGGATCATTTTTTTGAGATCGGCAGGTGCACGAGAAAGAATTTTTGCTCAAGGACTTAACAATAGAAGGACTACTTGGCGACGATAGAAGACTGGGCGAGGTTTGCTCGAAAAGAGTTTACAGAATATTGACCGCGCAATCCGGAAGTAGCAACACCGATGATGTCGAGGATGGTGCTGATTTCTTTAGCCGGACTTTGACGACTCCCTCATAGTTCTTAAAGTTCACCTTAAGTTAATATTGGAGAGCAGGTGAGTGAAGCTGCTGTATATACATTCCCTTTCTAATAGCCTTCTTCATCTGCCTGTGTTTATAGCTGTCCTTTTTGTAGCACTTGGGTTACGTGTATTCTGCCAAGGATTTCATAAGTGTTTGGAATCTGGATGATGTCAAGGGTCTGAAATGAAGAAGAAGACTGCTGAACTTATGTCCGGGTCCGTTTCGATGTCATTTTTGTTCTTCATGCTGATTCGTGTAGGGGTTTTTTTTTTTTTTGATATGCAAAAATGCCCCTCGGGCTGCTGATTTGTGTAGGTTGTTTCGGGATACTGTGGTGGTTGGCTCCTTACCAACTACTATTTCTGTCTTTTTTCCTGGCGCTTAATTAGTCAATCCATGGCGATGTTGCTCATCCTGTATCCTTACTAAGGTTTTTATACTTTTTAACTCTAGTGAATAAAAATTTTCCTTCATGAAAAAAAAAGCCCAGCAATATGGTGCGTGTTGTTTCCGTAGTTGTAGCTCCACACGTATATCTCGTGTGACCACTTTTTTGTCTTTTATGTGCAGTAATTGTTGATAGAGAGATCGAATATCTGTTTGAAACGAAACCAATCTTACCGTACATGAAATATATAATGCCCTGTTTGCTATCACTCATAAGTTGTGATGGATGATGTTGATTAATACTAGCCTCTGTATTAGTCTGGCGCCCAATCAAAAGGGCGCATAAGGTTCTCATAATGCAGACAGAATGAAGTGGATATTGGCTATTTGGCAAACAATTGGCCACTCTTTGTGGCTCTTTGATCGACAGCCGCTTAGATGATTATCTTTACATGATTACGTTGGATCATTCAACATAACCTTATCTTTCATGAAAAAATATTCCCTTTTCTTTGTCTCCCATCCCTTCATCGTAGTCATAATTAAGATCACTACTCACCCCCCAGTCCCCACCCCCTCTCTCTGGTTTTTGGGTTGCGGCTGCTGCACTGTACACCCACTGTTTCAGATAAGTCAGAGAAATTTTCCGGTGATGGTTGGGTATATTCCACGTGGTACCCGCTCGGCACATTCGGGCCGTTTAATACATTTTTGGATGGCTCAGATTGAAACTCTCTCCCCTCTCATCTCAGCACTTTCTCTCATTTTTTTCTCTTCAAATCGGAGCTTTTGGGTTGCGGCACCTGCACTGTACACCCACTGTTTCAGATAAGTCAAGAAATTTTTTGATGCCGGTCAAGTATATCCCACGTGATACTTGTTTGGCACATTTAGGCCGTTCAATACACTTTTGGACAGTTCGGATTGAAATTCTCTCTCTTCTCACCCCAACACTTTCTCTCCTTTTTTTCTCTCCAATTCCATCTAAAATACAATGAACGACTTGGATGCACCGAGCAGACATCACGTGGTGCACACCCGGCACTGCAAAATTTTCCCAGATAAGTCTGTGAACAGACAATGAAGAATGAGTGTTGTCTCATCCAGTTGTGCAATAAATGCAATCCAGCCAGCCAGCCAACTGACCTCATGATATCTGTAATGTGAACTCCCACTGGCCACTGCTGCTGCGACATTTCATCATGGATTGTCGAATTGTGCTATGTCCATTTGTAACAGCATCTTCATTGCTTTGCTATGTTGGCGATCAGCATTCCACACCCCAACTTACACACCCGAATATAAACACTCAATCTGAAACAGTGTTTAAATCTGAGAGAGAAAGTGTTACTCCCTCCGTCTCTTATTTTGAGTCCAGTATTCTATTTTGGGTTGTCCCTTAATAAGTATATATTTTGTAAAATTAGTGGGTAAAAGTTGGTACATTGTCTATTTTGTCCCTAAAAGTAGATTCCATTTTGAAAAGTAAGTGAGTAAAAGTGTAATGATGATGGGTAAGTAGGGAAAGTGGAGGAAAAAGATGATGTGAAATGTGCAATGATGCTGTCTTTTTAATAAGTTGGAGTTACAAAGTAGGACACTTAAAAAAAAGACGAAGGGAGTAGTTTAAAATTTGATTATCCAAAGTCTAAAATCTGAGAGAGAGTGTGGGCTCAGATTGAAACTCCAGTTGTTAGTTTTGGTTATTCAAAGTTTAAAATTTGATTTCTAAGGAGGTTGCTAAGTTTAATAATAGCATTGTGAGTCATATTTTGCACAAACATTATGAATTTTAAAAATCTAGCACTTTTGGTTATGCCATTGTGGATACTCTAAGGGCCTGTTTCACTTAAGATTTCTCCTTTGGTGATACACAATTTATGTTTTGGGTTTTCATGTATTGGGATGTTCTATAGAATCCACAATGCTATACTTGGGTAGTTATGTTAATATCAATTATTGACATCATAATCGTATACTATACTTTAAGATTAGGGAGGAGACGTGGTTGTATCATAATCATATATACACCATAATATCAATTATTGAATAGAAATCTACGAGTATTGAATATCAAGTGATGCGATGATAGTTCAGTAGTCTGGATTTTAAGATTCGAGAGGAGACTTGGTTATGTGAAAAAGTATTTGTGTCCTATTTTTAGGTATGCCTTGTTGTGCTAGTCTTCCTTATTAATGCTCCTTTATTTCCTCTTTTTTTAATGGTTTCACTTAACAAAAAAAAGAAAGTTGTTTTTCATTTCACTTATGACATAACTGGAGTGTACGGTGACATCAAATGATAGTCAAATGTGATCATTAGTAAAATTTACCCGTGTGGGATAAGTAGCAAAATCTTACCCAGTTACCCAAGTTTAAATTCACTTTTTTGTTTTTAACTTTGGGAAAGTAGTAACGATCTTTTTTTTTAAATTTTTTATTTTTCTTATATAAACTCCATGGGAGGGGCATTATTATTTCTAGACACACAAAAACAATGGGCTGTCTATGAATAGTTTTTCCTAGGTTTGAGTTGCTAATTTGAAAGAGCTGTGAATGTGATGTCGGCTTTTTTCTCCCCCAAAGGTGATGATAGGCTGATAGTGAAACACACAAGGCCCATAATATTAAAGCACAAAACCTCCCCACACTGCTTTTGCATAAAGTGGAGCTACCACTCGGCACTCACCACTTATGTTGTCTATCCAAAAAAGAAGTGTGGGACCTCACCACCTACAAGGCCTTAAACAAGTGTGGTGGGTTCTGCCACAGCGCCACCACTGAGCTAACTTTGGGGACTCTTCCCACCACTCGAAATGAAGCCATTTCCTCAACTACAAAAGAAAAGGAAAATGTAAAAGAAAGGGTAAGTTTCACTTGCACCTTTGAGATAATTTTCAATGGCAGATATCACATCCGCCTATGAAAAATGATAATAAATTTTCTATGGTTTCGATGTTTATTTCAGTTGCACTTCAACCAACAACTGTTCAACCGAACACTTGATGTAATCAGCCAAAGGTGGCTTATATTGGCAAATTCGCATTTCTATTACAAAATCAGTAGTTAAAAGTTCTCAATTCTCAAATTTTGGTTTTAGGTACATTTTTATTTTCAGAAAGGGTGAATTGTAAGATACAACTCGCTTCTGGCTCATCCCATTACGTGTTTGGAGAGACAATTTTCGATCTGGGTATCAATGAAGCGCACAACGAAATTTTAGGATTTATTGTCATTTCTCATACGTACAGATGGCAACGGTGCGGTTCGGGTTCGATCATTGGCAAAACCAAAACCAAAGCGACATATACCTGAAACCAATAACACAACGGAAACCAGTGGTCAAAATTTTTAATCGAGTTAAAGACGCAAAATATCCACACACAAAAAAACAAGCCAACAAACTAATACACCATATGTTTAAGGAAAATTTAAATAATTATCCTCTTTATCCATGCCATATAAGAATTCATTCCGTCCACTTTGCGTCCTTATGTTTTCATCCTTTCAATGCATAAATTATCATTATTACCCTTTTACTATGATATCCATAGATACATACATTTATTGTTTCCTAAATTAAGGGGATTGGGTTGAATATCAATCTCTGCAATTAAATGAGATATTGTAGGAGGATTTCAAATTTTCAAAATTTTAAATTATTGTAAATGATGTCTAAGCCAATTTCATGGTAACTAAACCACCTCTAATCCAATTTCATGGTAAATAAACCATTACAACGTGAAATATTTAGAACATAAACAAACAAACAATTAATTAATCATGAAATAGTTTCATGGTAAACGGTTCAAATAATTAACCATGAAATGATAGAAACATAGACAAACATATTTCATGGTAAATAAAGTAAATAATTTACTATGAATTAATAGAATAAAACTAAACAAAACCAAAATCGAAAAACCTAGATTGTAGCCTTCTGTCATTAACTCCGACAGCGACCACCACCGCAACCACGTCGTTCTTCTTCCACGGACTTCGCAACAATGGAGGCCGGACTAATATGGATTTTTGCCGTTTGGGGTGGATTTTCGCCAGACTAGTTTCATGGTAAATGGTCCAAATAATTAACCATAAAATAGTTTGATGTCCGGCAATGGATTGTGATGTCCGATGAGTGTTTTTGATGGTGATCGGCATGTTTTTGGGGAAATAAGCAAGTCGACTGAGTCTGAGATTTAGTATGGCGACGAAGAAGGTAATGATGGTGATCAACGACGATGAAAGTCAGTGGTGGGGGACAATTAATTGGATGACGGATAACGATAGGAATGGTGATCATCGAATGTGGACGGTTTTCAATTCCTTGTCTACTGATATGATATAGTGATATGGATAGCGTAAATTTGGAGATTTGATTTACCATTAATATCCTATAATTACGGACTAGGACGTCCATGTTTATGAGTTGGTCCCAAAAATCCCAGCCTTTATAGGCATTACGATTTAGTTCCAAAAACTGAAAATATATACGAACAAGGGCAAAGTTGGGTTTATTTGAATTTGGGAATGAAAACATTACCCCAAAAACAGGGAGGGATGATAACCTAAGTTGGAGTGCTCCCGAGGATGATTATATAAGTCTCCCGTATGTTTAAAGACAAATATTCATTCTCAAAATAACAAAAGAAGGGTATATATGGTGTATTTCAAGTATGTATAGGGGTATGTATAAGGGTATTTTTGTAATTATATTTTGGTTTGGTTACGGTTTTCGCTTTGGTAATTATATAAAACCGAAATTAGAATCAAACCGGCCTGCTTTCTAAATTAATAACCAAAACTACCGTTAAAAATTCGGTTAAAAATCGCACCAATTGATTCGATACGGTTCGATTAACCAATGATTTTGACGGATTGTCATCCCTCATGCGGAAAAAAGGGGTATCCGTCATCGGGAATAACCTCAAGTGGTGTCAAATTTGCCCAGAACGAAATGAAACCACCTCGATCAATGCATTGAATGATCATTGCCTCACCTCAACCACCCCACCATGCATTTTCAATCCACATCCCTCCTCTAGTCACTCATTATGTTAACCAAATGAGGCGGAGGCCCACCAAGCCTCCACGCTTAGTGGTGTGGCCCTGTCACATCGCGCCACCTAGCAAAGAAAAAACAATAGTACTATATATTGAATGAATAATAACATGGATAGTAAATTATTTTTTGATAAGTCGATTTTTGCTTACCTCGTCTAATTTTGCAGAGACCCTGAAATCAATGACCAGAACTCCAGTGGTCCCAATATTTAGAATATTTATCATGTATGATTCGAACATGGCAAAGGAGAAATTTTTGGGTGCCGAGCGGATACCAGGTTGCGGTATCCATCAGTGATCCACAGTCCAAATTTATTCCCTCTCTCTCCTCTTTTTCTCTGTCTAAAATATTCGGAACACTACACGGTACGGGTGTGCATCCGACACTTCCATTCATGGAGAGGGAAGTCCCATTCTAGCACCAGAAGAGCCATTTCAGAGGAAGAAAATACTTCCCCACTTGAGCCCTACTAACACATTTAATTTTAAGATAAATATCTGTAATTTCTAGCATTACAATATATATATCGGGGCGGTTCCGGAAACCCTTGAAAAAACCTCTAAAAAAACCTCCCTAAGTTCCCGATCGAATTTTGATGATCCGAGCCGCTCAATGTAATCAGAACGTGATTTTAAAGGGTACCCGTGAGAGAAAATCAGCAAAAAAAAAATGACCGGGAAGGGCTTTATGAGTATTTCTTTTACAAATATGGATCTATTCAAATTGGAACGAGCGAAATGAGTTTCATACTCCACTTTTTTATAAATTCACTCAAAAATTTATCTTTTAGTGCTTGTGTTGTGTATAGTTCCAATCACTAAAGCACAAATTTTGGGAGTGTGTTTGTAAAAAAAAGATGAAGTGCTAAAATCATTGCCGTTAGAATATTTCTCATTGGCATAAGATGATAGAAACAACTTAGCGTAACTTTCAAGCACTAAAGCACAAATTTTGAAGTGCGTTTATAAATTAAAAAAAGGTGAAGTGCTAAAATCACTGCTGTTAGAATATTTCTCATTGGCATAAGATGATAAAGACAACTCAACCACTCCATGTGTTTGGTAAAAAAAAAATTTAAGATGTACTGTTGGCTTGTGTAGTGCTGCTTCTAAAATAAAGCTCTCTTTTTAATGCAACATGCATCAAGGCAAGGCCATTGTGGTAATTCTGGCCTCTATTTATGTGTTACCCATCATCTTGCATAAATTCATGTCTACCCTGAGCTTGTATAGGGCTAGAGGGGTCGACAAATTTGGCTATGTCGTGCCAGACCGGTCTATTCACTTTCGTTCTCAAAGTGTCTTGCGCCGGACTTAGCTCGACTCGTTTATTTACTGTGTCATATCGTGTCTGGCAATATCAGAATAATCTAACTCGACTTGGCCCGTTGGCACACCACAAATTAACGTGTCCGGTACTACCAAACCTATTGCTGTGCCATGTCTGTGCTTAGTCGGACCCTAGAAAATCTAAACAAATGCTGCTAATATTTTTGTCAAAAAGTTGATCAAAGCTGAACTAAATTAACAAAACGAATATTAAACAGCAATTATTTCACTCTCACTATCATGGTTCTATACTTGTTTTACTGTTTTTAAATTGCACATCTTGAATCCCACGATGATAACGATGTAAAACAATCAATGTTCAAAATTATCCAAGTTATTCGATTGAATATTGTAAAAAACACATTCCATTTTCACGTAATCAAATTTTAACGTGTCTGTATAATTTATACATAAATCAAAAGAATGCATCCGTATCCGTATCTGTTTCCATGCTTGTTCTCGCGCTTTACTGTGTCCGTTCCACATGCTCCAAAACGACAGCATAACCTGACCCACTTTTTAAGTGTCTCTCCTTGCCATGGCTAACGTGGTGTTCCCATTTCGACACAACCCAATTTACACCTTTACGCATGGCCCGAAAAAGATAGGGCCCACCCTACACTTTTTTTTCATTTTTTTTGCCAGAAATTATATGTCATGTTGTAGTGCACGTTCAAGGTCTATGCACACCGCACTAACTAAAGTGCACCCCTTTATTTTTTTTTTTTTATAATCAGATGTTCGAACTATCTGACGGGCACGTCAACTATTTTTGAAATCCTGAAATTGACGGCCGGATAAACTTTCAGTGACTCCAAAACTTAAAATGTTTAGCCTTTATGAGATTTAAACTTGTGACTTTTCGGAAGACAATATTCTTTTTTAGTTACTTTCTTATACCCATCCAGCCAACCAGCCAGCCAAACCCATTGTGGTCCATAATTCCAACTATTTACGTTCTACTCCTATATATATATGTGATATATGCAAACTCTACTCTGTAAATATATTTGAATATTTTCCACTTAACAAAACAAACAAGCTGTTTTGGCTATGGAGAAGAGGAGCAGATCGTTTCCGGCAGATTCATTCCCATGTTCCTACACAGAAGCCCGGTTCGGGTTCGAGGACCGGGAGAAGTCTTACAGCTTTAACGGGCCGAACGATAACCCGGAGGTGAAGAGGAGGAAGAGGGTGGCTTCCTACAACATGTTCTCAATGGAAGGCAAGCTCAAGTCATCTCTTAGGAACAGCTTCAAGTGGATCAAGAGCAAGTTCACCGATGACTACTTCGATTCTTCGTCCTGATCATCGATGAGTACATAACAAGGACCCGGCTTCTCTGCTGTTCGAATCTGGACTACATAAAGCATCCAACTGCATTTCGGCCATTAAAGGACTCTTGTCAATCGGTCAGAGCCTCTTAACAAATCTAAGTTATTGAAAGTACTTTTATTTGGGCAATCGAAGTTGTACAAACATGCAGCTCTCTGTAGTCCAAGTCCAGATGGCAGGGAGGCCAAATTCTGTATACATATAGGTTGATCTCTTTCTCTCTCTCTCTCTCTCTCTCTCTCTCATGAAGGATGTATGTCTAGTGTGGCCATATTGTTGAGTTTTGTGTAGTCAAAGTTTAATTTTCGAGCGTGCTATAATTTATTTTTCAGTTGTGGCTAGCTAGCTAGTTCTTGGATTGGTTTAGGTGATCATGAGCTTGTTTTTTAGTTGTTGCACTTGTACGTAATAGGATTTTAGACTTTCATAGAATTGAGGTTCTCACTTTTGCTATATATATACACACACACGGCACTTCTAGGGAGGGTTGCCGCATGCTATTCGCGTGCGGACTTCTGATTCAACGGCTGAGATTAGAAGTCCGCTTGCTAATAGCGTGCAGGATCCCTCATTAGAAACCGACTAAGACTAATATATATGTGTGCAAATAATTGCTTATTATCGGAGAAAAACTATTGTCATGTGAAATGGTCTGTACACCTGAGTATCAAAAAAAGATAACAAATAAAAACAGTGTTCATGGTTAATTAGACATGAATTAGGTCATAATTTCGTCTATCCTTTTCTATTTATTCTTGGGATTATCTCAAATTAAAACACTGAATCATCTCCAGTACGAGGACTTAATTTCTTGGTATTTTTCTTTTTGTGTAATTATCGTTGTGGTTTTCATTACTTAATTAACCCCCTTTGTTTAAAGCTATACCCACTTTGTTTAGAATAGAGATCAGCTTTCTCTTTTCCTTCCCCAAAGTAGTCATGGTTTTTTTTTTGTTTGCTGTCGATGTTGTATACATCAGTTGAGACTAGCGGGGTGTTAGTGTTGGGTCACAGCCTGACCCCAATACACACCAAGCACAAGCACAAGCACAAGCACAAGCAAAAGAAAAGCAACTCCGAAAACTTACGTGGTTCGACCCCCGTGGGGAGAACTTGGAAGATGCTAACTGGGCTAGAGTCCCAAAAATAATCATGTAACTAAAACATCTATAGACAAGTATAGTCCCCTTTTTTGTTTCTCCACTCTCACAAGATTTTATCTCATTATAAGTGGGGTTTTTTGTCCGCCGACAAATAGGACATATTCAGTTTTAGAAAAAAAACAATAGGAATAAATTTGGGACTTGTTTGGATAGCTGATTCATCGGTCTGAAGGGGGACCTTTTCTGGTTAGACATAAATCGCTAAGATAGGAGCATTTACTTGTAAACTGGTCAGACATTTATTGTGGACACAAATGAGAATTAATAATACTACAATAAGTCTGTCCACACAGAAAATATGTACACAGATTTTATTGTGGGGTCCACCATGGGTCCTACACAAGCGATCCAAGCCGTTCATTAAATGAAAAACACTTTTTCAAGGGTCCTCATGAAAAATAAGCTCAATCTATTATCTATAGGTACTCGATTCCATTCATCTAACTTTTCATTATCTGAAAATCTGAATGAAAATTTAGATGATTGGATCGAACACCTATAGGTATTAGATTGAGCTGATTTTTCACTAGAACCCCTGAAATTTTTTTTTACATTTAATGAACGGAACAGATCATTTGTGTAGGATTCGTGATGGACCCCACAACAAAATCTGTGAGCAGATTGTCTGTGTGGTTAGCAGCGTTGATAATACTATGCCTGGTACTGACGCGAGAGGTATCAATAGTGTACAGATGAGGTCCACTCCGGAATCCCACACAATGATTTGAGCCGTTCATTAATTTTAAAATAATTTTGGGAAATGATTTTGTTACTATCTTTTTTATTAACGTCACTCTCCTGTAATAGTATTTTTGGTGCAAAAATACACTTACAGGAGAGTGACGTTAATAAAAAAAGAAGTGACAAAATCAGCGGCCATAATTTTCTAATGGCTTCAATAATTCAGCTCAATCAGATGAATGTAGCTGTTTGATCCATCGTTCCAATTTTTCATTCAGAATATTCAATATCGGTAAATTCTCGGTTGGTACCCATAGGTAGCAGTGTAAATGAGCCGAGCCGAGCTTCGGCGAGCTCGAGCTCGGCTCGTTTGCTTAACGAGCTAAAAACTAGAGCTCGACCTCAGCTCGAGCCTTAATGAGCCGAGCCGAGCTTCGGAGTGCTCGAGCTCGGCCCGTTTGCACACTTAACAAGCTAAAAACTCGAGCTCGAGCCTTATTGAACCGAGCCCTTAACGAGCCGAACTTAGTCATTTACTAAACGAGCCTCTTTAATCGAGTCGAGCCTCCCTTAACGGCCCGAGCTTTTGTCGAACGAGCCGAGCGGTTTAGTGAACGAGCCGAATACTTGAGTTCGAGCTCGGCTCGTTTACGAGCCGAGTCGAGCCAAGCCGAGCCGAGCTCACGAGCTACTCGGTTCATTTACAGCCCTACCGTACCCATAGGGAAGTTTGATAAGAATTACCATTCAGACACTCACAGCAGAGCCCTAGTGTAGTGAAGTTGGCAGTAGCTAGGGGGGAAATTTCAAAAAAGCCCCTGAACTTTTTGACAATTTGCAAAAAAACACCTGGACTTTGACTATTAACAAAAAACACCTGAACTTTCTGACAACTTGCAAAAAAAACACCTGGACTTTCACTATTAACAAAAAGACACCTAAACTTAGCATTTTGTTAACAATTAGACCCCTGTAGTCCAATTTTGTCAATTTGTAACAGATGGAGCTAATGGAAGGCGTTAATTTTTTTTTTTTACTTTTTACATTCAAAAATTACTTTTAACTCTTTCTTTTTTTATTGGTAAATATATATGCAATAAAGTTCTTTTTTTTCTTATTATTTATCGAAAATTACTTTAACCCTATTTTTTATTTTCAAATTTCCCCTTCCCTCGCCCCCCACCACCCCCCGGCTTCTCCCTTTTTTCCTTATTAGAATCGACTCCACACCACCAATTAACCCCACAACCAACCGCCAAAGCCTTAGCCACAATTTCAAATTTTCAAAAGTTCTTTTAACCTCCTCTTTGTAACCTTCTCTTTTTTTTACTACTTTTACTTCCAAAAATTACTTTTAACTCATTCTTTTTTTAGTCATAAATAAATATGCAATAAAGTTCTTTTTTCCTTACCCTTTTCCAAAAATTATTCACCCCCATTTTTTAACTATTTACGAAAATTATTTTAACACCCCCTGCTTCCCCGCACCCCGCCCCCCCTTTTTTTTGTTACTTTCAAATTTAACCCCACAACCAACTGATAGAGGAATTTTGGGTTTCTCCAAACTGGTCAAATTTAACCCCACAACCAACTGATAGAGGAATTTTGGGTTTCTCCAAACTGATCAGTTTGGAGAAACCCAAAATTCCTCTATCAGTTGGTTGTGGGGTTAAATTTGAAAGTAACAAAAAAAAAACGGGGTGGGTTGCGGGGAAGCAGGGGAGTGTTAAAATAATTTTCGTAAATAGTTAAAAAATGGGGGTGAATAATTTTTGGAAAAGAGTAAGGAAAAAAGAATTTTATTGCATATTTATTTATGACTAAAAAAAGAATGAGTTAAAAGTAATTTTTGGAAGTAAAAGTAGTAAAAAAAAGAAAAGGTTACAAAGAGGAGGTTAAAAGAACTTTTGAATTTTTGAAATTGTGGCTAAGGCTTTGGCGGTTAGTTGTGGGGTTAATTGGTGGTGTGGAGTCGATTCTAATAAGGAAAAAAGGGAGGAGCGGGGGGGGTGTGGGGTTGGGTGTTGTGGTGTGGTGTGGTGTGGGGAAGGGGAAATTTGGAAATAAAAAATAGGGTTAAAGTAATTTTCGATAAATAATAAGAAAAAAAAGAACTTTATTGCACATATATTTACCAATAAAAAAAGAAAGAGTTAAAAGTAATTTTTGAATGTAAAAAGTAAAAAAACAAAAAAAAAACAAAAAGTTAGCGCCTTCCGTTAGCTTCATCCGTTACAAATTGACAAAATTGGACTGCAGGGGGTCTAATTGTTAACGGAATGCTAAGTTTAGGTGTTTTTTTGTTAATAGTTAAAGTCCAGGTGTTTTTTTGCAAGTTGTCAGAAAGTTCAGGTGTTTTTTTGTTAATAGTGAAAGTCCAGGTGTTTTTTTGCAAATTGTCAGAAAGTTCAGGGGCTTTTTTGAAATGACAACCCTAAGGGTTCATTTTAAAATCATACAGTACCTTTAAACCATAGCTTTGTGTCCACAAGAACATTGATAGCTACGTACACCAAACCAACTACCAATTATAGAAGATTGTCAAAGCAATTGGTTGGAATAGTTTTGTGGTTGGAAACATGCAATCAATTTTGAAGGGTTCTCTCTGCTTAGTTTTCTTCTTCTGTAGCCCTATATATAAATGTATGTATCCGTGGAGTAAGCAAATATGGTACTGAGAAAAAAAACAAATAAGAGAAAGGAAAAAGAAAAAGAAAAAAAAGACAAAAAGGTAATGAGAATATGATCAATCTGGAAGATTGATCTCAATATTTCTTGAAGAACCATTTTATATACACGGTGTGTTCAATAGTATTTGTTTATCTTTTATGCAAGTTTATTCTATATTTATCTTAATTTATAACACGTTATCAGTTCTAACGAGAAAGTGTGTCGTACTAGAAGTTGTACCTCTAATACCAGAAGTATGTTAATTATCGGTAAAAGAGAAAATACATGAAGTATTCTATGCAAAGAGGAGGAAAAAAAAAAGGAATACCTGAAGTATGTTCATTAAAACATACTTTTTTCCGTTTTTAATAAAATTCATCTTTTCCCGATCAAAAAAAAACTACTGATAAGATATTTATTATTGATGTCAAAAGAAATAATTATCTATTTACAAACACATATAATCATATATAATTGCCTGACAACTTTTGTGTAATGGGCTATTTTTCCTTAGAGAATAAATTCTTTACACCGCCGGTGTAAACATTTGTTTCCTCCAAATCAATTTCATTGCGCCACGTTGCCATGTTTTATTAATTGGGACCACTGTTTTCACACGTGTCTCGATGCAATTGATTTGGAGGAAACAAATGTTTACACTGGCGGTGTAAAGAATTTATTCTCTTTTCGATATGTCAATCAGAATTAGTTATTTGCTTCAATCATGAAACAGTGTTCTGCTTCACTCAGAGGGGAAAAAGTCGCGCATATCTTTTTCATATATAATACTCCCTCCGTCCCTTTTTAATTGTCCTACTTCATAACTCCAACTTATTAAAAAGACATCATCATTATACCTTTCACATCAACTTTTTCCTCCACTTTCCATACTTACCCATCATCATTACACTTTTACTCACTAACTTTTCAAAATGGAATATACTTTTAGGGACAAAATAGACAATGCACCATCTTTTACCCACTAACTTTACAAAATGGACACTTATTAAGAGACAGCCCAAAATGAAATACTGGACTCTAATTAAGGAACGGAGGGAGTAACGTTGTAGTTATTACACTATTCTTCATAAGTTCTTAAGAAATCATTATTCAGTTCACATGTTTGAATTATTTTATTTTTGATTCCCATATATACTTTATTACTAGTTCTTAGTCTCTGTCATTATAGTTGGACATGAATTGTTTAGCTGCTTGTCTCTTATTAAATGCTTATCTAAAGTAAAGTTTGCTGTTTTATAGAATCTGTCGAACATCGAAAATCTAGAAATTTACTGCTCTAAATATTTAAGAGAGGAACTACCTACTTTGGGTTCAGGATTTTGAAATTCATCTAGATGGTATGAATCTCGGTCATACGCTTGAAGAGAACATATCCGTCGCCATATCCACGAGGATTTGAAATCCTAGTATCTTACGGTTAGAGACCCAAAAATTTTATGGAACAATTTGAAAGATCAATTTGGACATTCCAAAGGCACGTTTTGATTGGAGGCACATAAGATTGCAAGATTTTCCAACAGCTCAGGAATATTACGGAAATGCTAAGAGTACATATGAAAGAGTGTACATCGCCGTGTAGGGCCCACTACGGTCCCACACGAATGATCCGGTCCATTAATAAATTTTAAAATATTTTTTTGAGATCCTTGCAAAAAAATCAGCTCAATTGAATATATGTAAGTACTTGATCCAATCTTCTAACTTTTCATTGTATAACTTTTGAATGAAAAGTTAGAAGATCGGAAATACTTGCACATATGAGCTGATTTTTTGCACCGGCACTAGTAAAAATATTTAAAATTTATCAACGGACCGGATCATTTGTGTGAGATCCGTAGTGGGCGCTACACGACGATGTATACCCTTTTATTTGTACCAATAGCAAGACTGGAAATATTATTCTACTTTATTAAAAATCGTTTCAACATTAAGATTGTGTGGTGATACAATCAATGAACAAGATTTGTTAGGAAAAACTTATTCCACTATTACTCTTCAACAACAATACATAAGAAGTGGTTTAGATATTTTTTTGAGCTAATTAATTACTTGTTAAGTTGCAGAATAGAGAAATTGAGTCCCTTAATGACATACTAAAGTTGTGTTGTAAATTTGTAATGTCTGTCATATATAACCTCGGACCATGATAGACCCTACACGTAGTGAGAGATGGACATGAGGTGCTTCACAATGAGTGGGCGGTGAGATTGGTTCTCAAAAGTAGTTGCGCGTAAGCTGATCCAGACACTTGAGTTATCAAAAAAACAGTCTAACTCCGTTTAAGAGAGTGATTTGGCGAACTAGTGACGCATACTATATGCAGGCCAAAACATAATAGAATTAACGCAAGTATCGTGACAAAGCTCGAGCAGTTTTGGGTAGTTGAGATTTGGTCATTCAAAAAGAACAATTAAGCTGAAGTTCAGCTGATGTTTAGATGACAAAATGAAAGAAACGTCACATTGCAGAGGATAAACCAAATGTTGAGCTGTTTCAGCTTTTCTACCAAAGCATGTAGGTGGATTAATTTGGAGCAATTAGACTTCAAAACGCGATTCACAAATAATAAAGCAATTGAGCACCACGACTTTTACTACTTCAGAAATCTTTGAAACTGGATATGAGCATGATTTCTGCTTCGACAATTACCACACCATTCACCATGAATCCCTTTGACGCGTCATTGAGCTCATTCAAGGCCATGAAAGCTGCATAACCCCAACTCTCAGCCGACGATTCACAAAACCACTGACCAACTGCCAAAAGAACGAATATCCACAGTTAAAGAAACTTATCAATTGGATAAAAAAATAAAAATACAAAAATTGAGTTCAAGTCTATTAAGCATGGATTGTTGAGTGAGTCACCTTTCCTCTCAATATGATTGCCACGGACCTCATCCTTCATCCGCAGCTTAAATTCAGCGTACATTTTCCTATGCAAAGGAAGATTTTTGCAATCTGCTAACCTCAGAAAGAGAGAGACACTTTTGCCTTTCGAAGATAATGAATTTCCTTTGGGATAAATCTCTAGCTTCCTGCAGCATGGATCAAAGAAACAAGTTTCATAACATAGGTTCCCAATTCTGCTACGCTGAGACTAATAGTGACGTCAACAGCTTTGAATAGCCAATATTACCATTTGTGTCCTCCAACGACAAACTCTTCATATATAAGTTTATCCTGATCTGTCGCTGAAAAACTGTCAATTCTCCATATGTAAATGTTATGCGCGAGATTCTTCAACATTGAAGCAGACTCGCCTTTGCCAGCATATTTTATCACAAAAACCTCGGCTCCAAATACACAGCAGTCATCAACCAAATATCCATTGGAAGCATCATTAAAAGTGCCCAGGGAAAGGAATTGATCAAAACCGCATTCTGTTTTCAGCCTATGAAATTGCCTAATTCCCCCTTCGGCATCTGCAAAAAGTATGGAATCCATGACTAATGAAAGTACACAATTATTTACTTCATAGGTAGCTAGTTTACCTTGGATGGTTAAATATTTATCTCGGACTTGATCAAACACGAACAACTTGAAGCTGACATTAACCTCCCAACCAGGTGGAAGGGTTTCTGTATCTGCTATTGCCAAGTAACAAGAAAGGTGACCTTTCACATTTCCATTTGGGTATATGCAAAGTTTCCTGAGACACAAATGAATCATCGATATGCATAACGTGACAGTGAAAGAAGATTGGGAGATGAGAGTGCATTTGAACACACCATTTGTAGCCACCAGCTTCAAATACTCCGGACTCATAATTTCCAATTTTAGTTTCGCGGAATATGGAGAAGGATGTCAATTTAAGGGTGTAGTGAGCGGGGGGACATCTCTTAGCGATCTCATAGTTCGTGCATGAACTGAAACCATGAAAACAAAACCAACTATTCTACTATTAGACGTAGTTTTCAGTATTCTCAAGCATGCATATATGCTTGTGTAAAGTATGATCGAGACAGAGAGAAAGAGCAGAAAAAAATGTAAGATCATACCAATGGCATTGTCTATGTTCCCTTTCTTGCTGTTCGTTGCTCCCATGGTTTCTGCTGTGATAAGAAATGGGACACAAGTCATTTCTAACGCACAAATCGGTTTGAAAAATTGTATTGCGAGGGCAAGGTCAAACCCGCATGGACTTTTGATTTTCTAGAGGAAAACTAACCAACCTAAATTGATTGGAGCCTAACCTAGCTCGTTGAGGAAAAATAGTGATTCATTCTTAACTTGAAAATCGAATAAATAGTGATAAAGGAAATAATAAAACTGTGGCAGAAAAGTAGGTATAGAGTGCGGGTAAAAATAACGAAGGTTTGAAAATCCACCCCCATCAATATTTATCAACTAATTAATCTCATGCAATTATTTTGCCTATGATTCTACATAGTGATTTTTAAAGGTCAATCATTGTGGATAGTATTATGCTAAGCACTTTTTATTATAACAAAAACTAGCGTTGTGGCCCTTTGATGGGCGGGATAATAAAACAATTTGCACGGGTCGATACTTTGTAGTGAATGTTGGGAAACCGAATCCCCAAGACCCAGTAATGACGCGTACAGATTAGACAACAAAAATAAAAACCCTACAAGGCGGAATTAGGGTTTTACCACAACTCCCTGCGACACGAACGCTGGTTGAACTTGTTATAGCACGCCTTGCTATAAACCACGTATACTGCTCGATCGTACCTTACGATCTTCTATCGTATTCCCTGCACGTCTAGAACACGAACTGAGTGTGGACTCTTTCGCGATCTGTTTGCTCTCTCTAAGTCTGCCTCTATTTCGTGAATAATAGAAAAACGTTAATGTGACCTGGAGAGCATAACGTGTATATATAGGGCTACGATAGGGACCTAAGGAGTAATAAGTCTGGGCTCCCAGTGTAAATAAGAAAATCTAATCCCACCAGGATTCTACTTCTTATTTCACTAATTATAATTCACCCCACTACAGAATTATAATTGCACTCCCGTCCTTATCTCAATTATATTACGAGCTCCATGATATTAAATACTTATTAATCTCCCCACGTTAAGATTACAGATACCCGTTGATTAAAATAAATTACTAACAATCTCCCACTTAATCAACATCTTAACTTGAGACTATCCGCTTAACTTATTCGATATGTCGGATACAAATATCCACCTGCAGGGTTTAACATAATCGAAACTTATAAGCTTACTCAAGGGGTATCATCAATCCCTATTGGGACGTGGATTCCATTGATAATTAATAGTTGTCATATACATAATGTTGCGACCCAATCCACCGAGACTATTGACCGTATAAAGATCTCACTCTTTAATGAATCAAAGTCAACAACTGATTGGAACACCAACATATGATCTCTAGTTCTTTTCAGATACTTGAGTATATGTTTCACTGCAGTCCAACACTCTTACACTGGATTACACTGAAATCTACTAACCAACCCAGATCGATTTCGTACTTAACTCATTGCAGTCTGAGAGTTTTAAGCAGTTTCGCCTGACTTATTCTATGAACAAAATGCATTTATCTTTGGCGGAACTTCTTAAGGAACTCCAAGCAGCTGAGGGTCTTTTGGTTGTGAAGAAACCACCATCAGTGTTAGTGGCAGAGAAGGCTTCTACTTCTAAGCCGAAAGGCCAAAAGAAGCAGAACAAATCTCAGAAAAAGGTTGTGGAGGCAGTTCATGCGCCTCAAGGTGGAGTGAAAAAGCCTGCGGGTAAGTGTTTTCACTGCAAGCAGAAAGGACACTGGAAGAAGGAATGTCCAATTTTTCTCAATAAAGTGAACAAACAAGGTAAATCTTTTTCACTAGTTGTTGAATCATGTTTAGCGGTGTTATCTACCAGTACCTGGTGTGTAGATACAGGAGCCACTAATCATGTTTGCAATTCATTGCAGGGGTTCCAGGAAACCAGAAGACTTAGTGATGGGGAGATTTATCTACATATGGGGAATGCTACGAGAGTGGCAGCAGTTGCAGTAGGAAATGTGTTTTTAAATTTTAATAGTAATAGGATTTTAATTTTGAGAGATTGTCTTTATGTTCCAACTATTAGAAGAAACTTAGTTTCAGTTTCTAAGTTAATAAAGGATGGATATTTGGTTTATTTTAGTGACTCTATAGTTATTAAGTTAAATAAACGTTTTATCTGTTCTGGTTCATTGGTGGATGATCTCTACATTATTAATCCTATATTTCCTACAGTGCAACTGCATGAATTGAATAACACTAATAATTTACCATGTAAGAGAAAAGAGCCTTCCAAATTGAACCAAACGTATCTTTGGCACTTACGTCTTGGTCATATTAATCTGAATAGGATTTCTAGACTGGTTAGAGATGGACCTTTAGGTTCATTAGAAGTTGAGGAACTTCCAGTCTGTGAATCCTGTTTAGAAGGTAAGATGACCAAAAGGCCTTTTTCAGCAAAAGGATATAGAGCCAAAGAGCCGTTGGAATTGGTTCACTCTGATTTGTGTGGGCCTATGAATATCCAAGCTAGAGGTGGTTTTGAGTACTTTGTCACTTTTATTGACGATTACTCAAGGTATGGATACATTTACTTGATGCGCCGTAAGTCCGAATGCTTTGAGAAATTCAGGGAGTATGATTTTATACATCAATCCTATGCCTCCTTTACAGAGTTCACATAAACTGGATTAGAAATACATACTGCATGACTTGTAATCTTACAACAGTTCTACATATCAAATAATGATACAACTGGAGAAACAAAGATTACACAAAAAACCTTAAGCCTCCCACATACCGGAGTTCACAAACTACTTTTAATATTACAACCACGAAAAATAATCGTGGCTCCCAAATATAAAAGCAGTAACCACGTATGCAAAAACGTGGGATCCAATCACACAAACATACATGCATGACCATAATAGTGGGATAAGATTTTCTGCAAAACAGACGTTAGTAAAACTGAACCCTGCAAAACCGGTTACCACAGTTTCATACTATGCGATCTACGGACAACATGGCCTGTTTAATCCATACGCGCGATTACAGCCGGCTCTGATACCACTGTTGGGAAACCGAATCCCCAAGACCCAGTAATGACGCGTACAGATTAGACAACAAAAATAAAAACCCTACAAGGCGGAATTAGGGTTTTACCACAACTCCCTGCGACACGAACGCTGGTTGAACTTGTTATAGCACGCCTTGCTATAAACCACGTATACTGCTCGATCGTACCTTACGATTTTCTATCGTATTCCCTGCACGTCTAGAACACGAACTGAGTGTGGACTCTTTCGCGATCTATTTGCTCTCTCTAAGTCTGCCTCTATTTCGTGAATAATAGAAAAACGTTAATGTGACCTGGAGAGCATAACGTGTATATATAGGGCTACGATAGGGACCTAAGGAGTAATAAGTCTGGGCTCCCAGTGTAAATAAGAAAATCTAATCCCACCAGGATTCTACTTCTTATTTCACTAATTATAATTCACCCCACTACAGAATTATAATTGCACTCCCGTCCTTATCTCAATTATATTACGAGCTCCATGATATTAAATACTTATTAATCTCTCCACGTTAAGATTACAGATACCCGTTGATTAAAATAAATTACTAACAGTGAAAACCACACAAATGTGTGGTGAAGAGATAAGTTAGGCCACCACATAAAAATGTCACTGGAATGGAGGTTTGAAGGATTGGTAAGCATAAACATATTCCTATAGGATATTGATAGATAGATAGATAGATATGTTCTTCCTCTACCTTTATTTTAAAGATCAAATCATAAACTTTATCCGTAAAAGCAAAACACATTAGATACCCATTACTTAAATATTAGTAGTAACTTTAATAAATCAAGCATTCGATGAATAAGATAATACCAAATCAGGGGGAAAAAAAACCTTTTGTGATTGAATCCATATCAAAGAGTTTAACGCATATAAATTTTGTGAGCTAGAATAAAGAACATTAATAAAGTTCATGGGGCCGGGCTTCATCCTTAATCCGAATTAATATGTGGCAGGCCGAAATAATGGTTCGCGTCTATGCCGAGAGAGCGACCGAACCTTCCGCGGAGGACTCATTTGGGTCCAAACTTTGACATGGGCTCGGCTCGGCAATTACCAGTACTCGGCGGAAGGTCCACTGAAGTCAGGAGGAATCGCCAATTGGGCATGCCGACCCTTTGACGGTCGGACATCACGTTCGGTCTTGAACAGACAATTGGGACCTTGCCGCCAGCTCACCCATGTGAGAACAACCACCTTAGCCATGCCCATGTCCGAGCGGTCATGTACTTGGATATGGGTAAAGGCACGCCATGCCAGCTCACCCCCTAAGCGGTTACAATACCCTAATCGATCTGACGATGGGGTGATGTCAGCCGACTCGTGACATGCACATGTACAGTCTTGGAGGCCAAGCTAAGTAGAGCTCTATAAATATCCTTTGATATATAGCAACCCTAGAGAGATACTTTGTCTTCAACACTCAAACCCTAGTCTTTAGCTTTCCACTTATCCTTGCATCGGAGGGTCATTTAGGAGATCCTCCAATATGGTCTTTAGTCGTGCTTCCTTGTGCAGGCTAGGTGAAAGCTAAGAGCCACTCTCATCCCAACCGTGGTCCCAGAGGAAACGAACCAGATTCATCGGAGCCCCATAGTTTAGCCACTCATGAAGTATAAATATATGATGATGTAATACTAAGTTTACAAACGAGCAAGTTATTTTTTGAATTAAAGGTGATATATTGTGAGAGAATAATGTGTCTCGTAAAACAAAAAAATACTTAAAAAATAAGAACCTTAGTGAAACGACGCCTAAGAATTTCTTTTCTTGATCGTTGTTCTTCTTTTTCCTGCCGCGGCTTCGTACCCCCGTTGTTCCTCTGAATCTCTGATGCGTGCTTTAAAGATGTGCCTCGGAAGCAAGCCCTTTCCATTTTAGTGTAGTACTGAGCCTTAGAGTCCTAGTCCTAAGAGGGAAAGAGTTCTTTCCCACGTAAAATTCCACTGGATCCTCTGCTGCTTTCAATTTCACTGTAGGGAAATTCCTATGTAGTAACTGACAACTCGTGCGTCATTTTGGCCTTAAGATTGCATAAAAATTTTGACAAACAAAAATAAATGGGAAAATGACGGCCCAAAACGTGTTTTGATAATTAATATTCGCCAAGAACATGCTGAGAACATTTATTAATGTTGAAAATATCTTTGTCGGTTATTAATTATCAAAACACGTCTTCGGCCGTCATTTTCCCAAAATAAATCTCACACAATCTAATAGCCCAAACTATACTGGTACAGAAGTACACCTTTTTCTCAGTACCAACAAGTCTACAACCACAAATAAACAAACAAATACATACACACCCATACTCACAATAGAGGTGGAGCCCACACATTGTGAGCGTGGGTAATTGTAGAATAGTTTTTATTTTTTTATATCCGGATGTCCGGGCCAGCTTACACATCCCTCGACTAATTTTGGGGTCCTGAAAATAATGATTGGGCATAATCTCCAGTGACCTCAAGGTTTGAAATATTTGGCTTTCGTGAAAATAGAACCTGTGACCTCAAGAAAGAACACTTATTACTTTCTTATACCTACTTGGCCAAACCCCCTGAAATTGGTTGTAGAATAGCTCCTCAAATCTTCCAAGCAACTAAGTTGTAGTAGAATAGTTGCTCGGAGGATTGAAGTGCTCTTCACCGGGGAAAGTGGGAAACTACAACGACAAAGTCTAACAAGTCAATGGCAATCATATCATTTAATAAAGCCTAACAACACTTACAAATTAAAAAGAATCCATAAAAAATGCGACGAGAAGAAACTAATGGTCAGCCCAATCAACAAGATAGACAAATTACATCAAAACGATATCTAATTTCAATCATCAAGACATAAGCACAAACTGCATATCTATACAAAAATTAAGAATAAAGATACTTTTAGTAGAGGTCTTTTAATTAGGAAATCTATTTAATTAGATGTATAGGGCTATCGGCTTTTTCGATTTGGAGCTACTGTGGTATTTGTATTGCCAGCTGGTTCCAGTGCCGTTTATCCATCTTGGGGACTACTTCAGCAGTGCCAGTGTATAAATATGTACGTTTTGTTGGACTCTACTTGTACATACTTCACAGAGGACGGTGCCAGGGATGGAGCCAAGGAAGGGCAGTAGGGGTGGTCGCCTCTGCAAGAAGAAAAAGAAACACTACTATTATATGTAAATAAAAAAATTCCTATGAAAGTATATAAGCTCGCCCCTGTATAGAATTTTGAAAAAAAATTATAATAATAACCTTTGAAATACAAGGATACTAACATTAATTACTAAATGCTAAGAGCTCAAGGCTAAAATATAACAAAAAATAGAACAATAGGGTTAATATTGTGAATATTCAAATAATAAACTTCCACCTTTTGTTAGATGGGTTTAGTGTTTTATAATTTTATTTCTTTTTGTCCTAAAATCTCAATGGCACACCAAATCCTCTCTCTCTCTCTCTCTCTCTCTCTCTCTCTCTCTCTCTCTCTCTCTCGGCACAAACATCCCCAATTGTTAAGACTTCAAAGGCAATTTCGAGAAAATAGCGACGGATTAGAAGAGATTTTGGAAATCCTAAGTAATTTTGGTGAAATTTAAGTTATAGATATGTCTTTCCCTAATTGTTGTTCTAGCCTTCTACTAATTTTTTATTTTTGACTGGTAAAATCAAGTAACATGAAAGCTCATGTACCGAATTCGTCAAGTTGTGATGAATGAAAAATAGAAGATGAACAATAAAGAAAAACAAGACACATACATCAAGATCGATCCCATTAGTTAAACTGATGGGAATGACTTCGGTGTCCCGGTCATTTTTGGGACACCGTAACTTTTTGCATAACAAAATCATTATGAGCATAACCAAAACTCATTATAAGCACAACAAAACTATAACACGGCATAACTTGTTTGTTATGCCTTGTTTGAATTTTATGTCTTTGTTGGTTTTTTGGATATTTCTTAGTTATGCCTTGTTAGGGTTTTATTATGCTTGTAATGGGTTTTATTTGTGCTCATAATGGTGAAATTATGCCAAAAATTATGGTGTCTCCAAAATCATCAGGGACACCATAACATCATCCTAAACTGATTTATGTATTTATGTTATTTTGAGTTTTAATGTATTTACATGATTATGCATGTGTATTTACATTTTTTCCTCACATGCACGGTTGCCCCTACGTGATGAAATTCCTGACTCCATCCCTGGACGTTGCGTGATTGCGTTGACATTGCGCGATTGTTTCGACTTCTCTACCTTAATTTTGCGGGTTTTACAACAAGTATGTGAATTTTAAGATCGAGGAATGACCCAGTGGATGAGGCGCACTGTCACTCAACATGATTCTTCTGTACGAGGGGTGATCAACCCTCAACAAAAGGTACACAACGCCATGTTCCCGGAACCTAGTTTCTCTTCTTTTCCTTCCTTCACTCAGTCTGACTTACTCATTGAAGGAGCAAGTCTTCCGGCCAAATCCCGGCTGGGGTCGCCTTACGTACGTTCTTTCAATCTTGCAATTGCTCTTGCAGGCCAGAACCCAGTCCAGTTACAATTTTACGAGGCTTGCTTGCTTTCGCATGGTGAAAATTAAACCTGCCCACCACATTCCTTTTAACTTGAGCATCAGGTTTGAAATGCAATGACTAATTAATTATCCTTCCTTCACCAAATACGCGCGTTTCAACTGATATGACCCGGCCAGCCGGAGATTGTTACTAAACAGCTCAAACTTGTCGATTATTCAGCTTCATATATCGATTAATTTAAAAATAAAGAACCTGGCTCAATGCAAGATTCGGCATTAGAGCCTTTGTTTCAATTGTGAAATCATGTTTAGAGATATCAAAAGTATATTGAAAGGAATAGTAAAATTGTATGTAGTAAGGTTCAATCAACTAACATCAAGTGCGTAGAAAACTGAATAACGATACCTAATGCCGACACCTAACGTCAAAGGTAGATTCCATTGAGAAAAATGTTCAGTATCATTTATCATAAACGTCAAACAAATCAAGTTAATTTACTGGATCTTAAAAAGATGTTGAAACATATAAAAGATCAACCATTGGGAAACGCAAGCATGTAACATTATCGGCTCGTGCAACATCTAACTAGCCGCATAATGTGACGAACATCTACCATCTTCTTTTAAGTTGAGAAACTTTAATTTGATTTATTAACATGGGTGCATTTTCGAGTTAACGATGATGATAACGACAACAAAACAGGATAGAAGTTGTAGCTGGAAACACAACTACATTAGAAATCCTTGGTATAAGAAATCAGGGTGATTTGTGCTTCAACAATCATGGTATAATGTGCTAGGAAGCCTTTTGATGCCTTATTGAGATCACTTAGGGCCATATATTCTGGATAACCATAGCTTTTGCCCGAGGCACAGAACCAGTGCTGGAGTAGTACTGTCAAAAGAAACAAAGAATAAGAACCCTTCTGCTAGAAAATCAGAAGGGAAGCATATGAATATATGAGAAAGGATTAATTTCACCTTGCTTCTGCATATTTGTACCAAGAAACTGGAACTCGTCTCTTATCCACAGCTTATATTCAGCGTACACTTTCCATCCAGGCAGAAGGGTTTCCCAATCATCTAACTTTAGAAACACCGACACACTTTTGTTTTTTGCAGTTCCATTTCCTTTCGGATAAATCTCCAACTTCCTGAATGGGTCAAAAACCACTAGTTTACTAATGAGTGTTATGTTTCTAATTCAGTTATTCATTTTTGTGTGTGTACATTATTAGTTTCAGTTGTTATGAACTGAACTATTGAAGGGTCATTGACTCATTACCACTTGTGCTCTCCAACAACGAAGGTTTGGAGAGAACTACTTCCTCATCTAGTTTTGAAACGTTATCGATTTTGCAAGTGTAAGTGTTGTTCAAAGGATTTTTCATTGCCATCACTCACTCGCCTTTGCTGTTTTGTTTCATGACAAAAACCTCAACTCCAAATACACAGCAGTCCTCAAGCAGATAACCATTAGAAGCATGATTGAATGTTTCTAAAGGAATAAATTTGTCAAAACCCCACGCCGGCCATCTTCATCCGATGAAAGCGCCTTATACCCCCTTCACCATCTACAATAAATTAAACGAGTAGATGTGAAATGTAGTGCAAGAACAAAACATTGGTCATGATGCTTCTTTACAAGTAAGTTACCTTGGATCGATAATTGAGTATTTGTCTCGGATATGATCAAAAACATACAACTTGTAGTCAACATTAACCTCCCAGCCAAGAGGATGAGCTTCTGTTTCTGCTATTGCCAAGTAAAAAGAGATGTGGTCGTGCACATTCCTTTTCTTATTCCCATTGGGGTAAAGAGACAGTTTCCTGAGAATCAGATCAGGGCGTGGAAACAGAAGATTGAAGTAGAAAAACAAAGGGACATTATGTAGTTTGGAAGATAATGGAATCTAAACCAACCATTTATAGCCACCAGCTTCAAATGCTCGGGATTCATGATTATCAATCGTAGTGTTGCGAAATAACGAGAAAGACTCTATCTTAAGGGTGTAGTGAGAACCTTCTCTTAACGATCTCAAATTTCCTGCATCATATGTTTAACGTTGAAGGCAAACCAGAGCAGCAAATGCAATTCTTAGTACTCGGGCCACATTTGTGTGCTATTACAAATCAAACTTCTCGATCCTTCATGTGATACAAAATAAGACTCACACTACAATCTCCTTTAAACTCGAACCATTCAGTTTATAAGTCTTGATATGTTGTCACACACGGAAGAACTTAAAGCCCATTGAGGGTTTTTAAGAAGAAAGAAAAGAAACCAAGAGAAAGAGTATTCTCTCCCAGGTTTGGATGGCCAAAGAGGTGAATAAGGGTGAGAGCGAGTGAGAGTTTGGACCCCTTAAAGAGCCATTTTTTGTTTCTCCCAACTGTTGGTGAGATTTGGTGAAAAGGGTGAAAGATTTTAATCTTTTATTTTGTCTATCCAAATGAGATGGTGAGAAAGCATACTCATTTTCTTTCCTCGTTAGTGTGTGAAACCATACTCCTCACTTTTCATTTTCCCCCAAGTAGCCAAAGGGGCTGTCAAGTCAATCACCCATCAATATCAGTCTGAACGATATGTTTTTTTTTTTTTTTTTTTTTTGCAACACAAATGGATGGCTAGAGTCTTCAAAACGAACAATGATTCAATGAAAATTTTTGCCGAGTCCAACCAACATGATTTGGCATATAAAATATACGTATATAGAGAAGCCTACAGAGTGAATGGTTCGGATCGCCCAATAATAAGATCATAGTGAGTCTTATTTTTGGATCATCAAATGAGATTCTCGAATCAAAAAGCAAGTAGGAAAGGGTCATACCTATGGCATGGTGGTTGTTAGCAAGTAGATATAAGCTAGCTTCCTTCTGATCCATTCCCAATCTCTTGTTTCAGCTTCTTGTGCGGGTAACTCCAGAGCCATAAACATTTACCATCTAATCTCATGCAATTATTTTGCCTAACAAAAACAAAACACATTAGATACCCAGTACTTAAATATTACTTTAACTGTAATAAAACAAGCACTCCATTAATAAGAGAAATACCAAATCATTCGGGAAAAGAAAAAAAAAAAAAACCTTTCTGTGATTGAATCCGTATCAAAGTTCCACAGAATTAATAAATTTAGTCAGCAAGAATAAAGAAGATTAATAAAGTTCGTAGAGCTACCTCCTTAATCCCAGTTTAAAGGTTTTAGCGACCCATGGAGTAAAAAATTATATGATGGTGTAATGATACTCCTTCAAGAAAAATATTAAACACTAAGCTTAATTACAAACGAGAAAATTGAGAGTGTCCTCTCTAAGCTTTTCTCTTCTTGATCGTTGTTCTTCTTTTTTTCCCAGCCGCGGCTTCGTGCCTCTGGTGCGTGCTGTAAAGATGTGCCTTGGAAGCAAATTAACCCTTTCCTTTGTAGTGTTGTGTAGTGTAGTGGGCCTAGAGTCCTAGAAAGGCCCTCTAAAATTCCACCGGATTCTCTTCGCTGAGTTCAATTTCTCTGTAACTATGTACTCGTGCGTTTTTTGGCATTTTTTTTTGACAAACAAGCTCAATTCATTATATTAAAACACAATATTACAAGTTCAACAAAGCTGCCCTTGCTTTCATATGAGCAGCGTGCACTACTTGTGTATCCACCTTAACAACTTTAACTACATTAAAACGAGTACATAAGCAACAAAAATCCATAACAGCCGTTTGCAAGCTAAACTCGGCGTCTGCAGGATTGAGAAGCCCCTGCACAAAAGCTGCACAATCAGTATGAATGCAAATCTCATGTAACCCTTGACCAAAGGCCCATTCCAGCACTAACAAACCAGCCCTGATTTCTACCATAGCTGCCGAAGAGGAGCTACACCTAGCTACTTGATATGCCACCTCTTGCCCACCATCTCCTACTTGAACCCAAGCCATCGCACCCGTTTTGTATTGTCCTACCACGCACCATCCGTAAGGAAGAGAAACAAACCCCGAACATCATCCCTTCCTCTTCCAAACACAAACCGCAACTTAGACCTCTTTGAAGCAGCCCCACTACCAACACTAAAATGCCAACCATGCTGCAACTCGCATTTCTTCCTGAACTTGCATAAATTCTTGAGGCCTGAGAAGCAGGCCAACGCATTATCCAAAGGATTAACTAAGTAGCAATCAACATTATGAAATACAACGTCATTACGCACACACCAAATAGACCACAAAAATAAAAATTGAGTCCCAAACCAACTCTAAAGAGGGCGCCTCCGTCAACCACTTCGCAAACCAAACCCCAAACAAAACTGAAGGGCCCACATCAAAATTAAAACCCAAATGTGAAGCCCGCCACAACCTTTTAGCAAACCAACACTGAAAAAATAGATGCTCAATTGTCTCCACCTCTTGACCACACAGAGAACAATTTGGATCAACACTCACATTCCTCCTTAACAAAGCATCCTTCACGGCTAAAATTCGGTGTAAGACCTTCCAAATAACAACAAGAACTTTGGAGGCAAACCCAGGCCCCAAACTCTCCCCCACGGTCCAAACAGATCTCCAACCTTTTCAAGAACTTGACGATGAGATTTTGAAAAATAAAACAGGTATGCTGACTTAACTGAAGAAACACCATTTTTAGAATGCTCCCACACCGGATCATCCTCCATATTAGAGATTGGAACATACACCTCAGAAATTTTCTGAGCTATCTCTCCCGGAAAGAGCATAGAGACCAAAGGCCACGCCACACTCTAGAGCCTTGATCAAACAAGTCAGCCACTTTGAAACTATTAAAATGCGGAGACATATCCTAACGAAACATAAGGATTAGAGGATTTAGGAATCCATTCCTCCTTAAATACATCCACCTTATTCCCACTCCCCACTCTCCATTTTAGCCTTCTTCCAACAACTTGTTCCCCCATAGAATGCTTCTCCAACCTCAGGAAGCATTAGAAGTTGCCTTAGCATTAAGAAAGGTTGTGTGGGAGCAATACTTTCCACGCAAAACTGATGAAAGAAGCGAATCAGGATTTTTGAAAATCCTCCTCCCAATACTTTCCACGCAAAACTGATGAAAGAAGCGAGTCAGGATTTTTGAAAATCCTCCACACCATCTTAGCTAACAGCGCTTGATTTAAACACCCCAAATCTCGCAAACCCAAACCACCTCTACTCTTAGGCAAACAGCAAATACTCCATTTCCACCAAACTATACCCTTCTCCTTCTCACCATGCCACAAAAAAAGGAGCAACCACCCTTTTAACTTGATTCAAAAAGTACACAGGATCCCAAAACACAGAGAGCAAGTAGATTGGAATAGTTAGCATGACATGCCTAGCCAAAACTAGTCTGGCCGCAAAAGGCAATAAAGGGATCTTCCAATTACTAAGTTTAATTAGATCCTGTCTAAAATGAGAGAAAAAAAACTTTCATCATGAACCCTAGCCTAGAATATTTACGCTCTCATAGATGAAAACATATTAAACATACCACCCAAATTCATTTGAGACATGAGGAAACTTTCTGTTTTTCCTAAGTTGCGGCCATGGTCGTCCCTGTCGTCCTCCAAGTTCAACTCCACCATCGAAAACCCTACTGTTTTACATATGCTGCCGAGACTTCCCATACAAATATGCAAATATGTTGCAAAGACGTTCTACACAAATATGCTGCCGAGACTTCCTATTCAAATATGCAAATATGCTGCCGAGACTTCCTGTACAATTTATACAAATATGCTGCCGAGACTTTTTGTTTTACATATGCTGCCAAGACTTCCTATGCAAATATGCTGCCAAGACTTCCTATACAAATATGCTACCGAGACTTTATGTTTTTCCTAACTTTTTGTTTTATATATGCTGCCGAGACTTCCTATACAAATAGACTTCCAAGCATTTTGCTTCGATGCATGGATACGAAAAAACACAGCAATGAAATTTTTTTTTTCCCCTATTGTCCTGTGTATCAACGGATTAGCATGTATGACTCTTAAAATTTACTCCATTTTCTCGGAAAAAAATTCACAACAATAAAAAAAAATCAAGATAAAGGGAAAGAAATAGGTTTTATGCAATGTGAAGTATATAATGCAAAATAAAGTATATATTTGTTATATTATTGATGGAACTTAGTTTCCTTTTGAAGTAAAAAAAAAAATTATATATTTTACATTTCGTAAAAGTGTAGAATAATAAATACAAAGATAAAAAAATTTGAGAGAAATTTCATGCAGCAGATAGAGTTAAGAAGAAAGTTTCCTTATATTTTTAGGTAATACATTCTTATACGTAGTATATAGATATCTCTATTATAAAACACAAGGGTGTGAACTCCATACAAACACAAGTTTTTAGAAGGGCTGAGATTTATTTGATCCAAGGGCTAATGTGTGCTCCCAACTCTCTTAAGAAAACACCTACATTCTTACAAATATATTACAAAAACGTCCCACTATCAAGATTAAAAGGTTAAAGGGAAATTCCAATTGAGGTGGGTAGTGCCGTAGGCACAGACAAACACTAGTAGATAGATAGATTGGCCATTAGTGCATCCAAACCAACGGTCAGCTGGACCCATTTCACATAGGCTGAAATTTGATAGAATGGGGAATTTACTTCCATTCATAATTGGACGCGATTTAGCATTTTCCCATATTTCAGATTGACTGTGCACACTTTTAATTCAACGACCGAAATACATATATATTTTCCTGTAAATTCAATTCGGTAAGGGGGTCGAGGAATAAAGAGAAGGATGTTAGTGAGCTGGCGGGACATCTCTTATAGATCTCACAGCTGTTGCATGAACTGAAAACATGAACACAAAACCAACTGTTCTATTAGACATAGTTCTCAGTAGGAATCGGATACTCTCAAGTCTCGATTCGGAGGACAGGACAGGACAGTCCAAAATCTTGATTGTCCATCCATCTAGATAATTAATGGTTCGAACTTGTCAATGATTTTTTTACAATTAAGCATTACGATGGGCTGCCGAGATCAGGACTGTCTGTCCTTTCAAAAAAAGGACCAGAGATCGACAATCCAAACAGAGAAAAAGAGTTGAAGAAGAGAAACATCATACAAACGGCATTGTCCATGTCTTGTTGCCCTTTCTCGCTGTTACTTTGCCTATTCTACTTTGTGCATAAATATTTGTATTTGTTGCTTCCAGAAGTTAGTTTCTTAATAATTGCTCTTTTGAGGCTTTCATTGTAGCAGGAGTATTAAAGTGCTAGTACGCATTTCCCCTGTTTCAAGAATCCAGTGAACCAATAGAACTTGCTATATTCTTGACTCTCTCTCTCTCTCTCTCTCCGGTTAGATAAATAAAGTAAATCTCTTCTGGCACCCCCGACCCCACCTCCCTCCTTCCGAAAATACCCCAACCCCTTATTTCTCCTTTATTTACTTAATAATCTTTATATCTTTTTTCACTTTTATTTATTTAACATTATTTAAGTGTTCCAATTTTCAATCCGGTTGAATCGGTGCAAAGATCTTTTTTTTTTTATCATTTTATCTTCAATGGTCATAATGAATTTTGGGCTCTAAAGCCTTTCAACGAGTACCATAAAACTCCTTATTTAGTTTAAGGTCTCTCTTACGGTGCTCATTGAAAAGCCTTAGAGCCAAAACTTCATTACGACCATTGAGGATGAAATGATAAGAAAAATAAGATCTTTGCACTAGTTCAAACGAATTAAAAATTGGAACACTTTTTTTAACATAATTTTCTTTTTTATTTAATTTCTTATTTCATTTAAGTTATTTAATTAATTAATTATTTATCTATTTATTTATTTATATATTTTACTCTTTATATGTCTTTTTTTAATTATTTAATATTATATACTGGAGTAAATTTTATTTTTTAAAAAATTTTATAATTCTTTTATGTTGTTGAATTTATTAATTTTGTATTTATTTATATCTTTTATCTATTTTATTTCTAACCACTTATACAATGAGCTATATCCAGAAAGGGGTCGGGCAAACCACCTAATATACTCTTTAAATTGCTTTGAAGAATCGGCACCAGAGGAGCATTGGATGGACGCTATGAGTTTGGGAGTTGTCATCACTTCGGCTTACAACCTTGTTCTGCATACATTTGATGGCCATGTTTCAGGTTGTTTTACTCACTTACCATTGAGATTCCCTCCAGTTCTAGTCTAAGAGCGCATTGAAATAGTTCTTGCTCGTATTGGGGGCAATCACTTTGTGCAACTTTTCTTGCAGCATCATTACCATGTACCACCCTTCCCAATATATATGGTGGAGGGATAATGCATCAAGCCAAGCTAAAAGATGGCTTACTCGTTATGCAACACAAATTAGTTTGTGGGAAGAAATAATAGATACAAGACCAAGCATAGCAGGAGCAGAATTTGATGGAAACATTGATTAGAAGTAGGATTTTCATGTATTTTCACTCTTCGACGAAATTAGTACAAGTTATGTTTTAATTATTCATTTATTAATTAAAATTATAGTAAGAAGTCTTTTAAAAATAAAACAAAAAACTAGTAAAAGTAAAACAAAAAAAACTGGAGTAGTAAAAGTTTAAAAAAAAAACTAAAAGTAATTAAAGTCTTGTAAAAGTAAAAAAAAAAAAAAAAACACTAGTAATATATATAAAACGTCGGGGGGGGGGGGGGGGGGGGGGGGGGGGGGTGGGGTGTGGTGGTGGTCGGGTTTGTGTCGGGGGTGCGAAAAGAGGGACTCCAACAATTCTTCAAAAAGTTCGCTGGACTGTTGGAGTAAGGTTGCAACTAACTTTCCAAACAAAAAAAACAAACAACTGACCGGAAAGGTTTTGCTTATGCAATTACTTTCCCTTCGACAAGTTTTTGGGTGCAAATTGAGTTGGGTATCTTGTGACAGTATTCAGTGAGCATCAGAGCCATTCAAGCGTGCGTGTGTTGGATAGTTTAAATCTGAACACTCTCTCTCTTTCTCAGCCGACCACACACACACTCTCTCTCTCTCTCTCTCTCTCTCTCTCTCTCTCTCTTTTATTTATCTAAAATCCCGGCAGTCCAAAACGGTTCGAATGCGCACTCGGGTACCACGTGAACTATACCCTATTTGTACCCAGAAGCTTCTCTTGTTTTTTGTCGTCAAAATTAAGTTGCAGGAATATAATGCAACAATTATTGTTGTGCAACGTTCATGTGATCATCTTTCAACCACGCATTTGGGTCTCTTACCGAATTTTTACACCTTTTACGACCTCAATTTTAAAGTGCTAGGAGGTTCTGAATTCGAAAGGATGGAATAATATTAATTTAACTCCTTAATTTACGAACAATATTAATGAGAACGGAAAAAAAATGATTGGGCAATAAATAAGTACCCTGAACAATTACCCCGAAAATGTTCCGAAAAGATAAATCAATGGTACGATAAATTTGAATCATTGATTTCTTCTTCAGAGTATTTTATCAGAATATGTAGCATTGCTCTTATCCTTGCTTAAGTTCTATTCACCAATTCAATCCCCTGGTTTTTATTGAAATAGCCTAAAAAAGATCCAATAAATTAGTCGACATTGAACAGACGTACACCAAAGAAATTATTGAATAGATTTGGCTGCTAATCGATCTCGTGTTCATTAAAGTTCCAAAAAAGCAAGCCACCTTTCGATCATGCCAAAAGTTCTTTTAGGCTTGTACTCTGGAGCTGTGTGACCTGCTCCCTACATAATAATAAACAACTAAAAATTAGATACGTTATGTTCTCCTTTCGAAATTTTAAAAAATACATAATAAGGTAATGTGACCACACCATCTTTTTTGGTCGATCGTGACCAAAATAGATGCGGATGTTAATTTATCTTTTTTCAATTGGTTAGGTTTAATTTTTCTTGCCTTCACAGTTGCAAACCTCAGGCGGTATCCTTTCTTTTCCATTACATATCTCATTGTGTACCTACACAAACAAAACGAAAAATCATGAAAGGGAAAAACTATTCGGTTATATTTAAATACTAGTAATCAATTAACGATTGAGAGACAACTATTCACGGCTCCGCAGTGAACAAGTTCTTTACAGCAGCAACCAATCGTGGCCTTTCAAAATTGTTCTGATGGGTCCGGATTTTAATGAAACTTTTTCAGGAAAAAAGTTTAAATCTTCTTTGGAAAAATTTCATCAACATTCGGACTGTCCAAGACACTTTTGGACGGTCACGATTGACTCCGTAAATAACTGTTCACGGCTCCGCCCATTAAAAAGATTTTTCCCTAATGATTTATGTTCAAAAAGCAAGAACAAACCCTCCATTTTGGCCATCAACAAACCATGGTCTCCATTCTTCGCTAACAGTTAAACCCAAGGACTCTATCCATTTGTGGGTTCCCAAATACGGAACTAACATGTCGTGATCCCCGCTGTTACGAACAAGAGAAATTGATTTTTAGCGTTCCATTTTTGTACACAGACGCTAACTTTACGTTAAAAGTGGAGAATTGGTGTAAGAGCTAGACAACCTGTATATAAGAGCTCGAAGAGGTGTATGGCTGAGATTTCGGTGGTAATCAAGGCTTGTGAAGACAACTTCTGTATAGGCCATGGACTCATTACACCTCAGCCATTTTCCTTTTGTTCCCTGTTAATTAGTTGCCATTAACAATGAATTATTACTTTGCAAACTCAATAGAAATTAAGTCCCAAAAAATCACACAATTAATTCTTACAAAAATAAAATAAAATCAATAGCAGTCGGTAGACTCCGTACCTTTCGGATGTGAAGAGTTTGTCGGACCCTTTCATCATTTGCCCAGATATCAGATAACACATAATAATTACAGTAGGGAATGACTTCGGTGTCCCCGGTCATTTTGGGGACACCGTAACTTTTGGCATAACAAAACCATTATAAGCATAACCAAATTCATTACAAGCATAACCAAAACCATTATAAGCATAACCAAAACCATAACAATGCATAACTTGGTTGGTTATGCCTTGGTTGATTTTTGGTTATGCCTTGATTGGTTTTTGGTTATGCCTTGGTTATGCCATGTTATGGTTCTATTATACTTGTAATGATTTTTGTTATGCTTGTAAGGGTTATGTTATGCCAAAAATTACGGTGTCCCCAAAATGAACGGGGACACCATAGCATCATCCATAAAAATATATTACTGAGTAATTTATACGATTCTATCTTCTGCAATAATTACATTTATTTTAGGAGAGAGAGAGAGAGAGAGTTAGGGGGTGTTCCACTAACCCTTCTTTTTTAAAAAGTTCTTTTTCTTCAATTTTCAAACTCAAATATAATGAAAATGAAGAATAATTTTTTGATTTTTTTTGCACCGTATAAAATATCTTAATGAAATCTATCAAACAAGATCCATATTGGTAGGAAAATTATTTGCGTAAACACATGATTTTTTAGTTTGAAATTACCTTCCTTTTTTAAAAAGTTCTTTTTTAAGAAACCGGAACACCACCTTACTCGGCACCAAAATTGAGGAAATACTGGTAGAAGTAGGAAATCTGTTGGTTCCTCTTGAATAAAAATCCTCTATCCCACTTCAATTTACTTGAATTGTTGGAGTCATAGTTACAGTTAGGTTCCAGAATTTGTGCGTAGAAAAGGTTGGCGAGGCACTACACAATAATGAAGTTGCACAGATACATCACTAATTGAGGACTAAAACGGAGGGAGCCTAATCGATATCGTTTTAGGTTTTCCAAGAAAATACCAAAAACTTGAAAATTGTTTTCCGAAAACTGCTGCGAACAAACTATTTTCGAAACGATTTTCGGGTGATGCGTGAATGTGTTTCAAGACTAAAACGAAGAAAACGAAAGCAATTAATCGGTAAACCTATTGAATCATCATCTCTAGCATTATCAAGCCTTTGTACGTACCGCAGTAACCAGTGTGAAATCCTTTATACATGGTGCATTGTTTGGATCTATAGTCACATACTCCCCACGGCAGTTGTGTTTTATTGACTACAAAATGAATTCACAGAACAAGCAGAAATTTAAAACAAGTGTGTAAGACCCATGAATAAATGAAGGAAACAGTTAGCAATTCATTAGAACATATATTAGTAATGGCTTAAGATTAACAAGAAAATAAACCTCGTAGAGTTTATCCGATAAGAGTGCGAGTCGGTGTGCATATTCAATTCTTGCATTCTTATCATCGTGCTGACTTGTTACTGGATTTCCAAGTATGTATCCCTGACTCAATATCAAAAAACATCATCTCCGACGATGAAGTATTTATAAACGGATTAAGGATCCATTAATTTAGATCAAACTCCGTATATTTACTTGGAGCTTAAGTTGCTGCAGTACTCCAACCTCAGAATTTCCTGCAACGAAAAAACGACCTAATTTATAAATAGATCGCATTTGAATTTCCTGCCAAACTTTCGCGGTTGGAAGTTTGGACTGCTGGTACAATTAATGACGAGTTTTTGTTAATTTAAGCAAACGTACCATCGCATATTTTCTGAACAATGATTGGAACGATTAAGCCGGAATATGAATCGCCGCCAATATACAGCTCATTCGACAAAAATGTTGGGTGATCCATCAGCCACTGCATTAGTTAGCTACTTTTGTTCAAGTAAATTGCTTAACTTGAGCAAACAAACATTGAATCATTTTCCCATTATTTTCATGAATTAATTTGCTCCCAACTTTAGTAGAAAATTGTAAGTGTCTGTTGCATATGATAGGTCATCAACAACGTAACTCTCCGCATTATCAGCGTAGGAGAATCCAGAGCCGACCGGTGCGTCTAAAAATATTATGCTGGCGACCTAAAAATATTAGAAAAAATACACTATTCCAAAAAAAAAATCTTACCGGTGTACCTCACCAAAAAAAAAATTGGCATAGTCGACATGGTTAGATATATTTCTACAGAATCTACACCTTTGTCCACGAAAACGGATTCAGTGCTAAATTTGGAAACTTTCCATCAAAATATTCTTTTTCGAAGTGTAAAGGTCCTGCAAAAGAAGTCAATATAAGAAAATTCAAGTTAAACAGGAGGAATCTTCTGAAACAATGTTAGGGGATTGAATTGATTGATTACATGCTTTGAACGAGAAATTTTTGGGTGCCGGGTAAGTACCACGTAGTATCTGAGTAGTCATTTGGAACGTCTAAAAATGTGTTGGACAATTCAAATTGAAACATTTTCTCTCCTCTCATCCCACCACTCTCTCTCCTCACTCTCTACCATTTTTCTCTCTCCAATTTCGAGCCGTCCAAAACCAAAATGGACGGCTCAGATGCGCTGTTCCGCACCACGTGGTGCCCCTCAGCACCCAAAAATTCCTCAATGGATACATATTGATTTCCCAAATTGGAAACTTAAATTTGTATGAGAAAATCACCTATTTCAAAAATAAGTCCATTGAAACTAGAACAACCAGGGCCTCCAGTAAGCCAAAGAATGAGAGAGTCTTCTCTCGGATTTCTCTCGGACTCGACGAAGTAGTAAAATAGGTGCACGTCATTCCACTTCCCCACACTCACATATCTTCACACAAGTCAAGAAAAACTAATCAGAGTCACCCTTTAATTGCAAGTACATGTGGAGGGAACGGCTTTTCTCTACCGTTCGGGTATGAACATGAGACGTCTCAATGTTCATACCCGAACCAAAGAGAAACAGTTCTCATTCGGTTGTGTATAAGTAGAGCAATCAAAATGCTGAACGGACATGAAATTTGGGGCATTGAGTAGAAGTAAAAGACAGACCCGGTTTCAAGTTTGAAGGGAAGATCTCCAGCGTAACCCGGCAGAGTCTTGACAATGGATTGCGACGAGGCAGCAGAAGCACCAGCAGAAAGAACCGACACCAGTAGAAGTTGCAGTACGTTTAGCGCGGATAGAAGTGCTGAATTGTTGTTGAAATGGCTGCGGAGCAGATTCTTGAGAAAGATTTGGCTGTTGTGATGATCTGCTTCTGTTTCTGTTGCCATATTTCTCTGTTTCCTCTGTTTATGCGTTAAGGTTATATAGATAGAGGAGGCATATATAGTACTGTTTGTGTTGGGATTTTTCTCACAGTAAATGCAATTTATCAAAGAAAAAGAAGGAGAGAGAGAGAGAGAGAGTTGGTGATGGTGTATTAAATGGCCCCGGTAGTAAAACTCCGCATGGGGATCTGCACATGGAAAGCAATTTTGTTCACCCTCCTTAGATGAGGGTGAACAAAACCCTCTCTTTCATTGGCTAAGAGAAGAGGGGGACCACTGTTAACTCCTATTAACTCAACCTTACCTAACTCAAGTCAGCTTTTGTTCTTAATTTCAAAAAAACCCCTGAATAAGTTTTGCCATTTCCACTTCTTCCCCTCCCTCCTGAATGAGCTTATTTTTTTTTTTTATCCGAAATGACGCTTATTAATTACTGTAATATCTTCTCCCCTGCAATACTCCAACACTACAACCTTTTGTTCTATGATACATATCCCAAACCATAATTCATAATATTCAATTTTTTGCAGTACCAACATTCATAATTATAGAAAAGTATTTCAATTGAACTTGGATTGTTCGGCTAAATAAGTCACTTGGCTTATTTTTTTTCCTGATTCTTTTTTTTTTTTTTTTTTGCATTTGTTAGTTTTACGTTAATTTTTTGGGAATTATTGCTTCTTCATGAGGAGAAGAATCTAAAAAGTAAAAAATTACGATCGAAATTTAATTTTTTTTCATCTTTTAAGTAGCAAAAACAACAGGAAGTATACTATATAACACCAGCAAAATGTTGACATGCATGCATGGTCTGGCTTGCCTTGGACAGACCCCTATTCTAATCTGATTTGGGTGAAGTTAATTCTTTCACGCATGCATCCAATTTGTGAAGGATCAGTACTTCTAGTTTTTCTACATTTGTTGGCCGGATGTTATTTTCATTCTCTTCGATCGGGTCTAACTCTTTGCATCATGTATCAATATTATCATGTTGTGTGAGTTTTTCCTTTTGTTTGGCCACGATGTACCCTTTTATATAGTTATCAATATACATCTTTTTAATTCCCGACAAAAAAAATTAAAAAAACTATGTTACAGGCAAAGAACCCACCCAAACCCAGTTGATGATCAGTTGGTCAGGACTCTTACATCTCACTAGGAAATCAGGAGTTCGAGTCTCTCCACCTGCATGTGGGTGTTAAGAATTTTTTCGTCTTTATTAAAAAAATAGATTTCAATTGTAATTTTTCACTTTTTAAATTCCTCTCGTCATGAAGAAGTAATAATCCCCAATAAATTGACGTAAAACTAACAAATGCAAAAAAAAAAATGAATCAGGAAAAAAAAAAGCCAAATGACTTATTTAGCCGAACAACCCATGTTCAATTGAAATACTTTTCTATAATATATTATGAATGTTGGTACTGCAAAAAATTGAAGATTATGAATTATGGCTTGGGATATGTATCACAGAACAAAAGGTTGTAGTGTTAGGGTATTGCAAGAGAGAAGATATTACAGTAATTAATAAGCGTCATTTCGGATAAAATAAATAAATAAGCGTCAGTCAGGAGGGAGAGGGAGAAGTGGAAAAGGCAAAACTTATTCAGGGGGTTTTTTGAAATTAAGAACAAAAGCTGACTTGGATTAGGTAGGGCTGGGTTAATAGGAGTAAATAGTGGTCCCCCCTCTTCTCTTAGCCAATGAGAGAGAGGATTTTGTTCACCCTTTTTTAGGGTGGGTGAACAAAATTGCTCTCTCTGTGCATGCTCCAAGAGCACTTGTGATGCATGGGGATCTGTGAATTTCAAGAGGAGTGTGTCAATCCTATTTATGATATGCGGGCTCCATTTGTTTCAATGTAAAATAATTTTTAAAAAATAAAATTTTATTTTTTCGCATTTAGTTGGCACTTGAGAAATATTTTTCAAAACAATGGCAGATTGCTAGTACAAAAATATTGCAATCGAGTAAACTCTCTCTCTCTCTCTCTCTCTCTCTCTCTCTCTCTCTCTCTCTCGTTTTGAATCTAATATGATTTGGGAGAAGAATGGAATGAAGTACGTGGTTTTGAAAAATGTCGGACCATTGGAGAGGTGTGAAATGAAAAAATGACTTACGGCCAAAATTAAAGGAAAACAATTTCACCCCGTTGGTGCAGAATGTTTTACCTTGAAAATATTTTCCTCCCTCTTTTTCAAGCCAAACAACGAAAAATGGGTAAAATAAAAAATATTTTACGTTAACACAAATGGAGCGGCAGTGTGTTAGAGAGAAAAAATTGAAATCTATGTGCATTGAACATATGCGGTGGTCCCTTTGGAAACATCCGTAAAAATACACTGCGAGAGAGAAAATTGAAATCTATGTGCATTAAACATATACGGTGGTCCCTTTGGGAACATCTGATAAAATTGGAAGGAAACATACACGTTGTGCGAGAGTGTGTGTGAAATTTACGGGCATTGAATGGGGGTGGTTGTGTGTGTGTGGTGTGTGGCGTGGCTGGAAGGGGAAGAGAGGCCAGACCAAGGGTCAATGGTGCAACTATGGGCATTCTAGTCCTCCTCCAAATCGTTGCAAAACAGTGGTCTCAATTAATAAAACATTGCGATGTGGTGCAATATAATTAATTATTTTTTTAGTGGCTTAGTGCCAATGTCCCGAGATGTCCTAAAGGAATGATAGCTTGAAGCTTTTAAGCCCAGTTGGATTCTAGTTGTACTACCTTCCAAGTAGATCAGAAATGCGTCCGTACACTTTTTTCCCTTTTTTTACCGGCGGAATGCGTAGGTACTCTTAAGCTTTTGCCAATCTGATTCATAAGAAACCATACGAGTTTGTATAATATCATTTGTTAGTTAGTAGAAAGCATCGGCACTCTTGGAGACCATTGTATGTGTGTCAGACACTCTGGGTCAGAAACGTATATGGAACACGCCACGAGATGTGTCTGGGCATGTCCCACCGTTGAAATTTGGGTTACTCATGGAGGATATGGCGAGAATTATCCAATGTTCATCAGACATTAGGGATCAAAGCGGCATGTTGTAAGCGAAAGTTGTCCATTTCTCGGCTTGGAGAGTTAGATGTGGTTTGTTCGTGGCTTTCGAGTCGTTTGACCAAGGGTAGATGGTACTTCTAAGTGATTATTTTGTGTATCATGTATAAGTCGTGAGATAAGACGTGCGTGTACAGAACATGCTTACTAAGAGCATCCACAGTGGAATAAGCAAAATAAAAAATTGTTAAAGTTAGCAATGTTGGATCAAAAAAGTGCTCACATTGGAATAACCAAATCTAGCAACCTCTTAACAACTCATCAAATTTTGGTTTTTCAATAATCAAAGCCAGCAATATTTTGTCAATAACCAAATTTTATCTCTCAATTAAGTACACCAACATTACACAAAAACCTTCTCTCTCTCAACAATGTTTTCAAAAAATAATTTTAAAAAACTATAACTTTCAGATTTTTTTCTGTTTTTTGTCAGAAACTTTATTTATTACAAAATACAAGCTTTTCAAAAATTTTAAAAACTGTAAGTAAATGATGTGTTTTTCAAAAACTGTTTTTGAAATTTCAAAACTCTTTTATAGAAAACTATTTTTTACACAAAATCTGTTTTTAAAAAGCTGTATTTATAGTGTTTGAAATTTCAAAACTATTTGTGTAAATATAATTCTTTCAAAATTTCTCAAAATTGTATTTACAATTTTTAAGTGAATAAATTGTGTATTTTTTGAAAAAATGGTTTTTGTTTTGAAAAACTTTTTTTTTTGAACTCTCTCTAAGATAAACTTTTTTTTTTTTCCTTCAAAAACCGCTTTTTCAAAAAATATGTGTAAAATGAAGGGAAAAAGTTTGGAGGGCCCATTAGTTTTGATTATGGGCAAAAAATAACCAATATGGGATTTGACATTGCTAACTTTAGCAACTTCTAAATGGATAATCAAAATTTGATGTTGCATGTTTTGATTATTCACATTTGCTTATTCCCCTACTGATGCTCTAATATACCTACATTAAAATGTTTTTTTTTTCCTCCTCTCTTTCGAAACGAGTCTTAAAAAACCAGGACTCCCATGGGACGCTTATATATGTTAGTCCTTGGCCAATTAGGGCCATTTCCACTCAAAATTGCGCTAGGCTTAGCAGGACGCCCACCCTAGACAACAGGGGTACCCCAAAACTTGAAATTCAAACAAATTAAGGGACAAGCCTGATGGAGGAACATCTAAAAGGGAAGATTAATTCAAGAATGATTGGAGGACACCTAAATGCAAAATGCTAGAAATTTTTTGGTGTCGGATGGCTATATCTCATGTGATGTCCGCTTAGCACATCCGGGCCATCCAATGCACTTTTGGACGGTTCAGATTGAAATTTTCTCTCTCCTCTCGCCCCTACCACTTTTTCCCTCATTTTTCTCTCTTCAAATTCGAGCTGTCTAAAATCTAGGGATGGCAATCGGGGTGGATATGGAGAATTTCGTACCCGATCCCTAAAACCGAACCCCTATCCATATCCGCCCAGATACCCAAACGAGGAGAGCAAAGAAGAAACCATAACTGAACCATTCGGGGTTCAGGTAATCCCCGAACCATTCGGGTACCCAAACCAAATGATAACTACTATGGGCGAATCTAAAAATTTTATCCGATTTCAAGTTCTTGGGGTGGGTTCTGATTGATGAGAGAAGAAAGAGAGAGTAACGGAGAGAGAGAGAGAGAGAGAGAGAGAGAGAGAGAGAGAGAGAGAGGAGTACGTATGTTTCGACATCGCTGGAGCGGCCGATCTCTGGAGTCTTCGATCTGTGTGTTCGACTGAATATTTTGCTTGACAACATTGGAGAAGGTGGATGGGGGTGTCTCATGTCTGAGAGAGAGAGAGAGAGAGAGGACGACAACAATGAGCGGCGGTGAGGCCGCGAAGGGTTGTCTGCACCGCAGAAGAGAGAAGGGGGTGGGTTTGACCATTTGAGGTATGAATGTGTAGCTGTCAATTGTAACCCTAATTATAAATAAAGAGTTATCACACTTCAGGCCCTTAAACCTTAATACGTGCAACAATTTAGTCCCTAAATTTCTGGATATATGCACTTCGACCACTAGACTTCTATACATATATATTTCAGTTCGGTTCGGTTCAGGGATCTACTAAACCATACCCGAACCAATACCCGTTCGGTTATCCAAGGCCTCAACCATACCCATACCGACGGGGAATTTTTCGATTATGTTTCGGAAAAAAAAAAATTCGGTTACTGTTCGGGTACCCATCGGTTCGGTTTACTTTGTCATCCCTAGCGGCCATGGTGGCCGTGGCAACGGTGGTGGCGTGGTGGGGGGGTGAGCTGCATTCATTTGAAACCCTAAATGATGGACTGTATTTATTTGTAACTATTTAAAGTGGAGTAAATAAATAAAATTACACCCACAGGATTTAGTGCATTGCACTTTTACCCCATAAGACTTGGTGAGCTATGGAATCCAATATTAGGATCGGCCCAGAATTAACACTTTTTCGAAAACAGGGCAATTTTGTAGGCAGGCCCAGATTTCATTTTGTGATCACCCCAGACATATTAGGCCCCTCCTAATGGGCCTCAGTTTTGGATTGACAAAGGTTTCTTCCGGGCCGGCCGAGTCTAAGTGAACAACGCCCCTGTAAGTCTTGTGACTCTTGTCCATTAATTTCAAAAGAAGATTATAGCCGAGTAGTCATGTCCATTAATTCTTTCCAAAAATACTCTTTATGAGCATTTAATGCCCCTTATCTCGCGCCCACATTAATCACCCTCATTTTCATAAATCTTAAAATATTTATAAATTTTATTCTACATATGTATTTATTTTTTTGTAAAATTTATATATTCAAAATCTACTCTTAGAGATCTATCAAACGAGATTAATATTTATTATAAAATTTTGCAAGATCGAAATTCAATTTTTCAATATGAATTTTATATTGTGAATTTTTATTTGTTTCAATTGTTAATTGTCTAAAAACAAATGTTAATCGCATATTATAAGCACCGTTAATTTTCTCTTGTTATGTTAGACATTATTAGTTTCTATCTAAATTCACAATTAACAGTATTAAATTTACTATTAGCTATGTTGAATTAACAGTTGATAGAGTTAATTTATGTTTAAATTTGTAATTAACAATGTCAAAATCACTATTAACAATGTTGAATTAGCAATGTAAAATTCACACTTAACAATGTTAATTTTTCTTTAAATTTACAATTAACATTGTTAATTTGTGTTCAAATTCACAATGAACAAAGTAATTTTACAATTAACAATGTTAACTCGAACCAATATCATTATCATTTCCCTTCCAATTCTTTTCTAATGTGGGACGCTATCAATATCATTTGGATTTGTCTTTATCTTACACCATATGTAAGAAATTATGGAGATCACTGATATTCTTTCTCAAGCTTGGCAATGCAAGTCATAAAATTTGTCTTACCTCATCAACTTAAATGCATTCTTCATAAAAGAGATGATGGATGAGATGTTCTAATTGCCAAAGTGAGATCATTTCGTGATGCACGAACAATGGGTCATTATGTTCCAAGGCATGGTGGTGTAGCCAGAATTCGGTATCACTAGGGCACAATCCAACACATACAATTTAATGTTGAAAAAAAAATCCTATCTCCCTTCTAAGAATTTGACAATACACCTAATTTGCTATTCTTTTGAACTAATTCTTCAATCTCTGTTACAAAATAGTGTTCAACTATCACATTATTTTGAAGTAGCAATTAAATTTTTAGTTCTAAATGAATCGTCTTCTACATAAAGATTTAGGGAGGAGTTGTTGATAGATTTAAGAAGAGAAAGAAGAGACAGCGTGAAGTGGAGTCTTACTTGACTTGCATTTTATGATGGTATAGTAATTGTAATTCTGTCAACACATAGTAGTTTGGTGGCTAAAGTTTAACGAATGGAGGTTTGCTTGGTAGTAAATTATTTAGTGGTTCTGGAGCGCAGGGCACTATCGATCACATGGTGCTCCAACACTCTCTCTATTAGAGTACATATTTAGGTGAGATTCATACATTAAATCTTGAGCCTTGCATGAATGCATGGTGAAGAAGGGGAACATGTGACGATGTCTTTGAAAACTATGCTTTGGAACAAAATGGAGGATGATTTTCTTTCACACTCTTTAGTTATCATTGAAAGGGAAATTGTGATGAAATTTAGGTCAAAGACAACCTTAATTGATTTTGGAGATTTGAAAGATCGTCGGACTCCACGTTCATATATTGTTAATTTTTGTTCTATTTTAATGGATGATAAATCGTGACAAATGTGTTTTCGCTTTTTGTTTGATTATGGGATGCAAGAATTTTAGTGAAAAATAATGAAGTACATTAGTACATGTTAAGGTTGGTGTTTCTCCCCTAGATACGTGCATTTTCTTCGATTGGCCTTCACTAATGATTTAGGCTCCGCCTCAGCAAATGGTTCTCTCACTTGGCAAAGGGAGTATCACAATATATTCCTCTCGGCATATCAAGAGTCCCCGAGCATTGAGATCCACAATGGAAATTATTTGGTCATGACTCAAATACTGTGTTTACTCAATGGCTTGACACCTGCAGATGTTCTTTCATCTCTCCTCCATTATGAGTCTGCAAACTGGAAATTCAATGATACTTATCCATCTCCTCCATTATGAGTCTGCAAACTGGAAATTCAATGATACTTATCCAGAAGAGTGACGCCAAAATATCCGCTATCTTTTGGAACATTATTATTTGACCGAAGACTATTCTGGAAGCAGTGGTTTAGATAAACCTGAATAGGCCGGAGAACATGGTCGACTAAATATAAATTTGTCCTAGTTTAGCTTTTTTACTTCTTTATTCAAAGCGGTGTAAGACAAATTTATATACGACACATTCAATTAAAAGCGGAGTACTTGACAACTCTTTGGTGTCTTCGTAAAAGCAAAACAAATTAGAAAAAAATTTAAAATTCATCAATATCCAAAGCTCATCTCAAACTTGCGTCAGTAAAGGTTTTATGAGAAATCAAGTTACTCAACCATAACTCATGCCGGTACAATAAAAGTTGATTCGAGATTAGTCAAAGTTGTCAATACCGTACCGGCCAGCATACCGTTTTCACTATCGGAATGGTATGTACCGGTACCAGGCTGTATTTCAGTACCGTTCCGGATTTACCGCAATTAATATTATATATATATATATATATATATAATATATATATATATACCATGTTGTAAAATTTTAAGTATAAACATAAACAAAATGTAAAAAAAAAAAAAGAGAGAGAGAGAAGGTAATTTTGTGCCGGTTGGAACACCGGAAAATGTCCGAAACAGTCCGGTATCGTCCGATACATCCGGTATTGGCTGGAACAGTCCGGTATTTCAACCGGAACAAATCTCTAGTTTTTGTGTTGCGTTTAAGCTCCGGTACGGTACGTACCGGCCTGTACGGAACGAATTTCACAACTTTGAGATTAGTGGAATCCACGATGCAATTATAGTAGCCAAATTTGATCATAGTTTTTCGGCCGTTAATTTTCAAACTAAACTTGAACAATTCATTATTATTTCACTAAACACAAACATATCTCCAAATCTGTTAATTTTCCGCCATCCATAAATCCATAAAATAATTAAAAAGGATTTTCTTTTATTGAAAATTTCTTGGTAAAATTTTCAAGCAATTGCTTGTGGGAACAGCCGTGCAACACTTGGCTTTACAGGTGTAACCTTTCCCCTTCTCTCCTCCACTGCTCTGCCAACACATCATCCAAACAGAGACTCCTTCTCTCTCTCCATCTCTACGTTTCCTTCTCTGTATCCATATCAGTTTTTGGCACATTAAAATCTCCCTATACCTAAAAATTTAGGTTTTCTCTCTCTTCGTATCAGAGCAACCCAATTTGGGCGATGGCGAAGAAGCGAAAATCCGACGCGACGCGGCTGGAAGAGGTGGATCGGACCATGTACACCTCCTTTTGCAGCGCTGCGAATTCTCTCTCGCAGCTCTACACGCAGTCCATGAACCAGCAGCGGCTTTCCTTCCAAGCCGGTGAACGTCACGGCCTGGTTCGATCCCTTTCTCCCTCTCAGTATAATTCGAATTTTTATTCGGTTTCGTTTGGTGGGTTTTTGTTGGATTTGTGTTTTGTTTGATGGGCATACAGAATTTGGTTATGATGTGGGGTATAGGGTTTATCTGTCACGCTATTTTTTTCCTGTGTCAATTGTTGTCCCTTTATCCTTTAACTATACTTATAGGCCTCGTTTGATTCGTGGACTAAAACAGGATTAAGTGTCAAAGGGAAACTACCTTAATTTAGTCCTGAATTCTACATAATCCCTTGTTTGATTCGCGCAGGATTAATAGAGAAACTCAAAGGGAAACCCCCAGGCTGTATCAGGAAATTTGTGAAAGAGTTAGAAAATTAGTAGTTTAATTGTGTGTAAACAATATTCCTGCAAAATCTTGCAGGTTTTGCAAGGCAAGTTTTGCAGGTAAGCTAATCGTGGAGCGAAAGTTAGAGTCTTGGTCCCACAACTTTCCTGCTAATTGAACACATTAAAAACTGGAACGTTGAATATTACCGCACGTTCTTTTCCTTTCACTGCAATTGAACGGGCCCTAGGTGCTGTAACTCTTCTGGGGCAGTCCATGCTTGAAATGAGCCCACTATTGGACGGATGGTGGAATTGGTCTTATTAGTCAGGGTGTGAGATTAGTCGTTGTGTGCGTAAGTTGGCCCGGAGACCTAAATTGTAAAAAAGAAGCTTTGGGCCCAGGAAGCAAAGGGAATGAGCTTGGCTGCTTCTCCTCCACACTTTTTTTTTCAAAACTTTACCGTATATAATGTAATTTCACGTGGAATTGGCTATAACAATGGAAAACAAATTATATGCTCGTCTGTCTCACAAAAGTTTGTGGTCCACACACTTTTGTGAGAGGAGGAGCATTGTTCTTGGAGCATGGAATAATCTCTCATAACAATGTGTAGAAAGAAAAGTGACCTGCACTTTGGTTATCATTCTACTACCATTAGCCATAGCAATGTATAGCTGAAATGTTTTTGAATGTTTCTACACACTCAACTAGAAGTTTCAGGTTATGGATGATATGTCTGCTTTTATTTTGTTTCACTGCTACCTTTGAGATAGATGGAGGGTTTCAATGGTAAAATGGTCTATTAGTTAGCACCTAAAAGTCCCTGGTTAGGTTTATTTGTATCAATAGTGCATTGGTAATACAGGTATTATTCATTGGTTGTTGAAGATGGGTTCTGATTTGTGCGCTCACATCTGTCTTTTGACCAGATGAATTCTTGGATGCATCCTTGATGATGTAAGTTTATGTGGGGATGGTTGGAAATAATCTGTGGTGTTTGAGTTTGAGCAGTCTTGATCAGGTACTTGAGTTTGGGCTGCCATTCTGCGTCTTTAGTATGTGGAGAAATGCCTTAAAGCTTCCACTTGTTTACAAAAATACCACAGAGTAGAAGGATTATGTGGATTTAAAGGCAGAGGCGATGCCTTGAATGTTGTTTGGACTCTGTAGTCACCTCTCCATAAACTCTGCGTCCGGTGAAATTTTAAGTGGAGTTGCTATTGTTTGAGAGGACTACAATTGCAGAGTTGACATTTCAGGCTAAAGAGGGTGCTAAAAGCCACAAGAGAGAATGTTGGGTGAACAACTAATAAGACCAACTAATAAGCAGACAGTGAGAATTGATTTGATAGAGGTGCTAAAATTACACAAGTAGGGGCAAGTGGAATGTTGGGTGAAGTTCTTAGAAGAATATGATTGCCTTCCAGTTGGTTGGCAAATTAGCTTCTTAAAGAGCCATGTAGAGAAGATGATTTTGCAACTGTTCCAAATAGTCAGGCTTGAGGCCTGATGGCTATGTATTTGCTGCCATCTTTGAACATAGTTTATTTGCATCTACCATACTGTACTTTTGAAGCTGGTTTGGTCAATTTACGGATGACCTGCAGCTGGGCACTTACTCGTCTCCAGACTATGGAAGCCAAACAAAAGCTTTTTCTGGATTTAAATCCTTCTGTTTTTCTTGGCCTGCCTTCTTTTTTTAATGGTAAATGAAAATTGAAGAGCAACTGGACATTAGCAATTGTGCCTTGACGATCATTTACGCAACTGTGCAACTGTCCCTTATACGATCATTTACGTGCAAAGAATGAGCATTCATCTAGGCAACCTTAGAAGGCCGTTGGTAGTTGAACATCTTGTTTCAGTGACTTCTAGACTGCCTTTTTTTTCCGGTTGTATCTGGAGATTATAGTATGCAATGTACATCGTTGGTACTTTGTTATTCTTCTGTTTTTGCAAGGTCATGTTGTTTCTATCCTTTTTGATGATAGTATCAGGAGATTATAGTATGTGCAATCTATCCTTTCTGATTAGTTTCTTGTCTCTTGCAACTGTCCTGTTAAGCTTGGGTTTTGATTATTTGTTTGGTTGTTCCTCTGATACTCACTCTTTTGCAAGATTCTTCAAACATGAATATGGTTCTTTTGCATTTTTTATCCTTCAAAGTAATTTAACACTTCGATTGTTTGCTGGAAATGACCCTTTGGCTGTTTGTTCTAGCTATCTATTCTTTTTATGAGCCTTGGTGCTTATTTATGTTTATGTTTCTGGGTTGCAGGAGAAACTTTACGAGTGGATTTTGAGACAACAAGAAAGTGGAACACGAGTGAATACCATTGATGTAGTCACATACCTGCAGGTTTCTTGGTTTGCGTTCATGGCTCTCTTTTATTTGCATGTTGTGCTTATATATTTTGTTTGGTTATCTAGAGTGATCTTTTGTTTTTCTTGCTTGACCCTTATCCTGTTTGCCGCTTCTTTTTAACTTATACTTTGCATCCATAAATTTGTAAAACCTCTGGAATTTGAGAATGCAAGGACAACAGTACTTCGTCACCTGACATGGTCAGGTAGTGGTTCGATGCAAGGTTTAGAATACTGAACCGGCTAGAGTACTGGTTTTCTTCTGGTATGGTATAATCGTACCGGTGAGATACCCGGTACCGTTTTGGATTTATCGCTCTTAGTGTTATTTTCCCACATAAAAGAATTTATCAGTACAATATATACATGTATTAAAAATAAAAATAAAAAGTAGTCCGGCATTTGCGATCCGATACCGACCGGTAATGTCCGGTATTGGAAGAAAAAAATAAATTTATCTGGTATTGGCCGGTACCGACCGGTGTTTGAACCGGAACAAAATTAAAGATGTTGGGTACCGGATTTGGGCAATTTTGGTACGTACAAGCCTACGAGATTCGTAACGTTGGTCCGATTCGAGCCATTGTGTGGCTATGTAAGAGGTGCATAGCACCGTGCTGTGCACCAACCGAGCCGTCCGTTCAGCAATCCTATGGTATAGATTTCATCTCGGTAATGAACGGCTAGGATACTACACAGTGGAGATGGAGATGAGATTTGAACCGTTGGATTGCCGAACAAACAGCTCAAATGGTGCTCTGCACCTCTTGCTCAGCACCATCCCCGTTTCCGCAGCCATGAGCCTCTGCGTGCGGGAGAGATGCCCATGGAGTATGACTTCCACTACTCGTACCATGGGGTTACACCCTACGCAAAGTCAAGCTAACAAGAACTCCATACTATCTTCTCCAGTGCTCTTTCTCTAGTTTTACCAACTCTCATCTTCTCTGCCTCTACGTGTTAAGTTTCTACCACCTTCCAGTCTACTCTCACAATGTTAATGCCTTTTCTCTCATCTCTCAACTTTTATGTTTTTGTTCAATAATATATCTTATGATAGTGATTTTCACCCACCCCTTTTAACTCTAATTTGTTGTAAGTGACATGTATAGGAAATTTGTATAATTCCACATGATAACAACAAAGAATAGGGTGCTACTTTATGACTAAAAAAGTGAGTTAACATAATACACACTCAAAAAAGAAACACCAAGTTAGCGTGGTTCAACTCAAATTGCCAACAAAGAAAATTGCATAAAAAAATAATTAGGGGTATTTATAGAGCCAAAACACCTCTTAATTTCAAGACGTCAATTGACATCAAAAGGGTCTAGCTAGCTGAATTGTTTTGTTCTCATTATCATCAGAATATGTAAACAAGTGGAAATTTATCCCAATGGGTTGGTCAAGTGGTCTTTGCCTGAAATTTAGGGGTTAATTACTCCCTCCTAAGGTCTTAGGTTCAATTATTCTTGCCAACAACTTTTGGGGCCACCTCGCCCCCACGTGTATGCGTGTGAAACGGATGTTGGAGGAACTGTCGGTATTAGTCCAAGGTTCACGCAAGTTGGCCTGAAACACCCTGCATTGACACACACACACACACACACACACACACACCCCCCCCCCCCCCCCCCCCCCCCCAAAAAAAAAAAAAAAAAAAAAAATAATAATAATAATAATAATAATAATAATAATAATAAAGTGGAAATTTGTACGAGGCTTCTCCTACTAAAAATTTTCAGAAATGGGGTAGGGTTTTTCAATGACCGGAAGGAGGGGTAAGATGCGAGCGAGTGGTATCTTCTGAGGTTAAAACCCCTAGAGAGGATTCTGGTGTTGAAAATTTTCAGGAATGGGGGGTAGGCCCCCACCCTAGAGAGTCTTCTCCTAGTGCGTTCTCCTCCCTATGAGAAGCTTCTCTAGGGTTGTAACCTCAGAAGATACCACTCCCTCGCATCTTACCCATCACTCAATTCTTCTTTTCATTGAAAAGCCCTACCCCATTCCTGAAAATTTTGAGTAGGAGAAGCCTCGGACTAATTTCCGCTTGGACCTCGGACTAATATCTACAGTTACTCCCATAGCCGTTCCACACGCTTATGTGTGGGGGTGGAGTAGTCCCAAAAGTTGTTGACAAGGAGAATTGAACCTAAGACCTTAGGAGGTAGCCAATTAACCCCTAAATCTCAGGCCAAGATCACTTGACCAATCCCTTGGGGGTAAATTCCACTTGTTTGCATACTCTAATGCTAATGAGAACAAACAAATTCAGCTAGCTAGACCCTTTTGATGTCAATTGACGTCTTGAAATTAAGAGGTGTTTTGGCTCTATAAATACCCCTAATTATTTTTTTATGCAATTTTCTTCATCTTTTCATTGGAAAATTGCTTCATGTTCTAATTCATAGGCTGAACGTGAAACAAGTGTGTTTAGCTGAGCACTGCTCAACAATCTGCCAATCATGTTTCTCTGCATATGCAGAAATTCAGTTTGGTGGTGCTTGAAATGAAATAGCCTATGTTCAAGCCAGAATCTTATTCACAGAAAAAGTGGTATGCTATCTGTAGCTGGTTACTTATTAGCTCGGAAGCCCCCTACTATCCATGTGCGTAACACCAACTTAGATCATTTAGACTTGTGCCTTGCATTGACTTTGTTTCTTCTAATACATGGGTACTTTATGGTTTCACGGATTGATGATAATTAAGCTTTTGCAAAAATTATAGGGTGTGTCTTTTGTCCTTTTTGAGTAAGATTATAAATCTTGCAATGGCTCTATTCTGGTTAGCAGGCTTGTTCCTTCAAGTTTAACAGTTAAGTGTTTTGGACTGTATTGCATTTGCATGGGATGCACTCTTACCTAACTTCGTTGATACTTGTGTAGAATGAGCTCGAGTACGGGTTAGAAGAGCACCAACACCCTCAAACTGCAATGCACTTGGCTAACACAAGTTTCCCAGTTTCTTCTACTTCATTTGGTCCAACAACTGCAGCACAGGGACCACGTTCAGCTCATTTTGATCACCATCAACCAAAGACCTCCGTTTTCTCCAATGCTCTCTCCAGTCCAGTTCATCGTAGTCTTCAGCAATATCATTTGCCACAGGGTAATTACTTTTCCAACAATGTTATGCAATCTGGAAATGGAGCAAGAAATAATGAAACACTTTCCCCTAATAACCTAATTCGGGATTCCAATGACTTGTTGATGGACATGCATTCTGATAGCCCTGGCCGGGAATCTTCTTAAATGATTCTTTGGCCGTTATTTGAAGTTACTGAAGTTGCTGTCCCTTTCGTCAAGGAAACTATCCTTTTTCAAAGGATATGTCTACAGAATAAGCATGCCATGCTCATTATTTAGCAAGCTGCCAGTAATCTTCTATGTTACAATGTAAGGTCCTGTTACAACTGTTCTATAGGTCTTGGGTTTCTTGTGTTAATAGTTTAGTAGTTTGTTTTAATTTCTGGACGTGTGTTAATTGATGTGATGTCCTTAGTTAAAAAGACCCATGCATTTATTTGTGATATTCCATTTATTTCTCTACTCTAAATAATGTTTGTGGAAAATGTATAACTGTGCATATAAATGTTCTCCAGTAGCAAAATTGGATAAAGTATTTTCTAGTCAGTATTTCTTCCGGTTACGAATTATGGATTGTCCGGATCTTGAATTTGCAAAGGGACAGGAGAAGAAAAGGAAAAATTATCAGAAAATAAATTGAAGAGAGAGAAGTTAAATATGTTTCTCTTTTTGTTTAGGGTTGACATGTAGACTTCTTGTGTGGTTTGTGTGCTTTCTCCTCGGTTCAAGCCCGTTCCTTGAGCTCTAATGTTTTCTTCAGGACTCGCAATCTTGCTCACTCTTGGATTAGAAACTCTCTTTCAAGTCCGTGTATCTAATATCCTTGCTTTTTTTGCACCTACCATAAACTAGGAAAGAATCGACGGGGGACTAAGGTGAGCGATCGTTTAATAAGTAGGACTAGGGAATCTACTTCTATTCTCTCCGGTGGGCGGTATGTGCAGAAAATAACTATTGTGTACTTTTTGTAGGTTCCTTACCTGTTGTTGATTTGTTCTTTGTTGACTGTTGATGATTTGTTATTGTAATATATAGGGCTGTTACGAACCCGACCGGACCGAAAAAGACCGAAAAAACCGACCGATCGGTTCGGTCTTCGGTCGGTCCAAGGGAGTTTTTTTTCGGTTCGGGGTGGACCGAACCGAACCGAACCTAGGTCGGTTCGGTCTCGGTTTTCTGGAAATCTATACCGACCGAACCGAACCGAACCGAACCGAATGCGGACCGAACGGACCGAACCGACCGAACCGACCGAGAACCGAACCGACCGAACCGACCGAACTATATATTTTATATATTTATATAAATTGTTTAAATTTTCTGGCTCTTATTGTTTTAAATTGTTAACTTCCAACAAAATTTTGAATGGTTAACTTTGGCTCTTACTTTTTTTTTTGGAATTTCATTGCTTGATTTATTTACTTTGTTTCTCTTATTGGTTAGATCAAGTATAGTTTTTAGGACTTTACTTGAAAGAGGGGGCCTAGGGGTGATATTACTTACCAATCCAATTTCTTCTGCCCGGATTGGAAATGTTGTTCCGCACATTGGCTCAATTCTACACCTTAAAGGCTTAAATAACCGTGGCTTTTTCTTTTCCTTTTGAATAAAGCGGAGTTGGGCGAAGATGGGGACGTTTTTGCAAAATTTTCCAATCGATTGCTCTCCCTGTTCTAAATTACTTTAACTCCTCCAAGTTATATACAATAGTGTAGAAGATATTTCCAATCGATTGAAAAAAAAAAAAAAAGAGGTGGAAGAGTACTTGTGAAAGTTGTAATTGTTTGAGCATACTTGTTGTGTGTTGATTTTTTTTTCAATTGGTGTTTGAAAAAAAAGAAAGAAGGTGCAATGGCCCAAATATGGGTGAAAAAATGGCCCAAACATGGGTGATTGACTTAAGGTTGAAAAATGCCGAAATATGGGTAAGAAACATGTGAAAATGGCCCAAATATGGGTAGAAAATGGCCTAAATATGGGTAAAAAATGGCCAAAACATAGCCCGTAGTCTATTTTTAGTTTTTAAAATGGTCAATTTCAGGCGGACCGAACGCCCCGAAAAACCCGACCGAACCGAACCCACCCCGAACCGAACCGAACCGAAATTAATACCGGTCGGGATCGGTCCCCGAACTATGTACCCCGAACCCGATCGGGGTGCGGCAAATCCACCCCGAACCGAACCGAACCGACCGAATAACACCCCTAGTTTTTATTATAGGTGCCTAGCTGTTTTAGCTAACTGGTAGCATCCTTGACTTGGTTTGTATCCTGGGGTTGATCCCATGAAGCTTGTAATTCTTTGTTTTGGCCTTCAATAAAATGAGTACATATTAAAAGATAACGATTAAAAAAAAAAAATCCGGGTTCGGATATTCTCTCTCTCTGAAATCTTTGGAATGGGAGATGCTGGCCGAGTATCTCACTATGTAGCGGTGCAGACCCATTCAGATCTCGACAGCTTCTTTCTTTTCTCTATTGCACGCTCTTACTCCAGGTAGTAATGCTTAATGCTTGTGCGTAGGCTTGCTGATTGAAAGCTTGAATAACGGAAAACCTGTGGTTTGTACAATATTGCCATTGGGAATCTCAAATCTGGTTGGGAGCAATGAAAGGTACCCCGATCGGGGATTCCGTATGGAATTGTCCCCGGCCTATAACTTACATGTTACATCTCTGTTGTGTGATGGAATAGAGTACCCGGCCCATAACTTACATGTTGCATCTCTGTCGTGCAATGGATTACATGTTGCATCGCTATCGTGCGATGGAACAGAGTCCCCGGCCCATAACTGACATGTTGCATCTCTGTTGTGCGGGGAGAGGGAGCAAGCGGATTTTTTTTCTCGACATAAAAGATCATCCCATAGATCAAAATAAAATGACACATTAGACATGGCTGCTCCAGCAAGCTCACGAGTCATCCGATTGGCTCTTAGGGAGAAAAGATGAGAGAGAGAAAGGGAGAGCACTATTGCGTGGGTCTCATTTTAACTCTTTTTTAATTTTAACTCTCTAAAAAAAATTACCTCAAAATGTCAAATGTACCACTTTTTCACTCTATGTAAAAACTCTCTTAACACAATTTTTAAGCTTCACTTTTAACACTTTTTGTCATATAATGATAAATATTTTTCAAGAGTCAAATATGGATGCTCTTACATCAGTACGAGGAACCTTTTTCACTTTTACAGACCTAAAATTAGAGCATCCACAATGCTATGATCTCATTCCCAGACTCGGGTTGATTTTCGGCATGGAGTTCTGTAGCTTCCCTTTCTAGCCATTCATCCACAAGATTGGCTCTTTTGATAGTCCATTCCTATTCCACATCTTCGATGTAGTGAATTCCATCATCCTTGGGTACTTGAACGATGGGTCTTGGTTTGGTTGAAGGTACAATGTATTGGCTTGGGTTGAATGAGGTTGGATTCAAGTTAATGTGGCTAACTTGAGAATATTGGGCATGCTTCGGAAAATGGTATTTGGTTTGGATGGCGGATTTTCAATGATTCCATCATCGATGAGGTCTTGGAGTTTGTGCTTGAGCCTCCAAAATTCATTGGTGGTGTGACCAGGCATTTAGTGATAGTAAAAAGGTTTTTAAAATTAACAATGTTGGTGCAAAATATAGCTCACAATGCTATAATCAAACTTAACAACCTCCTTAGAAATAATCAAATTTTGAGTTTTGGATAACAAAAATTATCAACCTTTTAACAATAACAAAATTTAATAGACCGTACATATTCTCAATTAAATACACCAATTATTATACAAAAATGTTCTATCTCTCTTCCCTTTTCCTCTCTCTTTCTTTTCAAACAATATTTTCAGAAAAAATATTTCACTAAAAAACTGTTTTGTTTTTTACAAAATAGTTTTTAAAAATAGTTTTTTTTCCCAAAACTATTTCCGACCGGTCACCATTTCCGACCTGGTTGCCAGCGACCAAATCCGGTGCTAGCATCTTTTCCGGTTAACTTTTTGGCACCGGCAAACTTTCTGGCGCTGACCAATTTGCCGGCAAACTTTCCGGTGCCAACCATTTTTCTAGCGATGTGGCGGGAGGAGTAAATAATTTTTATTTAATGTAAATGCATTTTTGTCAAGGTGAACCTTGTGAGTTTCAAATAGTTGGGTGGACCTAATGGATTTCAAAATATGAATAATGGACTAGAGAATAAATCATGAACATAAAAAAAAAAAAGGACAAATAGTCAAATACGACAAAGGGAATAATTCATTTCGACACTAAAAAAAAAGTCACAAATGGACCCAAATCTCCGGTCTTTACCCTTTCCCTTTCTCAAATTTGGGTTAAATTTTGAGAAAAAACTCTTTTTGGATAGAAGCATCTCCAATGACAAAAATCCTATTTTGACCCAAATCTATAATTTTTTAAATACCCATTGGCATTCATGTAAATAAAAGAAGAGAGAATCCTCAGATTAGCAGCTCCGGCGAAGCTCCGAACGTCTCACGTGCAGGTTGGAAGAGATGAGGTGGAATTTGTTGGGGCCGTTTTTCAATGAGTCGTAGCAGAGAGATGTCAGCGCCGTTGAGCTTGAGGGCCTCATGGAGCGAATCGAAAGAGTTCGAGCATGACTAGGTTTCAAGACATGCACAATGAGGTGTGGGTGTGAATCTGTATCTACAATGTGACAGAGAGAGAGAGAGAGAGACGGAAAATGTGTATGAGTCTGATTTGTCTCAAATTTGGGGAAGAAAACCAAAAATGGGAAAGGGTTTGGGTCAAGATGAGTTTTTTTTTCTGATTTTACCCAAAATTTGAGTTTGAGTCTTAAAATGGGTCAATGCTGGAGATGCTCTTAGGCCGCTCTCTCTCTCTTTCTCTCTCTCTCTCTCTCTTAGAATTGAACCTGGAGTGGACTATTCAGGTACAGAGTCAGAAATTTCACCATGCAGGGGCGATCGTGCATGCGAGAAAAAAAATATAAATACACATGCATAATCACGTAAATACATTAAAACTCAAAATAACATAAATATATAAATTGGTTTAGGGAAATTTTCACTTTGACCCCTCATGGTTTGCGCCGGGTGCGGATACACCCCTCCTCCTTTGAATATCAGCACATAACACCTCCTAGTTTCTGGACTAATGTGCACAGTGAGCATTTCCATCCACAGTAACATATCGTGGTGTACACGCTCTTCTTCGGCAATTGGATCAACTTTTTCCTACTATGGATTACCAAAATGCCCTTAATTAACAAATATGAGAACAAAACCCTATCAATCCATTTGGTACTTCTCCCATACGACTCTTTTTTTTCCTCTCTCCTTCTTCGTTCATCTTCTGCAACCCAGCCATGGCTTCCTCATCCACAACCAGCTCTAAGGGTTGCGATGCTCTAGACTTAAGGTACGTACCAAAGAAGTGTCGATGTGGGAAGAGAGCTGCAATTCGAGTGGTGGAGTCCGAAAAGCCATCAAAGGGAAAGCTCTATTACGTCTGTGATTCTGAACCAAGGGGTTGTGATACCTGGGCTTGGTGCAAACCTGTTCGAATCATGAATGTAGGAGACGAGAAGGTTGAAGAGAGCCCAATGGTGGAAGAGAGGCCAAGGGTGGAAGAGAGCCCTAGGGTGGTTCATGAAGACCCACATTTGATGGCTAGACTGGTGATGGTGGAAGCAAATGTGGAAGCATTCAAGACGATGATGAAGTGGATCTGGTGGACCTCTGCATTGTGTGTGCTTTGCACAATTTTATTGATAATGAAATGAAGCTGGGCAGTAGGTAGGGTTTGGAAGGGGATTAGGTTTTTTTTTGGTTTTTTTTTTTTTTGTTGGGTTTGGTGTACGTAGCTGGGGAAGTGGTTGGGGAGTGGAAGTATTTTGGTGCAATGCAAAATTGAAAGCCAATGTTCTAAATGAGTCTTTGTGTTGAACTTATGTGATTGAATCGTAATAGTGCAGCTTGTTATTCCAATCTTTTTGCATTACAGTTCTAGCATACAAACTCACATTGCACATAACAGTTCAAACATGAAAAAATCTGGGTAGAATTTAGAAACATAAAGTTCTAACTTATAAAATCATACGCTTAATAATTCCATTGCAAACAGACATTCCATTGCCAATAATAACTAGAATTCCATTGCCAAAAAGACTACATAGCAGCAGCCAGCATTAGTCCACAGTTCCTAATTCCAAAAAGACTGCACAGCAGCCACACAAACAGTTCCTAATGAAGTAGCAGCCTGCCTAGCAGGCACACAAACATTCCTAATGTCAAAAAGACTGCATGACAGCCACATAATTTAGTTTCAACATAAGTTACCATTGGTAACTACACCACTAATGTCAAAAAGACTGCATAGCAGCAGCCACCATTACTTAACAGTTACCATAAGTAGCAAAAAAAAAAAAACAGAGACACATTGTAAAGCCCTAAGCCACTACATCCCAGTGACTCTAGCTTGCTTTTTTGCCCTTATGTTCTGAAGCACTGTTGCCAAAGAAGGTCCTCCAACTGGTCCTGATGATGAAGCTTTACCACCTCTTCCAGCACCTCTTCCAATTGGTTGTGATGATGAACCAGTTGGAGGTTGTGTAGATCCAACCCCCCTTCCCCTTCCAGTCACACCTCTTCCAATACTTTTTCCAACTGGTTGTGATGATGAACCAATTAGAGGTTGTGAAGATCCAGCCCCCCTTCCCCTTCCCCTTCCAGTTCCACCAGTTGTGACACCCCTTCCATTTGCTCCCCTTCCAGTCGAAGTTGTCATTCCCTTTCCATTTGCTCCCCTTCTGGTTACTCCTCTTCCAGATCTTGTTCTTGTGCCCTAAAAAGTCATGCAAAAGTAGCAAGTCAAATACAAGGGAAAATTGTCTAGTACATGAAATGATAAACAACATGAAATAATTCTGAATATTACTGTTGTGGGAGGTACATCAGTATGTGTTCCCATTGGTTGAGATGTTGCATTTGATGTCTGACCATTCTGGCATAAACAAATACACATGTCATTAAATGAAATTAAAACATGAGTGCAATATATGGAGATGACTAAGTGACATAAATTTACCTTGACTAACTTGGACTTGGGATGGATCCTGTTCTTGCATGATCTTTGGTTGTGCCCAACTTGCATACATTTGGCACATGTAACATTCAACCCTCTTCTTGTAACTTTGTTTGGATCTCTAGGTTCATCTGCAGTCCTCCTTCTCAGTTTCTTGGGTCTACCACTTCCCCTCTTAGAATTTGGTGGGTTCAGAGGTTGGAAACCTGTTTCTACAAAGTCAAGCATATCTGGAACTGGGTGGATCATGTAAGAATATGCAGCGAGGTACCCAGACTTGGTGAAATAAGGATGGACATAAGTCTCCACGTGTTCTTTGTTCTTCTGAATGGCTGCAATAGCATGGCAGCATGGTATACCTGTTAGTTGCCATTTGCAGCAACTGCAAATTTTGGTTCTCAAATCCACTATATAAGTCCTGTCATAGTAATCAACCTCGAACTCTAACTCACCACACCAAGCTGCAACACATATCCTGCTCTCTACCTTCAACTTCTCTATCTTTTCTTGTATATTAGGACATAAATGACCAGTATATTTCTGCATCCCAGCCTTTTTAACCTGAATTCTTTGCATCACTCTCTTCCTGATCCATTCAAACATTGAGATAATTGGTAGTTCCCTGGCCTCCAAGATGTAAGAATTGAAAGACTCAGATATGTTGTTAACTACCACATCACATTTACTCCTTGTATTGAAGTGAGACCTTGCCCACAGTGAAAGGGTAACAGCCCTTAACCACTCTGCAGCTGTCTGCCTCCTTTCATTCAATTTGGGGTCAGCTTCTTCAATTTTTTTCATCCAATAATTGAACCCACTTACACTGCATGTGGAGGCTGCTTTCCAGAATAAATCCTTCAAAAAAGCACCAGGAAATTTCACCTTAAAGTTGCTATACATATGCCTAAAACAATACCTGTGATCACACCCTGGCAACAGCTCATTAAAAGTCTCAATCAATCCCTTCTGTCTGTCTGAAATAAATGTCCAACCCATCTCTTCATAACTCCCAATATCCTCTTGCAAAACCTGTAGAAACCACGTCCAAGAATCCTTTGATTCAAGCTCCACCAATGCCACAGCAATTGGGAACATGTTATCATTCCCATCTCTCCCAACAGCAGTCAACAACTGCCCTCCGTAGATACCTTTCAAGTGACATCCATCAAGTCCTATGATAGGTCTACACCCTGCCAAGAATCCATCTTTCATTGCTGACACCCTGAAATACATCCTCTGTAAGGTAGGTTCAACTGTATCTGGATCAGTTTTGATAATTATATGGCTCCCTGGGTTGTGTTTCCTAACTGTCTCAGCATAATCCCAAATCCTCAGGTATTGTTCTTTGATATCACCAGCAATCAGTTCTCTTGCTTTCCTCTTTGCCCTGTAAACTTGGAACCTACTAGCATCCACCATAATCTTCCTCCTTATCTTGTTCTTGAAACTAGTTATGTTAATGGTAGGGTTGTCCTTGATTTCATCCAACAACTTCTTCCCTATGTAGGTAGAATTGGCCTGCCTATTATCATACTGCCTTCCACACTCATGTTCCCCTGTTATTGACTTTATTTGGAAAGTTGTGGTCCTCATTATAGGAGAAGCATGAATCCTCCACGTGCAGCCATACCTACAAACAGCTGTTATCCTAGTAGATTCATTTTTCTTGTACTCTATGTCATACCCATTGACCACATTCCACTCTTTAAGAAACTCCCTAAATTGTCTTGCTCCAGTAAACTTCATTCCTTCTACCAATATAGGGTTGGCCATGTGGATATTCTCTTTGAATTCTGGGTGTCCATCCCCCTCTTCATCTGATGATCCCTTTAGACTAAGATTTTCTTCATCCTCTGGGTCAGAGTACCATTTCTCATCAGTATTAACATCTGCATTGGTTGGTTGTGGTTGAGGTTGTTCACCTACCCTCCTATGGGAATTAACTTCAAAAATGTCATCATCTGGACCTTCTAAATCCTCATACATCCAACTAGCATCATCACTAACTTCATCATTATCACTAACTTCATCATTATCTTCCTCACTAGCAATATAATCTGAGTCATCAGATTCTGCATCACTAAGATCACACTCCATTCTAGCCCCTTCCTTAACCCCAGTTGCATTTTCATCCCCAATGTCCCCAACCTCAGTTAAATTTTCATCCCCAATGTCCTCAACCTCAGTTTCAGTTACAGTTTCAGCCCCAAAGTCCTTAACCCCTGTGCCCTCATCATTATCAGACAGGTCAATGACAACTCCACTTGGCATTACTGGAGAACTTGATAAAATCTCACCATTGGATGACATAACTAGGAGGGGGTCCATTAACTTATCCACATATATTACAATGACAGTCATACCCTTATACATCTCTAACATCTTTAGCACATCAGCATCACCATTTATCAGTGATAAACCCGTATCAAGTGAATACCCAGGCCACCTATAATACAGGTCAATTGCACATGTACCACCTAACATCTTGTAGTACACATCCCTAATTTCAAATAATGACAACCTTGTACTGTCAAATTCACCTACATAATCTACCTTACCACCCACATAGGCCACTTGTGGATTCCAAACAAATTGTCCCCCATGGTGTACTTCAAAGCTAAAGTACTGGTCCCCCATTTCTGTTAAAAGTATAGCAAAGCAACAAAAAAAATGCACTGTTTAATTAATTGATCAAAACCCCACCAACCCACACAACCGACACCCACTAGCTTTAAATAAAAGGGAAAAGTGCACAACTAGTAAAAAAATCGATTCTTACGCACACATTTTAAAAAATACAGCAAACATGGGGACCACATCCCAACTACCATTTCAAAGGCTATATAAATACACTTACAGTTCAAAAATCAAGCAAATCGACAAAAAAATAGTCATAGTTCAAAAAATTTGGTCTGACCCAGTTTTGGTTCAAGGGTTTGAGATGATACCTTCTCTGCATACGCTAAATAACGGCTACTTTGACAAACGTGCAGAAGATCCTTCAACGTCTTCACTGTCGCGACCAAGCATTCAACCTCGATCGATCGTTGTCAACCAAATCGCCGCTCCAGAAAGAAACCCTAGGGTGTTGGTCTCTTTCTTATCCCCTCTATCTCTCTCTTCGTGAAATGGGATTTGGAGGGAAAGGGGAATAAGTATATAAGAAAGGGCAAAATGGTATTTTAATTGTTTCTGTTAACAGAGTCACTCGTGCACATTAGTCCAGAAACCAGGAGGTGTTATGTGCTGATATTCAAAGGAGGAGGGGTGTATCCGCACCCGGCGCAAACCATGAGGGGTCAAAGTGAAAATTTCCCATTGGTTTAACTAATGAAATCGATCTTGATGTATGTGTTTTGCTTTTCTTTATTGTTCATCTTCTTCTTTTTCATTCATCACAACTGGATGAATTCGATACATCGGCTTTCATGTTACTTGATTTTATCAGTCAAAAAACAAAGAATTAGGAGAAGTCTAGAATAACAATTGGGGAAAGACATATCTACAACTTAAATTTCACCAAAATTACTTAAGATTTCCAAAATTTCTTCTTCTCTTGTCTCTATTTTCTCGAAATTGTCTTTAAAGTCTTAACAATTGGGGATGTTTGTGCCGAGAGAGAGAGAGAGAGAGAGAGAGAGAGGGATTTGGTGTGCCATTAAGATTTTAGGGTAAAAAGAAATAAAACTGTAAAACACTAAACCCATCTAACGAAAGGTGGAAGTTTATGACTTAAATATTCACAATATTAACCTTATAGTTATATTTTTTTGTCATATTTTAGCCCTTAACCTTTAGTAATTAATGTTGGTATCCTCGTAGTTCAAAGGTTACAATTATATTTTTTTTTCAAACTTCTACACAAGGGCGAGCTTATGTATTTTCATAGGAAATTTTTTTTTTTTTTTACATATAATAGTAGTGATTCTTTTTCTTCTTACAGGGGCGACCGCCTCTACTAGCCCCTCCCTGACTCCATCCCTGGATCCATTCCGATCCGTTAACCGAACATAAATCTCTTGAGGGTTTCTTTGTATTTTCCAAAACTTCATTTATTTGTATTTGTAAGAAGTATCAGGGAAGAGATCCATAATTTACCCAAAAAGTGTCAGGTTTACTCATATAAATACAGAAACGGGAAAGCCACTTTTTTTTGCTTCAAAAGTTAGGCGGTGTCTCTCTTCAGCAAATCCTTCCCGCCTCTCTCTCTCTCTCTCTCTCTCTCTCTCTCTTCAAAACCAAAATTCCCATCGTTGGGAAGTCTGGTCCCGCTTCGCTGCAATTAGCTTGGACATGGTACGCATAGTATCTAAATATCTAATCTTCGCGCACATAGATGCACATGTATATATATTTCTCTTGGTCTCTCTTTCAATACGTTAATTTTGCACCCTAATTGTTTCAATTTCAGTCGAATTACGTACTTCTCCAATATAATTCGCCCATAGCTTTTGGTTTGTTTGCTGCGAAATTAGGTTACGACTAAACCTATTTGGTTTCTTTTCGATGTTAGAAAACTAATTTTCGCTCAGATTCGATCAGCTTCATATTCCCAATGTCAGGTTCGGTAAATTATTATGATATACATGTATAGGGTGTACTCAATGTGTGCGACCCTGCCCCACAGAAGGCCCCCTTCTAGGGAGGCCCCGAGCATCATTGAGATATGATACCACTCTGGAAGAGTTAGAATTCTAACCTTGTGCCAGGACCCACGGGACAAGGGATAGTCTCAGGTAGACATGGGGTGTATACCTCCCAAAATCCATCCTTCTCCCCCAAAGGGCGATTTTAGTAAATAACCAAATAGAATACTTGGTCTAAGGGTCAAGACTGTCAAGTTGGTAATTTTCTTACATCTCCTCCTCCAAGAGCCCAGGTATCGTGGGATCCGAACGGTCTGCTGGGCACCACCTCGTCTTCCCCTGGGGGTAGGGTACTATGAAAGTAAGTTGATCATGGACTACCAATAAGCCTAAACTGGGATGGTGTGGGGGGGTGGGTGGGGGCGGGTTGGGGGCGCGCTTGCCTCCTCGTTAAACCTATGCCATGATGCTCATGGGCAGCCTACGCAGTCTAGGGTTTGTTCATGAAGTTGTGTACTTTGATTTTAAGTTATTGATGCACACGTGTTTCTATATGTCTGATATACCCGTTGGTCGTTGGGTTGCTAATTATGAACAAGGCCATGATTGTGCTGGTGGAATCTAGTGAATTTTATGTTAACCAATGTGGCCAGAAGTTTGTCTTATGTGCTTCCGCAAATTTAGAAATGTGCATTATTAGGTATTCGTGTGTTCTTTTTGCAATTGAAAATTAAATGGCTAAATGTAAGCTTTTAGGAAGTTAGCAGCTTCTCAAGGTTGTTTTGTATGTGATATATATTCGAATCTTGGAATGAGACACGGTTACATTGTTCTTGTCCCTATGGAGACCATGTCCTAACTGAAACTGGGCAATTAGTTTTCTGCCTATCATTCCTTTGTGTTTGCAGTGGCTTTGTTATATAAGTATCCATTCACAGCAGCATTGGGGCCATGATAGTGTTTCCTGTTTGCAAGTCTTACTTTACTTCAAAGCAATGATAAGGGTTTTCATAGAGAGGTCGTCAAACTCTCATCATGCAAACTAGATGATTTGATACCCGAGAACTTTGCTATGTTACATGGATCATTCTAAACATATAAAATACAGGTGTCAGGCACTCTGCACTCATATAAGTGTATTAGATCTGTGTCAGATATATTTAGGTGGACATTCACCTAGCAAGCGTAATTTGTAATTGAATTTACAGTGATCTATGCATTAAACTCCTAGTTATGCATGAAATGTCCTGAAGGCACTTTGGAAACACTTTTTGTTTGGAAAAGTATAAGAAATATTCTTTTTTTTGATAAGTAAATAAATATATTAGAACGAGGCATTAAGGGAATGCCACCCATATGGTCATATACAAAAAAGGCCTTGTTTCCAAAGTAAGACTCTTAGACATTTGAGTATTTTGGCATATGCCCGTATCTTTGAGATGGAAATATATGAATCTGACACATAGATCCATACCCACCTCCATAATAGTGTTCATGAAACATAGGAGCTTGGGTTGAAGTACTGTTTTCTTTGAAGCACAAGGAATAGGAGTTGACATGATAACTTCTTTTATTTTCAGCAAAGCTAATCTGCTATGAAAACTACTAAACAGCGGAAGGGGAAGGCAGTAGACACTCCTAAAAGGCAGAATACGGTTGTAGGTTCCATTGGAGTGAAGAAGTCTACGAACAAAATAGTTGGACGGCAACAGAGAACATCAGGTTAGGTTTCTCAATGTAAATTGAAATTTTGTATCTGGATCACATTGAATTGCATCCTTCAAGTTGTAAAAAGTAGGATACTAGGATTCACCCTACATTGGGTGCCATGCATGTCATTTTTCAGTTTCAAGGTTCCCATTTGGTATGTTTTATTTCTCTTTTTTCTTTTTTGTTCTTATTTGCAGAAGTTTCAAAAATATGTTTAGTGTAAATCTTTAGTTTTAGGATTTATGAGAATTGTTTCAAAATAAGGCTCATTGACACAAAATCGGTGCTTTCCCTTGCTACCAAACCAGCGAAAGCATGCCTGTGGAGGGTAATTAAGCACCTTTAGTTTACTTATGGAAATCCTGTTTCCATTTTGAACGCTTAGGAAAACCAAGAATGAAAAACGAAAAAAACAAAAACATGCGTCCTGCTTTTTAAACGCGAATACGTATGCGACCGAACAGCTCCAAAGTTTTTTTGGTTTTAGTTATAAAGACTGATGTAGCTATTAGTTCATTTTCACATCACTGCTTTGTTTTTCTGGTTCAAACATTTGAGGCAGAAGACAAAGAATGGAGTTTCAGAAACTGTTCAGTTTTAGGGTAATCGTAATAGGGAGAAAACCCATTAGGGTTAATTTCATTCAACGTAAAATATATATACAAAAGCTGTATAATAATTGCACTACGGTCCTAGATACTTAAACTAATTACATGATAAGACACATAATTACACTAGATACAAATTCATCCATCATCTAACACTCCCCCTCAAGTTGGTGTGAAGATATCAATCAAGCCCAACTTGAACACAATAGGATGAAAACTCTTGCTACCTAGCCCTTTGGTGAATATATCAGCTAATTGATCTCTAGATCTCACAAACTGCATACATATCAAACCCTCGTTCAACTTTTCCTTGATGAAGTGTCGATCAATCTCTATGTGCTTTGTTTTGTCATGCTGAACGGGATTATAAGCAATGTTAATGGTAGCTTTATTGTCGCAGTAGAGTTTTATCGAAACACTGTTAGCAAACCCCAAATCACGTAACAAAGTTTGGAGCCACAAGAGCTTGCAAACACCATGAGCCATAGCTCTATATTCAGCTTCTGCGCTAGACCTGGCGACTACCGATTGCTTCTTACTTCGTCAAGTAATCAGATTACCCCAAGGAAAGTGCAATGGCCAGAAGTAGAGCGCCTATCATCCACGAAACCAGCCCAGTCAGCATCAGTGAATGCCTCCAATTGCAAATGGCCATGATCAGAGAACAAAATTCCTTTTCCTGGAGCTGATTTCAGATACCTCAGAATACGATAAACTGCATCTAGATGTGAGTACGAGGATCATGCGTAAACTAACTAACAACACTTACTGTATAAGTAATATCTGGTCGAGTGTGGGCCAAGTATATTAGTCGACCCACAAGTCGCTGATACCTCTTCTTATCAGTATGCTCCCCCACATCTCCACTAAGATGATGATTCGCCTAAATAGGAGAATCTGCAGGTCTACAGCCCAACATACCTGTTTCTTTCAAAAGATCAAGTATATACTTGCGTTAGAAAATAAAGATACCTCTATCAGACCTCGCTACTTCCATTCCAATGAAGTATCTCAATGATCCCAAGTCTTTAATCTCGAACTCTTGAGCTAGACGAGACTTAAGGTTATGAATCTCACTCACATCATTGCCTGTTATTATTATGTCATCAACATAAACAATAAGGACAGCAATCTTACCATTACTTCGCCGGATGAACATCGTATGATCTGCATGGCTTTGCTTGTAACCAAAACTCAACATAGCCTTAGAAAACCTGCCAAACCAAGCTCTAGGTGACTACTTCAGCCCATAAAGTGTCTTCTTCAATCTACACACATTTTCTTCACTTGCAGGAGAAGAGAAACCCGATGGAATATCCATATAAACTTTCTCTTCTAAATCACAATGGAGGAATGCATTTTTCAAATCAAACTGTTGAAGAGGCCAATTTAAGTGGGTAGCACACAAGAGGAGAGCTCGCACAGAATTCATCTTCGCTACCGGAGCAAACGTCTCCTCATAGTCAATATCATAAGTTTGAGTAAAACCTCTGGCATCAAGCCTTGCCTTGTATCTCTCAACTGTACCATCAGCCTTTTGCTAAATAGTGAACACCCACTTGCTTTCCTCTCTAGTGTTTTCCTTCTCCCCCTCACTATGATCATAGAACAAGTTCTCCCCCTCACTATGATTATAAAAGGTAAACATCTCTTCCTTCTGCCGATGCTCCTCCTGAAGAGATGGTTTGAATGGAGAATAAAAACCCTATGTTTCCCAAAAGGTAAAATCCATAGAGACAAACATCTTCCTCGAATAAGGATCATAGCACTTATAGCCTTTCTGGGTAGGAGAGTACCTAACAAAAATGCACGTATGGGCTTTATGTCCCAGCTTGCCCCCAGAAGGTTTGGGGGTATGAACAAAACACACACAACCAAACACCCTAGGTGGAAGAGTCCTAACTCGACAACTACTTGGCAGACACTCAATGGGTGTTTTAAAATTAAGGACACTGGATGACATACAGTTGATAAGATACATGGCAGTTAAAATAGCTTCTCCTCATAAGTTTTTGGGAACATTCATAGTGAACAAAAGGGATCGAGCGACCTCAGCAAGATGACGATTTTTACGTTCAGCGACTCCATTTTGTTGTGGAGTGTCAATGCAAATCATCTGAAAAATAATACCATTATCATCTAGATATGTCCGAAAAATCTTATCAATATACTTAGTCCCATTATCACTCCGAAGAATTTTAATGTGTATCAAACTGAGTGCACACCATCTTATGAAAAGATTTGAAAACATGAAATGCTTCATTTTTTGACTGGAGTAAGTACACCCATGTGGCACGAGAATAACAATCAATAAAAGTAACAAACCATCGATAGCCCTTAAAAAAAGTAACAGGAGAAAGACCCCAAACATCAGAATGGATAACCATAGATGGAGAATCACTTCGTTTATTAGTAGGTGCATAAAAAGAGCGTTTATGTTTCCCAAACTCACAGGCTTTACAAAAAAACTGATCTCTAGGACAATGTTTGACTAAAGTAGGAAAAAGTTTCTCTAATATTCCAAAACAGGGATGCCCCAATCTACGGTGCCACTGATGTAACAAAAAAAGAATGGACTCATATTTGCCTGTAGAGCTTGTCCACATGATAAAGATGAATGAGGGGCGTGCTCTAAATAATAGATACCACCATGTGCTTTACCACTGTCAATCACATTCCCCGTTTCCAGTTCCTGAAAGACACAGTGAGTAGGAAAAAATGTCACAGAACAGTTTGCAGAATGGGTAAAACTACTAATTGAAAGAAGGTTAGTGGCAAAGTTTGGAATATGGAGAACTGAAGAGAGAGAGATAGAGGGAGAATAGCGAACGGAACCTTTCCCTGAAATGGTAGAGAACGACTCATCGGCAATTCAAACTTTATCCTTACCAGAACAAGTAGAAGAGGAATAAAAAATAGAGGAATAACCTGTCATATGATTTGAAGCACCAGAATCGATAATCTAAGGAATACCGGAGGAGACAGTAAATGCACTAGTTGGAATATCTAAATGAGCAAAATAGGATGCAGTAGGAGCTGCTGCGGAAGTAGGAGCTATAGTAAAGGAAGAATTAGCCAGAGCCATAAGACGCCTGAGAGCTTGTATCTCCCCTTGAGAGAAACCGCCAACAAAATCAGAAGGTGACTGAACTCTTGTATTGAACCTAGAATCAGACAAGGTAGCAAATTCTGAAACATGTGCCTGAGCTTGAGAACGCCCGGGACCACGACCTCCACGTCCACTACCTCGCCCACGAGAAAGACGACCATGTAACTTCCAACAGAAATCCTTGGTATGTCCAGTGTTGTGGCAATAATCACACTGGAATGACATATGGTCTATGGTCCCACTGGTAGTACCAGACTGAGACTTTCCACTGCCAAACCCAAACTGTCCCTGCGGAATTGCAACTAAGGCAGAACGATCAGAAGTAGGAGCTTGTAACATAGCACCCCTTCTGCTCTCCTCCTGCTGAACAATGGCATAGGCCTCTCCCAAAGATGGAAACTAGAGGTGGCAATCCCAACCCATATTTATTAACCCGCCCAAATCCGCCCATTTGTAACCCAACCCAACCCGCCCATATTGTGTAATGGGTTTATATGGGTTCAACCCATATCAACCCATATTTTTATGGGTTTAGATGGGTTGAAAGTGGGTTTAATATGGGCTAGAATTAAAAATGGTTACTCCCTCCCGTCATCCTAGATTCTCACAGGAAAAGTTCAAAATAGAGTCCGAAGACGGAAGACCAATTGTACTAAAATCGACTCTCTCTCTCTCTCTCTCTCTCTCTCTCAAAATAGATTCCGAACACCAGTTGTACTACAATCGACTCTCTCTCTCTCTCTCTCTCTAACTGTTTTTGCAACAAAACTCAAAAAGTAACGCACTAGATTTAGGGTGGGTTTGATTTTTTTTGCATTTATTAATTTTGCGTTAAACTTTTGTGACTTAATGATTCGTCTCGACAAGAGGAATCGGAAAAAATAAAATTTTTTTTATCGAAACTCATAATTTTTTTCAAAAAGACAAATTATATAATTACAAGATCAATCCCTTGAGCTTCTCTCCCTCTTTTGGCCTTTTTTTTATTCGCTCCAATCAGAAAAGTAAAAAATTATGACTTTTACTTAAATATTTTTGAAAACATCCAAGATAAAACCCAAAAAGCCAATTGTTGGGATTTATCTTGAATATTACAAAAAATAATTAGTGTAAAAGTAAAAAACAAAAATTTACCTTTTTGATTCTCTTATCGAAACGAACTAATAGAGATAAAAAGTTTGTCACAAAACAGATAAATACAAAAAAATTTGAATAGAGACACCCAAAAAAAAAAAAAAAAAGAGGAAAAACGGGTCGGGTTGGGTGGGTTTGGGTTTGGCTTGACCCATATTCGATCCGATCCGTTTCAACCCGTTTACTTTTTGACCCATATTCGACCCGCCCATATTTGACCCACGACCCGTTTCAACACATTTACTTTTTGACCCATATTCGCCCGGTCCATATTTGACCCACGACCCGTTTCAACCGGCCCAAATCCGACCGTTTGCCACCTCTAATGAAAACGGAACACGACCCAATACCTGCACTCTAATTGGATCAGACTCCACATCAAGACCAGCAAGAAAGTCATACACACGCTTTTTCTCTATTCTTTTTAACCAAGCACCAGCATCAACGAAGCAGACTGCCTGAAACCCCTGATAATAGTCAAATTCTTGCCAGGCCCAACTGAGAGCAGCAAAGTAAACAGTAACAGATCGATTGTGTTGATCCATAGTACGAAGTCTCTTTCGCAACTCAAAATACTGAGCATCATTGCCCTGTTGAGAATAAGTCTGTTTGGCAATGGTCCAAATCTGATATGAAGTGTCAAGAAGCAAAAAAGGACTACGAATATCAGCCTTCATAGAATTAAACAACCAGGTCATGGCTAAAGATCGATGAGACTTAAACATCTTGAGTTCAACATCAGTAGTAGGCTCAGTAACAGAGCCTTCAATGAACTCTGATATTCCTTTAGCTTCAATAGCTAATGTCAGAGCCTTCAATGAACTCTGATATTCCTTTAGCTTCAATAGCTAATGTAAAAGTACGAGACCAAAGTAAATAATTTGTGCCATCCAGTTTGATGGGACAAATATCTAGTGGAGTGTTATCCCGAGTCCTTACACGACTCAACTCATCCTTGCCACTAGCGGAAGCCTATTTTTTCTCTTCTGACATCTTGAAAGCAGAACAATAATGTCAAATAAATAATAAACAATGTTCCCAGCAGCTTTAGAACTCCAAAGACAATAAATAAAGGTTTCAATAGCCATAGAACCTCCAAAAAATTAACTGAATATCTTCGGATCTAACTCAAACAATACTGAAACTTTGTGAGAGAAGAAAAACAGATCTGATCGAAGCAGTGTTCAGGCGAAGCACTGTTCACGCGAAGTACTGTTCACGCAGCAATGAGAAGGATGTCGTAGGTCACCAGGTTCTATTGCTCTAATACCATGTTCAGTTTTGGGGTAATCGTAACAGAGAGAAAACCCATTAGGGTTAATTTCATTCAAAGTAAAATATATATATACAAAAGCTGTATAATAATTGCACTACGGTCCTAGATACTTAAACTAATTACATGATAAGACACATAATTACACTAGATAAAAATACATCCATCATCTAATAGAAACGCAGATGATAAAGAGGAAGCAAAATAACATCTTCTGTTCTTATTCCATATTTTCTACTTACTTGTGAACCTTCTCTTTGTAGTGGGATGTCAATCCACTTTAGTCGAAGATGACCCAGGCGTTTTGCATTGTAGTGCTGCTCAAGTGGTGGGTCAGCAGCTTCCAAGGAGTTATACATTGGCCCAGCGAACAACAAAAGAAATACCTAAACTTGAGCCTAAAACGGGACTTTATTCTTCTGAAAAGATCAAGTTGCAGCTTTTCCCAATAGATGAAGCCACTCGAATAGAATTGGAGAAAGTAAGCTAATTTACCGGCAGAATTGTCCATAAGATGCATATGTGGTTGTAATTTTACTTACACAATGCCTCTGTGTAGGATGGTCATATTCCATTTCTGGAACTCACTCTAAGTGTTCGCAAGAAGATATCATCTGTGCTTAAGCACCTGGATAGCAAATGGGGAAGTTCAAGTGTTGCCATAGGGGATCCCATGCTTTTTCCATACAATATTCAATTGGGGAAATTAAGTACATACAAACGATGGACATTGAATGACATTGACATTAGTGCAGGCAATGTATATGCAGCTGTAGAATGTCCCTCCGTTTTTCGCTTAAGGTCTGGAGCTCTCTCTTATTCTCTTTTTTCAAATAACTACTGTTTAGTTTAACTTCTGACTTCATCTCCCTTAGGTATGGGTGGTTCTCTGAGCTTCACCCCAGAACAGTTGCAGTGCCTTCTAGATCTACTCACTTGGGGGATGGCTTTGAAACTGAAGAGAAAGGTTGCAGTACAATCTCAGAGCTTGCAGATATCAGAAAGGAGGAAGTTTTAGATTTCAAGCCAACCAATCTAAGTAAACCGGCAGATGCAGCTGTTACTACAAATATGCATTCAGATGTCCCAGTTGACTTCATGGTAGGTAACTTTTCGATGCTGTTCATCTGTCACATTGTTGCATGACAGTTTCAAGGAAATTTTATGAAATTGAGCTCTCTTCCTTCTAAAGCTATTGCAAAATACAGTTTTCAGCATGGGTTTATCCAATTCATTTTTTATCTCAAATTTCATTGAAACCTTGTCAGATTAGTTGCGTAGTTCAGATTCGCTGGATATCTGCATGAAGTAAGTTTTGACGTGACTATTTTTTGCAAGTCTTACCTTATGGGGTGGCCTTTCTGCTTTTCCTTGATGCTTCTATTGAAACTAAAAGGCTGAATGCATTTTAATTCCATCCTCTTTTTCTAAAAATATCCTAATTTGCTTTTTATTAGGATGATGAGGTGAACTCTGGCAATAGCGTTGCACCGTCATTAGTTCCGTGGGATGATAGTTTGACGAACTTAAGCATTGGAGGCTTGCTGTCTGACACATCCTTGCTGGGCAAGATTGGTAATTGCGATTCAAAATCTGAAGGCAGCAAATTACACATGCAGCCAATTCAATTGATCTCCTCAGATATAAGTATTGGTGGCCTTTTGTCTGAAGCATCTATGCAGGGCAAGTTCAATGATCATCAATCAAAATCAAATGGGAGCAAGCTAGGCATGGAGCCCATTATGGATAAGGACCTTGTACAATCAGCAGTGCCTTGGGATGATAGTTTGACTAACTTAAGCATTGGAGGCCTGTTTTCTGGAGCTTCCTTGCTGGGAAAAATGGATAGTTGTAATCCAAAATCTAATGGAGGCAAGTTAGGGTTTCAGCCGACTCCATTGATATCTGATTCCTTGGATGCTTTTATTGCTGGTGAAATAAATTCACAGCCGCAGGACCCCAAGCCACTGTCTTATGCCTCATGCTCATCTATCTTGGATGCCGAAGAGACATGCCATGCATTTCCTTTCAGAAAACTGTCTTCCTCGGGCAACAATGCTGTGCGTGTGATTGGAAGTGCAATTCCGAGGGACCACATCCATGATGGTAGTTCGAAATCTTTCAAATTTTCGAAGCTTTCAGAGGTTTGTTAATCTTGCCTATTATTACTTAGTCCACTAGTGTTGTTGGACACATTAGTTCTGTCTATACATGGGTACTTCCGACATTTACACATGTCCATGAAACACATTAGAGTCCGAGACGCATAGGTTGTGATTCATATCAAAATGTTGTACCCAAGGCGTAGAGTTACTAGAGTATAAACAATGCTTCAAGGTCAGGTAAGCAGTAATGTGTAGCACACAAACTTCATCCATCAATATGGCAATAACGCTATTAACTCTTTTGTTTTCTAAGTTCGACCTATGTAATTGGATTGGAGTATTCATGTACGTTGATCACGTTTGATGGTAGGTAAATGTTTATAACATGGTTAGCCCAAATATTGTGCTATTTTCCTTTGTTGCTGAATGTTGGGGCTATTTATCCTTGAAGTTTCTAACATGGTTAACTTCGAAGATCTCTTAAACATTTAAGGTCCTTACTCCGTGGTTTCCTGTAGTTTGTCTGATAGGACTGTTTATTGCTTCATTTTTGTAGCTCAATGCCCAACGTGAGCTTGCACGTGATCCTCCTCCTTGTCAAGAATCCAAGACAGTTCCACTTACTCATTTTGGAGTGAATAGTGACGAAAGCAGCCTTGGACTGGCCGGCATCAATTAGGTACTGGAATGTCTTTAATAATTTATCCTTGAGTTGATCTGTTTAAGTTCCCCAAATGGGAACTGCTAACTTTTTTTAGTATTTTCTTTTCTTCATGGGTGGATGCAGACTGAATCATTGGGACCATTCGAATTCAGCTTACCCAGCTCACGGCAGATTTCAAGTGCGGACAATGTTGGTATCAGCAAATTATTTAGGTAGCGGCTTAGGGTCATGTGTTTGAATCCTCATCTAGTTGCAGATCAAAAAGGGTCCTATCGAGGACAAGAAAATATAGGAAACTGGAGAACCAGCAAATGACATCGTTCAAGGTAATGCAAATTGCGAATGCTCAAAGGACAGTTTCGTGCAGCATTTTGATTCAGAAACTGCATTTACTGGGGAGGAAGTTTTGTAGGTCATATATGGAAACAACTCCAAGGTAGGTAAGCATGTGGTAGCATTGAAATTAACTTTTGATGGCCTATTTTGGCTTTGGACTTCACAATATTGGATTGCTGGTGAATACAAGTCATTCTTTCGTGACTGTTGGTGGTTAATGGAGATGTGAGATATTATAGCTGTTTTTTTTTTTTTTTTTTTGCCATTTGTTAAACCTAATTTACTCTATCTTTAGGGGACTTGGGGAGGAGATGTGTGTTTACGAAAATTCAACCTTGCCCGTGTGCATGTCTTCCCGCACCCCACTCCACGTGCACTATAGCTGTTCTTACAAAAAGAACATTTTGATGTTTCTTTTCCCAGAGAAGGTAAGAAATCACATAAATAATACTGTAAGGCAGTTAACTAGAAGATAATATAAAAAAAGGGGGGTGGGGGGGAGGGGGAAACTAAACAAACTAATGCCCTGTTTGGAACCTGTGGAGAGTGAGGGAAAAGAAAGGAAAGAGAAAATTAGAGAGAATTTTACGATTCCTAATACTCTATTTGGTCCTTTTCTCATTGTTTTCCTCTCAAACTAAGCAAGATTGAGGAAATTTTTTGAACTTTCCTTTCATAGGGGTGGTTGCGTATGTTTAGCAAAAGAATGTGCATGTCGCACTGCATTATGAGAGGTCCCAAACAAAAATTTGATTCGAAAGAGGCTCTCAATCGTCCCTCCTATCTGCATAACAACGCTGACGTAGTTTGAATGGAATTAATGACAATAACTCATTTTGTTGGCTGGTTAATAGTCATGCTTTTCATTCGGATAGGATTGGTATTGTTAGCAAGAGAGTGGAGATGTGTGCAATGGGAGTGCTGTATGGTCTACTAAATGCGAAAGAGGCTCTCATCTAGGAAATTTTTTTTTTCAGAGTACTACAGTATAATTTTGAAGACAGTTGGTCAAAGTACTCTTGTTTTCAAACTATTGATAAAAAATACTCTCTATCTCCATTTCAAATGACGCTACCCGATTAGCACAATGTACCATATGGCGCTAACCCTGAACCATGCAGCTGTATGACATGGCACTAGCGCTTTTGAAAAATAGTGTGGGTTCAATAATAAAATCCTTAACATACAGATAAGTATTCAAAAGGTTCGGCCTGGTCTGCGAAATTCACTTCAATTCCCTTGCCCTTCTTAACAGACGTTTGAACTTTGATATAGATCACAAAATGTTTGAGCGTACGACATGTATGCATATGCATGCGACCAACGACCATTCATCCAACAACGAAAACATTTATTCAATTCACTTCTTCTGTATTGTTGTTGAAGAGTAATATCGTCGAGGATTTGAAATCCGAGTATCTTACATTTAGAGGCCCAAAAACTGTATGAAACGATTTGAGAGATTGATTTGAACATCAACAAACGGTAATTCTTCCAAAAGCACGTTTTGATTGGATGCACATAAGAACGTTTCAACATTACAATTGTGTGGTGATACAATCAACGAACAAGATTAATTTGTTAGGAAAAACTTATTACACTATGCACGCCGATGAGCACCCAAGATTGTATAATCTTGGTGCTCTAGTTTCCTAATTTGTGGCATTTGTATCCGTAAGTTTTCATTTTTAGTTCATATTGCACGTAAGGTTGTTTTTGTTTAGTTTCAGGTTAAATATTGAATTAAGGTGGTTCTTATCCCTACGGATCGTTTTCGGAAGTATCCTAGTGTTCAAGGCTATGAGGCAACTCCCCACCAAGTCCCAACGGGTGTTTAATTGAGGATGAAGTGGTGATTGGGTCGTCGTCGGGCTGTTTGGACCAAAGAAAAGCCTAATGCAAAGTTCTGTCGCCCTTGAACCGGTATTGGGGGTTGTCCAGTACCGGTACGTGCTGTCCAAAGTTGGCGACAGCTTTTGTGAAGACCTTGTACCGGTACTAGGAGTTGGCCAGTACTAGTTCAGCCTGCAGAATACAGCCACGATTTTGCTGCTTTTTCAACTTTCCACTTTTGGGATATTTTTCACTTTTGGCTACTTTAGGATATTTGTGGGATATTTTGTGAGACAGTGGAGGACATCTTGTATAAATAGGGCTTCCCTCTATCCCCTTTATCTCTCTTGTCATATATCACTTTGAGTCTTTTAAATTTTCTAGAACTCCATTAAAGCTTCTCAAGCTTTTGTATTAATTCCTTCAAGAACTCCTTAAGGTATTTATCGTTTATCGTTTTCTCGCTTATTAATGTTGTAGCCGCGGACTAGATCCTTTATAAAATTAAGTTTATTTTCGTTTTTATCAGTTAAAACTTATGTCTCATTTTTATGCTTTGGTTTATACTTTAAGTATGTGTGAGTAGTCGTTTGGCTAAGTCTCGGGATAATCTTTCCCAAGAACTTAGGTTGTTATTTGGTTCTCGAATCTTTGAGCTTAAAAGCATGATTTACGGAATATGATTTAACTTGCATTTTTGGTCTAAACAAGGGGTGTTAACTCCTTAGTAAGGCTGTAGAGAACCGTGTCTAAATTTATTTATTTAATATTTCTTTAATGTGAAATGTGTTATTTTAAATACTTTGAATTTTATGAGCCTAAAAAAAAAATGCATGTGTAGGCATTTACTTGATCATGTTCGAATTCATTAGTCCTTTGATCGAGTGTGTTGGGAGACTCCCATGTGTTGTGTAATTAGTGTTAGAAATTTTTAGAGCAAATTAATTGTTTAAGTGTTAATTGAGGGGCCCTAGTGCAAGAAGTTATAACATGCAAGTATTAGGTGATAATTTAAAGACTTAAGGGGGGAGTGTGTAATTATTTTACACCTTAAAGCCATTTCCCAACAGTTGCCGAGAGAACACTAGTTCTCTGTTTCTTTTTTCATTTCCAGTGCAGTGTCGTGCACTCTCTCTCTCTCTCTCTCTCAAAAACTCTCACAGCCGGATCATCTTCCATCTTCCTTGCTTGGGTAAATTCACTAAATTGTATCTACATCAAGAACTTGGAGGGATTTAGGAGTTTCAAGTTTGTGGGGCTTTCCTCCATCACCATCTCACTCATCCCTCTTGTGTGCTAGCAATTGAGGTAGGGTTTTCTACTTAGATACCTTAAAAATGCAAGTATTATGTTTGAGAATTGATTATTTTCATGTATTAAGTAGTAAGTTGATCTATGGAAGAAAAACCCTAATTTGAGTGGTTATGTAAAATTTCATATTTTAGTTGTATATTGAAATTGATGGATCTAGTGTTTGATTAGGAGTGGAGAGAATATTATGCCTACGAATTTGTGGTGCCTAGTATTGGCTCATGTTTATTTGGATTGATAATGGATATACTAGTTTAGGGTATTTGGATTAATTGTTGCGTTTTGTGATGAGCACATTAATTTTTTTGTGTTTGATATGGATTACCTCTTGTTGACATAATTGATGAGTTTTTTTTGAGGGGTGGAGTTGAAAAAGTATAGACACTTGTATATCTATGTTTGGTTCTTTTTGGATTTGAAAGTAAAGATTAAGGTTTTTGTTAATACAAGTTATTTCTATTTATTGGAATTGATTTGGGATTGATACTTGTTATTTGGGCTAGTGAGCCATGTATTGGCGGTTGGGTTGGCCATTTTATGCTTTTTGTGTAGCCGGAAGCATATAGATAATAATTTATCCGTCGGTGTATAGCCCGTAAACCCGCGCGGGATAAGGTGCCCCATAGGCCTTTGGGTTAGTTGCCCATAAATTTGGATGATTTAGGGACCTGATCAGTTGCCTAGGATTGGTACACAACTGTGATAATTTGGACCTTGGTTTTATGTGCTCTTATTTTCTTGTACTTGGTTTAATGCGTTGACTTATTTTATGTTTGAAATATTTTGGTTTCATCTTTTTGAGTTTAATTATATTCAGTAAGAACTGCGTCTAGCTAGTATGAGATTCAAGTTAAAAAAAGGGAATTTGGCATGAAAGTTCATATTTTCAAACTTGTCACTTGCATCTTTTAGTTTCTAGTAGATTATGTGTGGGCGGTCGTGCTCACCCCTACCTTACAGGTTCGAATGGCAAGGATACGCTCTGAGGGACACGGTGATGGAGACACCTTTTGTGCTTTGATGAGTCGATCTATATGAAGTTTGTTGGGTTTTAAAGGCTATCTTTTGACTTCATGTATATGTTTTTTTTTTTGACTTTGGGAATGTAATGATGAATGTTAAATTCTCCTCTAGAAATGCTTTGTTATGTATTTAGGTAAAGAAAAAGGGAAAACTTGTATCTCCTTTTGTAATTGGAGTTGTATAGTTTAAGTGGTGTTTTGGTGCCTTGGTGGCTAATCAATTTTTTTTTTTGAAGTATTTGGAAGTGGTTAGCTTGTCATGCTTCTTTTAATTTGGCTAGACTTATAATTCATTGCATGTTAGAGTGAAAAGAAAGTTGTTTTTAGTTATTGGGCGGAATTATTTATTTATTGAGGAAAAAAAATCACTTTGCCGAATTATTTTAAAGCGGGGAGTGACAAAGGCGCTTAGTCAAGCGGCTCACCGAGAGCTCATGGCCTCCTATGTGTTCGATTAATTTGTCAAATAAGTTAGTTCGACTCCGTTTAGTCACATTTTTCAATAAACGTAGTCGTTAAAGCTAAATTTTTAGAGCGTAAACACGCGGTCGTGACTCTTGCTTGAGTTAATCTGAGAACGGGGAACGGCCTACGTCAAGGGTTAGACGATCCCTAGACTTGCCTCTTTGAGTTTATTAGGCTCATTTCTAGTCTTTTTCTTTATCATTTCCACCATTATAAGCAAAACCTAGTTGGCCGCCTTGAACGCCGCACTCCACCATATAAACCTACAAACCGATTAAGCTATCTTCGAATTCCCTGTGATACGATCCCGGACTTACCGATTTATTATGCTACCAACAATCTAGCTTTACGCTTGGGGTTTTCCCAACCTGATTTGAAGGCGAGGTTCGGAGACAAAAGCACACGCAAACGATATTACTCTTCAATAACAATACATAAAAAGTGGTTTAGAAAAATTTTTAAGCTAATTAATTATTTGTCTTATTGTGGCAGTTAAAAATAATTAAGTTTTGCGTACTTAAAAATCACCAACCCCGCCCAAGTAGTGACACACCAGTCCCTGAGGCAATTAGAGTTTCTTTTCAAATCCTACCTTCTAGTAAGAGTAAAATTAGTATCTTATTTGATAAATCAGTTTTTCGGGTTAGTTTGTGCGCACCTCAACTAATCCTAGAGAATCGATCTCACCGTACATCCACTAGTCGGCGCCCAATTAAAGCCTACCAAATTAAGCCACATATGGACTAATCCCGCACCTCAAAATTTTCAAATCTGAGGTCTTAGAAGAGAGCAAATTTATAGGTCCCAGACCCTGACTACCAGGTTGACCTCTTGTTATTGTCCCTAAAATAAAATGATGATGCTAATAAGGTAAAGAATTTATTAATAACAAAGGCAAAGTCCACTTTGACCTCCAGTGATTTGGGTTATGTGCTGATACATCATCTATGATTTAAAAGTATGCACATAATACTCTTGTGATTTGTGAAATATACACATAACACCCAATTCCGTCAATATTAACATCAAGTGTGACTGACGCGCAATGAAAGTCCAATATGCCCTCATCTTTCTTTTTCAATCTAACCAATTCATTCCGTGTACCAAAAATTAGATCTGAACCGTTCATATAATAGAGTTTGACGAGTATTACTTTCATACCAAAATTTAAGTCGATCATAAAATGAAAGGCCGAGTCAAATTTATTACTCCCTCCGTTTCTAATTGCGAGTCCCTTATTCTATTTTGGAATGTTCCAAAATGATTGTCACTTCCCAAAAAATAGAAGTAGAAATTTGATAAAATTTCAAAAGTGTCCCTCATTGTGAATACAAATTAGGGATGGCAAAGTGAACCGAACCGATGGGTACCTGAACCGTAACCAAAATTTTTCTCCGAACCATAATCGAAAAATTCCCCGTGGGTATGGGTATGGTTGAGGCCTTGGATAATCGAACGGGTATCGGTTCGAGTATGGTTTAGCAGATCCCCGAACCGAACCGAACTGTAATATATATATATATATATATATATATATATATATGAGTCTAGTGGTTGAAGTGCATACGTCCAAAAATTTTGGGACCAAATTGTTGCATGTGTTAAGGTTTAAAGGCCTGAAGTGTAATAATCCTTTATTTATAATTAGGGTTACAATTGACAGCTACACATTTATACCTCAAACAGTCAAACCCACCCCCTCCTCTCTTCTGCGTTGCAGACAACCCTTCGCGGCCTCACCGCCGCTCATTGTCGTCGTCCTCTCTCTCTCTCTCTCTCTCTCTCTCTCTCTCTCTCTCTCTCAATCACACAGACATGAGACACCCCTACCACCTTCTCCAATGTCGTCAAGTAAAATATTTAGTCGAACACACAGATCGAAGGCTCTAGAGATTGGCCGCTCCGGCGACGTCAAAACATACGTACTCCTTTCTCTCTCTTTCTCTCTCTTTGATACTCCCTTTTTCTTCTCTCATCGATCAGAACCCACCCCAAGAACTTGAAATCGGACAAAATTTTTAGATCCGCCCACAACAGTTGTCATTTGGTTTGGGGATTACCCGAACCCCGAATGGTTCGGTTATGGTTTCCTCTTGCTCTTCAAGTTTGGGTATCGGGGCGAATATGGGTAGGGGTTCGGTTCAGGGATCTGGTACGGAATTCCCCATATCCTCCCCGATTACCATCCCTAACCGCCACCACCACCGCGCCGCCACCACCACCACCACGTCGCCACCACAACAATGACCGCTACCACCACCACCACCACCACGCCACCCTCACCGCCCCCACCACCACGATGCCACCACTACCACCACTCCACCATCACTACCACCACCGCCAGCACAATGACCACCATCACGTCGCCACCACCACCACTCCACCACCACCACAATGCGGCCACCACCACCACCATAATGCCGCCACCACAACCATCACCACTCCGCCGCCGCCACCACAAAAATCACCACCACCACGCCGCCGCCGCCGCCACCACCACCACAACCGCTGCCGCTGCCGCCGCCACCACCACAATGACCACCACCACGACGCCACCCTCACTACCCCCACCACCACCGCCGCCATCACGCCACCACCACAACCGCCGCCACCACCACCATCACAACGCCACCACCACCACCATCGCCACCATAATGACCACCACCACGTCGCCACCACCACCACCACCACAACGCCGCTGCCACCACCATCATAATGCTGCCACCACCATCACCACTACGCCACCACCACAAAAATCACTACCACGCCGTCGTCACTGCCACCATCACCACCACAATTAATAGTGTTAATTTTTGTCTAAATTAACCGTGTTAAGTTTCATATAAATTCACACCATAATTAATAGTTTTAATTAACAGTTGGCCCATATAACCTCCTACACCCACACTCCACCACCACCGTCATGACTAACAGTGTTAAATTCTGTCTAAATTTATAATTAACAGTGTTAATTTTCATTAAAAATTTACACCACAATTAACAATGTTAATTTTCATTGTCTTCATTTCTTAGCCAATTATTAATTAAGGAAAGGATAATATATGGAAAAATCTTCGGTACATCCCTGTATACGAAGGATTCTTAAATTTGGGTAGAATTTAAAACTGTTAATTATAAATTTAGACAGAATTTAACACTGTTAATTGTGGCGGTAGTGGTAGTAAAGTGGTATTATAGGAGGTTATATGGGCAAACTGTTAATTAATACTGTTAATTGTGGTGGTGGTGGTGGTGGCGGTGGCAACGTGGTAGTGGTGATTGTGGTGGCGGCGTGGTGGTGATGGTAGAGTGGTGGTGGTGGTGATTGTGGTGGCAGTGGCGGCGTTGTGGTGGTGGTGGTGTAGGAGATTACATGGGTCGATTGTTAATTTAGACAAAAATTAACACTGTTAATTAAGGTGGTGTGGTGGTGTAAGAGGTTATATGGGTCGACTGTTAATTTATACAAAAATTAACATTGTTAATTGTGGTGGCAGCGGCGTGGTGGCAGTGGTGGTGATGGTGGTAGTGGTGTGGTGGTGGTGGCGTGGTGGTGTGGGTGGTGGTGGTGTTGGTGGCATGGTTGTGGTGGTGTTGGTGGCACGGTGGCGATGTGGTGGTGGTGGCTGTGTGGCAGTGGTGGGGGTGGTGGTGGTGGTGGTGGTGGCGGTGGCGGCGGCGGCGGTGGTAGGGGGTGGCGTGGTGGGGGTGACATGGTAGTCGTGGTGGTGGCAGCGTGGTGGAGGTGGCTGGATGTTTCTCTCCAATCACTTTTTTTTACGAGGGGTATTTTTGTCAACAAAATAGTGAAGAGTACTTATTAGGCTACAGGCTCTTTGGATAAGACCTAATAAACTATTCTTTACCTAGACAGGACCGGCCAGGAAGTTCCCCTTCGAAAAATAGTACAGGCCCCACGGAGATGGTTAGAAAGGTTTGGAGCCATGGCCCATAACCATAATATGGCATGCAAAAATGTCAGTGAATTGTTTGGATTGCTTCTAGGAGAAGTTTTTCAGTGCCGGGTGGGCACCGGCCACGTGGTGCCGAGCACCATCTCGGCCGTCCAAATGTATTTTGGACGATCCAGATCTGTTTGGGTAATTTTTAAGTGTAAAATTACCAAAACACCCCTTCAACCCCAAACAGATCGGGGCCGTCCTAAATACGTTTGGACGGCCGAGATGCGTACTCGGCACCACGTGACTAGTGCCCGCTCGGCATTGAAAAATTTCTCTGCTTCTAGGATGTTATATGTACGTATATAGTAAAATTATTTTTGTATCAATCTATTAGAGTGAATACTTACCTTTTTTGTTTTTTGGATTGAACCTGGAATTTAAATTCATCAAGGGGAGAGGTCATTAATACCTAGATTGGGAATTATGTGACTTCGGGTAAGATATGTCATCAGATATCATATATTTATTCCAGTTCGTTCCAAAAGTATACGTGAATTAATCAAGAGGAATTAAACGATATCATATTCTCATTACACCCTCAATACCTACAATAAGCCTAGACTTTAGCATGTATATCAAACAAGTTTTTCATTTCAGATAGCGAATTAAGCAATTCAACAGTCTAGAGGTAAGGTTTCTTCCTGAATTTACTATGGCCATCAAGTTTTTAGTAATCTTCTTATTTTCTCAGGGTACAATATTTTTTTTTTTATTGGCAAACAAAAAATATGCTCCCCTCCGTCCATTTTTTAGAGTCCACTAATCTATTTTGAATTGTCCTTAAATAAGTGTCTATTTTGTAAGTTAGTGGATAAAAATTTGTAAGTTTTTCATTTTACCCTTAAAAGTAGATTTTATTTTAAAAAGTTAATGAGTAAAAATATACTGATGATGCTTTCATACAGGGTAAGGAGAGAACGTAGAGGTAAAAGTTGATGTGAAAGGTGTAATGATGACGTGTTTTTAATAAGTTGGAATTACGAAGCAGGACACTTAAAAATGGACGGGAGGAATATCTTACGAATAACTTGACAAAGAGGGAAAAAAGAAGGTGTGACATGAATATCAAAACTAGACAAAGACCCAATTATATCATCACCGGCCAAACCAAGAAAAGACAAAGAAACATCCAACAATCAAGTTAGATGGGTAAAGAAAAGGAAAACAAGCATACAAGAGGACTAATGAATTAGTCCACCGAGCTAGTAGTTATTATTACAATCCAAATGAGTGTTTTGATCCCTTCAAAATCTTAATAATTATACTTTAGCTACTTAAAATTGTTCTGTTAAATCATAGGCTAGCCCTCTCTTTATTCAACTTTCTGCCTTAATTTGCTACTCAATGCAAATTAAACAAAATTAAGAAAAACTCAATTTATATTTCCATGCATGCATGGTCTTGCTATTAATCTCAAACACAAGAATTCCAATCCACCAAAAGAATCCTGGAAAAGTAGTTCTTTTACAGTCCAAGAATAACGTATAAAAAGCAAAGAAACTAACTTCTAGGAGAGGTTCCAAGATTTTATTTGCAAAATCCAAGTGCAGCAAGCAATGCCCAAAGAAATAAATAATGCGGGGCATTTTGTAGAGATTTACGTCGACGATTATCTTGGGTACTCCTGAGAGTAAATCTACACACATCATTGAAGTTTTGCGTGTACTAGATTTACTCTTGGGAGTACTCAAGGTAATCGTATACCTATATAATACGTATCACCACCAACTTGTTGAAAGCCATATCTAGAAGAAGAAATTGTCAAGATGGGAATTAGGAGCTTGTGAATCGTCCTCATCGTGCGATGGAGAGTGGGCGTGTCTCCCTTCGTACGTCGTTATCACCATTCTGGGATCCTCTGCCAATCTCTCCACCCGTTTCTTTACCCGACAGTTATCCTGCGTGCAACGATAATAGCTCCTGCACAATGGTGCCAAGATTGAATAAGAAGAACAACATGAAGAAGCTAGCTAGATGAAGAAGAAAATAGGTCCTTGTATGTTTTTTTTTATAATCAAAATATTGGGCCATGGTTCCTACATGTGGCTGCAAGCTACAACTCGAAGAATCATGCGATAGTATTGGGGTGACACATTCATTCAAGGATAACATAGGTATTTCAAGACGTGCTGAATGAGAAAATAAAGCGTTCGTAAACAACAAGGGTAAAAACTCGTTTGATTCTGATTTCAAGTTTTTCAAAGCAGCTACAAAGGGATTCACAAAAGCAACAGCTGTTTGAGTGTGAGAGGCACTTTATTTGTATTCCAAATAGATGCTAATTAACGTGGTTCGTATGTTCTCATCAGTTAGGAACGATGCCTGTTTCTCCTGGCATTGTTATTTGTTAAACCTTCCTTTGCATGTATCCGGTTGTACTGATCTGGTTATTAATAAATAAATAAAAAATCCTTCGCTGTTCAAAAATAATAATAAAAATAATGATGCCGGTTTCTTCCTCCTCCTAGTCTACATTGTCACAAATCTTTCGCGCTTCATCACCAGATTTCTTAAGCTGCTTCGCTAGCTAGAAGGCTTCATCCCTGCCCTCATGTGCCCGGTTCCCTTCCCCATAGGATGCGAAATAATAGTAGTAATAAGATTAATAGCAAAGATATATATTGATTAGAGTTACTTCTCCGCACATTTAACTTTTTTCTTATGTTTGGAAAGGGTACGGTTATGGTACGTGCTATAGTAACTATTAGTACTTACGGGCAACACCAGAGTTTTAAATCGCAGTATCGAAAAACGCAACGGTATCGATGATACGGTCATATATCGACATGATATCGGTCCGTATTATTAGCTGATACATACGTAATATAGTAAATAACAATATTGACCAGAGATCCAAAACTTCTTTGAGTAACGACGGATCAGTACTCAAAAACTTTGTCAGAGTTAAGTTTTTATTATTGCTGAAACTACTTATGGAGTTTACTACGTACAACCATAAATGAAGGTAATTATGTGGCCGATGGGGAAAAGGATTATGATGTTGTTCCCCTAATTACAAGTACCAATTAATAGTATGACCATAATCGAATAAACAGTTAAAATTGACTTTAATTAGACCTGAGAAAAGTTAACTTAAATTCCACATGCACACAGTATTTACAGTGTGAATAAGAAATATGCTTGAAATTGGCAAATCACCTTTTTGAAATTCTAGCCAGTTTTTTCACAAGTCAATCAGACCTAATTATTGAAGGAATATTAACTTGGCTTCGTAATAATTAATGACGTGACAGAAATGGCTTAGGAAGTTCCAAATCCACGTAAGAATTTAAAGAAAAATGCTAAGATCTATGGCACAGAATGGCCATAAAACTGTCCGGTTTCTTTCATGGACAGTTTCATGGATTCAGTGTCATGGACCATACCAGGCCTGAAATTTAAATGATGAGGGACCCAATCAGTAACGGACACATGCGAAAGCCACGACACATAAATTTTTAAGTGATCTCATTCTTTAGGCATACATAATATTGAAAATACTCAATAATGTTTAGTATTTAAGTCTCTTCAAAATGTTGATAATTTGAACTTTATAGCCCCCACAAAAATGTTTTTTTTCTCGATCACAGATCCTCCAAGTTCGAAATAATTTTGCATTTGGTCCTCGTTAATTATTAATTACGGTCTGGTTGAAACTGGCATTTTGCCATTTTTCTTTCTGTATGTACAACCTAAATAGTTTGGACAAAAAAGGGAATGAGAAGCTAATTTCAAATAAAAAGGTAGTGAAACATTAGAGAAACTCCAAACATTAGAAATGATTGGACTTTTTTCTTGATCTGCCAAAATATATTTACTAAGGAGAACTCGATAGGATAGGTACATTGAGAAAAGGGGAGGGAAAAATCCAACCAACAGTTAGATGGAAAAAATAAAAAGCGAGAAAAGAGCCAATCGGCACAACCGAAAACATAGAAAACCAGCAGCAACCGGAAATTCGTCATTGTGAGATGGGTGATTGTAGCAAGTGGGGTCCATTAAGCATGTTGTTTTAGTTTGAACTTTAGTGAAAAGGGAGCGTATAACTGTGGGAACAGAACTTAAATTTTCTACCCAATGGGTGTGTAGGGTCCATTAATAAGCATGTAGTTTTAGATATTCGATTAAGCTGATTTTTCATGCGACAAATTAAAAATTTATTCTATAAAGAATGAACGTCTCGGAAAATATTTGTGGGGTACATTTTCTACACCCATCCCGTCGATACCCGTAGAATTTTTCAAATAAGTACTCATTTTTTTAAATTAAAGGTGATATATTGTAAGAAAATGACACGTCTTGTAAAGCAAAAAAATAAGAACCTTAACAGAACAGAGTCCTATTGACGATGAAAAAAGCACACACACCTAAAAGGAAATAAACTCAACACTAATCATTGGACAATAAAAGTTTTCAACTTTGCTATCTTTTTCACTTAAAAGACAACTCATTTTAAAGACACATCCCAATGGGATCCAGAAGTGAAGGCAATTCGTTTGCAGGGTCAGGGTCCTACTAGACTGTTAGCTGGGATTCGCGCCACCCTCAAATTAAAAAGATTTGGAGAATGTAGGTACATTCTTTTCAAAAATAGAAATTAAAATGTAGATTCAAAAATTAAGCACTCAAAAGCACAAATCACTAGTGACATTAATTACCTGTTATTAACTTAAACAAAAAAAAATACGTACGACACAATAGGACTGGGCAAGGTCTTTACTAAATTTTCTCTATTTATCTCTCTACACTCATTACTTTCAAAAACCTCTCTCAAAACTCAAACCGAACATGGCTATAGTTGTATATATGTAGGTTAGATAACGTAACTACCATATTAGTTGGGTATAAAGTGGGTAACCAACAAATATAATGTTAGAGCTTCTCCGCCTAATACATTTAACCTTTTCGGTTGGATTTATAGTATCAAAAGGGGGCTCATTTCATCGCACAATTCAAAACAAACAAATTGTACCTCAAAACAACAGACCCTACTAAAAAAATTATATGATGATAAACCCGAAAAATTATTACACGTGACAGACTTCAAAATTAAACAGATGCAAGAGTGGAGGAATGTCGACGCTTCTTCTCCTTATAACTTATTAAGCTTAAGAGCTAGAGCGTGCTCTCTCTCTCTTGGTGTTTATCACTGATGTATCTGGTAATCTTCTGCACATCTAGTCTGTTTTTTGTTTAATTGTCTCCCTTAAGCCTAATAATTGCTAGTTCCTTTTGGCCAATATCCTTGAAATAATGTACAACTTTTTCTCGTGATACTTCAAACACAACCCCCCTCCCCCCCCCCCCAAAAAAAAAAAAAACAAAAAACAAAAAACCTTTTTCTCTTGTGATAATTCCAGGTGTCCAAATAAGCATACACACATCTCGACTAAGTCCTTGGAAACCAATCTCGTTGTCTACTAGCAGAAAACCTAATTAAAGCCAGGACAAATTAAGCCCTATACGAAGGTTTCGAACTTAAGACCTCAAAAGGAGCAAACTCTAAGTCTCGAGCATCGACCCCGAACTAACTCCTTAGATATGTTGGAATGATATTGTACAACTTAATGATTTCTCCTGCACCAAGCCCTTAAAAGCATATATACCAATGATAACAAAACAACAATAATGAGAAAGAGATCGATTTACTGAGTTCAAACTACACTAAAATCAAAACAAAATAAAAGAAAAATAACATTTATATTTGATCATGACCAGTTTACCTGGGATGCTGGGTGTTCTTGACAACTTTCTGGCCGTACTTCCTCCACTTGTAGCCATCATCCAAGACATCAACATCACTCATAGTCTTGAAGCAGAATCTGGGCTCCCTCACTTTCCTCCTTGCTTTCATGTTTATCTTCTTCATCTTCACCGCCGAAACCACCCCCAGATGCTCATCTCTGCCATTGTTGTAGCAGTCAGACAACATTGTACTGCTACTTCTCTTCCTTGTGTTGCTCATGCACTCATTCACTTCTGCCCATGCCCTAACCACAATTTCAACAATTCAAAACTCATTAGTTAGAAGGGAACGATCAAAAGAAGATTCTACGATGCATACATATATCACCATCGATTGATTTTGATACTTCTCAAGTCTCAAGATATCGCTATGAGTGTTTGGGAGGGTTTGAAGAATTTAGGTGCGGGCTATGCCGGGCAAGATGATGAAGTCGCGAGCCATATCGCCCGCCTCGAAGAAATTGACGGGGAGAGATTCCAAGCCATGAAGAAAAAGGAGAAGGGGGTCCCTTTGGCTTGGTGGGGTCGTTTGGAGGGTTTGAGGATCTTCGGGTTTGCATTTGTCTCTGTTTGGAGGTTGAAGAGGTAGGTGTTTAGTTGTAGATGTTTTTTGGGGTTTGTTGGTGCGAGTTTTGTGTACGCAGGGATCCGTAGTTGGGGATTATGCTCTTTTTTGGCCTTGGTTTCTCCCGGACTATGTTTTTTTCTTCTCCCAAACTATGTTGGTTGATTTATCTTGTTTTGCTCTTGCTCTTTTTAATTTCTGTATCCTGTTCAGTTGATTAATAAAATCTTTTTTCGCCGTTTAAAAAAAAGTCTCGAGCTATCAGCTTAAACACAACAGTTCAAAGTGTGAACCGATATATATATATATATATATATATATCATGATTGTATGACCAATATCTGCCTAGCTATATCCTGACAGTGCTTTTAAAAACACCATCTCCAAGCCAAGTGGTGCGAACCCCAAAGAAGAAATCATATCATGCTATTTTATTTTCATGCCAGATTTACCTTAAAATTACATTGCATAAAATGTTTGTATAAATATTTATAACATCAAGATTCAAGATAGAAATTTACAGATAAATGTCATAGATTTTCACATAAACTACTATGCATCACTTGACAATTAAGGGGTGCATGAATACAATAATATTTTAAATTTTTCTCAATTTCTTTCAACTGCTTCATAATTCGTCTCTCTCGCTCGATTAATTCGTCTCTCTCGCTCGCTTTAGTATTCGTAAGCTAAAAAAGTCTGAAACACTGAATCTTGGATTTTTTCAGACTTTTTTAGCTTACGCATCCATTTGCGTTTCAAAGATTTGTCCATATAAAATTTCTATCCAACAAATTAAATATACATGTGTTAAATAAGGGTGGAGGCCTTATTTTTAAAATAAAAAAAAGGGTGGAGGCCTAGGGAGAGAGGATAACTATATATATCTCTATATACTTCTGCATGCGAATTATACATGGAACTTTATGATCATGATTGTTAATTATAAATAGGAAACAAAAAAAGTAGGATCTTATTACCAGAGATTTGCACTTGATGATCTCTGCAATGAAAGTTGGGGTCCTCCAGCTCCCAACTTATTGCTCTCGGAACTAATGATATGATCGTCTGAGTATCTTTGCTTTGATGAAAGGAGGAGGGTTTGGTGATCGCCTGGCGTAAACGAAGGGGTTACAGTTGCAGCAGAAGTTAGGGTTTTGAAAGATTGATGAGAGGTCGTCGTAGCAGGAATAGTATTTGGAAGAGGTAGGAATAAGGACATGTTTGGAGGAAAAGAAAAGAAACCCATTTGTGTGGCAGTACTGGACATGATCATCTGATCCTCGTTAGCGGCCTGATCAGGATCGTATATGAGTCCTTGGTTTATAAGCATGGCTTGAGATGCAGTGCTGCCGGACATCTCTCTCTCTCTCTCTCTCTCTCTCTCTCTAGATCTCTCTCTTTCTCTCTCTCTCTCTCTCTCTCTCTCTCTCGAATGGTGTGGAGAAGATTACAAAATGGTTTCTCTCAAAATATCAGAGAGATTTTGAGACAGAATGGAAGGGAACAAAGATGGATGTGAAAGTAAACCAAGTACCCATGCCATAATAAGGTAAGAGAAACGATCTGCACCCTTCCTTTTTGCCGAGCAGGAAAAAACAATGGCCTGTAGTCACCCACCTACCCACTCTCTCTCTCTCTCTCTCTCTCTCTCAGTGGTTGAAGCCTGGCTTCTTCTCTCTCTCTCTCACCGTTTGCAGTTTCACTCCACCACTGAAACGAATATATATAATCATGTTAATGGCCAGAAGACCTTTTTTTTTTAATAGGCAAAAACATACTCCCTCCGTTCCAAAATGAGTGTCCTTTTTGGAATTCCGTGCCATTTTCAAATACTTATATCTTTTGATTTATGAAATTTTATGTGATTTTGAAAACTTTGTTTAATAGAACTAATTATAATCTATCAAACAAGATCCATATTGAATATTTTTTGACATTCACATTGAAAGATATAAGCAATTGAAAATGACACGCTTCTCCAAAAAGGACACTCTTTTTGGAACGGAGGGAGTAGTACATGGTTCAGAAGACTTATCCCTTCTTCTTTTCTTTTCTTTTTTTTTTTTTCCAACATTGCTAGTGCTACTTTTTTTTTTTGAGCTGCAAAAACTTCATTGACAGTACAACTTTAAAACACAGTTTCGGATATCACTGCGTTTGGAGTCATTCGATGTGCATGGATCTATATGCTTCAAACGGTTTCGAATAAAATTGTGTCGGGACGAGTTTACTGCTTTTTATAGTTGTGTTTGTAGACATTTTAGTTTTTTATATTTATTTAAAGAGCAGTTATCTGTTTATTTAAGACTTGTGTAATCACAAAGCTAGCTCCACTATGCAGAAAAAAAATACTTGTGTCTATGTATTTATATCACGAGATTAAATTATTTACACCGTTGGTATAAACGTTTGTTTCTTCCAAATTAATTATATTACGCCACATTGGAATGTTCTTTTTAATTGGGATCACTGTTTTGACGGCTTAGCGCAATGTAATTGATTTGGAGAAAATAAATATTTACACCAAGTGTATATAATCTATTCTCTTCTATCATTAACGTTTCTATACATAAATGAAGGCCAAAAGTACTAAACGATAGAATTTAATATTAATAAAATTTGCAGTACCTCTTTCTCAGTGGTCTATATTTGGTCTTTTCTCGATGTACTTTTTGTCGAACTATTAATAAAATTTTGTTGCCTATAAAAAAAAATAGTACTAAACAATAACAATATTTTGGTATTTGTCTACAAATTTGGAAAGTAGTGAGAAAAAACTGGTGAGATCCAAGAAAATAAAATGAAAAAAACAAAAGCAATGCTATACCGATCACATTTGAGCATGCCTCACATTTTGGTCGAGCTGTCCAAGAAAAATCGAGAACCGTGAAACTAGACCGGACCGAACCGTTCCGTGACTTTTGGATTAAATCCGTGGATTAATGGTCCGGACACAGATTCAAAAATTAAAAACCGTGAGATATGGTTCGGTTTACTAATTTTTATTATGAAACCGTGGATTAACCGAACCAGACAGTGAAATATTTAAAAATAATAAATAAAAATAAAGTACACCCACATTTATACAGGTTTATATATGTAATATTTAGTAAATAAGTATAAGTTTTACCAATTGTTATATTTTATTTCAGCAATTTATCTTAATGTGAATATTGTAACAATATCTAATAACCTCACAGGGTAAATTGTATTTCATTCCGGGGGGGTGGGGGGAGTCGTGTATGTTGTGTTGTAAGTAACCTGGAATTCTGGATAATATTTGTGTACTTTACTTCATTTAATTGCTACCTGGTTGCTACCTTGCTAGATGTAATGGCAGATTGTAATACTTGTTTTTTTGGTGGCTTTGTTTTTTTTTTTTTTTTTTTGTTGGATTTGCAATTTAGTGATTATGGAATATAATCCGTGCATGGATGAACCGGAACCGAACTGTGACGTACGGATTGGATTGAAACCAAACCGTAGGAATTTTGGTCCGGACATGGATTGTATTTTCTAAAAACCATGATTTGCGGATTAGAATTGGATTCATAGCAATCTGGTCCAATTCGGACCACGGACAGCCCTACATTTTGGGTGTCATGTGATTATTGCATTAGTAGGGATTTCATGACATAATATTATTAAGGGCTTTCAACACCAATGTTATAAACTTGTACCCAAAATGTTGTGAAAGCATCACTGATGTTAGGAAATCAAGGAGCTCATGATATGGTACCAATTTAAATAGAGGTGCGTATTGTATAGCATTTTGCTAACTACATACACTTATTATATCTTTTGCGTATCAAAAGGGCGGAGGAGGGAGCATCTGGCTATGGTAACCTCCTCTTGACGTCGAAATCCAGATACGCGACTGATCTTGTGAGGAACCAATCATCCATAGGTTTTTATCATCTCCATTAGGGGCTAGTAGTTGATGTACTTTACGAGAGGACAAAGTTCGAGAGGAAGCGTTGACAACAACTCAAACCTTAGACTTCGTGTGTGTAGATTTTTTTGTTTTTTTGAACGGCGAAGAAAAATTTTATTGATAGAATAAGGGAAAGACGAGGGTTTGTGATGTTTCCTGTCAAGTTGAATTCGGAAAGAGAGCTCATGGCTTATTGCTATATCATCTTAGTATGTCATTAGAGTCCGAACTCAATCGGTCGTATATCATTATTTCTGGACCCCAAAAAAACTTCATTTGAATCTGGAGTGTTAAAAACACTCATGAACAGTTATGATATGCCCTACACGCCCTGTAGTGCACCATGCACTACAGGGTTTCGGTTCCATTATTTCTTCGCCACGGTCTTTTTGCCCATGTATATAAGCCCTCGATGAGGCCCATTGGCTCTGCAAGTCTTTTGAGGGAATATGTATATATGGCCTAAGTCAAATGGTGTGCGTGCGGGAGCGCGAAAGTATCTTTTGAAATCATCTCAAATTACAAAAAATAACAAAAGTAAAAATTGAGAGCGCAATTTTTTTATTTTTTTTTAAAGATTGTGACTAAGGGTATGGCTCTAGATATTTGTGGTTACCTATGCAAGAACTGTTGGTTCTATAGATGCCCTCTGCCGCGCCCTGGCGGCTCAGTTCTCCAGTCTTGTTAGTGGCTAAGAAAAAGCACATTTGTATAATATTCTTTTTGTTAACTTTGAAATGAAGTCAATGGTTGCCGGGAATATGTGGTCCTAAATTGACCTCAAAACATGGAAAATATGTAGGTCTCCTGAGGTCAAACATCGCCCAACAATTAGAATTATGGAAAGAATATTGTAGGTAAATTAGGTCTCGTTCTGTTAAGATTCTTATTTTTAAATATTTTTGTTTTATTTTACGAAACAAATTATTCTCTCCTAATATATCACCTTTAATTCAAAAAATAAGTATTTATTTAAAAAATAAAATATTTATTTTAGTTAGTAGAGCACACCCTTAATTGAGTGTTTTTACATTAGGTGAAAGTACACAGAGACCCCCCTCAACTATCACTTTTTCCCATAGAGACCCTTTAACATTTAAAATCGCCCAACCAAACCCCCTTAACTATAACCGTTAACCAATTAGCACCATTCTGTAAAAAATACCGTTAAGATGATGAGTCAACTTGTACAATTTTTATAGATGAGGAGGTCAGTGTGAATGATTTTTTAGGGATAAATTCATCATTTTCCCTCATTTCGTTAATAGAGTTGGCCAATTTTTCATTAATTTCATGTAGCTGAGGGGTTTGTATGGGCGATTTAAACGTCCGATAAATTTCGTAGGAAAATGGATAATTGAGGGGGTCTCCGTGTACTTTCACCTTTACATTATATTGTGATGTCATGTAGGCTCTTTGTTGCCCAAAAATTCTATGCAGTCCTTTCATGAATGTAAGGGGAGGAAAATATGAGTGAACAATAATATTGGATCAAAAAATCTAGTCACGTCATTCTACTCCTTAATTTTAGTCCTCTACAAAATATAGTATCACGAGGGACTACAATAATTAATCGCTTTAATTTTTTCATACCGATTTAAAAATCACAATTGTTATTTGATTTAATATAAAAAGATTTAAAAAATGTTATAAGCAAATATGTTAAGGCAATTTTATTTATCTGAAAAAATGACGCGATTCTCGTTATGAATGACTTGAAGTTATGGGAAAGACAGAATGATTAGCAAAGTTGATAACTTGGAGGATATCAACTCGTAGCCCCATAGGGTTTGTTTTGTGAGGCCATAGAGCTAGCTCATGGTTGGAAAAGGTTCACGAACACATTGAACAGGAAACAAACAGATGAGTGCACAATAATTGTGAGTCTGATCTCCTCTGTTTCGAAAATATTTGTGCCTCTACACTGAGAGATTTTTCGATCATGGAAATGTGTGATTATTTTTTATGGTTATAAGTTCAATGACCAGAAAAACTTTCGGCAAGAGGCACAAGAGTTTTCCGCACAGAGAATCCTGCGACCAATAATGGATCAGAAATTGGAAATATGTGAAAAGGTGAAGAAAAAGAGATGTTTTACATGTATGTAAATTCTGAAAGAGTGCTAGATACAAAGAAAATGTACTCTTAAAAGATAAATCAACAATACAGACTTCGAATCTGTGCCGTTGATTTATCTTTTGGAGGTAATTTCGGAATACATTTTCTTTGTACTAAAATTTCTCATTTTGGTTCACCAAAAAAAAAAATTTCTCATTCTGGAATTGGACAGCTGTCCTGTCTACCACGAACATTATTAAGTTGTACTCTTTGGAGAATTATAAGGAGTACTAGTATTTGTCACTTAGTTTACGTAATTTTTTGGAAGAATGATACTGAACGAGTTCTGCACAACAATCGATTCGGGTTTTCTTTTTGGATTGTGATTTTGGCACTTTAAAAATTGATTGAAGGCTCCAAAACTGAACTGTGTTGATATATAAAACGACGTCATTTTAGAGCACCTCCATAAATTTTTGGAGTGCTAAAATCAATGACCTTCTTTTTTCTTTTTCTTTTTTGTTCTTATTTACTCCCTTCATCCCAAATTAAATATCAATTTTTGATATCCGTATCAATTTCATCTCATTATATCTTTCAATATGAATCTAAAAAAATATGCAATATGAATTTTGTTTAATAGTTCTCGATTATTTCTATTATATAAAGTTTTCAAACTCATAAAAAACATTATTGATTGAAAGATATAAGAGATGAAAAATGATACGGATTTCAAAAATTATCATTCTTTTTGGGATGGAGGGAGTAATTTTTTTTCGTGCCTTTTAGTTTTATGCCAAACTTTTATGGATCACAGAGTCGTCTCGACGAGAGAAATTAGAAAAAACTTTTGGGGCTTTACCTTAGATATTTCAAAAAATATTTAGCTAAAATTCATAATTTTTACTTTTCCGCTTCGACGAGACAAATCGATTATCCACAAAGGTTTGACACAAGACTAAAGATGATCGTAGCTAGGGCCCATCTCGAATTCTATAAAGATGATCATAACAGTTTATTTTGTTTAAGCTTTCTAAAAAAATCAGCGCAATCGAATATTTTTATTGATAAGCAAAAAGAAAGATTTTCATTTAATTTTATAATCTTTAAAAAGAATTACAAAAACTAAAAGAGTCAAGGGCACTTACACGCCACCCCCGATAACCACACCCAAAGAAAAGCTATAAGCTAACCAAGAACCAATAAGAGTCATCATTTAGCCCGAAGGCCCGTCCGAAACCCTCCCGGCCCATCTGGCTTTTACCCGGTCCGAGCCAGTGAAACGGGCAGCCCGGCCCGACCAGTAGTTTGTAATGGGCGGGCTTGGGCCTATGAATTTTTACTCGGCCCGCGCAGTAGGCCTGACCCGTGGTACCCGCCCAATAGCCGCCCACGGGCCCACCCATTTGCCCAAAATCCCACAAAATCCTTTCTTTTATCCATTGCCCAAGGAAATTTAAGCCTGCCCGCTAGCCCGCCCGATGGCAAGCTCGGTTTTTGGCCCGCTAACCGTCAATTGGGCTAGCCCGTGAGCCGGGCTTGGGCTTCAATTTATAGTAGTTAGCCTGGCCCACAAAAAAGTAAAAGTCTGGTTGGCCTGGCCCGTGGGCAGGCTCGGATAGTGATTTAGCGGGCTGGGCCAGCTCGACTCGGCCCAATGATGACCCTTAAGAACCAACAACCTACACCAAAAACAACCACACTAAAACGAGAATCGCCAAACAAACCAAACAACCTATAATGTCTTTTTTAGATGTTGTTTTAAAAAAATTTGAGTTTGATTTTTGGGTAAAGAATGGAGAGAGAGAAAACAAGATAATAATTGGAGATAGGGATAATGAGTAAAGAGAGAAATGAGAATAATAATTGAAAGGAGTAGAGAGAAATGAAAGTAATAATTGAAAGTAAGAGTAATTAGGCTTCGTTCCAGAGCCTTAAAAAAGTCCTTATTTTTTAAGAAGACAATTTCAAACTAAAAAATTACGAGCTTATTGAAATTTAAAAATATGCAATATGGATCTTGTTTGAAAGATTTCATCAAGATCTTTTATACGATGTAAAAAAAAATTGAAAAATTATTTTTCATTTACATTATTTTTGAGTTTGAAAATGTGAAATAAACTGCTTATTTTTTAAGAAGGTTTCTGGAACGGAGCCTTAGTGATTTTTGAGTTTGAATTTTGTTTTTCAAAATGTCATCCAAGCAAGGAAATGTTTTGGAAACACCCTAACTGGTATTTAATTTAGCTGATTTTTTATAGAGATTCTAAAACAAGAGATAATTATAACAAAGAGATTGACTTATTTATGGAGGCTCCGTGAATAGGTTATTCTTGGAGCCAGACAATCACACCCATCTGTTTCGGCAATGACGAGTTAAGACATATTTTTAAACGTTGACTAGTAATAAATATTTCTAACCAGTAATAATTTATTTTTAATCCGAACCATTTAAAACGCTTTTAAATGCACGAGAATAAAAGATGTCAATTTTATTTACAGAGGCTCCATAAACAACATTTTCTGTATAACAAAAACGAATGACTCAGATCATTATTTCAAGATCCGAAGGTCCAAAAAAACGTGCGTAGAGTCTATAGACCCCTTGTCAATAGCCATATCTTGTGGTTTCTTTCGGGCATCCAAAAAAATCAAAATATCAAGAGCAATGATGATGAATCTTGGGTGCAAATCTATTGCCCTCTGCATCGGCGGTGAAGATATCATTATGATTGATGGTATGGAGGGCCTATTTGACTTTATGGCAGGGGAGAAAAAAAAAAAACCAAAGTGAAAAAAAAGCTCCTCACCTTTTCCACTCTCCTTTTCCTCCTTTCTAGCTTTTTTCATAGGAGTACACACTTTTCTCCAAACTCCACATCTACCCACCATGCCCATTTCTCAATTTCCAAACCCACCCTATAATATTGTGATGATCTCTTCAATTACACACATTAATAATCTTCAATGGCTTTTTGGCTTTTTCCATCCTCCTGTGGAGCCATGGCTTTGATGGGCATCTTTCACTTAAACAATTATTTTGTAATTTAGATGTGTTTTTGGTACAAATGAAGCCCATGTGATTGGCCTGCCATTATGGGGTTATTAGAAAAAAGGAACCCTCTTTGTTACATTTGTCACCATTCTTGCTGGTAGCTAGCCTTGTAGACTGGGTCTACTTTGATGATGTAGTATTTATTTTTCTAGAGCTAATCATGTTGAAAATCACATTAATTGGACATCCATAAAGATTTAGGAGTTTATTTATCTATGAAAAAAAAACAAACTAACGCAATGGATCATTCCCGGTTGAAGTCGAGATAACTGTCTTGTGATTATTATTCATTGAAATCAGATCAACATGCTTTCTAATTTGGTTAATAATCTCGACGAGCTTAATTTATAATGTGAATTCATTTCTGATGAACAACATGAACTTAAGAAGGGCCCAATAAAGGCTTAACCTAGAAGTCCGGATCCGAGACAATTCAATCATATTTGTTTTTCATGCATAAATTAGACCCTTTTCGATAAAACTGAAACGAAAAATTGAAAATTCATTGTTAAAATTCTAATATCAAATATTATAAGTTGAAAATCCACGCGATAAAACGTTAAGAGCTCAACTAAACCAAATAATTTATAAAGAGATTGCTGAATTTTTATATGATTGATTATTACTCTCTTTTAGTTCTATTAATATCCATCATGTGTTTGTGGATGGTGAAGAAATAGTGACTACATGTGGTGATGTAGCGGAAAGATGTTGGTCATGGTGGCGGGTGGTGATGGTTGTATTAGTAATAAGGTGGTGGCCGGTGGTTGAGATGCGGTGATTGAATATAGTGGCAGGACAAATTAATAGATATGGTCATGGTGGCAGGTGGTGGAGATGTGATGTCAGTTGTAAAGTAGGTGGCGGTGGAAGGATGGCGATGGCAAGCGGTGGTGTTGGTGATAACATTGACATGGTGAGTGGTATGTATTAGCCATGCTGGTGAAGAGCTAGGTAGTTGTAGAACTTAAAGGTGATGAAGAAATAGAGAGATGACAGAAGTTGTAGTGGCAGTGAAATTAAAGATGGCGGCAGTACAAGGGTGGCGAAAAGTATGGTCGCAATAGATTGGTGGTGCGGGGTGCAAACAAGCTGAGCTTAGGCGAGTTTTATGGTGTTCACACTCTGCTCGATAATTTAAATCCAATGAGCACAAGCAAGATTAGTGTTTGAGAATTCGAGCTCTTTTTGGGTGTACTAAAACGAGGCTCTATAAATGAAACGAGCACATACATATGAGCCGCCTATGGTCAGCTCGAGCTCGGCTCATTTATTAGACGAGCCAACGTCAACCTGCTTGATCATGAACAACTTGATTCATTGTGGTGGTGGCCGGGGTAATGATAAGGGTGGTTGAGTAGAGATGAGGTGGTGGTGGTGGTGGTGCGACAGTAGCCTGTGGTAATTAAAGAAAAAATAAAAAAGGGAATGGTAAATGTAAGTACTGCTATATTCAATTAAATTAAGAACTAGCTAGTCTACTTGCAGTCATTCTATTTGAAGCTCTGATTTTGAGTCATACTCCTATGCAAATGCCCTTGGAACGCGTACCTTTCCTAGCCCGACCATTAATGCAATTCAAACAACTCTCATTACAGTTATCTGGTCAGGGTAAAAAATAACATTCATCCAATATCGGTACTAACATGAATGAAATAAATTTTTTAAAGGTTATTCCTATTAGTATTTGAAATATTTATGGAAATATATGTTTTCAAGAAATAAGTATTTTGTTCGTAGAGTTTATTGGTGAATGATCAAACGAACTCAACGAGTCAGGTTAGAGTTTAAAATTTTCCACCGTTGGTGGAAATTTGGGGTTTTTCGCCACCGTCATTATGGGCTCCACCATGAGAATGCTTTGTAGCATGGCTTGGCAGGTTTAGGTAGCATGTTGTGTTTAATGGGTTGCACGTTTTTGGTTCTCTAGTTTTGGTTCTGTATACTAATATTTTGGATTTTCTGGGCTGTCTGTGTGGTCATTTTCTATAATTTTAAGTGATCGGCGTCTTGCTGTCGTTTGGATCTTGGGTGGCGTTTTTCTTGTCGGTGTGTCTTATTCCCTTTAATCTTCGTTTTTTCCTTTTTCAAAGATTACCAAAAAAAATTTATTTAACAAAAATAAAAACTCTGAATCATTCATCTTTATAGAGTAGGTAGAATAGTATATTTAAGCAAATGATCAGTTTCATGGGACATCAATAGGTGTATAAAAATAGCTGTTCATTTTAAAATTCTAAATTTGACTCTTAACATATCTATTGATGTTCAATCACGGTGTTTAAATAATGAATGGTGGAACTCATTTTGATGGTGGCAGAAATCTGACAAGCCACAGCTTCCTCTGCGTGGTGGAAAAAATTTTATCGTTTCAAATAATTAATGTCTGATTAGGACGACACTTTATTACGACTTACGTGTATAAGCTCGAGACGGCACGGTGTGCACAACACCGTCCCCCAATCCGGATTGGATCACGCGAGGAGCTTTCTTCGTAGGGGAGTTTATTCATGGCGTGGCAATAACGTATGCATGATGTCACAGACGTACGGTACTTAAACAAATGATATCCTATCTAAAAATGCATCATCTACAGTATTCCCATCTGAACAATAATTCTTTTCTGTTGTGAAGGCCAAAGGTGTGGCAAGTGCCATCATTTCTTTTTGTCTCTGCTTATATAGGTGGCCATCATATATCTATAGGGGCCCCTTTCTTTAGATTTTTAACCCCATTCATCCGTTTCTTGCCTCCCATCAAACAGGGGCTTCGCTCGTTTACTAAACGAGTCATAAATTGCAGCTCAAACTCAGCTCGTCTGTAAATAAGCTGAGCATCGTCCAATGAGTTGAGATTTTTGGAGCTGGGCCGAGCTTTGAGAGTTAAGCTCGCTCGTTTACTATACAAGCCTAAAACTCGAGCTCAATTCCAATGCTAAATGAGGGGTGTTTTCGGTAGTGAAAAGTTTGTTGAGAAATGTCAAGTTGTTTCAGGTAGACAGTAGTAAATAAGTTGTTGATGAATTTGTGAGTAGAGTTATTGTAGCAAAAAAAACTTTTGTTAACAACTTTTTTGTCAATGAAAAAGAAATGGTAAAATGCTGAAACTTTTTGTTAGTGAAAATGAGATAATAAAATGCATTAAATTTAAATGTTTTTTATTAGTAAAACACCCCCTGAGTCAAGCCAAGCCGATCCCTAAGTTGCTCAATTTCGTTTGCATCCCTACATGCATTGGGACTTGGGGGGCAGCTGTCTCGGTAGAGGGAGCCCCCCTCCGGTCTCGCTCCAATGATCGGAAACGTTCACTTTATAGAGCTCGTCGAGTTGAACAAATATGCAAAAAATCAGCTTGATCGGATATCATTAAGTACCTAATCGAAACTTTTTTGTCTTGAAAAGAATGGATCTGAAACACCGGATCAAATCTACTAGAACCCATTATTGGCAAGTTATATGATTTTTGATTAGGCATTTAATGATATCCGATCGAGCTGATTTTTTCCATACTTGTTCAACTTGACGAGCTCTACGAAATGAACGTTTCCGATCGTCAGAGCGAGAATGAAGCGAAGCCCCCTCGACCGGGACAGTACGCTGCTGTCCCTTCAAGGGACAGCAGCCCCCCAAGTCCCATGCAGTGGTATTTTCCACTTTTTCCTTATTTTCTCACTTGGCAAACTTATCCTCCCTTCCCACCCAAATAACACAAAAAAAGAAAAATACATAAGCCATAGTCTCCATAATGTGCCTGCCTGCCGTACATATCCCGAACTACTCCTATTAATTTTCGAGGGTGCGATTGAAAGTGCGAGGGCAAAGTTGTGTGTTTAGATGAGTATTTGAGAAATTTTTTTATGAAAGTAATAATTAGAAGTAGGAGTAATGAGAGGAGAGATATAGAGAGAGAAATAAGAATAATGATTAGAGATAGAAGTAATGAGTAGAGAGTAATGATTGGAAATAGAGATAATGAGTGTTTTTTGAATTGAATTTTCTTTTCCAAATCTTGATCCAAACAAGGTATAAAGTTCCGGAGCGACAATTAAGAACGAAAGCAAAATTTCTATTAAAGATTATGTGATTAAGTTCCGGAGGTGGTGGAGTTCACTACTATAATTAGCATTTGACACATCCAAGTTCAATTATTTTAGCAATTTCTATTAAAGATTATATGATCAAGTTCCGGAGGTGGTGGAGTTCACTACTGTAATTAGCATTTGACACATCCAAGTTCAATTATTTTAGCAAGTAGCTACTATAATTAGCATTTGACACATCCAAGTTCAATTATTTTGGCAAGTAACTACTATAATTAGCATTTGACTCATCCAAGTTCAATTATTTTAGCAAGTACAAAATAGCTGAAAACCTATTTAATATTTCCAAAAAAAATTCGCGTTTCTGTTAATGGATGCAGAATCAGAAAATATTAGAAACTAGCGAATGCCCGTGCCTGAAGGCACGGGTTCAAGCTCTGGCTTGCACAATTTTGCCTTAATTGACATGAATTACCAATTCCTACTTTACGAATGAAATTTAACTCCATCAAAGTTCATTTTTAAAGCTATGCAAATAAAAATAAACTTTTCATGAAATCTAATTGCAAAATTTAATCTTACGCATTGTCCGTGCCTGACCAAACTAAGTCCGCTCCTTAGAAGAGTATCACATCAAACGCAACCCAACAAATAACCACAGTGGGAAAAGAATATAGAGAATCGACCAAATAGACATAAATTCTGAAAAAATAAAATCTAAAACTCAAAAGAATTTGAAATCGGAAAACCTTCCGAGGAAAAATAAATTTTGAGCTGAGATTTAATTATAGCAGAGAGAGAAAGGGAGAGAAAGTGTGTGTGTGACACACAATCAGACTCGTGAATTAATTGTTCTCTGTGATTAGAAAAGGCCAAAATCATCTAATTCCACGTTTTATATATTTCCGGAAATGTTTCCTTCAAAAACCTTCTAATTCCCTGTTAATTGCATCCGGATATTGTGGGCGAAAATGTGGAATGTTTCCTTCATCATAATATATCGCTAGGTTTTGTACCTGTAAATCTCAGCCATTTAAAAAATGTGTACCAATCTAATGGTCGAAAATATACGGACTCAAAAATTTCCCTGGTTGCTCTTGATCGATATGATAATTTCTCTTGCAAAAAGAAAATATCAGAGGAAAGTATAAAAGAAAATCCAACCAATCGAATCTAAAACAAAGAAACGAAACCAAGGATCAAGCTACTCATATTAACATGTAGTTTTTCAAAGATTCAGTCTCAATATTGCTCATCAGAAAGTTGAACCACTCCTGCATAATATGAAAAAGTCGAAGAAAAGAAACAAAATTCAAGATATTGAGAATCAGTGTATTAAACCTACCTATACATTTTCAGGGGGAAAAATAGGAGAAACCATCATCGAAGAGAAAGCAATAGTTAGGCAGCCAAAGAAAGAATGTCTTCCTATAGGTAATATATAGGAAAAAATAATACATATGGAAAGTGTTTCCTTCAATTTTAAATTTTGAAACGAAAATCGGCAATTTCCAAAAATCAATTTTTACCTAGATGGCAAATCTTGCTCAAATTATATATGGGAAGTGTTTTATTTTTTTCCCTACTCAGCCGAGAATTCCTTTTGAACGAAGATTATCTTTGTCCAAACAATGTAAGTTATATACTAAATTGCCATTGGTTTGTATGTGAAGAGTGGAGAAATTTGGACCGTTGGATTTGTTTGTATGGGTAGATAAAAATTGTGTCAAGGAGAAATTTGAACCGTTGAGAAGGAATATTCCTAAAGATACCCGTCCTGTTTTATAATATAGATATTCGGAGGGGTACTGTAGCAAAAATTATCTTACCTAATCTCTATTAAAACTGCTGAAAACCGCATTTTATTTATTTAATGTGAAATTTCACAGAGACCTCCTCATCTATGCCTGTTTTTCACGGAAGCCCCTAACGTTTAAAACTGCCCAAACATATCCCACATCTAGATGAAATCAAAAAATGCTAACTTTGGTAATGGAATAAAGGAAATGTCAATTCTACCCCTTAAAAATCTCCCACACTAACCTCCTCATCTATAAAAATCGTCCACATTGACCGAATACATTTCTCTTTCCTTTTTCTTCTTTCTTCTTCCTCCTCCCTTTTTCTTTCTCTCCCATCATCTACCCCACCTCCCCCCACCTCCTTCTCTCTCTCTCTTTTATCCATCGTTATACATACACACCATCATTCTCCCTCTCGCCCCCCCTGTGGGTACAACGTCATTTTCTCAACTATCAATTACATTATACATAGGGTCTGTAGAGATCCGTATTTTCAGAAAATTGTTTAAAGGTTTATAATTGAAAATAAACGAGGAAAAATGTGATAATTGTTGGGTTTATTTGAATTTGGGACATTGTGTGATAAGATTATTAGATGGGGGAGTGCAAGCGTGATTTGGATTTATGTTAGGATATATATGTGTGGGTGTGGGTGTAGAGGAGTAAAAATACTCCTCCCACTCTCTCTCTACCTCCCGACCTATCTCTCTCTCGGCTCTCTTTCCCTCTCTTGCTCTCTCATCCAAAATTCCACCAAAAACTACCAAGATCCACCTCCATTCCACCCCTCAATCATGGTCTTGAGCTTGAATTTCGTGGGTTTCAATTCGGTTGATTTCAAAGTTTGGAGAGCTAAGGTTTGCTCAAATCGCGTGGGTTTCAATCCTTGACTTGAGGTAGAGATTTCTCACTCTTGTTATGAGTTTATGTGATGATTATGTGCCTAAATCGTGCTTTGGTTCATTGGATTTCAACTTTGTGCTCATTCTTAATTTTCTACAAAATCTCCCGCTGTAATGCATTGGTACCGATACCTACTTTTGAGGTACCGATACCTTGATCTCTTATGGCTCTCTGGATTGGTTTGGTACCGATACCTATGTTTTGTGGTATCGGTACCCAGTGCTCAGAAAACTGTTTTGAAAATGTTGAAAATCCCCTTCGATTGTATTGACTCATGATCACTTCTAACACACTCTACACATTGTTAAACCATCCATAAACTTAATTACTCGGGTTCCAATGATTCGTTGATCATTCCAATCCCTTCGATACTAGTTAAACGTAATCTTAGTACCGTTGTAAATGGAAAATGTATCGTGAGGTTGTTTGGGTGTACCGTAGGCTATGTGAGACGTTGTGGAAAGTATAATTGGTAGACGTAGGTTTTCTATTGATCCGAGTAGTAGCATAGTAATGCGTGTTGGCATGACTCACGTATCTTTCAAACTCCTTTGGCGCTTGTTCCGTGAGATTTAAGTATTGATATTAGCAGGTAGCATGCCGTTGAGTTGTGATGGGTTGGTACGATACGTAGGGTAGTGTGATGTACGTAAGGGAATGGGGTATATTTATCTACTTGTTGATGTTATGCCATGATTGATTGTTTCAGAATGCTTTGAAACGTTATTGATCAATCGATATGTGGATATAACAAGGTCGTATGACATTTTGTATGAATGATATAGATTGGTTATATATTGAGCATGAGGTCATTAAGGATTGTGAAATGGGAAACAAGAAATAGAACAATACCAAAAATATGAAGAAAGCCACGGATCCATCGAATGGTGCGATGCCGGAATGAATATGGGATGCACGGGTCCAAAATGCCTGAACAAGAATGAAAGGTTTCTAGTGGATGCACGGGATCCCAAATGCCCGGACAAGAATGAAAGGTTTCTAGTGGACGCACGGGGTCCCAAATGCCCGAACAAGAATGAAAGGTTTCTAGTAGACGCACGGGGTCCCAAATGCCCGAACAAGAATGAAAGGTTTCTAGTGGACGCACGGGGTCCCAATGCCCAGAATTGTATTGAAAGGGAAAATGTCTAATACTTGAGAAACACAAGACAAATTAATTAGGTTCTTAATTAAAAGAAAATTCAGTGATATGTTCGTATTGTTCTATTGGGAGATATATTCATCATCATTTGCACCTTTAGGTTCGTTGTACGCATTTATTATTGCTCTCATATTACCATTGGTGCGTGATCATCACATATACTTACAGTTTGAGGCAGAATGGGTATTCATACGAGAATCTAAATTTTAATTTGCGTGCAATGGACAAGTGACGGTTGAGGACAAATGGTGGTTTAATTAGAATGATTCGAGTTGGTTCCTACCTCTAGTTGACGTGTGGGTTGCTGAGGATACTCTTATAAAATATTGATTCCCTTCTTTGTTGTAGAGTGCTCATTTGTGGTGAAAGACCCTTATCTCTTGTGATATTTTGTTGTATTCACTCATTTTGGATGCATGGTTCATCGCATTTTCATATAATTGGAGTATAGATTTTTCTACTGAGCACATGTATTCTCAACCCTATCATTTTCAGGTACAAACAAAGGAAGTTGGCATAGAGTGCTTACTGTGCATTTGTGACCAAATCTTTAAAAGGTATTCAAGAGGGATTTCATAACATAAGATCTGATAGAGAATTTTGAGAAAGATATTTATTGTAAACTGTAATAATATTTCCTTTGGATACTGGTATTTTGATGACTTGGGGCCTACAAGCTAGAAATGTGACATTTGAATTTTATTTGGGAACAGTGAAGAGAAAGGTCTTTTGGGGTATTATTTGTATTACAACAAGGACTTTATTTATTAAAAGTGTTTATTATTATGTTAAAAATCGAGGGCGTGATAGGGTCGACTACGAATTGGGAAATAGATTAGAGAGATAGCTTCTCTCTACGTCTTTTGCCCTGAAACTTCTTCACAACCGATTCCAAAGCAACACCAACACCATTTGGTCTCATTCCAATCAAGCTCTCCAACATTGCTTGTTGGGACAAGGGAATTTGTCGGGTCAGGTTGAGTGAAAAAATTACAAATTAAGGGTTCACTTGCTTGGGGTGGGGTCGGTGACAGGGGATGAAATTCTAATTGGGTTTGGATAGTCAGAGGCAAGAAGTCATCAGATTTGCCGTTTAATGGTTTCGCATGTGTTGGAGTTGCTTTGATTTTGACGAAAAAACTTGATTGAAAAGTTTGCCTTGATTATTAGCAATTGATATCAACACTATATTTAGTTGCTCGTAAATTTTTTGAAATATTGTTTTAATTTGTTGGCAGATTGAAGAAATAAAAAACTTGGCTCGATTTGGCTTAGTCTAAATAGAGGGAGGAGAGAGAGATGAGTGTTTCAAAACAGCTGTTATTTAGTTAGTTTTTTTTTTTTTTTTGAGGGAGAGAGAGAGAGAGTATGTGTTGAACAACAAGGGTATTTTTGTCCTATTTATATTTGTAATTGATACTTAACGGTCTTTTGACAGGAGGGTTCTAATTGGTTAATGGTTATAGATAAGGAGTCTGTTTGGGTGGTTTTAAACGTTAGAGGTCTCAGTGAGAAACAAGCATAGATGACGAGATCTCCGTGAAATTTCACTTGTATTTAACTTGGCAAATGTTAGCGGCTACTATGGTCTACTGGGATAGTATACTACATTAAATTATATGAGTAATCATTCCATGCCCCTACAGTACCACGTGGCGGTGTCCTAAACTCTTCTCTAGTACTCATGTGGGAACCACAAAAATAAGTGGTGAAGAGTTTGGGGCATGCACTATGTGGCGGCGGTGCCTTAGAGGCATTAAATACTTTTCCATAAAATATTGCCCTTTTTTTAAAAAAAAAAAAAGTATAAATCAGCGGGGTGTTAGGCTGCGTTCTTATAAACTTAATTTAAACTTAACTTAAATCTAAGAATTTTGTCTTTATTTGAATTTTTTTCGCATTTGTTAATTTTGCACCAAAAATTTATGGGTTATGGATTCATCTAAAAAATTCAAATAAGGACAAAGTTTCCAAATTTAAATTAAGTTCATAAGAACGTAGCTTTAGATTAGTCCACAAGGAGTTTTAAAGGCTATTCATAGCCCTAAATTTCAAACATCCACAAAGAGACTCGATCCCTGACCTCCCACATGTGGAAGACATGAGTTACCAACTGAGACAGGAGCCCATTAGTTTTTGGGTCTGTTTAGTAGACATCATTTATTGATTGATTTTACTTGTTTTATATAGTTTTTGGTTGAATTTTAGATATAAGTGAAAATTCATTAACAACTAAACAAATAAAAGTAAGGATTACGTAACGGGACCTTTGTGGGAACCTACCAATTGAGAATATGGCCCACTTCATGCATGCAGTATGCGTAATTTTTCGGTACCAAACATTCCTCTTATAAAATTGAACTCACTAACACCCAAATTTGGAATATCAACAGAGATTTTATCTTGACAAAAACACTTGCATACTGTCAAGTGTCAAGCGCTTATCTTCTCACAAAAAATTGTCGTAGTGAATGCCTAACTTAACACCATCAGGGTGGTAGCCCAGTTGGCACAGGTGATGAGGCTTAAGTGCCTCTCCCTCCACGTGCACTCGGGTTCGAGCCCCTCCAGTTGCAAAAAAATGTCTATGAGCTGGAGGGACGCGTGGAGGGCCTTGTGCCAGTTGTGCACCTAGGTGGTGTTGTGGTGACGGCCTGTCCTCACGGATAGTAGCTATGGCTCGAACCGGACATTCCACAGCGGGTCGGGAGCCCCTATGGTCACACCCAAGGGGGGTTGCTACGCCGGTCGCCCCTTCCTACCCTTTCAGTTATCAAAAAAAAAAAAAAAATGCCTAACTTAACGGATCAAAAAAGAAAATGCCTAAATTTTTTGTTTCCAGCGCCAAACTGAGCCTGGCTCACTTTGCCTCTGCACGGCAGGCTGTAAAATTGGTTCACCTGGTCCCCGCCTGAATTGAAGTACCAAAAGAATGATTTACTTCAATTTCCAAAATACATAAAAAGGGCAGATCAATTCTTCATTTTAAGAAATTTATCAAACACGTTCTAACCGATCTATAATCACCATTTCAACTTGATCTTTTGGGTACTGCAATTTTGTACCTAATTGGTAGTACAATTATTTAGCCGGTTTTATTGTTTTTTTTTTCCGGGGTATCCTTTATTTCCTATTCCCCTCTCATTTCAAGATCATTGCCCTATAAAAGAAGGAAAAAAATTCACAAGAGTATCTAATTTTTGCTAACAAATGATTGAAGAGGGCAACAAAATCAAACCACTTTTCACTTTGGCTTAGGGCATAATTAGGGTTTCCGAGATGTAGGACCCTGCCCCTAAAGAGACAGATTTTGCCATAAAAGTCATGGACATTATTACCCATGTTTGCCATTACAAGTAACCAAGTATTAATTTTTCTAACAAGGCTATTATTGTTAGATATTATAAGGTTTGACATTTGATTGTTATATCCCCAAAGCATATAATTTTGTGACAAAGTCACCTACTTATTGTTGGATTGGAGTTACCTTTTTGCCTTAGATACCTCTAATGGTGGACTTCTATCATTAAGGTCCTTTTTTAACAGCTCCATGTGATGTCTTAATCTTAGTAGGAGGATCTAGTGCATGCTGTTGACTCACAAAGTGTTTGCTTACTTAAGTCAATTTTGCTCCTTTTTTTTTCTGAAGACATAACCGTTCAGGACATTGAGACAATAATTGCAAGAATACAAGACGAGAAGTATTCAAGCTACAACTATCATTCAACAATTAATGCAGTGGCCTAACAGCTCGGTGGAGAACTTTGTACAATGAAATTAACCATTTTGCCCAATAGCCGCTCGTAGGGATGATAATTTTAATCGAGAAACTGAACTGACCGACCGAACCTATAATTTTTTTCGTGAATTTGGTCTGTTTCAGTAAGGGTTCAGTTCAAATCGGTTTTCATTTTTTAAACTTCTTTTATTCAGTTCGGTTTCAGTTTCCAAAAAATAATGCTGAGATGCACCGAACAACCTAAACATGTATTATTTGGACTTCAGTACTTTTACCCTTTTAAACCTAGCCATTCATCTAGACATTTAGTGTCGTCTAATAGGATCCTTTTTCCAACTTTTATCTACTCCTTCCATTTTTCATTGTTAGTCTGTTATTTCATTTTCGATTGTTTCAAAATATTGGTTTTTTTTCAAAAATGGAAGGAGAAATTTGATGATTTCTTAAAAGTGTCTCTCACAAAGTGAATATAAGTATTATAAAGTTGGTAGAATATAGGGGTAATGATGAAAATGATAGGCATTAAATTTAAATATATGTAATTATTACATGTCTTCTTAAATAGTTGAAATTCTCAAAAGAGACCAACAATATGGAATATGGAACGGAGAGAGTATGTTTTTAGAACCCTGATTCACACACAGACTATACATGCACAGATTTTTCTATAGGGCCCACGCCATGGGTCTCACACAAATGATTCAAGTCGTTCATTAAATGTAAAACATTTTTTCAATAGTCTTCACCCAAAATCAGCTTAATCCGATACCTATAAATGGCTGATCTAATCATTTACCTTTTCATTCAAATTTCAGGATGATGAAAAGTTAGACGATTGAATCGAATATCTATAGGTATTGTATTGAGCTTATTTTTTGCAGAAACTTTCGAAAAAATGTTTTACATTTAATGAACGACTTGAATTGTTTGAGTGAGATCCGTGGTGGCTCCACATAAAAATCTATGCACAATTTGTGCGTGTATAGTCTGTGTGGACAGACTTTCTGATATTTTTATACTTTTTCTGATTCCACTCATCAAGTTTAACAATATGACATAAAAATTACTTATATCCGAATCAAGTACTCTAAAAATTAATAAAACATCTGAAAAGACAATTAGGCTGTGTGTGAATCCAGCTTTTATATCCCTTTCTTGGGCGGAGTTGATGCTTGGGCTCAAAATGGGGGCCGACTGTGAATACGCTGATATATTGGCCCAATCTTCTCCTCAATCTTTAGTTTTATTTTCAAAATACCCCCAACCTTTACTCTAAATTTCAATTAGACTCCCAAACTTTCAAAAAAATTAATTACTCCCAACATTATCTTCCGTTAATCAAAATGACCCCTTCCTTCTAAATGACTAATAGATTTCGTTAAAGGCTCCGTTAAATAGCATCCCGATCGAATTTCGATGATCTGAGCCGCTCAATGTGTTCAGAACGTAATTTTAAGAGTACCTTTAAGAAATCAAGAAAAAAATAAGACCGGGAAGGGCTTGATTTGAGTAGTTTTTTTATTGAACGAGCGGCTTGAATTATCGAAATTCGATCGAAAAAAGGGTGGTGCGGACCGATCTGAATTTTGTTCAAGTCAGGGCGTTCGGATTTTGTTTATGTCCGCACCTCCCCTTTTTTGATCGAATTTCGTTAATCCGAGTAGTTCAATGTGTTGAACGTCATTTTAAGGATATGCACGAGTAATCAGCAAAAAAAAAAAGACCAAAAAGGGTTTCATCCGAATAATTTTTTATTGAACTATTCAATAAAAAATTGCTCAAATCAAGCCATTTCCGGTCTTTTTTTTTTTCTAATTTTTTGAAGGTATCCTTAAAATCACTTTCTGAACATATTGAACGGCTTAAATTATCGAAATTCAATCGGAAAAGGGAAGATGCGGACCAATGCAAAATCCAGATGCTTTAACTTGAACAAAATTCGGATAGATCCGCACCTCCCCTTTTGTGATCGAATTTTGATGATCCAAGCGTTTAATGTGTTCAGAACGTGATTTTAAGGAAACCCGCAAGAAAACAGCAAAAAAAAAAAAGACTGAGAAGGGTTTCAACCAAGCAGTTTTTTATTGAACTGTTCAATAAAAAACTGTTTGGATGAAGCCCTTCCCGGGCATTTTTTTTGCTAATTTCTTTAAGTTACCATTAAAATTACGTTCTGACCACATTGAGTGGCTCAGAGCATCGAAATTCGACCGGGACGCTATTTAACGGGGCCTTTATACGAAATCCATTAGTCATTTAGACGGAAGGGGGCGTTTTAATTATCGGAAGATAACGTTGGGAGTAATTAATATTTTGAAAAATTTGGAAGTCTAATTAAAATTTAAAGTAAAGATTGAGAGTATTTTGAATTTTTCCCCAATCTTTAACTAGCAAACCTAAGCGTATATAGCCTGGAAAAAGTTCTTGGGCATTACTACCCCTTTATTGCTTTCTTTGGATCATAATGAATTCAATAACATTATTAACCATAAATCATACCATTTTAATCGGATTTGATGATTTTATTAGAAGTGATATACTCTATCCATACGTCTCACTTTGTTATGTTGTTTTTTTTTTTTTTTTGAAATGTTCCAAAAATGATGTGCTTATTTTTAAATTTTTCATTTTTGGATGTTCATATTACTATTTTACCCCTCATTTTCTCCCTCCTATATTCAAAATTTAAACTTGATTTGACATGACAAGACTACTTCTTGTGGATGTGGCCCCAATACCATAATTTGGGTTCAATTATTTTTATTTTTTTACAAAATTATGGAGTAATATTTTGTCAAAGGGGTAAAATGGTAATGTTACACTCCAAAATGGTAAGTGACTAGTCGTGAACCATGAGACTAACCCATGAAACACGCAGCCTAAAAAGAAAATAAATTAAATGCCAAAACTTTGAATCACTGAGCAAATTTTATTCAAAACAGTATCAATCAAAAAGGTTTAGACAAAAGCATGGGGCACAAACATCCCACGAACCAAATAATACCAAGTGATCCACCAATAATAAAAAGAATTTAATAACTGACAAATGTTTCAAATGCGGAAGCGATAAAATAAAATAAAAATATGATGAGACACCCTAAGGAGGTCAAACTAAAAGAAGTCCCCTTGATGCCGCCAGAGTCCTTGGCTAAATCCCCGACTAGCCTGAAAAAGAAATTTGAATAAATCCGTCAGCTGACGAGCTCAGTGAATGACAAAACATGTATGTTAGAATAAGGTTCTGAAAAGGATCAAAATAATTTATCACGTCAACATAATTTGGCATCTGCGGTGAACAACAAAATATAAACTAACCCAATGAACAATTCAACCAGTAACTAATGGTGATCACAATACAATATCCAACCATAATAGGGAACCACATCCAATACCAAATGGTACCAAGTGCCAGTGAACAAATTAATATCTCAAAATTGGATCTAATATCAAAGCTTAGAGTAACCATGAGTAGGCAGCCCGTAGAACTTTTCCCTAAGAATGATCCGGTCAATAACAACCGTATTAGGGTAACTGGCCTAATTTGGTCCCTTCCTTAATGGCCAGAGTCACCCGCACACAAATGATTAATTTCCCTTGATTTCCAAAATATGTTCCCAACAATATCCACAAAGTTCTCACCAAAAGATTATCTGAACAATAAATAGTTTCACCAATCCGTATGCCAATTTCAAAAACCAAATAAAACAAATACATGTTCCCAATTTCAATCATTAATTTTCTAAAACAATAATTGAAGGGATACGGAAAAGTTCAAAAGTACGTAACATACTTAACTACTCATCTCGGTCCAAAGCTAAAGCAATCAACAACGCAAAACAAGCCTAACGTGAACAAAAAAATCACATATCAATAGGATCACAAACTGTGTCGACATCTCTATAGCAATATTGGACTACTAAAAATTATTCTAACAACCTCAGACTACAACCCAACACTCTAATCTAATCCCAATTCTAAGTGTCCACGTGCACAAACCCACGACTGTACCATGTGCCAAAACTATTCAGTTCCTCAATCCCAAAGTTATTCCAAAACACACTACAAACAGAATCTTGTTAATATAATATAAATCTTAGACTATCTCTTAGCACTATAAACCAAAACAGCCACTAGCCCTCACAAACTCCAAATACATACAAATCATCGACCACCATCAAAGTTCACCACCCAACACACCACACACCACGGCAATCTGCCCACATCGGGCTCTCTTTCTTCGTTTCTCTCAATGTAAAATGCAAATTAACCCCATACTTGTCTCCACTTCATGGACACAATTGCTATATGAAAAGGTAATTTAATTACTATAACGAGAGAGATGGGTATATAATTACCTCAAAAAGAATCTCCACGAAAAATCCTCCTTCAAGGTCCGGCTGCCACTCCCCTCAAAAGTCAGAAGTTCTCTAATGCCAAATGTTAACCCTAATCTAATATACTTATTCCCCGAACCACTACTAACCCACGTACTAATAAGAGGACTAGGCAATAATTACAACAAGTAGCCCTAAGTTTCCTAATATTACGGTAACACCATGAATATTTACAACACGCACGAAATAAATAAATAGAACCCGATCATAGCACCCAAATTAATAAATTGCCAATATAATTAATTAAATAATTGAAAGTACTAGGCCATAGCTGGTAAAATTCACAAAAAGCCAAAGTAATTAACTAATTATGATGTTCCCTTAAATTTTGGGATAGTCAATATAGGTACAACAAATTGGGACGGATGAAGTATAATTCTATCAAATTATTGAGGTTGGAAAAATGGAAGAGAAGGGGCATGGTGGGGAAGGGAGGGAGAGTGTGCTGAAGGTCGCAAGTGATATTTGGTGGTGGTTATGGCTAATCGAGAAAGATTGGTTGGGTTTGTTCCATAAGTAAATTAAAGTGTATAATGGTAGTTTCAGCAACTATCCTTTTGGTCACTAAGGCCCGTTCATTTTGGGATTTTGGGATTTGGATTTGTTGGTAATGAATGCAGAGAGAAATATAATAGTGATTGGAAATAAGGGTAACGATTAGAATGAGATAGAGAGAAATATGAGAGTAATGATTATAGATAGGGGGTAATGATGGAGAAAGCAATAGAATACAGAGTAATTTTATTAGAATAAAAAATCCTTAACCGAACAAGGTCTAGATTTCCAATTAAGTTCATCAATCCCTCTAATATGACTTGTAGTGATTTTCACCTTCAATTACATCTTTGATCCCTGTTAAGGAGCTGTTCCAGTTTTCCTTCTTTTTCTAAAACTTCATTTTTTTCAAATTTCAAACTCAAATATAACGAAAATGAAAAATAATTTTTTAATTTTTTTTGCACCGTATTAAAGATCTCAATGAGATCTATCAAACAAGATCCATAGTGAAAGGAAAATTATTTACATAAACACATGATTTTTGAGTTTGAAATTTACCTTCCTTTTCAAAAACCCACTTTTAACAAAAGTGGAACGGGCCCTAAGTCCAATGAGATTAAATTGTTTACATGGGGTTTGCATCCCCGCCTTGTGTGGGCCCCATCGACAATTTATCGCAATAATCTGAATCATTTATCTTGCAGGACCCGCAAAGTAGTGTATATATAAAAAAAAAACCCAACATTGATATGTATATCAAAATTTGAATTTTGGTTTATAAAATCGACGGCTTGAATTGTGTCAATAATTTTTAAATTAAAATGATCCCTTGATTTCAATTAGGTAAGGAATTTCGATTTATCCCAATTTTTTTGCCCCTTATGGGCCTTATCCCTTGATTTTACCCAAAAACCCTCTCAAGCACGTATCAATTTGAGTTTTTATTTCCCAAAAAATAACGGAAACGTGAACGAAAAGGCAAAATGAGTTGGGGATTCCATTAGAAGAAAGAAGTGTCTAGGAATTCAACTACTCCATCATCATGTCTTACATGAACCCAATTTAATTTCTTAGCCAATCAAGCTTACACACCTACACTACACAGGTCCCGCGCCAAAAGTTATACTTAAGTAATTTATATTTAGTTTTTTTTTACTGAATTTCTTTCCACCAATAAGTAAGTATTCGTAATACTTATTTTTTGAATTAAATGTGATGTATTGTGAAAATATGATCTGTCTCATAAAACAAAAAATAAGTACTTAAAAAATAAAAAAAGCTTTTGCAAAACATGACTAGATAGCTAGGCAAGTGTCTATTAATACGAATAGTATATTACCCGTAACACTTGTAAGCCATTAATCTATCAAATTCAGTCACCACCCTTGTCACTTGCGCATGAACCCTGCTAACCACACATATAACTGTGTATAAATTGTGCACAGGTTTTATTGTGGGGCCCATCACGGGTCCCATCACGGGTCCCATACAAACGATTCGAACCATTCATTAAATATAAAATATTTTTTTAAGGGTCTTTGCAAAAAATCAGCTCAATATAATACCCATAAGAGCTCGATCCAATCATCTAAATTTTCATTCAGACTTCCAGATGATGAAAGGTTAGATGATTAGATTGAGCAACTATAGTTAATGGATTGAGTTGATTTCTCGCAGAGACCCTTGAAAAATGTTTTACATTTATTGAACGGCTCAGATCATTTGTGTGTGACCCATGATGGGCCCCACAGTAAAATTTGTGCACAAATTGTGTGTGGGGACAAATTTATCCCTTGTGCATGCCAACTAAGTGCAAGTTACGTCATTTAATTTAAAGTCCCTGTTCCATCTAAGAATTCACCACGAAAAGTTATGTCATTTTTCAAATAAAAAAATCAACTACTTCTGTGTATAAATTTTTAAATTTTTTTACACCAAATTGAAGTACTAATCGAGATCTTTAATACAGTGCAAAAAAATTTGAAAAGTTATAAACAAAATAGTTGATTTTTTTTTTATTTGAAAAATGGCAAGAAAGAGAAAGTGGAACTCTCAATATGGAACATAGGGAGTATTTTGTTTAGGAAACCATAAGGTAAGGTAAGACTAATTTGGGTGTTACATTTTTTTCCCTAAAGGAAAGAAGTGTTATTAATCTGGTAGGCGCAAAAGCTTAAAAATCAGACAGTTGGAAAACCCATGGTGACAAAATGGGTGCCCACAAATTGGATCAACCATTCAAAAGGGCCTTTTGAGCATAACAATATGCAGCCCTGTTACTTTCGCGTTTAACAAAACCAAAATCACAAGAAGGAGAGGATTCTTTCAAAGCTAAACAGTCAAGAATGATAGCCGCTTTATCAGAGGGCGGGTCTTGAGAGGCGGAACATTTCATCACAATCACTTCCGCATCTTGTTCTATAAATAAACACCTTAGGCAAGTTTAGAACAATTCATAGCTTGAAACCATATCAAATAGCCATAGCCTTTGTAATTCTTGACGAATTAATTCCAGTGTAAAAACTCAAAGAAGATACCAAGGACCTTGCCATCATGACCTCGAGCAGTAGCTCTTGTACCAATAGAATCCAAGCTATAGTTCTATATAGGCTTTAATATGAACTTTTTATTCTTTTTTTTTCTTCCCCTTTCGGGAATCTTCGTTTACTACCCCAAGTAATATAATATCACTAGATTTAAGAAGTTTGCCAAATGTCATATGATATGAAATATTTAGTGAGAGTCACATGCACATAAAAACGGGTCTTACACAGAGGGTTGACATTGTTGTGAAATTAGACTAAAGGGGTGGTTTGGCTTAATAATCCTCCTGAATTATATTTTGTCTTTATTCAATTTTATTCCTATTTTTTTAGCTTTGCGTCCTTTTTTTATAAAAATTATTGGTTTATCTCGATGAGAGAACTCTGAAATATAAAAAATTATAATAAAAATCTTAAACAGGCTTACTGAATACAAAACTAGTCCAAAATAGACAGGTTTTTTGAATTAATTTTGTCTCCAGTGAACTTTTTTAAGTTTTTTGCCATGATTTTTATTTTATAAATTCCACTCCTCGACAAGAATAAATAATAAAAGAATTGACTCAAAAGGAAAAAAAGTAAGGAAAAAAAATCCAAAAAGAAAAGTTAAGCAAATCCACCTTTAGTTTTAGGGTTTGTTTGGAGCTTAAGGAAAATAAAAAAATTTCCCCTTTCCTCGTTTGGTTTGAGAGGAAAAAGACAAGAAAATAATCAAAGTTCAAACTATAGCTTATGTACAGAAAAAATTTCCCTAAACTTTCCTCATACTTTCCTTTCTCTTTTACTTTCTTTTCCTTTCCTTTCTTCTCCATAAGAACCAAATAGGGCGTTAGTCTTCAGCTTTCCGAAATAAGTACAACTAAGGGGAATACTTGCAACACGGATGAAATTGTAGGGCTTTCTACGTAATTTACCCAAGATATACGTTCGTACCCCTGAATTCCTCTTCGATCGGAATCAGAACCAGCCCAAAATCTTAAATCGAACAAAGCTGGCAACGATAAGCACAGGTAATCCCCCCTCCCCCACCCCCCCTCTCTCTGTCTCTCTCTCTCTCGTCGTCTATCTCTCTCTGTTTTGCTGTTTTTCGTTTTCACGGATTGATTTAGATGCTTAAACATAGTACTAGTATGTTTGGGGTCTAGTACATAAGCACACCTTCAAGAGTAACTGGATGTCTTCAATCCACTCAACGAAGATGTAGGAGTATCATACGTTTAGGGGGGCCTTATTTTTTTGCAATTGTTTCGGGGCATGTTGAAAGAAAGTTTTAGAGATGGAATTTCGAGTTGGTGTTCACTGATTCATGTAAATTGTTCTTGCCTTTTGGGATCAGAATTCATGTTTAGCTGTTGAGTCTCAATTCCTACGCGAGTTGATATTAGTTGTAATCTTGTTAGGCGCGCTAAGCGAGAAAGGGGAAGTTGGGCATGCACGGAGTGTGGGCGTAGAGGTGTCAAACGGGTTGTGCCGTGCCAGCACGTCCCATCAAGCTTCGTGCTGTGCCGGTCTGTTTACTTATTCGTGCCATGCTGATTTTTAATTGTGTCGTATTGTGCCCATGCCGACCTATCTCCAACCGAGTTTTGCTGGAAAAAAGAAATTTGTGTAACCACTAACAACTTTGTATTCGTTGTGACGTGCCCCGTGCCCGTGCCCTTTCGTGCTTGTCTAGAACAGTGTCCTGCACGCTAGCCCGGCCCGCTTGACACCTCTTATGTGTGCAAGTGTGCAATTGAGTACGCAGGGTGTGGGAGTCGTGTAGTTGGGTTTGATTGATTTTACCACTTTGCCCTACTTCATGTTGTAACGAAGGTAGTTGTTGAAATTTATTTTTTATGGCGGCAATGTTGGAAACCACTTTTGTGACAACTTCTGATTTGTTCACATGACTTGGTGCTCTCCAGTTTAGAACTGGAGTAGATGTATTGATACGTATACCTGTGTTACCAAAAAGCGGTAACAACATAGAGAATTACATTTGGTACGCTTGTTTCTGAAATAAGGTACATCAAGATTCCAAAATGCTGAATTTAAGTGATCCAAATTGAACTCTAGTATTTTCTATTTATTTCATTAACACTTCTGTAGGAGAATAAGAAAAATGAAATGAAACTAAAAATCTAAAGAGAGTGGAGCTTTTGTGAGACAAAATGTAAAAGGAGGAGAGAAAAGAAATGTCATTATGCTTCTACCAAAATGGCTTACATGAAAAATTTGCAAAATGATACTCTATTTGTTGCATGTTTACCTCTTGAAATAAGTACGCTCTAGGACTTAAAGATGTAGAAACCTACCGCTACCATTTCAAAATTTAGACATGTGGCATACCCTGTTCCTGTTCTCGTTCTTGGAACCAAAACAATGATCCGAACAAACCAACCCGCAGTCCAGGAACATAGATGTATACACACCCCAACATTCCCTGTTTTTCGAACAATTGCTAAGCACTTTTAAATATCGAATGGACCTTCTCGGCGTGTAAGTTCAGCTTTAGTTTGCGCATAGCAGTAGCGCATGGATATGTACTACACACATAGATATAGATGTGGAATGTAAACACGTGGTGTAATTAGGTGATGGAGTTTGTGTGCGAGTTGTCTGTGATATTGTGTGTGCTTGCTGAGCGTTATTAATTTTGCAGCATTTACGGCATGATTTGGAGTATTGAATCGTACAAACAGTTTCTGGAAAGCAAGAAAAAGTTGGGCAGAGTGAGGTTTGGAAACCAAACAGGAGGTTGAGGCAAAGAAGATGATGCCTAGCGTTTCCTTGTCGGGCTTGCAGTTCGGCAGGGAGTGTGATTCACCCCTTGTTCACAGCTCACAGGTAGAGCTCATGCGTTAGTCCTACAATAATTTTCCATCATTTCTTCTGATGTTACTGTCTGGAATGTTTATATTTCATGATTAACAACAGGGTCAGGAAGGTGACCCTTCTCACCTTATATAGGAGCATTTTTTTTTTAATTTTGCGCTCAAATTAATCAGAAGGGCTTGGGTGTAATTTAGCTTAATACGTAGAGAATAACTTAGTATCCTTCTGTTATGTTAATTTGTGTTGTCTGAGGATTCTAAGGTGACAGGTGTTTACTGGTTTCTTGCTGAGACTAGTCAGGGAGAGTGACATTTCATAGTATAATTTTTAGCTGATATTGCATTTGATTTCATTTTGTAAATTGTCGTTTATTAATAATGAAAAACCTCAGTTGCACGAGTAACTTGCTCTTAGCTGTTGTTTTGATTTGGATATTTTGTTGTGGCATGATCGTTGTTTACATGTCACCTCGGTCAGTATTGGCAAATGTACCGACCTTTGGTACCAATGCACTATTTCTGAAGTCTCCACTTGATGGCTGACTTGCTGGACTAACCAGAGTTACATGAAAATAGTGATGATTGGTTATGGAAAACTACTGACCAATTTTCATATCAACTACATATCTTCTTTTAAAAGTCAAAATTTGTTTGTAGTTTACTCTGCAGTATTTGTTATTGGTTACCCTTATACCATATTTTGAGTGGTAGTGGGAATTTGATGACTTAAGTTCAGAGTAGCGGTTGATTCTTGGAGTGAGCTTGAGCTGGGATGCCTTTTGGGCATAATCTTTCGCAAAGGAAGTATTGCAATAGTATTACTTGTCTTGATGACACTCTAAAATGTTGTTTCCTTTGTTTTTGAAGGTTGTTGTTAATCTGTGTTTCTTTAATAGTTTCTTTTGTGGAAGTTTTTGGAGATTCTTAATCTTTAGGGTTGGAGATTATTAACGTATTCTGAAGATAATTATGTATGCCGATAAATCATTAGTGAGGATTCCTTCTTGTTGTATGCATCGGGAGTTTTTATTGTCATGGAACAACTATGGGGGTGGAAGTCATGACTATAATTTGGTTAAGGATTGAGGCGTGACAGTGTCTGTAGACACTCAATAGTGGGTAATGATATGGGTTGTGTGTCTGTCCCATAGGCCTATGTGGACATGGATCCCCTCAAATATTTATAACTACTCTAGTTACTATATAGTGTTGTTCAAGATTCCTGTTAACATGATTCCGTTAACATGATTCCGTTAATGACTAGCAGATATGAAGTATGTTTCGACACATACCTACAGGCTACAGCTGATGATAACTGTACCCAAGTGTATGAAAATATACAGCGTAACAAGTTTCCCGAGTCAATGTGAGATGTAGTGGTGGGTTTCTTTCTTGTTGGTGGAGATTATTTTAGTTGTCCAAAAGTATTGGTTGCTTGTTCCATCTTCCTGTGTTCAGTTGCTTATGGTTAAGTGTAGGGCCCTTGGCGATAATAGGGGAAGGTTCTCTAGGCTTTGGTAGTTTCTGGAACAATGAAGGTTATTTAGTTGGAAAGGAAAGGAAGTTTTTTCCGGATAGAAGAGTGGGGTAGTATGTTATTTTTCGGCTTTGATGTCACATGCTTTCAAAGATGTCACTTATCAAAAAAAAGATGTCACATGCTTTCAAAGGTATTCCTATGTTTTTGAATTGTAGTTCTTCGAATGCAGTTTGTGGGAACTTTGTTTTTTTTTTTTTTTGTTGCTTTCATTGGTTTTTTATTTACCCTCCTTGTTTTGTTGGACATCTTGTCCCCTTTATTGTCTTTGTACTTCTTCTATTATTCTTTGCCAATCAAAAAAGAAGGAAAGACAAACTTGCTTTCTAGAACTCTGGAACATGGATGATTTATGTACGTACACAAATTTTTTTGCCATCGGGTTTTATTCAAAGAAGTCCAGAATGTGGATGATACAAAGTAGAGTACTGGTATTGAAATTATTTCATGCTTGGATATTTTTTGACTATTTCCCCATCCATTTTTCCTTTTAACTTTGTGGTATTGTTGTGGGGTCATGGTGATTTTTGGTATGTGTTCCTTTAGTTTGTATGCTTCTTCTTGTTCTTTGCTATTTACTGCTCATGTAGGGCTTTAAGGAATAACTCCTTTGTTAAATAGGTCACTGGTTTCACATATTGATGACGGGAGTGAGTTTATTACTATCCCTCTGTGCGTATTTGAACTTTTTTCCAGTCACCTGTTTGACCATTATAATTGTTTTTACCATTATGATTGATTGTTTTTTCATATTGCCTTTATTATTTTGTTTTTGTTTTTGTCCATTTCCCCTTAGGACATGGATTTCAACGCTGCTGGTCAGGATCTTGCTATATTACAGTTGCATAAATGGGACACCTCCGAAATCCAACTCAATCTGTCTGAATTTCGGGAAGCTTTTATTTCTCCTACAAGGGAGTTGTTATTATTGCTTTCACACCATTATGAAGCTCTACTACTTCCTCTAGTTAAAGGTGAAATTTCTCGATGTCATCTGCCCCTCTGTAGTAGCACCCAATCTTTTCAACCTCTAAGCTTTTTTCCCCCATGCAGGGCAATTTTTCGACTGTAAGGACCCTGAAACTTCTAATGAGAGTTTTCAGATTCCAAGTTCCTTAGCTTCTTGTACTCCAGAAGTGAAAGCCCCTAATAAATCAGATTTGGGGGATGCTATTTCAAGTACTTCTGAATCAATAAGGATGGTTGCTGATAATGATATATCACATGGAATAAGCCTCTCAAGTTCTAATAGTTACCCTTTTGTTGGGGATGTAAACTCACTCACTTGGGGTATATGCGGGGATTCTTATAATCGGCATGAGGATGCTTTATTTCGAGAACTGCTATTTGTGGCTGGTAACCGTGGTGTGACGGTCCATGCCTTCCGTCAACCCAGAAGTTCAGGTGAAATGGCTAAACCCACAGTGGGGGATGGGATATTGGAAGGGAGGTGGGTGGAATGGGGACCACCTTCTTCCTTCAATCACAATAAGGAGGCACTGGATGTCTCCAATTTGGATTGTGAAACATTTAGTGGTGTCGTCGAACATACCAGAACCAACAGAACTGGTGAAGGCCGGAGTGATCTTTCTACGGAAGCTGGGAAGGATGAGTATTCAAGAAGTGTTGCTCCAAAGAGATGGTTGCAAACTTTTTCGACCAAAGTTGAAACTATGAAAACCGATGGTAATGTTAGGACTAGATACCCTTCAGAATCATCATTTCCCTCAGCAGCAATGGTTGTTTCATTCAGCATTCTTGATAGTAATTCCCCAATTCTGGACTTCTTACCTCAGACCTGTTCTGTGACACAAAAAAGTGAGGTCTGCAATGAATCTGTCCCAGATCATGCAAATAATGCATTTATGACGTCAGGTTTGAGTTTGGCCGGTTTTTCACTTGATCCTGGTGTTAAGTCCAACTGCATCGGTTTTGGGATGACTGCTTCATATAAGTGTTCTAAATTGTTCTCTAGCAATTCACATCACCTTATTGGGTTTGTCTTAAAACTGAAGGATCCTCTACCTGTCAGCTCCGGTAGTCAATCCGAAAGAAACTGTAGTAAAGTCTTACTTCTTGTTGCTAAGTTGGAGAGCTGTGGAATACGGTGGGTTTGCTCAGTGAATCTAGCTGAAGGCTTAGACAAGGGGCTAGAGGTTGACTGGACAGACTTTGGATTTTCGGATAATTTCCTTATTTGTCTTAATGAGGCTGGGAAAATATTTTTCTATGGTGCTATGAAGGGTGAATACGTAGCACAAGTTGATATTTTACGAACATGTGGACTTCCTCATCAGTTAATACATGAGGATCAAGAAAAATTGTTTAGAGAAAGTGATGTGGCTCCTAGAAGTGTTGATATCTTTAATAATGTAAATGATGATGGTGTTAAGAACAAGTCTTCGTGTCAAACTGGTGATGTCTTTGGTGGAAGGGTGTTTAGACGGCTGCTTATTGCTTCACATTCTTCAGTCTTTGCTGTGATTGATGAATATGGTGTTATCTATGTAATGTGGGCTGGTGATCATATGCCAGCAAAGTGCCAGTCATTTGAGAAAAAGCTTCCACATTTTCAGAATTTAGGGGTTGGAATATTGGTTGGCTGGGAGATTGGTGGTGCTGATATCAGTCACCAAAGGGCTTTTTCTAATGCACCTGGTTCTCATAAAGTAAATGCATCATCCTTAATTTATAACAGTTCTTCCTTCATAGACTATGTGACCAGTAATGGGCTTCCGAAGGTAATGAGTTTCTCCTCTGCTGCACCCCAGATAATCAATAAAAGGTTTTCAAACCATGAAGTATCGTCACGTCATTTGAGAAAATTTGTTCTTCCCACAGAAAAACTTACTGAAGATGATATTGTTTGTTTTTCTAAATTCGGCATCACTCGGCTAATTAAAAAGCGTAGAAAGGAAAGAACGGGTTGTTGGATTGTTCATTCGCCTTTGTATGTAGACCCCGCAGTGAATGATGATAGACACTTCGGTCTCCAAGGTTGGGAAGATTTTGTTGGAGAAGCCATTGGTTGCACTTTCCAGGGATGTTTTTATTTGGTGACAGAAGGTGGTCTTTCTGTGGTTCTTCCCTCAGTTTCAGTTTCTTCAGAGTTCCTTCCTGTTGAAGCGATTGGATACCCACAATCAAGTACAAGTACAGATCGTGGCCCTCAGGTTGGGAACCTTTTCGAAATTAAGGGATTGCAACGGCCTTGGTCAGCTTGGAAAGTAGAAATATTGGATAGAGCCCTATTATATGAGGGCCCTGAAGATGCAGACCACTTATGCTTGGAAAATGGTAAGAACCTTTATGTCATGTTTGCATGGCAATTGATATCAGTTGTTAGATGGTGCTTGCATGTATTGGCAAACACGTAATAGTCCACTGTTGTCTGATTGTTGCCTCATTTCCTTGCCGTAACTTAGGAAATTCAAGTGTTCAATGATGTATATATCGGTTTATTCCCATTTGGTCTCTCCAATAATGTGATGTCTATGCAATACTATTTATTGAATATGGAAACTGGTTTTGGAGTTTCTGGCTATCTCAATGGTAGGACTTACTAGTTATTTCGCACGATGCCCTAACCCTCATGGATTTGTTCTCTATTAGGTCATATAACTTGCATGCTCTGGTGAGTTGTCGAGCATCTCAGTGCAGATATTTTCTTGTTACTACAAACTAGAAAAAGTAAATGCTTGAGCTTGAGTGAGAAGGCGTTCTCTTGTTGATTTGTGCCAATGACCATTAGAGCAAACCTATAGGACAAAAGGAATGAACTGACTTCATGTAAGGCAAAAAGGTTGTGCTCTACGTCGACATTCAGCTGAATAACTGGTGAAACATATTGGTTATTAGTGTTAATAAAGAGGGAAAGTGAGGGGATTCGAAGCATAATGGGACTTTTAAACTGAATGTTTCCCTTAAAGCTTGATAAGAATGAGAATCTTATAGCTTAAATAATATTAATTCCTGTTTGTTGGTAAAATGTTACTCCCTCCGTCACACAATGTTGGTCCTTTTTGGAGATTCCAACGTTTTAAGGGGACAAGCATCACATGCATGTCTCCTTTGAAATTGACCATTGATTTCCATTACTACCCTTTGAATACCTCTTTTAAATTTATATTTAATAATTAATGAAGGGTAAATGTTTTTCAAAGAGGACTAATTTTTTGGGACATCCCAAAATGGAATAGAGGACCAACAATATGGGATGGAGGGAGTAGTTCCAAAGCCAGAAAATCTTGCTCTACATTCTGAAGCTTGAGTGGGGGTACTTTGACGGTGGCTGGTAAGTTGGAGGATATGGTTGTTTAATTATGGATGACAATGGGTCGGGTTTGGATTGGAGGTAGTCCCTCCTTACCCGATTTTTGAACTCCAGGCTCAACTCCATACCCTTTGATATACCTAATTGGGGTTACTTACAATTCACCAAACCAATACTCAAATGGGTATGGTTGTTTAAATAAGTTCAATCTGCTTTGGTGTTTGGTAAGCTTAATGAGATTGGAAGTTTTGGGAAAACTGGCCCTTGTTACCTTTTGATTGGTTTTTAAAGTAGCTGCTAAGACAAATCCCCGTTATATTTCAAAAGGGTTGTTAAAGCATCCAACTCCAAACCAATTGGCAAGGAGTGGAGAGGCCGCCCAGGCTCATATGCTAGTTTTAGAGGAAATAATTAACCAATGTGGGATAAACTCCAACACTCCCCCGCACGTGCGACCCCCATCTCGCACATGGAGAGGTAAACAAAGGATCCGAAACACGTGGATCACAATGAAAGAAAGTGCAACTATGGCACAAACAAGGGGAAAAGCCTCCGAAACCCTAGCTCTGATACCATGTTAAAGCATCCAACTCCAAACCAATTGGCAAGGAGTGGAGAGGCCGCCCAAGCTCATATACTAGTTTTTGAGGAAATGATTAACCGATGTGGGATAAACTCCAACAAGCGTTAACTGAATATTTGTCTCCATTGATATATATCAGTTGGAGATTCATTTGGAGGTGATGTTTTGGCATATTTTCAATAGCTGCATGTTTAGTTATCAATATGCATAGCTTGATTATTTTAAATGCATACATTGCAGGGTGGGGCCTGAAAATGTCTCGGATACGACGCCTGCAATTGGCTTTGCACTACCTGAAATTTGAGGAGATTGAGAAGTAAGATTTCGTACTATATACTTTTGCCTCCTTGCTAGTACCTTTCATTTCCTACAAACCTGCACATGGATGTCAAATGTATAGATCTATGTTACAAAACAGGGCGGAAAATGTTTAGGTGTACAACCAGAGCAACATCCACTCATATATTCATGTGCAGGTTGTAGCTGTTAGATCATTTCTTTTTTAAACAATACTTAGAATTTTCCCTCTCTCCCCTTCACTTTTTAGGCAATGTATCCCTATTTGAATGTTTCCTTTTATGATCAAATTGGAAAACTTCTCAAAATGGTAACTGACACTATGCATAGATTGCATTTGTCAGGTAGAGAAGTTCGGTAGAGCTGGTAGTTTATTTAAGTTGAGACTATGGGACGTGCCTTTAGGCCTTTTGGCATGGGCATCTGCTAGTCATATATGTGAGGATTGAGGAAACTTGAAATACAAACTTAGTAGTGAGTGTCTGGGACTAAGAACACGAATACAGACACGAGACAATAAGACACGGATAAGAGTCATAGGATGAGGACATGCAGACACATTATATTTTCTCACGGACAGTTGGGGACAAGCTGAAATAAAAGTACATGTTACATATTTGGTGTATACTATAAATTCTTAGAAAAAGGCAAACAAGCATTGCAACCTAGGGATAAATGACACAAACAACATCAAATTTAACATTATGAGATAAAAGCAATGACACTATGGGGTGTCTAAATTCATCCAGATTTTAAGCAAATAAGATAATCAGATGGCATATCAAAATGGGCCTGAATAAGTATTCAGAATCAAGTACCGACAGCCATCACCCAACTTTTCAAGATTTCCTAGCATGTCTTTAGTGTGTCCCCAATGTGTTTGACAATAGAGGTATAACTATAAGTACCAAATTGAATTCATATTGGGCGTGTTCGACTATCTAGAACGTGTTTGTGTTTGACTGGCGTCGAAAGTTAACATGTGACCATAGACATGTCTTTGCTTCTTAGCTTTTGACATTATCATAGTGGATTATTAGTGAGGCTCATGGGCGACTCTCAAGGCTCATGTATGTGTTATAAAGGTACTGAACTCTATTAATTGAACGGGATGCGACTCCCCACATTCTTAGAGCTCTAGTACCTGAGCCTTGACCGACACCCCAGCTGCTTACCTCTCTTTCCTGGTGTAACTTAGACTCCCCAGGTAACACATGCCCATCACTTCCATCCTACATCACTAGCCTACATCTTGCATCCTTGAATTTTATTGGTTTCGAGATTTTTGTGATTTGTATTGAACGAACTTAATAATGAACCAAAAAGCTTTAGCTATTAGGTGGGGTGGGTGCCAACGTTGTATTATTTGATCACCCATTCCATTCCCAAGTAATGTGGGGCTTTTTTCCTTAACATCCCCCTCACGTGCAGCTGCAATTGAGGCCTTTCATGTGTAGCATCTTTTATGGGTTTTTTGGATCTGCCGTCGTGGGGATGTGGATTGTAAATTTTTGAAAATGGCGGGGGGAGCGGCGTTGTGCAATGGGCCTCGCGTTGGTACCATGTGGAACCTTTATATCCAACCCAAAAGCTTCAGTTATTAGGTTTGTGGAGAGGTTGGAACATTATATTAACTGATCAGCAATTCTATACCCAAGTTATGTGGGATTGTTTTCCTTAACATGTATTATAGGTAGGCATGCTATATATAGAGGAAGTACTCTATGCTTTTGGCTGGGGGTTACCTGAAAATGACAAAAAACGACTTTTCAAGCATAGTTGGCTCTTAAATGTTTGTTTTAGACAATTTGTGTTGAAGAATTTACAACTACTTTATGATGGAGCGGCACTGCTTGGAGTAGGCTACATAGTGCAAAGTCACAGGCTGTGTTATACGCAATACTGTATCACTTTTTTGCAATCTGTTAGGTGGTGTTTGGTGACATTTTTGTTTGTTAGTGTTTCTTTAAACAGATGAAATCATGTTTGGTAAGTTACTTTTTGTTCTAAGTTACTGTAACCGTTCACAACATTTCCAAAAGTTGTCAAGAGAGTGAAAAGGTGTTTTAAGTTGTGCAAATATGAAAACTGGCTAGCCCAAATTGCTCATATACAGTGCCTTCATCTTATCTGGAGGCCAAACCAGCGGTAGAATCTTGGACATTGCAAGAAATGTGCATCACAGCATTTTTGAGAGCCCTTCCTCTCTCTCTCTCTCTCTCTCTCTCTCTCTCTCTCTCTCTCCCTCCCTCCATGCCTGTGATAGATTCTCGTGCAGACTATGGTTAGTTTTTGAACACCGATATACACGTTTGTGGATTGAACGAGATTCAAGCCGGGGAAATGGTGGAATTTGCCAATGCTTTGAACCTCCCTATGTACACAGTTAACAAGGTCCTAGATCTACCGTCTTTGTGTTTTAGTTTGCCTTGCTTCATCTGATTTTCGGTTTCTTCTCTGAAGATATAGGATTTTGTGCATAAGACATGCTCAATTTGCAGATTGGAAGAAAGGGGAGAAGCCAATAGCTCTGAAATCATCAGCGATGATACTGCGATTGATCATATTGTGAATGCTTTGGATAATGACATTTATTTTTACACTGATGCGAAGGAAAACACATTTACGGAACATGATTTTTAGGGGTTTTTTTTCCTACTTTTCACAAAACATTTACATACCAAACATACTTTCTATTTTCAGTTTTGTTAAATACAAAATGAAATCTCCCCACTTTTTGGTGAACAACAAACAAAGCTGAAAACATTACCAAACACCCCCTTAAGGTTTTTCTGTGGTCCGGGCATTTGATAAATGCTCGACTCTCAAGTTTTATATTTTCTGTTGAGAAATATTAAGAAGTCTCAGGGTTACTTAATTTTTATTTCAAGAGTAACAGAGTTTGTCTAGGGAAGTTTTTTATTAAATAAAAGCTCAGGCTTGGCTGTTTTGTGGAATAATATTTGTGATAAGGCAAATAACCTCCGGCCCTGCCTAAAGTTCTTAAAGGACCCCAAGCTCTTTTTGGTTTTGGCCAGTGATCACAGTTTCATAGCAATTAGACCCTAAACCTGCTTCAATATAGCCTCTCATAAACCAAAAGAGCTAGAGAGGAATGAAAACATATACTGAATTCTTGATTTTCGTTTGGCAATTTTCTTCTGTTGCTTGCACAGTGGTTTTTTCCATGCCATTTTGCTGGTACGTGGTTATGTATATTTGACTAATTATTTTAATTTTATGAAGGCTTAAAAAGAGTCTAAGTGAGTTTATGTTTTGGTTAATGAACAGCTCCCTAGAAATGCTTTCTCATGTCAATCTGGCAGAAGAAGGTGTATTGAGATTGCTCTTTGCTGCTGTTTACCTGATGTCTCGTAAAGTTGGTAGTGATAACGAGGTTTCTGCTGCAGCAAGGTACAGTCCTATTCATGTTTTACAGTCATTGTGTTGGCTGTCTGGAAAATTGTATCTCTCGCCCACAGTGCTGGAAAATCCCTTGGCTACTTATTCACCTTGGGATGCTAGGAACCGGGTTTCTTTCATTTATCGGACTCTGGAAATCCTGATAGGACTTGATTTCTTTCATTTCCTTGACAAACGCAATAGGACAAATGGCTGAACAGATATAGATGAACAGTTTTGGTACTCTAGCAATGTGAAACCATGTAGTATCCAACCTTCAACCGCATTTTTTGTTTTTTGAAAACTATCCTGCTCTTTGGTGGGGTTTCTCCATCCTGTTTCACATAATACTTGTTTATTGAAAGTTCTGGTCACTGAAAAATTTAATGTAGGAATTTATATGGTTAGGAATCTATTGCAACTCTGTCTTTCATAATTTAGTTGCTTGGTGATCGAAGTGTTCTGTGGCTTTTTTGCTTGATTTTTATCGGTTGATTGTGATACAGACTTCTTGCGCTGGCCACCGGCTTTGCAACCAAAATGATACGTAAATATGGATTGATGCAGCATAAGCAAGATGCCATCACATTACAGGGTTTTAATAGGGAAGCCAATTCAGCATTACCAGAGGAAGAGCATTGCGAATTGGGAAATTTGAGAAGGCTTAAAGAAATGTCTCACTTTCTGGAAATAATCCGAAATTTGCAGTGTCGGCTTAATGCAAAATTCAAAAGACCAGGCCAAGGATTGGTATGTTGTGAGGTTCTGCTACACTCTCCAATATTATTGTCCTACCTTAATTTTTCTTTCGAATAAGTAAATCTTGTTGCCGTATTTCACAGGTGGATGATGTGGGGGCATTAACCTTGGTAGATTCAGATCTATTGGAGGACGACACTGGGCGTTCAGTTCTTTCGGTGGATGCATTATCATTGGTGGCATCAAACCAACATGAACTTCCTATTGCTGCATCTGATCTGGACTTCAACAATGCTGAAAGGCTTTCTTTGGTGCCCATGGATTCTTCAAACTCCAAAGCTTATTCTGCGCCTGGCGTATCTGTTCTTTTGTCAGAAGGAAGTACCTCAGGAAGGATTTTTTTCCCGTTAGAAAATCCAAAGGATATGATAGCTCGTTGGGAAATAGATAATTTGGGCATAAAAACTATTGTGAAAGATGCTTTACTCTCTGGTCGTCTTCCTTTAGCTGTTCTTCAGTTGCATCGTCATCGTATGAGAGATTTGGCCGTCGAAAAAGATCCTCTTGATACTTTCACTGAAGTTCGTGATGTTGGAAGAGCTATTGCTTATGATCTATTTTTAGAGGTATCTTACTTATAATTAGTGAAAATGTTATGAGGCTGGTTTTATTGTTGCTGTAACTAGTTTTTGTTCAATAGGGTGAAACTGGACTTGCTGTAGCAACTTTGCATAAGCTTGGGGAGGAGATAGAAACCAGTCTCAAACAATTGGCTTTTGGTACAGTTAGGAGATCTCTCCGCGTGCAAGTTGCTGAGGAGATGAAAAAATATGGATACCTTGGACCATATGAGTGGAACATGTTAGAGAGAATTTCACTAATTGAGGTATGAGTGATTTATACAGTTATGTAATCCTTCCATTCCTTGGTGGTTGCAGCAGTAAGTTTGTAGTGATTGTGTTTTAGGTTTGTAGTGAATGTATTTTAGCTTACTCTTGGTTGTTTTTTGTGGAAAGAGGGTATACCCATGCAGTAGCTTTTGGAGAACATTTCGTGGCCGGCAGAATGAGTTCATGGGAGCTTCAGTTATTGATTCAGATGGAGAACTTAATGTATGCCTTTCTCGTTCACATTTTTTCAAAGATGTCGTCATTGAATGTGGTGAGATTGATGGAGTTGTGCTAGGTCCATGGGCAAATATCAATGGACATTCTTTTGTTCCCATATCTGATGAAGGTGGTAGTCATGGTGCTTACTGGGCCGCTGCTACAATCTGGTCTGATGCTTGGGATCAAAGAACTATTGATCGTGTAAGTCACTTGTTTATCGTTTCTTTTCCTGGATTATATGCAAGAAAGGGATACTGTGATATTTAGCATCCTGAAATAAAGCTGGAATGAGGGTAAAGGCAGTGATTACCCTGGCAAAATTGGCCCGTCTTAGGCCTAGAGGTTGGTTGCACAAAAGCTTTTCCTATTTCTGGTGAATTTCTTTAAACCAATAGCTTCCAAAGAAGTGAAAGTGTATAGTAATTTTCCAAGAATCCTAGTCATTGTCTGAAAATAATACTCCCACGTCCCTTGTTTGTCTTTCCCTATGGGATGTTCCAAAGAACACGTCCATTTTCAAATGTTGAAGCATCAAGTTCATCAAGTTTTTTGTTTTTGAAACCTATCCCTTACATGAAGTTATAATCTAGAAATGGAGAGAAGCGGGTAATATAGGAATTCATACCATTTAATTTGAATTTAGGTGCATTAAATGCATGTCCCTTAAAAAGTTGGAACTCCCAAGATGTACTATTTGGTCCTTCTTTCAAGTCCAAGGCAGTCTGCGATTCAGTTGCTGTGAGATTTCAAAAGCAACTTGTGGAATGGAAGAGTCAGTATTTGTCGAAAGGGGTGAGGATGACTCTCTCATTAAGATCACTGTGTTGATATGTGCTATGCATTGGGAAGGTTAGGGTGAGTGGTCCTCAAGGGAGGTTCGTTTGCCGCATGTGGTGGGGCTTTGGAACTTGGAAGGGTATCATCAGAAGGTGGGGTGAGTTCTCTAGGCATACCAGTATGAAGGTGAGGATGGACTATGGCGAGGAGGGTGTTTGGGAGCATGTTTGGCATGGTGTTGAGATGTCAATGGATGTTCATCCTTCTATATTTCAGTTGGCAGCGGATGTGTGTGGGTGACAAATTATCTTATGGATGGGAATACGGTGATGTGGGATATTTCTCTTTATAGGGAGGTGCAAGATAGGGAGTTGGACGAGCTGTTGGCCTTTTTGAGCAAATTATATGTTATGCGGGGCTTGGGAGGATTCTTTGAGGTACATTCTGGCAGCAAATGGGGCTTTCTAGGAAAAATCTTTTTATAAAGTCTTGGTTGGAGGCACTAGATGTGCTTTCCCTGGAATTTTGGTGCATTCATTCTTCGACTAAGGTTTCTTTCTTCATGTGTTGTGCGGCTAAGGACGTGATTCTTACCGTGGATAGCCTTATTTGGCGTGGAAAGGTTATTGGCAGCCTTATTCACTGTCCGGTTGCAAGGGAGATGTGGGCTACGGTTTTTGTATGGAAGGACGTGTCATGGGTTTTCCCGTGTTCAGTGGTAAAGCTGATTCAAGTATGGTTTGGGGCTAGAGTGGGTAGAAGAATAGGGAAGTTTTGATGTTAGCTTATTTGGATAGAGTGAAATAGTAGATATTTTAGTAGGGTCGAGAGGCCTAATTTTGTACTTAAAGAATCTTTTTCCAATCACGCAAATTATAGAAAATACAATAGACTAGACACGTTTCCAAAACTTGGGATTCACATATCCATCTGCTAGACAGTAGACACACGAGAAACGTAGGAAAAGTTGAAATAAATAACATGAGAGCCAATTTTACACTTGTTTTTCCACCTGTTTAAACATGAACAGAAAATAAAATAATTTGGGAGCCAGTTATTAAAATCAATACGATTTTGATGCTAGCCTAAGATTATGGAAATCAAATTAACTTGGGGAGCCAATTATTAGAATCAGTACACTTTGGATGTGCACCTATAATCTGTCCTACTAAATGCGTTGTTTTTCTTGGTAATAGTGGTTCTATGATATTAGAGTTTTTGGTTAAGACTTCTTTTCCAGTATACAGAATGTATGAAATTAGTTTACCATATGGACATGCAGTTTCTATGGAAAAGTGAAGGAGTCGTTATTATCACGTGTTATTATCACCTAGGTAAAAACATATATTGTGGTGTCATCTAATATGTTTATGAAAATGTTCGGTTGTGTTTATCCATAAGTTGTCATAACCGTGTTCCGTGACTGTACTTCTCTTACTAGAAGAGACTGGAAATTCAGTAGAAATAGCAAGTCCAAGGGGAACTCTTTAGGCAAGAGACATTAAAGTTCAGCGGGTTTGAATTTTAGTTCTTTCTTTCTCTTTTGCAGGGGGTTTATTTGATCCCTTTTAATTGCACTCGTTGCTTGTTCCTTTTTCTTCGAAGAAAGGAAACTTATCTCATTTTTAATGAGATCTTTGTATTTTCATAGATTCATGAAAGTTAACTTGAAGTGGGGCCCCCTTCTTAGTGACATCACCTCCATCCAGTGACTGACCAACATGCTTCTACCTGACTGGTCAATGAGTGCTCTTTCTTCTTTTTTTAGAATAGTAGAAAAGTTCTTTAAAGTTGTGAGCATTGATTTGCATGCTGTGGCATGTGCGCGGATCGCACAGATCAGCCTTTCACAAAAAAATTGGGTTAGGCTGCCTACATGCTGGAATTGTGAGCCTGTACTCGGGGTACAGCGGTACAACCTTTACTGCAGTTTCTTAAACTTCTTGAACCCTCGCAACTGACTACTAGTGCATCTAAATTTGTGTACCGCATCTATGGACCTATTCATATTCACTCGTGTTGAATTTTTGAACTATGCCATACAGATAATGCTGGATCAACCTTTTTTTACCAAGGGTGATGTTTTATGGGAATCACAACTTGAGTATTATATATGCCACAATGACTGGGAAGAAGTTTCCAAGCTTCTAGACATGATTCCATCATCTTCTTTGACTGATGGAATTCTACAAATCAGTTTGGATGGCTCTGCTTCATCTATATGCAGTAGAGAATTTCCGGATTATCGCAACTACATGAGTCCAGTCGAAGATTTGGATGCCGTATGCATGGATGTTCCTGATGTCAGAATTTTCATGTTTTCAGCTAATAATATGTGCTCCTTGTGGTTACGAACTCTTGTGGAGCAGGAGCTTGCCGGGAAATTTGTTTTTATGAAGGAGTTCTGGGAAGGAACAGCAGAGATAGTACCTCTCCTGGCACGGTCAGGCTTCATCTCTTGCATGCATAACATTTCAAGCCTGACTGAATCTGCTGAGACTTCATCAGATACGAATTTTTCAAATAGTAGTGGAGCAAGTCAACTCGGTAGCATCCGAGCTTTAAATAAACTCATTATCCATCATTCTGTGCAATATAATTTGCCAAACCTTCTGGACCTTTACCTGGACCACCACAAGTTGGCTCTACATAAAGATTTGCTTTCTGGACTGCTGGAATCTGCAGTAAGTTCACCCTTTATCTCCCGTGTTACGGTTCTTCAAGTTTGCTTGCACTATGGTTGCTAGTTTTTGAATACAGCTTCTCATCTACCTGGTGAAATGCTGGTGTTTCAAATATGATATATTTTTCTCTGGTTTTAGTAAGGATCACGTATATTTATTGGCTGGAAAATCTACCGAGAAAAATTCATCTGATTCTTTTTGATGTTCATAGCAGCTACTCTGTAACAATCAAAGAAGTTCTTGATTATTCCACTTTCTGATCTTAGCAATGTACAGTGGTCAAATAGGAGTTAGAATTAATTCCCATTTATTTACTTCTATCCATATGTGTCCTTTAAAGCTACGGTTGTGGAAGTCCCAAAAATAGGAGAACGAGATCAGAACAGATCCAAGTATAAAGGGAAAACTGATTGGTATACTATACCATCAGTAGATAACTTCTTTTTCCGCATTCGCTTAATTTAGTGGAGAAAATAAAGTAGGTTGTTAAAGCATCCAACTCAAAGCCAGTTGGCAATGAGTGGAGAGGCCGCCCAACCTCATATACTAGTTTTGGAGGTTGTGAATCGATGTGGGATGAACTCTAACACTCTCCTGCACGTTCGACCTTTACCTGCAAGTGGAGAGGTAAACAAACGATCCATAACATAGTGATCACAACGAAACAAGGTGCACACAAACAATGGGGGAACCAATCAATGAATCAATAGTCTTGTCCAAAAGCCTTCAAAAGCTTAGATTTGATACCATGTTTAAGCAATTGACAATAAGTGGAGAGGCTGCACAGGCTCATATACTAGTTTTAGAGGTTATAATTAATCAATGTGGGATAAACTCTAACATAGGTAAATAAATTTTTTAACTGACCCTCATACATGGATTTATGGGCCCTCTGTTCGAAATTAAATGATTGTTAAAATATTCAGTCATGTTGGCTTTTAAACATCCTTGAGCCTTAATGCTACATATAGAACCATTTTCTAAAGCATTGAACTTAGGCAGGTTCTCTACTTGAAGTCTCGAAGTACATTTTGTTGCTTTTGAATGTCATGTCTGGTTTTAAATGTCATGCTGGGTTAGTCCAATATCTTTGATGTCAAGTAGGAGGTAAGCAAGCGGTAAATTTGAAATGCTAATGCAATAGTATCAGCATTGACAATATCTGATGTGATATCCTCCAGATAAATTCTTAGGTATTCACGAAACCCTTGTTGGCATTTTTGTAGACGTTTGAAGAATAATGGCTGCTTAAATTTCAGTATTTGAGTTAAGGTTTTTATTAAATTGTTTGATCCTTATGGTTTTAGATACGTTTCCTTGTAATTCTGATTGTATGTATTATACTGGATATCATATGATTCATATCATGAAAATATTGTCTTGCAAAAATTGCTTTCGAACTTGTATGGAAGGTTTTTGATAAGCATGTATTTGAGAGATTACCATTGTCCCCAACAATGTTTGCAATCTTTCCAAAACTCGACATCAAGTGCAACCACGTTTTCTTGCGTGCGGAGGCAAACATTCACAAGTAGAAGCAGAATGCAAATGAGCATGAAATGCAATCATAAAGAGTTGAACCCAAGCCCTCCCTTAACCAGTATCAGATCATTTTATGTACGAAATAGTGTAAGTCTTTACGAGATGGGCCAAAAATTGTGTATCATGTTATCCTACACTATTCACTGGTCACAATTTTGCAGCCAACACTGTGCATCAAACTATCTCTAGTGCTCATAATTTTGTACATGAATTTTATGCTTCCTGCTTTGACCTTTAATCTTGTCCTTCTCCCTGCATTGAAGTATTGGATGCAATACTGGAGTTGCAGGAAATTGCGCTTACATAGTCACAAAAACTGTTAAAGATTTTTGATGAAAATCAAACATAAGACCCAGTTCCTACACACGAAGCACAAAAACTGTTAAGATTTTCAAGCAGACATACGAGACAGTTCTTTTATTCTTGTCAGTTAATCTTTTTTTCCAATTGCTTACTCTGTGTTTGGTCCAGTGTTACCATAAAGCTGTAATACCTTGCAAATTACGTTTTTGTATGCCTGTTTTGAAATATGGTACATCAACACTACAAAACGGTGAATTTAGCTGTCCCAAGTGAACCCAAGTGTTGTTCTGTTTATGTCATGGACACTTTCCCTAGGAGAAGAAATAACATGGAACGGAAAAAAATAATCTAGAAGACTGGAGTTTTTGGAAGAAAAAATGTATAAAGAGAAAAAGGTCATAATGCTTCTATAAAAGTGGTTTACATGAACAATTTGCAAAATGATATCTATTTTGTTGTATGTTTATCTCTTGAAACAAGTGCGCTCTAAACTGTAAACTGTAGTAGCCTACACCTACTGTACCAAAAGTTAGGAATATGGCCAACCATGTTCTCGTTCCTTGGAGAAAAATGATCCGCATTCCGGTTCACATAGGTTTGGTCTTCCTTTATCTGATAATTTATGCAAGGATTTTGAGTCCATGTCTCTTGCTGATGATGACAGCAGTATATTCTTGTCTTAACCCTACTTAATGGATGCGAAAATGCGCAAGGTGTAATTTGCTTACCTGAAACAAATTGAAGTTGGGAACCCTCTCTAATGATGGAGATTCGCCGAATTTCATTCTAAGCTTCCCTTCTTTCCTAATCTATGCCTGATAGTCTTATTTTTCAACTTTTTGTGTACATGTGGGTGGCTTGGGTCAAGAACAACGTGATTCTAGGTATGGCAAGTGGCATATCTTTTTCGAATCATTTCTTGAAATTTGGTGAAAACAATTCCATTACACAGTAGTCCCAAAACCTTGAACAGCAATGCTGCATAATTACCTGGAAAAGTTTAGTGATTGTTAAATGCGGGGACATTGCTGAAGTATAAAAGCCTAGAGCCCAGAGGTATTTCGTATTGTAGATCAGTGCCTGAAATATATAATTTCCAGTTCATTAAACTCCTTCGTGCTTTGAAGTTCGAACACAACATCCACAAATTGTGCTTGTTTAATGTGTCACTGACATTCTCATGAACCTCACTTTATCCTTTGCGCTTTGAAGTTCGAACACAACATCCATGAGCGTATATCATGCTTTGAGGATGACTGCAGTCTGCAAGCAATTGAGAAATACTATGTTCTAAATGGCGGCCGCCCAGGCCGCCTAGGCGCTTGGAGGTGCCCTACCGCCACGCCAAAGCCCTTGGCGTTTGATTTGGCACCCAGGGAGGTTTGGCGGTGTTTGGCAGCCGCCTAGGTGGGCTTGGCGGCCGCCTAGGCAGCCTTGGCGGTCTTGGCAGGCTTGGAGGTCTTGGCGGCAGCGTCGGGGTCTTTGGAGGCCTGAAAAAAAAATATAAAAAATAATACAAGGGAGGTGAGCGAAGCCCTACTACTTATTGTCTTATTCAACTTATTTGCTAGTTGCTACTACTTAATTTCATTTGGGTTTGTACTTTGAAGTTTGAACTTGCATTATGGATACATGGAATATAGTTTGATTGGATAATGGTTTGTTAAAAAAAAAAAAAAATCCGCCAAATTGCTTGGCGCCGCCTAGGCGGCTTGGCGCTTGGAGGTGGGTCTCCGCCCTACTACCGCCAAGCACCATTTAGAACATTAGAGAAATAGCATACTCACTGTGACAAGATGGTCATTCCAAGACTGGATATCCCAGTTTCATACCATAGCAAGATTGAGAACACTGTTTCTCTTCTTCCATATTTTCATTGGTCTACGATGCTCTACAAGGGAAAAACACAAATTTTAACCCACCATTTGACTTCAATTGCACTTGTCATTCTAAATCAAGTCATGCATGCTCTATTTGTTATCTAATGCAATATTACAGTTGAAGTTAATAATTTGTTTCTTGTCATGAGTTCCTAAGCTTGTTATAGTTCTATTCGTTGGTCATCTTGCTTAGAATGCTATGTTTATTTTCTAGTGCAGCTTGTTGATGCAATTAGTGAATGTTTCTTAGCTGTCAAGTCATCTTTGGTTATGTGGTATTTGTTTGCAGAGAGATAGTCAGTGGGCAAAATGGTTGATCTTGTCAAGGGTTAAAGGGCTGGAGTATGATTCATCATTCTGTAATGCTCGTTCAATTGCCTCACGCAATCTAGTTCCTGGTAATAGCCTAAGTATATTGGAAATTGATGACATAATTCGGACTGTTGATGATATTGCGGAAGGGGGTGGAGAAATGGCAGCTTTGGCCACATTAATGTATGCACCTGTCCCGATTCAAGATTGCCTGAGTAGTGGTTCAGTAATCAGACACTCCAGCTCCTCAGCTCAGTGCACATTGGAGAACCTTAGGCCAGCACTTCAGCACTTCCCTACACTGTGGCTCACATTGGTAGCAGCATGCTTTGGCCAGGATACAGATTGCAATTTTTTGGGCCCTAAAACAAAAAATGGTGAGTTGGTACTCCTTTTTCCCCTTATTACCATGGACTAATACTTAATTCCGGTGTACTGTTTCCGGCAAGCATAGAAGCAGAAACATATCAGAAATGTTTCATAAAAGTTTTGGAAACATTTCGAAAAGACAAGAGGAATGTGAAAATACAAGAGATGAACAAAATTTAGACCTCCAAGTGTATAACACGTAAGAATTAATACCAGGTGTTTTTTAAATTTAAAATACACACCGACACATCTTTTGTTTTAGTATCTTTTATTGTTTGTTGACATGTTTTGCTATATTCTCACTTCTTTTGTTGGAAACACTGGAATTTCGTTATTCCACTATTGTTTGTTTCGGCTACTTGTGTTTCAATGAAAAGAAATGGAAATACAAGAGATGCTTATGAAATTTAGACCAAGTGTATAAAACGTAAGAATTAATAACAGACGTTTTTTGTGTATTGGTTGATTCAATAATTGGTGAAGAGGAACAAGTATAAGATCGCTGAATGTCATTATGAAATGTGCATCCTCAAGTATTGTCGAATAAATTTAAAATACACAGCTATACATCTTTTGTTATAGTATCTTTCATTGTTTGTTGACATGTTTTGCTATATTCTCATGTCTTTTGTTGGAAACACTGGAATTTTGTTATTCCACTATTGTTTGCTTTGGTTACTAGTGTTTGGGAAAGAAATGGAAAGTTTGTTCATTGCTTATTACTTCCCCTCATTGTGGTCAACCTTGTAATATTATCCCCAGTTTTGATGGCCGTATATTTTGTGTAGGCTCTAATTTGTGTCTAAATTTGCAGTGTTTCGGAATTCTGATTTATCAGACTATCTAAATTGGCGTGAGAACATATTCTTCTCTACTGGACGCGATACTTCACTTTTACAAATGCTCCCATGCTGGTTTCCAAAGGCTGTGAGGAGATTAATTCAGCTTTATGTGCAGGTTATTTGTGTTTTCCTTCATGCGTTGCTAAAAAGATTGGAAACGTTTGTCTGCTTAGCTATTTTGTTGATTAAGAGGGGGACATACTGAACTTTGTTCCAGCCTGCAAGGATAGTAGGCCTTGGCTGGCAAGTGTATGTAGTTCACGTGTGAAAACACTGCCTCGAAGGTCATCATTATCTATACGCTGCTATTAGTAATGCCACTTCACTTATTATGTGGTTGAAATTTGATTTTCTACCACAGGGTCCTCTTGGTTGCCAGTCACTATCTGGTCTTCCTACAGGAGAATTTCCTCTTAGGGAAATTGATTTTTTTGCTAATACTGATGAACATGCTGAGATTAGTGCCATGTCATGGGAAGCTGCTATACAGAAACATGTGGAGGAGGAATTATCTTCTTCTTCGCTGGAGGTAATGGAGCTCTTTTTCCCATAGAATGCGACTAACTTTTATCGACTTATAGTACAGTTAGTATTGGATAAGTAAGTAGATCAGCTAAATTGAAAGGGGTCTTTATAACTTTATTAGCATCTGACTAAATTATTCCCATGATTACGACGATGCTGGAATCCTTCCCTTCCCTTCCCTTCCCTGTTTGGGGTTTCAGTTTTCATCCGTTATCTTTTATCTTACATGTTATTCCTTTTTGCGAGGTAATGGTATTATTTGTGTACTTACTACCCTGTCTTTAAGTGTTCTTCAATTAGGGGGAAAATGCTCTGAAAAAGGTTGTAATGCTTATATTAGAGATTCACAACTGCCACCTGGTTGTCAGTTATGCCACCTGTATTTTCATAACATCATCTCATCTCAGGTGTTTGATTGTCTTCAGGAAAGTGGACTTGGACTTGAGCATCATTTGCATCGTGGACGTGCCTTGGCAGCTTTCAACCATCTTCTTGCAGTTAGAGTTCAAAAGTTGAAAATGGAAAGCACCCATAGAAGCCCAGCTGGCTCTTCCGTACCTGGGCAAACAAATGTTCAAGCAGATGTGCAGACAGTTCTCGCGCCTTTAACACAGAGTGAAGAGTCTCTTCTTTCATCTGTATGGTCACTTTTCATTTTCATTTTGATCTTTATTTGGGTTTAGATTGCTTATATAAATGCATCTGGTTGCCCTCGTCCATATTTTTTGTATTGCCTATTTACATGTAATATGCTGGTTCCTGAACTGCCCGAAACAGAAACATGTTTGGTAATTGCAGGGAACCATTTATCGTATTTATTACTGTTTGTCCCTTCCTTTTTTACCTTCAAAGAAGGGGAGGGGGCTTCTGAGGCTGTACTGTCAAATGCAGGGTCTTTTGGTTCAAAAGTTGGCACAATGGTGGCACTGTTTTAGTAAATGTGGTCACTAGCTGAAGCAAATGGATGTGGAGGCTTAGTTTATAGTTTTATATTTGATTTAAGTAACGCTCTTTAGTATTTCATATTTAGCTTCCTTTTAATTGTAGGTTACCGATAATTCGGGTTTGTGGTTCCTTTTCCTGAGTAGGGGTATTGGCTTACAAATAATTATATTTAGCGTTTCATTAGTCAGATTTGAATTCTTAGAATTTTATGTTTAATGCTGTGGCCTTTGGATGTTTAGAGCGGCCCTTGCGTGCGTCTTCACTCACATTCTCCCTCCCTATTCTGGACCACGGGATGTGATCATAATTGAGTGCAAACGCCTGTTGTAGGTTATGATGTGTGCTGACAGGTGTGTAACGTGTGTTCAGTGTTACCGCTCCCTCAGTGGTAGTCTGCAGCCATGTTGTGGCTTGTGCTGTGGTTTTTGTTTGTAGCTGCAAGGTGTTTATTGGATCAGCTGATGTATATAAGAAATGAGAATGTGTCAAAGAAAAATTGTTGCACAAAGGACATTGTATAATGAAAGCATGAAAAAATTGAATGTTCTGGCAGATACGTGAGTCGTGAGGAAATGGTGGTGATCTATACCTTGTTAATTTCTATTTTTGACCCTTGATTGTCTACATAATATAGATTCATAGGTGTATTTCATACGACATCTCCCAATCACAAGTATATGAGGAACAGATCACAGATCACAGTTTCTATTATGTCACATTTTCCACTCTTTCAGACGGGTAGTATTGACCAAGCAATATGTTTTGTGTATGTATCCTTTGTTCTTTACGTATTCTGACATGTCCAGCATCAATACATCAATATAGAACCCTGAATATGGATCATATGTCGGACTTTAACCAGAAAGGTCGATAGTCTAATTTGTATGTGGGCAGAGAACTTTTCTGCCAATTAGGGCATTTTGGGACTACTCTGTGATCTTTCTCTGAAAAATTTCTCCATATATATTTAGGTTGTCCCGCTGGCTATTATGCATTTTGGGGATTCTGTATTAGTAGCATCTTGTGCTTTTCTCTTGGAGCTATGTGGATTATCTGCCAGTATGCTGAGGATAGACGTTGCTGCTTTAAGGCGGATATCTTCTTTCTACAAATCCAGTGATTATAGGGATCATTACAAACAAGTGTCACACAAGGGCTCAGCATTGCATGCAGTATCCCATGAAGGTGATATTACAGATTCTCTTGCTAGAGCATTGGCAGATGATTATCTTCACAATGTGACTCCTGGAGTCGTAAGGAAAACATCGAATTCAAATGCCATTTCTAATAGACAACCACGAGCCCTCATGCTTGTGCTGCAGCATTTGGAAAAGGTGAGTCTTCCATTATTGTCTGATGGGAAGACATGTGGTTCTTGGCTAATGAGTGGCAATGGTGATGGAGCTGAGTTAAGGTCTCAGCAAAATATTGCAAGTCAGCATTGGAATTTGGTTACTGTTTTCTGTCAGATGCATCGGATTCGTTTGAGTTCTAAGTACCTTTCCATATTAGCAAGAGATAATGACTGGGTATGCTTACGTTTATTCTGTGAACATTATTTTTTCCTTGTTTTTGACAGCGAACTATTTTTTTCCTACTGAAACAAAACTCTTAGACTTTACAGTTTAAAGTTTTATTATCTTCCATCAGATTGGATTTCTGTCAGAAGCTCAGATTGGGGAATATCCTTTTGAGGCAGTTATTGAAGTTGTGAGTTTCATGTCCCTTTGACTAAGTTTTCCTTCTTTTTGTTTCTTTTTGGAATTCCAACTAGGTAAATAAGCTAGTCAATTACCAGTACATTTATTGCCTTTAATGTTTGCAGGCATCAAAGGAGTTCAGTGATCCTCGTCTAAGAATTCACATTTTGACTGTTTTGAAAGGCATGCAATCAAGGAAAAAAGTTGTCTCTACATCAAACCCAGATTCTACTGAAAAAAAGGGCGAAACTTCCTTTACAGATGAAAGCAATTATGTCCCCGTTGAACTCTTTGGAATTCTAGCTGACTGTGAGAAGCAGAAAAATCCTGGAGAGGCTCTGCTATTAAAAGCAAAGGATATGTGCTGGTCTATTTTGGCCATGATTGCATCGTGTTTTCCAGATGTGTCTCCTTTATCCTGCCTAACCGCGTGGCTAGAAATCACTGCAGCAAGGTTGCCATCAGCTTTTCCAGATGTAACTATGTCTCATGCTATTTATAGTTTCTATGCTCCTGTTTGGTTGCTGCTTTCAAAAATTGTTTGCTGGGACACTTTTTAGTATCTATTCTTAAAAACATTTATACCCTATTCACTTTTAAGAAGAGAAAATGGTTTTTGAGAATTTGAAAAATTTCTGTTTTTTTTATTATAAAAAATAGGTTATTTTCCAAATGAACATCGGAAACAAGTTTTTATATCTGTCCAAACGAATTTTCTGAAAAGTGTTCTGGAAAGCAGTTTTAGGAAAAACAACCAAACAGGAGATCTTTTAGCCTTTTTGTTCTGGGTCAGTTCATCTATCCACTCCCATTTATCCTTTTTTAGTTCTCCATAATTTCTGGTCGCTTTGCAGAGAAACGTCATCCATCAAGGTGAATGGCATTGCCTCCCAGATTGCAAATAATGTTGCAGCAGCAGTGGAAGCTACTAACTCGCTGCCATCAAGTTATAGGGTGCTTACATTTCATTACAATCGGATAAATCCCAAACGTAGGCGGCTTATGCCCATGTCAATGGATCCCTTGGCTTCTACAGTATCAGAAGTTTCTGTTACAGGTAGTGCAAGAATATTTACTGCCAAAGGCACGATTACTGAAGAGGAGAGTAAAAGCCAATCCATGGAATGTATTCAAGTTTCAAATGATTCTGATGAAGTTAGTGTTTCTTTGTCAAAGATGGTTTCAGTGCTTTGTGAACAACAACTATTCCTCCCTTTGCTAAAGGCTTTCGAGATATTCCTTCCTTCGTGTTCACTCTTACCTTTCATCCGTGCTCTTCAGGTTTGTTGATATGAGATAATACTTTGAGATTCTTTGTTTCTTTTAATCCATGATGGATTCTTTTCCACAAATTGACTCTTTTTGAATTTTCATGTTGGAAAGAACTCCTCTCCTTTTTGCGATATGGTTCCTACTTTTACATACGAAACAATAGCCGTAGTTTATAATGATACGAACAACTGAGAACGGTCACTTACCTTTGTTCTACCTTAAAGTAAACTCCTTTGACTGGATTAAAATCAGCCAATTTTGGCCAATAAAGATATCTCATTGAACTTTATTAAGAAACTATGGGGAATGTCTCCATGCTGTTACGTATTTCTTCTTTTATGCTTCAATATTCCGTACTTTATGGTTTTCGATGACCTTTACTGTTTAGAACTTTTCGTCCATTTTCAAGAAAGGACAACCAAACACTAACAGTTCAAGTAGATGGGGAATTGCTTTAAAATGGTAGATAAGAATGTGGTTTCCCTTGAGCTTCTAGCCACTTCGGATTGAAGTTTGAAAACATTCCAATGTATTACCCCTCTGCCTCTCTACGTTTTTTTTGTCCCCCATGCACTGAACCTGAAAACTGCATGACGATCAAGCAAGTTACTTCAAAGCCAATATGTTGATCACTTCGGTGGTTTGTGAGTTGGAGTTTTATCAATATGCTTTTGTGTTGAATTTTAAAGGAGGCGTAGCCTGCAGTGTCAAGTTATACCCGTATGGCATTTGCTGTGTAAAGGTTTGAAAGAGATCGTACTCTGATGATGCTTCATAGCTGCCTCTACCAAACAAAACTTGAATGTGATTTGTTTTTTGAGGGTTTTTTTTAATGACGTCAGGGTGTGTCAGCTTAGTTGTTTGAGGCAAATTTACTCATTTTAAGTTGATGTTTAGGTTTCCAAGTGCAAGTTCCCAACTAAAACTGAGTTTTTTTCTCCATCCCCACTTTTCAGGCATTCTCACAGATGCGGCTATCTGAAGCTTCTGCGCATCTAGGATCCTTTTCTGCTAGAATTAAGGAAGAACCTGCTCATATACAAATGAACTTAGTAAAAGGACAGACTGGGACTTCGTGGATAAGTTCCACAGCTGTGAAAGCTGCTGATTCAATGCTTTCAACATGTCCTTCGCCATATGAGAAAAGATGTTTATTGCAACTTCTTTCAGCAACTGACTTTGGTGATGGAGGATCTGCTGCAACATATTTTCGCCGGCTTTATTGGAAAATCAATTTAGCAGAGCCTCTATTACGCATAGATGATGGTCTACATCTAGGGAATGAGACTTTGGATGACTCCTCACTTCTAACAGCATTAGAAAAGAATGGGTATTGGGACCACGCACGCAATTGGGCTAGGCAGTTGGAAGCCAGTGGTGGACCATGGAAGTCTGCTGTCCACCATGTTACAGAAACACAGGTATTTACGATTCCACCCCACCTTTATTGTTAAGCACTTGATAGAGGTTGTCAAATGTACTCATAATAGGAGTTTTTTTTTTTTTGGATCATCAAAAAAATATTATTAATCGCCGAATTCGAAAATTATAGAGATTAAAAGGACAAGGGCACAAGAAAATTAAAATTACTTAATCTTTATAGGTACCCGAGACCCAAACACTGGTCAAAGACCAACAAAACCCTAAAAACACCCCCGAACCCGAAATGCTGCCTTACTCCTGAACTGTCGCCACACCTGAACAAACCCCTGTCCAAACAAACTCAATTAGGATATGGAACGCCGCTACTGTCGCGCAGACCGTCGTGAACCCGCTGTATGTCGCTGATCCCAAAAATGATCCGAGCCAGCCGCAATCGCCCCGCATCCCAACCGCCACCCATTACCGCCAGGACACCACTCTACCATGACTTGTTCGCCTCCTTTGCACTGCTGCTGCCCTGCACCACCACAATCAGACCACCATGCTCCTTGCTGCCAAAACCACTTTCAGATCCACCTCTGCTAGCTGCCGAAGACCCATCCAGACCTCCATTGAACCTATATCTCCACCATCATCAGCTCAAATCAACACCACAGCCCACCCCTGTCGGCCGCCACCAAAGCCGAAACAGGGCCAAAGCCACCATGCAACCAAAGACTGGACCACTGGACTGAGAGAAAAAGCCGGAGAAGAGGGAAAACTGCAGATCGAGATCTCCACCGCCGTTAGGCCCACCCGAGATCGCCCAAGAGTCAAAATCAGTAGGAGAAACTCACGGTGCCACCACCTACTGCTGACCGCACCTGCCCGTTAGGAAACCAGAAACCCCAAGAAGGCTGTCTGGCAGTTGATAGTTCAATGATATATATACAGAAATACTCTCTTTTGATCTCCATGAGGTGACTATCCTCATTATAGATGGTTTAGACATTATATTATGCACTTTGAACTTAAGAGGATTGAGGCACTTCAGAGTCTGAAGTGCGACTCTGAAGTGCAGTTGAAGCGAAGTTTTTTTTTGTCCTTATTCATGTTTATAAACCTCGTTGATCCTGCATTGACTTTCTATGCTTGTTGATTGTCCAGAAGATCATAATTATACTTGGCTCGCATTTAGCCTTCTAGAAATTTGGTTGTTTTTGAGATATATATATATATATATATATATATATATATATATATATATATATATATATATATATATATATATATATAAGCACTATTAGAGCTTGTCCCACATTAGTTAATTATAACCTCCAAAATTAGTATATGAGCATGGATGGTCCTCATTACCAATTGGTTTTAAGTTTGGTGCTTTAACATCGTATCAAAGCGAGGCTTTAGGAAGATTTTGGACAAGACTCTCTGGATTGATTCCCTGTTGTTTGTGCCATAAGTGCACATTTTATCTTTATGGTCCCAATGTTATGGATCCATTGTTTACCTCTCCGCATGTGGGATAGGGATCAGACGTGTGGGGGAGTGTTAGAGCTTGTCCCACATTGGTAAATTACAAACTCCAAGACTAATATATGAGTTGGGCGGCCAGTTCACTCATTTCCACTTGGTTTTGAGTTGGAGACTTTAACAAGCACTATGCTTAATCCATCACAGATTTATGGATCATTTCCTAGCCTCCTTTGGGCGCTAACTGATTAAGCATATGATGAAAACAGATACTATGTTTAAATTTTACCCATCTATTTACACTGTTTTGTCATTTATTTGGGTAGTCTTCCATACTTCAGATTTTTAGATATTTCTTCTTGGTTTACCTTTTGCATTTGCCTCCTAAAACTCCATTATCATCATTTTTACTATTCTCTCTTGCGCTGGAGCTTTTTTTGATATATGAAAAATTCTTCATATGCTTCTTTAGAGTTTTCTCTCTCTCTCTCTCTCTCTCTAGGCTGAATCCATGGTGGCAGAGTGGAAGGAGTTTCTTTGGGATGTTCCAGAGGAGAGGGTTGCTTTATGGGGCCACTGTCAAACTCTGTTTGTTAGATATTCTTTCCCTGCAGTACAGGTATCCTTTGTTTTGTAACCAGCAGCGCTTAAATATCAAAGTTTCAAGAAAATTGTCTTCATTTATCTTTTTTTTTTGTTCCTCCTTTATCTGGATCTTATCTATTGGGATTTTCTTGTATTCTTTTCATTGTAGGCCGGATTATTTTTCCTTAAACATGCAGAAGCCGTGGAAAAAGATCTTCCAGCAAGGGAGCTTCATGAAATTTTGCTTCTCTCTCTTCAGTGGTTGAGCGGGACGATAACCCAGTCCAATCCGTTAGTATTTTTCTTTAAAATCCAATAGTGCTGCTTTTCATCTTGGATATTTCTCCCTTTTAACATCAATGTTCAATCTATCAGAGTTTATCCATTGCATCTTCTGCGAGAGATCGAGACTAGGGTATGGCTCCTGGCTGTTGAATCAGAAGCTCAGGTGAAAGGTGAAGGAGACTTCACGTTAACCAGCTCCACTGTACCTGGGAGCGGAAAGAGTTCCAATATCATAGATCGGACCGCCAGCATTATAACGAAAATGGACAACCATATGAATGCAGCAAGAATTAAAACTTCCGAGAGAAATGAAGCAAGGGAAAATAATCAGACACATCACAAGATTTCACAAGTTGTGGATGCTGGATTCTCAAATACTACAAAGACAAAGCGTAGGGCCAAAGGCATTGCACCATCAAGACGGCCTTTTATGGATACAATTGAAAAGAGTACTGATGCAGATGATGGTTTTGCTGCTTTCGGTAATAGAAACGATTTGCATTTGCAAGATGAAAACTTCAAAATAGATTCATCTTTTTCAAGGTGGGAGGAAAGGGTTGGACCTGAAGAGCTGGAAAGAGCAGTACTTTCTTTGTTGGAGTTTGGGCAAATTTCAGCTGCAAAACAACTGCAAAATAAGCTCTCTCCTGGACACATTCCTCCTGAATTTTTACTGGTAGACACTGCTTTAAAACTTGCAGCTATCTCAACTCCCAGCAATGGAGTGTCCAGATCAATGCTGGATGAGGAAGTCCGCTCAGTTATTCAGTCATACAATATTCTGATTGACAATCATGTGGTTGACCCCCTGGAGGTTCGATTCAAAGCTCGTTCCTATTTCTTTTAACCTAGGCCCTGTTTGGTTGACTTGATAATAGTTTAGGGAAATCACATAGGGTAAGAAATTCTACGGGATAACATTTGGGACCTTAAGTTATTTCTCGCATGTCAATAATGTTGTGTAATCTGGACAAAATTCAATACTATACAGTACTAGAGCACCTTGTAGTCTTGTACACAAACACATGCAACCTCGTGTGCCAGTGATGTTGAAGAAAACATGACAATCTGTTTGAATGACAACTGGCACTGCTTCATTCAGTTTCTGTATTATATATGTTAAATCACATTGTTTGTCAAGCATGTTCCAAACTTCTAGAAGAAAATATCCATGTGTGCTTTCCACAGCTGCTTGTGTTCTGTAATTGATGAGTTTTCTATTTCTTAATCAATGTGAAAATGCTGGTTGTTGATCTGTTTTGGGTTGTTGAACTGTAGCTATTGAAGAGTTTGACGACCATTTTTGTGGAAGGTAGTGGACGTGGGCTATGCAAGAGAATAATAGCAGTTGTAAAAGCAGCAAACATGCTAGGACTTTCATTCTCAGAGGCATATGATAAGAAGCCTATTGAGCTGCTACAGCTGCTTTCTCTTAAAGCGCAAGATTCCTTTGAGGAAGCAAATCTCCTGGTGCAAACTCATTCTATGCCAGCTGCTAGTATAGCTCAAGTTCTTGCAGAATCCTTTCTAAAGGTGCCTTGTATATCTATTTTGATATGTAAATTTTGGTCTGAAGTTGCATATTTCACCTCCTGTAAGTTTTATTCGAGTGCCTCAATGTTGTGCATAAGATAAATGGCATTAGCATTGGGAGAGATATACTCCCTCCATTCTGATTTGTTAGTCCCGCTCCAGGATTCCAAGTTTTCAAGGGAGCTCAATTATGACATGCACAGAATTTGAACTTTCCATTTCTGCACATCAAAATTTTTGTAACAACTTTTCTACCAATTTAAATAGGTACCAGTTTTTTCCTTAAGAATACTACAAATCCCTAGATGTTGAATTTAAATCAAAAGCTGTAAAACCATTAATGGAATTTGAAAGAGGGCAAAAAGGGAAAGTAGGATACTTTTTTACGTTGACTTTTAAAACTGGACTTTCAATTTGGAACATCCAAAAAAGGAAAGTTAGACCTTCAAATAGGAATGGCGGGAGTAGCTTCTTACTAAAGGAGAATCAGTGACACTTTCTGTGTTTCCATCCAACTGCCAAAGTTTTGATGTTTCCTAGGAGACGAAAGAATAGTGGAATCCCAAAATTCCAATAGTTCCACCAACAGCTACCAAGACGCCCCAAAACATGTCGATTTCTGCAAAACATACCTTAATATCGAGCTCTTTTGATAGCTGTTAGAATCATCCAATAATGACTTCGTCATACAGTCCAAAATTCTTTTGACATCTGCCCCTATGTTCGGGCTACACTTTCAAAATATTTCCAAGACATCCAAATGGTTCATAACCAAAATTGGAGAAGGCCCACTACAGAGTAGGCTGATGAAACATTGTGTGCTTAACCAAGTGTGCTTAGTTTGGGTAATGATGACTATTTGGATTGCTCGGATAAATCAACATAAAATAGAAGTCTGCATTTCTCTGCCTTTGTGGCTGTTTTTGTTTTTTCCTGCAAGTAAAGGTACTCACTTTTAGAGTTGGTGATGTATTTATTAGGGGTTATTAGCTGCACATCGTGGCGGATATATGGATTCTCAGAAGGATGAAGGGCCTGCTCCTCTATTGTGGAGATTCTCGGACTTCTTGAAGTGGGCAGATCTTTGCCCTTCAGAACCAGAAATTGGCCATGCATTGATGCGTTTAGTGATTACCGGTCAAGAAATACCACATGCGTGTGAGGTACGATAATCTTCAACGTTGTACACTGTGACACAAATACACAATGCTAAAATGTTTTAAAAAGGTGGAGTGACTAATTTGGATTTTTTTCGTTGAAAAGCTATTTTCCATAACGTTGGTAAAATAATTTGTATGTTGTAGCTACTAATATCATTGGCATTATTCAGTCATCATCTTTATTTCATTATTTTGCAGTCCTTGTCAAGTAAAAGGCCTTATGCCAGTACTGTGCTTGTAGTTTACTGTACAAAATTGTTGCTCTTCTCTATTTGAAAAATAGCAACCAAGTTGATAGAAGTTACAAGTGAAGTATCATCAGCTTTTGAAACTGAATTTTAAATGAATACTCCCTCTGTCTGGTTCATTTTAGGGACTCCAACTTTTCAAGGAGTCACAATGATTTTGCACGTTACAAATCATTGACTCTCCGAAAGTGTCATTCACTCTTGCATTTAAGTTGTTTCCTTGGAGTAGTTACTTCTATTCAATAGAGATGGGCAAAATGGGAATACAATCCATTTTTGCCATTGGCTTTTCCAAGGGGGGATACATAATGGGACATCCGGAGAAGTATCTTTGTTTCTCAGTGTTGCCATTTCCTTTATGTAGGCTAATATCTCTCGAAACATAATTTTTCCAGGTCGAACTTCTTATTCTGTCACACCACTTCTACAAGTTGTCAGCTTGCCTGGATGGAGTTGATGTTCTGGTAGCCCTTGCAGCAACCAGGGTAGAAGCTTATGTTACAGAGGGTGATTTTGCATGTTTGGCTCGCCTGATAACAGGAGTTGGGAACTTCCATGCACTCAATTTCATACTTGGAATTCTCATTGAAAATGGTCAGCTGGATCTTCTCCTTCAGAAGTTTTCAGCTGCTGCAGACACAAATACAGGCACCGCTGAGGCCATCAGAGGATTCCGCATGGCTGTTCTCACTACACTAAAGCAATTTAACCCCAATGATCTTGATGCCTTTGCTATGGTTCGTATATGCCCAGATCCCATGATTTTGCAATTAAAATATTAATTGACAGTGTGTGCCAGTTCTGATGGAAATTATAGAATGGATCACGTGTTCCTTAATGAGTTCAAGCAGCGGTACTAGTTACTAGTTCTCCACTGTATCCAGGAGGTTTTCCACAGAAGGTCCCTTGACTCACATGGTGACCTATAGGCTATAGCTATTTCATAATTTCCTTTCAGTGGGACTATGATGAAAACTTACCCACACTTGAGGAACGATATTTCAGTTTGTTTCCTACCAAACAGAAGTGTTTCTGTTTCCTAAGAGATTGAAATGAGCAGTAGTGGATCTCAAAATTCCAATGTGCCACCGAAACATGGTGGAATCCTACAAAACAGACCGAAATATTGTGTTTGTTTTGACATCTATTACATGTCCGACAATAGTCACTATTCTTAACAATGGGTCCGGGATACCCTTGGTAAATTACCAAAGACAAAAATGATTTGTTTTCATATATTCCCGAATTCTTGACATTTCCATTATGTGTCAGCTACATTTCGAAAATGTTTCTAGCATGGAACGGAGCCGTTTCCTCATCCAAGCTAAGCAGTCAGTGTACTGAAAAGAATTTCCATCCTTGTCTACTTTGGCAAATGTTTTTAGAAATGTAAACAAGTTGGTGCATTGTTTCTGTTACCTTGATATCACATGTGCAATGTCAGTGTCAGCATCCATTTACTTTGGTTGACCCAGTCTGGATATCATATTTCCTGTAATAGCACAAGCACGTTTTGTAGTCTTCACTTTGTATGGCATTTTTTTGGGGTTGGGGGTATTTTTCTCATCCGCAAAGCCGCAAGTTCAAACTCGAGCATCTCAAATCTCCAATTATTGCATTAAATTTTGTTTGCCCCTCTTGCAGGTTTATAATCACTTTGACATGAAGCATGAGACAGCTTCTCTTCTAGAGTCACGAGCCGAGCAAGCATCTCAGCAGTGGTTCCTCCGTTACGACAAGGACCAAAACGAGGACCTCTTGGATTCAATGCGCTATTTCATTGAAGCGGCCGAAGTTCACTCGTCCATCGATGCCGGAAACAAAACTCATGTAGCTTGCGCTCGCGCATCTCTTGTGTCCCTCCAAATTCGGATGCCAGATTTCCAATGGCTCAATCTATCTGAAACAAATGCCCGTCGGGCCCTAGTTGAGCAGTCCCGTTTCCAAGAGGCCCTAATTGTTGCTGAAGCCTACAGTCTAAACCAGCCGAGTGAGTGGGCACTAGTGCTTTGGAACCAGATGCTCAAACCAGAGCTTACGGAACAATTTGTTGCCGAATTTGTAGCAGTGCTTCCGCTCCACCCTTCGATGCTTGCAGATCTTGCTAGGTTTTATAGGGCTGAGGTGGCGGCACGAGGGGACCAGTCCCAGTTCTCTGTTTGGTTGACAGGGGGAGGGCTTCCCGCGGAATGGGCAAAGTACCTTTGGAGGTCTTTTAGGTGTTTGTTGAAGAGGACTAGGGATTTGAGGCTGCGGTTGCAGCTGGCGACAGTGGCTACTGGTTTTGGCGATATAATCGACACGTGTATGACAGCACTAGATAGAGTTCCAGACAATGCAGGACCGCTTGTGCTGAGGAAAGGGCATGGTGGGGCATATCTTCCTCTGATGTGAAAGTTGGAAAAATTAGATGGTACTGAAATTGGTATCTGTTTTGTGCCCTTTGATTCTGGTGGGCATAACTTGATTGGAGATGGTGGCGATGGTAGCGAAGTCATTCACTTCACTACTATTGAAGCCATTAATGTTGAGTACAAAGTCATCCACTTTGCTACTCATTGATGCCATTTATATGGTGGAAATGCGAGGATGGTGAAGAACTTGCACCAAGTAGGTTAATAAGAGCTTGTGATCTTTACCGGTTTTCACTGCGGAAGTCAAAACAGCTAAAATTTTTGTTTGGCCATTCCCAGCCAAAAGATTCATTAGGTATTCATGATCAATAGAATCTCCTTCATCGCTGGTCGGACTTTTGGGTCTACATTGAGGTGAGGGTCCATGATCTCTGGATCATTTCCAGGCACTTTTTGCGGTGTCCAAATGAGTACTTTTTGGACCAAGAAATCCGTCAGTTCTATCTCTCCCTCTTCAGATTTTAGGTATCAGGTAAATATGGACTCTCCAAAATCATGGTAGATTTGTTCATTGATTTTTTCACTGCTCTTCGAGTTGTGCGCATTTAAATGAGGCTTGTGCTGATTTAGCTTTTGTCTGTTTTTGCTACATAGAATGTACAGGATTATTTTTTACACAGAATGTAAGATGTGTACATGATTCTTCCTCAATGAAAGGTTTTTGTGGGTTGATTTCTCCATTGGGATCAAATCTGTAAGTGTTGTGCTTTCTTAGGTCAAATAACAAGAACATGCAACCTAAGTCACATAATTATTGTTAACCCAGACCAGCTGACTATCATTGACCAGAGAATATCAGGGTCAAACCATTAATGTTGAAGTTTACATGCCAAACCCTGTTGAGGAGGATGACCCTTCCGTCTTCCTTCTCTACTTGGTGACCCTGTTATGTTTGATGCCATGGTTTTAGAATGCCTTGCCCCAGTATGACGCCTGGGCTATCGAGCGACTATGTTGGAACATGTGTGAAGGATTTGAGACCCGCATCATATAGATAGAAAAATGGTTGGACGACATACAATTGGGTAGCTCACCACTTTTTAAGCGAACTTGGATATTTGATGTCTATTGGGCTCAAGTGATGTGTTATGGGCTGTGTGGATACTCTTCCCAACGGATTTGGCCTATGTGCACATGGGGAGAACCTCTATGGATCGGACTCACCAAATGTAGCCCACGTCCTTATCGTTGCTTTGCCGAATTCTGGAGGAAAAAAAAAAAGATGCTTTATGGATGAAATAGATCCATAGTATGGTATAAAGCATGTGCATCAACGTCTATGGAATATGGTTTTGTACTGTATTCATCTTGCATGATATGGTGAAAAAGTTGCTTCTTTTGGTAGATCTGTGATTTTATGGTATTATTTTGTTACGCCATTCGTGGTTTTTTTTGTTACGCCTTCTCATAGTTGATGTTGTGCCATCTTATGATGAAAGTTAAAGAGAGAGAGAGCATCCCCAGATAGAAGGCTAGAAGGGGATATCTTATCATTCACCCTCCAAGTCATTATTTTTCTAATATTGGTCGGCCAAGTTCTAAATTTAGATTAGGGTTTCCGAAGGGATTATTCTAACCTCACCTCGAAGAGTGTAGGATAATAGGTAAAAGGTGTATTGATATCCGAGAAAGGTGTCTTGATATTTGTGAAGTGTATTAGTATCCGTTAAATATGCATTGATATCCGAATTTGTTTGGATATCAAGCAAGATTGTTTCCGAAGACACAAACAAATAGGTTACATTGAAGCTCGGTTTCTATATTGTTTGGCCGATTATTTTCGGAAATATTTTAACTCAAATAGCAGAACAAGAGTGAAGATGATAACTAAAAGAAACCACTTTTCGATAGCAATCGACACTGCTTGTCTTCCCTTGTCTCCATCGTTTCTGTTAAGTGGATGATAAAAGAATGCACATAGTTCATTTGTCATTGTCAATTAAAAGCATCATTGGTAGTTTCACCAACCACTTATAGTTATTCTCAAATGTTGATGTTGCAACTGGACAAGAAGAATACAAGACAAAAAAAAACACAATAAAAGAGACATGAACAAGAATATTGTGAGTGAGTATTATAAATTACATCCCTCTCCAGTGAATATATGGATCTTATTAGATTGAAAAATATGTAAATTACGGCCCACAAAAAGTTAAAGGTGGATTTACTGAAAACGAGATAGTTGTACTATTTTTCTGTCAAAAAATTGCAATATTACTTACTATGAAAACATGGTTTACATACCACTTACTAAAATGTTTTGACAATCAATGATTGAGATCAATAACTCATAGAATCCAATGGTAGGGGACAATTGGGAGGATCAAAACCACAAGGTGTTAAGTTGCTGAGCAAATTGTGTCGAAGTACTTGGGTTTGTTCATTCGTCTAGAAAGTGATATGGGCTTTAAATTGTGTCAATGGTGCCTCATGTTAATTTCCTACTGCTTTCGAGATAGACCGAGATTACGTACACAGTACCAACTAGAGAGAAATAGACACTGCTCTTCCATCAAGCATTAAGCGCATACTGCGCATCGCATTCATGCGTTTGATTCCTTTCCGAATACCAATGTCTGCCCAAGATGCTCCCATCTTCCGGACCTATTTTCACAAATTGTGAGGCTAACAATGTGACGTTGCTTTCCCTCCAGCGATCTTTCAGCTGGTGGCCTCCCCTCCCTTTCTCTTGCAATTACTTGACACTGGTGATCGATATCCACGTTTCTTGAAGTGGGCCAGCTTTGCCTCCTATCCTCACTATCGGAAGCCAATTCTGTATCATCATCCAACATAAGGGTCATCATTTAGCCTGAAGGTCCGTGGCCCGTCTGAAGCCCGCCCAGTTCATCGGGCTTTTACCCGGTTTGAGCCCGTGCAACGGGCGGGCTCTGGCCTATGAATTTTTACTCAGCCCGGCCTGTGAGCCTGCTCGGTAGCCCGCCCGTGGTACCCATCCAATAGCCCGCCCATGGGCCCACCCATTAGCCCAAAATCCCACAAAATTCTTTCTTTTTTCCCTTACCCAAGGAAATTTAAGCCCGCCCGCTAGCCCGCCCAGTTTTTGGCCCGCTCATTGGCCCGCCCGGTGGCCCACCAGATTTTTGGCCCGCTAGCCCATCAATTTGGCTAGCCTGTGGGCCGGGCTTGGGCTTCAAATTATGGTAGGTAGCCCGGCCCGTCCTGCCCTCAAAAAAGTAAAAGCCTGGTCGGCCCGGCCCATGGGCGGGCTTGGGTAGTGACTTGGCGGGCTGAGTCGGCCTGCCTGATGATGACCCTTTTTCCAGCATAATATCAAGTCGTTCAGCGAATTCGTACATTTCCCTGTCTTGCTTGATCTTCTCACTATCGGAATCCAGCATATTATCAAGCATTTCTCCATTTCCCTTTCCCAAGGTGAACTCGACGTTCCGGCCGGGCCTTGGATTATGACCCACACCCTGAGAATTTCTAACACTTGGTGCATGTTCGTCGTTGCCAACTGGAGCATTCAGAAGGGGGGGATGACTCATGACTAAGTCCAGTTCCAGCATTTCCTTCTGCTTCACTTGCCTGAGAAGCTAGATACAGCTCTTGCATTTGATTGCAGATGTCTGATTCAACGAATGGTTGGAGTTCGAAGCAACATGCATTATCCAGAGTATAAGAGGTAGTCATGAAAACTCAACCCCTCGATTAAAGAGGAATTTGAATTTGAAGATTCTACAAAAAATGAAATGTATTTGAAGAAAGAATCTCCAACAAACCCCTACATACTGAACATTAAAAAAAAAAATTCAAAATTGGGAAAATTAGCTATAAGAGCGGTAAAATAGTTTTCATTTAGGAGAAGGACGCCAGCAAAATAATTTTTAGTGGAGAAATTTCAACTTTTTGAGTTTTTTAGCCACAAGGCCAAAACATGTTTAGGCATTTTCATAGGATTTTTGGATGCACTTTTCTATTATAGGATTTTAGTGATTTAGACTTTTTCATATATAAGTACTTTAAGATTTTAGGCACTTTTATAAGGTACCATAAGATTTTAAGCACTTTGATAGGGTACCTTAGGATTTTAGACACATTTGTCTTTACGTTTGATTACAAAAGGTGTTTGTCCTTAAGCTCAAAAAATGTATGTGACGTGGTTTATTTTAAAAAATGGATATTTTGTCACACTAATGGTTTTTCGCGTCAACCTAATAATGGAAAATATTTTCAAGTGACAACCAAACATCGAAAAACACATTATCATTCAAGAAATGTTTTCAATGGACAATGGCAAAATGTTTCCGTCCCGTACAAATGGAGCGCAGTCTCATTTTTCTATAGTGCAAAAGCAAATAAAGTGTGATTTTCGACTCACATTGATGAATTCAATATTTGATGATCTACATTGAATGACATTCTAGTAAAATAAATGAAAATGGAGAACATTTGTTAAGATTCATAAAGTCATCAATATTGTTAAATGCACAATCACTTGCCAAAGTGGAGAGTGAATTTCACCAACCAATAAAACATTTGTTTTATAGGGAGTGAGTTTTACTCTCCCATGATGGGTGTTCTTGATTGAGAAGATGTGGTATCCAATAAACTTGGTTATTGGCAAAAAGATTGCTAGTTTTGATTCTCAAAAGGTCAAAATTTGATGAGTTGCTAATCTATCTGTCAATATCTTAAGGGAATGTACTTGAACTCTAAAAAAACCTCCAAACCCCCGATCCTTATTTCCTAGATTTTCTATTTTGTTTAAAAAGAAAAAAAAAATACCCACGTTCACATCCCTCTCACACTTCCTATATTTTCTATTTAAAACAAAAAAAGAAAAACCCCCGTTTTGCACAGCCCTAGCCCACGACTTCCTATATTTTCTATTTCAAAAAAAACCACCCACGTTTTGCACAGCTACTCCTCCAATTCGGCTCCGTTATCCATCTCTCTCTCTCTCTCTCTCTCTCTCTCTCTCTCTTCCTCTCTTCATTCCTCAACTGCCACCACCCCACGCCTCTCTCCCACACCCCCACCTCTCACTCTCTCATGGCCTATGAACCCCCGCCTCACTCCTCCCTCAAACTTTCATAGATTGACTTCGCCGCCAACCACCGTCCAGCCCCCTGCTCTTGACAAAACCGTACCACCCCCGCCCTTGACAGAAAAGTAGGACTACTCCTCCTTCACTCTCTCAAGCAACGGCAGATCAGGAGGACTGTGGGTGATGCTAATTTCGTGCTTCAGTGTACGAGGTATCCGAGTATCTTCACAACAAAATATTTGGGTCAGTGGGTCTCTATTGTTTCTTTTTCATTTAGCTTTGTTTGAAACGAAAAAAAAGAAATGGGTTTGCTTAGTTTTGTAAAATAGAAAATGGGTTAGTGTCAGAATCAAGAATTGGGTGGATATGATGGTTGTTTGAGTTAACGTAATGTGTTTTTTTTTTTTTTTTTTTTTTGATTCTGGGCATGGGTTTGGCATTTGGTTTATAAAACCAATTAGTTGATTTCCTCTTCACTAAGTTCGACAGAATTGATAGATTCGACCCCAACTCCATTTTCCGCCATTCTATTTTGTCTCTGGTGCATAAAAAAATGCAGAATTGGGTCATGGATCCTTCTTTCAAAATTTCGTTGTAATTTCGTTCGTTTAACTCTTATAGATGTTTGAACGGTGTACTTTTTTCATGTATAACAGAATGCTCACATCCCAATTTCAGTTGGTAATTGGATTCGTGTACTTAACCTTAACACGACAATTTCCCTTTTTGATTTCGTGGTTTAGTTTCAAATTTTTTGTTGGGTAAGTTTTAAATGATCTGTTACCGTCTATAATTGTACAACTTTAATAAATCAGTAATGATTCCCATACAGATTTTTGTGCACATATCATGCACATATGTTTTTTGGGGCTCATATCGCGGTCCCACAAAATAATTCGAACCATTCATCTTTTTTAAAATATTTTTTGGAGGATTCCCGTAAAAAATCAGCTCCAACGGATATCAATAAGGGCTTTCTCAGAAATCATAAGGCGAAAAAATGTATGTGCATGAAAATGATTCGTCCTACGATTTCTGAGAAAACCCTTACCGATATCCGTTGGAGTTGATTTTTTACGGGAATCCTCCAAAAAATATTTTTAAAAAGATGAGCGGTTCGGATCATTTTGTGGGACCCCGATATGGGCCTTACAAAAATATATGTGCATGATATGTACACAAAAATATGTGCAAGTATTTGACCATAGCTATCACATGAAGTTAATTGTTGATCACGGGCGTTCAGGGATTTCTTGAATTCAACCAAGTAATTAAGTTGATCCAAGAGAATTGATAGATTGAACCCAAAAATATTTTACTGGGTTTTTGTTTTTTTTCAATTTAAAATCTAATTTTAGTAAGGTTAGTGTTTGAAATTTTGATAGGCTTATTGGGTCAGTAAAAAAGACGAACTGAAAAAATTGACAACGAAAAACTTAAACTAACATGTTACATGTACGATATTGAGTCAGTTTTTGTAAGATATTGATTCTCATGACTTTACTAACCTTACATGTTAGTTTGGCTCATTTTGACCCGGGTCAGTTTATCTTAATAGGCTAATCCCACCTCATTATAAATCCCCCCAAAACAAAATCTGCAATCAAACACGCCGCTAGTTATTCCTCTTCTTCGTGAATAGTTTTCTGCCCTACACATATAAAACTACGTGTAAGAACCTCTTTCTGTGGATGGGTTCCATGTTTCTACGGAATCGTCATTTCTATGAGTCAGGATGAAATCGATTGGCTGCCCTCTGTTAGCTATATTCCAGGTTTTGAGATAGTTATTTACATTTGCATTTCTACTACCATGTCGATACGGAAACGGTTCTTTTCCCCATGTCGATATATATCCGTCCTGCCGCTTAGGTATTTGCCTATTTCTTCTTTTCCAGTTACAATCAGCTGTTACGCTTTCTACACTTTTTTTTTATTTCCTAGTTTGTACAGCTTTTCCTTAAAAATGAAAGGATGAGTTGCTTCACTTTTGTTTAATTAAAAACCATTACACGTTTAATTAGAAGTTTAAAAACCATTAACTGTGATTCCATTAAGCACAAAAAAACAAAAACCAGGGCCTAAGCCAGTAGAAAAGCATTTACAACCTAACTATACAAAGCGAAAAGTCGAGCAGGGACCATCCACTTCAGTGCAACTCATCGATTAACATCATTCTTCTTGATTCTTCGGAGCGAGTCCGAGCGATACAAAACAAGCCCTTACCTCCTCCTCAATTTGGGATGACAAACCCCTAGCATCTCTCCTTTGGTTTCGAGAAATACAAAAGTCACGTACGCTCAATCTCTCCAAAATTTGTGAGGATATCAACATGTTTTGGTGCTTCCTTTCTTACGCTTGCATAGTTTTTTCAATCAGCGATCTCCATAAATTCAACTGTGTACTTAGAAGAAGAAGACAGTAATCCTTGTCAGCGGTTCTTTTCAAGCTGTAATGTTGCTCTTACAAATAGGGAATCATCCAACAAAAGTTATCATGATACTCATGGTACAAATCAATCTCTCTCTCCCTCCTCCTCCGTCTTCTTCTTCCTCCTCCTCCTCCCACTCCCACTCCTAGTCTAGACAGATACTTTGCCCAAAAGGGCAGATTGACGGACTGGAACAGTGCAACGGGGTGTAACGGCCGTTACACAACCGATTGCCGTTACGTAACGATCATTACACCTATGAATTCCCGTAACATCATTTTTCGTTGCCGTAATCATATCGGCCCTTTCAAATTTCATGAATCACAAAAAGCAAACATAAATCATAAAAGGGAAAATTTCAAAATGACACATTCGCAGTCCACACACACGACATCAAGAGAGCGCAATCAATGGTGGTACTCTCAGCGATACACTAAAGAGTCATTCTAAAAGCGCCTACGAAGTGCAACTTGTTCACGTTTGTCTAGATCAAACTAATTTTTGACGACATATTCTTCTTTACACGTGACCAAGAGTTCGAGGATCATGATTGTGGACTCAGAGTTACTCAATTGTTAATAATTATACACTGTCAGTCAAATAACAATAACATGACACCCATGGTCGAGAGTAATGTTTTACGTTTATTGAATGAATAGTTATGCCGTGGGAATGTTGTGTATTGTTATATATGGTCCTTTCAAATTCTGTTATGTAACGGCCGTTTTTTAAAACCATGATCAAATTGGTTAATGAACTACTTGAGCTAGATAAAACCATGAAGATTCAAGATCCTGTAATCTGAATGAAAAATGAAAAGATTGGATTGAATATCTACGCATATCATATTGAGCTTATTTTTCACAGGTCCATTTGATTTTTTTATGGAATGATTAAACGGCTTGAATCATCCGTGCGAAGTCCACCTGTGTGCCCGTTGGTGCATAATCGGGACCCATGGGGTCGGTGGCTGTAGCAAGATCCTTTGAAAATCTCTAACATCTTCCACTTGCTAAAAGTAGTCCTAGAGACGTGATTGATGGCTTGCTAAGGACAGTGAGAGAGAGAGAGAGAGAGAGAGAGAGAGAGAGAGAGAGAGAGAGAGACGTGAATCATAAAAAGCTGGGGAGAGAGAAACGTGAATCAAAGTAGTGATCAATTGACCACAAATTCTTTACTCCAAAAACAGTGAGTCAAGCCAAAGTCGGGGGATGTCTTCCCTGAAGTGCAACGAATTTAGCCTTCTTTGTATACTAGTGATCAATTGACCCCTCCAGTCATCTCAAGTTAGTTAAGTCTCTCTTTTAAAACTCACTTTCCCTGTAACTTTCTGCGCACACTCGCAGTCCACATGCGTGACATCAAGAGAGCGCAATCAATGGTGGTACACAGTCATTCGAAACAAGCCTACGAAGTGCGACTTGTTTGCACCTGTCTCGATCAAACTAATTTTTGACGACATATTCTTCTTTGCAAGTTCTACAAGACGAGGAGGCGGGGACTGTGTTGTGCAGTGTGCTGCATACCATCTGGAGTGTCTATCTCAGTAATCAATGATCCGGATTATAGTGAAACTTTTCCAGGGAAGAGTTTAAGTTTTTTAAAATCTGGATCATCTATAACACTTTTGGACGGTTGAGATTGTACAGCACCATGGTGCACACTAAGTGTGCAGCACACTCCCCGCCCCCCGGTCCGAGACAAAGGACTCGAGGATCATGATCGTGGACTCAAGAGTTACCCAGTTGTTAAACATAGGACACTATCAATCAAATAATAAGATGATGATCATTTTAATTTCCAGATGACTTTGAAGTAAACTAGTGTTTTAGCGTCAGCATTATTTGTTCGATTCCATCATCTGTTACATACTTTTTGAATTCCATTAACGATTTGCAGTGTTTGCAAAGGTTTCGAGAGTAATAGTTCCTGTTTTGGATGAAGAAGTTACGTAACTTTTTTTTCATCTTTATTCAATTAATTTTTTTTGTATTTGTTTGTTTTGCGTCAAATTTTTATAACTTAATGATTCGTCTCAATGAGAGGAATCGAGAAAGTTAAAAAAAATTATCGAAACTCATAATTTTTAACTTATTTTTGTCTTAAAAAAAATTATGAGTTTTGATTAAATTTTTTTTTTTACTTTTTCAATTCCTCCGGATGAGACGAATGAATAAGTCAGGTCAATATGTAATGATTCCCCATTGTCGGTCTCAGGCATTTCTACAAATAACTTCCAATATTGGGGGCTGGAGGAAGACACAGTACGTTTACGATTGAACTTACTAAGCACTTTTTTTTTGGCAGCGGGAACATAAGCAGTGAGTACGGTTCCCGGGTCAGTGCTGGGGAATGTCGATCAGCGGGTTAGTGTTCGCTGGATGCCGACGGGTTAGGGTCTTTGTAATAGTCGGACATCAAAGGTTGGAGATGAAGATGGAAGGGAGTCAGAGGGAATGTGCATTGAAGCGGTTAGAGAGAATCAGAGAAATAGTTTGGGGGAGCCGTTTGTTTGTAGAAGACAGACATCTTTTGCATTTACATGCTGCCGCTTCAAATGCAGCGTTTCGCTATGAGGCACGGGCCGCCGCTTTCCAATAGCGGGAAACTCTTATAGTTGCCAGTGCTGGGTTGTATTGTGTCGGTTGGGAAAAGGTGTTGGATAGGATTGGTATTAGTTGCAAGTGCTGGGGGCATTTGTGAAAAGCAAAAGGGAACATCTATGTACATTTAAAAGTAGTATAGATTACTATTTACTAGTATTTTTGCACTCTAGGGGCGTGTCATCTCAGCGGCTCTATCCCCTCATCTATTGGCCATTTATCTAATCTGATCTATTTGTATCTCGGTGAAAATCAAGTCAGCAGCTCTATCCCCTCATCTATTGGCCATTTATCTAATCTGACATATTTGTATCTCAGTTCAAATCAACTCAGTGGCTCTATCCCCTCATCTATTTGGCCATTTATCTAATATGACCTATTTGTATCTCAGTTCAAATCAACTCAGTGGCTCTATCCCCTCATCTATTGGCCATTTATCTAATCTTTACCTATTTGGATCTCAGTTCAAATCGACTCCGCGGTTCAATCCCTGCAGAAATAGGGAACCTAAAGAATTTAAAGCATATGGATGTGGGCTCCAATATCCTTAATGGTTCAATCCCCTCATCTATTGGCCATTTAGCCAATCTGACCTATTTGTTTCTTAGTTCAAATCGACTCTGCGGCTCAATCCCTCCAGAAATTGGGAACCTAAAGAATTTAGTGGAGATGCATATGAGTTCCAACATCCTTAATGGTCCAATCCCTTCATCTATTGGTCATTTATCTAATCTGGCCCATTTGTATCTCCATTCAAGTCAACTGGACCGTCCCATCCCTTGTGAAATAGGTAAGCTGCAGAATTTGGTTAAGGTGGATATGAGCCATAACGACCTTCATGGCCCAATTCCTCGAGAAATAGGGAATTTGTCAGGTTTGACTTATTTGGCTTTGGATAGAAATGACTTAGTTGGAACCATTCCCAATGAACTTGCATCTTTGCCTCTAAAGTACTTAGATCTCTCCCAGAATAATCTCTCTGGAAAAATCCCGTATAAGCTTAGGTTCGTACGAACTCTCAACTTGTCATACAATCGTCTTGACTGTCAAATCCCAAATAGATCTCCAAATGGGTGTCCAAATGAGGTTTGCCGTAAAGACTTTAATTCCTCCCATTGTTTTTCCTCCGTGGCCAATAAAGGAACGAAACTTGGTCTTGTCATTTCTCTCCCGATCATAGTATCCCTTGCTTTACTTGTGTTTGTTGTGTGCTTTCGTTACCGTAAGTCCCAAAAAAACGAAGGTGAATCAAAAACAACGAAACATGGGGATATTTTCTCCATATGGAATTACGATGGAAGTATTGCATATGAAGACATCATCAAAGCAACAAATGACTTCGACATCCAATATTGCATTGGAACTGGGGGATATGGCAGCGTCTACAGAGCTCAATTGCCAAGCGGCAAAGTAGTTGCGTTGAAGAAACTTCATCGGCTAGAAGCAGAGCACCCTGCTTTTCACCATTGCTTCAGGAATGAGATCCAAATGTTGACTAATGTACGACACAAAAACATCGTGAAGCTTTACGGATTTTGTTTGCACAACAGATGCATGTTCTTGGTGTACGAGTACATGGAAAAAGGAAGCTTGTTTTGTGCTCTAAGATTCGATGTTGAAGCTTCTGAAATTGGATGGACCCAAAGGGTAAATATCATTGAAGGAATGGCACATGCTTTATCCTACTTGCATCATGATTGCACCCCACCAATTGTTCATCGAGACATATCTAGCAACAACATTTTGTTGAACTCTCAACAGGAGGCTTTTCTCGCTGACTTCGGAACTGCGAGACTACTGAATCCTGATTCATCCAACCGAACCGTAATCGCTGGCACTTACGGATATATTGCACCAGGTACATGTACTGAATTTGTTTTATTGAAGCCAACGCTTGTGGTTATTTATAAATTGATCTTCGTGTTTGTGCAGAATTTGCCTATACCATGGTTGTGACCGAAAAGAGCGATGTTTATAGCTTTGTAGTGGTGGCACTAGAAACGATCATGGGGAGGCATCCGGGAGACCTCCTATCGTCCTTGACATCGCCTCCTAGCGAAAACATGATGATAACTGATGTCCTAGATGCGCGCCTTCTGCCTCCAACTGATCCAATAGTTGCGGGGGACATCGTTCTAGTTGCTACAATGGCATTTGCATGTTTACATCCTCAGCCCAAGTCCCGACCGTCGATGCTACACCTGTCTGAAGAGTTTCTTTCTCGTCGGAAGGCTCTAGCTGCACCCCTTCGTACAATATCATTGTGGAATCTGTGGAATCAGAAAATGGACTTTGTCCACCAATCAAATGAGCAAGTGATCAGTGGCCAAGTTTGAAAATAGATGTTTTCATCCTTCTCAGGCGTTTGTTGTTATGATCATTATGAATGTCTGTTTTAAGAAAAGGTCCAGTCTATCCCAAAGGAGCAATGTTGTACTGTTAGTTTTAATATTGAAGTGGCAATACATTTTTGTGTTCTCTAGCCTAGCTTGTGTTTCGTTGTATTGACATGGTAATACGATTAGGCTTTTCTTATTCAAAAGGTAAAGGACTGAATCCACGGTAGTTGTGTTGGCACCATATGCTATGTAGTGTTCATATCCCTATGTTTCGATATATTCCTAGCCGAAGATATGGAAATCTTGAGGCATTCCTCGAGGGCTAGAAACACATAAAAGCCGGGGTACGGAGGACCTGGTGCCCGTCGCACCCAATGCGATGGAAGACTCGGAACCCACACTAGTGCCTAAGAGAATACCACACTTTACAAGAGAATATATAACAAGGCTTTCAATTCATCAATTCAAAAAGTGATCTTTGATACTTGAGAAATGCCTTTAGTTTCTCAAAAAGTGACCTTTCTAACCCCCAAGATTTACCACCTACTACAAAAGTTCTAAACTGGCCGGATGAAATAGGATCTGTGTCGCTTATATATGTAAACATCCAAAATTATATTCCCATGCCTAAAAGCACAACACAACAATATAAAAACCCAACGTAAGTGGAAATATTCCTCTCTGGTATCAATTTATCATTCCCGTCTATGCAAACACCCAATTTTCCGAGTCTTGCCTAGTAGGAATATGCAACAAAGAAAACACGTTGATTGATGTTGCAACCAGGAGTTTTGTTTTAGCTATTACTTGATAAAACGGTAGTTCACTTCAAAGTGATCTGTACAAACGATCGCCCCATCATTATGATTTAATTAATTGTGTATTACGATTTAGAATTGAATAGGAATCCGATTCTTATTCAATTCTAAATCGTAATACACAATTAATTTAATCAGATTTTTAGAACTTTCAATCGTACACGCTTCGTCGTTGGGACATTTTTTGAATGATTGTTGATTGATCGCCATTGAGTGAGTTCTCTCAAGGGCATGTGGACCGCGAATATGTGGAAAGTTTTTGGGGGAGAGGTGGTTTGCGAGTAGGACCACACTACACATTATTGATGACAGTTACATTTGAAGGTACAAGGAAAATTCGTGCATTTGTGAGTTCTCTCTAAGATGTGAAAACGATTGCCGCATTGTTGTGATTTAATCGATTGTGTTTACATGTATTTCTAGCCGTCAAATCATGTGAAAATACTAGATAAAGGAGCAATGCTGTTTTAATTTGCTATTCAGCAATAGGGCCAATAGCAAAGTGGCAATACTTATCTGTGTTTTCTAAACTAGCCGGTGTTCTATCGTATTGACAAGGTAATATGATTGGGCCTTTCCTATTCAAAAGGCCAAGGACGACTGAATCCACACTAGTCGCGCTAGCACCACATGCTACGTACGTAGTGTAAATATCTCTATGTTAGGATATATATCCAGCCGTCAGATCATGCGAAGGTACGAAGATATGGAAATCTCGAGGCATGCATGAGGAACGCATCCATGTTGGTCACCGCTACTGAGAGCCAGCACTTGTGCCTAAGGGAAGCCCACAATATACAGAAGAATATGATATTGAATATGCTCGAGACTAGCCTTTAGTTTTTCAATAAGTGATCTTTGTGCCCCCAAAAAGAAAACGCATCCATATTGTTGTGATTTACATAATTGATAGTGTGATCTGATTTAGAATTGAATAAAAATCCAATTCTTAAACTTTCAGCTGTACATATACGCTTCGCCTTAAGCACGTATTTGAATGATTGTTAATTGATCAGCATCGAGTGTGTTCTCTAAAGAAAGAACGTGTGGACCACGAATACATGCAAAGTTATTGGGGCAGAGGTGATTTACGTAGAGGACCACAATACGGACCACGATACCCATTAGTAGAAGAGAAAGACATAAAACTTGAAAAGTCTGGGGTCATTTGATGAAAACGATATTGAAGGGTAGAAGGAAAATTCGTACCCTGGCTGGCTTGACGCACCCAAAGTACAAAGCAGAAGAACAATAGTAGTCTCCAGACAGAATAACAGGAAACGAAGCTGGGACATTTTGACGACTCAAAGCAAGAAAATTGAACTATTCTCAAATAGAAAACGAAAGCAGAAAGTTGAACCATTCTAAGGGTACTGACAATTTCCTACAATTCCCCGGCATTGATTTTCATGTATATTTGAGATAGCATTAATGGAAACTTATCATATAAAGCTGGCCCTGGATAAATTAAAATAAATAAGAGAAAAGAATGTTAATGAAACATGTAAAATCTACGTGCATAAGCCCCTGTAATTCAGCTAATTTTTAATCCTGCTTTGGGGAGTCTCCTTGCTGATGCTGCTTGGGTCGCCTCTCGGAAAGAAATCGCTTTGTGCTCTCAAGGACACCGAAGAATATTGACCCGCCGATGCCTATCCACAGCACTCTTGGTCCAATGCCCTAATGAAAATTTCGAAAGTCCATTGTTACGGGGAGGGGGGTGTGGAACCAAAACCAAAAAAAAAAAAAAAAGAATTTGCGAAATGCAGTTCCAAAATGATGATGACAAGAGACATAGCCACAATAGTATGAAGCTTTATTTGATAGTTACGAATTCGATGTAGTAGTCCTCTGCAAATGACGGTAAATACAACTACTCGAGGCAATACAACAATACACTAAGCATGTACAAGTGCATGCTTCAATGAGGTGATGAAAAATTTCCAGACATCTATGGTAGGAAGTTCGTGCCCCTCCAATTTTACACTTCACGACCACAAGTTTAGGTGAAGGCCATGTTACTGACCTTGCCTTTTTAATAATATCTAGTCTTTCCACCCGTTCAATGATTTGCTACTTTTAGTTTTTCTTCTTATTGCAGTAGATAATCTCCCTCTCCTCATCCCTCTCTCCTCTCATCGAAGGAGAAGAGAGTTCAATAAAATATAGGAAGACAAGGATGATAAAGGGGAGAGAAAACCAACTCGATATTTTGTTTGCAACGTATAAAAGGACTTGTAAGGAACTCATACCTTCAACAGAGCAGGAGGTCCTTCTTCCTTGACAATAGTTTGAACACAATCAAAGATCCCTTTGTACTGGTTTGCTGATCCCTGCATATGAAAATGATGACCATATAAAACATTTTATATTCTATTTGGTGACAGACCCACACACATAGAGGCATGCATGCGCTGAACATTCTCTTTTCACAAACACACATGAAGATGACACAGAACTGTAGGAGGCGAGTGAGTCTGTTTGGACATACCTGAACCATCAACCTAGTCTTAATAACATCGAGGGGTGTAGTTATAGCCCCCGTTAGTGCACCTACAAAGGACCCCCAAAAAAGCTAACAAAATTATTCCTAGTCAAGTACATGAAGATCAAATTTCGTGAATCACTGCACAGAAGATCAAATTTCGTGCATCACTGCACAGTACATCACATCAAAACAGATAAATAAAAAGAGAATTATAAGTTTACAACCCCTTTATGTCGGAATACTGTAACGACGGAATGACAAGTGCTGTGGAATATGTTCAAAACAATTGTGTCCTGATACTCTTTTTCAGAATTGGCTTTGCTTCTTTTTAAGTACATTACTAGCTCTAAATAATTTGAAGGGCTTACATCACCTTGTCATGGTTTTTACTTTGACACCAACCCGGCAAAGGGGTACGCCGCATGTGAGAAAGTTTACCAGGCTCTTCTACTGTACCTTTATGGCTTTATCGCGTATTGTTATTCTATAGGTACAGATAATTAAAATAATTACTTGTTCGTGACTTCAAGATTCTGACACAGCTAGATATGCCTAATGCAATACTCACAGTATGTAAACCCTGCGAGACTATTTCGTTGCAAATGCAAGCAAACGCAAGCAACTTACTAACCAAATGAATAACAAAGGCATGATGTTCGCAATCATTTGTTATCAAAATCCACAAACGAAACCTTCTGAATTCTTTAGCATATCAACTCAAGTCCAAACCTTCTGCCACCAGAAATTTCCCGAAATTAGACACCATACTTACTGATGCTGTGTGTGTTTATTTTGCAACATCAGCAACAAAAGCAACCCTGAAGTAAAGCAATATATTGCCTCATTATAGTTTCCTCACGGGGTATTCTTTACTGGTAAAGAACAGGTCTTGTATTACTACGCCCCGCCAAAATCGCAATCAGCCTTAAAGTATGGCCTCCATCAAAGTTTCATGCAGGGTCCTGTATCACATGCATTTTGCAATAATATGCCTGCAAAATTAACCTTTTATCCTTATTTCTGTGTTCTTTTGTTTCTTTATGTTTCCATCTTCCTTTCACAAGTTGAATGTCACATAAAAAATGGTAGCTTATGATTAATCCTGCAACCAAGTTTAATCTCAAAAGGCGCCAAAAAGGTGAGATGCATCGGTAGTTACAATATAAAAAAAGGTGTGTCTTCGAAAGAGGAAGGGTGGCAAGCACAGGGAATGACATAATTTTGTAAGATAAAATGATGTAAAACCATGAAAATATTTCCTGAAGTTGTACAATATGAGTTCAGTGGTATTTTGAAAGCAGTCGCTTTGTGCATATTGCCAAAGGTTAGGTCTGTCTCCAATCCTCCCCCACCCATTCCCCCAATGATTGGAGACTACATGGGTTCTGTTGTTGTTGTACAATATGAATCACACATGTCAAGATGAATGCAATGAAAAACAGAAATTGGTGTGATAGAGTTTTACCCGAAAAAGCACCAATGATAGCATTCTCTGGATCACTCAGTTCTCTCTTTGCCTGGAAGATGTGTGAAAGAAGACAAAAATTACTAACCGTGCATAGTTTCATCAGTTGGAGTACACTGTCTTCACAGAAGAGCGGGTTTCTACTCTAATAAGAGATCAGCATTTCACTTCAGCAACTCATCACTTATAATCAATATAACAATAGTACTAATATTGTGAACAATTTGATAGTCATTTGCACTTGCACTAGGATGTTCAAAAGCATTGTGGACACAACAATCATAAGAACTGGGAAGGAGAACCAAGTGGGTATTCATCACTGCCTGGGTTCCTAAAAATTTGAAATTTGACTTGCTAAAAATGACTACATCTTAGTAAGTCATGATGCAGCAATGTCAAGAATACAAGAAATCGGAATCTAGAAATAAAAGGTGCAACTCAGTAGATAAAGTCTGCAATAATTCAACCTGTTCAAGACTCCTATTTTAAGTTTTCACCTTCTTCACTAATTATATTTCCTTCTACCAACATAGTAATTAGCGTATTCTTGTTCTAGTCAAAATCAAAATCAAAATCCCCGTGGGACAAAACTCAAGTTTGCCCGTGGCCAGTTGGCAACAGTACAGTACTTTATTAAGCTCAGTTAGGAACTCGCCCCTATGAAACTTAGGAAGAAAATTTGAATATCTGTGAAACTAGGGACTGAAGTTTCATTCCCTTTTCATGAAAACAGCCAAACCTTTTCCATCTCATAAGAAACCCTCGAAACACTAGCAGAGACCAAAATTTTTAGTGTTCTCAATGCAACGTACCCCAACACATCGGAACTTACAAAACACTCCGGAATAATGAGTTGTGTAATCCTATCAACAATATCTACTAAGGATTTGCTTATCAAAACAAAAAAACAATATCTACCAAGGGTTATTGTACAAATATACCCCTGTGCGTTCTCATGCCAGAGTTATACAAGTACAAATATACCCTGGCTAACAAATAAATAACAAAAACATATATAACAGTTTATGTGCTTCTTTTGGCTAAAAATATGGTTTAAGAACAAATAAAAAAAATCCCAATTTCTTTGAAGAATTTTGAAAAAAGAAGGAAAGGAAATTAGAGAGAAGAGAAAGAAGACATAGTTAAACCATCTATCCTCTCTCTTCCTTAATTTAGGTACCTTTTGTCATTAACTTATTTGTCCTCGTAGCTACAACTAGAATCTGACATTTCTTGCATTTTCTCTCACAAAAGTGGAGCAAACCCCATCTCGAACCAACCCTTTAAACCTTTTCTTCCTAGCTTTGAGTACACATGTCAACCTTTATCGATTCTTTATTTTTAACCTCAGGTAAAGAAGAGAAAAATGATCCTACCTGGTTTACCCAAAGGACCTTCCACACCCTGAAAACCCTTTGAGGTTGTATTACAATTTTGTCATTATACTAGTTAACTATTTTGTAAACCTTCTTAACCATTATTTGGAATCATACAAGTGTTGATAACATGTGGCTCCTGAGTAAAAAAACACAGCAAAACAAAAACTTTGTTGAATCCAACACAACCATGAACGAGGTTCTGAATGACATTCTTTCCTGCAAACATGGATGGACCCAGAAATCTAGCCTAGTGTGGGCACTTTATTTGTCTCGTATATATTTATCTTCCTAGTCAATCACACTACGATCATACTAAATTAGGACATGCACTACTACTTACAAAAGTTTAGAATGGATACTTTTTATGAAAGGATCTTAAAATGAGCACAAAACCTTGCAACAAAATTTTTAAGAGTATGTTTTACGTTGACATCGATAAGCTTTAGAATGACATAGATGATTTTAGTGATGCCTTTCTTTTAAAATATTTCTCCATGACGGCAACGTAAAGAAAACATGGAAAAATAAATGCTACAAATAGACAAACACTTTGAAAAGCAATGATTATGAATTAACCATACAACGAAAGTGGAAGCATAGTTAATCATGTATTTTTATTAGCGAGATGTATACAAGTGTTTATGCTAAATATAGTTGGACACTTAGACAATTATCCTAAATGCACAAGAGTACTAATAGAATTTTTTAGTTTTGAGTAGGGGCACGTGACCCCATGTGCCCCATGTGTATTGGTCCCTGCCTGCACGGCTAGGAAAACACAGAACAAGTCAAGAAACCATAGTTCACTGAGCTAAGCACCAATCAATGACAAGGAAAAAAGAAACAAGATAGAATTAATACTCTACCGCTAGCTTATAACCTATCCGAAGCTGTTCATAAAGACAGAATTGGATGGCGTCAAATGGCAAATCACGCAGTAGAAATGATCTGTATCCCTACAGCATAAAGAAAACATTATTAAATACAAAGACGGTCAGGGACCATATACAAAAATTATTTACTTCATGACACACAGGATACAAAAAACATGTGCCAAGAGGAAGAAGCAAAAATTGGAAACTGGAAAATAAAATTCCACGAAGCCTGAACGTTATCACATAGAAGGTGAGTGGAAAAAAACTTCCATACCGCATAGAGACCTTTAAAGCCCTCCCTGGAAAGAATAAGACGAACAGCATCCGGAGCCGAAGCAAATTGCCTGGTTTGCATCCGTTGCTTAACAACCTACAAATTGTCAGAACAGAACAAAAACATCAATGGAAGAAGAGGCAAATAACTATACAAAGAAGGCTTGGTGAGGCAGATTAAGAACATGAAATGCAAAATGTTAGGTACCTCTGTTGGAACACGAATAAGAGAAGCAGCAACCCCTCCTATAGCACCTGCAGTCTACATGAAATTTGACATCCTAAGAAAGAAGATAAAGCAGGCCCATCATGTGGACAAGGATTATTACTTCCAAAGCAGATAAAGAAAGATAGTTGATGGTAAATTAATGCACCATAGTCACTTTGCCAATACCCTTATTGGGAACGTCAATTTCCTTTCAGTAGTGCAAACATCAATTTTCTTACTTTTTGTTTCTTTCTTAATATTTTACAGAAAAAAATAGTTTAAACTACACGCAAGGTAATCTCCCTGGTCTCATATATCTATGCTACACAAGACAGTTATAAACAAAATAGTTAGAATCCAAGAACAATCGAGCAAAATTTTGCATTGCAAAATTAGAAACAGTACTCTGAATTCTGAAAGATTCAATAGAAAAGTCAATGAGGATAGCAACTTAAGACAGAAGAACAAGTCTTGCAGCCCAGAGGAGTGTCTAATCATTCCCAACAGACTTTTGGGTCAATATTGCACACCAACACTAGAACTCTATTCCCAAGATACCCGCCCAGTACTTATGACTGGCAAGTCTATCCAAACTTTCGCACCATTTTCTTGCTTAATTTAGTAAGGTAGCAAATATATCCCAAATACAGCCCCCCACCTTGGTTGACGAATTGTGTCCCTCTTTGTACAATATGAGAGAGAAGTTCAAGACAGCGTAACAGGATTTTCTTGGAATAAAACGAAAAAAAAAAACTAGGTACGATAATAAAGGTAAATCGTGTTGGATCTATTCTAGACATTATATAAAAATAATAACTCTAGTTTGCTCACAACTTTTCCTATTTCCATTAAAATAGTCCCTCCGTCCCATTTTAAGTGTTCACTATGAAAGGTCATGCAATTTCCAAATAGAAAATAAAGTATTTCCATGCATAATTTTTACAATTTCTTTGCACCAAATTAAAGATCTTATTAGTTCTTGAAATTGGCGGGAAAGTATTTTGAAAATTATGCACAGAAGTACTTTATTTTTATATCCGAAAATTACACAACTTTTCATAGTAAACGCTTAAAAGAGAAGGAGTGTATTTATTAGTAACTCAAAAAAATGGCCATCCACATAACTCTATTCATCCATTTATTTTATCTGTTGCATACCCTCCAAATCCACAGCCTACTTTTGAAAGAAAGTCACATTAAGACTTTATCATGTGAGCATGATGTTGTCTCAATCCCTGTATCCTTTTCAAGTTGCCACATGGAGGCAAACCCGTTGTAAAGCAACATTGCAGGAAAAGCAAGATTAAATAAATCGACAAGCAGCATTGGACAAGTTCAGAGGCGTTCCAAATCTTCTTACGTGCCAGATACACATAGAAGTTGTGGACCATAGGTGGAAGCAAATCAGACATGGTATAATCAATTTGTCATACATATACTGCAAGAGATTGTACTCTTGTAGCAACAGCTCAAATCCTGTGGTCTTAACCTTCACACTCTAATGATGAAGCTAAAATGACATTTGACATCACCCACACCAGTATGCCATAACCAAGACATTAGTATCATATCATCCACAGCGAATAGTCTGAGCATGAAAAGAAGGAGAAGAGAAACATATTCTTACAAGATGAGCAACAGCACTAAGATTTTCAGGAAAAATCTGCAACAATTTTTGCTTTGCTGGTTCATAAACTCCAACAAACAATGCAGAAGCCCTGAGAATCCATGAAATAAGTCAAAAGATTTGACATGCGTTCAAAATACATGTAGTGTCTCCATTAATAGCAGTGCAACATCATTAAAGGTCTCTTAATCTTTAGAACACTTCTTTTTATTGGCTAATTCAAATGCTAAAAGGTATTCTTGGTATTATGAAAATTTGGAACCAATTCCAACCTCATAATCCTATCATGGCAGATACTGACAGTCAAAATCTCTACGGAAGGATGATAATATTATTCATGGAGCTCAACTTTAAGAGAGTGAACAATGATTCAAATGAAACTCATTGGAAAGCAAACGTGTCAGATTATGAAGTATAAAAACATTGTTGCACCAGGACCTGTGTATTATTACTGACATAAGGTAGTGCTTGTGTAACTTTAGCAGTGTTATAAAAGTCAGCCTAGCCACCTAGGCGCTAGGTGGACCCCCTATGTCTAGATTTTAGGGTCAATACAATTAGTCGTCGATTAATCGGCTAGGCCTGCCAATTACGAGGCGAGGTATGTTTAGTAGTTTATTGCGTAATAGTAAAGAGTATAGGGTGTTCAGAGATATTTTAACAAAATGAAAACGAGATATTCATAATACATATCAAAGTCCTAAATATCTACATAAAAGTGTTAAGAACTTAATTTCATTTGGTTTTGAACTTCGAACATCAAACTATGTATTCGACTAGTTATTTGATACTACTTCCTTCGACTACTAAGCGATTTTCAGAACGATGACATTTATTAACTCCATGTTAACATGAGAAACTTGGCCTGGAAGACAGTGGATATAATCCAGTTCAACATGTACTTACGGTAGGACACCAGCAATATTTCCGGCCAGTCCAGAATAAAGTCCCTTCCAAATTATTTTCCCACCACCTTGAGCAGCCTAGAGTAAGAATTAAATGGTAAAATTAATCAACTAAATTTCGATAAAAACTCACTATGTAATAATAAAAGGTGTAAATGGTGTTCTGTGCACTTCTGCTAAAGGGAAAACAAACAATTTCTGCCTAGTTTAAGTCCTCAACAGGAATGTCAAGGAATTGATAAGAAGGTATGTCAAACTGAAAAGAGTAATTAAAGGACAATCCTTGCGGAAGATCACAAGTAGCAAAAGCAAACTGGACTAGTGAATTTCGCGTCCTCGTCTGCCTGATTAGCTTACAGTTTTAAAGCCAATTCTCTATTCATTAGTCGAAGAAGCTCACCAAGATTTCCCAATCTGCTCACTACTAGCATGAGGGTACAAGAATATACATCAAATAAGCCACGAAAAACATCTATGTAAGGCATCAGACCAGATTCATAACTGGACGTGTACGTCTCGTCCTTGATCCTGTAGAATAATTATTATCACACTACTTGAATCAGTGAATCGCAACCAAAGGCACTCAAATAAATGCGGTAGAGATAAAGTTGGTGATATTAAAAACACTCGGTTCAACTATATGTCAAGCCAAGTCATTGCACCTAAACATCAACTGTGACTGGTAGTGGTCGATAAAATTACATGCCAAAGTCCTCTATCTTCATTTCAATCAAGATAAATTCAACCCTGTTGTTCACCTGCCTGAATTCGCGTCTTTATTGTGTCTATTGGGTATAAAGCTGTTTCAACAACAGCTCCAGCCATCCCTCCTGCTATAACACCCTCTGCAAGATTCACCAGATATTAGACTTAGAAAAGTGCAGAGTGATTTCTCTGTCCACCCTAGCATCAACACATCTAACAACTAAAAAGCACTAACGAAAAAGTATTAGTTTCGCCTTTGCATAAACCAAGAGGGAAACTTTTAACCTTCTCGCATTATTTAAAAGAAGCCAAAGATTGTGTTTATATCAACTTATGGTCCAACATATATACCTCTTTTTAATTGAAAGACACCAAAACCTGCAATGGTGACTGATTTCTCATTTCCTATTCGGGACGATGCTTCAACTTGGTCTTTCAAGACATCACAACCATCCCAGGTCAATGTCGTAATTGCTCAAATAAAGCTTTATGTATGGAAGACGAGATTCGCTAGCAATTAAAACCTGTATTGCTGCTTTGGCATATCCTCTATCTGTCCTTCAAGCAACCAAAAGAAACTATTTTTCACTTAAGTAGTGTTTCTTTTCTGTGTACCCTAAGTAGTAAGTCTACTTAGATCTAGTTTGTAAAACAAAAAATTTCCTTTTACTTCATTAATGCTCGCTTCTGGGAACATGCTTTTATTCTCAATGCAGTAGAATATTCCAAAAGGTTATTAATGCACTGTTTTCCTTGTTGAGAAAAATACGTGAAACTTCAAATTAAGCAGAATCCAGGACATGCTCATCCTGAACAAGAAGAAGCTTGTTTGTGATGTTATTTCAATAGAAACCCAAATGCAGTTCAATCTTTAATGAGCTGTTGTGTCTTATAATAGAAATAGTAATTTCTCTTCCAACATATATAATCCGATTCTCCCTTTATTTTGTTTTGTTACTATTTATAGGAATGGCAAAATCTTGGATGTTTCATTCACAACACAATCATCTCATCATCTTCAGGAAGGGAGGATGGTACAGGACGATAAATAAAGAAATATAAAGCCTACGGAATCCGCACCTAAAGAACCCTAGAAATCCAGAAAAGAGGGAAGAAAAGGCGTCCACACCAATACTCAAAAGAAATCAATCCCACATCAAAACAATACATGAAGAGTCCTTTAAATAGGCTCTTCCAAATGATAGCTACAAAAGAAATATAAGATAACCTAGCAACCTTATCAATTGATATATCCTTAATAAAGCAATTAAAGCTACTAGATAATATTTGCTATATTAATAACACAACATGTTCCCTATCAGTGGATCAAACACTAGGATACGAGTGAGGACTTTTCAGGTCTTTAACCATCCATGTAAGCTTATGGAGTATGAGCTGGAAATCCTGAATAACTTATAGTCTAGCTAAATACCGTGAATCCGTGATACATGACGTGTTTCAGCCCAGACCCAACTCAAAAAGTAACAATTGAAAGACATTCAGCAGTAGTCTTTGAGCATACCCAATACAATTTGTAGAAAATCAAAGGGCTTGTCTTCTCCTGTGCTGACCGATGCGAAAAAACCGATTATTTTCGAACTGCAAATTCCGCACTTTTGCATTAGGTGCATCTGCGAAAATAGATCACTTGTTTAAATTATATTACAATATAATAACACTGGGTAAACTTCAAGCAGCATCAACAGATAGATACTGGTATAATAAGATTTGCAATAGACGCATATTTTCCAATCATCGAGTAGAGTCTAGGCCTCTAAGCTAATTCTCTACAAGATGTTCCCAACCTTGAATCGTAAGTTTAGAGAACGGTATATCTCCTCTCAATGTAATTGCAGCTCTAACTACTATTTCTGCATTGATTTTGTTGACACTAGATGATAGAAAGAAGTGGAGGTGGAATCACGTAATCCCCATGAAGAGCACGTGCCCCAGCTTGATGGATTATCTAGATCCACGATAAACTTTTTCTAAGAACTAGGACTCAAGAACACCTGCCTCTGTTGTACCTTGCTTACATTGTCGTGGCATAATTGGTCTAACTTCTAAAAACCTTGTAAGTTCACAATTATGGGATGTCCTATCAAGGAAACATTAGAATGATTTATGAATTCGATACTGTCTTTAACATGAGCAGAATATGCATTCCCTCCGGTTGTATTGAAGAAACACGTGAATAAATCCAGGTTAGTGGCAGAGACGAGGTTACACTAGGGGCAAGGGGGCATGGCCACCCCTCACCTTCAAAAACCACGTGGATATGTAGTATAGACCAGGCGCCAAAATATTTCACATAGGAAAACGGCACCATCTTTCCAAGAAAACAGTGACAATTTTGTTTTTTACCATTGACGTCATACAGGATCACTGAAATATTACACGAGTTTTAGTGGTCTCTCGTATTTACCTGCACTAATTTAGATGGGATCTGTATTACTGACTAATTTGTGCTTCAAGACCCCATTCTGTTAGCCTTAATGTTTTTTAAACCCTTTTTTTTATCAGCAAAGGGAAATTTCATTACCATAAATTATAAAAACATGAAATCGGAATAGATAGGAAAAGAACTACTCCTACATCAGAGAGCTTGGAAGACCAATATGGACTCCTCTAGTGCTGCTACTTGCAAAAACTCAACCTACCCCTAAGCCTCTCATTTTTTATAAGGGGACAAAATTGCTAAATAAAAATTGTAGTTGATTAGGTACCAACTAAATACCTAAAGCTTGAACCCAAAAGCTTATCCAAACAGACAAATTCTTAAAACCCCACAAACAACAGCTTTAATATGTGAGCCCCAAAACTGAATATTCTGTTTCCCGTGCTGCCTATCTTCACCAGCCTCAGACAGCTAAAGCTCCCGTTCCCCTCTTTTTACATTCTCAACAAATATCCCATCTTCCCCATGCAAGTAAATACCAATATTGCACAACTGCTGTTCCGCCACCAGCAACCATAACTCAATATGATGTTCTGCCGCCTGGCCGCCATAGCTCCGCCTGTGGCTCCACCCATCCTCCACCTCCATGGCCAAACAACTCCACCACATGCCACCACCAACTCCTAACATTGCAATCACGCCACCATAACAGCATCACTCTCGCACCAATGCTCCTCTCTCGTCAAAAACAAACTAGAACATCCATAACTGCCATCATGGACCCGATACTAGCCACCTCCACAAACACCCTGACCACCAAGCCTTTAAACAGCCACTACCATAGAGCCCCCACCCCCCCCCCCCCCCCCCCCCCCCCCACACACACACACACACACACACACAACAAAAAAAGAAAAATAAGTCATATCAGAACCAAGACACGTCCCTACTTCCTAAACGGACCTTCTTATCCAATCCTCTAACACCCTGGGTGCATGAGAATACTTTTATCCGGTTCTCTACTTTATACCAATTTGCTAAACAGCATTACTTGTTTCGCTATATGCAAGGCCGCACGGGTGCAGACAGCTGTGAACTGCCACAAACCAGAGTCTGTTTTATCCATCTTCAGCTCTTGTTAAAAGTTTCATCTCTCTAAATGAATCTTAAGCAGGTAGCCTATCATTAATTCCCTTCACCAAAGTTAGCTCCTTGCCAATCTTGATGGCCTGCTCACCAAATGACTACCAGAGGATAGAATAGGCAGAAGCACATGGCATGTGCACTCATAGTTCAATTTAAATTATCTGATCAGCCTCACAGTTCCAAATTATAACTCCTACCACTCGGCAATCCCTATTCTAAAAGTTGTCCACATATTGTGTCAAAGTGCTTAGTGGTGGTGGTGGTACCAGCATGCACATAACATAAACTGATGAGCATACAAAACAAGAATTTTAAAGCAGATAACAACCGCAGTGCACATCAGAGACTACTGACACCATCTGAGAATTGCCTCTCCTCATGAAGCAAGAAGGAATTCCTCTTATATTTTGGTCCTTTCTATAACTAAAATAACAAACTGATGTACCAACAACAATTGGATCAATCCACAACAGGGCTGAAATAAGAACTTGCAACGAGCAATCCTCAAGGTTAACTTCTTGAGTCCATTCTCCCACACCCATAGGCCTTAACAATTCCACCCATCCTTTATGAGCTGGTCCCACCATCCCTTTAGTTATCTCGCAAACACCTTGGCTGGGAACAATACTATAAAAGCATTGGATTACAATTTTTTTTAAGATTCCTCGCAATGATTGAAAAGCCAACTCCTTCATTGAAACTCAAAATACTGGATATACCCATAGAAATAAGAGAAATACTTCAGTTCCGGTATATTACTCAGATCATAACTGACAAGCAGTTGTTTTTCACAAGTATGCATGTATTTACTGCATAATCTCGCGATAATAAAAGATATATAACTGTTAACAACAAGAAATACTTCGGTTCGTTCTAAAGGACTAGTAGTTCAACAACTTCATTTGATGTTATACACTGATGTCCGAAGTTCACAAACTGTGACCAAAAAACACTAGTCAAATATTTTGTGTTGTGAGAATAACATAAAAGGTCCATGAAGTATTATTACCACCAAAAATAGGTGACAGATACAGTACATAACAGAATTACCACCAAAAATAGGCAAGAATACCAATTACCAACCATGTACCAAATCCAAATTCTCCAATATTTCACGTTTAACAGGAATTGAACCGAAATGCCATATCTCCCCAAAAACAAATATATTTCACCGCCAAAGAAATATTAACAAAAGGAGGCATTTCAAACCTGCATAACATTATGGTCCTATACTAGACCATCTAAAATAACATAATTTTTTTTATAACTCAGTATCCGGACCAACATATGTGCACTTCGACCAAATCCAAGGGAACAATCCCACCATCCACTAGCGGGGGCCAATTAAACCCAGAGCAAAACTCCATATGTAGTAGCTCCAAAGGAGTTGATAGCATGTGACAGGTTTTGAGTCCAAGCCCTTGGGGTTAAGTTTAATCCACAATTGACTTCCAAACAAAATTGAATGTTTTAAAGCCTGCATTTTGGGCCAATCTGTATTTATCTTAGGATCAATTTTCATCAAATGTCAAAGAACTAATGTAAGTTACCTGCCATGGAAGAGCTTTTTGAGCCCACTGCTAGCGTAAGAGGGGCCATCTAAAGGTCGAAGCAGGACTTCTATTTAACCTACAGAAGCAACGAACTATCTAAGATTGATTCGAAAAATACTCGCAAAAGCTGTAACGCCCATAGCAGATGCAAATACCCAAGCATTTTGTGATTACATTTGCGGATATGTACACAGAGAGAGTGATAGTATATATTTACATGCCTCTATATATTTGGAGAGAGAGAGAGAAAGAGAGACTAGTATAGGAGTGCTGCAATTCAAGTTAGAGAGAGAGAGAGAGAGAGAGAGAGAGCAATTCAATTTTGAAGTTTGGTTGGAGTGGTGGGTAATTGAGGAGGAGTGTTCTTGTTTGGAACGATTACCCATATCGGGCCAATTGTTGAATACTCGGAGTATCATGGCCCATTATCAAGATGTATTCTCCACCAATAAGACATCGCCACCCTACATTACGTAGGTTAATCATGAGAGCAATTTTGTTTACCTTCACTTTGTTCATGGTTGCGGGAGTATGCTCATTCCATATTTTATTACCATAACTAGAACCATTCAAGTTGTTTAAATTCATTTGTTAAGCGTTTGATCTAAAAATTCAATAATTCAGCCAAGAATTTTGAAGAAAATAAATAAACTCCTAGGTGAACACTTCTTGATATTCGATTGACCTCAGTTTTGTCTAGATATCATACAAAAAGCATTTGAAAAAACTCAACGGTTTCAATTAAAAAAAGTGAGACATGCAAGGAGTATACCCTCGCACGAGAATGAACAAAGCGAGGTGAACAAAATTGTTCTCACTATTCATTATCTCTCAATCATCCAACAAGAATGAATGACAATAGTCATACCACAAAAGTTGACACATTGTAAATGGCTGAGAGTACCAAGCAGGCACTTAATACTTCGGGAGTGTTGAATAATTGCTCTCTGTATTAACCTAAAGGGATGGCTAAAGTGGTAGGCTGAGCTGAAATTCACACATCTTTAGCTCAAAATAGAAGGCTTGTCTTTCATCGGACCGAGATAATTGAGTTGAGCATAAACTTACGAAGGAATTCCTATAAGAAAGATTAGCCATATCTATGGTTAAAGATCGCTTTTGGTAATTAAAAAATAGGGTTAAATATAGGGTAGTTGTTGTGTCATTCTCATTATTAGGTAGAGAATAAATTCTATCTACCGTTAGTGTAAAATCCCAATTTTCTATCACCTTTTATTATGGGCTCCACCGAGTGTCTATTAATGTGATCTGAACTGTTTATATTTTAAGATCCGTAATATAGTATTGCCATGCAAAAAATCAGCTTGATCGGAAGTCGATAGATATATCAAAATTTGAATTTTAGTTTATAAAATGGACGATCTGATTTTTGGCAATAATAATAAAGGTAAACTATCCATTTTACATAGCAAAAATCAATTTTTGATACTCCTATATCGATATCCGATCAAGTTTATTTTTTGCATAATACACTACTATGTGGGGTCTACAAGATGAACGATTTAGATCAACAATAAATACATGATAAGACCGAAAAAAATGGTGGTGAAAACGTGGAGTTTTCCACCGCGAGTGGAAAGAATTTAATCTCTGTAGTTATCTTGTGTGAACGACAAACCGATGTCGAATTTCCTTTCGATTACTAGGATTGTTCAATTTAGACATTTTCAACAAAAACTGCCTTGTTTATGGACGTTTAGGCATATAAGCAAAAGCAACCTTTATAACAGTTAGATCAATTTCTGTTAAATTTTTAGCCATCAAATCATTTCTTTTTTTAAAACATACAGAGAATATTCACCACATAAATCCATCTCTCTCTATCCTTACTTTTTAGGCAATGTATATGTAAATGTGTCTTTACATTTATCGCGTATGGAAGTTAGATAAAACAAATAATTTATTTAAGTTAAGATTATGTAACATTCCGACGTGCCTTTAGGCACGGGAATCTGCTAGTCCCTCGATGAAATATCGATAAATACTTGTTCTGAGCATTTAATTATAATTATGAAAACAAGACAAGTGTTTTTGGATCAAACACTTATCAGTGTATAAGTGAATCGGTTCTTTAAGAAATTGGCTAAAAATTAATTTGTGTAAAATGAACGATGGTGATCATCAAATAATACAAGGAAAATCAGATGCCAACAAAAATTGAAAAGCGAACTCCTTCACATCAATGAACTTAATAAAACTCAAAAATCAAAATACTGGATATAAAAATGAGAAATTCTTCCGTTCCAAATTACTACTTAAACATAATCGTATTTTGTTTGGTTGGTTTGTCGTTGAATTTGGTTTATCTCGTTAACGTGGAAATTTGTGGAAGTTTACTCGAATTAAAGTTTGGGTGACTTTCAGCCTATCTCGTCCGGATGGTGATCAAGCCCGTCCGGACCCTCGGCTCAAAAACTCAATAGTCGCAACACCAATTGATGAATTTGAAAATCACTGCGAAGGTAACCATTGAAGTCAGTTGTGAATTCTAGACCAAAAGAACCAACCGCGCGGGATATATGGATTGAGAGAAGAAGTAAAAGAGGATATGATATTATTATGTCTCCACATTGGTAATAAAACTTCGAGGGAGAGAGAGGAAGGAAGAGACCTCTAGAAAAAGGCAAAAAAAAAGTTACCAATCTTCGTTTCCATTGTTTGGTTCGCGCGCCGATAAAGGTGTCGACTCAAATATGAATTTAATTCTTCATTACAGGCTGTTTCGAAAAATTAAAAGTAGGCAAACTCTGTCTTCTCTTTAATGAAGTGTACGTAGATGTTTTCGTGATCAATATCGTCATGTTGATTATGAAAATTCGACTCTTGTATTTTATATGTATTTTATGCATTATTTGGTTACTTGAAAGAGTAGTACTGTGAAATTACCCTTCTAAACTTTTCAAAAAAAAGCTTTTTTCTGAACAAAATAATTTTGCCTCAAAATTTTTACTCGTTCGTTTTTTTTCTGTCAGGTGAAGCGAAAAAAGAAATATATTAATTGAATTCTTAAACAAATAATGTCAAAAAAACTCAATCTATATAAAATTTTCTTTTTTTGGATGTAGTTTATATTTTTACTTCAATTCCTCTGGTCGAGATTTGACCACCAAAAATAAAATGTTATAACCTTTTTGTTAAACAACAAATTTTATAACCAGCTAGAAGATATAGTTAAGTTCAATACAGATGAATTAATGGAAAGGTTCTGTAAACAAAGGTTTCTTTCTACATAAGAAAGTAGAAAGTACTTCGGATACAGATGTCTAGATTATAGAACGAACACAAATGCATTTATAGTCCTTCGATGTATGTGTTTCACGTGCATCATGCAAGATTCACTTGCATGAGACTCCTCCAGACCAATAATATGCGTCCAAATCATACCTTTTTTAGATAATATTCTGAACACGAACTCACAACTTAACAGTAAAAAAACGTATTCATTTGTGTCTGTAGCATTGGTGCATAATGTGATTGTCTCTGTAGAACTGTTGTATGCATGGAAAATGCTATCCGCGCGTAATTTTGGTACAGGAACCACAACCATGGGCTAAATATGGGGCTTCTCCCACCCCCCCATTTTTCTCTTACAAAACCACCAACCTGTGATCGTCCACCATTCTCTCTCTCTCTCTCTCTCTCTCTCTCTCTCTCTAAACTCCCACAATTCCTTGAGTTTCCATTCCTCCTTCAAGGGGCCAGTGACCCCCCTACAATCCCTTTTCCCCAAAACCGCGCGCCATCACCCCATAGCCAGCACTCATTCCCAACCATCAACGATCATGGCTCGAGCCATGGTCCTCTTATGGGCCTGCTCTCTCCTCCTGGTCTCTGCTAAAGTGGCCGAGGCCATAGGCGTTAACTGGGGCAACACCCTGTCGTCCCACAACCTCCTCCCGAGTGTGGTGGTTCGATTGCTCAAGGACAACGGAATCGACAAGGTCAAGCTATTTGACTCCGATCCCTGGATCGTTAAGGCCTTCGCTGGGGCCGGCATTGAGGTCATGCTTGGTATTCCCAACAGTGATCTCAAAAGATTGAGCGACGACTATGGCCAAGCCCAAGATTGGGTTAAACACAATCTCACCAAGCATTTATACCAAGGAGGTGTTGATATCAAGTAAGAATACTTTATTTGAAAATGACATGATTCGTACGAGTGGCCATGGAATCATAAGGTTTTACATATTGGTTGTTCCAAAAAAATTTTTTAATCGGCCAAAATATTTTATTAAAGGGGAAAGGGGAAGGGGATTCCAACCAAAAGTTCGAAGATACAGCTTTGGAAGATAAAGCCTATTGGGAACAAAGTGAAAACACCCGTCAGCCTAAAAACCCAAATAATATAGATAAAACACAAATACAAAGGCCAAAAATGCCCAAATCTCAAACATTAAAGCCCAGTCTAAAGAAAAACCCAAAACCTAACCCTAGCCTTTTGAGCATCTTCAATCCTAGCCGTTGATCACCATCAACCACCAGAACATGCAGATCACAGCCAACACCACCACCACGCCACTAAGGGTCATCATTTAGCCCGAACGCTCGCCTGGCCCATCTGGCTTTTACCTAGCCCGAGCCTGTGAAACGCAGCCTGTAATTTGTAATGGGCGGGCTTGGGCCTATGAATTTTTACTTGGCTCGTCCATAGGCCTAGCCTGTGAGCCTACCTGGTAGCCCACCCGTGGTACCCGCCCAATAGCTCGAAATCCCACAAAATCCTTTCTTAATTTTTTCCCCTTGCTCGAGGAAATTTAAGCCTACCCGGTGGCCCGCCAGCTCGTCAATTGGGCTAGCCCTTGGGCTGGGTCTGGGCTTCAATTTATGGTAGGTAGCCCGGCTCGCAAAAAAGAAAATGTCCGATGGGCCCAGCCCGTGGGCGGACTTGGATAGTGACTTGGGGGCTGGGCCGGCCCAGCCCGATGATGACCCTTACACGCCCCCATTGGCCGCACCATTAGCAAAGCAACATGATAACACACACATATGTATACGTACCCAATTTTTTGCTCTAGCTCAAATAGCGCTCCATCATAATTTATGAAGGAACATGCATGACAATTACAATACATATTTTGCCCCATTTCCAATGCGTATAAATTTGTATCCCACATTTTAATGTTGGATGCTGATTTTGGCGCTCCACTTTTAACATGAAATTACTAGTAACTTCATGTACAAAGTGGAGCGTCTGCGTACAAAAGTGGAGCGTAGAAATCAATTTTCTTTAATTTTTGATGAATGCAAATGTAGCCGATATCGGAATGCAACGGCCGATTCAGATGCTCAAACGCTTTGCTTGGCCACCAATGATTTTGAATTGCCACGACGCATGATTCCTGATAGTATACCACGGCCTTCAATATTGTTATGTGTCTTCATAAAGTTTATTCGAATAACCTTCTGTTCGTTCGTTTGTTTGTTTTTTGCTCTTTGCAGGTTTGTAGCGGTTGGCAATGAGCCATTTTTGAAGTCATACAATGGCTCATACCTACACATCACTCTCCCAGCAATGAAAAACGTACAAAAAGCTATTAACGAGGCTGGCCATGGTGACAATGTGAAGGTCACCACTCCCCTAAACGCCGATGTCTACGAATCCGCTGGAAGCACAGTACCGTCGGCGGGCGATTTCCGGTCCGATATAAGAAGCCTTATGGTTGAGATGGTCCGGTGGTTGGACTCCAACAATGCCCCTTTCCTTGTCAACATCTATCCGTATCTCAGTCTCTATCAAAATCCTGATTTTCCGGTCGACTTTGCCTTTTTTGACGGTAACGCCAAGCCACTCCAAGACAAAGGTAACACTTCCAAAGCTAGCTTTTACTTTAGAAATAGAGAAAGACTTTATTCACGCGCCTCCGTGAATAAGTTTTTACAGAGTGCGATCTCGACCGTCTGTTCCCGACTTTGGACGGTCCAAATTGTGTGTTCATCACTGATTTTGCGATGAAATCCTCAACAGGTATCACATACACTAACATGTTCGACGCGAATCTCGACACCCTTGTTTGGTCCCTCAGAAAGGCCGGAGTTCCAAAGCTAGACATAATAGTGGGAGAGGCCGGGTGGCCGACGGACGGCGACAAAGACGCCAACGTCAAATACGCCAAACGGTTCTACGACGGGTTCCTCAAGAAAATCGCTAGCAACAAAGGAACTCCTCTGAGGCCAGGCCACATGGAAGTGTACCTCTTCGGCCTCCTCGACGAAGACATGAAGAGCGTCGCACCGGGAAACTTCGAGCGCCACTGGGGCATATTCAGGTTCGACGGTCAACCCAAGTTTGAGATGGACTTCACCGGGAAAGGCAACGACAAGATGCCGGTGGCGGCCAAAGACGTCCAGTACCTAGCTAAGCAGTGGTGTGTATTCAACAAGGACGTGAAGAACATGAGCCTCGTCGCACCCAATATGAACTATGCTTGTAGCGCGGCGGATTGCACTCCGTTAGGGTACGGGTCGTCGTGCAACAACTTGGACATGTACGGGAATATTTCGTACGCATTCAACATGTACTACCAAATGAACGATCAGAGTGCCGAGGCTTGCGTGTTCCAAGGGTTGGCGACGTTGGACCAAATAAACCCCTCAAATGGGACGTGCGTGTTCCCGATACAGATTCAAAGCGCAGGGACACGACTCGGGACTGTGTCCCGAGTGAGTGTTGTTGTGTCTTTGTTGGTGTTTTTGGCCTTGTTTTAGGTTGTACAACATTGGTTATGTCTTGTTGGTAATCCGAAAGAGGCTGATAATGTGTTACTATTGTTGTTAATTTAGGGATTTTTTTTTTTTTTTGACAAGGAGGGCTACCTAATACTTCAATCAAGGCAAAGCATGCATGCAGTGCACAAGCAGAATTAATACTTCGTGTTAGCCAATTAAACCCCCAACGACAAAGAAAAAGGCATCCAAAGGATCACATATTCCAATCAATGGATAATCATAATAACGCAAGGGATTCCAACCACAAGATCAAAATAAGGACTAATAATCTCATCCTCCAAACTCAGGAGAACTTATTCGCCCACCACCAACACCCATCGGATCTGGAGAAACAAGACCAATACTTCTCCAGCTAGGAGAAAGCCGAGCCAATCACCGGACTAGAGAAATCAGCTCGGAGAAAACCCAGCCAAAAAGCTGGCAGAGGAAAAAACAAACCCTAACCCAACCTCACGTCCTCACCTTTATTAGCCACACCACGACCGCCACTCACCGCCTTCCCTGCTACGATCTGAACCAAAATCGTTGAACAACTTGGACGGAAATCGTCATAGAGGCTGGACCACTATATCCATAAAATGGAAACACAAGAAATGGAAGGGGGAGAGAAAACATGGAAAGAACGACGGAGGGTAGATTTGGTGGGTGGGGGAAGGAGAAGAGGAAGGAGAGAGAGAGAGAGGGAGATGGGGCAGCTCCCACCCTCCAGTTGAAACCCTAGGCATTGGTTTTTTTTTTTTTGTTAATGTTGTGATTTTGGACTCACCAAATCTCACTAAAAACTCAAAATTTTTCTGAGAAATAAAATAAATCAACAAATTAAAATTTATTTTCTATATATTTGTCATTACTTTTCACAATCTCTCATCTTTTTGAGCCATTCAAATAAGTGAAAGATTCTCGATTTTCCACCAAGCTACCCAAACCCAAAAAAAATCGTAAGCATCTCTGGTCTTGACCAAAATTTTGGTAAATACTCATTTTGGGGCAAGCCCACTCCAATGGCAAAATAAACTTTAATTTACCCAAAGTCTGTTTTTTATGTTTCAACGGTACATCTTCTTCTTGTCCCCCCCACGCCATCTCTCTCTCTCTCTCTCTCTCTCGACCAAAAATGGAGAAGGGTTTGGGTTTGGGTTTGGAGATGGATTTTTGAGAGTTTTGCCCAAATTTTGAATTTGGGTCTTAAAATGAGTCAAGATTGGAAATGCTTTTATCCTCCTTTGGGAAAATGACGGCTTATGACGTGCTTTGATAATTAATACCCGTCAAGTATATGTTAAGAACATTTGTTAATGCTAAATTGTACTTGGGAGGTATTAATTATCAAAACTCGTCATGGATTGTAATTTTCCCTTATCCTTTTACAATTTTATCACGTACTAAAAAATATATATATTAAACTCTACCCATAATGAGAATGTATGAATTAACACCACTGCACTCGTATTATGCTAATTAAAATTTTTAAGATTCTGCTTATGCATGTGGTGGTTCACTGTTGCATTAATCTGATACCACGTGTCGTCGATACAATATGGCATCAACGATTCCTTGATTTTTTAAATTTGTAAATAACATTATATAAAAATAAAACTAGAAATTTTCTGTATCGCCTTAGGAAAAAAATTTGTTTCTAAAATTAGACCACATTGACTGTAACTCCTCATTCCACTCCTACAATCGCACGTAAATACTTCCTGCAGTGGCGAACTAGTTAGTTGTGCCCAATATAAGACGTGTTTTTTATCGGCGAGTTAATAATGTTGGAATATTAGATTAACATATTGGAGGAGGCCAAAGTTGAACTCGTGATCACCTCATATTTGCTATCACATAAATGTATCCTTGACGCCGTTAAGCTAAAGGTCTCTCAGTCAATTAATATAAGACATGTTTCGAAATGCATTTTGAACAAATTTTCAGCTTTCGGTTGTTGTTTTCAATTTTATCAAACCAAAGAAAAGAAACAAAAAACTACTAAATTGAAATGTCATTTTTGCCCTTGACAATATTTAAGGTGTGTTTGACTAATTAAAATAACCAATAAATACTCATTTTTTTGAATTAAAATTCATGTAATGTGAAGGAATGAATATGTCGTAAAATGAAAATAAGTACTTAAAAAATAAAAATAAAAACAGCAACCTTTATATACTCTCTTTCAATCAAAGAAATACTACCGAAAAAAAAATAAAGAAGAAACAAGAGGGGGAAGATGGCGGGGGATAGAGAACAAATTCCTTGCCAGTAGCCAGTGTGGCCCCTCAGTATAACCCTTGATTCCATCTCTTTCCTTTCCATCCGTAGCCTTGGGAACGGTTGAGGTAAGTGTTTCGATTTATGTAACGATCCGCTCTATCTTTGTACAATATTGTCCGTTTTGGACGTTCAAAGCCCATAGACTTTCCAGTGTGTTTCGATTTATGTAACGACCCGCTCCATCTTTGGACAATATTGTCCGCTTTGGACGTCCAAAGCCCATAGACTTCCCAGTATGTCACCTATCTCTGAACTACCCCAGGATGAACACGCTTAACTGTGAAGTTTCTATGCGCTTTGGCACCTCACGACTTTAAAATGCCTTGTACAAATAGGAGAGATATTTTCTTATAAACCATGACTTGCCCCCTACCGTCCGGACAGAGCCTGCTTCCTACAGTACTGCCAGCCACCGGAAAGGGGTGTCACAATCTACCTCCTCAGGGATGCAACGTTCTCATTGCACAGGTCCGTGGCAGCAGAGTGCATCCTACCCACCACTTTGTCTAGGGCGGGGCTCTGATACCATTTGTAACGACCCGCTTCATCTTTGTATAATATTGTCCGCTTTGGACGTCTAAAACTCATAGATTTTCTAGTAGGTCATCCATCCCTGGATTACCCCCCGGGATGAGCACGCTTAACTTTGATGTTCCTATGCGCTTTGGCCCGCACTCACTGCTTTAAAAGGCTTTGTACAAATAGGAGGGATCTTTTCTTATAAACCATGACTTGCCCCCTCCCGTCCGGATGGAGTTTGCTTCCTACAGTATCGCCGGCCACCAAAAAACGGTGTGTCACAATTTAGGTTTTCAGATGTAGTTTGGTTTTAGGGTTTCAAAGTTACTAATTTGAACCCTTTTCTTCAGAATGGTGGATTTCTCAGTACATAGCATCAATTTTCACTACATGGGTGTTTGGAAAATGATTTTATTATGATATGTATTTGGTTTGTTCAAAACCATTTAGGAGTGCATGAAAATTGACCCCATGGATCTCCATTTAATAAATCGGTTGAAGAAAGTCAATAAAAATTATACTTTTATGGACTTTATTAATGTTTTGATGGATTATTTATTTTTCTAGAGTTGTGTCTATTCATTGACACTTTTTCGGATGAACAATTGTTTTGTGCTTTTTTTTGGCCTTTCAGACATGCAAGTTCAGATATTTTTTGAGTGCATTGAGAGTTCTAGATTATTCTCTTGGCATTTGGAAAATTGTTTTTGAATGCACATGAGGGGACCCAGATGAAGGAATCCACAGTTTGGTATTTAGCGTGCACAATTTTCTGATTTTGAACTTATTTAGCATAGTTAATGAATATTCTGACGTATGCCTTAGGCCCCGTTTCAGAACACCTTTTTAAAAAATAAATACTTATTCCCATCCAAATGGTGTAATGTTTAGTTGAAGTTGCTGTTGTGCAATAATTTAAGGAAAACAGATAATTATCTGGATTTGGATGAGAACTATGTGATGTGTCTCACAGTCCTCGTTCAAACTTGGATTTTATTTGTTAAGCAAATGAGGATGGGGATAGGGATGATGATGATGATGATGATGATGAAAGCTGAAAACAAGAGAAATGATCCCAGTGAAGATGCATGTTTAGTGTATGAGTAGTTTAGGCTTTGTTCGTTTAGCACATTTGGGTATTTTAGTTTTGATAGTGGGTGGAGAGAGAAATAGAGTAATAATTGGAGAGATAGGTAATGAGTGGAAAAAGATAGAGAGAGAAATGAAATTAATAATTGAAAAAATAGGGTAATAATTGAAGAAAGATATAGAGTAAAGATTGAAAAACAAAATTAAAACAAACGAAATATTCTAAACGAACAAGGCCAATTATTTTTTATTATCAGCAAGTGTATTTGATAGTAAAATGCTACTGAGAAAAAGGGAAAATAACAAAATCCATGTAAAATTCATATTTTGAATTTTACCCAATAAAAAGCACGGACACCCCTCACGTTTCCACAGGCGCCTATCCACAGGCGCCTATAAAGGAATGGAGTTCCTAGAAGTGGCTTACACTTTTTGGCCATCTCCGGACGATTATGTCCCTCGCTTCGGAAATTAGCTGATTGAATTTACTTCTTTTGGATTTTGGGCATTTCTGTCATTTCACGCTCAAAAGTGGTGGGCCATAGACACTATTTAGGGTATTTTCAAATTACTTTAACGGATTTTCGGACTTTCGATGTTTTCCGTCAACGTCCCGAATTTTCTACACTATTTTGTCCCGTAGTGGTGTTGAGCTTGAGGGCTTTCTGGTAAAATCACCTTACCTTTGCACTGTGCATCCAGGAATCTCGCCTGTCTCCTCCTGAAATTGGGGCATCCTGTCTCCCCAACAATGGACGCTGGAATAAGAAAAAAAAAATTTGCGTTCTCTAGAATTTAACGAGAACGGAGAGAGAGACAGAGAGAGAGAGAGAGAGAGAGAGAGAGAGAGGGGTCAGTGGGAAGGCGACGAACTCACCACCACCGTCGACCAACAGCACCGACGACCACGACTACCGGAGCCGCCCCCACCTCAAACTCCTGCCACCACCGCAGGAGGCGAAACGTGCTTCAGCCAGTGTTGACGAATACAATCGACGACCACTGGAATCGACGCCATATCAAGGTATTTCTCTCTCTTTCTCTCTCTATCTCTCTGTGTGTATGAGATAGGTTTTCAGGTTCCTCACTAGAACTTGTTCAAACCAAAAAACTTAGGGTTCCGTGTTCATATGAAATTAGGGATTTGGTTTCAAATTAGTATTCCAAGAGGATTTGATCTCTATTTTCTTTTCTTTTTTGGAAATTTGGGTTCCAATAACCAATCTTGGTTTTATTTGGTGTACTGAATCATATCCTTTTTCCTCTTTATTTACGTACCCCTTTGTTCTCAAGTCCTGCGGCTGTTGTTCGGTAATTGGAGTTTGTGGGGCTGTGCATTTGTTGGTTGTTAAAATGGGTATTGATTCGGATCGGTATGTGAGGAATACACTGTTGAGGATGTACACTGGGTGCTGCATGATTGGGTTTGCGAGGCAGGTGTTTGATGAAATATGTGAGAGAGATGTAGTGTCATAGACACTGTTTTGTCACGCCGTAGGTCTTTGTAATCGTGTTGTTTGGTAAAGCATTAAGCATAATCGTATTAGGCATTGGCTTTCATCTCCACTCTCCTTTTTATTGCCTCATCCGCCACGATCCTTATTTTGCAAATCACAAGCACGACGTCTTAACAAACTAAGATGAGGAACCATTTTAGCCTATGGGTAGGAGCACATTTTGAAGTCCAAAAGGTTTAGCAAAAGAAATGATGAAGTGTGGTGCATCTAAAAGGAGAAATATACTTGTGCTCTAATTGAAGCTTCATATGCATCCGGTGAAGTCCGATATTTAGCCTCCTCTAGAAGTTCAATTGTTTACCAAAATGGATTATCTTTGAGAGAGGCTGGAAAAAATCATAGGCCATTGATATAAGGGGAAGTGGAAAGTCAGATCTTTTCTAAAACTGTTTACGCTTTCGTTGCAGTTGTTTCATTAGGACAGACCATGGAAATTGCGCTATTGAATCACTATATTGGCAGAAAATTCTACTCAAAGGAAGCATGGCCAATTATAGTCCATAACAGAAAATTCATACAGAATGATGAGAATTTTCAATATATTTTTCTGAAACTATGAACCGCGGTAACAAACGTTTCAGTTTACAACTGATCGTAATAGGCCCCATCATTGGGCATTAAATATCTGTATCATTATATATGAATCCTTTTCTATAGAATTATCAATTTTGTTTTCTTATGTATCCTTTGCATTTGAGCGGTAAGGGCAGTATGACCTTGTATGGTAAACAAAGCCCTTCAAGTAACCATCAATGGTAAAACTTAATCTTCTTCTTACTATCCTTGGAATACTATCCTTGCATTTGAGCGGTAAGAGCAGTATTCCCCATATGTTTCTTACCATTTTGTTAAAATGGTGAGCATAAGTGCCTAGCCACAATGAGTGGCCGTGTGGCTGACAAGGTAGGAATTGATGTTACAAGATCGCCCTCATCTCATCACCATTTGGAGAATTTGTCGTATGTTCGCAAGGTGAGATTGCCTCCAAAGCAAAAACTTTTGAAAGAATTGACAGCTATTTTGGACTCCCTCGACATGAGTGCCCAACTCCGAACGAGTCATCGATACCAATTTTGCGCCTCCGTAGGTATTTTTTTCCTCAGTCTCGTTTTTTTCGTGTTAGTGTTAGTGTCAATGTTGAAGTTAGAGCTAATATAGCTTCTTGACATAAGACTGTTGACAATCACTCCGAAATTCAAATATTTCGGTTTTGTTGGTCAAAATGTCACAAGATTTTTGAAATGAAGAGAAATCCGCATATGGTTAAATGGACCAAGGCTAAACGATAACCCTTCCAACGAGATGGAAGCTAAGGTTATCGTTTCTCTTTTAAACTTATTACAGGTTCAAATGTTGGTGGGGTAGTTCAGTTGCTATTGTCAACTTGGTTTCTATTTCTGATTTCATTATGGCTCTTTTCGTTTGTGAATTGATTTGGTCCATTGTTGATTGTATTTGGGTTCTATGCAGATTGCAAAGTTCAGATTCTATGAAACTAGGATGGGTTGTGCACGCTTTTCATGTGACCTTTACATTTTGACATTCAGGATGTTTGATTGAAAAAGTGTTGGGTTTGGGTGTTATTCTAAGAAGCACAGACATGTCTACCGGGCTCACGTATCGGTGTTTGTCACGGACACAACACGACACTCTTCGAACACGTGTCAAATATGCCTAAATACATTTTGGTTTTCATTATATTTCTTTTACTATGAACATTGTGTTAATACTCTCGGAAAAGTTGGGGACAATCTTGGGACATGCTAAGGATAGATTAGGAGGTTAAAAAGCATTTCTAAGACTTGACCCAAAATGAAAATTTTCATATATGTATGCGGCTTCAAGGGTACTTATATAGGGACAGTGATTTATTTCTTCATGATGTTAGTCTTAATTTGATAGAGACAATGTTTTTTTTACTTCGATATGAATTCATACAGATGCACCAACAATGAAAAGATATTCTATGTTCGACGTGTCCCCAACGTGTCTGTGTCCTAATTTTTAAAGGAATAACGTGTCCGCTTTTAATTGCTTGTGTATTTCTTTTGCAGGTTAGTCCCTTTTGGAGAGTCTCTGTTTGCCCGCGATGTAGTCATTCCAAAGGTGGTGTGCCAGAGTGTAATTATTTTTCCCCTATCAAAATAGAGAAACCATTTCCATGCCTCGTATACTTCTCTAATTTTCTTAGTTATAGAAATTATACCTTTTACTTTTGAGATTGGTAGTCATAGAATTTAAATTTTCTGAGAAATTAGAGCTGGATGTTTTTTTTCTGCCACGTTTTAATTTATTTTGCTTTGGTCAATTAGTGAAACATTCAAGCCTTACTAGCTATTGGCGTTTTCCCATTACTTCACTTAGTAATGTGGATTGGCCTAGGTGCATTGTTGGTAAACAAGGAGGATATGAATGACAAATGGAGCTGCAACATGGCTGCAAACTGAAAGCAAGCCAATTGAAAAACTATGCTTCAATTTTTAGGCATCCAATCTTTGGGAGTGCAATGATGCATATATCATCAATTATTTGTTTTCTATTTTTCCAAAAAAAAATGGTATATGAGATCTTCTCTAACTATTGATGTAGTATGTGATATGTTAGTCTAATCATTTTTTCCTGTCAGTGTATATTGTATAAGACTTTGAATATAGACAAATACCTTGTGTTTGTCATAGTTGCTCTCTCGAATACCCAACTTAGAAACCTAATCCTGACGTTGATTGCGTAGTTACTTATACCCAAATCCATTTGTAAGAATCCTATGGAGAGATGCATTCCCATAATTAGGGTTGGAATTGTGTCATTGTCTTCATGGATTGATCTAATACGTATAAAGTTTGGCATGAGAAATTGATGGTTAGTTCTTAGCAACTCGTGAAATGACTTCAAACTAATGCAGATTGACAAAGTCAGAATTGAAGGCCATCAAGAACACTCTGAAGGCCATCAAGAAGATTGACGAAGTCAGAATTGAAAGGGAGGCCAGACACCATACAAGAAGGTTTCCTTCCTTTTCTCTTGCCATTTGCCCTTGAAAGGACATCATAAATTGGTTTCATTCTTTCATGTTAATTTTTTCTGGAACATCTCTGTTTAAACTATCTAATTGAAAATATGGACTGGATGTTTTTCATTTTTTCTTTAAAATACTGGTCTTGAATATCTGTTTTCAGTTGTAATACTAATTTTTATGATCAGTCAGTAGAGTTTTTGTTTGAGGGATGTTCTTTGGGCGATTATTGGCAAGTAGTGACTGCAATGTTCTACTTTAGTTTTCCTTTTTAATTGTAGTTATTTGAGCTTCATTAGTTGGGTTAGTTCTCTCTCCTTTCCATCCCTTTTAGAAAACACCCATTTGCCAAATCGTTATTGAGTGTTATTGAATCCCAACAATTAAGGCATTGGGCAATTATGGGCAGTGGCTTAACTTGAACCAGCACGGGCACATGACTTGACACCGATACTCCAACTCGCAGATTTGGCATGTTCACATGTTCAAAATTGTCAATTACAACTCGAGCTCCTACATCTCCTCTATCCACAACAACGTAACTTTCCTATACCATTTACAAGTCTTTAACGACTATGCCATCCAAATTAGACCACATAGTAAAAATTCTAATTCAAAGCATTATACTGAGCACGCGATTCGTGCAAAGCACGTCGCCTGACACTAGTAAAATAAAGTCGCGGACACCCCCTCGGGGCGATTTAGAAATTTCGCAAAAAAAAAAAAAAAAAAAAAATTGCAAGAAATGTTACCGTTTGGTGATCTGTTAGATATATGGGGTTTGAGTGGTACACGTTACTAATGTCAAGGGGTGTCTGCGACTTTACTTGAATGTCATGGGGTATGCGTGCCTTTTATTCAAGTATCAGGGGGTATCCGTGATTTTTACCCCTAGTATATCTTTAACTCCCAAATTCGGATGAACCCGCTTCTCAGTACGAAGACAAAACGCAAAAACAAGAAGACGACGACCCAGACGAACTCGACGACGATGATGAGAACAAATTCGATTAATCAATTCCGACAAAGACATGGTCCCGATTGCGCCGCGCTATGAAGAAGTTGTCTAATTCCGACAATTCAAACACTGTCCCAGCCACGATTCCAACTTCGGTTTTCAATTTTTTTGTTCTACTCGATGAGGTATTAAATCACCTAGTCTCTGACGACAACGACGCGGGATTTCTCAGGTAACTCCGACGTCGATGTGGTATTTTGATTTATGAATCGGGGAACTCCCAATCTGACAACGTGTGATTAATCAAACCATCACATCAGCCCTGGATATCCCAATTTGATTTTGATTAATTGGGAAGAGAGATTGAGTGATGTAAGGGAAGGGATTTGGTAGATTTCCGGCGAGATTTACAAAAAAAGTTTTCTACTTACAGATATCGACAATTCTTATGGGTTCGGTGGGTGTGTGGGTGAGAGAGAGAGAGAGGAGGGCTGGAATTGGGTTTGTTTTGTAGCGTAATGGGTTTGGAATTGGTTCCCTATGGCTTTGTGGGTGTGTGAAGAAGAGGAGAAATTTGGTTTGTCTCACAGAGAGAGAGAGAGAGAGAGAGAGAGAGAGAGAGAGAGAGAGAGAGAGAGAGAGAGAGAGAGAGAGAAGATGTTCATCCGAATTTGGGAGTTATGGAGATGAAATTTCATTTTTGCCCCTTAAAAACTCACATGCTTGGCTTATGGTAAGTTTTCCATCCAAATTCATGGATGGAGTTAGGATTTGGACTTAATAGGTGGGAGTTGAATAGTTCGAGGACGAAATAGGTGATTTTAATAGTTTGAGTACGAAGTAGGAAAAAAGGTGGTAGTTTGAGGGATGTTTTCATTAAAAAAAAACTCAACTATTTTGGATCAAAAGGTGTGCATCCATACATCCATACATACATACATACATACATACGTATACGAGTATATATTGAACGAATTTATTTCTACCAAGTGTGTGTTTGTTGTTCTGGTAGAAAGCAAGAAGCTAGACGGAGAGAGTAGCTTCTGTACGCTGTTGAGTCTTATGGCAAATAGCAAATACGAATACGTGAAATCATTTGAAGAAGAAGATGAAGTTATGCTGCCTAATTTGATTGTTGTTCGGATCGAGGGCCTCAATTTTTGCAGGTATCGAATACAATCAATTATTAGTTTGACTGACATTGAGTTAAATAAAGCTGTATATATTTCTTTTAAGGACCAAGATTTACATATGTATACAAAATATGAGATTGAAACATTATATGTGCTAATGATCATCTTTTCCATCATTCATTGGTGTTCTGGTCTCTAGTTCCTGCATTTTATTGTTGAGATTTAGGAAACAAATAAATGGGTCCTTCATTCTGTAAATCAGTAACATTTTCGTTGTTGAGTTCTAGAATCACAAATCCTGGATTCTTTTGTTTGGGGTGCCGTGACAATACATCTAAAGGCGATACCCAAAACGAATTTTTGAGCAATAGACAGAGGTTGACCGGCATGGACACTGGAGTCACTGGACAGTGATAGATGACCTGACTGATAGGCTTGATGATGAACGGCGATGACACTGAGGTAGGGTAAAGAGATGTGAGAGCCGGCAACAGGCACAGTAGCCGCTCTAGACAGTTTGTGTGGGTTGTCATCCAGAACTCTAGGTTTCAAGATTGTGAAAATAAACAACACATTAGTACTTGTCGTTTATTGTTAACTGATAAGTTTATTTAAAATTCTTCAATCACAAAAAGAGAGCATTCTACCATATAGTTTCTGCTAAAACTTTAAAGATATAGAAAAACAAATTTTTTTTTTGAGGCCTAACAATTAACGTTGTCGAACCAACATTCTATACTTGTTTAAACAATAATACAACAATTGCCACGTTTGGTTATTATGTAATGTGACTCCTTTGCACCAGTCACGAATGGGTTGGGATTTGGGGGCTAAAGATAAAAGAGGACGTGGTTAATATGATCTGGCCTCATACGGTCGCCTTAGGAATATTCATGTTTATGTCAAACTAATTAATCATACGTAAATGAACTTGGGATGGATGTTCAAATTTTAGATTAGGGTGGATTGAGTTTCCAATTTTATCGTGCAATGAGCTGAGAATAACCTAATTGTTTGTATGAAAATCGAGGGTATTCAAGTGAATACACTTGGCATGCTGTGGGCCTGTGGAATCTTTTTTTATGGCTGGGAGGTCCCTTTTGTGCAAGGGATTGAGGTAGGGGAGCCAACTCAGCCATGGAGAGGTGACGTGGCTTCCCTAGTTTCACTACTATCACCTGTTGTGCTTGGGCACACTCGTGTCTGACCCACTAGGACCATTTTACATTTATCTAGAATGTGAGATGTAGGTAAGAATCGTAAGATAGAGTGTACTAGGAGTCAGCTCTGGTCAACAACGGTCTCTCTCTCTCTCTCTCTCTCTCTCTCTCTCTCTCTCTCTCATGTTAATCAGTGAGCAAGCCTCACTGCCCATTGGTAGGGCGAGGCTATATTGTGTGCTGAGAATTCTAACTCCATCCTCGAATCCACAAGTTCTATGATAGTTCAGGTGGACTCACTTAGCTCCTTTTTCAGCCTAGTTTCGCTTGAGGTAGATTTGAGTCTTTGCCTGCTGCCTGGTAAGGGTAAGTGTCAGCTTATGGCCAGTATAACATTAACTGAAGGAATTTGTTGTCATGCTGCACGAGTGCACGTGAGGAGTGTCCGTGTGAGTTGGCCATGTATTGCCTGCAAGGTTGTACCCACTGTCCACAACTATGTGTTTGTGCTCTACTGAACTTGCATTTACACATACATGTGCAGGACCAAGGGTGAGAGTGGGAGGAGGAACAAAATTCCCAATCTTATATTAGTTATTATTTGAAGATTTTGACGTTAAAAAGGCAGAAAGGAGTATGCTGGATAAATTACAAGTTGGCTATTTAACATTGTTTAAACTTGAAATGGCTTGCACATTTGCTCAACGTAGTCATGGTGCATGTTGTGGTTGTCGTCGTATTGAGATTGCTGAATTGACTCTATCTTACAAATTGTGTCACTTCTGGACCTTGCTGTCATTGTTTATACTAAAGCTTCACTGGGTAGTTGGTAGGCCATATTTGATGGTTATATTGGAAACTTTACTATATTGTTCAATCTCTCTCTCATAGGTTTTCTGATGTTCACAAGTTTGAGAAACCAAACGATGAGAAAGCTTTGAATTTGATGAACACGTGTGCCGCTTGCATTTTGGAAGAGTATCCAGACATTGTCTTCTCTTACGGATTCAGGGATGAGTACAGGTATCTCCTTGGATATTCATTATCTTGCCAAATTTCATGATGGTCATTATCATTTCACTATCACTAGCTTGGTGGATTTTATTCACTTTTGGGGATGTGACTTGCAGCTTTGTTTTCAAAAAGAAGTCCGCGTTCTACAAGAGGCGTGCAAGGTACTTTCATATCTTAGCCTCTGTGTGATTGACCTAATGGTGTTGTCAGATTTTGGTGATTGTGACAAATACTTCTGAGTCAATGTCAATGTGGGTTGGTTGTGCAACTTTACTAGAAGTTACTATTCGGGATTGCATTTTTGGAAAATATTTAATCCCTCCGTCCCATATTGCTTGTCATAAATGGGGAATCCAACTTTTTAAGGGGACATGCAATTAATGCACGTCTCCATAGAAAGTTTGATTATATTTTTTTTAGGAGTTTTAATCATTAATGAGGGGTAGTTTTTGTAAAATTTACACACTTTTTAGTTTTGACTTTTTAAAGACTACAAACATTTTGGGACATCCCATAAATCGAAAACTCAGTCAGGTACTAGATGTATCAAGTTTAACTTCCTCCTGTTGTTGAGTTTTGATTACTATTGCTCATAAGGATTATTTTGAACTAAACTGGTCAGTAATGCAGAGAAAGAAAAATAATAGTAGTGCCTTTATACGAGATATGAGCTAGGTCATAACCACAATGGATATCCCCTTTATTCGGTGTCTGCAGTAGTAGTAGTTGTGAATGGATTAGGTGAATGACATTGATTGCCATGGAGACCAAGCGCCCAGCTTCTTTTTGATAGTCACGTATACTGTTGATTTGATGATCTTCTCCTTGTCCATAAGCACTTTCTCGGTACTATACCTTCCGGTATGAATCTAGGGCATGTAGGAAGGTCGCCACAAGAGAACTTTTTCTGGTTTTCATTGTTGGAGTTTGGTGGGATTGTCACAGCATTAGTGCTAATAGAATTTTAAGCATAGCTAGCTCCATAACCATATGTATCATAATCACATCTGGTTTGTATATCGTACCTGGTATCGCATTTCTAGAACACTTTAGAGGCAGATATGAACTTTGTGAATCTAGCTCTAGCTTTATACAGTTACTATCTAGAATATCCCTTACTTTGATAGAAATTTAGTGCAGGACAATGGAAACCTTTTCTTTTGATCATTTAGATTTGCCATATACGTGTTTTTGCTTCTAGCCATTTTAAATTGAAGTCCATATACCATCCTAATGTCTCCAAGGAAAAAAATTAGGGAAGTTATAAACGGAAAGCCATCTCGAACATTAACAATATGGGGTCCCTTGGGATTTTGTATCGAAAAGGAAAATGTCCAGCTTGGGAATAACCTAGGTAATGATGAAGTTTAGGAGTTCTGCCTTTAAAACCAAGGGATATGTACATCTACATGTATAGGCAGGTTTTCTCCTCAAATCCTCCTCCCACTGTCCATCTTCCACATGAAAAAGCTTTCCACCAAATGAAATTCTTTAATCATTTTCCTGATCAGGGTCATAGACTTATTAAGCTCACTACTAAAATATTCTCAATAAAAGAAAGCTCACTACTAAAATTTTCTTTGCAGCAAAATACTCTCCGTCGTCGTATCCCTCTTCTCATCTGTATATGTGACAAAGTGGAAGGATTATTTTCCTCAGATGGAGTTGAGGTTCCCTCCTTCATTTCAATCTCGTATCATAACCTGTGCATCAATGGTGGTTCTTCAAGCATACCTTACATGGAGACAAAACGATTGTAAGTGTCTGCTACTGAGACTGAGCCTCCAGAAAAACGCTCCCGAGTAATCTTATTTCACAATTGTTTCATGAATATGGATTATTGGGTTCATATATGATAGGTATACAGAGGTTCTGAACTTACGGGATAAAATCCCAACATTTTTATTCTTTTGCAGGTCATGTCCAAAACCAGTGTAATACTTGTCTTTGGATGCTGATCAAATGTGGGAAGAGTGAAAGGGAAGCACAAGAAGTTCTGAAGGTGCTCACATTTGCATTATTTAGCCAATATAGGAATTTTTCTGATGTAGTGCCCCCAGATGTGAGGTCTTATTTTTCATGTTGGTAGCATCCATTTGTTTACTGCTCTTGCTGGGTTCTAGTTGATAGCAATTGTATGGATTTTTTTTTGTTCAAGCTGAGCACGTAAATGCTGTTTTCTAAAATTCAGCCTAGTTGGCTAGGCGGTCTCGCATTGCCTAGATTTTAGATAACCTAGAAACCAAAGCTTAATTCTAAATGCATGCTATTTGTTAATTTCATCTAGTTATAGAAGGAAGTGCTATTACGATACCCGTATAGTTCAGAACCCGATTGCAGCTTGGTTCTGTGTTTTGCAAATCTGATATGCATGCAGATGTGACGCACAAAGTATTAGTGCTCTTAGTAATAGTGCTGAATATGTTTGACCTTTTTTTAAAGTACCCATGCTTCAAAGTCAGCTGATATTCTGGTGATGTGACAATAGGCTAGACATAGAACTTGCTTCTGTCTAGCATTTGGAAGGAAGAAGTAGAACAGGGTTTCTGGTGATATCAATCTTCTGCTATCTAGTGTAAATGATATTCGGTCAAATTCCTTGACTTTTTGTGCCACAAGCTCTGCAAGGATTGAGGAATGCTGCATAATTCACTTTTATGTGTTTGACATTTGAGGTCTGTTTGCTTGGCCTTCTAGTTTCCCATTGTGTTCCCACCCTACTTCAAGATAAGATTTGCTAGACTTCGATTTTCTCCTAAATAGTTAATTGCTTACACGCACATCGATGCTAGGGAGTTCTTAAATGTTCGTTAGAATTGATTAAAGTAAGGAAGGGGGCATCTCTAGCCCTAGTACATATTTACATAATACAACAGCACCCAGCTGCTACAGATGAATACAATATCCATGGTATTTTACAAGAACTTATAGTAGCCTATGGGATAAGCTTTACATATGACCCTCACATCTGTGTAAATTACCCTTTTTAACAGACAATTCACCATCTTAGCTCGGCAAATTGGGTAAATAACCTGATAGATTCGATGTTTATTTTCAGGGAACTGGGAAACAAGAGAAAAATGAGCTGCTTTTCCAACAGTTTGGTATCAACTACAAAAAACTTCCTCCAATGTTCCGCCAAGGGTCATGCGTTCTCAGGAGGGCAAAGAGATTCAAGTCAGAGGTTACGCCATTTTCTTGACCTTCTTCTTCTCCTTTTATTTTGTTTGATTTATTTATTTTTAATGAATTGGCTTCTACTAATGTAACTAATCTAAGTCTCCCTGTGGTTTTAATTTTAATGTGTATTATATTTCGCACTCTTTTAACTGTGATTTTATGGTTGACTAATTTACATTGCCTTAGGGGTATTTTGATAAAAATGAAAAATCAAGGTATTGGAAAGTGTGGAAACATTTTTGTGCTGAAACTTTATGATTGAATGTCACAGAAAATAGTAGTTGAGTCGAATTCTCTCCTTGCTACACTGACTCGTGTGACTTTCCTTGCCTGGAAGAATCAGATAGGAAGAAGATCTAGGTGAATCACTTTCCTTGCCTGTCAGTTCTATAGGGTATCTATCTTGCTTTAATGGATGGTTGTAAGGGTTATGGGCGGCTAGGCTCTATAACAGCCATTGGTCATAGGGTTATGGGCAGCTAGACTCTATAACAGGCGTTGGTCATAGGGTTATGGGCAGCTAGACTCTATAACAGGCATTGGTCGTGGGGTTATGGGCGGCTAGGCTAAAAATCGACATACAAATATGCCTGTAAGCCGGCTTTTGTAGCAAGACCCACTACAGGTGAAAATTAGTACTATCCTGCTACCAGCTATGCCACCCTTGGCTGGTACAGTTGCATGTACAGACGTGCGCTATCTCATTGGACAAGGTGCCACCTGTTGAGGCCGATACGAAGGTCCAAAGCCTTTAGAGACACCACGAGGAAAAATGGAATATGGTGTACTGACTGCTTTTGGGAGTTTGTGTTAACGTAAAATTTAGTTCCTTCAAACTGTTCTCCTCTACATTCAAGGATTCACCAGGATTTATCCAAGGATCCGGATACCGGAAGTAAATACTTCATGATTACTGATCCAAGTGATCCTACAAAGGCTACAATTGTCCTTTTGGTAGCCGAAATCTGCATGAGTATCTTGTAGTAGTCAATGTTGGTTGGGATAAATTGGTACAAGACCATGATAGCGAGGCTTGGGATTTTCTGCTTGGCCTGAACGCCACTTAACTGTGCCTACTTGAGAAAAAAGGAAAACATAATACCTCATAATACCTTGTCTTTCCTGCAGATACACATGATGGGAAAATAGACTTCAGTCTTTCAAATCTTTGTTGCTCTCTTTTGTCTTCACTTGCATACTCCGTCTAACCTTTCAAGCTAACCCTTTATCATCTTTATTTCAGGTGGAAGATATTGATATATATAAAGACGGTGAAACTCTTGCTAAAAGTCCTGGGAGGAACGTAATTTTGGTCCATTCAGGAAATATAGCATCAAGAAGCTTCTGGAGTGAGCACTCGTGTCTCCTGAAGGAGCTAGGTAGTTTTGAAGAGGACATCAACAAAGTTAAACCTGAATATGTCAAGTCCTTCGAATTTGAGCGCAAGTTGTTGCCTTCTACTTGGATCGTGGTCAGAATTGATGGCCGTCACTTTCACGGGTAAATAAATAAACGTTTAGTGATATGGTCCTCTGTTGCTTTGACTGACTCGCAGAAACTCCATTGTTGAAGAAGTCTGACAGAGAGTTCCATCAGTTCCACTAAGAAGTACCAAATGAACCTGGGTGCTGCTGTGTAGGATGTTCTTGGTTTCAGGAATTTTTTTGATTACTGGGTGTTAGGAAAAATCGTGATGCATGGAATTTTGTGGCTTGTTTGATCCACTAGATGTTGCTAGTGGAACTCAACCATTCAGTTTTATGCCTCTTGGTAGATTTTCTGAAGAGCATGAATTTGAGAAGCCAAACGATGAGCAGGCTTTGAACCTTATGAATTCATGTGCAGTGGCTGTGATGGAAGAGTTCAAGGATGTAGTCTTCTCATATGGTGTCAGTGACGAGTTCAGGTTATAAATTTGTTTTAGCATACTTTTTCAGTCCTACCTTTTGATTCAGCACATAATTAAATTTTTTTTTATCAGCTTTGTTTTGAAGAGGGATTCCCAGTTCCATGACCGGCACGCCAGGTTTCTTTTCCATCGTTCTCTTTTCCTCCTATGCTATTGTGCTAATTTTTTCCAGTAGGTATGACATATTGGAAATCATTCTGGAAATGCACTTGGAGGGAAGTTTTGGGTGCACTGCATGATGGGTGGGATCTTCTTAGATAACATGATTGGCATATTTTGGCTTACCAATCATTCCTGTGAAATGAGAACACCTTTTATATGTCTAAATAATAGTCTTGAATCTTGCTATTATGAGTTATGCTGATTTGGCAGAATTAACCGTTGGCATGAGATCTACTTCTCGGATATTTACGTAGGTTGAATCCAAAATTCTACCAGTGCTTTTCGTGAGTGAAGATAGTGACTGTGATTTCTATTATTTACTAGATTTTCTAGCTGAAGTATAGAGATTAGAGATCAACGTCTTTGTTTTCTGTTGGATTGTAAGCTTTACTTCAAGAGGCTGAAATTTTTAGCGACTGATGATCATGATAGAAGCCCCTTATCCTTGAAACAAACTCAGCTCTGGGATGTAGGGGTAAGGCCTTTCTAGGCTCTATAGAGCCCTTGCAGTCTGAGTAGAAGCATATTGATTTGGCCATTACATGAAAACTATTACCGTTTGGAAGTATGTTAAGACACAATCCTCCAGTCTTCCTGTGAAGTTTAGTTGCAATTGATTGATGACGACAACTCTATTTAATGCGGACTTACAGCCTTAAATCACCTTTGCAGTGGCATTGTGTCTGTCATTGTATCATTTTTCTCTTCCATGTATGTAATGAAGTGGAAAGGTTTCTTCCCACAGAAAGAGTTGAAGAACCCTCCTCCAAGTTTTGATGGACGGGCTGTATGTTATCCATCAAAGGAGATTCTTCAAGATTACCTAGCATGGAGACAAGTTGATTGTGAGTACTTGTTTCCTGAGTTGACTCTTATTTTGGTATGAGATTTCTTAATATTCATGGTATAAACCAAAACAAAGAAGGTGCACTGCAATCCCTTGATAAAAAAAAATGTTTTCCGTGAGAACTTCCTTCTAAACGCACCGCTTCTGTTATGTTTATGAATTATAGGTCACATTAACAATCAGTACAATACTTGTTTCTGGATGCTCGTCAAGTCTGGCAAGAGTAAAAGTGAAGCTCAGGACTACCTAAAGGTGCTAAACTTTGTTGGAATTCATTTATTTTCATTTGAGAAGTGTTCCTGTATTTTTCTTTGGCAGAGCATTATTCTTTCAGTCAATGCTATTATATTTTGCTCATTACTTTTCTGTCTTCCTAAATTGCATTACTATCTTTTCTTTGTTTCTCCTCAATGTTTGTTGTTTTTACAATAATCTCCTTGATTCCGTGGCTACTAGCATATGAGGCTTCTTGACTTAAAAGCATGAAGGGATGAGAAAACTCGTCAAGCCTTGCTATGCCCATTGACATTCTGTTAGTCCTATAAGCCCTTTCGCCGTGGTGTGGACAGTAAATGCATTCGGTGAAGGCTAATGGAAGTAGCCTATTTGCTGATGTCATACATCCCAGGTTGGCTCATTGCTTATGCATCCAGACCAAAGAGTGTTTTCTGATGACACCAGTCATCATTGGCTGCGACCAGATAAAATTTTTTTTTTTCCCGGAACTCATCCTCATTTGTGTCCATGTGCTACTATAAGTGAGGCATGTCTATGACATAGAAATGATAGATTCTAATTTAGCATGAATCAACTCAAAACAAATGGTTTTGTAAATAGAAGAATGCACATAACCATGGATTTTTGTGTATTCTACAGGGTACTCGAGCACAAGAGAAAAGTGAATTGCTTGTCCAGCAATTTGGTATTGACTACCAGACATTACCAGCCATGTTCCGTCAGGGATCCTCTGTTTTCTGGGATAAGGTTGGTCGGTCTCTCAATCTCTTTCCACCCATGATTATGTTACTTTTACCATTTCCACTCTGAAAAAGTGTGAGACTTGCATGTTGTACTTGTACATTTTATCAATCCATTGCCAAAAGTTAATGCTGCCGCCCGCTGAATGGGCAAGGCTATTCATGACAAAACGGTTGAAAAGTGCAAGGAGCAAAACCTTGAAGGGCTCCTGACTAAATTCTCAGGAAGTGCAAGATGAAAATTTGCAGGGCGTTGAAGTTAAACATAATTTTGTGCAGCGTGAGCTGCATTTTCCAAAAACAAAATTCTTGTGCGGACTAAAGTTTAAACATTAGCAAAGATTTCAGTCCTGAAACGGGACTAATTCCATTAGTTTTGAGAGGAGAACCACCACCACCTAACTTTGAGCGTGGCTGACTCCGTCTACAACATTTGTAGAGTTTACCCTTTCATTTTGTGTGCAGGAGGATCCAACTGAGAGGTACAGCGATGGACCTGATGGAAAATCTCGGAAGAAAGTTGTGGTGGAACACTGTAACATAATTGAGCAGAGCTTTTGGGAAGCTCACCCAAATATACTTGATGAAGAGCGTTAGATGATTCATCTATTTTTTCCCATCCAACATTAACCGTGTATGGTAATTTAGTGATGCATTATAACAGAATTAGTGCGTACGTTTTCACAGTTACATTGTTCTGAGATGATAATTCCACAGTTTGATGTGCATAATGCAACTCTCATGATCTCATCCCCTTTTTTTGATGATTCCACTTCCTTTTTTATCAAATGGAATTGTCTGTATGTACAAATCATTTGTTCGCCAATGCACGGAAATGAGATGGGGTGGACCCATTATCTGCACCAGGAGTAAATTGTGTAATGAAGTGAAGTGTTTTTATGACTAAAATTCTACTTCCTGAAGAATCCAGGACATAGTAAACTCTTGCAGGGGCCATTTGCCCCAACTTATTTTGTGATTTTTTAGCACGGCCTTCTTGTTATTCTCTCTTAATTTTTACTAGAGAAAGTTAAAGCAATAAACCAAAAACCTTGATTTCCGCACCATATTGAAGCAGAGATTTTTTAAGTTCTACCATATCCGCTTCCATAGGGTAAAAATCAGGTAATACCCTCCTCCTAATAAGCAGAGCGGGGTGGGTTGCGGGTACCCATCGGATTTGGAGAAATTGCCATCCCTGAGTCAATACCCAATGCGAAAACATTGCAATCTCCAGGGGCGAGGCAAGAAAAAAAAAATATTCTAAAAACGTTCAAGAAGTTAAATAGAAAAAAAAAATCCAAAAAGGTGAAAGTGGTGGACCCCATTCTTCTTATGGAAACAACAAATTTTTAACCCACAAGGCCTCATTTGGGAGTTCACCCCTTGGCAGTCGTCAAGCTGGCAATGTAGTATCCATTTCCTTGTGCACAGCTCTAACGACAGCAGTAACTTGTTCAATCTGGTCTTCACTAGAACAAGCGTTGAGAAGTACTTTACAAGTCCCTCCGTCCGGGTAACAACCATCGTCGATCATTTCTTCAAATATTTCCAAACATCTATTGTACTGTTTCTTCCTTGAATAAGCTCCAAGCCTAGAAGTCCAAGTCACCACATTTGGTTTCAACTTCTTCACAGGGAGCAGCTGAAACAACTCTTCCATTTTTTCGAAAAAACCTGCCCTTCCATATGCATTGATCAATATGTTGTATGTGGTGATGTCAGCAGTCAAAGGTTCATTTTCCATGGCTTTTAACACTTCTTCCATTTTTTCTAGTTGTCCTATTCGGCCATAGAGGTTCAACATGCTGTTGAAAACAAAAGTATCTGGTTGGAGACCGGATTTCTGCATCTGGTTCACGATTTCTTCGCATTTTGCTACATTGCCAACTTTTGAGTAGGCAGAGAGCAGCAGCATGTGGGATGTCATGGTTGGGGTTATTCCTAGCCGCTTCATCTCTTCAAACACAGCTTGTGCATCTAACCACAAACAATAGAGAGGTGAAGCCACAAGAGGCGGATTGATGTAAAAGAAGCAAATTTCGTAATCATATATGAGCTAGATGAAACATTCTCCCATTAGTCAGTCAAGTATTGTGAAAAAGATTTGAATGCAGTTATCGCTTGTTCTAGATCCATCTCAATTGTGAGATACATATTAAATAGAAATACCATTGATTTCGATTCCAAGTTTTTTGATGAGTTGACAAGTCATATCCTGTTACAGACACTAAGTGGGTACAAACACAAAGTAGGTGAGGATCACAAAGTAGCTTAAACATTCATATCCCCCAAATCTATTCAGTTTGTTAATTTTTGGATAGGGAAAATGCTATAACATTTCTCCCAGAAAACTAAAAATTTGATAAGTCAGGGACTAGTGAATCCTGTAACCTCATCATTTTATTCTATGTACTGTAGTATTCCATAACCTACTAGCCAACAGTTGAACTCTTCATAGCCATCAGTTGGACTCTTTACTATGCTTTTTGCATGTTGGCTTGCTTTCACATATTCGTGATAGCTACCAAAAGGAAAATTCAGCTTTAAGGGGTTTCCGTTAGATGATTCCTAAGAGCAGACTCAGCCTCTTAACTACTTGTATTTGGTCATTTGTTGGAATCGGTGATGGTAATAACAAAAATACCAAATCAAAAGAAGGGTGAAACGAGACCTCATCTTTTGTTTTCCCAAGCGGGATTAAAATTTTCAGCAAAATAAATAACTACAAAATCAGGCAACAAATCCTCAGACTCAATATTTGACAGACAGGATTAGTGCAATCTTTTACCTTCATGAAGACCAGCTCTCCCATATGCATCTACCATAATATTGTATGAAGCTCTATCTGGTTCACAACGCATATGCTGCATGAGTGAAAATATTTCTGCAGCCGCATAAGGAGAACCTGCACGACTGTCATGAGCCGAAAGTCAAAGAAAGAAAAAAGAAGTAAAGACTAGTTTACAAGGAACTTTTATGTTCATGGATGGCAGAACTGTGTAACAATAGCAACCATTAACTTATTATCACTTAGCAAAACGGACTTCACTTCTGCCCAGTCCCTACACAGTACACAATCCAGAAACACGCCATAGAATGGCAGAACTGTGTAACAATAGCAACCATTAACTTATTATCATTAGCAAACAGACTTCACTTCTGCCCAGTCCCTACACAGTACACAATCCAGAACATGCCATAGAATACTTTCAACTTAAAGTTTGTTCTATGATACTATTCCATTAATGTAAATTACTCGGATCAATGGGATCTGATAGTCGATGTAAACTCATATACTTGGTTAAAACCCAAAAAACATTCTTGTTTGCAGCCTCAACACATCATCTTTTCGGTATACCTCCTTCCTTGTTGGTAACTTGGATTATAACTCACTTCCCCACGGAAGTGCATCAATTGGTCTATTTTTTTATTTGCAAATTCTCAAAGAGCTCTTCTCAAACAAAACAAGACCACCCTCATTGATCTCAACATGATCATTTCATCCGCACTCATTCCAACATGTTTGATCTTAACTACCTACATGATGTAAAAATTCCTATCGGTTTCGATTTGTCTTATCAACTTTGTTTACATTTGATTTTCCTCATCTTCCAATTTCTTTTATATTATTATTATTTTTAAGGTCTAGTAAACCACAATAAAATGGTTTTGATTTCATGTGACTAAGTGCACATGATGAGAGAGATTTAAGAAGTCACCTGTATGCTTGCATGAGGGCATTATAAGTGTATACATCAGGCTCATGCCCGGCTTTCTGTAGCTGCTCAAATATTTCTTCTGCTTTTTCACAGAGTCCATCTCTAGCAAATGCATTTACCAGAGCAGTGTATGTGCAAATATTCGGTTTACATTTCTGACTCCTCATTTCATGAAACAACTTCAAGGCCATGTAGGACTGATTTGCCTGCAGTAGAGAGGAATACTAGAATTTTCCTATCATAGGAAGAAATAAAACTACCAAAAACAATGTCAGGGGCAACATCAAAAGAGAAAATCTTGACATTGGAAAGTTCAATAAATTAGCAATGGTAGAGTATAACCCTACCTTGGATCTCTGCCCTCTAATAACCAGAATGATCAAATGGTCTTTACTGTACTTAACTCTGGAGTCAGAAAATCCTTCATGACTGTAGGTTAACTCCTTGTATCTCTGCCCTCTAATAACCAGAATGATCAAATGGTCTTTACAGTACTTAACAAAGTTTTTCTGGAGTCAAAAAAATCTTTCATGACTCTCTCTCTCTCTCTCTCTCTCTCTCTCTCTCTCACATAACGTTTCATCTCCCAGGCGAAAATTCTCTCTCTCTCTCAAATAACGTTTAATCTCCCAGGTGATTCCATCGGCTAGGGGGGGAGGCACCCATCTTCCTCCTCCCCCCAGGCGCTTTTCCTCCTCATTTTCCCTCCTTTCTTTCTCCTTTTTTTTTTTTCCTTCTCATCGCCTTCTTTTTTCTCCCCCCTATTCTTGCTGAGCTGGTTCTTTTGATTGTTGTTTTTTCCCCAATCTTTCTTCGTCTATTACAGCCACAGGTATTCCGATCATCCACCGGTATTCGTATCCTTTGGACGATATCGGTTCTGCTTAACGGCGAGATATGACTGGAGTATTCTGTGATGGATTGGTTCGCATGTTCTCCGTCCGAGTTTCTGCTCATGGGCGATTTTCGGTTTGATGCATAACTGCGAAGGGGAGTTCGATGTGGCTGTTGACGGTGTTTGGTCGATGATCGGTGTTGAGTGTTTATGCTGGTACCTGAAGCTTCAACGGGAGATGATGATTCGGCGGTGGCGGCATCTAAGGGCGTTCTTGAGGAGGATACAATCCCTCCTTGGCGGTGGGAACCTTGGATGCCTGTTTGTGTTTGCTCTCTAATGCTGTGTCTGCGTCTGGATCTTTTCCAGCCATGGTGGATTTTTCCCGGTGGGGTTGGTGGCTGCAGTTTGGGTAAAGGCAGCAGTTTAGGTTTCGGTTTTGGGCTTGGGTAGTTTTGGGTTCTTGGGTTGATATGGGCTTTTGGGTCTATCTCTGGTTTCTGGGCTGGGCTTTTGGCCTTTTGGATTTTATCCAACTTTTGGTTGGTTCCCCTTACCCTTTCCCCGGGTCCTTAGAGGCTTATGAGTGTCGAGGGCTGGAATCTATCTTTGCTGGATTGCCAGTTTTTCCTCGTGATGAATCCATGTTTCTTTGGATCCGTTTAATCGTTGTAACTTGTTTCAATGATTAATTAAAAAAAATCCAATATATATATATATATATATATATATATATATATATATATTGAAATTGCCCTGAAATACTGATAACTGGAGACACTGTGTCTGTGCCCAATCAATAATGAATGAACAAAATACAACAATTCTACTTATGGGGCTTTAGAACTTCCACCATGTGTATCAAGATTTATGCACAATTCTGCTCGAGTCGAACGCATGAACTTCATAATTGTCATTTTTGGTGGTTCAGAAGTATGCTTTGGTGGCGGATGTCGTATTCTCTTCTTGCATACATAATACATTGATTAGGCCTGATAAACTGTCCTCCAAATTTGGCTTCAATGAAATTCATGACTAATGCATGGTGATTAGATTCGCTACTGTCTAAGAATGAGACCATCTAAAGTATTATTGTACTGGTCAACCAGCATTGTCTGGTCTAATGTTTTGCTAGGCGCTAAGGATCTAAAAGAATAATAAAGCTCAATGTTGTTTACCATAATTAAAATTCACTTAAATGCCTTGACTTTTCTCATCCTCTTCTATCTTTCAGTAGATAACTGTGGCTGCTATTGTTGTTATATCTAACTTGTCTATTGGCAAACATAATACGAGGAATTTGACTGAAAGAATTGCAATAAAAAGCCAATAGGTGTTCATGGGCAAAAACATGTAAAATCAAATCAAGTATATACCAGAGATCACCTTTCCATATAGGTTAATCATCATTGTATAAGTTTCAGTAGATGGTTCACAGTGATCTCTCTTCATCCTTTCAAAGATCTCTACTACCTTTTGCGAGTTTGTTCCCTTCAGTAACCCATTCATGTAAGCATTATATACAATTGTACCTGCATACAAGCATTGTGAAAGAAAAAAAAAAGCATGTCAAAAAAGAAGTGTCAAAAGCTGATTGTGAATGTACAGTACCTCTCAATAAACAATCCACTTGGGGTCTTTTACACTTCTTGTGGCCACAAAGGCAATTAGTATAACAGGAATAATAGTATACGTGGGTTTTGGGTAAGAAGGCAATCTATTGGAGACTTATATTAATTAGCAACTTGAAGTAAAAGTAATCCCTACCAAAAACAACAAACTGAAAAATCCAAAATAATTACAATGCTTACTGAGAAGTATTTCAGAAGCAAATGCATCCAGATACAAATAACCCATAAAACAATATAAACAAAGTAATTTGGGCGTGTTACTGAAAGCAGTGCTTGTTCATTTGGCAATGGTTTTGCTCTTGCTTTTAGACTAAAAAAAACTTTTCACACTGCTTGAGAGCTGATTCTGAAAAGCTTCAATTCTGAAGGTTCTTGATAATGAACAGATATAGCTGAGTAAGGACTTCAACAATTGAAGAAAGTTATCCTTTCGAGAAAATTTTCAGAGGAGAATTGTTGGCCGTAACAGTTGGTTTAAATGTGAGGGCATAAAAGACGAGAACATACTTGGGGGGTGGCCATTTTTTCTCATCTCATCAAAGACAGCTTCAGCTTTAGCTAGCAGGCCAGATATGCAGTAGGCATTTACTAGAAGAGCATAAGTATTTTCAGTGGGAATACATCGACCTTGTAGAAGGTTCAAATAAGTGGATTCTGCCTTCTGATATAGTGACTTCTGTCCATAAGCATCAATAAGCAAATTGTAGCAGATAACGTCAGGATGGAAGGAACTCTTATGCAAAATCCATTCACAGACCTGTACAGAAGTTATCATTCATTATTAGAAAACATTGGGCCATGGGAAATCAACTTGAAAGACTGATCAACTATTCCTAACTATTGACAAGCCAAAATGAAATTTGAAAAAATAAGAACACAAAGTGGAAAAGAAAAGATGATGCAAATACTCCTATGTACGATTCCATTCATAGTCATTATCTTCCACACAATGTGTTTTCTAATTGAAGGCACTCAGATCAAGCTTGAATAGAAGAATAGCTAGCATTGCCATGGTCACCATCCCGAACAACATAATTTGAAGACGTCAATTACATAATGGTCTGGTTTTTGTGTTTATGAACCTAATGTAGATTTGTTTAGATTTGACTTTTCAATGCCTAGAGCTTTCTTTTGGACTTAATCAAGATGTTTGAGAGGATGCAATTCAAATTAAGTGATTTTAGGCTCTTATACAAAGGAAAATGCTAATAACAGCCCACTAGCCCATTGGGAGGTGGTTGATGTGCAAAAACTGTATCAACATATATAATAAAAGGTGTATAGAAGTATCTAAGCAGCATTAAAATGTGTGAAATGTGCATTGCAGTTCTAATCTTTTTGGCATTACGTGTATATTAATTTTTGTCAAACGGGCAGTTGTGACCCTAACCCCTAGACAAATTATACACAGGAGCAATGGAGTTAAAAACTTTAAAGGAAAAAATTAACTAGTATAATTTCCTCATGTACTTTGAGAAAATAATTTCAAACTCATTTTGATATCATCCAAACAGGTGTCCAAAGATTAATATATCTCAGTACAATAGCATCTTTGAGTGTTTATGCCTCTGGAAATCAACCCAAACCACCAATAGAAAGAAAGAAGAACAAGAACAAGAATGGAAGGTTCTACTGAGCAAGAAAAGTGGACGTTCTGACCACTATGATTTGATCCCAGTCTTTGTTTAAACGAAGCTGCACCAAACCACTGATGATATCATCCCATGTGGTGTTAGTGGGAGGAAGAGTTCCAAGAGAATCATGTATCCTGTTTACATCCTCTTCCTTCTGTACAAACTTCAAAATTTGTTGAGCCATTGGGCTCAGCACTGGAAAAATTCCATCAACAAATCCAGATCCATATTTCCACCCTTGTCCCCTTAAAGAGCCACCTATTAAACAAAGATGAACAATTTAAGCAAATTCTGACCATTATTGCTCGGGTAAATGTGTGGAAATCATATTGCCAATAAACATCACCTTACCTTTCTTTCTGGAAACTTTCTTGTGATTGAAGTGTCGAAATTTGCCATGTTTGTCAATATATAGACTGTCACGTTTGAACTTCTGAATAGGTTCCTCATCAGATTTGTTTGCTCTACATATGAAATCAGTCTTACAACTTCTTGGTCTCACCAAGACATAATTCAATGCAGATTGAGAAATCAACCTACAAATTCAGAGAAATTATGTCAGTGGTCACTTCTAGTCATGATAACCCAAGCTTTTACTCTTTTATGTCTTTCTCCAATAGAGCCCTTGTCTAAAAGTGATGTTGGCCGGTATTACGACACTTGAGAGTATTGCTGCCTACAATAAGAAACGTAGATACATTGGGTGGGAATGATACAAACTCGTGGGTAGAACCCTTGTAAAACCCAGCTTACAAGTGGAGGGTGCCCAACAGCTTATATTATATACACTTAGGGCAAGCCCATGCTTAGGCGATGTGGGACTTCAGAATCGTAACATGGTAGCCAGTAAGAATATTATTTGGGTAACGGGGCAAAGAAGAAGAAAGGAAAGAATGAGACGAAGAGGAGAGAGAGAGAGAGAGTGTTTCACCCTCGCAAGGGTTAGGCAATTTTTGCAAGCATCGTAGCCCCAGATCTGGTGGCCGCAGCTTCAATCTTCAAATTCAATCCTCAACTCGATTCATAAAATTAAAAACTACGTCCCAATTCATATACCATGGAAAAAGACTCTTCTAATTCCTGGAAGTCTAAATGAACCTAATCAATAAGTACATCAAATAAGATATGTGAATGAACCTAGATATAAGTGCATACATTGATTGATTGAGAGAGAGAGAGAGAGAGAGAGAGAGAGAGAGAGAGAGATTACATGATTTCATATTAGGAGGGAGATGGAAGCAAGTCCTCGTCTCTGTGTATAGTGGCGAGTCTGAGTGTATCAGTGGTCAAGAAGAAGATAAAAGATTCTTCTACCTTTGGTGAATTTTTGTTAAAATTAGCGTAATATTTTTTGAATTACCATCAATCTCAATTAGATGAGTTAAAAAAGTAAAAAAATTATTATCACCAAAGGCCAAAAAAAATAAATATCAGCTATCTTTTGTTTAAAGTTTTGTTTTACATTAACTTGTTTTCACATTATTATACTTTTAATTTTTCTCGTCGAAACGTATGATTAATCCAAAACTCATAAAGAAAAATGAAAAGTTCAACAAAAAAAATTAAGAAAAATTAAAAATGCCGAAATTTTTTTCAGAGAAAAGGTCCATAAGAATACGCCCTAATGAGTGATCTCCGGCTCTGCATACCCCTTCAAATTTTAGGAGAGATAATTAGGTTGGATTGGATTCTAGATTTGGAGTCCTACCATGGATACTCCTTTTGGTGTACGCCCAAATGAATATTGCATCGTGTGAGGACCTATTTCAAGATTTTACACAAATGATTTAAGCAACTCAGTTTGTTTAAAATATTTTTTTGAAGGAATCTTATAAAAAATTAGCTCAGCTTGTGTTCTTTGCTCAATTTTCTTACATGAAATTGAGTAAAGAATGGATCAAGCACTTACCGATATCCAATTGAACTGATACTTTTGCAGGGTTTCTTAAAAAAGTATCTAAATAAATTGATCGGCTCCTCTTATTATGTGGGACCCTGAGATGGGTCCACACGATGCGTTATACATGTGGTGTACACCAAACGATGTTTTCATAGTTTCATTACTAGATTTGTGGATAAAACTATGGGTGCACCACTTGGTGTACATCGCATTGCGTTAGGTCTAATTTCGAAGTCCCACATAAATGATCAAAACAGATCATCTGTTTACAATATTGTTTTATAGATCTCTGTAAAATATGGCTTGATCGATTTTCTGCATAAAAAAATACTTTAAATAAATTAAGCGACTCCATTAATTTAAAGGCCTAGGTGTGTGGTCTGGACATTTATAACAATTTAAAGGCCTAGATTTTTGTTACAGAGATTTATAATAATTTAAAGGCATAGGTTTTCGGTCCAGACATTTATTTAGAGACAAAGAAAATAAGAGCATCCGCAATGTAATAATTAAAAGTGAATAATCAAAATTTGCCACGTCAGCTTTTGATTATTCATTTAGAGAGTTGCTAAAGTTAGCAATGTGAAGTTACACATTGTTACTTTTGATTATTCAAATGCCCAAATTTGATTATTGGTTAGGAGGTTGCTAATTTTGATTATTACAATGTGAGTACTTTTTTAAGCACATATTGCTAACTTTAGCAATTTTTTGATTTTGATTATTACATTGCGGATGCTCTAATAGACAAATTTTTCATTTCCAGAATTGTATAAAACATCAAAAGTTGAAATCTATAATTTTCTGAGAGACACGTATGTCAAATTGGACAAACAAATTGAGATGAAAGAAGTACTAAACAAAAAACTACTCCCTTCGTCCCTTCTTTTGTGTCCAGTATTTCATTTTGGGTTGTCTCTTAATAAATGTCCATTTTGTAAAGTTAGTGGATAAAAGTTGGTACATTGTCTATTTTGTCCCTAAAAGTAGATTCCATTTTAAAAAGTAAGTGAGTAAAAGTGTAATGATGATGGGTAAGTATGGAAAGTGGAGGAAAAAGTTGATGTGAAAGGTATAATAATGATGTCTTTTTAATAAGTTGGAGTTACGAAGCATGATACTTAAAAAAGGACGGAGGGAGTATCTTTTAATTTCCGTCAAATAGAAACTTTTTTAATTAATAATTTATATATGTTAAAACTTACATATCTACCTAATGAAAATTTTTACATTGTAGCCCTAGAGCGTATGCATATATATGATACTTTTGGCTCCCTAAGGCTCATGAACAAGCTCGAGCTCGACTCAAGGCCAACTCATCTCACCTTGAGGTCGGCTCCTGAAATTTCCTTTCGGCTTGGCTCGAGTTTGAGCTCGCTGAAAACTTAATAGACAAGCCAGAAAATGCTAAAATTTGACTCAACTCATTTGCAGCCCTAGATGCAAGTGAAAGAAATAGTGACTATAAACTGAGTGGAGAGAGATTTGCAGAAATAGCTTTGCATGATAAGGTAAGGAGAGATGGGCAAGCGGGACTAAGTATTCATAACCAATGAAAATCACAATGGAGGCAAGGAAACCACATCCAGGTCTCATTCTGTATTTGTGGGATTCATGACCTGTTACAATAGTGCTATTATGCTATACCTTCATGAATTACTCGAAAATCATTTGAGCAATTTCCCATATAAATTTGCATCATGGGTGAAATTTACCCAGCGTCGCACCTATAGTTCACTAAAATCAACAAATGCAACTATAGGGTTGTTGGACTTATTTTGAGGGAAAATGGCAGCTAAAGACGTGTTTTGATAATTAATACTCGTCAATGACATTTTATTTATTAACAATTGTTCTTAGCATGTCCTTAAAAGGTATTAATTATCGAAACACGTCATGAGCCGTCATTTTCCCTTATTTTGACAACTACCCGGAAGTTGATAAGGTCGCCTTGCGCACTGGGCACAATCTAGTCGTGAGTATCTCATTTTGGAAACTCGCACTTCTGTTCACGCCATGAAATTCTCATTGCCCCCCGACTTACTTTGGAAACTCAGACTTCCGTTCATGCCATGAAATTCTCATTGCCCCCGACTTACTACGACAATGTTTGGAACTTGCGGAAGGGAAAGAAAGAACGGGAGAAAACTTCACAAAATTAGCAAAGGCATTTTTCTCTGTTTGGCTACACGGAGAAGCAAAGAAAGCAAGAAAAAAAGAAAGGGCAAAGTACGAATTACCTCCCTGAGGTTTTCGCATTTGGCAGATGACCTCCCTAAACTTTATTAATGATCAATTTGACTCCCTATGGTTTTGGACTAAATTGCTACCGTTAGGTTTTTCATCCAAACTAACGGGAAGTGCAAGACACGCGCCAACTACGAGACTGGTAATGAAAAAAACAAATAAATAAAGTTCATTTCCTATGTAAGAAGACGACATTACCCTTCTTCTCCAAAAAATGGAGTGTAACTTAACCCTTCCCAATCCACGGCTCTTGTCCATCTTCATACCAAACAATGGTGGTCGTTTCCTCTCCCCACCAACAGAATCATTGTCGCCGCCTGCCCCTTCACCATCGGCCCATATCCAACTTGTTCCCCACCCCAACAATCTGCCAATTCCATATTCCTCACATCAAAACCCACTCCACGTACGTAATAGTCCACAATCAAAACCCATAATATTTGGGCACCCACTTCCAGCAACCCAATAGCGTTGGTCTCTCTCTCTCTCTCTCTCTCTCTCCCATACGCACCAACTCCAGGTCACAGACTCCACAAGAAACTCAACTTCTAACACGCCGACGACAACTACAGCACAAATAGAACTTCACAATGGCGGAATCGATCTGCATGTTGGTAAAATCAAACTCGGGTACGGCAAAAAACGAGCTCAATGACGGCGGCAAAATCAAACTCGACGGCGGTGGAGATGGACAAGTCGACGATGCGAAAAAATCGTTCGTTTTGTTTTGGATTTGTGGGTTTTGGCGTTAGTTTTCAATTTTTAATTTGGGGGTTATCAATTGGTATGTGCAATCATTTTGTAGTTTTCAATTTGTGGACAGTGGACAGAGATGGTGGTTTATGGAAGATGGTTTTCAATTTGTGCATGAGTTTTCAATTTGTTGGTTTGATTTAGAAAATGGGTTTTCCGATTGAGGGGGGAGAGAGAGAGAGAGAGAGAGAGAGAGAGAGAGAGAGAGAGAGAGAGAGAGGTGGGTTTGGATGGCCAGAATCTGCTGATGGATTTTCCGATTCGTAGAGTAGAGTAGAGTAGAGAGAAGAGAAGAGACCAGAAGATGAGTTCCTGTCCATAAAAAAGATGGATTTTCCGATTGCCGAGGAACCGCTTGAGGGTGCTGGTCCTGCTGGAGATGCTCCAAGGAGAGTAAGGCCCTTTATTTAAGAAAGGGTAGCATAGTCTTTTTACTTCTGCCATTAACGGAGTTAGAGGTTGCACTTTAGTCCAAAACCATGGGGAGGCGAATTGATCATTAATAAAGTTCAGGGAGGTCATTTGCCAAACGGAAAAACCTGAGGGAGTTAATCCGTACTTTGCCCAAAAAGAAAAGATGAGGAAAGTAAAGATGGAAGAAAGAAAGGTAAGTGAGGAGAAGAATTATTTTCTACTACTTACTTTTTCTTGGATTTCTTACCAGAGGAGCGAAAAGAAAATTATTTCCTTTCGCTTTTTCTTTCTATTCTCAAGTTCCAAACACGGCGTAAACTTCTCACTCATGATTAGTCCACCAACCACTTACTTATTAGGCTTGTACCCCTCAATTGAATTGATACTTTTGCACGGTTTCTTAAAAAAGTATCTAAATAAATTGATTGGCTCCTCTTATTATGTGGGACCCTGAGATGGGTCCAGACGACGCGTTATACATGTGGTGTACACCAAACGATATATTCATAGTTTCATTACTAGATTTGTGGATAAAACTATGGGTCAAATGATTAAAACCGTTCATTTGTTTACAATGTTGTTTTATAGATCTCTGTAAAATATGGCTAGATCAATTTTCTGCATAAAAAAAATACTTTAAATAAATTGAGTGACTCCAATAATTTAAAGGCCTAGGTTTTTTGTTTGGACATTTACAATAATTTAAAGGTCTAGGTTTTCGGTCTGGAAATTTATAATGATTTAAAGGCCTAGGTTTTCATAAAATTTCCATTTCCAGAGTCGTATAAAACATCAAAAGTTGAAATCTATAATTTTCTAAGAGACACGTATATCAAAATTAGACAAACAAATTGAGATGAAAGAAGTACCAAACAAAAAACTATCTTTTAATTTCCGTCAAATAGAAACTTTTTTTAATTAATAACTTATATATGTTAAAACTTACATATCTACCTAATGAAAATTTCACATTGTAGCCCTAGTAGAGTATGCATATATATGATTTCTTAAGGCTTGTGAACAAGCTCGAACTCGACTCTAGGCCATGCCATCTCACCTTGAGGTCGGCTCCTGAAATTTCCTTTCGGCTTGGCTCGAGCGTGAGCTCGCTAAAAACTTAATAGACAAGTCTGAAAATGCTAAAATTTGACTTGGCTCATTTGCAGCCCTAGGTGCAAGTGAAAGAAATAGTGACTATAAACTCTGAGTGGAGAGAGATTTGCAGAAATAGCTTTGCATGATAAGCTAAGGAGAGATGGGCAAGCGCAACTTAGTATTCATAAGAATCATAACCAATGAAAATCACAATGGAGGAAAGGAAACCACATCCAGGTTTCATTCTGTATTTGTGGGATTCATGACCTGTTACAATAGTGCTATTATGCTACACCTTCATGAATTACTCGAATTCATTTGAGCAATTCCCATATAAATTTGCATCATGAGTGAAACTTACCCGGCGTCACGCCTATAGTTCACTAAAATTAACAAATGCAACTATAGGGTTGTGTGAGTTATTTTGACAACTACCCGGAAGTTGATAAGGGAGCCTTGCGCACTGGGCACAATCTAGTCGTGAGTATCTCATTTCGGAAACTCACACTTCCGTTCACGCCATGAAATTCTCATTGCCCCCAACTTACTTTGGAAACTCAGACTTCCGCTCACGCCATGAAATTCTCATTGCCCCCGACTTACTACGACAATGTTTGGAACTTGCGGAAGGGAAAGAAAGAATGGGAGAAAACTTCACAAAATTAGCAAAGGCATTTTTCTCTGTTTGGCTTCACGGAGAAGCAAAGAAAGCAAGAAAAAAAGAAAAGATGAGGAAAGTAAAGATGGAAGAAAGAAAGGAAAGTGAGGAGAAGAATTATTTTCTACTACTTACTTTTTCTTGGATTTCTTACCAGAGGAACGGAAAAGAAAATAATTTCCTTTCGCTTTTTCTTTCTTTCCTCAAGTTCCAAACATGGCGTAAACTTCTCACTCATGATTAGTCCACCAACCACTTACTTATTAGGCTTGTACCCCTCAACACTTTGACAACCCTAAACAGAGGCCGATTTTCGATCTTCAACGTCAATCTTACAATGCAACCTTGACCCCTCAGGCAAGCCCAACGGCGGATCGTTACACAAACAATTATCCACATTAAATAGCTCCCATTCTTTGATACCGCATCTATCCAATGCAGATACTAACTTCGTAGTCTCCCTCTCATTCGGATACTCCCCGTTAGGACTTACAAGCACTGCCCCAGTGTAAGACTGCCCAGCAACTCGGGCAGCTCCGTGGTAATGAAACAAGCCCCAACTAAGATCATCCGAAACATCCACAATCGTCCAAAACTCATTTGAAACCACGCCATTGTCCAACACACTGAAGTTAAATGTACCCGGGATCTTTGCTCTCTTCACTCTATATTTTCGCCTTCTCCAAACCAACTTGCCATCCCCTAGGGTTTTAACCTGAAAAACAGGCTCGTACCAGAATGATCCTTTTGCTTTGCCCCGGTAAAAAAGCTGGTACTGACACGGAAATTGATCGTACGCTGGGTTCTGACCCGCTACAACGCGCCAACTCCAATCCAAACTCCCTAGGCAACCCACAAAAAGATCCTCGGCAGTTTCATGACATATGTCCTCCCCCCGAAATTTTACCATTGGGGGCACATGCGGTTTTGTTGGGATCTTTGCATCCAGTTCAAGACAATTGTGTTTCTGCAACACACAGAGAGAGAACTCTTCTAGGTTTGGACTTTCGTATGAAGCAATACATCGGTAGTTACAAACCTGATCTACTGGACTGCACTGATTCAAGCACTGAAGAGCATTCCTACAGTTAGGATCCAACAGACAGTTCAGTATCTGAGGCCCACAATTCCTTACCATGCAGTTGAGAGTAGAAAAGCCCTTTGCTCTCAGGTTGTTCAGGACTGGAACAGGCCTAATGTAAGCGTTAATAATGATTAATAAACAGAACCTTATATCATCGGAATTATGCCTTTCCCAAGCCTCGGAGATAGTTCGAACTAGTTCCGTCGATTCATTTGTCTTTTTTGGTAGAGAAAGTTCAGCTATTTTGGTGAAGATGCTTCCTTTAGTTTCTGTTTGAATGAACGATCCCCCAAGTTTGTTTGTCAACGTTGGAGAGGAGTCGAAGCAGATAATGTTGGGTATGTTTTGGCTGTTGCTCTGAACCCACTTGACTGATTCTTGGTTTGTAAGTGCAACAATCACCAAAATACTTGCACGACTTAATTCCCGTTTCAATTCTTCAACTGCCGGACTATTAGTTTCGCGGAGGTTGTCAGTAAATACCGACATTTCAAATCCTTCGTCAACCCATTTCAATCTTTTTGCCTGATAGCAGATAAATAAGTCAGATGAAATTATTAGAACTAATTAACCTATGCCATTGAACAGAAAAAGGTTAACACAACCAAATTACATCAATATCACTCTCTTTGAAGAGAGGTGGAATTTTAGCCTTCCCTAGCAAACACCATACATATAATACTTGAGAAGGCATCGAGGAGGTGATCTTCAACTTGAGTGGTTCAAGACTTCAAGTCCCTCTAGTGACTCATTAGCTTCTGGCATACTTCGAAAGGCAAAAGACAGAGATGGAACGGAATACTAATTGTTATAGTATCATCGTACAGGGGGTCTTTATGCTCCTGTATGGCATACATGATATAACTGGGTTCCATGGGATCAGTGTCTCCTTGCAGGAGCCCCAATCTTAAAACTGGCAATGTGTACTCTTACTAATTCATGGAACAGTTAACCAAAAGATCAAAACTAACCCAATATGACTTTGAAAAACTTTTACTTACAAGTTACACTTGAAAAAACTTTGGAACCAGACGTTGAACTTCAACTATTGCCTTGGAGAATCCTTTTAAGCCTAACACAGACGCTAAGGCAACTAAAGCGAATCCCAGGTGACGCCTATCAGCAAATCCCTAAATCACCTCAAGGGAAATGAAACCAACGATAAACAGAATATAATCATCTATGTTGACGCATCCAACAGGAACAATCTTTGAGCCAAGGCTTGTGCAGATTTTATACTGCCAATTCTTTTTGAATTTTCTCCCACCCAAAACAAAATAGCACAAGGGAAACACCAAGTTTTCTAAAAAAGATAGCCATGGTGAATAGTCACAACCTAAATGAAATTTGAATTTTATCATGCCCCGATATCCTTAAGGGGAGTTACCAATACGTGAAAGGTTATATGGAATGTACTAACTCGGCAATTGAAGAGTTATGTGGCAAACCTTTCTACAACAGGTCTGATAAGGTAATTAAGCATTGCTAGTTAGATCCACAAGAAATGTCCAAAACAAAGAATTTCATCACGCTGCCTTTCAGTCATGTATTCTCATCCTTGGATGTTTAATGATATTTATTCAGAATACACAAGGTTTGCAATATCCTCACCTTTCAATACCATCACTTTTCCAGCTACACTAAGAATTTTACTCCACACTGCAATGAAACAGTATGGACACGAGATGATGCGGATTAAGTCGTTTTGACTTGTTTTTACGCTTTGGTATATAAAGGGGTATTATTTTTTGGCTCGGAAAAAGTTAGTATAGTTAGACTAGTTAGATGGGAAGGGAGATGTGAAGTCTTGCCTTGGGGCAAAGCCTCAAACGGGCAAACCCTCGTTGACATGTCAATATCATCCGTAAGTTATTTTCCAGTAACTCTAATGTATACTTATAATAATTTTAGTAATTTGCTGAAATTTATTAATTCCAAAATGCAGTTCAATTCTCAACAGCCATCAGATGAGTTTATTGCTTTGTTAATAACATTGGGGCGTGTCAAGCCACACATTGATGATGTGTCTGACTCGGACCGGAAGACCACCACGCTTCTCCATATCTCGGATTTGAGAGAATGGCACAGGAAAGCTCCTAGGAGCTTGTGACGATCGATGATGCAATTCATAGCATCAAAACGTAATTCTACACATGTCATCACTGGGGTTCCCCTACTCCCTGCCAATACCCCACGAATTCCGGCATCCCAATGTCGACGGTGGCCCGAGGGAACCTTGTTACGTTATCCGATTATGAATATTCGATGGGAGAGACCACCTAGTGGGTGGTACAAAGGCAACGTCGATGGATCCTTTTATACCAATGGAAGTATAGCAGATTGTGTCAATTCTATCTGGCATCTGCGTTACGTAATACTAGGACCACCTCTTTGCGGTCGCACTCCAAGATCACGTTTCGTGCCCCGAAATCGATGCAAATGAGTAATCCAGTTTGGACAGCACTTAACTCCGCGTCAAGGGCGCACCTAATCCCTATCAAAGGTCCATAAAAGTAGTCTTCAACCCTCCCCTTCCAATCTCTGCTGAGTAATGACACATCAAACTCCGAAGACTACTTTTATGGAGATGGAAGTATAGCAGGCGGATACTGCTCCATCAACTCGAACCTAGTCATTTCTTACCTTTATTATTGTTCGTTTCTTGAAAGTGTCACATCTAAAACACAAAATAACTACTGATCACTAGCAATTTCTAGCTACAACTGAACTTTTTTCATTAATCCCCGTGTTGTATGAAGTTTCCTCGGCCAAAAGCAATTTCCAAATACCTCACTATTCACACGATAAAATCTATCAATGTTCTAAAAATTGCTACGCACCAGTTGGGCAGAAAAGGGGCGTCTACCGCTTAGGTTCCGACTAGCCGGGGACTAGCCGTTGAACCACGGCCTAGCGCCTAGGCGGCCGAGGTTTAGAACACGGAAATCCACTACTGAATAGCTACACGTGTCGAGAGACAGAGAGAGACAGAGTTCTTACGGTGTGAAGCATAACTTCGAGCCATGGTGCGGATTTGAGAGGACTGACGCTACCTTCTCCGACGAGAGCTACTATTCTCACCGGAGGGGTACTTAATTGCGTCACGGAGGCATCTTTGCTGGCCTCCAGAACCGCCGGCGCAGTACTTGGGGAGCCGGAACGCCGGAGAAAATGATCGGAACCGGTGCGAGCGAACCGGAGGCGGTTCGTGGGAAAACCGGGTCTGAAATGGAAGAGCGTCGTTGATATTGGTGGTGCGTGGATGACTCCGTTGAGTGTCATTGTGGGGGTTTATTGGCGACAAATGAAATACTCAGTACTCCAGAAGTTCCTAATTTATATATACTCCAGTAAATGGGGACGTAAGCAACTAATTAGTTAAGTTGGTCAGCATTCTTATGTTTTTATTAGAAGATCAAGAGTTCGGATCTTCACATTTGCGTGTGGATATTCTTCTTTTAGAGGGTTATGACTTTTTTACAAAAAAATAAAAGGTGGGGAGATAAGCATCTGGTTGTTTCAACTTGCAACGGAAAATATTTCCTTTTATTTTTCTCATTGATGTGAGATTATAAATAAATTTTACGGATCAAGATTGGAGAGAGTGTTCTCTCCAATGATTGGAAAGGAGCCGGACTCGAAGAAAAGATGGGATACAGGGAAAGAAAATCGGAAACAGTCCGAGAATCAAAGCTGAACAATCCAGAAAACAAGAAACCGTTCAGGAAACAACACTGGTCGACCAGCAGTGGTGGACTGAGTGTGGGGCATGCGAGGTCACGTGCCCCCGCTCATTTTCACCGACTTTGTACATATAAATTTTTTGGATTCACTTTAGGTCCCATATAAATGATTGCAAAATCGTTCATTTTATTGGAAGTAATGTTTAAGCCTTATCAGAATCAGTTGAATTGAATACCGTCAAGCGTTTGATCCATTCTTTAAATTAACGAAGGAAAAAAAAAGTACTAGTGCACTAAGCAAAATTGAAGTGTAAAAATCATCACCATTACAAATATATAGAACCTTCTCCACATTAGTAATGTTAATCACATGACAAAACAACTACGCTAGTTTTTACTATTGGATATTTCAAGTTATCCGGGTCAGGTACGATGCCCATAAACTAATTTTTACAGAATCAATTCCGTCGTTTGCTAGCAAAGCTCCAATTTAAAGTCAAAGACAAATGTCGTATGAATTGACCTCATAAGATTTCATAGTCCCTAAAAAGTTTCGTATTTGAAATCTAATAGGAGCAAACTCCGCAAGTTGTCTCAAACTTTAACAACCAGATCAATACCCTTGGGACTAGTGTAGTTCACCACACTCTCTTCAACTAAGAGGTCAAGTAGTCAAATTTTGCTGAAGTAAAGAATTAATTAATTATTTTATTGTCGTCCTTAATTTATTTCATCCTGTTATAGAATTATTTTTTAGATTGTTTATGTTGGGCTTTATTTTTTGAATTATTTGTGGTTGACGGTGTATCTTATAGTGCTTGAATTTTGAGTTTCAACTCAATTTGTCCTTTTCCCTTGTTCCATTTTATCGACTGATACAATAACACAAAAGCAAAAACAACAAAAGTAGGCTCGTTACAAGGGGTCCTTTTATAGAGTGTGCTACTATGTATGTGCTTCGTTTTCCTCGATGTAGAAGAATAACGCCCCAAGCGTAGGGCTAATAAGTCGGTTGAAGCATAATAAACCGGAGAAGTCCGGGATCGTACTCAAGGGAATTAGTTCATGGCTTGCCTCGGATTTGTAGATGCAAGTAAGGTTTTCGACTTTTAGCCAGTCAACTTGGTTTTACTTTGAACGGTGGAATTAAAATGGCAAAATTAAGAATGAATTAACTAGAAAAAGATAGGTTAGGTCTAGGAATCCTAGCATTCATGACTCGGGCTAAATCGCACTTCTCACCAATTCACGCGATTTAAAGTACACAATTGTAGGTACCTAAACCGGGAAATAGGAATGGGTTGAAAATCAAGCTAGCTCTAGAACTCATTTGGTAAACACCTCGAGCGACAGAGCTCTAAGCATCACGTGTGGTGAGTAGTCGATGCTCCCACCTACACGTGATCAAAGAGGTTAACACCTCGGTAATTTACCAAACAAGTCCGAACCCCACATCAATTTTCAAGTCCAAAAATTAAAACTTTATTGGTGAAAAATGTAATTTTTACCCAAGTCATGGGATGCTAATCATCCCATGACCTAACCCTTGAAACTACTCACACATATCTAGAGAGATAAGAGCAAGCAAAAATCTACTTAACATAATTGAAATGCAAGACTAGAAGAAAATTAGCTTAAACAATAGATCGGGAGATAAGAAACAACTTTAATTAAAACAAGTGTAGCAAAAGACAACTAATAAAGGCTAGGAATCAAGAAATAAGTGCTGGAAAATGAAGAACAAGGCAAGAACAATTCAAAAAGCTGAAAAGTAATCTAAGCTAGATCTAATGTACCAAAAAACGTTCTATTCTAATTGTTTCCGGATCCCCTTTTTACATCATCCTCGGAATATTCCCTGAATATGCCCCCTAATGCCCTCGGCATCGCTGGCAACGGCCATAAGCTAGGCCACTAAGGGGCTCGACATCGATGCCAAGTGATACATCCCATCGCTGCCGAGGGCCTTAAGAATCTGGGCTGCTAAGCATCTCGGCATCGATGTCAAAAATGGCATCCCATCGATGCCGAGCTCAATAGTGGAGCTATGCCTTGATTTTGCCTTGGCCATGCTCGAGCGTCGCCTGTCTTGCCTTGGCGTCGGCTGCTTCTGCCTTGGCCATGCTCAGCCATTGGTCATGCCTTAGCCTTGGCCTCGCCTTGCTCAGCCTTTGTCGGGTAACTTTTGCCTGAGATGCACCTTGGCCGTCGGACAACTTTAGGCCATGACATGCCTTAAGCCTTTAAAGCTCCTTATTGAGTGATTTTCCTACAAAACAAACCAAACAACTCTGCGAGGCAACTAAGTTAAAAACAATTAATTAAAGAGTAAATTAAACTAAACCTAGACACTAGCGCACCCTCTCATTACATTTCCGGGTGCTTATCAGTATGATGGGAGTGTAATGCATCTATACACAGTTGACTGAAGTCTCGATATCGTGACGTGAACTGTTTAGTTTGTAGGGTTGCTAAACACTATACATTTGTTCGAGAAATCAAGTCAATATTATCCACATGATTAGGATATATAGATTAGTCTTTCAATGCAATTCTTAGAATTGTATTGATATATATTTTCGTACGACGAACATTGTCTGACCAAGGAATTGTTGATGTTTGATTCCTATAATTTGTTTGCTAGATGATCTACATGGCAAATTTATAAATTTAATCATTGGTGTGTAGACACCCAAATCTGGGCCTCCCAGATTAGTTTACTTACGGTATTTGATTTTCTAACGATGAAATGGATCAAGAGCACCCCAGAAATATTAGTTTGATTGAGCTTTGAGCGTTTGAATTCCCTTTTAAGCCTAGCCAATTCAAAAAGCCAAAAAACCTACTTGTAACTTGCGCGCGCCAATCAATGGTTGTCCCATCACCTTTTCCAGCTTGCATTTGCCATGATCACAAGACATTTGGGGCTTCTTTGACCATGTTTATTCGTCTGAGGGGTGATCTCAGGGCAGGAGGATGTCCCCCGTCTCTCACACACCTCCCATCAACCTTTCTTGAGGGAGAGGACTTATTTGCCAAGCCAAACCAGCCATTACTTGGCTGGTTACACTCCTCCTTCACTCCTTCATCTCCTATAAGTACCCCCCATATATCAACTTCTAAAGGGTTACAATATTTAGCTATCAACTTTGTACTTTTCTTTGCAAACTAAAGAGATACAAGGACATTCAAGAACACAATACTTATTCTTCATCCTCGAACACACAACCATCCTCCAATTAACCCATCTATTCCTTAAAGCTCAATCATCTTTCAAACCCTAAAACCAAAGGTATAACACCTTTATACTGCATTCTGTTTTGATCCCAAAGGGAGCCTAGCAGGGCCAAGACTGGTAATTAATACCAAGTTTTGGCTCTAAAGCTAGCAAGGTTTCAAAAACAGTTGTGGTAAGAACCAACGCGCATCGATCATTAGTACATGCGCGTCACTCTATGGTTGCGCGCGCAGGTCTTGTGTGGGGACTGATGTCTTGATCTTTTTATGTCTTTCCTACATATACATAACTGCAAGTATGATAAAAACCAATTTACTGCTTTCTTTAGTTAAAACTTGTTAGAATTGTGGCTTATGGAATTCTAAAAAGAAAGCCAGATGCCGAAGTATAGCAGAATGAGTGGAGTGGAGCAATGGTATATAGGCCATTGTTGATGATCCAGTGAAAGTAGATTAGGTCGAAGGCTCAAGCGTTCCATAATTGGGGGGGTGCGGGGGGCAACGCCCCTGCGGTACGGTACGGTTCATACAAGGGTATTTTTGGGATACAGACCAAATACCAGATAAGGGTTAAAATAGAGTCAGTATAAATACTCTATGTTGTAAACCTTAATTCGTACTGTGATAATAAAGAACAGCAGTCGCTTTTGCTCCCGTGGACGTACCTGGTTTTGGGCAACCACGTATATTTCTGTGTTGATTCTTTACTGTTTATACTCGTAAATCGTGTGCGTGTGTGTGAGGATCCTAACAAAACTGTTAGTTTTTTGTTCAATAGCCATACTTGCTGCAATGGAATACCCCTGGGGGTCATTCTAGACATGTCCTAGAACCCAAAAACATGCAAAACCAAGCATTGGTTTGATGGCTCAAACCCACGTGCGATAGTGGACGACCCACGCTCGCAGGTGCATCTCAGACCAGTGGCTGGCCATGCATGGGTAACTTGGTTTTGGCCTCTGTTTTATCCCCACACTGTGTATGGGGTGCTTATTCCTTTGGTGGCCTCTGAACCCATTCAAATTGTCTATGACTGTATATGTTAGCTGCCAATAAACTGCGTGATTTGTCCTGGGTGTGCACTGGTCATTCCAGAGCCCAGAGAGTTGGAAATAAGAGCTGTGGGCTTAAACCTACTGGCACGCGCTAGTCTTGGTGTAGTGCACAAAGGTCAGATTAGCATGCAGTTACTTGATCAGTGCATGCTGATTTTTTCCTGCGTGCGACACTCCAAAACAGTGCTTTCCAGTTGTTTAAATTCCCCACAGGAGTCTGTTTTCATCATATATCAACTGTTTCAATAAGCGAGCATGTCACCTATCACATTGCAAACCTGTTATAGTTTTAAATCCCCTTAAACTGTTCCCTCGCCTTAACTGGCCAAAAACTGATTAATGAGAAAGAATCGCAAACGGTTTTAAAAATGCTCGAGTAGAGACTGATCTCCGGATTGGGCGAGAAGGGTGCCTTAAAACCCTTCCCCTCTCGTAACCCGGCTCCCGAACCTCAGATATCAAAGAGACGACGGACCAGTCTACAAACCTTTTTTCAAATCAAACAACGTAGTAAGCGTTTCAAGTTCGGTTCCTTGGGTGGCAGACTTTTAAATCCAAGTGGCGACTCTGAATTTGAGCATTTCACCGTGCTTTCCAAAAAAATGGCGCACCCGCTTATCGCGATCGATTTTCGGGGCGTGTGTCCATATGGTGGAACTGGAATTTTTAAGCAAGGGTGCAAAAAATTAAAAGTTCAATCAGGAATCTTACTACACTAGTCCATATATGTAGCTTGAGCCTTGTCGGGGGTGCCAATTGATTAAAATCTTACTACAATTTTGCGAACATATACGTAGGTAGGAGTAATAGCCAAAGCGCCCTTACATGTAGTTCCGCTCCTGAATTAAATCGTTCAAATTAAGCTCATAAGTCTCGCTAGAGCTAAGAGCCTAACGAGGCATACTATACCCCGTAGTGCATTACCACACTACAGGAACCCCTTTTCCTCGTTAAACTCGAGTTATTTTACTGTTTTTAATTTATACTTCAAATTCTCTCTCTCAGTTATATAATTATATTCGTACCTTTTCTAGTAACTTTTGCAAAATCAGTAATTATACAAAGAGTGAAAAAAATAACGAAGAAAGGAAAACAAACAAACACAAATTATGATCCAAATACATCCCAACATTCAAAATCCCAGTAATCATACAAGGAGTGACGAAAAAATTGCATCACAATGACAAACGTAGACGTTTGAACAGTGACCAGGACAGTTTGCCCGGGATCGTTTAGCAGCACTTTGCGATGCGAGATTTTGGATTCAAATTGATAGCGTAGCGTCAGTAGCAGCACTTTGTGATGCGAGATTTTGGATTCGAACTGATAGAGTAGCATCAGTATTGTCTCTTGTAGTAATCTAACTAACATTCCACGTCCGGCAAAAAAATAAAAACAAAATCGCAAAGGTCAAAAATAGCTATTTACACTACTATCCTGTGAAGTAAAGTTCCACCAGTGTTCTCTTCCTTTCCAAAACATTTCCATGCAACCAACATTTCCCTTTTCCACAAAAAAAGGCTTATTTGAGCACAATAACAAGCACAATACCTCATTCTGGAAATGCAATCCATCCTTGTCCAAGCTAATCCTAAAAACTGAAACAAACAAGTCCTAATACTGAAGAAGTTTTGATCAGTTTTTCGCAAGAGAATTCAGCTCTGTAACTCCTTCTCAAGCTGTTGCCGAGAACTTGTTATTGCTTCCAATACAACATCATCAAGGAATCCTTTCTGTGGAAATTCTTCCGGCACGAGGCTTCGATATATGTCGAACTGCTTCTCAGCTTCCTCCTTGTTTAGTAAACTGTAGACTATTCCCTGAGAAGAGCCGAAAAAATAGTAAATAGGCATTCAAATTAAAAATTTGTGACAAATATTTTATCCTACTTTTGGGACAATTCTCCCCCATTATTTTCACACTTGTTTACAGTTCGCAAGTATATGGATCTAGAGAGTTGAATATATCAACCTATTTTACTCAAAGCAGTGGCGATACACTTTTTTGGTGGGGTCAGATTTTTTGGGTTCAGAACAAGGATAGAGAGCAAAGTGAGCCTTATAATTTTCACGTTTTAATTATTTTATTGATAACCAGGTGTTCAGGCCCGCTTGCACGCACCTCAACTAATCCCGGGTCCTTGAAGTTAACAACCGGGAAAACCCTCTAGTGAACCTGGTGAGAGGTTTCGAACCTTTTTTTTGAATGGCAAGAGAGGTTTCGAACCTTAGAACTTAGGTTCTTGAGGAAAGTCCAAGTAAAGATAAAACCTATTGCTTATCAAAAAAAGAAAAGAAAGATAAAACCTATTTATTGTTTGCTCTAACATGTGGTATAAAATGGACAAACTTCTTTGGATCAAACTGTAAGAATTTATTACAGGAAATCCCGGATCTAAGAGCAGACCAATGATAAGTGGTACAATATTCTTCAACCTAATCATGTAAAAAACAGAGTCTATGAGCATTATGGTATCTAGTATTATATACTTTCTGCTCATTTCACCAAAATAAAAAAAACTTTCTGCTCATTTCACCAAAATAAAAAAAACTTTCTGCCAAAACTCTCTTATCTCAAGATTTTATTTCATTAACTTTGATTCATTCTTAGATAAACACCTTTCTGAAATAGGCACTTCCCTTGAGGATCATGAGCCAAATTATGAGCACACGTAGTAGCGTATGAATGCATCACTCTTCATGTTTTAAGATCAAAACTTATCTGAAATACACATGGCTAGGAGCTTATCTGTGCTGAGTTGAGCTATTTGTGTGAACTTTGTAATACATGTGATACAAGAATAAGCCTTGCATAGAGACCGAGTGTTCTTTGAATAATTATTACCTTATTGTAGGAGATTTGTAAAGCTGTACTTCAATCTAATTGAGATTGAGTGGTAACCTGTGTCATATGCACATACTCAATTCTGTTCTTTGAAAATTTGTGCTTTTGTAAGGGTTATTGAATTAAATGACAAATTTCAAATCACATGAATTCCTTAATATTCCCGGTGCATTTCTATTTCTCTCCAAGTCTATCAAAATGCATGCATATCTCCGCTTCGAAAGCATAGACTGCATCGTTACCCTTCTTCAAACCAGATTAACACGAGATGGTTCCGCAAACGATGCAACCGACAACATTTATAGGCCTGGCATCTTTCATGACCATTCAAGGAATATGGTAACCCCTATGGCTTAAACCATGTGAAGATTCGAAAGCATGTCAAAGCTTTCATAGGCAACAACTCAGTCCATAGCAAAGAATCTAAGATTCCTATCTAGATTGGAAGTTCCAATGATTGACTAAAAAATAGAATGCCTACGAATCATTAAGTGATTTAAGGAAACTAAACTTCCGGCAAGAGAGAGAACTTATAACTCATGCTAACAACAAAAAAGAGTATCAGACTTTGAAGTACAGCAGCAGCTGTTGCCATAATCACTTACCTGGCAAAGATATGGCCGAAAATCCCTAGGGTTTTCATCAACCAAAACTTGAAGTTTCCTCAAGCCCTCCTCATATTCCCTCTGCAAGCACACAAGTAGTTACAAACATGTTAGCCAGAAATGAGAAGGTTTGCTTATTATAGGAGGAAGCCCTCTCTAACAAAATCTTAAAGGATGAATTTGTGCCTTCTAAGTTCTAACGCACTGTTAGAAAAGTAAATAGTTGCATACCAAATTACCAATGGACAACCCTTTACCCTTGAGGACTAAATAGGATCCCAAGTTCGAGAAATCAAGATTGAAGAGAAGGATGGTCCAAGCAATCACCTTTACAACATGCATTTGCGCAATTAAAATTCTAATGTTTCTCTCTACGGTGACTCTTTTTTCATGACGAGCAACTTCTAAAGCCTTATTCAGCATCTCAAAGACAGCTGGTCCTTCACGGTTCTTGTGCATCACCATTGCCAAACCCTGCAAAAATCATGAAAGCCACAGTTTGAATTCCGTCACCAAAGAAAAGGAACCAAAATGGAGTTCCACATGGCCATATGTGAATTTTTCTTTACTAAACAGAAAATTTTGGAAGTCATGAATTGTTGAATAACTTTTGTGGTGCTCTCATAGTTGACCCCTGCTCCTAAGCTGTTAAAAACTAGGCAATGGAAGTCACTGGGTAGATTAAGATACAATAGGCTTCGTAGACTGTTCTAAATACAATAACAAGTGATATTTGAAATCTTCCAAAAGCCAAGAATGAAAGACTCCAATCAAAAAAATTGTAAGGCACACCAAAGCAGATTTCAAAAAGCTGAGTCAAATCAGTTCTAAGAAATCAGAGTATACAGTGAACAAAAACTAGGGACAAGCTTGTAGCCAAGGATGGAAGCAGGATTTCAACTTTAGGAATGCTGATATACATGCAATCAAGTTTATAAAACAAACATGCTAAACTTGGCGGGCGACCTACGTAATTAAAATATTTTGAACAAATCCTGCTATAATAAAACGTTTTTTTTTTCGAAACTTAGGGATGGGGGTCACCAATGCTCAGCCACCCCTCAGCCTACATCTGCTTATGGCTGAATTGTTTAGCGAAATACCAAAGTTACTAGCTGTTGCAGTAAGCCATTTGATAAAACTCCACGGCAATTAACTAGTTTTCAGAGTACTGCACCACAGCTTCATGAAGATACATTTCAAGCCAATATCTCCATATCTCCAAAAACATGCACAGTTATCCAGTTTTTCAGGCGTGAAATTTCTAAAAACGCACCCAAAACAATTCTACGGCAGAAATCCATTCATAACTACACCACAAAAATCCATAAGGACCATACCATCTCCACAATGCTGTCAAAACTTATAACCACAATGTATACCACAGCTTTCTCTTATATCCCAAATTCCCAATACAAGCGTTATTGAACAAAACAACTAGGACATAAACAAAGAACAGGAAATCATACATGCAAAGCTCTGACCAACAAAGGCCTCTCGGCCAAAATACACTTGAACAGCTTCTTAGCCTCACTCAACTCCCCCATCATCTCATAACAAAGAGCCTCCAAAAGCCGCCATTCGACTTCACCAGGTTGCAAGTCAACCAACCTCTTCACATATTCCAAACCCTCCTTACTCTTCCCTCGCCTAATCTTTTCCTGGAAAACCATCTTCACTGCTTCAACATTTCTTGGATCCCCTTCCACCAACTTCACATACATCTCTTCATCTGCAACCTTCCCATCCCGGGTCTCTCTCTTTCCTTCCATTTTTTCACTGTAACTGCTCTTTTCAGCTGGTACTGCAACAACTGGCCGAGTACCAAGAAAACCCATGAAGAGGAATGAACCAATGAGGAAAACTACAATCTTTTCTGTGCAAAAGGTGGAGAATTTTACCAAGGGTGAGATTCTTGAAGTGGGTTTCTGGGGACTGGGGAGTTGAGAGTGATGTGGAGAGAGATTGAAGTGGTTCGTGGGTATGTGAGATTGAGATGTGCGTTTGAAGGTGGAGTTGAGAGAGAGTGGTTTCTGTTTGTGTATTGGGTTAGATGGTTTGAGGGTTCTGTGAATTGTGGATTTTAGGGATTTGGGATTGGGAAGTTCTGGTTGGGTTTTGAGGAGTGAGGAAGTGTTGGTGTTGATTGACGGAGAAGAATCCATTTGTGAGGGAACGGGCAAGCGGAATGCTAACAGCTAGAAAACCAGAGATTGGCAAATAAGAAAAGCTTCACCAGTCACCAAATTGTCTGTTGGATTCATATATATGGAGTACAATTTAACAGCCTACTTGGGTTAGAAATGAAAAGGAAGGTGTGTGGCTAGAAAAGAAAAAAAAGAGTGGTATTGTTGGTTCGCGAGTTTCGAGTATTTTAGTTTTGGCAAGGGGTGGAGAAAAAAATAGGATAGTGATTGGAGAGAAAGATAATAAGGCCCCGTTCTAGAACACCTTTTTAAAGAATAAGTACTTATTTCATATTTTCACACTCAAAAATAATGTAAATGAAAAATAATTTTTCAATTTTTTTTGTACCGTATTAAAGATATCGATGAGATCTATCAAACAAGATCCATATTGATAGAAAAATTATTTGCATAAGCGCATGATTTTTGAACTTGAAATTGCCTTTTTAAAAAATAAGTACTTATTTGGCTTTCCGGAACAGAGCCTAAGTTGGGAGAGATAGAGTGAGAAATGAAAATAATAATTAAAATCATAGAATAATAATTGAAGAAAGATATAGAGTAATAATTAAAAAATAAAGTTAAAACAAAGTTAAGTATAGAAACGAATAAAGCCAGTATATTTTCTTACCATTTCAGTTGAATAGACCGTTCGCTTTCACTTATCACTTAAATCTAATCGCTTTCTTTGTAAGAAACAAAAATATATAGTTTCAGAGCATCCACAGTGGAATAACCAAAAGTCAATAATCAAAAGTTGCCACATCATCTTTTGGTTATGCATTTAAGGGGTTGTTAAAGTTAGCAATGTAGCGGTCCACAATGGTACAATCAAATTTGAATAACCAAAACTTGCCACATCACATTTTCAATTTATAAAAATCTAAAAATTGTGAACATAGAAAATAATTTTTTAAAAATATGTTTCAAACTAACAAAAATAAGTTATTAGAAAAAGAGAAAAGAGTTTTTGAAAACTTTGATTTAAAAAAAACAGTTTTCGGGAAAAAGTTAAAAAAAACAGTTTTTGAAAAAAGTTTTAATAAAAAATTATTTTTGCAAAAATAAAAATAAAAATAATATAAAGTTTTCACACAAAAAATAGTTTTGAAAAAAAAAACAGTTTTTGCAAAAAAAATAAAATCTTTTTTTAAAAAGTATTTTTTCTTAGAAATACATTGAAAGTGGAAGAGAGAGAATGTTTTTGTGTAATGATGGTGTACTTGATTGAGAAAATATGGAAACAATTAAATTTGATTATTGACAAAAAGTTGTTAGTTTTGATTATCCAATAGCTAAAATTTGATGAGTTGCTAAGAGGTTGCTAAATCTGATGATTCCACTGTGAGCTCTTTTTTGAACAAATGTTGCTAATCTTAGCAACATTTTAGTTTTGATTATACCACTGTGGTGCTCTCAGAAGGAACTCTTGATTCTTATCCTCTCTCATCTCTTTTACTATCCAAACAATGGAAACCAACCTTTTTTCCACCGTTTCTTTTCTTTTCGCATGAAAATCCCCCATCCTAAGGGATGTAAAGGATTGTCATGTCCTTTTGTGGATAGGGGTGATAAACGAGCCAAATGAGCCGAGCAAGTAGTTGTTCAACTTGATTTGAAAACTTAACGAATTTTGAAAATATATTTGAGCTTAGCGAGCCCATCTCAAACGAGTTTTAACCAAGCAAAACATGAGCCGATCTCAAATAGATTGAATCTTTTATAAATAATAAGCTGAACCAGCCGAGTAGTAATTTGTTTGAGCTTGGTTTGAAATCAAAACGAGCTTCAAAAAAATGTTCAAGTTTAGTTTGTTTATGTAAGAAACCAATGTTGAACAAGTTTTTAACGAACGAACACAAATTCAGACTCGAGTAGCTTGGTTCGTTTAGTTACCCTAGTCGTGTGCGGTGTGGCACAAATCACCCCATTTCAAAAATTTTTTTATTTGCCATTAACAGATTAGGCATTAAAAAAATTGATTTTTCACAAAAAAAAATAGAAATTTAAAAGAAGAAGCTGATCATAAAATATATCTCAATGACTTTAACTTAAGGACTGCAAGAGAATTAAGTGAAGCTTTTATTTTTGATTTTTTAAAATAAAAAAACCCAAAGACAAAGCCTAACTTTACACGTAACCTTCCTTTGCGTACATTTACTAAAAATATACAACAATACAAGTAGATTCCTGTAAAAACAATACTACCCCAAAACCTTACTCCACCATTGGCACTTGCGCACACCAGATACAGTGTGTGGGTCCTTCCCTCCTTGTGACTGTGTGTGAGACTGTGTGATTGTTTGTGCGTGATTCAACTACTAGCATCAACCCATGCATAGCACCGAAAGGAAAAGTGAAATAAAAAGATCCAATTACTTATTATTACCGTAATATATGTTACTAGAGAGAGATAGGAAAATAAATTTTATTGATTCCTAAATAATAACTTGGCCAATCCAAAGCCATTTTATTGGATCTAGATCTATTCATCTCATGATAATTTTGCTATGATCATGCATGGATTGATATCTCATCAGTATGGTATCTTGTATAATTATTGTTCTTGATGAATTTTAGAAAATGATCATCCACGCGAGCCAAGTACGCCGGAAAGAGCCCACAAATGGCAACAGCGCGGTCTAGTCCGACGGCCAATCCAAAAGCATTTGGACTCATCTGAGCTTCGCCTTGAATTCAATTGCATCGCCCGTGGAAACTTTTAGTCAAGTATTATTCAAGTAGGAATAGATTGATTCAACGTGAATGATTCTGCTTGGAAAGGTAATACTGAATCCCCGGGCAAAAAGTCAATTGGTATCAAGATCAGAATCTCAATCTCAGAAGGCAGCCTCAAAAATGCATGTGAGAAGCAGAAAGTTGAAACAGGAAATGGCCATGGAAAACAAGAGGCACTTTTAACTGCAATTTCAAATCCCAACTCCCGCGGCAGATTGATAACCCTCAATGTTGTACGATATAAGCCAAACATATACAGATGACCATAACATAAGCCTACTTGCAACCTGTAGGAAAGGTCAAAATTACTTTAGTTAACCAAGTCAGAGCTTTGACCACCTTATCAGAAGAAGACACGCGGCATCTACAGATGAGTGACATGCAGCAGACAGGCTGGGGCCTATTGGAGATGCAGACAACTTTCAACAACTGGAAGGCTTGCGCCAAGCAGGCTTGCGACCAGGCAGACTTCGGCAGAAAGGGCCGCGGCAGGCCTGCAAATACAGAAGGATAAAGAACGTGCGCGGAGTGAGATCATGCGCGCGCTAGCGCGCGCGAGGTGATGTGCACGCACGAGATGATCGATGTGCGCGCGAGATGAGGTGCGCGCGAGGAGTGAGGTCATGCGCGCGCTAGTGCGCGCGAGGTGATGTGCGTGCACGAGATGATGTGCGAGCGAGATGAGGTGCGCGCGAGGTGATGTGCGCGTGCGAGATGATATGCACGCAAGGTGATGGCATTCTCGCGACCTTGAGGAATGACAAAAACACGTGTCAAGATATTATTGGGCCATCCTCAGACCCAGATGTCTATAAATACCCGACATTTCCTCTCATTTATAGGGCTAGACTGGACTAGATTGGACTTTCCTAGAGAGAGAAAACGGTGGGTACTGATCAAGAGAGAGAACATCCTCCTCACCCAATCCAACTTGGAAAACCTGCCTGCATCTTACATAAGAAGGATAAAGGCGCGCTGCCTTTGTTTCCGCCGCAGTCAGACAGAGCTACAACAGGGCCGCGCGCAGGCAGGGCCGCAGATAGACAGGGCTACAAAAGGGCCGCGCGCAGGCAGGGCCGCAGACAGACAGGGCTCCAACAGGGCCGCGCGCAGACAGGGCCGCAGACAGACAGGGCTCCAACAGGGCCGCGCGCAGACAGGGCCGCATACAAACAGGGCTGCGCGCAGACAGAGATACACACATGTAGAGAGCCAGAGACAGAGATATAAGAGTAAGAAAGAGAGAGAGAGAGAGAGAGAGAGAGAGAGAGAGAGAGAGAGAGAGAGAGGAGACAAATTTGCAGGGAGAGGGAGAGACCATCTCATCCGATAAAATATGGAACTACGTTTGACCTGATTCCCTGCATACCGGGATACGTAGGCAGCCTTGGTGAGGGCTAGGTCGCGATTTATGCTTCCTCCTTCACCCCTCCAAATCAATCATCCATTTCCCTATTCTAAACACTAACCATTCTTTACATCTCCAGTACATTTTATTCTCATGAATATTTTGGGCTTTATTTTGAACCCCGAGGACACCCGTCATGATTTTGACCGATCCTACACAACCATTGTCTTGCTTCCTAGTATCTTGTTTTATTTCGCAAGTTCCCGAACGCGTACAATCTCTTTTCTTCAAGCAATTCCTGGATACAAGATCCAAACAAATGGTCATTGCAAAGCAAAACATAAAGCGGCGAACTCAACTTCAGAGAAAGTTCCTCATGTCTAACGACCTCACGTCCTCTATCTCCTCGTCCTTAAATTCTGGCCTGTAATATCACATGAATTCCATCGTAATTCAAACGATCAAAATTAATAGAAACGATAACCTTCTAGATTGTTATATTGCTTACCTAAAATCACCAACTGAAAGAAGATTATGGGCTCGAAAAAGGTAAGATGCATGGTAACAGCGACAAACCTTTTCTTTTGAGTTTCCATGGCCTCAATAGCATCTTTCTTCAGCACCTCCAAGTGTGCTTTAGCAATTTTATGTTTCAACTGTTCTTCATACTTGGGTTCTCCTGGATTTTGCCTAACGGCATGGCAGCTGAGCGGTGGTGGAAGGTGGCGGCGTTATGGTCTCCCGCCGTGTCCGTCTCTTGGGCTTTCACGGTTCTAGCTTAACGGCAATGGGTGCTTCCGCGGCAGTGGTGTCTGGTGGCCGGTGTGTTTCTCCATGGGTGGCTGATTGGTGGCGTGGTGGGGTGGAGGAGTATTCCGGTAGTTTAGCGGTGGTTCTGTCAAGACCGGGTGGTCAGTGTTGGTGGTGTGGTTATGCTTTAGGGTTTGGTTTTGGGCTTCTGGATTGGGCTTTGTTGTATATTCGGGCTTTAGGCCATCAGGTTGGGCTTTATTGCAATATCTAGGCTTTTTGGCCTTTGGGGTTTTTGTTGAGATTTATTGTTTGATTTTGGCATTTTAGGCCTTAGGCTTTCGGGCTTGTCCCGTTGGATTGGGCTTTTGCCCTTGGCTGTTTTTGTCCAACCTTTGGTTGGACTCCCCCTCCCCTTTCTTGTTATACCTTTGACAAGATCCCTAATAAAATTTTTCGCCGATCAAAAAAAAAAAATAAAAAATTCCAAGTCTGATATAAAAATAATCAGAACAGAAAATCTCATCATTGTCTCCCAAAATTTGGGAAGCTAACATATCCAAACTTAAGAAGCAACTATGGAGCATCAATTAGCCATTCTTTTATTGGAAGGAGAACTTAACGTGAAACCCAAAATCTTTGTATCTAGAGGTTCAATAGGCTTTCTTTACAAAGCATGCAAAAGAATTTCAACGATCTGTGACGTTTACTTGAGTTACCCCTCGAACTGCTCAGCCTCCGTGGGTTTAGCACACCTGCCAAACTCAAAGGGGAAAAAACCCGTTCGATAAACAGAACGATGCTTACTTCTTATTGATCTTATCAAATTCTGCCATGAGAAGAGCCATTCCCTTCTTGTCATTGCGCATGAGTGGTTTCTTAAGTTCTTTTTCAACTTTTTCCAATGCTTCCATATCATCATAGCTTCTGCACCAAATTCATCAGTGAGGCCCCTTCAGCAAGAAAGTACTGAATCAACACAGGAAGGGACCATGCATTTTTCCAGGTCAAAGGAGATGCATTAATAATTGAAAATGCTCTCAGTTCAAGTATAAGAACAGTTAAAAACAGTCACATATAATGTCCCTACAACCAAACAACTAGACTAGATTGAATGTAAAGAAACAAAATCCAACTACTGACGCCAGCTTAGTGCACAAAAAGTGATCCTATCAAGAAATCTTTACATTTTAACATTGGGAACTCTAGGTTCTTCGACTGAAAATTAGTGACATTGCCAGTGACATGTCTTTTGTGTAAAGAAAAATAGTTTAGTCAAAGTTTAATCTCCAGTCACAGCTACAGTATATGCATGTGCCACAGATGGCACGTTGAAGTTAGGGAGAAGAGAATAGTCAGATTCAACTTAAGAGAAACACAAGCATAGCGTAATTCAAGTGGTGGAGTAACAGAATCACCCACCTGATTCGTATCTCCTTTAGCGTCAACAGACATGTTCGAGCATCTGGAATGTCTTGTGTTCTTGTTTGAATGGTGTATTGAATTCGCTGAGATTCGGAGAACAAGTCTGCCCTGGAGAATGATGACATAATAGGAAAATGTACCAATAGTCCAAATGGTGAGATGTGGGTAAAAGCTCAATTGAACACACAAAAAAAGGAACCAACCCTGTCGCAACAGGTCTACATATCATAACCTCTTTGTACATAAGATATACAGTATATGGCAGTCACAGGAAAACGTAAAAGCATACTGAATTCGCAAAATGTCTCTTTTTATCACTCAGTCAAACTTAACAAACTTATACAGAGCTTATTCCATCAATCAAATTGACAAATGCCGCGTTCAGATGGCTGGCATTAAATTCCACATGGACCACATAAGATAGGCTAGTACTAGATACTAGGCTATTTCGGCTAAATAAATAAGCCACTTGGCTTATTTTTTTTGTCCTTACTCAAATTTTTTTTCGCATTTGTTAGTTTTTGGTTGATTTTTTTGAGGATTATTGCTTTGTCATGATAAGAGAAATCTAAAAAGTAAAAATAACGATCAAAATATATATTTTTTAATAAAGACGAAAATAAGCCAATAAGCCAATTTTTCGTCTGTATTAAAAAAAATTGGATTTTCTCCAATATGGGACAAGCCCTAACAGAAAATGGTGGTTTCCTCCTACGATGGTTCCCAATTAAATACTGACAATGAAGAGAATGGGGCCAAGATATGAGCTTGACAGAGTCCAAGGATGAAAAAGATTATCAAAGTTAAGTGTTAAGAGTAATTGCTACTGAGAGAGACAGTAAGAAGATAAGAATCAAATCTGTATCATGATGATATCTTTAATGGCGAGAACCTGAGATGTTGAGTCTGTAGAGAAAAAAAACAGGGAAGATGAAGCAGAGAAAAGTGGTTCACATCGACAAAACGAACAACATCTGCCCCGAGAGAAACACAAGATGAAGATGTTGATTTCTGAGAACAAAAGGCAAGCTAAGTCAAATTGTTCTCCCTCTATCAGGATCACCTCCTTGGTTCGATTCCCATTTTGGGGTTTCCACTCCTCACCACCTTAGGATAGACTAGTTATGAAATTATGCGGAAGTCAACTTGGCGCAGATAATGGGAGGAGCATCGAGCGAGCAACTACCCCATAAGTACCTACCCATTATAATCAAACGGAGTCGATATAGCAAGGACACCAATGGAGGTTTTGGACAACTCCGGAAAGTGCCAAAATATCTAACAAGTTAGATTTCGCAATAAATATGGATGCATAACCATATGTACAATGATGTTCTTACATATATACCGATATAAGGATGCTGATGATTGGCAGGGTTCTGCGTCTGGCATTCACTTCTCCACCATCAAGTAAAAAACTTACGGCTTCCCGTCAAAATTCCCTCCCTTCCCTGGATGTGCACTTGTGTGACATTGGGTAGCACCAAATGCCAAGGACTTCAACAAAATTTAAAACACCCTTACATGTTGAAAATGTTTCTTGCTTTGTTTGGAGATTTGGAGGGATAATCAAAGCTTTTTGTCTCCGTTAAATTACTTCCGTTCATTTGTTACGTTTGGAAATTTTGTGCTTTCTTATGATTGGTAGTACCAAGTATCACACAAAGTTCTCCACCAAATTAAGGGAGTTCAAAAACTCAAATTTAGCCCCGTTATATACAGATAACGCGAGTAGAAATCTTCTTACATGAACTCTTTTCCCATTCGACTCTAAACTGGGCTTTACTAAGACAATGCGAGTACGAAATACTAGGAATTATCTTACATGAACTCTGTTGGAAAAACTTGCCGCTGCAATCGGAACTGTTGACGAAATCTCCACCAAACCTATAATACGTTTCGAGTCACGACTATGTCACTTTCCTAAAGACAGTATTTGCCCCCACCAATTGGTATGCAAAGAGTTACAGCAAATCTGCGTTCAAGATAAATCGAAGCCCGAACTCGAAATTCTTTCCGTTTTCGTTTGCACTAACGAAACGGACAGAATACCTGCTTGAACGAATATAAGAACCGATAATCACTGTGTTCTATTTTCTGCAGCAAAACAGAACGCAGAATGAATGCTAGAAAACATAGAGAGAGATGTGGGAGAAATTCGGATTATATGTGTGTAACCCTAGATTCTAACAAGTAGTGGTCTATTTATAGACCACTACGCACCCATTGAGAATGGGTACGCACCCGATCCAAAGCATTATAAGGAAACAAGGAAATTTTTCAAAACCAAAAACGACGACACCTTTATTTTGAAAATCTCTAACAATCCTCCACTATTTTCGAAATACAGATGAAATATCCTTGGTTCTTACTACAAGGTTTATGCATACATAAATAGTGTCTTACGACTTCAACTACTCACTTAGTGAAAACATATCAAAGCTGGTTAGGGCAGCATAGTAGACGTGTCTTTGAACTAGTTGCCTCTGTTGACCAACCGGACATGTCTCACACATAATCCTCCAAATAACGCAGATATCTTAATCGGTTGACCCGTGAACTAGCCTTGGGTCTTTATCTTGAATTCCTGAACGCTCTAAGGTCTAGCCCTTGTGACCTATAGAAAGCGGCACCACCTCCACATTCACATAGGTAGATCGTTATCCGTGCTCCTATAACATCAGCACAAACAATCTATTAAGAACTAAGTAGTTCAACCTCCTTTGTATTCATATTATAGGTACAAAATACTTTACATTGGAATGTGTAAAATAACTTTAAAGTGTTTCCAATCACGACATGTGGTGTAGTTTCTCATTGAACTCAAGAGATTGAGAGTATCAACCGATTGAGTTGAGTTTCCACCAGGAGTGATTAAACTAATTGGGCAGAAGTTCCATTCCCCTTGATGTTTTCAACACCAAATCCCTTGCAAGGCTTTTCATAAAAGGATCCGCCAAGTTTTGACTTGACTTTACAAAATCAATGGTTATCACCCCTGTCACGTCCTGAATTTTCAACATAAATATAAAAGATTTTCATAATAAAGATCCTCACTAATATCCGTACGGTACCCAAAAGATATCGCCGTATTCTCATTCCCAAGTAAATACTTCCAAATCCGTAAAGTTCCAAAATATTACAACATCGGCTCAACGGCCCCAAATTAGCAAAAGTATCGCATAAAGTTCCAAAATATTACAACATCGGCTCAACGGCCCCAAATTAGCAAAAGTATCGAATTCCAAAAGAGAATTAATGGCTACAATATTTTTCGAGTCAAAGAATTACAATTTTAGTTACAAATACATCTTTCAAAATAAATTTACAAAGATGAATCGGTAACTCCTTCAGTTAGCTTTCAAAAGTAATGCCCACACGTCAAGCACTCCAAGCAATGCAAACTACGGCTCCGGATTAGCACCTGAAAGTAATTTAAGGCTTGAGCTACACTAGCTCAGTAGAAAAGTCTACGCAAACTCTATATGCAAATGAGCGAGACAAACGAATGAACAATGGAAGATCAAGACAACGAAGAAAGCACAATAATCATGAACAAGTGTCCCAAAACCTCCAATCTTTCTTTTATTCACCCACAAATCATACTCGTCAAATTATGTCTCAACATGTCGTGTCGTCTGTGTGTCTGAGCCGAAGCTCCTGCCAGGCTAATTTTGGGACCCTGAATATCCCCTGCCAAGTCACCCACCTTGAAGGTTAGGCCTTGAGTGATTATTTTGAGCATTAGCTCCTGCCAGGCTAATTATGGGACCCTGAATATCCCCTGCCAGGTCACCCACCCGTCGATGGGCCCCGAATGTTCGCGCGTCGTTTACAAGTTCAAGTGTATTATTCGTACAAATGTCGTGCAATACTACTTATTCTTTCCAAAGTTCTACATTGTTTGACCATTCCCAATGTACCCCACGTTGCCCATAAAGGCAAGAGTAATTGCCATCCTTTATTATTATGTGTGTATGCTTAAATAAACATAGGGAAAAGATGCAAGGTCTTAGAAAAGAAAAAGGCAACGACACAGAAAACTTTGGCTTTTCACTGTGGTCTACCGGTAGGAATTCAAAATTGGGCGATTTTTCATCCGATAACAGATTTTCGTCCAGAGCAAACCACAATCAATACAAGCTCAAACAAAGCATGGAGGTACTCAAATAGGATATAAGAGAACCCAAATAACATATAAAGAGAGGTAGAATTTCCTACCTCGAGTACCCAAACCGAAATCGAAAGGATGGAGCAAGCCCTAACTTCCGGAATCCAAATCAAACAACAATACACCGAACCAAGCTTTGTCCAACGCAATACGAGCTCCAAAATGCGAGTAGAAATTGTTTGAGAGTTGATTGCAGTGGATTTTGGGTGATTGGGTGAGAGAGTGAGAGAGAGAGCTGAGAGCCGAGAGAGGGATGAGATAAGAAATGAAAATGAAAAAAAGAAAAGAACTTTCCTGATACTTTACACGGCACACACATGCACTAATTACGCTTTCACCCATGATTATCAACTTCTTTCACATTGGACCACCTCAATCATATTCTTGTCATTTTCACTTCTTTTCCTTTCTTTTATCTTCTCTTACTAAAGTATAAAAATTAAATAGGAAATTTATGGGTCTCTACAACCCCATCAACAATCAATTGTCTCACATAGCTATGCCTTAGTCCTATATGCCTGAACTTCCCATTATACACTTGGTTATACGCTCGTGACAACGTAGCTTGACTATCACAATGCAGCGATACAGGTGGCATAGGCTTAGGCCATACTGGAATTTCCAACAATAGATTTCTTAGCCATTCTGCCTCTTTACTACCAGAAGTTAACGCTACAAACTCGGCTGCCATGGTCGAGTCTGTTATCAACGTTTGCTTCTTAGAACCCCAGGAGATTGATCCTCCTCCAAGTGTAAAAACCCAACCACTCGTTGAAGAGTGATCATTCCGCTCAGTAATCCAACTAGCGTCAGTGTATCCTTCTAGAACCGAAAGATACCCACTATAGACTATTCCATAATCTATAGTACCTTTGAGGTATCGCAGTACTCTACGTATTGCATGCCAATGTACATGCCCAGGATTATTAGTATACCTACTAAGCCTGCCCATCGCATATGCAATATCCGGTCTTGTGCTTGTTATGGCGTAAATTAAACTGCCAATCACTCTAGAATACTCTAGTTGTGACATCGTTCTTCACTCATTATGATCCAATGGCGATTGAGAGTCATACGGAGTAGACACCGGTTTGCTTTTAAAGTGATTAAACTTCTTTAAAATCTTCTCAATGTAATGTTCCTGGGATAGAATTAAATTACCGCCATTCCTGTTAATTCTTATTCCCAATATTACATCAGCAACACCCATATCTTTCATACTAAAGTTAGCAGAAAGAAAATCTTTTGTACTCTGAACGCTTTCTTGGTCTGTACAAAAAATGAGCATATCGTCTACGTACAAACAGATAACGACTCCTCATTTGCCATTAAACTTACTATATACGCATTTATCAGCTTGGTGTATTGTAAAACCGTTTGACACAAAAACTTCTTATGTCATTGCTTAGTTGCTTGATTAAGTCCGTAAAGAGACTTTATAAGCTTGCAAACTTTGTGCTCATAACCTTGCACAACGAACCCCTCTGGTTGCAGATAGATTTGCTCATCTAACTCACCGTTAAGGAATGCAGTCTTGACATCCATTTGGTATATCTCAAACTTGTATATAGAAGCAAGAGCAATTAAAACTCTAATTGTTGAGATTCTCACAACCGGGGCATAGGTATCAAAGTAATCAATACCCTCTTTTTGGGTAAAACCTTTGGCTACGAGTCTGGCCTTGAACTTATCAATAGTTCCATCAATTTTCATTTTTCTTTTGAAAATCCATTTACAAGCAATTGGTTTAGAACCAGGTGGTAAATCCGCCAAAACCCATGTATTATTACCCATAATAGAGTCCATCTCATCTTGGATAGCCTCTTTCTAGAAAGCCACGTCTTGCGATTTCATTGCTTCCTCAAATGTCAAAGGATCATTTTCCGCGTGAAGTGAAAATACACTGTGAGCACATGAAGTCTCTCTAGTGCCTTCAACTAGAAAAACTATGAAATCAGGACCAAACGTTTTCTCTGTCCGAACTCGTTTGCTCCTCCTCAATTCAACTTGTTTCTCAGGTTCATTTCCTTCAATTGGAACCTCGAAAGGCTTATTGTCCTCTTCGGACACCAAAGGAAACTCTTCCGAATCTTTATTAGATTCCAAATCCTTACTGGATTTTAACCTTGGAATTCTGTCAAATCTGTTTTCATAAAACACTGCATCTCGAGATTCAATGATGGTGTTGATGGACACAACATCATTACGCTCAGCCACTAGAAACCTATATGCTTTACTGTGCAAAGCATATCCAAGGAATACACACTCAATTCCTTTTGGAGCTAATTTCTTCCTTTTAGGTCCAGGCAATCTCACAATCGCCCTACACCCCCAAGTTTTAAAATAACTTAGGTTTGGTTTCCTTTTTGACTAGAGCTCATATGGAGTAATGTTAGACTTTTTGAGATGTACTCGATTTAAGATATAAGCCGCGGTAAGTATGGCTTCGCCCCACAAACCTTTACTTAATCCTGCATTGCTTAACATAGCAACCACCATCTCAGATAAAGTTCTATTCTTCCTTTCGGCCACTCCATTCTGTTGTGGTGTATAAGGTGCAGTTACTTAATGAATTATCCCTACTGATTCACAATAATCAGGGAAGTGGTATTCACCACCCTTGTCAGACCGAAGACGTTTTATTTTCAAATCACATTGATTTTCAACTTCAGTCTTATATGCAACAAATTTATCAAGCAGTTTATCTTTGGAATGAAGCAAATAGACATAGCAAAACTTCGAATAATCATCTATGAATGTTGGCATATAAAGTTTTCCACCTCTAGTTGGAATGCTATGAAAATCGCATACATCACTATGAATCAATTCAAGTAATAAAGAAGTCCGCTCGATTTTAGGAAAAGGTAATCTGGTTATCTTTGATTCCAAACAAATCTTACATTTATCAACCATATCATTATCAGAATTAGGAATTAATCCAGATTTAATCATGCAATCCATTTTCCTTGTACTGATATGTCCTAAACAAGTATGCCATAAAGAAAAAGAATCAAGCATATAAGCAGAAATAACTGTGTTATTGATATTAAGCTTAAACATCCCCTCGATTACATAGCCTTTGCCAACAAACACACCACCCTTGGACACAACAATTTTGCCCGATTCAAATACAACTTTAAAGCCATACTTATTAAGTAGACTTGCAGACACGAGATTTTTCCTAACTTCCGGTACATGATACACATCAGTAAGAGTCAGCGTCTTGCCAGAAGTGAACTCCAAATCCACTTTGCCCTTACCCGTAACGGGTGCAGTTGATGCATTTCCCATGAACAGAATGGTACCATCTGCAACTGGTTTATACTCAGTAAAAAACCTTTTGTCATTATAGACATGATTTGTCGCACCAGAATCAAACCACCAATCTTCAGCATCTTCGAGGATATTCACATCGGAAACAACAGCAATGAGTTTAGAATTCTTTGCCCCAGATGCTCCTGGATTTCCACCAGAGTTCTTCCTTTTTAAGGATTTGCAATCTTTCTTAAGATGCCCAGGTTTGACGCAATGCCAGCAACCAGTATCGATAGGATCTAATTTCTGTTTCTTCCATTTACCAGAAGACTTATCACCGCCCTTATTCTCCCTATCTTAGCAGCGCAAGATAGGGAGAGAGTTTCAAATGAAAAGTAAAACATTAAATAAATAGCAAGTGAACTGGAGCTTGTTTCATAAAGGGGGCGACTATTCGCAACCATTTATTTTCTCCATTAGCCCACTTCTTTTATTTACTCCATATAACCCATTAATTTCTTTTATTTACTCCGTATAACCCATTAATTTCCCCAAATCTTCCTATTATACCCTTCTTCGGCGTTTTAGGTCCGAAAAAATGTAATGTTTTCAACATTTGAATACTGTAATATTTAAATAATTTCGACAGTTAGTTACCGAAATATTTATATATTTCCGGTAGTCAATTACCGAAATGTATATATATAGGACTTTTCTAATCTTAAGTAATATAATATTGTCAAATAAATTTTCGGTAACCTAATACCGATGTATATACCAGAATTCGGCAGTTAATTACCAAATTATATATATATTTTCAACAGTTAGTTACCGAAAATATATATTGTGTCTAAAAAGTTAGAAGGGCAAGTAGGACATTTTGCATTGGGGACTCATGTTGTAATTATTTGAAAAATTTTAATGGGCTAATGGAGAAAATAAGGGGTTGCGAATAGTAACCCCTTTCATAAAACGAGTGACTGTCGCAACTTTGAAAAAAAGAAGAAGATGAAAGTACACGGAAAACCCTCATCTATCACTTTTTTCCATAGAGATCTCCTAACATTTAAAATTGTCCATACAAATCTCATCAATTATAACCATTAACCAATCCCTTCTGTCAAAAAGACCGTTAAGATGAAGGGCTCTACATGGACAATTTTTATAAATGAGGGGGTCATTGTGGGAGATTTTTTTAGGAGTATAATCGTCATTATGCCTCATTCCATTAACAGAGTTAGCCAATTTTTCATTTCATATAGTTGAGGGGGTCTGTATGGATGATTTTAAACTTTATGGGGTCCCCATGAAAAAAGACATAGTTAAGGGGGTCTCCGTGTACTTTCACCAAAAAAAGAGAGCCCCCAGTGAGTTTGATTACCTCACCAATTTCGGACATTTGCTCGTTACTTTGACGAGAAGAGGTGTTTAACCAGCCTTGATTATATTGACGCTCAACTTCGATCCTCAACATCCACACCTCCCTTCTACTCCCTCCTCTAAGCTAAAGTAGCAAACCAACTCCTAAAAATACCTCTTATTAGCCTCGCTTATGGCTCTTTACTTTAACCAAATTTCCACAAATGCTATAGTGCTTGGTGCAAAGTCCCGAGCAACTATTCATTTTGCTACTGGTATTTTAATGTTTTTTATTTCTCTGTTCACGCTTATTTTAATGTTCATGGTTATTTTAATATTTTCATTGCACTTGTGCATGCTAGTTTTAATATTAAAAAATATGGTAGAAAGTGCGAGTAAAGAGTCCGATGCTGTGTAATTGTGAAAAACTGAATAGCTAAAGTAGAAAAGTGATTTTTGAAATTAATTTGGTCCAAAATCAGCTGAAACTGGTGCGGATGCTCTTAGGGGTTTTTTTATGGACAAACTTTAGTATGGTTGGTAAAGACCTACCTCAACTTTTCGTTCCTAAATCTGCCCTTTTTCCACACCAAACTAATTTGGTCCCTAAATTCTTGTCTCAAATACTTTAATTTCTTGTAGATTAATGAAAGATAGTACTACAACTTACTGTGTGACATGTGTATCTATAACAACTAGTAAAAGACAAAATACACATATTAAAGACAAAAAAACACATCAAAATCAAATGAAGGATACATTCAGAGATAAATTGATCAGACGGTCAATTTGTCGGAGAAACGCATGTAGAATTGTCAATGAGCTGCTGTCACGGTAGTTCCACTCTTGACGAGGCTTCTTACAGAAGTTGACCAAGACCAACCAAGTGACTCTAGCACTCTAGACGGAAAACAGTGTGTACGAAAAATACCTCATGCAACTAGATGGTCGATAGACCAACTATAGCACATAAATCGGTAGAGAAAACACAGAAAAAATGCCACTGTGGTTCTTGAGACATAAACTACTGAAAACCTAACAATCGATTTTTTTTTTTTGCTCGGCAACAATCGATTATTAATGAGGCGTTTGGTAACCTTTTTGTTTTCAGTTTTTGGTTTTTGGTTTTTGTTTTTACTTTTTTGTTTTTCATAAATTTTTTTAGAGTTTTTATAAACTATGGAAACTACAAAAAGATATTTTCCCATTTTTTTTGAGAAACATAAATATTACCAAACACGTTTCTTGTTTAATGAAAACATAAACCTATTTCTACTTCTAATTTTTTAAAAACAAAAAACTGAAAAGGGTATCAAACGCAAAATCACATCTCCCAGCCATGAGCTACCACTACCAAAACCCAGCAAGCAATCAGAGGCTACCACTACCAAAACCCAGCAAGCAATCAGACCAAACCGTCAAGCGCCGAACACAACCTAAATTCACCACCAGAATCTTGAACTGCCAAGCGCGGCCTTCACAACCATTACCACAAGCATCAATCCCCAAATCAAACCAAACGTTTCCCAACCGAAAGACGCCAACACCCAAACAGACTCCAAACAACCCAAAAATGCCGAAAGGCCCGAAACAAGAGACTCGTGGCGGTGAATGGGCGCGATCCGGCCAGCGGTTTGGTCGTTCATGGCTGTGAAGTGTGTGTTCACGAGACTCGTGGCGGTGGCGCAAGGAATGTTCAAGCGGCTCGTGGCGGTGGTTTTTGGGTTGTTTGTTTTGTTTATTTATTTTTTCTTTTTTTTGTTGTTAGTTGTTATTTTTCTCGCACACAATCACAATCACACTGTGTTCTGTTCCTTAGGCCTCTTGGCCTTCGCACGTCGTTGGTATTCTTTATCTTAGGCGATAGTATAGTTGTGTATTGTGGTTCAGTTTGTTAAACCCTTGTAATCTTTCTTTCATATATATAAATGATGTTCTTCTTTGATGTCAAAAAAAAAAAACCAACAGGCTAATGCCCCCAACAAATGCTACCTAACAAGCATAAAGCTGGTGACACTACAAGAAAAAACACCATTCCCGACTAAACTTTAATCGGCAATTGTACGTCCTTTAGTCGGCAAAAGTATTCCCCGACTAAAAAATTTAGTCGGCATGTTAGTCGATGGAACGAGGTCGGGAAAGGTTATTGCCGACCAAAAAATGTTTAGTCGGCTAAAGAATACACATTTACCGACTAATATATTCCGACTAATACTTAGTCGGCACTTGTATTTAGTCGGTAAAGATTGGCCTATTTGCCGACTAACTGTTTAGTCGGGGAATGTGTTACCTATTTGCTGACTAATCATTTAGTCGGGAAATGTGTTTTAATTATCACCGACTAACGCTTTAGTCGGCAAATGTCTTTTCGAATCAACTAATTGTGGTCTATTGGCGACTAAACTTTAGTCGGGAAATGTTTTATACCATTTTTTCATTCAAATTTTGTCTACAAATTTTTTCCACATTATTATTCCCTATAAATTTCAACCAACAATCATTACATCCACAAAATTGCCAACCTAATACAATTTAATACAAAATAAAAATTCCAAAAATAAATACTGACTTTCATAAATAGAGGTGTCCATCAAATAGTTAAAAAACTTGTATCCAAATTTCTAAAATGCAAAATAACAACACGTCCACCACGGGGGGAAAATAAAAAAAAAATCCAAAACTTAGTAACAAAATATATCCAAACCCCGTGGACCACAAAATCCAAGCACGTCCAAGCACATGTTCCAAGCACGTCCATAACCAAAATCCAACTTCGATCTTCATAGTCAATAACCAACATCCTGCGTGGATACTCCATTAAAACGTTTGTCCCTGTAAAAAACCAAAAAAAAAAAAAGAACAATCTATCATTAGTATTTATGAACTAATGTATCCCATTGCACAAAGCATGAACACGGTAAATACTAACTAATTAGTATTTTATGAACTAAGACACCGAAAAAGTTCCTTATGAGAACATTGTTCATGCACTTAATTTTAACATTTACTCACAACAATATGAATTGTATTAGATATACGCTAGGTGATCGGCTCGTGCTAGCACGAGGTGTCTCATGCCTGGTATTGGCATGAGGTGTTTCGTGCCTGGTATTGTTTTGTTTGGAGTATTGGTATTGTAAACTAAGATATTTCACAGTAGAATCTGTTTGCGAGCGGTTTGCATATACTTCGAAGTCATAGTAAAATAGTGCGAGAGTTTGAAAAGAAAATCATACAAATCAAAAGATTTTGCTTTTAGTGCATCATAACCATATCCATCCCAAAAGTAATGTGGAATCAAACATTTTAGTTATCATTATTCAGCAGAATAATTTAGTGCTCTATAGAAGATCAATGTAAAAGGAGAAGCTAAAACCAGGCAACAAAGTAAACGATGGTTATATCTTAGATATGTCTACTATACGAAGGTATGAAAAACAGACAACTAATTTATACCATTAACGGGGGGGGGGGGAAAGAAATATTTATGCAAGTACTCCGCAAAAGTATCCATGGCACCAAGAAGGCCGTAACAAAACCACGCGTGCATAATTACTCTGGGAACGTATCAATGACAAGTTCCAAGAGGTACACACATTTTGGTGTTCATAGGAAGACTTCACAATCGCCCAGGAATATTGACACGGAAATAGGTGGAAGAAAGCCACCAGAGCAACAATTGGAATGACAAATTATGCATGATAGCCCTACACATATGGCAAATAGAAATATTATTACCCAAAAAAAAAAAACGCGTTACCTCCAAAAATGTCCAGGAGATATGAAGGGGAAAAAAACACAAACTCCGCACTGCATCAAACTTTGATCAGCTACAATCATCAGCACTCCAAAGAATCTAAGGATCAAGCATACAATCTCAAAGGATAAATACAAAATGTAGGGTGCACACACTTGCTTATAGTATCATCAAGAACATGTCCATATCCGATACAAAATGATTAAGGTTAAGCTGTAGAAGCAAAGGCCTGCTGCTACCCCAGAGTATATCAGGAATATGCACACGACAGCAAATAGCAATGCAGCTGATAATGGCAATCGAAACATACATCTCTAGAAGTATTAGAAGCCATTTGCCCTCCATAATTGCTGAATGCTAAAACCAATAAGCATAAACTCCATGCCAAATGCGAAAACTTGCTAAAATACAAATTTGAGAACAATAATAACAGTAAACTAATCAGGCAGTGGATAGATTCCCATTGAGATTTAAACCAATTGGCATATGAGCCCATATCATTGTCCAAGAAACAATGCCCTCTATTATACGGTCAACTACTCATAATGGTCCTTTATATTTTTCATAATTGAGCAGAACTTAACTAAGTCTTTAATTGGTTCTTCGCAACACCACTCCCAAAGTGTAGCTCAGCTCAAAAGGCATATAAAACAAAATACATGCCTCAAAAATATGACGGATGGAAAACCAAGTTGCAAGTTCGTCATAGGCTAGATACCTATCATTTGTTTTTCGCCAAATTTAAATACGTAATTTTTTCAAAATTAAGGATATCTAAAAAGCAAGAAGTTAACAGTACACCAATAGCTTCCAACACACTTTGAACTAAATGCCAACCCACACAAATTAAGCCAAGGAAGCACATACATGCAAAGTGAAGACCAGATACAATGGTCCTCTAGTTATACACGCCAACTCAAATCCTGAAGAAGAGAAGGAAATGGAATTTATGAAGTGAAAGAGCATGGGGAATACCACAGAGAAGTGTATGACATGTAAATGTGTGGTAGAAATAGAAATGGAGAATTGTCCAATTTAGACGGGGGAAAAGGAGAATTTCACTTATACCTGTGTTATAAGCCATTAAATTGAAATTCCAGTAAGCCAACCAAGACACATCAATGTCTAGAAGCACCAAAGTAACTGAAATGAACAAATAGATGGATTAGTAAGAATATATCACACAATTAAAACCAATCGCACCAAGAACAAAAATTAACCTCCCAATCATACAATATTTTATAAGCCTGAACTAAATGGGACTCAGGGTCACTTTAGTGTACCTGCAAAACAAAAGAAAATAATCTAAAGGATATATCAAGGATGCATCCGCCATGGAAAATGTGACAACAAGCAAACAGGTTAAAGAACTCTCGCCTAATATCCCCATTATCGGCCATTCTATGATGCCTTTTTTGTTCCCATGAAACTTTCTACCTTCCTTTATTTTTCCCATCAGTTTCTCTTCTTTTTTATTTTTCATTTACAACCCCGGAGTCGAACACAACCCTAATTGCATGTTCTTTAGTAACTTAACTCTGAAAACCCAACAACAGAATTAACCCCAAAAGCCAGAAGAGAATAATTCCAGGATTGATAAAATCCAGTTCATAAAAGATGAAACTCTAGTTTAACAAAAAATAGAGAACACGTCAAACGTATGGGGAAAAAAATGGCAAATAAACAGAGGACACAAACCACACAATTACCACCAAGAAAATACAAGAACTCAACTGCTTCAACCAATAAAGAAGAAAAATTTAGCTTCACAAAACCCTAGTCTTTCCTGTTCAAAAATCCAATGTCCAAACAAAACCATTTACGAATTTTCGATAAATTCCGATGGTAAACAATCAGTAAAACAAAGCTTAGTTATTGGGATTTCGTACATGCATAGTATATAATTTCTATTCGGCCGAGTATAATATAGATATAGAAATCTTCTTAAGAAAACAACAGATTTCAATATCTCAAGCAATCCATTCCAAGACACAGTCAAATAAACCCTAGACTATAGAATCATCAAGGTAAAGATGATTTCTCTCACCTGAATGCGAAGAAGGCGGAGGCGGAGGGCGGCGTCCAATAAGATTCGGTGGATGAAACTCGGTGTCAAGGAGTAAGGCCGCTTGTTCGATTGATGAAAAGCAAGTATTAGAAGCTTGAGAACTAGGCGGAGGGTGGCGTAAATCAGAACCCATGGCACAGAGAGAGAGAGAGAGAGAGGGAGGGAGTAGTGTTTGCAGTAGGCGGCGTGAGCGGAAGTGACGAAGAGGAGAGAGAGAGGACCTGTACTTTTGGGGATGGGGTTTAGATCAGGTATACACTACACGGTGCCGTTTCACTTTGAAAGAAATACACTGCCGACTAAAACCTTAGTCGGGAATTACAAAAATGCCCGCCTAGCTTTTCCGCGAAAATTTCAATTGCCGCTTAAAAATTTATATGCCCCGACTAAATTTACATTTAGTTTGGTCGGGCGCATTTCTGATTTTAGATTTTGGGGAAAATATTTGGTGGACTCTAATTGCTGGTTAATAAAATGATATTTTTTCATCTGATCAAATGTCTAACAATATACGATTAACTTCATGTTGGTACAAATTAGCCTAATCCATATTGTGTAAAAGATAGACGGTTCGGATTAGCGGAAAAAAAAAAGACCTCAATGTGGGTTCGGTGATGCACCATAAGACTAGTCCCTCGGAATGCCTTTTGCTACGTCCAAAAACATTAAAGTCTTATAACACACCATCGAGCCCCACTTGAGATTTTTTTGCATGATCAGAACCATTTATCTTCTCTAATATTATCAATTAGATCATTCTTACTAATATTACAGTTGATCGTTTTCCGTTAGACAATTGATCGAACAAAAAATATTATTGTTCTAATGAATTCACGTCTCGATAAAGGGATATTCTAAACCTGAACGAGTTGCCAATTTATGGGAATGAATAATTCAACAAGTGCAAGAAAATCAACGATCTTGATCGTCAAGATTGTCTCGCGATCTTATGGCTACTGTAATAACAAGTACAACATAAGAATTAGTTAACTATTAAATACATAAAACATATATATAGTTAAGGTAACTGCCAAGTCATTTTTTATAATGATCGATCTGAATCGTTAAGATTTCACGTCTTACTTATTATAGCATTGTCACTAAAATCGGAGATCATTTGGTATTGGCGACCACATTAATGAAAGACATTTAATGCATTTGAAGACATTCAACTGTTATAGTGAACTAACCAAGCCCCGCCTAAGGTATTTTTTTCACAATCGAAATCATCTATCTTGGACGTTAAAACGAATTTAAACATTCATACCAAGAATGAAGTTAACCGCCATATGGATAGGCATTCAATCGGACAACAAAATTCTTTACATTTTAAAATTTATGTGCCGATAAAGGGGCTCCTTGGCCCGATCGAGCCAAAATTTTACGAGAAGTCTCATGATTAAGAAGGGAAAAAAAATGAGCGGTAGTGATCGAAAGCTTGCATCATGATCAATATCGCTGGAACAAATATTTCCTTTCTTTGAAATTTTTAAAAAGGAGGAAATTTGATATTCCATGACTAAATCTATTAGTTGGAAATGTATTTGATTTTTTAATTCGGATTAAATGCTATTACCCTACTTAAATATATTGGCAGGAAAATGTAATTTCGTTTTTCTATTTTATTAAATTCAAAAAAATGTATCTATTTCCCGACTAAATTTAAATTTAGTCGGCCAAAAACGAAATTACCGACTAAATTTATTTAGTCGGAATAATTTTCTATTTTATTAAATTCCGAAAAAAATGATATTTCACGACTAAAGTTAAATTTATTCGGAAAAAAATGTAAATTACCGACTAAATTGTTTTAGTCGGTATTCATTTTCTATTTTATTAAATTCGAAAAAAATGATATTTCACGACTAAAGTTAAATTTAGTCGGAAAAAAAATGTAAATTACCGACTAAATTATTTTAGTCGGAATTAATTTCTATTTTATTAAAATTCGAAAAAATGATATTTAACGACTAAATGTTAACTTTAGTCGGAAAAAATGTATGGTTTTGGCCGACCTAAACTAATTTTAGTCTGCAAATGTTTTATATTTTACCGACTAACAAATTATTTAGTCGGTGATTTCTCTCATATTTCTGATCTAACATGATTTAGTCGGGAAATGTTAGTCGGGAATTATGTATTTTGTTGTATGTGAATAAACCGCTATTCGGATCGCGCCCATTATAACGGTGGCCGACATAGATCAGTTATCCGACACTAGTGCACATGTTTGGAAATGAAAAAAGAGTGTGCATATATGAAACGAAAAAGATCAATAATGGTGACTAAACCGTTAGTTTTATGATGCATGCAGTTGGGTTTACAAATTTAATAACCTGACATTTTTGGCGTTGGGTACAAATATGGTTTTTATTTTATTTTATATTAAGGTGACGGATTTGAAAGTAAAGATTAATTAATGCTTCTTTAATCATACAGTAGTTCTTAGGCCTATTGTTCCTTGGGCATACTGTCACATAATCCTTCAAATATTTTACACTCGTGCACTTAATCCTCGCATTACGCTCGCGCACTTAATTCTTTCACGTGAATTTTGGTAGTTTGGAATGTGTTTCAAAGACTTTCACCCTTCCACTAACACACCTGCACGGAGATTATATATGTGACTTAGGGCATACCATTCATCCAACTTGTGAACATGCATATCATTAGCCACTTAATTTGCTTGTCTTATAGGTTACATTTGAGGTAGCCAATCACAACCCATATTTTAGAAACCGCCCAAATCCGCCACCGCTTATAACCCAACCCAACCTCGCCTCATATTGTATAATGGGTTTATATGGGTTTGAACCCCATATAACCCCATATTTACATGGGTTTAGGGTGGTTGTTTAAAAATGGGTTTCAATATGGGTTTAGAATATGAAAGACCCATTCACTACACAAGACGTGAAACCAAACCTGATACCTACGTTCTATGTTTTATTTTTTGATCACCCTTCATCTTCCAGCAAAGGAAAAACCTTATCTTGTGATTACCTATGTAAAAAATTACACGATCAAAATATTAAAATAGTTTTCATTATCAAATTTGACAGCGACAACAAACAAACTACCAAAGGACGGTATTTTTCGAATTCTTTTCGTTTCGTCTTTATTCAAATTTTTTTTTTTTTGCATTTATTCGTTTTGCGACAAATTTTTTTACTAACTGTTGAGTCGTCTCGACAAAAGAAATCAGAAAAGTAAAAATTACTGACTTTATACCAAAATATTTTAGGAAGGGCAAAAGTTAAAAAAAATTACTGTTTCCGATTCCTCTCGTTCAAAATGAATCAATAGAGGTACAAAGTTCGTCGCAAACGAAACAAATGTGAAAATTTTTGAATAAGGAACAAAACGAAAAAATCCAAATAGCCCAAATTAAAAATCCATAGCGGAACTTTAGCCTAAATTCAACACGTGAATCAACCAAGAGCAACCTTGAGTTTAGATTCTAGACCAAGTAGATCAAGTGCTTCGCAGTGGGCGTGATCCTCTCCACTCTCCCCCGTTGTCGCCAACTACTCTTCGTCTAGAACGTTATTCTTTGTCTCTCTAGATTTGTTTTCATTCGCATGTAATTTGAAATCTAAATGATTTTTAGTGCGATCGTATTCTTCAAGAAATGATAAGATTCGGTGGGAAGAACTGTTTGAAAGGGAAATCAGTGCGTAACTATTTAACAAAGGTTCGGTGGAAGGAAGACTGTTTTCCGATGGATCGGACAACGTCGGAACGCCGCCGCGTGGGGAAGGACTAGGGACCCCTCAAGTAGTTTTTGTTGCCTTTTTAGAAGTCTGGCGGTGTAATTAATTTTTTCGACCCTAGATTACCTAGTAATTTCAACCACTTCCCAGCAGAAATGAAGAAGGAGGAGGGGGACGAAAAAAAAACACAGAGAAAAAAAAAAAAGGGCAAAAAAAAAACGGAAAGGAAAAAACGGGTCGGGTGGGCGGGTTTGGGTTTGAGCTGACCCATATTTGACCGACCCGATTAACACGCATTACTATTTGACCCATATTTGACCCGCCCATATTTGACCCACAACACATTTCAACCCGCCCAAACCCGCCCCCAGACCACGCCCATTTGCCACCTCTAGGTTACATTATTGAGTTTTGCAATATTAGTGTAAAGTCTATCATCAGGCGATATTACCGATTCCCTAGTAATTTTTTTTTTTCAATCGATAGGACTATGATTTTTATAGATAGAACAAAAGTAGCAAAAAAAAATACATCAAAAAGGGTTTCCATCCCCTTGAAGAGAGGAAAGAAGCCACCCTGGAGGACTAATCTCCCACGTAGAAAAGACAAGACCTCTCACTGCTTTTTGAGCGAAACTATAGGCAACTCCATTACCGCTCAAAACCCATCTAGGAGGTGTAAGATGTCCGCTACTATCACCCCAACCCCCTGATGGTCTTCCTTACGCCTTTGTACCCACTGTACCAACTGTTGCAAATCCCCTTCAACAATAATTGCTTCCAGCCCGAGCTCTCTTGCAAACAAAAGCCCATCCCTTGCTGCCATCGCCCCTACCACTAACGAATCAGTCAAATGCTGCCTCCCAACTGCCTTTGCTACAACGAATTTCCCGTTCCAGTTGTGAATGACCATTCCCATACCACATCGTCCCCCTCTGCTTATCCATGCCACCATCAAAATTGAGTTTATAACACCCATATCTTGGTCGTAACCATGCTGAAGGGGTCGTTTGTTCCTGTCGAATCCCATCCTCACGACTACCTCTCATCTTGCACGGCCAAGAATTCTACTGCATCTCTAATTGCTGCTTGGCAAACCGCGTTAGGCCTATCAAAATGATCATTAAAAACCTGCTTTATTTCGGCTTAGCCATATTCTCTAAATAATGCAACACACTCCAGTCCAGAAACTCATTGCGTCCTCTTTATCCTTCCACCGTTCTAACATACATATCCACCAATCAATTTCAAAGATTCTCTAGGAATGGATCTCATATCTAACCGAAAAGGAGAAATATGCCAAACCATTTGAGCAAAATCACACCTCACTAACAAATGAATGATAGACTCCTTCTCCATTTTACACGAAGGGCAAAGGATATCAGAAGTTAACCTGCGTTTATGGTGAGCCTCCTTGACCGGCACGATGTCTCTGAGTGTCTTCCATATAAATGCTGAACCTTCCCTTGTGTCCGAAGCGACCATACTCCATTCCACACTTTCTTCATTTGTTGTCTGTTGCGATTCACCCACAGCCCTTCTACCCAACCATCCACTCCTTTGAAGCATCATAGCCAATTCGTACCCCGATTTGACGGTATAGTTCCCATCCACGGAAAAGTACCAAATCATCTTGTCTTCTATTGGATATTTGGCAGGGGAATGGAATGAATTAGCTGGCTCTCCTCCGTGCTGAAAAGCTCCTTAACCCGATCTTCCTTCCAAACCTGAGTGTGGGGGTCTACGAGAAACTGGACTTTCCTCCCTATCCCCTCGTCTTCAACACCAGCCAGAACCGTAGGTTCAGATTTTGGGAGCCATTGGTCCCTATCAATAACAACCCTATCCCCCGTTCCAATCCTCCACCGCAAACCCATATTAATAATCTTTCTCCCTGCTAATATGCTTCTCCAAGTCCAAGATGGATTCGAATCTGCTCTAGCTTGCTGAAAGAAAAGAGCCATTCAGAAAGTACTTGGCCTTGAGAATTCTGTGTAGAAGACAACGTCCTCCCCTTAGCAGCCGCCACCCTTGCTTCGCCAAAAGAGCCAGATTAAAGCAGCAAAGATCCCGAAAACCAAGACCGCCTCCTCCCTCTTTTTTCGCACGGTGTCGTTTCCAATAATAATCATCAAAAATGATAAAAATGCGATGAAATGTAGTTACATAGATGAAGAGTTGAGGAGACCATAAATCAACTATTTTGTTGTTGTCCCTTTTGATTGTAGATGTACATTCATGATACGAGATGAGACTATTAGACTTTTTGTCACATAAATCGTAGTCAGCAAAAAAGGAGATCACATGGTTATATAGAGTGGTGACAAAAGTTGATAAAGACGAGCAAATTGGGAAATAGGCCTTATCAGGTTCAAACTTGTAAGCGAAATGCTACAAGACAAACCCGCATTTGGATGTGTCCCATATGCACCCATGTTATGAATTTGTGCTATGATTTATTTATTATTTATTTTTATTTTTGCAAAAGTTAAGAATTCGAAGTTGATGTTATGAATTTTATCAACTTTATTAAAATGTTATGCATGAAAGGAGGCATACTGTACATACCCAACAGATAGAGGTGTGTATTGTATCATTTCCCAACGTATGAAATGCTTAATTTTTGCACTAGTGTTGTATGTTTGATTTGTACTAAACAGCAAAACTGAAAGAAACAAAAAAAAACACAATTATGAACAGGAATTATTACAAATGTGCGAGCGGGGGCTGCAAAGTGAAGAAGAGGGTGGAAAGGGACGGCGAGGATCCAAGCTACGTGATAACAACGTACGATGGAGTGCACAACCATGAAAGCCCATGTGTGGTGTACTACAACCAAACCCCCCTCATGGTACCCAACGGCTGGACTCTTCAACCTCCTTCTCCTACCTCACCTTATAACCAAGAAGGTGCATTGCCCATGGAGGAATTGGTTGACAAATTGGGAGAGGTAGAAGACGAGGAATCCTTGAATGAAGTCACACAGTCATTTTACTTGTTGGGAGAGTTGGAGGAAACTCCTTCAGACCCAAGAGAATCAGAAGAATTGAACTGTGATCCGATGGAAGTTACTCCAACAAACCACTTTTCTATCCTCCACGTGCTTGATTTGTCGTATACTGAGATTAAGTCTTTGCCACAGTCTATTTCCAGATTAGTAGCACTACAAAAATTGTTTTTGAGAAGCTGTGAGCTTCTAATGGAACTACCACCTGAAATTGGAGAACTCGCGAATCTTGAGGTGCTTGATCTTGAAGGGACTGAAATTCGGCGTCTGCCAAAGGAGATTGCCAAGCTTGTTAACTTGACGTGCTTGAAAGTGTCATTCTATGGATATGTAAATCAAACAGTGATTCCAAGGAGGGTTTTGTCAAATCTCTCCAGGTTGATCGAGTTAATCATTGATGTGACCCCATTTGGAGAGTGGTGGATGTCGAAGTAGAAGCTATTGTGGATGATCTGTGTAGCTTAAAGGAGTTGAGGACCCTGCAATTGTATTTACCCACCGTTGAACCATTGGAAGAACTCACTTTGAGATTTCCAGGTTTGGCAAACTGGAGATTTCCAGGTTTGGCAAACTTCAGATTTACAGTCGGCCGTCACGAAGAGCACTTCATTTCCCGTTTACCCAATGATGTTAAAGAGGAATTCGATAATCGGGAGAAACTGGAAAAGGCTTGAAGTATTTAAATGGAAATCACATACCAAATGGAGTTACTGAGGTACTTAAACATGCCAATGCTTTTTTTCTACAGCGCCATTGGACCGCTAAGAGCCTATCTGAGTTCGGGCATACAAATATGATTGAAGTGAAGTTTTGCTTGGTGATGGAATGTAATGAGTTTCGGACCATCATTGACTCCGAACAGTTTAATCAAGGAAAAGATGGTAAGGGTGAATCTGAAGATTTCGAGTATTTTGACGAAGCAATCGTACTTGGATCACTTGAGAGATTGATTATTCGGTACATGAAGAATATGGAGAGCATTTGGAAAGGGCCAGTTGGGATAGGGTCTTTGTCCAATCTGAAGTCATTGGCTTTGCATACATGCCCCAATTTGACTACCCTTTTCACAGTCGACATGCTTATTAATCTCACAAACTTGAAAGAGCTTGTAGTTGAAGACTGTCCAAACATCGACAGCCTTGTGAGTCTCAAAAGTTCCGACTCAGTGCCAGGCCTTTTTCTCCCAAGTTTGAAGAAGATTTCTCTTCTTGAGCTGCCAAAACTGGTCAGCATCTCTGGCGGCCTACGCATTGCTCCAAATTTAGAGAGGATGGTAATCTTTTATTGCCCAAAGCTCGAAAAGCTCTCTACCATGGAAGTTTCGAGTACAGATTTCAAGGTAATTAAAGGAGAGGAGGAATGGTGGGATGCACTAAAGTGGTATGAATCTGATCTGAGCACGAAACATGAAGATTATTTGGCTAGTCTTTTTATCCCATTGAGAAGGGATGGAGATCTGATGGCTCAATTAGCAAAAGACTAGATTGCCACGAATAGTCAGGGAAAAGTTGGAAGCTACTTGATATGGTAGTTTTTATTTAGCATTCATGGATTTTCTCAGACAACAATATCTGTTGAATCTTTAGTGTCAAACCTTTGGATGGTTGTCGTTTTCCAATCAACTCATACTTGATATTCTTTCAAATGCAATCAATCCGCAGTCTCAAAACCGATGGGTCCTGTTGAAAAACTCGTCGGGTTGGGAGGGTGGCAAATTTTAAAAGACAAAATGAAATTCTGAATTCGATAGCAAAAAAGGAGAGTAGAAGATTAACAAGGTCATCTAAACAAATATAGTAATTCTTTAGATTGTGTGTGTGTGTGTGAGAGAGAGAGAGAGAGAGAGAGAGAGAGAGAGAGAGAGAGAGAGAGAGAGAGAGAGAGAGTATATGCAAATACACTAACAATCTCCTTTAAAGGCTGGAGGATCAGCTTCTTTGGCAAAGAAATGGACAAGAACAACAAGTTCTGGTTGCAACATGATGTGCCCAGCATACAACTGTGCAACCAAAAGAAAATAAGTAAACGTACGGAACCAAGACAAACTCTTCCCCTCCTTCCCTTTCTGATACCAGAATTGGGGAAGGGGTTAATTTGTAACACATCAAAACAGATGAATGCTTGGGAAGAAAGCCAGCATTTAATTGGAATACGAGGCAAGGGAAAAAAAAAAAAAGCCAGATCTCATTCTGTCAAACTAAACCGATTATGCCTAAACTTAGCCTTTTCACACTCCACACTTCCAAGTTCTAAATAGTAAGAGCAGTGGACGGCCTAAGTTATAGCTAAACCATCACACCCCCCCCCCCCCCCCCCCCCCCCCCCCCCTCTTAAATTAGAACGAGCACGGGAGAGGCCAAGTTATTGCTAAAGGGAACCCCCTGGCTTGCAATCTTGCCATGGAAGACATGTGAGACAGATTGGTTACTAAAATATCTGTGCACCATAACGCCTTCAAGAATTTTATATACCACTGACTTGGCTGACCAGTCCCACAGGTAGAATGTTGATCTTCCGTTACCTTCAAAATAGTGATACGGGGAAAATGGTGGTTTCCTCCCCACTTAAATTCTGAAAATGAAGAGAAAGGTCAAGATATGAGCTTGACGTACAGAGTCTATGAGAGTCTAAGGACAAAAAAAATCATCAAAGTCAAGTGTTAGAGAAATCGCTACAGAAAGAGGACGATAAGAAGATAAGAAGCAAATAACATGATCATGATGATACCTTTAATGGTGAGAACCTGAGATGTAGAGTCTCTAGAGAAAAAAGAAACAGGGAGGACGAAACGTATGAACATCTACCCCAAAAGAAACACAAGATGAAGATGTTGATTTCTGAGAACAAAAGGCAAGCTAAGTCAAAATGTTCATTTTTTACGTTCGGAAATTTTATGCTTTCTTATGATTGATTGGTAGTGCCAACTGCCAAGTATCACACAAAGTTCTCCACCGAATTAAGAGAGTTCAAAAACTCAAATTTAGCTTGTCGAAATATACAAATTCTGCTTCCTGTTATATACAGATAACGCGAATAGGAATCGGCTTACATGAACTCTTTTCCTATTCAACTCCAACCTGGGCTTTACCACCTATCAAGCCATAAACAGTTCCCACAAAAATTAAAATAACTAACTGACACATCCAGATTTGAGCTGAACCTTAATTCTCTTCTCACTGTAAATCAACACAATTGTTACCAATCCCGTGAACTGCCTATTAAAACTCGGAAGTCAGTTGCTCAAAATAGGATATAAAAAAGACGATTCTCTTCTACCATGACAAAAAAAAAACTCAGTATCACATTACCACATACCATTTCTTTACCATTAAGATCGCCCGAACAACACAGTAAGATAATCAGACTCCAAAGTCCAAACTCAGAACCTATTCATCACAGGGATGGATGAGTTCAATGTTGGGCGGGCGAGTCCAGGTGATATCAATTCTTGCCAATATAGATTGCAAAAAAACTACCAAAAAAGCTGTTATATACCTATGTTTTCAATCGACTTAAGCAATTACTAAGATATGGTCATTTATATTCGAAATTGCATACAATTTTGTGCATCACTATCCATTTTAAAAGCAAAATAATAGTACAAAAAATAAAAGTATTACTAGATTAATAACACTAACTATTGGTTGGGCGAGGGTTGACTGTCCAAAACGATGTTGGACAGACCAACATATATAATTAAAAGTTTTTGAGAAAAACAACAACTATAATTCAATAAATATGTATGTGATCAAAAACGGTCGCCCGAGTGCATCCGTCCTTGGCTAATCATCAATTCATCATATCAAGAAGTGAATCAGAAATGGATAAGGCTTCTCAACAATGCAGCCATCCAAATGCACGGAAGCCGGTGCAATTTAATCTTGGCCGTTCATGTAGACGATTAATGGTCCAAATTGCAAAAAGCATTGTAACCGATGAATTAGAATTGAAACTAGCACATGCAAATGCATGACACACACATATAATTTGTATGTATATAGAGTGCGTGAAACCTGTTTGGACTTAGATAAGATGCGGGAAGCCATTGCCATGGTCAATGCTCTGAGTTTTCGTTGTTATCGTGTTAATACTCTTCCTTTGAGTTTGTTCGTCGCGATAGGGTTAGGGTTTGGTCAAGATTTGGGAGGATGGCTAGCTGAGCTTTGAGCAAAAAAGGGATCTATCCATTTTAATAAGGGTCATCATTTAGCCCGGAGGCCCACAGCCTACCTGAAGCCCGATGGGCCCGTTCGGCCCATCGGGCTTTTACCCAACTCGTAGTTTGTAATGGGCGGGCTCGGGCCTATGAATTTTTACTCGGCCCGGCCCGTGAGCCCGCCCGTGGTACCCGCCCAATAGCCCGCCCAGGGGCTCACCCATTAGTCCAAAATCCCACAGAATCCTTTCTTTTTTCCCTTGCCCAAGGAAATTTAAGCCCACCCGTTAGCCCACCCAGCTTTCGGCCCGCTCATTGGCCCGTCCGGTTTTTGGCCCTCTAGCCCATCAATTGGGCTAGCCCGTGGGCCGGGCTTGGGCTTCAATTTATGGTAGGCAGCCCAGTTCGAAAAAGTAAAAGCCCAATCGGCCCGGCCCATGGGCGGGTTTGGGTAGTGACCAGCCCAGCCCGGCCCAATGATGACCCTTATATCTAAACTCGTTTTGATTCGGTGATCAGTAGTAATAAGTGTTTGGTTTAAATTATTTTTTCTTAAATTCAGTTGGTATTTATTTATTTTATTGAATTGTTATTTTATTTTTTATTTTTGAAAAAATTTGGATTTTGCTGATCATGGTTAGTGTGTTTTGTCTAAAATTCATTTTGGAAAAATATTACACTCTTTTTTAGATTAATGCACTCCACTTGTTGTCTGTTGTTAGAGCAAGTCTAATGAAGAGTTATTTATATAGTCATTTTTCATCCCCTATTATAAAACTCTTGCGGGGGGGCCCCTTGAGGGATAGCAACCTGCTGTCCCAAGGCAAAACGATATCGTTCCGAGTCCAAGAACTTGATCTACAACGTTTACTTGAAAGATCTCATCACGTTGGTCTTCAATTATCCTGTAATGCAAATTAAATAACACATGTTTTCACGACGTAGTATAGATCTTTCTTCTTCCAGAAGCGCCTTGGCCCTTTCACTATTGCCCATTGTGCTAGGAGTATGTCAAATGCTATTTCAACATTCTTACGATATGCCTCCTGGCTCCTGCATCCTCTTGCCTCTTTCTTCCTTGCAGTTGAGAAATGGTTTGGATGGTAATCACCCATTTTTGATAGATACCGTGAGTAAGATAATACCTCATGTTGTAATTATTTCCATTTAGGACAAAATGGGCAGGAGGGCACGATCACGACGGAGATTATAAAAGAGAGGAGATTGATCAAGCACGTTGACCCAGGCATGCCAAAGAAAGCATGTCACCTCCACAAATTATACAATGCAACTGCTTTAAGTGTGAAAGTGGGTTGTCCGACGTGACCAAAGAAAAAGCCATGGTAAACTGTTGGATATTGGGTCTCATTGCCAATGCATACAGTCCAAACTTCCTAGCATTCCATAAAATCCACATTGGTTGCCCACATGTAAAGGAGGCAGGGGGCTGTTGTCCCCTTGGGGCAGCAGCGTGCTGCTGTCTCTGAATTCTGGGTCCGCTTCGGTCTCTCTCCGATAATCGAAAGCGTTCACTTCGTAGAGCTCGTCGAGTAGAACAATTATGCAAAAAATTAGCTTAATTGGATATCATTAAGTGCCTGATCAGAACCCATATAACTCTCGGTCCATGGGTTACAATGGATTTGATCCAGTGTTTCGGATCCATTCTTTTCAAGATAAAAAAGTTCCGATTAGGCTCTTAATGACATCCAATTAAGCTAATTTTTTGCATAGTTATGCTACTCCACGAGCTCTACGAAGTGAACACTTCCGATCATCGGAGCAAGACCGAAGCGAGCGCAGAATTTGGGAACAGCAACCCCCCGCACCCACATGTAAAAGCCTGGCAATATTTGCTTCATTTGGGGATCTCAAGTGCTTTGCTTAAAAAACGTAGACAACTCCTCTACAGAATCTCTGAAGAGGTTCTACTGACGTACTTTTCAAATCTTGACGTACTCATCAAGGCTATTACGAGTACGTTCTAGAACCAAAATAACAATTTATTTTTTGTCTAATAATAAGGGGTATTCCACAAAATGGGGAATAAATACTTATTTTTTAAAAAGATAATTTCAAGCTCAAAAATCATATGCTTGCGCAAATAATTTTTCCATCACTATGGATCTTGCTTGATAGATCTCATTGAGATCTTTAATACGGTGCAAAAAAATTGAAAATTTATTTTTCATTTGCATTATTTTTGAGTTTGAAAATGTGAAAATAAGCTACTTATTTGAATTTTGTAGAACAAAGCTCCAAAATAAATATTTATAAAATAAGAAAGTTTCTGGAACGGGCCCTAACAGGCATCCCGTATGCAAGGTGATCCTCATTGCCGTCGTCATCTTTGGATACCAAAAAGACCTGTAGCTCCCGCAGCATCATTCTTTTAAACAGAAAATGGCCCTGAGCGGAAGTCATGAACTAAATCACATAATCCGCATGCAAGTGCGTGACTGAGAATGTAGGTGTGAAAGCGTCTTTAAAATACATCTTAAACTAGCTACTACAATTCTACAATGCGCGGGAGTGAGGATTCAGAGCCGCACAGGCACTACAACAAAATGGGGATTTAGGGGGCAGTACTTTTGAAAGGTCATTTTGAAAAATTATGTGACTAAGGTCATGAACAATAATACAATGCAAAAGATTAAGATGTTTGCACCAAATGTTCAAACAAATTAATTATGTGGACTATGTTGTCCTCCAGTTTGGCCCAAATATATACCTTCCACTCTATTTTTCGGGCAATATAACTGGGCCACTGTATCAACTTATGGATGTCTCGGCTTATTTTGAAATTTTGAAGTTAACGATCGGACAAATGTCCATGTGCTCCGGCCCAAAGGTTTTTCGTTGACGGTGAAAATCAAACCTACAAGCTTGTGGAATCCCGTTTGTTGCCATGCCGCTGCCCAACCGACCCCTTGGAATTTTCAACTAGTTGGTATCATGTTAATAATTTCCCAATCATGTCACCCTGGATAATTTCTTTGTATGAAGATTTTTTCTGTGAATTAATCTGCCAGTTGTGCACTTCAATAACCATTCTTTAGAGATGGTGAGTTTTGTCGCCCACATTCATTTTGCAAGCCTCAAGTTCAATGGCTCTTGTAGTCGTGGTTATTAGATAAAGTTGAAAATTGTGTCTTATCTTTGGATTTGATTCCACGTCTAATAACATGAACCAGAACATAGTTCTACTAGAGGGGATGTACGTGGTTGTGAGTACTGAAAAGGTGATCCAGAGCTAGCTGTCAAGCTAATTATTAACGGAATCACGGGATTTAGGAATTTTAACTAAATGGATTTTAAAAACACTTTTTGTTTGTGATTGTTCCCTTTGAGATTTTTGATGTGTGCATAAGACGAGCTGAACATCTTGATAAATTGAAAAGAAAAGAAGGAAACGCTTTTTGTTTGTTTGTTGTAGTACATCGTCGATGAAGAGAGAATATAAAAAAAAGAAAAAGAAAAGAGAGAAACTAATATTACAACGTCCATTGTGCTTCAAAGTTTGTGGAAAGAAGTGAAAAAGAAGAAAATTTAATTATTTGTCTTGATAAAGTGCAACCAAACAACCACAATATATATACGATGTCCTTTAATTTCTAACACAATGGGTGGTTGACTTGTATTCCAAAGACTAACAATAGGGGTTTGCTCGCTCCCTCCTAAATAAGTCAATTGGCTTATTTTTTTTTTATCTTTATTCAATTTTTTTTGTATTTGTTAGTTTTTCGTTATTTTTTTGAAAATTATTGCATCGTCATGACAAGAAAAATCTAAAAAGTAAAAAATTACGATCGGAACATAATTTTTTTAATAAAGACAAAAATAAGCCAATAAGCTAATTTTTTCATCTTATTAAAAAAATAGATTTCGATCATAATTTTTTACGTTTTAGATTCCTCTCGTCATAACGATGTAATAATCCTCAAAAATTGACAAAAAACTAACAAATATGAAAAAAAAATTGAATAATGACAAAAAAAAAGAAAAAGAGAAGCCAATTGACTTATTTAGCCGAACGGAGCCTAAGTTCTTTGCATTTACAAAAATTTTCATACTAGGGGTCCCACCAGATTAATAATCCTATCCTAAGCCATAACTCACTAGAAATTAAATTCTTTTCGTCGGTGGTGGAAAATTTCACTATTTCACCACTGTCTTTATTAGTCATACCATGTGTTTATTGTTGATCTGAACTGTCCGGAATTCCGTTTTGTAAAATAGACCATTTATCTTTGTAATTATATACATAATCAAAACGTTCATTTTATAAATCAAAGTTTAAATTTTGATTCACCTATGGATACATATTTAATCAAGTTGATTTTTTTGCATAGCAACACAACTCTGCGAGTCTTACAATATGAACGATTTAAATTATAACAATAACAACTCGATGGAATCCACAGTGAGCAATAGTGAAAAAATGGGATTTTCCACCTCCACTTATCGAACACAGGCTTTCATGTCAAAAACCCTGAACAAATGATATCGAAGTCGGTGGAAGAATCCACAATTCTCGTTTCTCATGCCAAGGTGCAGTTGATATGTCAAATCCGGTGAGGGGAATTGACTTTTACGTAATTGAACACTAGGATTAATCATTCTAGTTCCATACCATTTGCCCGAGTTGGGGGGCTGCTGTCCGTTCAAGGGACGCCGAGGGGGTCCCACTTCGGTCTTGGTCCGACAATTGGAAACGTTTACTTAATAGAACTCGTCGAGTTGAACAAGTACGTAAAAAAATCAGGTCGATCGGATATCATTATGTGCGTAATCGAAACCTTTTTGTCTTGAAAAGAATGGATTCGAAACACTGGATCAAATCTATTAGAACCCATTATTTGCAAGTTATATGTGTTTCGATCAGGCACTTAAAGATATCTGATCAAACTAATTTTTTGCATACTCATTCAACTCGACGAGCTCTACGAAGTGAACGTTTCCGATCGTCGGACCAAGACCGGAGCGGGGTCCCCTCGGCCGAGACAGCAGCCCCCCAAGTCCACCATTTTCCACACAGAAATGCACACACATCGATGCAATGGGGTGTATATGTATTTGGGTGTGCAAAATGAGTGAAACTATACATATATTATCCCAATAGTATATCATTTCCCGTAATCAAAATGAACCGCATAACCAACCTTGATGTCAAATTCAATGCCATTAATGGGGCTCCGTGTATTTTTCAAATCAATCCGTCAAAAAAGCACAAATTCTTATTGGCAATTATAATTCACATGAAACATCAAAAATTAATTTTGACGTGAAATGAAAGTGATGTTGTAACACCACGAGTAGGACTGACTACTAGTCCACTAACTTGTTGGAGTCCAATTCGAAGGCCCAAAATACTTAAACCCAAGTTACTATCCAAATAGACTGCCGATGTGCAAAGAATTGACGCATCATTGGAGATGATGGGTTCTTTGAATGACAAAATTAAAGATGTCAAACAACCATAGCCATCTTCAATCACTGCGCGCTACTAAAACCGGTAAATGTCAAAAGTTGGAGTTCAATTTCCGAACAAATTATAGTATGTCAACCGCCCCTAGCAGTGACACTTCACCAAACCTGGTATCAAGATTGTCCGAAAGAGAGTAGTCAAGTTTGTCAGCTGCTATATATTTCGCTTATTATTTTGAGGAAGTTTTCTATAAGTAGGATATGTAAAAAAAAAAATTCTGAAACAATTAAAAACAAATACTACTAATAAAGTACCAAATAAGCAAAATATATGGTCAAAAGATTTTGAGAAAAACATAGAAGAAGTAAATAAGCTTGGATTATATGATGATCATTTCTCTTTAAAACCCAAAAAAAAAAAAAAAATCCGAAACCAAATTCCGAATAAAATCCAAAAAATAAACATAAAACCATCCTATCTGCCACATTAGATCGACAGCCCATATTGATATATGTGGAGATTGAAGTCCAAATTAATACCACTATCCCGGTGCATTTATAGCTATTGTGTCAAAATGTTGACTGGTACAAAAAATCTTGAAATATAAAAATCTTTGCACATGATTTAATAGGTTAAAAATGCATCAAAATGCCGAAAGGTACCAAAACATGCAAAGAATTTTGTCCAGATGCTTCAAGGGGTGAAAACTTCGAGGGTCAGTTTGGCAGTGATCATCACAGACATGATGCGTTTACTAGTTCTTTTAATTCTGTTTTGTTTACTTTTGTTCCTCGTGAATGTAATAGGGTAGTTAATGTTATAGTCAAATATGTCCTTTCTTTGGTCTACAACCTGGGAAGACAATTTTCCGGACTAGGTGTGTAGGGAAGCTCTCTTTGATGTTTTTACGTTGCAGTAATCAATAATGACAAAGGCTATCGATTGTGGGGAAAAAAACGAACTAAACGGGTTAAAGCTCACAAAAATAATATATGTGAATTTTCACCTCATACATCAACTAAAAATTCATTTAGCGGAAACATTTGTTGAAGTCCTTAAACTATAAATAAAGGTTTTGGAGGAAACCATTAAGCTAAACCTTTCGAATCACGGAATTGACTTAAGGTTTGTTAATTATCAATCCTTTAATCAATAATGTTCGAATAGAAGTCTAAGAATTCGAAGTTCGTCTACAAGTCAAGTCATTCTTTTGTTTTGAGGTGTACAAGTCAAGCCATTCATCAATCACATTGTTCAGTGGGATTTCGATCTGGTAGAACCTTCTTGACAGAAAACCTGCGCCTTTTCAGGTAGCCGAGGATTTATTTATTTATTTATTTTTTGATTGAAAGAGATATCATTACATTATGTATTCATGTATGACTTACAAAGTATAAATCACGAGAAATTACATTAAGTCTATGTTTGGTAACATTGCCACTTTTCTGTTTCCTATTTTCTATTTGCTAAAACTAGTTTCTACTTTTCCTAAAAAAAAAGTGAAAGCGAAAAACATGTTTGTGTCAACTTGTTTTCCAAAAAAAACAAAAAACAAAAAAACAAAATACGTGAACATGGTTGACATGAATAAAAGAAGCCTTCCATTGCCACTATCAGTCTACCATAGACATTTCTACCTATGCCTATAAGGCCACAACTACTCACTTCGAAGAATTGAAACCCATTATCTAATGGAAATCCTATGGCTATGAAAGAAGCTCAAATAAGCAAAAAATAAGATGGATAAGCTGTAATAAGAGTTTGCAAATTCGAATCTTCTGATAGAGTTTTAATCACAGAGAGAGAGAGAGAATCCAAGCCTTGTACGGAGTTCGTCAATCAGATCGAGGGTGAGAGAATCAAATCGAGAGTGAGAACCACAACTCTTTGTAGATTTTTTTCAACCATATTCGAGAGAGAGAGAGAGAGAGAGAGAGAGAGAGAGAGAGAGAGAGAGAGAGAGAGAGAGAGAGAGAGCCTTGGCCTGGGTTTGAGACCCGGGGGAAAAAAAAATGAGGGAAGTTTCTCTGGCCAAGACTGTGTCTGGCGTGGGTAAGGCGCACAATTGGCACTATAGTGGAAGATGGCAGCCTGTTTTTACTTTTGCAAAAAGTGAAAGCTTGGTTTTTAAACTTCCAGAAATTTTGCAAATAGTGAAAGTGATTATTAAAATTTGTAAGTGAAAGTAGTGCACCAAACAAACTTCCAAAGTTAATTTTTGAAAATTCTGAAAATGAAAACAGAAAACATAAAATAAAATGGTTACCAAACATGACCTAAGTGTGTCTCGTTTATGAAATAACCAACCTCAACAACTCAATAACAAGGTAAATATAAGTCCATGCATCAAATGGACTACAATCACTATAAATCCAACCCAATCCAATACTATAAAGCAAAATTGATTTTGATCATGTTAGATTACAAAACAAAAAGTAGAGTGCCACTGGCTAAAAGTGGAGTGCCAAAATCATATCCCCAATATAAATCCCATTAGGGAGAGAAATAATTCCAACAACTACATAGGGAAAAAACATCCACATGCATGCAGGTGGTATGACTCGAACTCTTGACCTTCTAGTGAGATGTAAAAGAGTCTTAGCCAACGGAGCTAGCCCTAGTTGGTTAGAGAGTTCATTTGTTTGAATATCCACGCTCAAATAGAATGTGAAGTGCTATGTGTTTTGCTTTAGTTCACAATTACTTAAGAAATTGGATCCTCCTTGGGGAGGGACTAGAGACGGTCTTGTTCAGCTCGTCTTTGGGTTCACTTTGATAATCGTGTAGACACCCCAATTCGGACTTTTCAGATTAGTTTACTTTCGATTTTTGATTCCCCGATTATATAACGGATCAAGAACACCCCGAAAATGTCGACTGGTTGAGCTTTGAATATTTGACACCCTTTTAAACCTAACCAAAACCCTACTGTCATGCACTAGTTCAGACCCAGCGCGCGCTAGTCACAGTGCTAGGTGCTGGTCAAATGGTCCTGATTGACCATTGACCAGTGCGTGCTGGTTAAAGTTGCAGCCGACTTATTACTTTCTATTTCTTGAAGATTTCTGGAAGGTTTCCATTAATAGAGGGTTTCTATTAATGAAAGGTTTCTAGAAGGTTTCCATTAATTTAATAGAATGCTTTCCATTAACAGAGGGTTTCCATTGATGGAGAGTGTTAGCCTTATATATAAATACCCCCCTCGCTCTTTCAAACAAAGGGTTAGAAAAAAAAAGAAAAGAAAAGAAAAGAAAGGTTACAAGCATATAACCATCCAACACACCTCTTTCAACCTCAAACATCAAAGCTCAATCATCCATTCAAACTAAGCCAAAGGTATAATACCTTTGTTCTACTTTCTGTACTGATCTTTGAGGGAAGTTGGTAGGGTCAAGGTTGGTAATCAATATCAGTCCTTGCCCTAAAGCTAGTTATGTTTCAAAAACTATTTTGACTAGAACCAGCGTGCGCCGGTCATAAGCACGCATGCCAGTCCTTGGCTGCGCGCGCAGATCTTGCGTGGGGATTGGTGTCTAGTCATTTTATGCTTTTACATATTTATGCATCACTGCAAGCATGTTAATAACCGATTTACTGCTTTCCTTAGTTAAAACTGCTAGTTTTATTTCAATGTGTGTATCTATTGCTATGGAGTACCCTTGGGGTCTTTCTGAACATTTATCAGAACCTAGAAAATGTAAAATCAAACACTAGTCAAGGGGCCCAAACCTGCATACTATAGTGGTTTACCCGCCCACGCACGTCCCCCTTTGACCAGTTATCGGCCTTTGCATGGGTAACTAGGCCTTGGCCTCTGTTTCATCCTCCACACTATTCATGGGGTGCTTATTCTTTTTGTGGCTTTGTAGCCCATTTTAATTGTCCATAATTGTACATAAAGTGCCTATAAACTGCTTGATTTGTCATGGGTGTGCACTGGTCATTTTCAGAGCCCAAAGGGTTGAAAATAAGAGCTGTGAGCTTTAAGATTATTGACGCGTGCGTGTCTGGTGTGGTGCATGCTGGTTGGGTCAACATGCAATGACTTGAGCAGTGCAAGCTGGTTTCTTCCTGCGTACGTTATCTCCAAAACAGTGGCCCTCCAGTCTGTTTAAACTCCCATAGGAGTTTGTTTTCATCATATACTAATTGTTTCAATAAGCGAGCATGTCATCTATCACATCCTGCCAACATGTTACAATTTTAAACCCCTTTAAACTATTCCCCCACCCTAATTGGCTAAAAATGATTAATGAGAGAGAAGAGCGAACGATTTATAAATGCCCGAGTAGAGATCGATCTCCAGATTGGGCGCGAGGGGTGCCTTAAAATCCTTCCCCTCTCGTAACCTGGCTCCCGAACCTCAGATTTCAAGGTGACGACGGACCAATCTATGCCTTTTCAAAAATCAAATAACATAGCAAGCTTTTCAAGTTCGGTTCCTTGGATGGCATACCTTCAAACGCAAGTGGCGACTCTAAATTGAGCGTTTTGCCGTGCTTTTCCAAAAAAGGCGCACCCGACAAAACACTAGATTTTTAGGGGCATGTGCCCACAAATCGAAATCAGGCTACTTTTTAGACCATGTCGAGAAAATCAAATTTGTTGAAAATCATATTGATCAGATATTATTTGATATGTTCTCGAAACATATTTATCTTGAGAGGCTCTCGGGTCTTCTCATTTGACTGGACCAGACATGCATCTCAGTGTCTGAGCCATGTATGTATTTCATATATGCATAATCGGCCTTGTTAGGGCAAGGGCGGGGATGGTGCCAGTCCTTTGTTGAGCTTCGCGTCTCTTTCTGTAAACGTACTCCTTTATCAAAAACAAATCTGTTCATATCAAAACCTTTGACAATGGCAGGGTTCATTTGTCATGACACCCGATTGTGACACGTTTCTCCACCATATCGAAGTACTGCAATTTGTCACCCAGAGGTAGTTCACGTGTCGACTCACTGACCTCCGCATTAAGCCTAAGGGTATGTTTGGTTTGATGGAATTAAAGTTGGAATGAAATGGTCATTCCAATGATATACTTATTTTCATATTTGGTTCATTGTTAAATAATGGAATGATCATTCCAAACAGAATTACTATTCACCTTCGTAAAAGAATTGTCATTCCACAAAAAAAAACAACAAAAATCCTAACTTCACACCCATTTACACACCCATATACACACCCATACTCATAATAGAGGTGGGGCCCACACACACTGGATGTGTAGTGTGTGCGGGCTCCACCTCTATTGTGAGTGTGAGTATGTAAATGGGTGTGTAAGTGGGTATGAAAGTAGAATGATTGAAAAAACAAAGCAATTGCTATTCTATTTATTTGTAACACCAAAATTATTAGTGTCACTCCAAGATTAATTATTGCCACACCAAACTTGAGAATGAGAATGGATATTTCAATCTCATTTCCTCCAATTCCATTCCATCAAATCAAACATACCCTAAGTATTGTTAATCTTACTATGCACGTAGAAAAATTTAATTCTCATTTTCCATCGTGAATGTATGCGCAAAATCCGGATTACACATATATTAGGTTCTCTCGTTTTTGTGTGTTTGATTTTCAATTGTACCATTTTAGGTGGATATAAGGGTTGTTTGATAAAATGAATACAACACTTAAAACTGAATGAATTAAGTAATAAGAGATTAAGTATGTTTGATAACTATATTTTACATTATTGAAAGATTAAGTGCATCTTAAAATGTAGGCCAAACAGTTGATAAAAATTAAGTAGTTTTGACTGAATTTATGGGTCCTCTATACTACCACCACTATCATTGCCACCGCCACCATCACTACTACCACCTTTCCACCACCACCACCACCGTTACCACAAACACTCATTTTTTTTTGAACAGCAAAGAAAATTTTATTGATAAGAAAAAAGGATTACAAAGCAAAACTCAAGTTGGCAAGAAATCAATAAAGCACCCAAAAGGCCAAGCTTGGATCATCAAAGGGGTCTAAATATATATAAATATAATAATAAAGCCTGCAAAAAATTCAAAACCCAAATACAACAATAAAGCCCAAAGTACTGAAACCCTAACCCAGAAACTAAAAGGCATAACCCATAGACAACAATGGCCTCGCCGGAGACCAACCCATAGACAATATGGGCCAGCCTAAACAGCAATCCTACCCACCATCAAATGCGGCCACCTGGGGTGAGACGGGCCGCTGCGACCACTGTCCCCGAAGCTCGGGGAACAAGCCCATGTTGTTACCCCAAAGAACGGCCCGCCCACCCCACAACAGGCCGCCCTACCACAACCTACCCACAGCCACCAACACCACCCTTCACCAGCAAAACACTGCGAGTCCAACTACCACAGCTCCTAAGCCCCACCAGCGCCACTACTTGCTGCCATCAAAACCACCCCAGCTGCCACCAGATCCATTGCACCAGAGCACCGCCCCACCAAACTACTAGCAAATCACACCTGTAAAACTAAAAAAAAAAAAAAAACAAACTCTAACCCTAACCTAAACGCTCTCATCCCGAAACCAAAAGCACTGCCTCCGCCAAAACTAACAGCCACCATTAAACCAACCATCCATCTCCGACGAAGCACCATTACCATAAACACTCTACCGCCGCCACTATTGTTGCAACTACTGCCACCATTACCATCATCAGTGCACCACTACCATCACTACACCACTACCGCCCCACTACCAACACTAGTACTCCACCTCCACCACAAACAGTCAGCCATCGCCGCTGCTATGACTACCACTACCACTACCACCGTCGCAACCACTCCACCTCCACCGCCACCACCACTACCAAATACATTTTGCTCTCGCCGCTAGCTTCACCATCACTACACTACCACCACCACCACAACCACTACCACCACCATCACCAGTACTACCACCATTACTCCACCATAATGACGCCGTCGTTACTACCACAACCACCACCACTTCCACTTCCACCATCACTCAACATTCCACTCCCAATCATCACCACAAATACATGGTAACCTGTAGTAAAATTAAGTGTTTCGTACTTGGAAAAAACTGTGCATGTATTCATATGCACCGTGTATCTAAGTGTTTCATACACTTGCGTTTACTCATACGCCCCTAAGTGTTTCAAACTTAAAGAGTTCGTGCTTGTATTCATACATACCTAAGTTTCTCATACTTGACAATTTGCATTTGTTCGTACACGCCAGGGTATACGTGCCCACTCTCTGCTCCCTAATACGAAGGGAGAAAGAGCACGCGAGTTTCTAGCTCCATATTTGTACTTGCACAAAGAACCATGGAGAAAAACAAAAAAATGAAAAATTCAAAAAATTCATAATCCATTGCCAAAGCAGAATTGTATCCATAATTCGGAACTCAATGGGGCGTTACGCGTACCCCTTACAACTACCAAATATAAAAAAAATAAGAGAATTGTATTCATAACTCCCAAACAATCATGGTATGCATCTTAAAACAAAAAGAGGATAAACTGAAGTCTTTTAAACAAAGAACTTCCTCAAATTGTGGACATTCCAAGGCCTTGGCACTGGGTTCTCGTCCAGGTCCACCAACCGATAAAACCCTAGGTCCACAATCTCAGTTACTCGATACGGGCCTTCCCAATTGGCCCTCAACTTGCCCTCGTTTTGCTCTTTGTGTTGCCGAGCACCTTTCGTCGTACAGATCTCCAACACCAAACTCTCATGGGTGAACATGTTTATTGTAATTCTTCATAAGCTGCTCCTGATAAGAGGCCATATGTACCAAGGCCTGCTCTCTTCGTTCCTCGACAAGATCCAACTCAATCTCCAGAGCCCTGTCATTGCCCTCATTTTCAACTAAAATGGTCTTCTTTGTCAACAAATAAACCTCGAGTGGTATAACAGCCTTTGTCCTATATTCTAGCGAATAGGGGGTTTCTCCAGTAGACCTCATAGGCGTTGTTCGGTGCGCTCATAGGACCGGTGGTAACTCGCGCTCATAGGACCAGTGGTAACTCGTCGGACCACTTGCCCTTCTTATTGTTTAACCTCTTTTTGATCCCGTCAAGAATAGTCTTGTTAGATGCTTTTGCCTACCCATTACTCTGAGGGTAAGCTGGGGTGAAATAATAGTGTAGACACCCCAATCCGGTTTCCCGATCGTTTTATTTCTTTCTTTTCAGTTTCTTGTTCCCCCGATGATGAATCAAGTCGCGAACAGTATTGAATGAAATGGCTTGAGTTTGGTGTGTGTGGAACCCATCCCTGACCCCGAAGCCTTTAAACCCAAACCTTGACTCAGGGTTTGACTCTCGCGCGACTCACTGAGTCATTCGCGCGATGCTCTACTTGCCAGGTGGTGGTCAAAGTCAAACTTTGACTGATTGACCATCGCAGGGAAGCTAGAACCCTCGCGCGATGGTCTCACTCCATTGCGCGATGGTTGACACCTGTCATATCCAGCTGGATTTTGTGATGATGAGGCGTCTGCAGGTCTGTGTGACCCCGTTCCATCGACTGAACGACGTTTGCAGGGCCACCCTTGCACCACCTAATCCCCCACTCTCCCATCAACTTTGCACCCTACTTCTCTACCAAGTAAGTGCAGCCAGCATTGTTGGCTGGCTGCATTGCCTTGCATCACCACCAACAAGCCTCCCCTTCTCCTATAAATAACCTCCATGGTTCTTCTTCCAAAGAGTTACCAAAAAAATCACTCAAAAGAAGAGCAAGAACTACAACCTTGATCTCTTCTCTACTAAAGCCACTACCACTTTCTCATTTACTAAAGCCCCACCACTTCATTCAAGCCATATTCAAATCATTCAAGCAAAGGTATAATTTTCATCCTTTACTGTTTTGATCCCTGAGGGGGGGCTGACAGGGCCAAGGCTGGTAATCAATACCAGTCTTGGTCCCAAAGCCAACAAATTTACAAGCTACTGAGGGTAGAAGAACCCAAGCGCGAGATACCCACTCTGTCGCGCGATGGTTTTCCATTTGCGTGATAAGGTTCTCGTGGGGATGGGATTCTTATTCTTGTCAATTTATATAGTTTCATGTTTTCCTGTCTAAAAATACCTAGTATATCCCACTGTTTTGCATGTTAAAAATCAGTAGGTTAGTTCAGTTTCTTTCCTGTTCATTCTGGAATGCCCCTGGGTAGCTTCTGAATATGTCTCAGAACCCAGGCATGCAAAGCAATTCCTGGAAATCTAGTCAGAATACTCGCGCGAAGGTGTGGTTCCATCGCGCGATGATTCACTCATTTCCAGTGATTGCCCTTGCATGGGCAACTAGGCTCTCAGCCTCTGCTTTGATACCCTCACTGTTTAAGGGTTGTTTATTGCTCCAGTTGATCCTGATTGTAATAATGTTTTACTTTCAATACCTATGAACTGCTTGGTTTGACCCTGGGTGTGCACTGGTCCTTCCAGAGCCCAGAAGGAGATAAAATTCAACCTAATGATGAGATGTCAACACTAGCGCGATGGTTTGAGTGTATCGCGCGATGGTTTGCTTGCATGCATAATTCCTGTGCATGCAGATTGGCCACTCTTCGCAATAAACTTAAAACCATCGTACTGTTCTGGCATCCCGAAATCAGTGTTGAATATTATCTCATTTATTCTTTACTGTTTCATGTGTTCATGTTAAACATCTATCACATCCTGCAAATTGCTACAGTTTTTAATCCCCAATTAACTGTTCCCCGCCCTAATTGGCTAGAAATTGATTAATAAAACGGAATCGCAAAAACAAACATTTTCGCAAATGCTTTAGTAGAGACCGATCTCCGGATTGGGCGAGAGGGGTGCCATAAAACCCTTCCCCTCTCATAACCTAGCTCCCGAACCCAGATATGGTTATGACGGATTGGTTCCTTAACTTTTTCAAATCAAACAGCGTGGCAAGTGCTTCGAAATACGGTTCCTTGGGTGTCGAACCTTCAAACCCGAGTGGCGACTCTGTATTTTTTTCGCGAGCGCTTGTCGTCTAGCTTCCGAAAGCACTCTCGCGAATCGGCAGCATCTCTTCTCTCTCAAAGAGGTGGGGAGGGAACGAAATCCCTTCTTGCCGAGGAAAGAGAGAGGAAAGAGTCGAGCAAATCGCATTTGCCCACAAATAGTTTCTTATCCCATAGTGAGAGCAAAAAGCTTTAAACTTTTTTTGGAACTATGCCTCGTTATCAGTGATCAATGAATAGGGGAACCCAAACTTTGTGATAATACTTTTCCAGACAAACCTTTCCACCATAGGTTTCGTAATTTTGGCCAATGGCTCTGCCTCAATCCATTTCGTGAAATAGCCCATTGCAACCAACAGGATTTTTCGATTCCCAGTTGCCTTTTGAAGTAGACCCACGATGTCCAATCCCCATTACACAAATGGCTCAGGGCTTGTTAATTGCACCAGGTCTTCGACTAGTGTTCGGATCATAAGTGAAAACTTTTGACACTTTTTGTAAATTTTCATATACACTTTTGCATCTTCTTGCATGTGCGACCACCCGCCTGAGTTGTTGCTCTGTGGGCTATGGATCTTCCCCCGACATGACTTCCATAAGTTCCATCTTGAATCTTGTGGAAGAATTTCTGCACCATCTCGGGATGCACACAAAGCAAATAAGGACCCATAAACGACTTTCTATACAACTTCCCTTCTGGGGATAGCCAAAATCGAGCTGATTTTGTCTTTATCTTATGAGCCTCCTTTTTTTCACAAGGGAGTGCCCCATCTCGTAGGAACTCCACATTTAGATCCATCCAATTTGGTCTTTGGTTCACGTCCAAGACCAACACTACACTTCTTCCGATGCTAGGCTCACTTAGGTAGTCTACCGCCACCTATCTCTTGAACTCGGTTGGGAAAGCCGCGGCCAACCAAGCCAGCGAGTTTGCATGGGCATCCTACCCAGAACTTATTGCTCAACATAAAACTTCTCAAAAGTATCAAGCAGGTCCTTGGCAACCTCCATGTAGGCTGCCATCTTTTCATTCCGGGTTTCATACTCCCTGGATAGTTGATTCACCACAAGTTGTGAATCACAATATACCCTTATCCTCTTCACCTTCAGAGTCTTTGTATTCCTTAGGCCCATCAAGAGTGCTTCATACTTTGCCATGTTGTTTGATGCATTGAAGCCCAGCCAAATAGATAGCTCAAGTATTACCCCTTCAGGAGGGAAGAGCACAACTCTAATCCCTGATCCAGTATTACACGTAGAACCGTCCACAAAAAATTTTCATTCCAGAGGGTCTTACTTGGCTAGTGATTCCTTTTCCTTGGGAGGGAATCCTTGTGCCTGTTCTTTTCCCGTAAGAGGCAGGGGAGCTATAGCCGGGATGAACTCCGCAATGAAGTCGGCCAACACTTGCACTTTGGTTGTAGTGCGCGGCTGATAGTCAATGTCATGTTGACTCAATTCCACCGACCATGTCGATACTTGTCCCGATAAATCTGCCTTTTGTAGCAGTGACCTCAATGGAAACTCTGTGTAAATCACTATCCTGTGGCTTTGGAAGTAGTGTGGTAGCTTTCTTACTGCTGTCCTCAAAGTCAAAACTAGCTTCTCGAGGGGCAAATATCTCGTTTCTGCATCCAACAATGTTTTGCTCACGTAGTACACAGGGATTTGTTCGGATCCCTTATTCCTTAGTAACACTGCACTGCACGTTCAAAAATCACTAAGTACAAAATCAAAGACTCACCTAGCTCTAGGGTTTACAAAAGCGGCGCCATAGCCAAGTACTCCTTCAGGTCTTAGAATGCCTGCTCACATTATGCTCCCCACTTATATCCTTCCCTCTTTTTTAGCAACTGGAAAAAGAGTCTGCACTTATCACATGACCAGTCGATGAACCTGTTGAGAGCTGCTACCATCCCAGTAGCCTTTGGACCTCCTTCGTCATCTTGGGACTCCACAGCCTCTACAAGGTTGCTATTTGATTGGGGTTCGCCTCTATCCCTCTTATTGTCACAAGGTGACATAGGAATTTTCCAGAACTGACTGCAAATGCGCACTTCGAGGCGTTGAGTTTTAACTTATTATTTCGCAGTATCTCGAAGGCTTTCTTCAAGTCGGTGATGTGTCTTGCTTTTCACCACCATATCATCTATGTATACCTCCATAGTTTTGCATAACAACTTCTTAAGCAAAATCGTTGCTAGGCTCTGGTACGTTGCTCCGGCATTCTTGAGTCCAAAGGGCATAAAGCTGTAGCAGTATAGCCCTCTTGGCGTGATAAATGAGGTCTTCTCCTAGTCGGGCCCTAACATAGCAATATGATGATATCCTCGATATGCGTCAAGGAAGCTCATCCTTTCATACCCCGCAGTCACATCAACCAGTTGATCTATTCTCGGGAGAGGGAAACTATCTTTAGGACATGCCTTGTTCAAGTCTGTGAAGTCTACGCAAACACGTCACTTTCCGTTCTTTTTCACAACTACTGTGTTGGACAACCACTCCGGATAAAAAACTTTGCGTATAGCTTTGGCCACTAGTAAACGATCGACCTCCTTGATAACAGCATCCGCATGTTGTACGATTGATCTTCTCTTTTCCTGAATTACGGTTTAATGTTGGGGATCCACATTCAAGTGCTGTTAAAACACATTTGCATCTACCCCGGGCATCTCCTCAGATACCCATTGGAACACATCTACGTGCTCCTTCAAAAACCCTACCAACTCGATTTTTTCATCCTTTCCTAGTGTTTCACCAATCAGAAAATACCTCTCTAGATCAGTCTCGTTGATCTGTACTTTCTTTAAACCTTCAACCACCTTCTCAGCTGGGTTTCCTTCGACATCTTCGATGGTCGGCTGATCTGGAACCTCTACAACTTGGACCCATTGGGCCCTTGGGGCCTTCTTGATTATGGAAATCAAGCACTATTGAGCCACCTTTTGGTTGCCTTTGATCTTTTCAATCCCATTGGAACCTGGGACCTTAACCATTTGGTGGTAAGTGGAAGACATTGCCCTCATCTTGTGCAACCATGTCTTCCCTATAATTGCGTTATAGGAGGATGGTATGTCCACTACCAAAAATTGATTCGCAGTACAACTATCCCTGCTCGAGCAGGTAGTTTTACTTTTTCTAGCGGCCACACTGCTTCTGCACTAAACCCGACCAGAGGGGTTATTGATTGTACCAGATTTGCCTGAGTTAGTCCCAACTTCTTGAATGCTTCGTAGTATAGCACCTCTGTGCAACTTCCCTAGTCCACCAAGATTTTCTCAATGTCATACTCCCCAATCCATAGAATTATGACCAAAGTGTCATTGTGCGGCACCCGGACTCCTCCTAGGTCCTCATCCATGAAGACTATGCCATCGCCGCGTACTTCGCCTTCACGTCCTCTTTTCTTTCCCAGATGCATGACATGCTGGTCGTGCTTGACTTGCCTCTGGAGCAGCCTCACCTCATTTCTCGTATAAGGTGTGGCTAATCCATGTATCATATGGATTACACCTTTTGGATTTTGTACGTAATCCAACTCCATTGTTCTCCCATTCTCTTTGGGGTCCTCCCTGGATGAACTCTTTGAGGTATCCTTGTGCCACTAGATCGTTAAGGTGCCTCTTGAACATCTCACAATCTTCTGTCACGTGACCCCAATCTTTATGGTAGCTACAGTGTTGACTCGTAGCTCACTTAGCATCCTTGTCTCCCTCCAATCTCGGGGGCCACTTGAAGTAGGGGCGATTCTTTATTTGATAAAGAATTCTATAGATTGGTTCTTTCCAAACCGTGGTTACTTAAAAAGAAGGACTTGAGGTCAGGAGCTTGCCTCTCCTCGTACGATACGACTCTTTCTTAGTCTGCAAGTACTCCTTCTTCTTCCTGTAGGTCTTGGGCTTTGGTTTGTCTGCCTTCCTCGTGGGCCCCTTTGCCTATTTAGCTACAACTTTTCCATCCTCCGGAGTATGTCATCCTCCATCTGGCATGCTGTTTGATTCGCTCCATCAATTTTGCTAACATGTCCACCGGACTCATGTTTAATGACCATTGCAACTCTCCCCGAACAGGCAATCCGGTTTTGAATGTTGCTATTGCATACTCCTCACTGTAACTTTCAATCTTGTTGAAAGTCTCCTAGTACTTCTTTGCATAGTCTCTGATTGGCTCATTCTCTCCCTACTTTATTGTGGAGAGGCTTTCAAAGGTTTTTGGTGCTCTTTTGTTCAACAAAAACCAAGCAGTAAATTCTTCAACTAACTACCTCCATCGTTGTATGGAGCGCGGGCCCAGTTTATAGAACCAGGACAAAGCTACCTTTCCCAAACTCGATGGGAACATCTTGCACATGATGGCATCGTCCCCATCATGCATGAACAAAGCTTGCTGATAAAGTTGGATGTGAGCTACGGGATCCGCACTTGTTTTCATATAGAATGAATGCACCGTGCTTTACCTTACTCGTCAACCTTGCTTCCTGCAACCTTCTTGCGAAGGGAGAGGCAGCTATGTTGCCGAGGGCTTTCCGTGCCGCTTCTCATGTAGTCACGGTCCCGTCCTCTCATCTTATGGTATTGTGAGCTTTGTGCTTCTCCCGATCGGAGTTAGGTTTCTTGTACCTGTCCCTATGGTGCTTCCTAGCCCCTCTTTCCTTGGAGGTGGGGCTCCGGCTCCTACTCCTTCTTTTTTGTGAAGAAACCTTTTGCCACTCTAGAGTACGGCTTTTACTTCTGCTTATCTGTTTTCATGAAGAAGCTCTTTTCTGCTTTGGAGTACGACTCCTACTTCTGCTCCTTCTTCTTCGTGAAGGAGCTTTCTTGTACTCTACTAGTGCTTGTCTGTCTTCCTTAGAGTTTCTTCATAAAAGTCTGAAATCTTTGGGATTTTCCTGGATCTGCTCTATCTCTCGAATTTCGTATTCTTGTTTCTTGATCAAACGAGCGAACTCCTTGATTTCCTGTCTCTTTTTACCAAGGATATCATCATCGTTGTGCACACTTTTTAGTGTGCAGCAGACTCCTACCCACGGCAAGATTTTTTTCTCTCCATGTGGACCCCGTAGCCATCCTTCCTTCTTTGTTCTTAGAAATATCGGGGATGGTTAAAGGGTTCCCCTTGATTGCTGTCTTCCTTCTGTGTCTTGCTTTGGGCTTTCTTGAAGTGCCAGGTGGGGATTTATCTACCCCTCCGTCTAGCAAGTTCTTTGGGTCGAGTGATGTCGTTAGGTCTTCCCCCACCATGGTCGTTTTTCGAAGGGAACTCCTTCATTTCCCATAGACGACGCCAATTGTAGGTGGACAAAAACTGATGGTATTTGTAATAGCACTTTGAATACAACGGCTACTCGTGCCGTTTAACCGAAACCCTAGCTTTTCACCGGAAGCCTAATCTGTAAAACAGATAGGGGTGAGCGAACATATGCCTCTCGTCGGCACAAGCCCTCCGATACCTAAGTTAGTGTCACATACCGGAGAAAACCCTAATTACCAGTAGGAAAATAATGTGATTGCAATGTATTGCGTATCCTTTGCCTCTAGGTTTACCTCATATTTATAGATATGCGTTTGCTTGTTGGCCAAGCGTCCTTGTTGCCCTAGGTTTCTATCTCGTATGGGAAACCCAGGATAATCCAGATTCCCGTTTCCTTACCGATTAATTCCTTAGTCCTTTTAGGACTCCTTTCCATGGTGGGCTGATCACCCTTCCTTCATTAGGAGATTCATGCAGATCCTTTATTCGCGGGATCCTAATCCTTTTCGGAGTACAACTGTACTGGAACCTTCTAGAATATCTCCACTGCCTTATCTCTTAAGGTATCGTTCTCAGGTGTTCTTCCTCTATTCGGCCATCTCATTGCCGAACAGATTGTTTCCTCTAGTGACTTCTCGTATTATCTGTCTTTATTGCCGACCACCGTTCTCATTGGAGGCGTGGTCCGTCTTCACTTATCCCGTGGTCCCACATATCATGTGTTCGGGTACTAATTGAGCCTGTTTGGGAATACATTCCTACAAGAAACACTATAACTAATGGAAATAAAATTTATTGATAATTTTTTAATTCAGCGCTTAATATTTTTATCAAACAGTTTTTCAATTTAAAATATTCAGCATTCAACTTTCAGTACTCCTTTTTTTTTTTTTTTCAGCTTTTAGTTTCAGTTTTATCAAACAACACTATAGTGAAAATATCTTCCTCATTGTGTCACAATATGTATTTTTTGTGATCTGCAATGACGAAATGTTATTATTATTAGTTGTAAACAAGCAAAACATGAAATGGGCACAGTAGGCTAGGAAAATGCTCGATAGGTAGAGCTTCAGAGGGGAAAAAAAAAAAGAACCCATGAACTCCATAACAAAAAACTGAATCTATTCTCAATCTTTAGATTTTTATAAGAAAGTACTAAAGCAGACTAAACAATGCCATGAGATGATAAGTGAAATTACTCTCTTATCATTTCGTGTTAAAAAAACTAAACATTGCCGGGAAAAAAGCAACACATTAAATTGTTAGTTATAAAACGACAAAAAAAAAAGCAACTAATCATATGAATGCATAAGTCATTCTTCAATTACGACAAAAAAAAAAGCAACTAAACATTGCCGGGAGTAGTATATATAATTCACGAGGCACCACTATGATGTTGGCCATGATTATACTTATCGAAGCTTCCTCTCTGTTTTCTTTTTCAACGGGCAAGAGTGTTCGGGCCAACTTATACGCACCTTGAACATTCTCGATCTCTTGATCTACACCATGAATGTGTGATCAAAGGAATACCATCCACCTTGGGACCAGAGATGGCTCTAGGTATGGGCGTAAGGGGGCCATGACCCCCGCGTTGTTTTAGTTTTAGTTTTTTTTTAATTTCAATATAAATAGTACGGAGTATTAGTTAATTTTTTTTTGTTAAGAACACCTAAATCTTTTAAAAATATGTTTGTTTTGGACCCAAAATCTAATTTCTCTCTCTGCGTCATAGTCTCGCATAATTTTTTCCTTCAATTATTATCTTTCTCCTCTTTCTATCTCTCTCTACTTTTACTACCTTAAACACCTCACTCAAAACCTAAACCAAACAAACTACAACTAGATTTCCGAACCGTGAAGTTTGAAAATCTTGTTCATATATAGTTCAACCCCTGCGTTTACGGAATTCTGGTTCTGTCCCTAGCATGGACTAAATGATTCACAAAAAATTTCGCTGTTGCGGCTTGGCCCTAACAGGTTGCCAAACGAAGCTTCGCTCCATTAATCCTGAAAGTAGACAAGAAGCCTCATAATCGATTTTCATTGGGTCAAGACTTTTACCAGTCAAGACATTTCTTTGCATTTTCTCACATCAATTTCGGGCCACAAACCAGTGGGGATAGAGATGGTCTTCTCCTTGGACTTTCCTAGTCATTGCCTTTTACTTTTTCGCTCGTTCTCATTCTTTCATTTCTTTTACGGAGAATAAAATTTGTCTAACTAGTTGAAGTTTAGTCGCAGGAATATGAATCTATTTATGCAGATTCATCTCTTATTCTTGAAACTTTATAATAGTTTATATCCAACCCGAAAGCTTAAATTATTAAGTGAAGATGCCCTGACATTATACATATGTTATCACTTATTCCATACCGAAACAATGTGGAATTGCATTTTCTTAGCATACGGCTTCTCTCCGGTCCATATAAATGTACTAGACTGTCTTGATGGCCCACTCTCGGCCACTTTGATGATCGAAATTGTACACTTTTTAGATTCATTAATCATGTCAAAAACTAAGTTGATCAAATATCGTTTGGTATAATTTTAGAGCACATATATATTGCGAAAAAAAATAGAGTTACAAGACAGGATCACAAACCCATTTAACCTATTTATCTCAATATAAATGTCTACAAAATTGTATCAAAGGAATACCATCCGCGCTAGGACCAAAGATGGCTCTAGGTGTGGGCGTATGAGGGCCATGACCCCCGCCCCGCGTTGTTTCGGTTTTCTATTTTATTAATTTCAATATATATAGTATTAGTTAATTTTTTTTTGTTAAGAACACCTAAATCCTTTAAAAATGTGTTCATTTTGGGCCCCAAAACCCATTTTCTCTCTCTGCGTCATGGCCTCTCATAAGTTTTTCCTTCAATTATTTATCAACCTCCTCTTTCTATCTATCTCCACTTTTACTACCTAAAACACCTCACTCAAAACCTAAAGGTCCTAAACCAAACAAACTACTATTAGATTTCTGAATCTTAAAGTTTGAAAATCTTGTTCATAGTTCGACTCTGCATTTACGGAATTCTAGTTCCGTCTCTGACTGGGACTAAATGATTCACAAAAAATTTCTCTCGTGCGACCTGGCCCCAAGAGGTTGCGAAATGATGCTTCGCTCCATTAATCCTGAATCTAGACAAGAAGACTCATGATCGAATTCATTGGGTCAAGACTTTTACCAGTCAAGACATTTCTTTAATTCTTTCCATTTTCTCACATCAATTTCGGGCCACAAACCACTGGGGATAGTGATGGTCTTCTCCAAAAATATTTTAAACAGTTTGGATTAAAAACAAATTATTATTGGGATTAAATTATCTGCTTGTAGTAATAGATTATTTTTAATCCGGATCGTTCAAAACACTTTTGAACGGTTGAAAGTGAGCTTCGCAATAATTCACTCACGGAGTTCCGTGAATAAGTTATTCTCTTATACATATTCGTCTCTTGTTGTTGAAACTTTATAATAGTTTATATCCAACTCAAAAGCTTAAATTATGAGATGAAGATGCCCCGGCATTATACATGTTATCACTCATTCCATACCGAAACAATGTGGAATTGTAGTTTCTTAGCATACAACTTCTCTCGGGTCCATGTAAATATACCAGACCGTCCTATTGGCCCACTTGTGGACCACTCTGGGCCCACTTCGATAATCGAAATCGTGCACTTGTTAGATCTCTTTAAGTCCATTAATCACGTAAAAAACTACGTTGATCAAATATCATTTGGCATAATTTCATAGCACATATATATTGCGAAAAAACTAGAGTTACAAGATTAGATCACAGACCCTTTTTACCTATTTATCTCAATATAAATGTCTCCGAAATTGTTTAAACGATATTCGATCAACGTGATTTATGACATGGTTAATGGTCTTGGCGATATCTAAACAATTAGCAATTTTGATAATCAAAGTGGACTCGGGGTGGGCCCAAAAGCAGGCCAATCGTACGGTCCTCCTCCATTTCCTTAACTTCCTTCGCATGCAGTCCACTCTGATATCACGTGTAAACTTTATATTCAACCCAAAAGTTATATCGTAATTACAACATTTGGTAAATTAGTCACTATCGCTAGAACTAGAACTAGTATGATATACTCCCTCCATCCCTTTTTAAATGTCCCGCTTCGTAACTTCAATTTATTAAGAAAATATCATCATTACATTTTTTACATCAACTTTTACCTCCATTTTTCTTATTTACCCTCTATGGAGACATCATCATTACATTTTTACTCACTAACTTTTCAAAATGGAATCAACTTTTAGGGACAAAATGAAAAATGTACCAACTTTTATCCACTAACTTTACAAAATGAACACTTATTAAGGGACAGTCCAAAATAAAATACTGGACTTTAAAAAGGGGACGGAGGGAGTATAAGGTCTTGGGTTCAAATAAAATTAGAAAACAATCTACAAGTTAACACTAAATTTCTTGTCCAGAAAAAGCAAAAGACAAGCAAATTTACACTATAAGTGTTTGTGTAAATTTCGTGTGCCCCTAATATGATTGTTCTTTCTCCTTCAGTTAAGCGGCAAATCCAAAACTTTAAGCATAATCTTTAATTACCTGGTGTATTAATGTAGAAAAAAATGGGGGAAAAAAAAAGAAGGTAAAAGCCTGAAATGGTGGAATTATATTTAATTTTCCATCTTTTATTATAATCTTCCAGGAAATATACATTTTGCTGGGTTCGGAGAAGGTCTTTGACTGATCAACTGGATCATGAAGTGGAACTAGTTCAAAAAAAAAAAAAAAAAAATCATAATCATAATTATCAAAAGGTGTCAGTGATAGTAGCCAAACACTTCACTCCACTAGCTACAATAATCACACTTATTAATTGCCTTGCTCTTTTATATTTTTTGCATTGTTTGAAAATCTTTTGATGATACCACTTGACAGATTCGACAAACTTTATCCCTCTTACTACTTTCTTCGTAGTTCACTACCCTACCCTCGGATTCTATCGTTTTTGACCCCAGGTACAAACAACCTTTATTGATATTTTTCCGTATATACCCCTAATGCTGCAAACCCTTTTTTTTTTTTTTTCCCCCTTGTCAGAGGGTGACGTTGGTGGGTATAGTTCCGGTAGGAAACAACTTAAGGATCACTTCTTGTTGTTGAAAAATATTAAGATGTTTCCACTAACCAATAAATTATAGATGGAATGCAAAAAAGTACTTGTTGCCCGATTGTTAGTGAAAACATGGCTAACAACAGACCGGTATTGCTTCAAGACCTCTAGTCTCATGGGCACTATAGCCCCCTCCATGACCCAGGCTCTTGGGCTAGAGCCCTCGGTCTAATACTTCTAACTTTTTCTTTTTTCTTTTTTTAAATTTATTTTGGGGTTAATTCTAAAGTTCCTAACATACGCATATTGCACTTACGTACGATGTTCAACTCTTTGCACCGAATAATACCTCAGTGGTTATTGCACCGAATAATACCTCAGTGGTTATTGCTCTGATGCCCTCCACAACCAATTAACAATGTGGGGTACACATTTAATTGTGGACATTACATGAATGTGAGGTTGTGGAAGCAAACTGATACTGTTTCATGGAGCTTCGAAAAAATCTTTATATTCCATTGCTCATCTAACTTAAAATATTCTTCAACATTAACCACAATCTATTACAAAAAAATAACAAGGCCACAATGACTTGGACGGTCATTCTTTTTTTATCGGCAAAAGTAACGTTTTATTACAAAAGAAAAGGGGGAGGGGATACCAACCAAAGGTTGAAAAATACATTCAGTTAGGAACAAAGCCTAACACTCCAATAGGGTCAAAGCCCAAGCTCCTGTGGGCCTAAAATGCCCACAGGATACAATAAGCACATAAAAAGAAACCTAACTCACAAAAGTGGATAGGCCCCATCCCAAGAAAACCCAAAATATTTGAAAATCTTCTAGCACAGCTGCCTACCACCATCGCCCGCCATCCAGACAGAAAACCATCAACAACATTGAGAATCCGCCTTTGACAACCACCAAGTCGCCACTGGCCACCCCATCGGAGAGATACACAGTGCGCAAACCAAACCAAACTGCCGTGGGAGCTCAACCCTACTGTTAGGCAAGCACCGGGGCACCCACCAGTGACACCGGTGGGAACCATGTCGCCCAACCACCCGATCCCCTTGTCATTTGGCCAAAATCGGAACACCCAAGGGAAGATCGACCGGAGATCGGAACGGAAAAAGAGGGCACAATTGTGAAAGGGGTGGCAGGGAGAGATGCCCCGGGAGAAGAAGACCAAACGACTAAGGGTATGGGGACGAAAAAAAAAGGTAAGGGGAGAGGGAGAAGACGAAACCTTGAGAAACCATACCAAAAACGCCAATCTTGTTGGAACGTCCGTGACCCCATCAATGATCGCGGAGTAGCCACCAGTTTGACGCCCATAAACAACCAGGAGAAAACATCAACATTGAGATCCCTAACATCAGCATCATCCACCATAACCACGATCGCTGACCGTCCCATTACCATGCTCACTAAAGGAAAAAGAAAACAAAAGATAGAAGAAGAATGAGGCTGTAATGTTGTGAAGTTGGTGTTTTGGTTTTAACATTTTGCTTCATTAATCATGAAGAGGGTGTTTTTTCCTTGGTCTTGCTTTTCTCTTTGATGTAGCCTTATTGAAGTTGCTTAGTAAAATTCCATTTTGCCGATTAAAAAAAAAAAGTTGTCGTAGATGTACCTTTTTTTTTTTTATCCACAAAAGATGAAATTTTATTAAAAACGGGAGAAAGGGGAAGGGAAAGGGGACGGGGATCCAACAAAAGGTTGTATGAAACATCACAAGGGCACAGCCCAACCCGCCAAAAGGTCTACAAGGGTCCAAGATAACTAAAACAATAAAGCTCAACCCAACACCCAAATAATACTCCCCCCGACGTCCCATTTGTTTGTCCAATCTTGGATTTTTAACTTATTAAGAAAACCAAATCTAATCCATTGATTTGAAAACTTACATAATTTGAGCCATTGATTTTGAAATTGGACAGTCAATTTGGGACATGAATAAGTAAAAAAGGGGACAAACAAATCGGGACAGAGGGAGTACATAATAAAGCCCAGAACACCCTAGCCCGGTCCACCAGAGGACCGATCCACCCAATCCAGCCCCCAATATCCTAACCACTTCAATCACCACCACCGCACAAACCATCGAAAAACCAACCTCGCCGTTAAGTCAAGCCAACCTCTCCTAGATGTAGAGACCGGTGGCGGAACCCGGCCTATGACAATGCAAACAGGAGCAAACCACCACCAATCAACATGGCACGCCCCAAATAGCCCCATCGAAACACAAACACCTCCGGTGATAACCAACAATAGCAACAACCCCAGAAGGACGAACTACTGGCCCCGTGCCCGATAGAGAGCTCGGAGTGGCCGCTGATCGGACTTCGACACACAAAACGACCAGAGCATCCACAGCCATGGGGGCCACATCCACATCCACTTCACCACCACCGGATTGAACCATCACCGATCAACATTGCCATCTTCACGGATCGTTTTCTAAATAGAAGAAAAAAACTTACAAAATAGAAGTCAAAACAAGCACCTACAACTACAAGTGCACCACTCCACCACCGCCCACCACCGCCCGAACACCAGATCCAGATAGCGCCACCAAACCGGACTGCCCACCGACCGACGAGACACCCACGCCTCTAGGCAAACCGGCGGAGATGTACCTTACTACCTTAAGGCCCATTTAACTCGAGTTAGCCATAGCTCGGCTCGTATGTATGGAATCAACTCGTATGTAGATGCTCATTTAGTACTGAAGTAGAACCCGAGCTCTCAAATACTAATTCAGCTCAAGTCAAGCTCGAAAAACCTTAACTGCAAGTTTGTTTGGCCTATTTTTTTTTTTTTTTTTTTGGAGATTATGGGTATTATTTAATGCAAACACACCTTAAATAGATACTCCCTCCGTCCCTTTTTAAGTGTCCTGCTTCGTAACTCCAACTTATTAAAAAGACATCATCATTATACTTTTCACATCAACTTTTTCCTCCACTTTCCCTTCTTACCCATCATCATTACACTTTTACTCACTACTTTTTAAAATGAAATCTACTTTTAGGGACAAAATAGACAATTCACCAACTTTTACCTACTAACTTTACAAAATAGACACTTATTAAGGGACAACCCAAAATGGAATATCGGACTGTAAATAAGAAACGGAGGGAGTACAATTTTTCTAGTATGCTCCAAACCGGTAAGTATGGTTAATGCGAACACACCCATATATTTGTGATAAGTAGGATTATTGAAACAAATGAAAGCATGATGGGAGCATCATAGCCAGAGCGCAATGGATATCCAAGCAAAATTAGAGGACAGAAGTGCGATTTCGACCCCAATACATAAAGGCCACATACTTGAGGATATAATCAATCAAGCAATAAGCAAGTGGCCAGCAAAACCCTGGCAGACGTACGTCACCAAGTAATTGTCTTACGTCGTCCGATGACATCATTGTACCCAATCAAGAAGCAGCACGTGTCAGTGCATAGCATCTTCATTGTATGTGCCAGGAAAACGTCCACGAAGGTGCAGCCCCAAGAAATCACTAAAATAATTCATTAAAATAAAACGCACGCCCAGACAACTTTTTATCTTGCTTGCTCTCCTCTCTCTCTCTCTCTCTCTCTCTCGCTCTCTCTCTCTAAGACTCCCTAACGATGGATCATGACCACCATCACCCTCAAAACCCTAACCCTTGTGACACTCATTTCTCCGATAACTTTGATGCGTTGCCGGGGTTCGAGTTCTCCGATTTTCTCCTTCTCGATGAAGGCTCGGAAGAAGGTTTTTCGCCAGAGAACATGGCTTCCTCCGATAATGTCATCAACGGATCTATCGAATCCGTCGGCGCCTTATCATCAACACACAGTAACATGCACGTGATCAAATCATTCTCGGCCAAATATATATGATCTACTTACATTTCATTGTTACTCGACAATATCGGAAACGCAATGTTTATCGAGGGTACGTTCGACCTCAAAAACTAAGTTTTTTCTTTCGTGGTTTGATTCGATGCAGGAATAAAAACGGGGCGAGGAAAGGCAAGGCGGATCAAGCGGGGAGTAGGGTTGCTTTCAGAACGAAATCTGATTTAGAGGTAATGGACGACGGATACAAGTGGAGAAAGTACGGGAAGAAGATGGTAAAGAACAGCCCAAATCCAAGGTAAACCATATACTCCGTAATTACTCAATTACTATCATTTATCATCACGGTACCAAATAATTGATATATATACATCTTTGTGGTTTAGCTTTTACTTTATTATTTCGTATTGGTTAAGTTCAAACCGGATTATTATTATTATTTTTTGGATAAGTAATTTCATTTCACTAAAAACACGACAACTGCAAAATCAACGGGGCAGTAGGAGTATTAATTTATCAGTAGTCTAAAAAAACATTCGGTTTTTATTGAATTTCTAACATATATATTTATATGTACTATATAGTATAGTCGATATCGAAATCGAGAATTCACTTATATCCTTCTCTTAAAAACAAAAGAAGAGAAAAAAGGATAAAAGTCACGTTCTAGCTGTCGTAGAGCGGATGAGTAGCTCAAGTGAGATGAGATAGCTAGTTTCATATTTTAGTACTAGCCAGCTTCGAGTCATCGCATGGAGAGAGAGAGAGAGAGAGAGAGAGAGAGAGAGAGAGAGAGAGAGAGAGAGAGACTGCTGAAATAGTAGTACGTGATTAATTAATCTTCAGAGTATTAATCAGTCATCTAGTTCATCATCTTATGGATGATTGCCACACTTAAGGATAGGGTTTTTTATTTAATTGATGAAATGACTCCAGTATTATATTATATTCATTAATGGAGGGTTTTTTTAAATTAAGTGTAACTTTCAATTAAGATATTGTAGTTTGTTTAACCAACTAGGTCACGATCCATCCTTTGGATCTTTATAATCATTTTTAAAGATTTATTAATCGATCGAAAATTTAAATATGTCACGATCCAAAGGCGGCGACGGGTTGGATTGCTGACCCAGCCATGAGTGAGAATCACACCCTAGCTAGGGCCTCTTTCAACTTCCTTTAATAACTTTTTTTTCCCTAAATTAATGAAGTTTAATTAACAATTTAAAATGCAAAGCGTCTAATAAAAAGTAACATTTATCTTTAGATGATCAATAGTAGAATGTCCTTATTGTATTTTCGGCACAACGACCCTGGGTTGACACATAAAGTAGTCCATTAAAGCCCACAAAAGTGGTATATATCAACTATACATTTTGTTTAGCTTACTGGCCTCTTTACGCTAACACAAATAAGTATTTATTTTTTGAATTAAAAGTGAAATATTATGAGAGAATGATTTGTCTTGTAAATTAGAAAATTTGTATTTCAAAAATAAAAACATTAGCGGAACGGGATCTAGGTGTCAAAAGTGCAAAAAAATTGCACTTATTGGACATGAGTACTATATATACACGAAGAACACACATTAATTCTTCTTGAAATTTTGTCTATTCCTTGTAGGCGTTAAATTTTTTCAAGACAAAAGCATGTCTTCTTTTACCAGACGTAATGGTGAGTCGAGCAAAATGAACGATTCGAATAAATTTTTATCCCCAGCATCAAACCTATTGTTACATCACTGCAAAGCCTGCTGGCTTGCACAAACATATAGACCGTAGCTGTCTTTGTCTTCTCCTATTTAATTGTGCATGCATTTGGTCATGGGTATCGACCTATAATGTAATTACAAAAGTATCTTGCTGCGCACGTACAGCTCTCTTTCTATTTTTTTTATCGGCAAAAATTACATTTTATTTAAAAAAATTTAACAAATGATACATTAAGTCGGGGACGGGGGACACACACAACTCTATTAGATATATCTATGTCAAAATACAACTTGTTTTATTCAAATATGAGTGCACTTGAGTGTGTGTGTATATATATACCTATATGTACATACATACTAGGGGTTGGAATTTCCGACATGACATGAAAATCCGACACAAAATTAGTGGGTTAATGTCACCTATTTTGGACACGGAACACGAATATAAGATGACACGATAATACGAAAAGCTAATGCCTTGTTTGGATTGGAATTTAAAAAAAAATTTGAAAAATAGTAGGAATAATTAGTAGAGAGAGATAGAGAGAGAAATGTTGAAAGTAGGAGGAATTTAGGGGGAATTTTTTGAAAATTTCTTTTTAAGTTCCAAAGAGAACAAGGCATAAATTGGTCGGGTTGAAATTGAGAGAATTCTGACACGAACATTTGATGACACGACAGAAACAGTCGACGGCTCGACACGAGACCCACCCCTAATACGTACTATCTACTTGTAAATATGTACACACATGCCAATATATATTTAGAGCCAGGTCCCAGTGAGGAGTAGCAGACAACTTGATCAAAACCTGCAACTTGGGGAGACAAAACTTGAAAGGCTCTCAACGCTCCCGGATTTAGACGCTCGGCCTATATAGGAGTAATTATTTGGTATGTTTCTTTTGTGTGGCTCACGATGACACTGTCATGAATCAGGTGGCCCTCTCATATAGAGGCAGCCCGCCAGCCACCACCCTCCGAATAGTACTGTTAATAATATAGTAGTGCATGACACACCCATGGTTGTGGTTCGAGCGGATGCCCAGGCCTTGAGAGTACTCATCAAGATCTGGAGTTCGATTTTTCACATGGTGAGTATCTTGTAGTGAGTAAGGGGCCGTGACTGGTGTGACCGCACTAGCGTCTCCAGAGGTTTGAATTGCGCAATCGGGTCTATTTAGTGGCTTAGTTGTAGGGCTGTTTCTCCGTTACTTATATATATATATATATATATATATATATATATACACACACACACACACACACACACACACACACACAAATTATCCAGTGAGGGATCCCTTACGGTTCTACCCTGCGGACCTCCCATTTCTCGAGCAAATCTTGATGATCCGAGCCACTCAAAGTGTGTAGAATGTGATTTTAAGGGTATCCGCGAGAAATCAACAAAAACAAAGACCGGGAAGGGCTTGATTTGAGTAGTTTTTGATTGAACCGTTCAATAAAAACTGCTCTGATCAAGCCCTTCCTAGTCATTTTTTTTTCGATTTCTTAGCGAGTACTCTTAAAATCACGTTCTGATCATTTTGAGCAACTTGAATTGTCGAAATTTGATCTGAAAAGCGAGGTCCGCACGGTAAAACCATGCAGGATTCCTCACTAGATAAGGACTGATATATATACTCACACACACACAAAACTTTAAGTAATGACGCCCTTATAGTATTAAGTTAAGGACGTTCATTTTCCGACCAATTTGCGATGATCTGAGCCACTCAATATGTTCAGAATGTGATTTTAAGGGCACCTACGTGAAATCACGAAAAAAAAGAATAGAAAGGGCTTGATCTGAGCAGTTTTAGTTTGTATTTTATCGAACGGTTCAAATAAAAACTACTCAAATCAAGCCATCTCCGGTCATTTTTTTGCTGATTTCTTGAGGGTACCTTTAAAATAATGTTCTAAACACATTGAGCGGATTGAATCATCAAAATTTGATCGGGAAAGATGAGAAAAAGAGATGTCCGCATTTTGTTTTAAATGAGGGCGCATTTATCTGAAGGGGATATATATATATATATATATATATATATATATATATATATATATATATAGTAGTGCATAGTTTAATGACAAAATGTTCTGTGTAAAAAAATAAATTCTGATTCGATGGACCATTATCATATCTAGTTTTTTGCAAGTGTTATTGGACTGAACTTATTTCAGTTTTGTTGAGATGAACCAAATGGTTACTGAAAAACTATTAAAATTTTCTTTTAGTTTGGCTCGGTGCGATTGGATCAGTATTGGCGTTGTTCATGATTTTTCGGTTCGGATAGATTTTGTATAAAGATGAATCCAACAGAAACACACCGATTTTTTTTTTTCAAATTACTTATCAATACTGAACCCGCGGTTAAAAGATAGGATAAAAACTGTCCTACTCGGTGCATATCGTTTTGGGTATCCATCGGTTCGGATCCATTACCATCTTCAGATTCGTTACTAATTTAACAGTGCAGGCGTCTCTGTTTACGTACTTGTGTGGCTTAGTTCAGGTATCCATTTTTTTATTTTCGGAAAATGTAGGACAAATTTGAATTGAAAATCCAAGAGAGCAACAACGCAAGCTTAGTCTAGAAGAATGATCATAAAAGCGATGTCACTTTAAAGTTTAAAGAGCTTGGAATCTAACAAATCAATTAACAAAAAAAGAAATAGAGAATATATAGTAGTCCTTGTCATAGAGATCAATTCTGTAAAGTTAAGCCAAGATGTCTTCGGTCCAACGGCATCAGTGGTGCAGTTTATGACTTTTGTCAATAAAAAAAATATACTGTATGTAAAGTTAACAAGAATCACATATATTAGATTTGTATGAAAGTGAGAGAAAGTGGCAAAGGAGCAAGAGACCACCGAAAGATAAAAAAAAAAAACTGAATCGAAGAAATCATTAAAAGTGACAAAAAGTTGCTAAATGAAATGAGAGAGAGAGAGAGAGATTGATTTTTTATGATCATCGAGAGAGAGAGAGAGAGAGAGAGAGAGAGAGAGAGATTGATCATCATGAAAAGAGCAAGAGACCACCGAAAGATAACTTCGAATGTTATTTGAGGCTTTATGATGTAGTTGAGTTTACACATTTAAGTAACAAACATTTTTGGCATTGGGGACAAATATGGGTTTTTTTTTTTTTTTTGTGTAGTTCCTAGGCCTATTATTTCGTAATATTCCTTGGGCATACCGTCACATAATCCTTCAAAATATTCTACGCTTTCGCTCTCGATCTTTGCACTCCGCTCACACACTCAATCATTGATCTCGTGAATTTGGATAGTTCGGGAGGTATTTTAAAGACACTTTCACACTTTTGTTACCACACCCCACACGTGAATTATGTAACTTAGGCCTTAGGGCATACCATTCATCCAACTTGAATTGCTTGTGAACATACATACCATTTCACTAGGTCTACTTTGCTTGTACGTCTAATTATTTGATTGTCCTTCATTTGATTGTACATAAAGTCTAACTACACAGTAAATGTGCACAGATCACAGTATGGGGTCCACTTAAGTTTCAAGCCGTTCATTAAATATAAAATGTTTTTTCGAGGATCTCCGAAAAAAATCAGCTCAATTCAATACATATAGATACTTGATCCAATCATTTAACTTTTCAAAATTCTGGAATCTGAGTGAAAAGTTAGATGATTAGATCGAGCACCTATAATATTAGATTGAGTTAAATTTTTTTTGGCGAGGGCCATCAACATAATATTTTACATTTAGTGAATGGCTATGATTATTTGTGTAAGATCTGTAGTGCACCCCACATCATGATCTGTGCAGATTTGTTGTGTAGCTATTTGGGTTGTTGATTGTGGATGTACGTGCATGACACGAGATGGGACTGTTAGAATGTTTGTTACATAATCGTAGCCAGGTAGAGAGAGATCACATAGATATGTAAAGTGGTACGTGACAAAAGTTGATAAAGACGAGCAGATATATATAAAAGCCTCATGATTAGGTTGATATTTTTAAAGGAAATTCTACAATATACACATGTATTTGCGTGTATAAGATATGCACGCTTGAATTCATGACATTTTTTACTTAATGTTATGAGAAGTTTTTTTTCTTTTTTTTCATGAATTCAAGATTGATATCTTGACATTTTTCTAAGTTCCAACCAACCGTGCTATGAGTACATACAAGGGGTACATACCCCTGCGAGCCAAAACGGGTCCCACAATTAAAGATATTCCAAATTACTTATTTTGTTGTAAACATGTTACGTTGTTTAAGGTCGCTGTAAAATATTACTTCATTTGAATACTGGTAAGAGCTAGCATTCACGAGACATCTAATTTTGCTTCAAAATTTAGCCCGTGACCCCAAACAACATATTTTGAATAAAAATAAGCGGCTCGTATCATCTTTGTGGTACCCAAAACGGATCCCAAAGGCGTATATATGTATCCCATACATGTACTCATGTTCTTTTCGTTTTCCTAAATATATTAGTACTATGAATGAAAGGGTCAATACCTTGCACACTCAAGAAAGGCGTATATTCCGGCACTAGTGTTTTACGTTGGATTTTGTACTAGAACTGAAAAAATAAAACGCACAATTATGAACAGGAATTATTACAAGTGTGCGAGCGGGGGCTGCAACGTGAAGAAGAGGGTGGAAAGGGACGGCGAGGACCCAAGCTACGTGATAACAACGTACGATGGAGTGCACAACCATGAAAGCCCATGTGTGGTGTACTACAACCAAACCCCCCTCATGGTGCCCAATGGCTGGACTCTTCAACCTCCGTCGTCTTCTGCTCAATCCTCTCCTTGTTGAATTCCCCTATATATTGCTTTCAACTTGTGTTAGGAAAAAAAGTTTAAATTTGTAATTGAATAGGTATATCATGAACCAGGAAATTCTACCCACGCCTCTACACACTGTGTGCGCAGATCCTGCACATACGGCTTCGTGGGGCCCACTACGGGACCTCCACAAACGATTCTTGCCGTTCATTAAATTTAAAATATTTTTTTTCCAAGTGTCATCGCGAAAAAACAGCTCAAGATCCTAAGATCTGAATGGAAACCTATATGATTGGATTGAGCACTTAGAGTTACCGTGTTGAGCAAATTTTTCGCGGAGGCACTTGAAAAAATATTTTAAATTTAATGAAAACGACTCGGATTGTTTGTGTGGAGTCCTTAGTGGGCCCTATGTCGCGATCTGTGTAGAATCTGTGCACAGTGCAGTTCATCATGATCCTAGAGGTCAGAAATGGTGTTTTCTGTACGAGCCCTGCTATTCGCAAGGACGATTTGTAGGGAATCATGAAAGGAAAAACGCGTTTGGACCCATTTTGGGTCCCACAAAAATTTAGAAAAATATTCATAAATTTTTGAATATTATTTTATTGGGTCCTGTAAAAAATCAGCTCCAACGGACATCGGTAAGTATTACTTTTCGATTCATATGAGCGAACTAAGCAGCTTTGCTTCTACGAATCCAAAAGTAATACTTACCGATATCCGTTGGAGTTGATTTTTTATAGGGCCCCATAAAATAATATTTAAAAATTTATGGATATTTTTTTAGATTTTTGTGTGAGCCAGAATGGGCCCAAACGCATTATTCCTTGCGTGATTCCCTGCAAATTTTCCTTGCGATTAGAATTTCCGTTTCTGTACACTACTTTGTAATGCTGATTTTGTTGTGATGCCCGAATTCGAAATTTTACTATTGAATTGGTATCATGATCCTAGAGGACAGAAATTGTGTTTTATGTAAACTACTTTGTAATATTGATTTTCTTGTGATGCCAGAATCCGAAATTTTACTATTGAATTGGTATCATGATCCTAGAGGTCAGAAATGGTATTTTATGTACACTACTTTGTAAAATGACATTTTTTTCTTAAAAAGTGGTTATTTTTCAAAATACTTGAGTAAAAGTAAAAAAAATTTGCTTTTCCGATTCCTCTCGTCGAGACGAACCAATACCCTAAAAAAGTTTGGCGCAAAACTAACAAATGCGAAAAAAATTCAAATGAGGATAAAATTTTCAGATTTAAGTTCAAGTTTAAAAGAACGGAGAAGTCCAAACAATAACCCATTAATGAACCAAGAAAATAATTAAACAAATACAAATTTAGAGGCAAAAAAAAAAAAATCAATTTTTGCTCTTGGGAAAGTTTGGCCACCTGACTTTTCACAAATACAAATTTAGAGGCCAAAAAAAAAAAAAAAAAAATCAATTTTTGCTCTTGGGAAAGTTTCGCCACCTGACTTTTCCTATGAAAGTGTAGAGGGGATATATTGGGAATAAAGAAACATGCATAATTTTGCCACACCTCAAGGGCACAATCATACCCCTGAGGTGCTAGGGGCACATCAGTTGTGCCACACCTCAGGCACACACACACCTCTTACATACAGGTGGGGTCCGTTCCAGTAGACCCCTTTGTATGTGAGAGGGATGTGTCTGAGATATGGCACACTGATGCCTCTAGCATTTGTTATGGGACATGGGGCTTGGCCGTTTGATGCCCTAACTTGGGGCTCATTTGCCAAAATGATTATAAGCTCATTTACCAATAATAGGCAATCAATGATGAGTTTGGACAACTAAGATTTCTTTGGAGGGAAGGCCAAAACTTATAATTTGGAATTTCACGTATTTACATGGTTGCTGAAATTTTAAGTTTTCCTTATAAATAGTTTGAAATTCAAGCATGCATAATATTTTACTGAAAAATCATAGCAATTTTTTTTTATTCTTGGTAAAACATACATACACACATAAAAAGAATTAATTTTTTTTCACTATGAAGCCATTTTTTAATTTATTTTTTGAATTTTGAGGAGGCTAATATAGTACATTAATTATGAATATTTATTGTGTATTTTACACTACATATAAGGTGATTTCAGTAAGATTGGGAGTGACCTGGGCATCCCCACCCTTACCTTTACCTCCATCGCTGTTTGGACCGTCAATATAGTACACTACAAATATATATACATACATATATATATATACGGGGCGGTTCCGTGGACACCCTAAAAAAACACCTAAAAAAACACCTCATAGTTCCCGATCAAATTTTGACGATCCGAGCCGCTCAGTGTGATCAAAACGTGATTTTAAGTGTACCCGTGAGAAATCAGCAAAAAAAATGACCGGGAAGGGCTTGATCCAAACAGTTTCGAACAGTTTTTTATTGAACAGTTCAAATAAAAACTGCTCAAATCAAGCCTTTTCCAGTCATATTTTTTGCTAATTTCTCGCGGGTACACTTAAAATCACATTCTGCACACATTGAACGGTTCGGATCATAAAAATTTGATCGGAAACTGTGAGATTGAGATTTAGGGTGTTTTTTTAGGTGTTTTTTTAGGGTGTCCATTGAACCGTCCCGATATATATATATATATATATATATATATTTGTCTTTGACAAAGACTTCAATTTTTCGATTCGTTTTTGTGGGAGTAATCCAGAAACTATGAACCAATCTATTTTGCAACAATGACAGAGGAGATTTCAAACCGAATCTTAAGATATTTCCAACTGCTCTTTGGTTTAAAGATCAATTATTGAAAAAGTATACTGTGTGGTATCAAGGTTAATGAGCAGGATATCACCAGTCTTGCACATATCTTAGGCTGCAAAACAGGCTCTCTACCTATGAAATATTGGTATGCCTTTGGGGGCTAACACAAGAAGAGTTTCTACTTGGCAGCCAGTCATTGACAAGATGAGGAAAATACTTTCAATTTGGAAAAAAAGGCGCACATTGCTTTTGGGGGCACTGATTAAATCATCTTTCTCCACTCTCCCTATTTACTATATGTCTCTCTTCAAAATGCTAGTTTTTGTTGCTAAAATCATTGAAAGAATTCAAAGGCGATTTCTTTGTGGGGACTCATTAGACAAAAAGAAGCTCCACCTTGTTAATTGGGATGTAGTAACAAGAAGCAAAAAATTTGGTAGGCTAGGCATCAAAAGATTACAGGGACCCAATGCTACTCTCTTAGGAAAGTGGTGGTGGAGATTTAGTTATGAAATGCAATTGCTTAGCCTCCAACCTTCACCTTCCAATAAGGTTGAGAAAACCCCAAGCGTAGGGCTAGGTCGTTGATAGCATAATATCCGGAAGTCCGGGATCGTACCCACAGAGAATCGAAATATAGCTAGTTTGGATTGTAGGTTTATACGGTGGAGTGCGGCTTTCAAGACAGCCAACTAGGTTTTGTTTTAAACGGTGAAAATGCTAATGAAAAGACTAGAAACGAGTTTAAAGAACTTAAAAGAGGCAAGTCTAGGGATCGTCTAACCCTTAACAAAGGCCGCTACCGGTTCTCGATTATAACTCAAGCGAGAGTCACGACCGCGTGCTCACGCCCGGAAGATTTTGCTTTAACGACTACGTTTATCAAAAGATGTGATTTATCGGGACTAAACCAACCTATTTTTACTAATACATCTAACACGTAGGAGGCCACGAGCCCTCAATATGCCACTTGCCCAGACCGCTTGACTAAACAACATACCAAGGAGTTTAACACCCCTCGCTTAGACCAAAAAGGTTAGGTTAATCCAATTCCGAAAACCATGATTTTAAGCCCGAGTGTTTGAGAACCAAATAACCACCTAAGTCATCGGGAAAGATTACCCCGAGACTTAACCAAAAAACTACTCACGCATATTGAAAAGACTAGAAAGCTTGCTAGGAAATGAAAACATGATTAACCAACGAAAATGGAAATAAACTTGAAATTAGTGAAGATCTAAACCGTAGCTACAACATTAATAAACGAGAAATTAACATAAAACAAACACTTACATGAGTTCTTGAAGAAATTAACTAAGAAAAGCTTGAAAGGCAACAATGGAGTTCTCCTAGAAAGCAAAAAAGACATAGGCGACCCGAACAACCTCCAAACCTTCTTTTCATGAATTTTCGGGCACCACCATGGGGTGGCACGTGGCCTTGAGTACTTGGTTGCGCCCGGAGCATTCCTTGGCATTCAAACACGCCTTATTTGTACGAATTACCTGAAATACACAAAAACACACCTTACGTGCGATATCACTATAAAAGCTAAATAAACGCAAGATAAACCAATATAGTACGGGACTAGTCGCACCAAATATCTACAATATTGGGTGCTCATCAGCAATCTCTTTGGGTCAGGCTGATATCGAAAAAATATAATTTAGGGGAACATCAATGGTGGTCTGCTCTACCATCCTCTTCTTCTAGAGCTTCAGTGATTTTGGATTGATATATGCTCTGTGTGCTCTGATAACTTCTCCATTGGCAAATCAATTCAAGATGGTCTTAGAATTTCTATCCAAGCGGGTAATGCTACTAAATTTTGGCATGACATTTCGCTTGAGGATAGGAGTTTTGAAAACTCTTTTTCCTAGATTTTTTCTTACTTCTGAGCAACAAGAGACTTTTGTAAATGAATTAGCCCCATCTTCACCCACAAATGACTACAATCTTATTTTTAGAAGACGAATTCACCCTTGGGAGGAAAGTCTGCTGGTCTCTCTTCAAGATAAGTTGAGAAACTTCAACTTAATTAGTTCCTTTAAGTGTGGATCATCCATGCTGGGCTTGGAGTTCTAATGGTTGTTACTCTGTAAGATTAGCATACTCTAATTGGGAGCTCAAAACTTTTCAAGTTAAAAACATTCTCAATTCCATCTGGAAAAATCTTGGACCAGCTAGAATTGACGCTTTTGTATGGCAAGCTGCTCAAGAAAGAATTGCTACAAGATCCATCTTAGTGAGGAGAAATATCATTCACCAAGACCTTGATATCTGCCCTCTATGCTTTGCACCTTCAAAGACACGTTCTCATTTGTTCCTCCATTGCAACTTTGCTTGGAATATCTAGTTCGGTATTATGCTTTGGTGGAATATGTCCTGGATCTGCCCATCAACTATCTTTGGTCTGATTGATTTTTGGTTTTCCAATACCTTTCATAACTTGGAAGAAATTTATTGGCATACCACTCTCTACATGAAAGCAAGAAATGACATTGTTTTCAAGAACTCAACTCTAGATACTGAGGAAGTGATTGTCCTTATCAAACTAAGAGTGGCTCTTTGGGTAAAAGGAAGATGCAATCTTGCAGCCTATTCCGTTGAAGATTTCAGGAGCCATATGAATGGCATTAGAAAGCATAAAATCTGAACTGTCATATTTCTTTCTGTAATTTTTTCCAACTATTCATTGGTTTTTATTTTCTCCTTTTCAGATTGTTGGCTTGCATATGATTGAATTGGGTTTTCCCTCTCAATGATGCTTGCCCTTTCCTTCTCAATGTACCCATTATCGAGTTTCTAATAAAAAAATTTTGCCTATAAAAAAAAAACTATGAACCAATTTAGGAAGAAGTTTCAGAAAAAATAAAAAAGAAAAATGAGTTGCTTCGTCTTATTTCAATCTTTAAGTATTGTTTTTGCTCTCTCCATCTCACAAATTTTTTTAATCTTTTCTTGAAGTCATGTTATTTTTTGGACAAAAAATAAAATAATCATGGGCATAATTTTTCAAAAAAATTTGAAAAAGATTATTGATTCTTTCCGAATGACTTGTCATATTTGAAAAAAAATAAAATACTTCAATCCATAATTATTTAAAGTTTAAAACATTAAAAAAGTTAAAAAAAAAAAAAAAACTTAATTTTGCACACAATATTTTTTTCCTGAAAATTGACAAAAGTCAAGAAAAATGGAAAATAAATTTTGGCCCAAAGTTAAGGTTTTTATTTCGTGAATGCCTCTCGTCAAGGAGAATAATGAATTTTTACGGGAGAAAAATTTAAGAAAAGATAAAAGGAATGGCTGTTTTTGTAGTATAAATTTGGCCAAACCAAGCCCTTATGAGTAGGGAACAATTTGTGTATTTTGTGTACTTCATATTTCTTACAAGGGTAAATTATAGTTAACCCTCACAAACTATACCTCGGGGACACTTTACCCCCTTAAACTTTTATTTTTGGCACTTAACCACCTTTAACTAATGAAAATGCAACTTCCGTTAGCATTTCGTACTTCCATTACTAATTGGATGGAAAATGTCACATGCAACTTACATGCCCTCTAATTTGAAATATTGAGACGTTTTTGCCCTTTTTCTTCTTTACATACATACGTATCTCCCCAAAAAAAACAGACAACAAAAACAAAGAAAATGGCCGATGTGTACTTCAATTCACCTATCCACCCATCACAAATCCCCTCCCATCACCTATTCACCTATATCCCTAATTCATCTTGCACCAACCAATTGCCAAACCCTAATAAACCAATGGCCAATCTGTGCTACTTGGACTGCAAGCACGCGACGGAGGTGGTGTGCTCGGATTGCAGAGGTCCTGGAGTTCCACCGATAGAGGATGAAATTGTTAGATGACAATTCCTTGGCGTGGACCTCTTCGATGAGCATTGAGGTGGCGACCAAGAATAGCATGGTGCCAACGATGGTGTTGACGGCAGCTGATTGAGTCTAGTGATTGGAGGGGCGATTGGCGATTGCGTGATGCCAGAGGAAATGAGGCTTGAACGGAGAACTGTTGCTGTACGACGTCGTTTGAAGAATCCGGTGGTAAGTAGTGTTGCTGGCGGTGAGGGCGGTGGGTTGCTTGCCGGAGAAAACTCTATTATAAAAATGGGTTTTAGCAAACAAATTGCTTTTTGCTGTTGGTTTTCGGCTTTTTCAGCAGTGGATTTTTTTTTATCTGCTGTTTCAACCGTGGTTGATCTGGGTATTATGGGTTTGGGGAATCTAGGTTTAGGGTTTGAGAAGATTGAGGTTGAGATTGAGATTCAATTTGTTGTTGATGATTTAGGGTTGAGTAAAGGGGGTTTTGGTTTGTGGAAATTTGGGATCTTGGTGGGGAAAGAGAGAGAGAGACTGCGATGCTTTGTTCTTTGGCCAGGAACCCTTTTTTTTTTTTTTTCTTTTCAATAGAGGGCAAAATGGTAACTTACATCCACTCCCTAACAAAAGTTAGTCAATTCTGCATTTTCATTAGTTAGAGGTGGTTAAGTGCCAAAAATAAAAATTTGAGGGAGTAAAGTGTCCCCGAGATATAGTTTGAGGGGGTTAACTATAATTTACCCTTCTTACAATTTACTATTTTATTTTTTATCCGTGCCTTTTACCTTTATGAAGTAAAGAAAAAGTGATATTCGAATGTGCATAAAACCGTCCAATAAAATTCAAGCTGTGAGCCAAGCAGCTGAACAGCAGGGGACACAAACTACCAGACCACCTGTTTCATCACGATCTTTATTGCGCGTGGGCGACACGTTACAACCTTCAGATCTCGCCCCATTTTCTTCTTCTCAGCAACTCACAACTGGTAAATCACAACCCTAATTGAAATTGTGCACCGTTTTCTTGCCTTTTCAGATCGCTATCTTCTCTTTAATCTCTGCATTTCACACCCAACGCAGAGATAATACTGAAACCTACTTGAAATTTAGAGGAAACCCATTTCCATTTCTAAGTATTCCACTTTTTGTGTGTGCGGGGATTTACTGTTTCAGAATCGAATTTGAATATGACCCAGTTGAAATCCTTGTTCTTAGGAACTGGGTATTGAAGGATATAGAGGATCTATTGTTCTTCTTGGGTGTTTTGTATACTTCGTCTGAGTGATTTTTGATAGGTTTTGAGAAGACCCATTTGGAAATCTCTCGATTTTATGAGTTTCCAAGTGTGTTTGGTGGTAAGCAATTGAGCTTATGTGCAAGTTAGAGAAGAGGGTAGTTGGGTATCCATTTCGGGCTTTGTTGGGTGGTGAATTTGTTCTATTGATTGGAAAGGAAACATGTTTTGGAGGGAAAGGGAGAGGGAGAACAAAGAGCTGAATGGCAGTGGACCGCCTTGCGGCCAAGTCAGAGTGCTTGTTGTTGGAGATTCAGGTAGTTGGTTCTGCTAATAATATGTTCTTATTCTGCTCTTTTGTTTATTGGTATTTCGATTCTCGAATTCGAATTTCGTTTGATATTTTATTGCTTCTGATAGTGATGATTATGATGATCTTTTGTGGTGATATATAGGGTGTTGGTATTCCATAAGGATTCTATTCTAATAGATGCCTGTTGATTGTCATTAATTTTGTTTTTGGGGTGGTCAAGATCTTTGTTTTGTACATTTGAAGGAATTGGGCTATGGTTAAGAAATTGTTCTGCGTTCTTTGCGGTGCTTGGTAAAAGAATTTGTGTTGAAGTTCCTAAAAGAAATATCGTATTGAAGTTGCTTGCACATGTTCATTTTTTGTGGTGCTTGATAAATGAGTTTGTTGAAGTTCCTAAAAAAGGATCATTTTGATTTGGATGTTACTTGAATTCGACTAAATAACATTTTATATTTTTATTTTCTTAGATGTTGTTTCTGTACATTTCTTATTCTTACTATGGTGTCAGAAATTATCTCTATTTTTAAATTTCTGGTAGGAGTGGGGAAGAGTTCACTTGTCCAGTTGATTGTGAAAGGTTCTTCCATCGCTCGTCCTCCTCAAACAATTGGGTGTACAGTTGGTGTGAAGGTAAGACAAAACTTTCCTTTGTGTAGGTCACTATGGCTGTGCATTGAACCTTCATTGAATGTCTTCTTGATTGTCAATGAAGCACATAACTTACAGAGGTTCTGGTAGCTCTTCAAATAGCATCAAAGGTGACAGTGAGAGGGATTTCTTTATTGAACTTTGGGATGTGTCAGGACATGACCGGTACAAAGATTGCAGGTCTCTCTTCTATTCACAAATAAACGGTGAGCACAAGTGTCTTGTCTTCTTTGAACTTTTTTCTTGAGCTTCTATTTGTGTATCATTGGATGTGTCCATCGATACGCTATATAGATCATATGATTCAATACGCTTAGAGGTAAAATCGATACGTATCTCTAAACTTTCTTATGTTTAAATAAAACTCACAATACACAACCAATATGAATCTTAGGATGCATATCTTACGATTCGGTATGTTTGAAGGTAAAACCAATACGTAACTCTAAACACATTTCATGTCTAACTAAATATTCTTGAGATAGCTGCACTATCTATGATGTGCTACATGATACTTCTTATTAGAACTTGTTATATAGTTGAAAACGTGAAATTTGTATCATCGAGGTTTTTATTCAACACGTGTGATAAATTTCGTATGTATTACATGGCATAACTATTTTTTCGACTCCTTGTATTTATGCTTATTGACATGTCTTATGATATCCGATACATATCCCGATATGATGCATATAATGAATAAAACAATACAGGATACGTGTCCCGTTTTAACAACCATGGGAAATACTATGTAGAGCTTAACAACACACTTTTAGTGCATTGAATTGCTTCATGGAGAATCACAAGTTCACAACTATGTTCTTGATAATGCATGAGTTTAATCTTTTTGACCAACTGTGCCACGTTGGTTCTATCACCTCCAAAACTAGTAGATGAATTTGTGTTGCATCTTCTATCATTGCCAATTGTTTTTGAGTTGGATGCTTTAACAAACCACTTGATTTATCAACTGTGTTATAGCTTATAGTCGCCTCAATGAGAAGTATAAATCATTCAACTTTGTCAATAAACACGATCTCAGATTTTTCATTTGATTTCGTGATATTTCTTATTTCCCATCAATTGAGTCTACTTAAGCATTGTATTCCAGTTTTTCATTGGAGACCATGGAAAATGGTTTCGTGTGCTATGTTGCAAACCTGAAAGCAATGGGTGCTAGAGAGTATAGACTATGGTAGTCATGGACCATGGTGGTGGGTAGCGGCAACAGAAGTGGTGGTGCTGGGTTGAAAGGTGGTGCTATTGTCGTATTGTAGTAGTGCTGATCTAGAAAACGTTGTCCACCTTGAACAGTGAAAAATATTTTCTGCTAAAATCAAGTCATTCTCTTTGTCTTTGATTTTTCGTTACTGCCAAACACCAGAAATTAGTGGATATGTTTTCTGGAAGACCGAAGACATTTTACTCTGGCATAAATGTAGCGTTATTACCTGTTGCAAGGCAGGCCATTATGATTTTTGATTTCTATCTATCCACGATTATTTTTTTGGTTCTTTTATTTTCTGGAATTCATGTGCAGGTGTTGTCTTTGTACACGATCTATCTCAGAGAAGAACAAAAACAAGCTTGCAGAAGTGGGCGGCCGACATTGCAGCAACTGGGACATTCTCTGCACCTCTACGATCTGGAGGTCTTGGTGGCCTCCCTGTACCTTACATTGTGATTGGTAATAAAGCAGACGTTGCTGCAAAAGAGGGTGTAAGGGGAAGCAGTGGCAATCTGGTTGATGCTGCTCGCCAATGGGTTGAGAAGCAGGGTTTGCTTCCATCAAGCGAGGAACTTCCATTGACGGAGAGTTTTCCTGGGAGTGGAGGCCTTATAGCGGTGAGATTTCTAATTCTGAAGTTCACAGCCACTTAAAAGTACAAAAAGCTCAGATTTTACCAAGCAGGGTTTATGGGCATTTAAACCATGGGAGCCACCTACAGGGTACTATGAGTAAGACCTTTGGCCAGTCTCTTGGTCTTAAATATTCTTCTTATTGTGAGGAGTGCGAAACTGCAGGTTTTGATTGTACACAGGGTAACCACTTTTTTGGATCCGGAACTGCTGTGCCTTCGACAATGGCCGAAAAAGTGGCTTTAAATGGTCAGATGCATTCAAGTCAAAATGTTTCCCAGTAACTTGGGTCGTAAACATTTTTAATTTAATACACTCATTCCTTTGTGAGAAATGCAGAGGATCTTTTTAAGTGTAAGGATGGCTCAGTTTATTCTCTGCTCTCATCTGTGTCACATTGGAACCTTATGCACCAATGAGTTTTTGGCTCCCCTGGTGGGTTCTCTGTTACTAATACATTGTTTTGACATGCTCATGATGTAGGACTAAATCCACGCACCCACCACCACCTCCCGAACCTTTGGGGTGGGGTGCAGGGTGGTGCTACAAACAATAACTGCTAATTGCTTTTGTTATCTCCCTACCACTTGTGTTTCATTGTGTGTACACATGTACAGGCAGCCAAAGAGGCCAGATACGACAAAGAAGCTGTCATGAAATTTTTCCGTATGGTCTGTGTTGTTACTCTCAAATGCCTTCCTAAGCTTAATTTTTTAAGAGACCTTGTCTAATTATTTAACTCCATGTTTTCTCAGTTGATCAGGAGGAGGTATTTTTCAGATGACTTACCTGCACCAAACCCGTGGTCTAATGCAGTTCAAAGACCATCGCACCGCTCAAGTGGTAGTTTCAGTGATGAAGATCAGTTATACAATAATACAAGGTAGAATTTGTGCAACACTACGTCATTCATGTCTGTTGCATCTTTGGTTCCTTCTGCCTCAGTTATAGGTTGATTTTGGTTTGTTTGCAAGTCTGTGACACCATGTAAACTCCGTGTCTCCATCTGTCGCAAGATCGAATGACGACTGATGTAGAAGTTGTTTTCTTAGACACCCATATCATTTACTTAGTGACTGTGGGGTTAAATGGCTGTCATTCAGTCTTACGTGGGACTCTTTGTTAGTTCCTATGGTACTTGTATCCAACGATTATGAGTTGGTAAGGGTGTGGACAGTGTTAGACACCTCTACCCAATTTAGACACTCGGATCTTCTCGTTTCTATGAAGAAAAAGAAACTCACATCAATCCCACCCCAATTTTGAGAAGTTTCACCTTTTCCTGGAGTCCCATTTTATTTCAAGGAGATAAAACAGTACCATTCGCCTAGTAGGTATCCGCAATCGGTACATCCCTAAATTTTGACATATTGCTATCTATGCATGTTGTATGAAAAACACACAACTAAGTGGTTGGGATCAAAGTTTTCAATCCCATATTGGTTAGGGCGGTATCTTGACCTGTACGGAATGCCAAGGTATCTGTACGGGATTGATAATTGTTGGGATTTGTCCCACATTGGTTAATTATCTCATCCAAAACTAGTATACGAGCCTGGGCGGCCTCTCTACTCCTTGCCAATTGGTTTAGAGTTGGATGCTTTAACATGGTATCAGAGCTAGGGTTTCGGAGAATTTGTTCCCCCTTGTTCGTGCCACAAGTGTTCCGTTGTTTGTTATGATCCAAGTGTTATGGATCCTTTGTTTACCTCTCCATGTGCAAGTTAGAGGTCGCACGTGCGGGGGAGTGTTGGGATTTGTCCCACATTGGTTAATTATCTTCTCCAAAACTAGTATATGAGTCTGGGCGGTCTCTCCACTCTTTGCCAATTGGTTTAGAGTTGGATGCTTTAACAATAACACTGGTTGGGAAGTGTCCCTGTTCTCATGCCCAACTTGTCATATCTTAGGATTGAAGGTTAAAGAGGTCTGATGCTTGAACACACAACCCCACCTCATTCTTGGACAAATTATCATGGTCCATACATGTCATGGATCTCATGTTTCAATTTGACAACATTTATGTGCTTCTGAATTTGGACCAGTTATTTGGCAGGAGAAGTAACAATATATATTCATTGAGTTGTGGCTTGAACGGAAGAACGCTTAACTTCTGTCCAGCATTTTTGATCAGTAAGCTGAACCCATACTTGAGTCCTAAACTGTCATGAGCCTGGGTGATGCTTGCAATCCAGCCACTAGTTTGTGATATGTAGGTCCTTGAAGAAAGTAATTGATGCTGAAACAATTGCAATTTTCGTCCAGTGTCATTTGATCTAGTTATTAGAGCAGAAACAATTGCAATCTCGAAGATTTGTGTTCATTAGAGCGGCTGGCAGGGGCGGACACAAGGGGGCAGGCCTCATTAGCTCCATATAGTTTGTGGTACTTAATAAAATCTTTTGGCATTTTGGCCCATCCAACAACTTGATAATTTTACCATGGCCTCTTCAATATCCAAATAGTACTTTTGACTTGTCCCCTCATTTGCGGAATCACTGCGTCCACCACAGCGTTGGTGGTGAAAATTGAGTCCCAAATGGTTATATTCCGTATGCAGTTCTGCATTTTGATGGGTGTTTCATGCTGGTTCTTTTGTATCCGGCACATTTTCTCAAGATATGACATTCTGTTGTGATTTTGAACTTGATAGTAGTGTAGAACTTGTTCAGGCGCTACTGATTCTATATCTATTATGTGACTCTTACCGACTTTTGTGGTGCAGTTTATCTGGAGACCCTTACAAGTACAACGTTCTCCCTCCCCTTCCAGCTCAACGGAATCTCACGCCACCTCCCACACTGTATCCTCAGCAGCCAGTGTCTACACCCGATAACTATCATCTTCCGAGATTTGCATTGACAGGGTCCCACGAAATCAGCAGCACCAGATCAAAGCGCACTGATATCAATGTCTGACGGCTTAATCTCCGCTTACTGTTGGAGAGGATATACTAATGTTTTACAAGGAGAATGTTGTTATAAACTTCAAATGCATGATCATGTGGTTGAGAGTGCATATGGGTCAGGGAATCTTGCGCTGCTATTTTTACCATTTTTCGTACGGTCTTTTATTGTTTTGTTCATGCTTGTAAACCGGTCGATGGTTCATTCTTTGATTCGTTGGAAGGTCTTTTGGTTTTCGTGTATTATGGATGTATTTGAAATGTATATTGACTTGTTCGACATACAGCAATTCCATTTTCATGGAACTTCACTTCAGTTTCTCTTGGTTGTGAAGGAAAATTATGGAAGTTTAAACCATAACATGGACGACAAACAGCTTTGAACTTGGGGGGTGTTTGTTTCCCGCTACCCACACCAAATCCATTTATACTACCCGTCTTTAAATGCTTGTTTAGTCGGCAAAACGAGAACTTGTCTTTAAATGTTTGTTCAGTCGGCAAAACGAGAATTTAAAATAGCAGTGCAAAATTTTCATGCAAAATTCAAAAATGTTTTAACAATTTATTAGATATCAAAGAGCTCTTTAAATTTATGAGAAAATTTTGAATTTTGTTCTTGAAGATATGTCCTTATTTTGAGGACCGGACAGGACAGAGCCCAGAGGTAGTAATACCAAACTATCCTCATCCTTTCACTTCCCACTACTCTCAACTTTAAAACCAGCCAACATCATCTGTAGCTATCCTCCCACACACTAAGGGGGCCGGCTTTGGACTAGGGTTCCAAGAGGGCAGATTTCTTTAAATATTACGATAACAAATTTAAAGTTTCTTATGGATTCATAGGTTTGGCTCAGTGGCACACAAGCTGTGCTAGACATTTGTTTTTGGTCATTGACCAATATTCGATTCTTGGTTATGGCTTTGCTAACGTGCTTTGCTACTTGTTTTTTTAAAATAATTCAACTCCATTATTTTGAAAATTCAAGCAGTTGGAACTTGAGACAAAAAAAGCTTCTACAACTTTCCATGCCAGTGGATATCATAACTAGAAAACAAGATTAATAAAAAATCAAATTCAGTTTATTTTTTATTCTGAATTTCTCAATAATAGTAACGGTCCGTTCTACAAGTTCGTCTTAGGCCCTTATATTTTCAGAGCCGGCAGACACTATCATTCCTTAAGTTACACTTTAAACAAACACTTAAAAAGTGACTCTATTCGCTTTGGCTCTGTTTGGAAAAGTTTTTATTTTTGTTTTCGATATTTTTTGAAACAGACATCATAAAACATGTTTGCGTTACTGTTTTTGTTTGTAAAATTTATAATCAATTCCACTAGTTTTTGAAAATTCTAGATACACAAAAAATGAGTTTTCATTTGTTTAAAAACACTTTCGGAAGCCTAAAAAATAAATAAACAAAAATTAGCATGATCGCCAAACATATTTTTTATTTTTAAATTTTAATAAATAAACAAAAACTCATTTCTTATTTTTCATAAACGAAAAACTAAAAAACTGACAACTTTACCAAACAGAGCCTTTGAGCCACTAAAACCAATCCCTTTTTCTTTGTGCACGTTTCCTAATAAATTTTTTCTCCACTCATTATCCCATGCGGGGCCTAACAGACTTGCATACCTTATGGGCCTAAACACTAAAGTGCTGAAGCGGGCTTATAGGGAAGAAGGGCCCATATCCACACAGTTTGCCCAGTAATTTATCAGTAGACCCATTCGCCTCTCAAACGGCACATTCATCATTCACTCCACTTGCCTCACCCCGTCGGCGAGGAACTCACAGGTTCTCTCTCTCTCTCTCTCTCTCTCTCTCTCTCTCTCTATGTGTGTGTGTGTGTGTGTGTGTATATATGTATATAAACAACGTAAATTCATAATCTTGGTTGAACCCTCCTGTAGCAGAAATAAATGTCGTCAGTTCCTCTAATTTGTTGTGTACAAACATCTTAGGGCAAAGTACAAATTACCTCCTTGAGGTTTGGCTGTTTGGCAGATAACCCCCTTGTATTTCATTAATGACCAATTCGCCTCCCTATGGTTTTGGATTAAACTGCAACCGTTACTTTTTCCATTTAACTTAACAGAAAGTATACTACACGTGCATTGTTTGAGAGTGGAAAACAAAAACATTAATAGGTAAATGCTAAATGGACTGTAAAAGGACTGTAGTACCCTCCTCTTCATCTTCTTCCCTAAACAAACACAGAACCACATATATTTACCCTAACCCATAAAGTTCTCACACCAGCCACCAACGTGCTGCACCTCACCAGTGCTACATCAATTCCGACAACCCATCCTTTCTTCTTTCTGATAATCAGCAGCCCCATCCCTCTCTCTCTCTCTCTCTCTCTCTCTCTCTCTCTCTCACACACACACACACACATCACCGGATTCAACAGTGGAGACGAAGACTCTACGAAGGTAAAGGTATCGGACGCCGGTGATGATGGCAGCGACGATGATTGCAATGGTTCTAGATCCACTAACACGAACTCTCTCTCTCTCTCTCTCTCTCTCATTTTTTCTACAACTTCGATCCCGATGAGAAGAGAACTGGCTATTTCTCAATCGACCTCTTCATTGGTTAAAGAATGTGTTCTTAATTCAAAATTGTAGTCTAATTGTCAAATGAAGAGGAACCCCCACCATGACCACCATTGACCAGTGAAGGGTTTCTCTATTTCCCCAATTTATGAATTACATTTTTTTTTTCATTTATGGACTACATTGTTCATGGTTTCCCGACTTGGAGTAGTATGTTTCCTTCATCCCTTTTTTTTAAATTATTTTGAAAGGGTTGATTTATTGTTTCTTGAACAGAAGAGTTTTGGGTTTTTCAAAAATTGAACTACCATTTTTATGTAATTCAATTGGATCTAAGAATTATTGGACAACAAATTAGAAAAATAATAATGCATAATTTATTTTCATGCATGCTTTTGTGTCTGATATATTTGGAGGATATATGCATATGCACATATACATATATGAAGCATAATTGACCCTGAACCAGAAAAAGGATACAAGGGCATTAAAGTAATTTGATATATTCCGTTAACAGAGTTAGTGTTGCAAAAGAGTCCAAAACCATAGGGAGGCGAATTGGTCATTGATGAAACACAGGGAGGTTATCTGTCAAAGAGCAAAACCTTAGGGAGGTAATCTATACTTTGCCCAACATCTTATTATAGTGAATTGTCTTCTTTTTTGATGGCCGGATAGTTTGTGTTGCGCGTATCTCGACTAACATGTTTTTAGTAAAATTACGAAGGGAAAGTGTACTATAAAATTAGTTTTGTCTGTGAGGTTTTTTTTTTTTTAACAGAAAAAAAAGCTTTTAATTTATATCTCGTGGTCTTTGAATGAAAGTTATAGAGATGTTGTTTATATGATCCAAACCGTTTATTATTTCAATTGCTATTTTTTTGATGTTTTTGTAAGAAATCAAGTTGTTTGCAAGTTAGTGTAAAAAAATTTGTTTTTCGGAACCGGGGTGGCTTGGGCCACCTTCACCCCTCTTTTACCTCCTCCCCTTGCCCTAGAAGTTAATGTCCGGTCAAACCCTTCGCTTTATGATGCTGTTTTGGCCAAACCCCTTGTTATTGTAGTGAATTGTATTGAATAGTTTATAGTTTAGTGTGATTTTGTTTCATATTCGATAAACCTAGTGATGACTATCTCTATCCGGGTTTATCATTTTCCAATTCATCTTTTTCTCTGGGATTTTTGGGTTTGATGATGTTGAGGTTGAATTCACAAACCCTTGTATCCCTAAGGGCTCTTAGCATAGTGTTCTTAAGTAAATTGCAATTTACTTTTCACGTTTGGCTGTTTGGGTTTAAGTTCCTAATCTGCAAACTGTGGAAATAGATCTTGAAAGTGTGATATATTCCATATTTGGTGTTGAAGTTTTTGTAGGTCGCCAAATAACTTAAATTCCTGGACCCTCCGTAGCTTTAAGTGTGGAGTGCCCAAATTTCGATGTATCTAGATGAAGAGATGAACGAAATCTTATACCTGTGTTAAGTAAGTTAGACCAAGTTTTCGGTAGATGGACAAGCACATCACTATCTTGTAAAACAAGACTTTGCATGCTAGAATACTTTTTTGTGGTACAAGTCAAAGTATTGAAAGGGGTTTGCGATTGCTGTTTTGTAAAGTAAGTTTTGGAATACTTTTGGGAACCGGAAATACCGTGGCGTGGCATTTCTGATGAGAAACATTTTTGTACTTGTTTCAGCCAGAACTTAATAATGTGGTTCCCTTTCTATTAGGGCTTGTTTGGGTTTACAATGAAGCTGATGTTCTAGATGAGCACTTATTAACAAGGGAGTCCGTTTTTGACAATTGCAAGCTTGTTGAGTGCATACGTTTTCTAGGTGCTATCATCTGCTACTCGAAGCTTATACCTCTAGTCTAGGGAGCATGGATGCTTCTAAGATGGTTTGTTTTTGTCGAATATGCTGGAGTGCATACCACAACCAAGTTAACCAACAAGCCTTTCACGTTGTGATGCAAATTTCAGTCAGTGTGAGACAGAGAACAACTCGCTTGGAAACATTGAATGAGGCTTTTGATAAAACGATATAGAAAATTGACGTATTTATATTGAATGCCAATCTCTGATGACACCCATGAAGATATTGTTGAAAGAGTTGGGTTTTGAAGTGGGGAGTCTCTCGGTTGTGTGTATGGATCGATACATACTCCTGTAAACACTATATGCTGTATTTTTGGTCTATGTTGTGGAGATTCGTTTTGTCTACTTGAGATATCTTGTCCTCCATTATGTACGCAAGTTAGCTGTAACTTGTTGGCATAAAATTTGGTGTCCCATACCAACATAAGTACTTTCCATTGTTTTGACAAAGACATGAACTACTGCACTGCTTGAAATCTGAATGACAGCTCTCTGATCTTTATTTATGTTATGCTCTGACATAATCATGTACACAGATCCGGCAGAGCAGGTCTGGAATGTTAGTTCCACCGGACTAGACTGCACATTGCCGTATTTGTTGTTAAGTTTTGCCAATAGTTTACGAATCAAAAAGTTAAGCAAATGATGTCGTCATGTAAGGATCCCCTTTAACTGCATATGCTTACACTCTGCTGATGTTGTTTTCCTTGGTAATTACAAGCTTATAATTTGCTCTTAGAATAGTTGCAACTACCAATGTCGGAGATGAGATGTTTCTTTGATTTTCTTTTCCTCCTGTAAGAGATCCCTCTCACCAGTTCTTGGCTCCGTGACCTGTATTTGTGGCGAATGAAAAGGCGCAAATGGATGTGTATGGTCACTTACTCAACAATACTAGAGGACAGCATGCGAGCAACTAAGTATTGATCCTTTAAACAATTCACCGTGCAGAAGTAAAAAGGAGGAAGAGAAGGATCTTCTCTTACTGTACCAGCTATGGTCGAAGTATGGTGGTCCCTTCTGGGAGCTGCTATTCCGGCCGTCGTTGCAGGGCAAGCTTTTAGGATCAAGAAACGGCGTGCAGAAGAGCAAAGAATAAAGAGTGCTCGTGGAAGAGAGAAGACGTCTGACGATATATTTGTCTGTGAAAGGGTCTGTACATCTAAAAGGATGCTCAAGAAGGTTGGGGCATTCTCAAAGGACCCCATTCCTGATACCTGTGTCACTGTTTGCGGAGTATCTGAGCTCGACGCCTGCTCTGATGCATGCGCTCGCACCGTCTGTGTCAACCAGCACCAGGTACCAAACTGGAATGATGTTTGTCTCAAGAGGTGTCAGAGTGAATGCCTTAAACTCTCTGCTTCTTAGTGCATTTTCTCTTTTAGCCCATCAGTTGGCATGTTTTGATCGACTGCTTCAAGGGTATATGCAATTCGTTGGGCATGCAGGGGACCATCAAGGCTACACCTAATAAACTGGCCATGGTCCAAGCGCTAAGGTTCACAGTAGTTTGATTGAAGGAAAAAGTATGCGAAGTTTAAGGTAGCAAAATTCACAAGGAAGACTATTATCTATGTTTTACTAGAAATAAAAAAAATTGAATAAAGGTTTCGTGATGTACCAACATTCTCTTTAGGAACCTAAATTGGAATAATGTAATGATGGTGGTTGGGATTATATATATATATATATATATAGAGGAAATTTCCAATAAGGGATCCCGCACAGGCTTACCGTGTGGGAATCCCCTTTACTGATCGAATTGCGACGATTCGATCAGCTCGTTGTGTTCAGAACGTGATTTAAAAGGTATTCTTGAGAAATTAGCAAAAAAAAAAAAATGATTGGGAAGGACTTAATCCGAACAGTTTTTTTATTGAACGGACTATAAATATATATAGTCTTTATCATATAAGGGATCTCGCACAGGCTTACCGTGCGAGACTCTCCTTTTACGATCGAATTGTGACGATCCGAGCCGCTTAAAGTGATCAGAACGTGATTTTAAGGGTACCCGCGAGAAATCAGCAAAAAAAATGATCGGGAATGGCTTGATCCGACCAGTTTGTTATTGAATGATTGAGTAAAAAATTGCTCCGATCAAGCCCTTCACGATCTTTGTTTTTTACTGATTTCTCGTGAGTACTCTTAAAATCACGTTCTGAACACATTGAACGGCTTGAATCGTCGCAATTCGATCAGAAAAGAGGAGTCCTGCATGGTAAGCTTGTGTGAGATCCCTATAGGATATAAAGTGTGTGTGTGTGTACATATATATATATATATATATATATATATATATATATATATATATTGAAAACACTTTGATCCATTTAAAATGCAATCGATCAACTAGGGGTTGCAATCGTCGGTTTTTTTTTTTAGACATAGAAAGTTAAATAAGTAATTTCACTTATCATCTTCACTAGGCAATTGCTAATTAAGAAGGGGGTTACAATCTTCGTTGATGGAGGAATAAAATTGCAAAATCCTATCCAATTTATTTTTGTACGAAATATGTGAATAGAAAACATTATTATTATGATATTATCTATCGACCTACCGAAGATCAAAATTCAACCGTAGACAGAAAAAAATCCTCTACCTAAGCTACTTGGCAAAACTATGAATGCCCATTCAAAGTCTTTTAGCACAGAAAGTCTAACTGTACAAATATTGTGCACAGATTACGGTGTGAAGCTCACTACAGATCTCACACAAACGATCCAAGCCGTTATAATGAAAAGAAAAGTTAGATGATTGGATCAAGCAACTATAAGCATCCGATTGAGTTGATATTTCGTGGAGACCCTCGAAAAAAATGTTTGCATTTAATATTCAGCTCAAATCGTTTGTGTATAGTGGGCCCCACATCGTGAGCAGTGCACATAATCTGCTTTAGTTAGCAGCTCTCCTTTTAGCAACAGGGGATGAAAACAGGGAAGGGCGTGGTGTACGTTTCCTGAACAGGAGGGCCTTAATATATATTCCCTCCGTCCCTTTTTAAGTGTCCTGCTTCGTAACTCCAACTTATTAAAAAGACATCATCATTATGCCTTTCATATCAACTTTTTCCTCCACTTTCCTTACTTACCCATCATCATTACAATTTTACTCACTTACTTTTCAAAAAGGAATCTACTTTTAGGGACAAAATAGACAATTCACCAACTTTTATCCACTAACTTTACAAAATGGACACTTATTAAGGGACAGCCCAAAATGAAATACCGGACTATAAATAAGGGACGGAGGGAGTAAAATGTACCGTATCATGGTTAAAGAAAAAACCATAACACCAACCGAAGGGATCCAATCCAAATTTATCTCTCGTTTCTTAAGCTAAAAACTGTCCAATATAATATCTTGTAACATGTGATTGGGGAGTCTCACCTTGAAAACCAAAAAACCTAAAAAGAAGAAGAAGAAGAAGAGAACGGAGAGAGAAGAAGACAGACTTGTTTGGTTCGTCTAAAACTCATTTTAAACAATGTCCATTGAGGGGGTGTTTGGGAGGCTTGGTTTTGCATTTTCATTTTTCACTTTTTGCCTTTTTGGCTTTTGAGATTATAATCAGAATGTATTTTGTATTTGGTAGAGTGTTTGGATGATATGTGCAGAATGTATTTTGCAGTAGGAGTAGTGTTTGGAAGATATGGAATGAAAATGAATTATGGATTGGTTTTTTACTTTGTTGCCCCCGATTATTAAATAATGGTGTATAATGTATATAAATAATATTTGAGCTCAATTTATTTAAAATTTAATTCCGAAACAGGTGTCCCCCGTTTTTTTTTATTTTAATTTTTTAATTTCAATTATTGTTTGTTGTTACCTTTCCATCAAAAATGTTTATGAATTAAAAATTAAATTTAAAATGAAGTTTAAATCAAAGTAATGGGAAAACCAAACAGTAGAAGAAGTGATGAAATTTATAATCTAAACATTACAACATTACAACACAAAATATTACTTAAATCCGGATTAAACAAAATTACAAAAATTGAACAAACATACTACAAACCACAATACGATACCAAATATTACAGAAGTTCGGATTAAAAAAATTACTCCAATTGAACAAACTACAAGACAATACTACCACACCGAACAACTCATCTAACGGATACGGTTAGCAACAATCCAATCCCGAATTGAAGCCCTTACATTTTCCATGTCTTGATCATCACCAACGAACACGTGTCCATGTTGACCATTAGGTGCTGTAGTTTCCACACCAGCATCTGAAGGCAAGAAATTAGGTCGCCGATCATAGAAGCCAAAAGGAATATCGGGTATGTTACTCCTCCTTATGAAATTGTGGATGGCCATTGTTGTAGTTACAAGTTCTCTTTGCGTTTCCATGGTGTACCCAACGGGAATGTCGCATACCAAGGGCCAACGCGCTTTCCATACTCTAAAGGTCCTTTTGATGGTGCACCTAAGGGATGAGTGTATTTTGTTAAATTTTTCATATACATTCCTTGGTACGGCTCCATTACGCCATTCGGGAGTATGATATATACACCCTTTGTATGGTGCTAGAAAACCTCGAGTATTTGGATACTCGACATCTACCAAGTAAAACTCATCTGCACTCATTGTCAAATTTATGAGAACACAGTATGAAAATAAATATAAAAAACTTAAATTGGATGCAATAGTTGGTGGACTAACCTCCTCGTGGGGCTGGAAAATTTAATTCTGGATTCCTTAAGCAATCATTGAATATCCTTGTGTCGTGCGCACTTCCCTCCCATCCTGTTAATGCAAAAGTGAAACACATATCAAAATCGCATGCCGCCATTATGTTTTGTGTTGGATATCCCTTCCGACCAATCCATCCCAATAGCTGCTCCGGTTCAGGATGGGCCTTTATGTGAGTTCCATCAATTGGTCCAATGCAATTCTACAATATACGTTCATGTATTAATGCGAAATATTAGGAAGGCAATTAGGTAGATGACATTACAAAAAGTGGATATGGGGAAAATTGAGGCTGAAAATTACCGCAAAATGTGGATAGTATCTGTTGTTCCCTAGTATTTTCGAATGCACTTCTTCGCGAGGCCATGGAAAAGGTTTAATCCAGTCGATAGCCATGGCATTAAGGGAATGTAGTACATTATGGAAACGCCTAGATATCGTCTCGCCCGAATGTTGGAAACGCTCTTGGACATTTCTATTATTCGCTCGTTGGTCCACAATCCATAAAAGATAGCCACCTGCTCTTGCACCGAAATTCGTTCCCCCTCTTCCAACCCATATCTGCTCTTCAGCAACTCACAAAGTGCGAAAAAATTAGTTTTGCTCATACGAAATGATTGATACATACGCTTAGGGTGACCCACGTTCAACTCAGCGACTCACTCCGCACCAGTCAAAGCGGATGTACGACAAGATTCCTTGACCATGTACGCATCATTATGGATGTTTATAATTCCTTGTGCAGCATCTACTCTCCTCTGTTACCTTTCAGCATCTAGTCTCCACTGATGCCTTGATCGAGGTTTGGGGATGGGAACACTCGATCCTCCTCCGGTAGAGTATGGATCCCAATTGTATTCATCCACATAGTACGGGTCTTCATTAGCGTAAAAATCTTCATCATATATATCGTAGTCGTATTCTCCGTCTCCGTCCATTTGAGTAAAATGAGGAAAACAGAGGATGATATTGGGCTGATAAATAAAGAATGGACAGGTGCAAAAGTATGGTATTTCTTTTTGAGTAATTGGATACTGCATATATATAGAGGCCTAAACAAAAAGGTAAAGTCATATGGGACAGTAAAAGGAAGAAAACAAAACGAGCAATAGCTCCCCGTGAACAACTTGTTTGAATGTAGCTGAACTCTGAAAGTAAAGGAAAAAAACAACAACAGACTGGCAATCAAAAGTTCTGCCACAGTCACAAGTGGTGAATATGTGGATGGGGTAATACATTCCAAAAATGGAATAGGTTCCCGTGAACAGACATGATGGAAATAGCATAGCCTGTTGTACGAACAAAACGAAAAAGAAAAGTAGCAAAACAACCAAACAAAACAAAAAAAAAGGCCAGTACCGAAGTGCTCACGGGCTGATATATGAACTACATTTCAAAGCACCTACTGTTGTTATCATTAAAAGGAAAATATTTACTCCAACAAAAAAAAAAATGTCAGTTCCAACTGTAAGAGCAACTGGAAGAATAACTACTGCAGAGAACAACTAAACAAGTATGTGGTAAAGCAGCAGCTGGAAGAATAAAAGGAAAACACAACTTAATAGCAGCTGTAGGAGACACATATGTGGTACAGATGTAGCAGCAGCAGAGAACAACTAAACAAGTATAGAGTAGCTGCAACAGAGAACAACTACTGCACTGGTTTTACCTAAACAAGTATCAACATTAAATTCAAAACATCAGCAGAGAACAACTAAACAATATAGCAGTAAAGAGCAGTAAAACGAAACTGTAAAATATGGACCACACTGAAACAATTACACAACAGAACAACATCATATGAAAAAAACACAAGTTTCCAGCCATAGGATAAGCAAAAGTGCTACATAAGTCACCGAATCATGAACAATCCACAACTAATCAGAAAAATTCAACAGATACCACATGTGCAAAGTTGCAAACAACATAGTAAAAAAAAACCATCCTTGCTCTACGCCATCCAAACCAACACCAAGTTCTCCTACATGCAAATAAACTACCCAAGTGGTTGGACCATACTTGTTAAACCATCACGGGTCAGGTGCAAACCAAGTTTTGGCAAGCTCAGCTGTTCGTGCCCTGTTTAATTCTTGGGTGATGAAGTGGTACATCCTAAGATCATCGGGGCACGACATGAACATTGCTCGGATTTTACTATTCTTGAAAAGGTTAAAGGCTTGTGCCCATAACTCAGCATCCTCGTTGAACTCACGAAGCTCTGACAATTTGTTTGCGCATTCTTTCATGGTAGGAATCTCAGCAACAGCACGGTGGACAGATGGAGAACTAGCACTGTCAGTTGAATCACATATTTGTTGCATACAGGCTTCAAGCCTTGACGTGACCGTACCCTTTTTCCCTTTGCCCTTCTTCGTACCAGAGCCCTCAATAGCCACCTGTTTCTGCACTTTTGTAGGGTGCACCAACTCTTGAGTTGCATCATCATCCAACAACTCGTCAATGTTGTCCACATCAACCACCGGTGGTCGCTCTCGGGTTCTTGGCATAACTCCTGAATTTGGAGCATATGATCCCTCCCCAGTAGCCATGTTGCTTCCAAAAAGAATACGCATTTCTTCCTCCAATGCCAAGGGCTTGAGCCTAAACTTATGGCAATCAAGATGTCGCTGCCAAATATATAAAAGACTTGTAGTTTAAAGCATGAACTAGATTTATAAGTTGTAAATATTCACAAACAAATATAAACCGTCAAAAATTGGAAAGTTATGAAGGATGTCGTAGTACCATTAGCTTCAACTCCCACCACTCATTTGATGCAGTTATTGCACTAGTGTCAGGATCCCTACCCAATCCACTTTAACCTAACACCAAGTTCTGCCACAGCTGCCACTATTTTTTCAACACCCCCCACTGATTCTTTAGTTGTTCCCTTTTTCCAATCCTTACCCATTCGTTCATTAAATTTTGTGACAACGTTTGTCCACCCAACCTTTGTAAGTTGGGTTCCTGATTTGTAGTTTGCACCACCCAACTCTTCCACACATACGAGGATGAAGCACTCCCTCGCATCTTTGTCCCATATTGCTTTACTAGTTTCACTTGAGGGGGTTTTGCCCTTGGATGCACCAGTTTGAGTCGAAGACATGTCTCCACTATTACATAAACACATGCCGCAGATAAACATATGTTCCAGATCAGTAAATAACAAAATGCATTCAAGTATAGAAATCCAGGGCCATAGCATTATAGTCAAAAGAAAAAAACATAATTTCATTAAGTATATTACAAATCCCCTAATACAACATTCTATAACGTGATCAAAAGAGGGGAAGTTCAATTACAGTGCGATAAAATTTACTTGTCAAAATCATTCAAATAGTACGACAAACTACTACGTCATTTGAGGATGACGACCACCATTGCGAGGAGGAGGCACGTGATCAACCCCTTTGTAAGCAAGTGGCAATGGTCCAATTGTTGGCGAAGCATCATAACCTCTCTCTCATTTGCTAGAGCTTCATCACTATTACTTGTGGTTACACGGGTACATTCGTTAGACACATGCTCCAATTGTTGGTGAACCATCATTACCTCTCTCTCATGTGCTACAACATCATCACTGTTAGTGGTGGCACTTGCACAGGTAGGTTCATTAGACACCCACCTGCCGATGTTTCCAATGCTTGGCCACCCCACAAGTAGACAGCACTTAAAGAACCCACACTTCTCTCTAACTGGCTTACAACTTGAGTAATACAATTCTCCCCTCATATCCGGGTTTACTTCGACAATCTTAATTTCAGCCCTCAAACCACAACGGCATTCCATCGGTATATACACAAGTTTTGGGGTGTTGTTAACCCCTTTCTTGGCCTCATTCTTGCCTCTGTAATAACTACTGCTTGATGACATTATCCTTCAACAAACAGTGTGAAAAAAAATTGTCATTGATAACATTATCCTTCAACACTAGTTCTAGTCCTGGGAAAAGGTGAACCACTTGGATCTCAACGACTAAATTTTAATACTACTTTAATCATCTCTATCAATATTGTTTCATATCATAAATAAGCAAAATACCCTAAACAATGACCTAACAAAACCCTATTTATGGACATTGGGGGGAATTAAAGTATTGTATAATCAGAATAGGACAAGAACTAGAATTAATAGTTATGAAGGCATAGCCATAGGACAGGGGAAAAAAAGCATTTGTTCTTCCTAAACTCTGCTCTAGTTTTGTGTCCGTAAAACCACTTTAACTTCATCGCTTAAACGATCTTTACCTCCCCCACCAGATATTATTATTCTTTCATCTCTTCTCTAATGATTTTAGTCTACTAGTCGGACAGGCTCAGAAAAAAATTAGGACAAGAAATTAAACCACATCTCATACAAGAAAGATCAAACATTAGACAACAACATCAAACTCAGATTGAGTCACACAATGAAGGGATGTACCAGTAAAAAAAAATATCATGCACGAACACCCAACACATTACACTTACGTTTTGGTAGGGACTTTTGGAGAGATTTTTCGAAGATTTAAGGATCCTCGATTTCCTGGACTATTTTTTTTTTGTTGGGTTTGGGTTTTCAGACAGAGGTGGAGGAGAAGAAGGAGAGGTTTGAGGAGAGACGTGGTCAAGACTTGGGGTACTTTTTTCCTACATGCAAACCCCATATCTAAATTTGGTGGAGGAGGTGAAAATGGAAACAGATCTGAAAGAGGCAAACCCGAGGTGAAAAAATTAGAATTTTATTTGGATAAATATTTTCGTGTCGTTCATTCTTCATCAAAAACTTGTGTGAGTACTTCAACCAAAACCTTCTGCTTCACATAAATTTCACAACATAATAATTTCTTCGACAAAAAAATTTTCAGATCTGAAATTGGAAACAGACAACCTAGGAACGATTATTGGTGGGGAAGGTAAAAAAATACCTGAACAAGACGCAAGAACGTGAAAGAGGCAAACGATTTCCTCACTTTCGTCGAACCTCCAGTCGTCTGCTCCGGATCCGTCTTCTCTCTTCTCGCGTCTGCTCTCTGGTAATGTTGTTTTTGTGAGAAGAACTGTGAGGAGTTGACATAACGTTCAAAACCCATGGCATTTGTAGGAATTTTCCGAAAAGAGAGAGGGTAGACTTGTCTTTTTGACTTAACTGGATCCGAAAATGGGAAAATGGGAATGCAAAAAGCTCCTAAAACCTCTTTTTCCGTTTTATTTTACAAACAACCAATTGGAAAATCTATTTTACCTAAAATCCATTTTCTCTTTTCCTACCAAACACCAAAAATCCAAAAATGGCAATTGAAAAATGCAAAACCAAGCCTCCCAAACACCCCCTGATAGTTTGAGTTGGAAGCAGACCTAACGGAAGAGACTATTTCTCAGTGGTGTGTTGGTTTCTTTTTCTGATTTGGATGTGCGATAGAATCGCATCAACCATAGCGGTGGCGAATGCGCCAAGGATCACATGTGCTCCGGCCGTAGAGTTATCCCACGAATGATGCATTGACCGGGAAAAAAAAATAAAAAGAGAGGGGCCGTGGCAGTCCCAAAATTAGTAAAAAGTTGGTCAAATGACTCTTTTGTAGGGGTGTTAAATGAGCAAGTTTGAATTAAATTGGGTAAATTATTAGTGGGTTGGGTCTCAGTGGGTTATAAGTCCAATTTTTCATACCCAACCCAACCCATTTATTTGAAATTAAACCCGACCCACCCGTTAACCCACACACACACACACACACACACACACACACACACACACACACACACACATATATATATATATATATACACACAGTTCGGATCAGGTCAGGACTCCTTGACCTGATTCTGGTCCGCATCTCCCTTTTCTCGATCAAATTTCGATAATCCAAGTCACTCAATGTGTTCAGAACGTGATTTTAAAGGTATCCGCGTTAAATTGACAAAAAAATTGATCGGCAAAGGCTTGATCTGAACAGTTTAGACTTGATTCGGACTGTATATATATACACAAAACTTCAAGTAAGGGCGCCCATACTGTATTAAGATAACGACGTCCCTTTCCCGACCAATTTACAATGATCCGAGCCGCTCGATATGTTCAAAACATAATTTTAAGGGTATCCGTGAGAAATCAGCAAATAAAAAGACCGCAAAGGGCTTGATCCGAGCAGTTTTTCTTTGTATTTTATTGAACGGTTCAAAGAAAAACTGCTCAAATCAAGCCTTTCCCAATCATTTTTTTTGCTGATTTCTCGTGAGTACTCTTAAAATCTCGTTCTGAACATCTTGAGCGGCTCGGATTATCAAAATTTGATCGAAAAAGATGAGAAAAGGGGAAGTCCACATTTTATTTAAGGTAAGGGCGCCCTTACCTGAAAGGGACTCATATATATATATATATATTAAAATTTAAAATGACTAAAATACTCATGTACACTGAAATGACTATATTACCCTTATACATCTAAATGACCAAATTACCCTTGTATACTAAAATTACCATAATACTCCTATATACTAAAATGACCAAATTACCCTTGTATATTAATAGTATTGAATCAAATGGAGATTCTTCTGAAATTTTAGGGATTTTTGGACTTAACAGTATAGAGTTTTGGGCCCTTTTTTTTTACTTATTTTCTCTTCTAAGTTGTTGGTGATTATTATGTCTAGATTATTTTTTTTAAATCTTCTGCTAGATTGGGCCAAACCTGTGTGCTATCTCCACCCCCAATCTCTCTTATAACAGTTATGTACCTTTAATAATCAATATTCAATAGTAGCTTGCAAAATTGATTTCAAGGAAAGAAAGCATAAGAAAAAAAAAGTGAAAGTCATTTCCCATCCCTTTTCTTTCCATATTCTTCCTTTCTTTTTTTCCTTAGGGTGAGTTTGGATTGAAAAGTTAAATAAGTTATTTATTTTTGTCTTTATTTGAGTTTCTTTTTACATTTGTTTATTTTGCGTCAAAATTTTGTAATTTATTGATTTGTTTCAACGAAAGGAATTGGAAAAGTAAAATTTTTTAATCGAAACTCATACTCCCTCCGTCCCTTATTTATAGTCCGGTATTCCATTTTGGGCTGTCCCTTAATAAGTGTCCATTTTGTTAATAGTGGGTAAAAGTTGGTGAATTATCTTTTTGTCCCTAAAAGTAGATTTTATTTTGAAAAGTAAGTGAGTAAAAGTGTAATAATGATGAGTAAGTAGGAAAAGTTGAGGAAAAAGTTGATGTGAAAAGTATAATGATGATGTCTTTTTAATAAGTTGGAGTTACGAAGCAGGACATTTAAAAAGGGACGGAGGGAGTAATTTTTTGAATAAAACAAAAAAGTCAAAAAGACAACTTTTTATTATTCTTATTTTTGTCTTTTTTAAAAAAATTATGAGTTTCAATTAAAATTTTATATTTTTTCGATTCCTTTCGCCAAGACGAATCAATAAGTTACAAAAGTTTTGTGCAAAATTAACAAATGTAATTTTTTTATTTGTAAACACAAAATAAGTTAATATGCATGTTCATAAGATTTGGGACCATATTCGGTCTGGTCGAAAATTGTTCTAAAGGTTAGGAATGAACAGTGTAGATTAGCATGGTAGGGGGCGTTGGTTGGCGGCGGTTGGGAAGGGAAGGAGAGAGAGCAGGGGCATGGGTGGGCAGCGGTTGGGAAGGGAAGGGAAGGAGAGAGAGAGAGAGGGAGAAAAAATTTGCCTTGTTTTGGGTTAATGAGGTGGGACCCACCTGAGTGAGTTGGCTTGCCCCTTCAATTCCTGGTTATTTAAAATCTTTTTTAGCTTATGACCCAGTAAGTCATAAACATAACCCAAACAAAATTAATAAATTAAAATTTCACTTTTTAAGCACAAATGTTAAGTTTGGTTATTTAAAATTAGCTTATGTTTTTGTTGGGACCTAATTCATATCCAAGTGTGGATAAAAAAAAAAAAAAAATTCATATCCAAGTAAGTACGATTATTTTTGTGTTCTAATTAACTATTTTGTGGCATGCATATATCCAAGTAAGTATTAATTATTGTGCTCTAATGTCCAATTTTTTTATTTTGTAATTTATAATTTTTTATTGTGTTGCATATGCATGCACATATCCAAATAATTTTTGACCATTTATATATTAAAAACTATATATGATTAAAAAATTAAGTTATCCAAATCAACCGGTGGAAAGATCTTATTCTTTTGATAATTTTATTCTAAAGAGTCACAATTAAATTTTATTTTTAGAGCTCTCATAACTAAGTATCTGCTTTTTATTTAAAAATCGTATGGGGTAGAACTTTGATAATGAGTGCGCGAAAATTTAATTATAATCCTTTAGAATAAAATAATCAAACCTCTAAGTCTTTAATGCACAAACAACAGTACCACATGCACTATTGCACATTGCACAGCTATGTTATTTGCTGGCTTGGCCCCCGGCCCCTCTCATGAGTCTCATCCCTCTCTCGTTTTCTTTGTCTCTTTCACGGCCCACACACAATAATACAATTAAGTTTAACTTTCAACGAGAAAGGCAATTAATAAGAATGGTTGTATGCTCCTATATCAATTACTGTACAACGGTAATGGAGTGAATGAGCAAATAATCCAAAGCCATATAATTATATGTAATTTTAAATTATCTCCAAAGTTGCTGAAATCACCTTATATGTGAGGAACGAAAAGTAAAGCTTATCGTCAAAAAAAATACTACTAGTAAAAGAAAGAGAAAAAGAAATGGGATCTACAAATGCATGTTTGTGCATCAGATTGTACGCACTTCGATTAATTTTGAGACTTGAAGTTAACTATTAGGTAAACTATCGAGCCACCTACGTGTAGGGTTCGGGTCATCCATTTGTCTTTCATTGGCCCATTGAGTCGGTTAGAAGTTAGAAGAGGGGGTGTTCCACTAAGCCTTCTTTTTGAAAAAGTTATTTTTCTTCAATTTTCAAACTTAAATATAATGAAAATGAAAAATAATTTTTTGATTTTTTTTTGCACCGTATAAAAGATCTCAATGAAATCTATCAAACAAGATCCATATTGGTAGAAAAATTATTTGCGTAAATACATAATTTTTGAGCTTGAAATTACCTTCTTTGTCTAAAAAGTTCTTTTTTTAGAAACCGGAACACCAGACACTGTGAAGCATATATCACTCATTAATTTGTTTTGTTTACGAGTACTGCCGTCCAATAAAACAACCCTCAACTAGGACGTTTTCCTTTCGTTGGTATTGAAAATGACTTGTCACCATTAATTAATTTGTTTTCAAGTAGCAATCCAACTAATGATCTCTCTCTCTCTCTCTCTCTCTCTCAAATCTTCTTATAAGTAGGGCTATCCACGGTTCGAGTTGGATCGAATTCCTATAAATCCAATCCTAATCCGTATCTCACGGTTTTTAGAAAATGCAATCCAATCCTAATCCAAAAGTCTCACGGTTTGGTCCCGGTTTTATCCACGGATTTCCTTCCATAAAAATAAAATAAAGCTATTGCCAACTAAAATACAATGTGCAAAACTGCAAACACTTATTAGTTACATGCCATAATATTACACTAGCTATTATAGCAAGTTAGTTTAAATTCAGATACCAGCGCAGCAAGGCAGGAACCAAAAAAATTTATGGGTTTTGGCTTTCGGACTTTGGAGTACTGTGTGTGTATATATCTATGCCGTTTAAAATTTACATTTTCTTTTTTACAAAATACTAAAGTTTACCCCTTAAATTTTAGATGTTGTCACATTAATGTAAAATTGTTAAAAAAATCATAACAATTAGTAAAGTTATAATTATTTATAAATATTAAGCACATATATATTTTTTATTTTTTTAAATATCTCACGGTCCGGTTCGGTTAATCCACGTTTTTGAAATGAAAATCCAATCATAATCCGTATCTCATGGTTTTTTAATTTTCGAATCTGTGTTCGTACCATTAATCCACAGACAAAATTCAAAAGGCACGGATTGGTTCGGTCCGGACTCATTTCACGGTTGTTGGTCCAAAAGCAACCCAAGAGGGGGGTGAATTGGGTTTCTTACTAACTATTCGCAAATTAAAAAACTAATTGCAAGATAGAAACAAAGACAACGCAGCAGCACAATTGAGTCTACTCAACTAGTAAGTACACCAGCAGGCTTAACAAATTGAGCTAGCTGAAAGATCATAAACACAACAGATGCATAGAACAAGTAACCAGATTATATGACTGCAATATAAGTACGAAATCAACTAATTTTGCAAGCTTTTCTACTCCAAGTGTGATTTCAGATTTTTACCAATTTTCTTATGCGATAAAGATATGCAAAACTGAAAGTAAGAGAGTAAGGGAAAGAGAAATCAAACACGAGGATTTTATAGTGGTTCGGTCCGCAACTTCACGGCCTACTCCACTCCCCAAGTGTCCTACTTGAGAATTGTTGCACTATCTCCAATAGTCATTACAAACTTCTAGCTTTGCGGGTGCTAGAGAACCTTACAACGAGCGATTGCTCCGAATCCACTCCCAACTAGCTAAGACTCCGGCGCTAGTTACACCTAAACCCAAATGATTTTTTCTACCCAGAAATCACTCACAAAAACTGTTCAATCTCAGACAAGGGTGTGAAATTCCCTTTTACAATATGGTTCAGAAGGTACACTCAAACTAGTGTAAGAATATTCAAGATGTAAGCGTAAATATGACTGACAGATTTTTCAAGTAAAAGCTCACTGGATTTTTCTTCGACAGTTGGAGTAGTATTCTGCACTTGTTCTTCTCTGCTTTATATTCTTGAAACCCAATTGAACGTTGAAGGATTTCTTCTAGCCGTTGCAAAAAATCAGCCCTTGCTTTACTTGCTTCCTCCTTCAATCTCCCAGCAATTAAATTGCTTCTTTCCTTAATGAAGCACTTTCTACCGTTAAGTGAATATAGAGACAGAGGATTACCAAAATAGAATTTGGTCCATATTTCCATAATCTTGAATTTGTACGTGAAAGCTCTTTGACTATTGGAGATAATGGATCTTTCCCTCACAGGAAGGTCCTTTTCCAGGGAGGAAGATATATTTCTCTTGCTTCATATATATGTTGAACTCTACTGTTTGGATCTTCAAATTAATCCCGTCAAATCTTCTTTCCTGTCATTGAAAGCTTGATTTCCATGGTCGGAATGAATTGATCAGCCGTTGCCTTCTTCGATTCTTCAATTTCGGAAAACCCCTTTCAATTGAATCTTTGATTGAGCCGAAGAACCCCTCTTGATTATTTAGCCGATTTTCCCTTTGATAGCTCCATCGCCGTTCCGTTCTTGTTTTCATCGTTGAATTTCTAGGTTAGGAAAATAATTCCCTGCATTTATCATATATTGTTTTCAAAGGAATTGCTATATAAGTCCCAGTAAAAATAACTAATGGCAGATTAGTCCCATTCAAACAAATTATTCCAATTAAGCCCAACAAACTAATTTAATCTCAATTAGGATGTGTTTGTTATCATCAAAATCTAAACCATGGGGCTAACAATCTCCCCCTTTTTGATGATGACAAACATTGCAATAATAATATTCAATAGATGGAATCGAGAGCGAAAATAGTAAGAGAGACTACTACAAAATGATATAAAGATTACGGTACAAAAACTAAAAAGATCTCACTTTTTGTAAAAGCGTAATAAAATGTTATAGACTATAGTTTTCATCTCAGTTAAACGAAAAAACTGAGATGGAAAGATTTTTTAATCTCAGTAATCTAAAAAATGAGATCGTAACTTGAAGAATAGATCTCATTCTCAAAAAACTGAGATGAAAAGATTTTTTAATCTTAGTAATTTAAAAGTGAGATTGTAACTTAAAGAATAGATCTCATTTTTTAAAAACTGAGATTGTATATGAAAGAATATATCTCATTTCAGAAAAACTGAGATAAAAAGAATCTTTAATCTCAGTCATCTAAAAACTGAGGTCGTAAGTTAAACACATGTGTTATATATTAAATATTTCAATTGTATGTTGAAAAGTGTGTGTGGTGTAGTTGGTTAAAGCTTCTGTGTAAAACGCAAGAGACTTAGGTTCAAAACCCAACAGGAGAAATAGAGTAGGATTTTTTCCCTTAGGAAAACACCACTTTTAATCTCGGTTTTTTTCAAAAACTGAGATTATTTCTCTCTAAGCAACCACGGTTTTACAATAAAGCTGAGATGTTAAGCTATTAAAGGTCACGGTTTTATCATTTTAATCATAGTTCTATGTTTTTAGTCACAGTTTAAATGAGTTTTAATCACGGTTTTTATCCTGTGGTTAAAAGATAGAGACTTTTAGTTACACTTTGATAGACCACGGTTTTGAATGCGAGATTAAAAGTGAAAGATCACACCAAATGACTGAGGTCTTTATCTATTTTTGTAGTAGTGGAAGATGACTCCCCCTTAATTTATGCATAATTTGTTTGAGCGCAATCTCCATTGCTCCCCCTAATTTTATGCCGCATTTGCTCGATTGTCTTTTTATTCTTTCTCAATACTTCTCCCCCTTTGTCATCAACAAAAAGATTGTGAAAAGGAGTTAATCTGGTCTTTATGAAGTACTGTCACTTTGAACCTCATAACTAGCATGTAAATTAGTAATAGGTAACGCATCAGTAGACACAAGTGAAGCATAAGTGAAAAAATTTTCTGTGTATCTTTGGAGCAAGATGATCTTGAAGTACAATTCCTGTCTTATGAGCCAAACTGAAATCCAATCATTAGAGAGAAAATCACATTAAGTGCAGATAGTTTTGCTCAAGAAGGGAAAAAAAATTTAACTGAAACAATTATTAATCCTAAAATCAAGAGGTATCAACACGGATTCGACATACCAATTTCTCTTCTTATGCTGCAAAATCTATCCTCGCTAAGAGGTTTAGTGAAAATATCAGCAAGTTGATTATCCGTTCTCACAAAATCAATAACAACATCTCCTCTTTGAACATGATCTCTAATAAAGTGATGTCTAATATCAATATGCTTGGTTCTAGAGTGCTGAATAGGATTCTTAGTCAAATTTATAGCGCTAGTATTATCGCATTTAATGGGAATATGATCAAAGAATAAACCAAAATCCTCTAATTGTTGTTTCATCCATAAAACCTGTGCACAACAACTTCCAACAGCGACATATTCAGCTTCAGCAGTAGATAAGGCAACAGAATGCTGTTTTTTACTAAACCAAGAAACAAGAGAATGTCCAAGAAATTGACAAGTACCACTAGTGCTTTTTCTATCTATTGAACAACCAGCAAAATCCGCATCCGAATATCCAATTAAATCAATTGTAGTGCCTTTAGGATACCACAATCCTAAGTTTGGAGTGCCAATCAAGTATTTGAAAATTCTTTTAACAGCAAGGTAGTGTGACTCTTTAGGAGATGATTGAAATCGAGCACATAGACACACTAAACACAGTGTCCGGTCGACTAGCTGTTAAGTAAAGAAGAGATCCAATCATACCTCTATATTTCTTTTCATCAAAAGCCTTACCCATTTCATCTTTGTCGAGTTTGGTAGAAGTACTCATAGGAGTACCCATTGGCTTCGCTTTTTCCATGTCAAACCTCTTCAATAGGTCTTTGATGTATTTGAACTGATTGATAAAAATACCATCAGCTGATTGCTTTATTTGGAGTCCAAGGAAGTAGGTGAGTTCACCCATCATGCTCATTTCGAATTCGCCTTGCATACACTTCGCAAAATCCTCGCATAGACTTTCATTAGTAGCACCAAAAATAATATCATCGACGTATATTTGAACAACAAGTATATCATGATCTTTGGTTTTTATGAAAAGAGTAGTGTCAATTTTTCCTTTCGAAAAATCGTTTTCAATCAAAAATTTGCTTAAACGATCATACCATGCCCTAGGTGCTTGCTTTAAACCATAAAGAGCTTTTGAGAGTTTGAAAACATGATCCGGAAATTCATGGTTTTGAAAACCAGGGGGTTGTTTAACATAAACCTCTTCGGAGATAAAAACCATTTAGAAATGCACTCTTTACATCCATTTGAAAAAGTTTGAAATTTTTAAAGCATGAGAATGCAAGTAACATTCTAATAGCTTCTAGTCTAGCAACGGGCGCAAATGTTTCATCAAAATCGATGCCTTCCTCTTGATTGTAACCTTGGGCTACGAGTCGGGCCTTATTTCTAACAACTACACCGGATTCATCCATTTTATTCCTAAACACCCATTTAGTACCAATGACAGAACTATTTTCAGGTTTAGGTACCAAAGTCCATACTTGATTCCGTTCAAATTGATTGAGTTCTTCTTGCATAGCAAGAATCCAACTCTCATCTTTTTCAGCTTCAACAAAAGACTTAGGCTCTACTTGAGATAAGAAAGCAAGATTATTGCATACATTACGAAGAGAAGATCGAGTCATCATACCTTGAGATGGATCACCTATATTTTGTTCTTTGAATTGATTGCGAGCATACCTCCATTCTCTTGGAACAGTATCAACGTCTCTATGTTGTGGTGTAATGGAAATCAATTCATTCACTTGCTCAACAGCAGTTGAGCTAACTCCATTTTCTTGTTCTGCTGCAACTGACCTAACGCCGTAAGCATTATCAGCACTTGCGGAAACTAAGTTTGGTGCAGTTTCCACAAGGATTTCATTTCTTACTGATGTTTCTTGAGGCACCTCATCATCTATGCTGTCAATACGAGAAAAATACTTGGAAGGACCATGATCAGTCTCATCAAAAGCAACATGAACAGATTCTTCGACAACTAATGTTCTTTTATTGAAAACTCTATATGCCATGCTAGATGTGGAATAACCAACGAATATGCCTTCATCAGATCTAGCATCAAACTTACCCAAATCATCCTTATCATTATTATGAACAAAGCATTTGCAACCAAATGCGCGGAAGTGACTAATATTAGGCTTTCTACCTTTCCAAAGTTCATATGGTGTCTTATTAAGAATAGGCCTAATCATAACACGATTCATAACATAGCATGCAGTATTAACAGCCTCAGCCCAAAAATATCTAGGTAGATTTCTATCATATAACATAGTTCTTGCCATATCTTTCAATGTCCTATTTTTTCTTTCAACTACACCATTTTGTTGAGGAGTTCTAGGAGCAGAATGTGGGCACACGCCCCGGAAAATCGCCCGATTTTCTGGTTTCGAATGAATATTGTTTGGGGGGCGGCCCTTTTGGAAAAATAGCGCGGCGAAATGCTTCGATTCAGAGTCGCCACTCGGGTTTTAGCGGAAGAATACCCAAGGAACCGAACTCGAGAACGCTTGCTACGTTTTGCTTTGATTTGAAAAAGGTTTGATTTGATTTGAAGAGGCGTAGACCGGTCCGTCGTCACCTTCGATATCTGAGGTTCGGGAGCCAGGTTACGAGAGGGGAAGGGTTTTATGGCACCCCTCTCGCCCAATCCGGAGATCGGTCTCTACTCGGGCATTTTGTAAAACTTTTGCATTTTTCTCTCATTTAATCATTTTTTTAGCCAGTTAGGGCGGGGGAGCAGATAATGGGGATTAAAACTGTAACAGTTTGCAGTTATGTGACAAAATGTTTATGGATGATGATTTGCTTGAATCGATAAAATGGAAATAGATTGAAAACAAGCACTGAGAGCAGTTTGAGCAGAATGGTGTACGCTGTCTCTCAGGTGCGTGAGCAGGCAACATACTGGCATGCAGTGGCTGAGCCTCTGCACGCCACCATACCCTGCGCACGCCACAAAGAAGCTGGCGTACACCACCTTTTGTCACTCACAGCCTTTGTTCTCAACCCTCTGGGCTCTGGAATGGACCAGTGCACACCCAGGACAAACCACGCAGTTTATAATATAATCATATTTACAGATTACAGACAGCTGAAATGGCTTGAAGCCATGAAAATAGACTGAAAGCCCCATAAACAGAGTGGGGAGATAACAAGAGGCCAGGATTGAGCTATGATGCAAGGGCCAGCCACTGGACCTTGGTATGATTGCCGTACGCCACTCATGAGAGGCCGTACGCCAGTTGTACCTCTTGTTCAGTGCTTGGCTTTACATCATCTGGGCTCTGAAACATGACCAGAAAGATCCCAGGGGCCTTTGAAAGCAAAAGAAAACAAGTATTGCAATGCTACACCTATACAGTTCTAAATACAGAAAGCTGGAAATTGGTTTTTAGCATGCAATAAGGTGATGAATAGACAAGAAATGAAGTACAAAACAAAGATCTGGGTCCCATTTCACAACTGGAGTACGCCAGTTTCGGAGGGCTCGGACCTGCGGTACGCCACCTAAAAGGTGGCGTACGCAGGGTCCAGACAGATCCCAGGCAGATCAAATTTTGAAACTGTACGTACTATCGCGGACTGGCGTACGCGGGCCTATGACCGGCGCACGCCGATTCTTGTTAGAAACGATTTTTTGTTTTTAAAACATTGATAGCTTTAGGGCCAGGACTGGTATTGATTACCAGCCTTGATCCTGTTAGCTCCCCTCAGGGACCAGAACAGAAAAACAGTACCAAAGTGTATACCTTTGGCTTTTGAGGTTTGAGAGATGTTTGAGCTTTGAACTTGAGGGTTGGATGATGGATGGTGGTGGATGTTGACTGCAAGAGGTGTGTGGAGGGGTCCCTTGTTTACTCTTTCAATGGATGAATGAAGAGCAAGCAAGAAAAGAGAAAGAAATAGACTTGGAGCTTTGAAACTTGAAGGAGCAACCTCTTTAAAGACTAGTGGAGGGGTTATATATAGGGGAAGAGGGAGAGAGAGGGACTGAGGCCAGTGAAAGGGACTGGTGTCTTAGCCCTTAAGTCTCTCCTCTCATTGGATGAGAGGAGAAAGGTGATGGGATGGGTGTAAGACATGTCCCCCGGCCGAGATTGATTTTTCAATGAATTGGAAGGTTCCCATGTGTTGTAAACCCTTACCCATGGCTTCTGCATGCTGAAAATGCTGAAAAACACAAGTTTGACCAAAGTTTGACTTGGCGTACGCCACTAAATACCTGGCGTACGCAAGGTCAAACCTGGTCAATGGTCAAAGTTGACCGATGACTGACACGTGGCAGAGGGCCAGCGCACGCTAGGAAAGTATTGGCGTAAGCAAGAAGGGTTTTGTTGAGTCTTTTTGGTTCTGGTTTAGAGAGTTTGAAAGGGTTTTGAAAGGGTTTTTGGAATGCTCAAAACTCAAACACACTAACATTTCTGAGGTGTTCTTGATCCGTTTCATCATTGGGGCAACAAAAGATAGTAGAACTAAGTCCGGATAGTCCAGGATGGGGTGTCTACAGAAGCCCCCCTTTGACGGCACTTGGAGCACCATTTGGTTGGGTACAAGTAACGTCAAAGGTTGTCTAGACACCCTACTCCTATTTACTCGGAGCAGGATAAAGAAGACATGAATCTTAAAGAACCTGGTCGGCTGAGCTCAGCCATGCAGATTATTTGAGAAAGATTGCTGTCCGCAGAGGGCATAATAGATGGACAGACCGCTGCTTGATTGCACGGGAAGGGCGGCAAGAGCTACCGTAGAAGGCAAACTCTGCTGGGGACAATCTTCCACGCTTTGCTGGGGGAAGGAGATGAATGGGACGGGTGGATCGTCGTTGATTTGAAATTAGGCGGACGGATCGCCGTTGAATTGACATTGGGCGGACGGATCGCCGTTGATTTGATATTGGGCGGGCGGATCGCCGTTGAATTGATATTGGGCGGACGGATCGCCGTTGAATTGACATTGGGCGGACGGATCGCCGTTGATTTGATATTGGACGGATAGATCGTCGTTGTTTTGAAATTGGGCGGATAGACCATCGTTGATTTGAAATTGGACGGATAGATCGTCGTTGATTTGAAATTGGACGGGTGGACCGTCGTTGATTTGGAATTGGACGGGTGGACCGTCGTTGATTTGAAATTGGACGGGTGGACCGTCGTTGATTTGAAATTGGACGGGTGGACCGTCGTTGATTTGGAATTGGACGGGTGGATCGTCGTTGATTTGGAATTGGGCGGACGGATCGCCGTTGATTTGAGACTGGACGGATCGATCGTCGTTGATTTGGAATTGGACGGGTGGACCGTCGTTGATTTGAAATTGGACGGGTGGACCGTCGTTGATTTGGAATTGGACGGGTGGACCGTCGTTGCTGGGGACCAAACTGTCCTTGATACAAAGAACTCCAACATCCACGGGTAAGTCGTGTCAGGTAGGTTAAATTCCATCTGTTGGGAATCAGAGCCAATCTCCTTATCAAAGACCATCCAAGACAGTGCAATAAGGCTGCTGGAAGATGCATTTGAAGCAAGACTGAAGGGAAGGTATTTGCTCGGGGCAGGACGCGGCAGACTCTTCTGGGGAATAATCAGTCGCAGATGGACAGACCTATCGAAGAATGTTCTGATTGTCGAACCATCGTTGATTTGAGACGGTGGGTCATCGTTGAGGGACGACTCGTTAAACCATCGTTGATTTGAGACGGTGGGTCATCGTTGAGGGACGACTCGTTAAACCATCGTTGATTTGAGACGGTGGGTCATCGTTGAGGGACGACTCGTTAAACCATCGTTGATTTGATTGAAAGAGGGTTTGAACTTTGTTGGGAAACGGGGATGGGCAGACCATCATTGAATGCCGAGGCGGACTCTCCTGGGGATTAATCAGTTGCGGGCAAATCATCACCCTGGGGGATCGAACCTTCTTCGGCGTACAGAAACTTCAACAGCCACGGGTAGGTCGTGTCAGGTAGGTTAAATTCCATCTGTTGGGAATCAGAGCCAATCTCCTTATCAAAGACCATCAGAGGCAGAGCAACAAAACTGTTGGAAGTTGCACTTGCTATACATAGATATGGATCAGGATAGGCGGACGGTTGTTATAGACTGATTGGACGGGCAGACCGCCGTGGTGGTGATTGATTGGATGGGCGTACACTGAGTTGAACGGCGGGCGATATTCTGAATGCCGTGAAGGGTTGAAAGCGGGCGATATGGCTGATCGCCGTTGATGGATTGAAGTGGACGACATTCTGATCGTCGTTGCACTAAATTGACTTTGAGGACGACATGGCTGGCCATCATTGGATTGAGAAGGACGATATGACTGACCGTCGTTGATTTGAGAAGGACGATATGGCTGACAGTTGTTGATTTGAGAAGGACGATATGACTGACCGTCGTTGATTTGAAAAGGACGATATGGCTGACCGTCATTGATTGAATTGATTTGAAAGACGATATGGCTGACCGTCGTTGATTGAATTGAAAGGACGATATGGCTGACCGTCGTTGATTGAATTGATTTAGATGACGACATGGCTGGCCGTCGTTGAATGAATTGAAAGGAAGGACGATATGCCTGACCGTCGTTGATTTGAATTGATTAGAAGGACGATATGGCTGACCGTCGTTGATTTGAATTGATTAGAAGGACGATATGGCTGACCGTCGTTGATTTGAATTGATTAGAAGGACGATATGGCTGACCGTCGTTGATTGAATTGATTTGAAGGACGATATGGCTGACCGTCGTTGATTGATTTGATTCTGGGTAGTGGTTTCGGCTCTAGTTTCAGCAGTGACTTGATCCCAGGTATGAACCCTAAAAGTCTGATTACTTGCTGCCTTCGCTGTTGGATAAGCATGCTTTGGCACTTGATAGACTTTTCCTGTTTTAAACAGTTGATATACAATATGCAATGATACGTACTCAATTGTATGCACAAATTGAAAATGCAGATGCAAGCTAAGGGCGGCTCCTAGGAGGACGACAACGCTGGAGGACTACCACTGAGTCTCCTTACTTTACTGTCTTTTGCTTTTGAGTTTCGGGTTTGCGTGCCAAAATAGAGGGGCATTGAGCGGGCTGGTGTGCCTCAGTTGACATAGTAATGGCATTGGGCCTGTGTGCCCCTTCCTTGATGCTTAGGCGGATGTGCCCCATAGATATGCTTTGCTTTGCCATGGGCTGACATACTCTTGCTGTTCACGTGATTCCACTACTTGGATAGAAGATAGAAGCTAGGGTAGCAATGTAAAAATTGCATTTTTCAGTTTATTGACTCTCCTTTGAGAAAGAGCGTATAAACTCACCACTAATATCTAATTTGCATTGACAAGTGAGTTGAGTCGACACACAGACACACGTATATGTATAGACTTGCCTAGCTCGAATGAAAAGAGAGAAGGAGCCCCAGGATAAGAGGCGGACTCTTAGATTCGCGGAAAAATGAAATCTTGGGCTTTGATGAGCCAAAAATTCAAATGTCTCGTAGACAGGTGAAACTGACGCTTGCGTAAGGTCAAATAGATGTACAATGACCTGTACGAACAAACAAAATTTGAGAAGAAAGCCCCAGAATGGGAGACAGACTGAAACAAACGAAAAATGCCGCAAAGATGGACAAAAAGACGCAAAGGGATGACTCGATATAGGCCCGGACTGAAACCGACACCCCCATGCAGTCACATTAGATCCCAGGGGCCTTTGAAAGCAAAAGAAAACAAGTATTGCAATGCTACACCTATACAGTTCTAAATACAGAAAGCTGGAAATTGGTTTTTAGCATGCAATAAGGTGATGAATAGACAAGAAATGAAGTACAAAACAAAGATCTGGGTCCCATTTCACAACTGGAGTACGCCAGTTTCGGAGGGCTCGGACCTGCGGTACGCCACCTAAAAGGTGGCGTACGCAGGGTCCAGGCAGATCCCAGGCAGATCAAATTTTGAAACTGTACGTACTGTCGCGGACTGGCGTACGCGGGCCTATGACCGGCGCACGCCGATTCTTGTTAGAATCGATTTTTTGTTTTTAAAACATTGATAGCTTTAGGGCCAGGACTGGTATTGATTACCAGCCTTGACCCTGTTAGCTCCCCTCAGGGACCAGAACAGAAAAACAGTACCAAAGTGTATACCTTTGGCTTTTGAGGTTTGAGAGATGTTTGAGCTTTGAACTTGAGGGTTGGATGATGGATGGTGGTGGATGTTGACTGCAAGAGGTGTGTGGAGGGGTCCCTTGTTTACTCTTTCAATGGATGAATGAAGAGCAAGCAAGAAAAGAGAAAGAAATAGACTTGGAGCTTTGAAACTTGAAGGAGCAACCTCTTTAAAGACTAGTGGAGGGGTTATATATAGGGGAAGAGGGAGAGAGAGGGACTGAGGCCAGTGAAAGGGACTGGTGTCTTAGCCCTTAAGTCTCTCCTCTCATTGGATGAGAGGAGAAAGGTGATGGGATGGGTGTAAGACATGTCCCCCGGCCGAGATTGATTTTTCAATGAATTGGAAGGTTCCCATGTGTTGTAAACCCTTACCCATGGCTTCTGCATGCTGAAAATGCTGAAAAACACAAGTTTGACCAAAGTTTGACTTGGCGGCCACTAAATACCTGGCGTACGCAAGGTCAAACCTGGTCAATGGTCAAAGTTGACCGATGACTGACACGTGGCAGAGGGCCAGCGCACGCCAGGAAAGTATTGGCGTAAGCAAGAAGGGTTTTGTTGAGGCCTTTTGGTTCTGGTTTAGAGAGTTTGAAAGGGTTTTGAAAGGGTTTTTGGAATGCTCAAAACTCAAACACACTAACATTTCTGAGGTGTTTTTGATCCGTTTCATCATCGGGGCAACAAAAGATAGTAGAACTAAGTCCGGATAGTCCAGGATGGGGTGTCTACACAGAAAAGTTATGATCAATGCCAAGTTCATCACAAAATTGTTCATACTTGTTATTTTCAAGTTCTCTTCCATGATCACTTCTAATGCTAGATATGAGAAAACCCTTTTCATTTTGAACTTTTCTACACAACTTAGTAAATGCAGGAAAAGCTTCATCTTTATGTGCAAGAAACATAACCCACGAAAATCTAGAGTAATCATCAACAATAACAAGAGCATAATGTTTACCACCAAGACTAACAGCTCTAGTAGGTCCAAACAAGTTCATATGCAAAAGTTGTAATGGTCTAGTTGTAGAAACAATATTCTTAGCTGAAAAAGAAGTTCTAGTTTGTTTTCCCATTTGACATGCATTGCAAAGCCTATTCTTTTCAAACTTAATCTTAGGAAGACCATCAACTAATTCCTTTTTAGAAAGTTTTGAAATCGAAAGCATGTTAGCATGTGCAAGTCTCTTATGCCATAACCAACTATTCTCATTCATAGCAGTCAAACATTTATCATCATTGGAAGATAGAGAATGAGCATAAATAATGTAAACATTGTCATGTCTAGTACCAACAAAAATTGTTTTCTTTTCTGCAATATTTTCTATGATGCATTGTGATTTTTCAAAAATAACTCTATGACCCTTATCACATAGTTGACTGATACTTAAAAGATTATGTCTCAAGCTATCAACAAGAAGCACATTCTCAATAGTAGGAAAGGGATCCTTACCAATATTACCAATACCTAAGATTTTACCTTTGCTGTTATCACCAAATGTTACGAAACCACTTTCTTTAGATGATAACGAACTAAATAGCTTAGCATTCCCGGTCATGTGCCTTGAGCATCCACTATCCAAGAACCACCTTTCATTCTTTGCCTTTGTGCTCAAGCATACCTGCAAAGTGATTTAAACATTGGTCTTTGGTACCCATACTTGTTTGGGTCCTTGAATGTTAGCAACAGAACTCTTTGGAACCCATACCTTTTTTGTTCCAACATAGGTGTTTCTTTTCATAGGACAAGAATGTAAAATATGACCTTTCTTACCACAATAGTTGCAAGTAGTAAAAGGACAAATTGAAGAAGTTGCTCTCACAAAGAAATTTTGATAAGACTTTTGCTTTTTGGTGGGATCAAAACCTAATCCAGCTTTGTCAAAAATGCCTCTTTGTTTTCCTAGAATAATATCCAAAGTATCTCTCCCTTTAACAAACTTAGACAAAGTAATTTTCAAGTTTTCAACTTCCTTTTTCAGATTTTCATTTTCAAGTTTCAAATCTGAAATATTTTTTGTTGAAAAACCTTCTTCTACTTTTTCTTTTAAAGCTTCATTTTCCCTTTTTAAAAGATCATTTTCAGAGATAAGAGAGGAGTTATTCTTTTTGAGTAAACTATTTTTGGAGGCCAACTTCTTAAATTCAGCATGCAATTCATGAAATGCATTTAACAGTTCATCATAAGTAAAACCATCAGAATCCTCAAGAGAATTTACCTCGGTGTTTTCATGAGCCATTAAGCATAGGTTGGCTTGTTCATTGTCGTCATCGGATCCACTTTCATCGCTGCTATTCCCCCACGCTGCAAGTGCTCTTCTTTTAGCCTTCTTGCTAAAATCTTTTGCTTGAGGACATTCAGACTTGACATGTCCGGGTTTCTTACACTCATAGCATATAATAGGATCTCTTTTGTTCTCACTTTTGGTTCCATCTTTCTTGAAAAATTTCTTACCATTTTCTTTCTTCTTTCTCATGAACCTTTTGAGTTTTCTTGTAATGAAGGCTATTTCTTCATCACTGCAACTTGACTCCGAATCATCTCCATCATCATTCTTTGAACTTGAGGTAGAGCATTTGAGAGCTATACTCTTCTTTTTCTGGCCTTGATCTTCTTCCAAGTTCATGGTGATTTCATGAGTCATCAAAGATCCCAAAAGTTCATCCAAGCTATAATTTGTGAGGTCGCGTTTCGCCTCAATAATTGCTGTTACTTTTGGCTCCCATTGCTTTGGTAATGACCTAAGAACCTTTCTCACAAGATCAACATTAGAGTAAGACTTTCCAAGAGATTTCAAACCATTAACAATATCAGTAAAGCGAGTAAACATGCCAGGGATGGATTCATCAGGTTTCATTTTGAACAATTCATACTTATGAACAAGTTTGTCAATTTTAGATTCTTTAACTTGACTAGTGCCTTCATGCGTGACTTCTAGTTTATCCCAAATTTCTTTAGCCGATTCACATGCAGAAACTCTATTAAACTCACTAGGATCTAAAGCACAATATAGCAGATTCATAGCTTTAGCATTTAGTTCGATTCCAGTAATATCACTAGCATTCCATTCCTTTTCCTCTTTAGGAACTACTATCCCATCAACTGTTTTGGTAGGACGGTGCGGCCCATCAATAATAACTCTCCATAACTTATAGTCAATTTGAATATAAATACGCATTCTAGCCTTCCAATAATTATAGTTAGACCCGCTAAATAAAGGAGGTCTATTGCTCGATTGACCCTCGGGAAGAAAGGTGCCATAAGGGGTTGCCATGGATCTTACACTAAGACGATTAAGTCAAAAATAACTAGAGCCTTGCTCTGATACCAATTGTTGGTCCAAAAGCAACCCAAGAGGGGGGGTGAATTGGGTTTCTTACTAACTATTCGCAAATTAAAAAACTAATTGCAAGATAGAAACAAAGACAACGCAGCAGCACAATTGAGTCTACTCAACTAGTAAGTACACCAGCAGGCTTAACAAATTGAGCTAGCTGAAAGATCATAAACACAACAGATGCATAGAACAAGTAACCATATTATATGACTGCAATATAAGTACGAAATCAACTAATTTTGCAAGCTTTTCTACTCCAAGTGTGATTTCAGATTTTTACCAATTTTCTTATGCGATAAAGATATGCAAAACTGAAAGTAAGAGAGTAAGGGAAAGAGAAATCAAACACGAGGATTTTATAGTGGTTCGGTCCGCAACTTCACGGCCTACTCCACTCCCCAAGTGTCCTACTTGAGAATTGTTGCACTATCTCCAATAGTCGTTACAAACCTCTAGCTTCGCGGGTGCTAGAGAACCTTACAACGAGCGATTGCTCCGAATCCACTCCCAACTAGCTAAGACTCCGGCGCTAGTTACACCTAAACCCAAATGATTTTTTCTACCCAGAAATCACTCACAAAAACTGTTCAATCTCAGACAAGGGTGTGAAATTCCCTTTTACAATATGGTTCAGAAGGTACACTCAAACTAGTGTAAGAATATTCAAGATGTAAGCGTAAATATGACTAACAGATTTTTCAAGTAAAAGCTCACTGGATTTTTCTTCGACAGTTGGATTAGTATTCTGCACTTGTTCTTCTCTGCTTTATATTCTTGAAACCCAATTGAATGTTGAAGGATTTCTTCTAGCCGTTGCAAAAAATCAGCCCTTGCCTTACTTGCTTCCTCCTTCAATCTCCCAGCAATTAAATTGCTTATTTCCTTAATGAAGCACTTTCTACCGTTAAGTGAATATAGAGACAGAGGATTACCAAAATAGAATTTGGTCCATATTTCCATAATCTTGAATTTGTACGTGAAAGCTCTTTGACCATTGGAGATAATGGATCTTTCCCTCACAGGAAGGTCCTTTTGCAGGGAGGAAGATATATTTCTCTTGCTTCATATATATGTTGAACTCTACTGTTTGGATCTTCAAATTAATCCCGTCAAATCTTCTTTCCTGTCATTGAAAGCTTGATTTCCATGGTCGGAATGAATTGATCAGCCGTTGCCTTCTTCGATTCTTCAATTTCGGAAAACCCCTTTCAATTGAATCTTTGATTGAGCCGAAGAACCCCTCTTGATTATTTAGCCGATTTTCCCTTTGATAGCTCCATCGCCGTTCCATTCTTGTTTTCATCGTTGAATTTCTAGGTTAGGAAAATAATTCCCTGCATTTATCATATATTGTTTTCAAAGGAATTGCTACATAAGTCCCAGTAAAAATAACTAATGGCAGATTAGTCCCATTCAAACAAATTATTCCAATTAAGCCCAACAAATTAATTTAATCTCAATTAGGATGTGTTTGTTATCATCAAAATCTAAACCATGGGGCTAACAACGGTTCTTGAATTTTCTTGGACAATCCTATAAGGGCGCCCTTATAAGGACGCCCCATTTTTCCGATCGAATTTTGATGATCCGAGCCGCTCAATGTGTTCAGAACGTGATTTTAATGATATCTGCAAAATATCAGCAAAATAAAAGACTAGGAAGGGCTCGGATCGGTTTTTGATAACAACGCTATATTGGGAAAAGGGAGAAAAGAGGACGTCTGCATTTTAAATAAATTGCGAACGCCCTTATAAGAAGGGGACTCATATATATATATATATATATATATATATATATATATATATATGTGTGTGTGTGTGTGTGTGTGTGTGTGTGTTAGTCCCCTTTCAATAAGGGATCCCTTATTGATTGTTAAGTTAAGAACCTCCTCCTTTTTCGATCGAATTTTGATGATCCAAACCGCTCAATATAATCAGAACGTAATTTTAAGGGTTTATCGCTAGAAACTAGCAAAAAATATGGCCGGAAAGAGCTTGATCTGAACAGTTTTTCATAAAATGAAGACCTTTTAAAAAAAACTAGTGTTAGTCCGTACCTACGGCACTACGCATCCCTGTTAGAAGGGGATGGCAGTTGTGTAATTTAGTTGAAAACCATGGGCACTTAACCGGGAAATAAGAGAATGCACTACAACTTTTGGATTAAATGAATCTAAGCCGTTCCAACAACTTGTCCCCACACCCTTCTGTTTTATAATAGAGATGATTTCATTGGAAAATTTATTTTTTATTTCTAATAAACAATTTTTATTAGTTTGAAAGCTATTAAAAAACCATTTCTATATTAATAGTTTTTAGCTTTTGTAGTTTGAAAAAGTGATGTGACAAGTTTTAGTTATCCAATTTTGATTATAACATTGTGGACCTCTACATTGCTAATCTTAACAACCCCTTAAATAAATAATCAAAAGGTAATGTGGTAACCTTTGGTTGTCCAATTTTAATTTCCACTACGGATGCTCTAAGCACATATCTATAAATTCTGATAAGTATTGCCCGTTTTGGCTTAACAATGCTTGAGGATTATTTTTGTGTTTTATTCACTTTTTCCTGCCTTGGTTAGTTAACGTGGATTATTATTCTTCTCATAGGAATCTAAAAAGTAAAAAATTAGTTCAAAACTAAAAAAATTTTCGAATAGAAAAGTAACCAAAAAATAAAAAGTTTAGTTACTTTCCTCTTAATTAAAAAAAGTTTAGTTTTTAACACACACACACACACACAAATATATATATATATATATATATATATATATATATATATATCACTTTTTAGATTCATATCACTTGACTCGAACCAATAATCTACAAGAAATTTATGCAAAAACTACAACTACGAAGAAAATTTGAATAAAGATAAGGAAATTATTCTTGAGAATTGTTAAGCCAAAATAGGCTATTAACGAGGAATCCAAAACGGTACTTGGTATGACATGCACCAGCCGGTCCCTGTATATATCATCCTAATAGCGAAAACAATACGATATCCAAAACAACATTAAGGGGTGTTTTGGCCAAAATAAGCCATGCACTTGGTTTTTTTTTTGCTTTATTAAATTTTTTTTCGTATTTGTTAATTTTAAAAAATTTAGTTGTGAATTGTTGATTCATCTCGATTAGGGAAATTAAAAATGTAAAAACTTATGATCTAAACTCAAAAAGTTTTGAATAAAGAGAAAAAAATAATCAAAAAATCTGTCTACTATTTGATTTGATTTTTTGATTTTTTAATCTTTATTTAAAAAATTATGAGTTTTAATCATAACTTTTCATTCTTCCGATTCCTCTAATTTAGACGATCAGTAATCGACAAAAATTTAACCCCAAACTAAAAAAATGCAAAAAGAAATATATATATATATATATATATATATATATATATATATATATATATATATATATATATAAACAAAAAAATAATGAGCCGAGCAACTTATTTGGGCCAAAACACTCCTAAGAACCTTGGGCCTATGGAGGTTTTATTTATCTTGGATATTTCTAAAATTGGATAAAAGAAAAAAAAATCTACTTTTTCGATTCTTCTCATCACGTACCAATAAGATATAAACGTTTAGTACAAAATTAAAAAGCGTGATTAAAATTTGAATGAGAACAAAATAAAACAAAAAGTATATAGATTAGTACAAACGCCCCCGCTAAGTGTAGGGTTCACCTCATCCCTGTGATCCCACTCTGTCGAAAGGACATCTCCCCCGCTAAGTTGGTTAGAAGTAGTAGTAGAAGAATTCATAACACTGTGAAGCATATATTTTCCACTCGAGGAATTTTTCAGTGCCGAGCGGGTCAGGAGGAATTTTTCAGTGCCGAGCGGGTATTGCCGACGTGGCACCCGCTCGGCGCACCCGAGCCGTCCGATGTATTTTTGGACGGCTTGGATTAAAACACACTCTCTCCTCTCATTCTAACACTTTCTCTCTCCTCTTCCCTCTCCAAATATGAGCCGTCCATATACGAAATGGACGGCTTGGATGGCCGAGCGGGCAACGTGGTACCCGCTCGGCACTGAAAATTTTTTCCACTCTCAGGCACCCCTCCTCAACGTTGCGTAATTGCATGTGAGGTGACTCATGCATTTGTTTTGTTTACGAGTACTGCCGTCCAAGAAAACAACCCTCAACTTAGGAAGTTTTCCTTTCCTTGGTATAGATGAGGTTGGGTTGTTCACGGAGGCTCCGTGAATCCCTTAATATTATTTCCGGAGCCGTACAATCTTCACTGAATTTAAATGAAACTTTTTCGGTGAAGGGTCTAACTCTTCCCCGGAAAAAGTTTAACTCTTCCCGGGAAAAGTTTAACTTTTTCCCAGAAAAATTTCATTAACATCCGAACCGTCTAAAACACTTTTGGATGGTCGCAATTTAAACAACTGTTCGAGGAACCCTCCGTTAAGAAGATTTTCGCTTTCTAGATTAGTGCAAACGCCCCGTGGCTAAGTGTAGGGTTCACGCCATCCCTGTGATCCCACTCTGTTGAAAAAACAATCTCCCCCTTCTCTTTCATTGGCCCATTGAGTTGGTGAGAAGTTAGAAGAATCCATAACTAATGAACACTCTGAATCATCAATCTCATGCATGCACCCCTCCTCTTAACGTAATTGCTTCATTTGTTTTGTTTACGAGTACCGCCGTCCAAGAAAACAACCCTCAACTAGGATGTTTTCCTTAATTTCCTTGGTATTGAAAATGACTTATCACCATTAATTAATTAATTTCTTTTCATGTAGGAATCCAATTGATGATCTCTGATAGGCACCTGATACATGCATGTGTGTATATATATATATATATATATATATATATATATATATATATACACACGTATTGACCAACGGCATACCAAAACTCTTTAGCTGATCCAAAAAAAAAAAAAAACCAAAACTAAGAGGCAAAGGGAGCTAAAATAGTTGTTCATGGCCTCACTAGCTTACTATGAGATCCTCTTCGCACTTGTATGGTTTGTTTTCCTCTATTTCATCTGCACCTTTGATAGGCGCCTACTCCAGGAGTGGCCGGTGGTTGGAATGCTTCCCAACCTCCTATTCAACGTCCACCGGGTTCACGATTTTGTTACCGATCAACTAGAACGAGCCCGAGGTACTTTACTATTTAAAGGCCCTTCTTTCACTAACATGAAAATGTTGGTTACAGCCGATCCAGCCAACGTACGCTACGTAACGAGTACCAACTTCCAAAATTTTCCGAAAGGGCCGCAGTTCAGGAAGATTTTTGACGTTCTGGGAGACGGAATTTTCAATACCGACGGAGATTTGTGGCAGTCACAGAGAAAACTGGCTCAACTACATATGGGTCATCGAGGTTTTCAACAGTTTTTGGTAAAGAGCACCCTGGACAAGGTGGAAAAAGGATTGATCCCATATCTGGAGCAAATCTGCCAACCAGGTTTAGTGGTGGATTTGCAAGATTTGTTTCAAAGGCTTACATTTGATACCACATGCATATTGGTTAATGGGTACGACCCCAATTGTCTCTCCATCGAACTCCCTGAAGTTCCTTTTGCAAAAGCCATGCATGATCTTGAGGAAACGATTATAACTCGCCATGCATTGCCTGAGTGTTTTTGGAAGTTACAAAAGTGCCTTGTGATTGGACAAGAGAAGAAATATAGGGAAGCTTGGGCGACTGTAGATCATATCCTTGCTAGATATATAAACGAGAAGAGAGAGGAACTGAGATTTGGAATCATTTCCAAAGAAGAGGGAGAAGGGGTGGATCTATTGACATCCTACTTGACGAATGATGGAATCATGGGAGTAAAATGTGATGATAAGTTCTTGAGGGATACAATGTTGACTTTAATGGCGGCAGGGCAGGACACTGTTAGCTCAGTTTTAACATGGTTTCTTTGGGTTGTTTCAACACACCCAATTGTTGAAGCAAGGATTAGAGAAGAACTCGAAGCAAGTATACCAAAAGAAGGTAACAACAGGAGAATTTTCAGTACGGAACAACTGAGCAAGCTAGTTTATCTGCATAGTGCAATCTGTGAATCCCTAAGGCTCTATCCACCCATTCCATTCGAGGAAAAGGAACCTCATCAATCAGACATCCTTCCTAGCGGCCATCATGTTCATCCAAAATTGAGGCTACTGTTTTCTATCTACGCAATGGGAAGGATGAAGTCCATATGGGGAGAGGATTGCTTGGAGTTTAAGCCAGAGAGATGGATTACTAAGGAAGGAATGATCAGACATGAGCCCTCATTCAAGTTCTTTGCGTTCAACGCAGGGCCGAGGACTTGTCTGGGGAAGGACATGGCTTTCACTCAAACAAAATTGGTTGCTGCCGCTATAATCCACAACTACCAAGTTCGCGTGGTGGAAGGACACCGTGTCTTCCCGAGTGTTTCGATGGTTCTCAATATGGAGCATGGGTTGATGGTGAATATTACCAAAAGATGGACATGAAGTTTATAGTAGTACTTGTCGAATGTTTGAGCTTCGGTCTTATTTGTTTGACGCAATAATGTGTTCCCCTATTTGTATTTTCATTGTATCCATCCAGAGTCATATTAGAACTCTATCTTTTCCTACGCAATAACCAGATTACGCAAATTACCTTGAATTACGAATTGGTAACTGTTTGGCTAGCTAGAGTAGTTTAAATTTAAAAACCAATTTATTGGGTGCTTCAGTGCTAGCTAGTACTTAGTATTTCTTATGGGAAAAAGATGAAGAAAGAGCTTACGTGCCAATTTGATTGGGATGTTTGTTTCGAATAGATGATGCCGGTTATCGTTGTTTTCTTTAGCTTTTGTAATCCTCATTCAAAAATTAATAAAATTTCTTTCCTGTTCAAAGTTAGTAATCCATTTCTTTTTTACGCCAACTATTTCTTATATGTATGTTGTGAAACTATATATTTTCCTCCTTAGTAGGAGTATATATGAATATCATTTATTTGTGCAATTACCTTGATTTCTGCATGCATTCCTGTGCATGTCTGACTGCATTATCTTTTTGTTAGATCGATAACCCCACTCATATTTAATGCCAATTACTGCTATAAACTTGTGGATATTATCTTATCCCTACAATGGATTTCTTCCACCTCGGCCTTGCACTGCTTCACGTTTTTATTTTTATTTTTAACCGGATGTTGGGAAAAGCTTGCGTGCAGTACCTTGATTAATTCTGGAGCCCTAAAGATAATGATCGGACATAACCCCTAGTGGCTCCAAGGTTTGAAATGTTTGCCTTCCGTGGAAATGAAACCTGTTACCTCATAGAGTACCACTTATTGCTTTCTTACAATCATTTGGTCAAACCCTTCGGCGGTGTACTGTTTCAAGTTTTGGCATCGTTTCTTTTGCCTGCTTTGGTGTGGGCTCTCTGTGTTGATTTCTTTTCTACTCAGCCTCAAGCCTTTTCTCTCTTGTACCTTTCTTCTTATATCTCCATTATTTTCTTGGCCGATCAAAATAAAAGACTTTTATGTTTGTGTGAGTGTTTCAACCAGGGGCGGACCTGTGGTTTATATATATATATATATATATATATATATATATATATATATATATATATATATATATATATATGTTAGTTTCTTATAAGGGCGTCTTACCATATTAAAGTGCAGACCTCCCATTTTCTTCCCTTTCCCGACCAAATTTTGATGATCCGAACCGCTTAATATGTTTAAGACATGATTTTAAGGGTACCGCACGAAATCAATAATAAAAAAAAAAGACCAGGAAAGACTTCATCTAAGTAATTTTTATTTGAACCGTTCGATAAAAAATAAAGAAAAACTACTGGGATGAAGGCTTTTCCTGTCTTTTTTTTTTGTTGATTTCTCGTGGGTACCCTTAAAATCACATTCTGCACATATTGAGTGGCTCGGATCATCGCAAATTGGTCAGGAAAGGGACGATACGGTAAAGGTGGCCTTATAAGAAGATTTGTGTACAATATATATGTATATATATATATATATGTGTGTGTGTGTGTGTGTGTGTGTGTGTGTGGTGGGGGCTGCATGGTACCGCCTGTCACGCTCCCGATTTTTAACAAAAATATAAATGCTTTCCATATTTAAGACCTCCCAAATTTTCCATATGATACTCAAAAGATTACATAATTTCCATTCCCGTAACTATACTTCCAAATCCAGAAGATTTTCAAATAATATATTATCGGCTCAAGGCTCCAAAACCAACATAAGTATCAAGTGTCATAAGAGTATACAAATATTCCTTAGTCAAAGAATTACAATTTTAGTTACAAATGTATCTTTTAAAAGAAATTTACAAAAATAAATGAGTAATTCTGGTTAGCTTTCAAAAGTATGTCCACAATCTAAGCACTCTGGGCATGCAAACTATTGTCCTGAGTTAGTACTTGAAAATGACGAGTTAGTACCTAAAAACGACGAAAGGTTTGAGCTACATTAGCCTAGTAGGAAACTCTAATCTACAAGTCACTACAAGAAAAATTGCATTGGGTGACAAATAAAAATCGTCACAAATTGCATGTTTTTTGTCACAAATAATATAGGTGACGAAAAAAATTTGTCGACTAAAGGTTGTCGAGGATTTCTACCTGGTGACGAAATCTATTTTACTTCACCATAGACCTCATGAAAAATCAGCTCAATTGGATACATGTAAGTGCTTGAACCAATCTTACAACTTTTCATTTAGGATTTTGGAGAATGAGAAGTTGTAAAATTGGTTCAAGCACTTACATGTGTCCGATTGAGTTGATTTTTTACAAGGTTTCTTAAAAAAATATTTTAAAATTAATGAACGGCTCGAATTATTTTGTGGGATCCCATAGTGGGCCCCACAAAAAATATGTGCAATGTATGTGTAAAAGTAGTTTGTGTGGGTAGTTCATTAGTTTTTTGGATGATAGTTAATTATTGTCCGATTAAATATGTAGCGATACCCGATCAACTTCATTCTTGGTATGATTGGTAATGTAATATGTAAAAGATAGACGGTTCAGATCGAAAAAATAAAGACTCTTGTGGGGATCGGGTCGTGATCTAATACTTTAATGACTCAGGATGCATCAAATGTTGTCTGATCAGGCGGTCACCGATATCCGATGATCTCTAATTTTGGTGACAACATTGGAATAAGTGAGACGTGAAATACTAATGGTTCAGATTGACCACTGTAAAAATTGAGTTGGTAACAACTTTTAAATTCTATATGTTCAATGCAACTGTTTATAGTCTTGTGCTATATTTGAACGTTTGATAGCCATTTGACCGCGACACAATTACGACGATTCAGACCGTTGATTTTATTTTTCTTAATGATCTTATCATTCTCATAACAAAAATGTCTCGGTTGGGTTCAGAAAGCTTCTTTATCGAGACATAATTTCATTAACAAAATGGGTTTTTTTGGTCCGATCAAGTGTGTAGCGATACCCGATTAATTTTATTCTTGATAAGAATGATGAACTTTGTAAGAGGTAAAAGATAGATGGTTCAGATAAAAAAAAAATAAAGAGTCTGGTGGGATCGGAATGTCACGTCCTCGATTTTTAACATAAATAATAATACATTTCAATAAAAAGCCTTGCGAATCATACATATTACCCAAAAGAGTTTCCAACCTGTTTAATTTACAAACAAGTCCCCAAGTTTAATGAAATACAACCTTGGCACCATGGCCCAAATTAGCTTAGATACAAATACGACATGTTCAAGATGTTACAAACTTTGGTCAAAAGATAAATTCAATAGCAAATTAGTTACAAAGCCATCTTCAACCAAAAGTAAGTCTATTACCAAGATGAATTAATAACTAAAAGAAGTTAGATTCCAAAAATCTTCATGTCCAAGCACACCATTGCATGCAGTCTATTACTCGACATTCGAACCTGAAAAGAAGGATTTGTTGAGCTACACTAGCCCAGTAGAAAAATCTTTACCAGCTTTATATACACATATGATGAAAAGTGTGAAATAAGAGGGCAATGAGACAAAGTTCAAGCAGAAGATAACTTTGGACTCATTAGTATATCGATAATCATTCCGTTTGTTTATTATAAGCCAACATCATATTTCTTAAGACTCGAACACTTCCCCAATCGCAAACTGACTTGCTACCCCAAAATCCCCACCTTCGGTATTTCCATCTCATGCGTTACCGTATACATTACGAGGATTACCATGTTACGACCCCATGCGTCATGGTGATCCCTAAGGCCTTGGTTCACCGTATTACCACTCTTGTGTTACGGGATCCGTCCAAGTCTCCGTATGACCACCACTTGTGTTACGGAACTTCCTAATCCATCCCTTGATTCATTCACCTACCCTCGTACTTTACAAACCAACTAAGACTCTACCTTAATCACATGTTCGCATGAAACATCATACGGTGTTCTAACAATGCTATAAATATGTCAAAGCATAACCAAGAAAAAATCAATTTATCAATAACATATACTTTTAACAAAGTTCTAATTAAGGAAATCCTTATTTGGTTCTAGCTAATGGACCAAGGAATTCATCAAACCATCATAGGAAGTCAATTAGACATGTTTGAGATAGTTTAGGAGGTGTCCAAAAGGGTTTAAAAGTGATCGGGAGTCAAAATAATGAAATTAGAGCAAAACAGAAAAATCTGGTTTTAGGCCTGTTTGTATCGATACTAGCGATTCTAGTATCGATACAGATGGACTTAAAAACACAACTGAGAATCCTGTATCGATACTAATATGAGCTGTATCGATACAATGCCAGTTCGAGCAGAATTTCTGCAGAATTTCAAGGATTCGACTACAACTTCAACAACAACAATTATAGGCACATTTTCACACCAAATCAACATATTTACATACAAAAGAAGCCAAAAAATCCCTACCTCGAGTCAAGGAGCGAAACCCAAGAGATTCGTACGAATTCTAGCCCCGAACTCTTTGAAATTAACCGAAATACTTTCCTCCAAGCTTGACCCACGAAATTTTGAGCTCAATAACGTGATTGTAAGGCTTGAGGAAGGTTGATTCTTGAAGTTTTGGAGGAGTTTTTGAGAGAAGGCAAGAGAGAGAGAGAGAGAGAGAGAGAGAGAGAGAGACAGAATCGGTGGAGAGAGGGGAGACCGGATGAGAGAGAGAAAATGGGAGATGAAATTATCTCCTACAACACATATTCCCCTATATATACTCACACATAAGTAAATTACACTCTCACCCCCTCTAATCTCTATCATTTCATTTCTATCCCCAATCCAATTAACCACAATTTAACCATACTTTATCAATTAGGCATTTAATAAATATTTCAAGAATTAAAATTATTCGGGTCTCTACACGGAATGCATCTAATACTTTAATGCCTCGATCGTGACACAATCATTATGATCTAGTCCGTTCATTTTGTTGTCCTTGTTGATTAAATCATTCCTGTAAAATTTTGCCTTAATCGAAATAAGCAATGTTCCCATTAGATGCAAATTTTGGGGTAGTAGTTGGAGAAGATCCTGTAAAATACAAATATAAAAACTACTAAAATAAAACTTTTGAAATGTTATTGGAACAAAAATAGAGCATAGAACATAAAAAATAATTCTCATGGAGCAGTCATTCGCACTTTATATATTAAGTAGATGTTAAACATATGTTATATATTAATTTAAAAAATATAACGAAAATGATATTTGGTGCAGTGGCTAGAGAAGGCATGCGCAAGTTGTTGGTGAGTCAAAGGTCTAGAGTTCGGAGCTCGACATTGGCAATAATGGCGCTCCTACATGATGATTGTTGGCTTTTGGGTAGTCTATACTAGCGCTTGCAACTGCTGGGAAACAAAACGCTGCTAAAAATAAATCTATACCAACGGTACAATGCTATTGCAGCGGTTGTTCACTAGCGCTTTACTCAAGTGTTGGTATAGGGCACAAAGGTCTATAGCAGCGCTTTGCGGCACCTTTGCCAACACTTTTGGCCCTAGCAAATCTCGTTTTTCTTGTTGTTGGGTTCCCATTCAGCGTAATAATTTGATTAATTTTGTTCTCTTTAGAGTGCTTTGACAAAAAAAACAAGATATTGATGATTGATGAGAGTTAAAAAAATAGAAATAAAGAAAACAAAGACATAAGCTAAGGTTTTATTAATTGGTATATTATTCTTATTATATATATGTAAATAATAAAATTTATTTAGACATATACATACAAAAATATAAATACATAGAATCGGATTCGGATCGGGTTAAAACGAGGCGGGGATGCAAATACCATCTCCACCCCATTTGCTTATCGGATCAGGGAATGCCCGTTCGGATTGATCAGGTAGGGACGTCAAAGGCCAGAATGGGTCGAAGGTAATTTCCAACCCAAGTCTTGGAAGAGGAAGAAACCAACCCTGTTTAAGGTCCACAAGAGCTAAAAGAAAGGGTGGGGGCCGATGTCTGCCAAAGGAAATGGAAAAAACAAAGCAATTGAAAGCTTTGGCAGAAAGGCAATTAATAAGAATGGGTGAATGCTCCTCTATCAATTCCAACGGTAATGGAGTAAATGAGCAAAGAATTCAAAGCCATATATATTATATGTAATTTTAAATTATCTCCAACATTATCACCATATATATATATATATATATATATATGAACTAGCGAATGCCCGTGCCTGAAGGCACGGCGCGACACACTTTAAAGACAACTAAATCTACTGGTCGAACAATGAAGGAAAAAATGGGTAGTGTGGGCAAATGCGAATTGCCCCGACTCTTTCTCTCCTCCAGGGAAGGGATTCCGTTCCCCACCCTTTTTTGAGAAAGGAGAGATGCTGCCGGTTCGCGGGAGCGCTTTTGAAAGCTGGACGACAAGCGCTCGCGAAAATACAGAGTCGCCACTCGGGTTTGAAGGTCCGACACCCAAGGAACCGTATTTCGAAGCACTTGCCGCGCTGTTTGATTTGAAAAAGTTAAGGAACCAGTCCGTCATAACCATATCTGGGTTCGGGAGCCAGGTTACAAGAGGGGAATGGTTTTATGGCACCCCTCTCGCCCAATCCGGAGATCGGTCTCTACTTAGGCATTTGCGAAAGATGTTTGTTTGCGATTCTGTTTGATTAATCAGTTTTTAGCCAATTAGGGCGGGGGAACAGTTAAAGGGGATTAAAACTGTAACACGTTTGCAGGATGTGGTAGATAGCATGGATGGATGAAATAAATGAGATAATACTGAACACTGCTTTCTGGATGCCAAAACAGTGCGGGGTATGAATTTATCACAAACAGTGACCAACTTGCATGCACAGAATGGGAACATGCAAGTCACACCATCGCGCGACATACCCATACCCTCGCGCGAGTGTCAACATCCTTTTACAGGTTCAATTTTATCTCCTTCTGGGCTCTGGAAGGACCAGTGCACACCCAGGGCCAAGCCAAGCAGTTCATATGTACTGAAAATAACTACTTATTACAACCTGACTGAATAGGAATAACATACAACCCTTAAACAGTGAGGGTGATGAAAACAGAGACCAAAGGCCTAGCTGCCCATGCAAGGGCAATCACTGGAAATGACCAAACCATCGCGCGATGTAGTCACTTCATCGCGCGACTGTTCTGACCGGACATCCAGGAATTGCTTTGCATGCCTAGGCTCTGAGACACATTCAGAAGCTACCCAGGGGCATTCCAACAAGAACAAGGAAAGCAAACTAAACTGAACTACTGATTTTAGCATGCAAAACAGTGAGATATACCAAATATGATTAAGCAATGAGAACATGAAATCACATAAACTGGATCAGAACAAGAGACCCATCCCCGCGAGAACCATATCGTGCGAGCTAGAAGCGTCCCGCGATTATGTGGGTTCATCGCGCGTGGGTACTCCATTCGCAGCATCTTGTAAATTTGCTGGCTTTGGGGTTAGAAGCTGATATTGATTATCAGTCCTGACCCTGTCAGCCCCCCTCAGGGATCAAGACAGTAAAGGCTGAAAATTATACCTTTGTTTGGATGATTTGAGAATGGTTGAGTGAGGTAGTATGCTTTTGACAAAGGAGAAAGTGATAGTAGTTTTTTTGATTGAGAGAGAAGATCAAGATAGTGGCTCTTGTTCTTTTCTTTGAGATTTTTTTGGTAACCCTTTGAAAGAGAACAAAAGGGGGGGTTTTATAGAAAGAGGGAGTGTTTGTTGGTGGTGAACTTGGCTAGGCAGCCAGCCAACAATGCTGGCAGCACACACTTGGTAGAGAAGTGGGGTGCTAAGTTGATGGGAGAGTGGGGGTTTAGGTGGTGCAAGGATGGCCGAGCAAACGCCGTTCAGCTGATGGAACGGGGTCACATGGCCCTGCAGGCGCCTCATCATCACAAAATCCAGCTGGATACGACAGGTGTCGACCATCGCGCGATGGAGTGGGACCGTCGCGCGAGGGTTCTATCTTCCCCACGATGGTCAATCAGTCAAAGTTTGACTTTGACCACCACCTGGCAAGTAGAGCATCGCGCGAGTGTCTCAGTAAATCGCGCGAAGGTCAAACCCATAGTCAAAGCTGGGCTCAATGGTTTTCGGGGTTAAGGGATGGGTTCCACATACACCAAACTCAAACCATTTCAATCAAAACTGTTCTCAACCTGATTCATCATCGGGGGAACAAGAAACTGAAAAGAAATAAATTGAAAAGAGACAAAATGACTGGGGAATCAAATTGGGGTGTCTACAGTAGTCCCTCTTTGACGGCACGCGGAGCACCATTAGTCGGTACGGGTAACGTCAAAGATTTCTAGACACCCATCTAACTCACCCAAAGGCCAATTAATCGAAAAGCGTATGACAGTATGTACAAATACCGTGCACCAAGAGATTGGACGGATGGATCGTCGTTGATTGGAAAATGGACGGTTGGATCGTCGCTGATTGGAAAATGGACGGATGGATCGTCGCTGATTAGAAAATGGACGGTTGGATCGTCGCTGGTTGGAAAATGGACGGATGGATCATCGCTGATTAGAAAATGGACGGATGGATCGTCGCTGATTAGAAAAAGGACGGATGGATCGTCGCTGATTAGAAAAAGGACGGATGGATCGTCGCTGATTAGAAAAAGGACGGATGGATCGTCGCTGATTAGAAAATGGACGGTTGGATCGTCGCTGGTTGGAAAATGGACGGATGGATCGTCGCTGGTTGGAAAATGGACGGATGGATCGTCGCTGATTAGAAAATGGACGGTTGGATCGTCGCTGGTTGGAAAATGGACGGATGGATCGTCGCTGATTAGAAAATGGACGGATGGATCGTCGCTGATTAGAAAATGGACGGATGGATCGTCGCTGGTTGGAAAATGGACGGATGGATCGTCGCTGATTAGAAAATGGACGGTTGGATCGTCGCTGATTAGAAAATGGACGGATGGATCGTCGCTGATTAGAAAATTTGATCTGCGCGGACGGACCACTGCTGGGGATATAAAGCACCTTTGATCCAGAATACCTTGTAAAGATCCAAAATCACTTGCAAGTGCTAAGAAAAACTTGGGGGCCACAAAGACGATGATGGGCCGAGCCAGGGGGCAAATATGGTCAACGGCCCAGTTGGACCGTCGCGCGATGGAGCCATACCATCGCGCGATGGTTCTGTGCTAGGGCCTGAATCTGAAACGGGCCCAGACCCGGCCCGCGACCGTTGGCGTCCTTTTAATCGACGGGGATGTTCAGAAACCGCTCACAGAGGTTTCGAACTTCCTTCAAACTCTACTCTCTCTCAAATTCTTCTCAAAAAAAAAAACCATTGAAACCCTTGATCTCTTGCCCAAAATCAAAGAATCGATACGTACACATTCACTCATGGCAGACCACGTTAATGGGGGCGGCGGAGAGGAGGTTGTTGATCGTCCGGAGGGCGAGGGGAGACCCATGGTGGTCGAAATGGGCGATCAGCCGCCATTGGAGGCCGTTCCAGACGTTGGTGCAGAGGCGGCGGGCGGCGGTGATGGAGAACAGGGCCATGCACAAGCAGTCGAAGGAGATGGAGAGCATCGCGCGACGGAGTCAGATCGTCGCGCGATGGAGGGGGTCGGAAAAGTGCTTTCTGAAGTCGAGCAACTGGACCCAAGTACGGCCGTGAGCGCCTCGGTAGTGGTCGGCGGTGGTTCCGAGGGCACGGGCACTGGTGGTGCCGATGGTGACGGTGTTGGGCCGAGCGAGCATCCGCCGAGAGATCCGGCGAAAGGCAAAGATGTGGCGACGGAGAGCGAGCGAGCCACGGAGGTTCCATTCGCGTATAGAGGAGAGGACGTGCTTTTCCGTCCTGCGGCGACATCATCGGGTCATAGACCGATCACAAAGCAAGATGTCGCTGAGCTCTTGAGTGACGCGCAGCTTGCGCGGCTTTTGGAGGATAACCCCGAGATAGGGGCTGCCGTTTTAGAGGCCCGGGAGGAGAGAGAGCGGGAGATTGCCGCTTCTAAAGCGGCGGCGAGAGCCGAGAGAGAGAGGGCTGCAGAGGAGGAGCTCCTGAGGGATGTGGAGGCCGAGGAGAGAGCCGGCGCCAGAGTGGGGGGTCCTACGGTGACAGCAGTGTCGGAGGCGGAGAGTATGACTCGAGCTCCATTTTTAGCAGAGGGATACAGGGCACCGGTACCACATTTGTTCGTGCCGTTGGGTTTCACAGCATATCGGCCACGACAGGCGGATTATGACCCTGAGTTGGTCTTGCGAGATCCTGATACTCACATTTCGCGCAGCTGGTCTGAGGTGACTTTCTGATAGATGCTCATTCCTTTATTAGATAAGATCCAAATATAATGCATGCGCCCAAATGTTCTTGAAAGTTGTAGAGTAACAGCAAACCTCTGAAATAGAACTTGAATAGCGATACTATAACTCCATGTTTGAACATCGTGCATGAAATATAATAACTTGAACCAACCATCTGTAGGCAGGCTGCATTGATTACTTGGAACTTGAAAAATGAAAGCTTTGTATGCTGACATGTCTTTTTGTTGTTTGTATCTAATGCAGGAGAGGGCGCGGCCTAGAGATATCCGCGGCTTTGGGGGTGCATGCAGTTCATTAGCGCTGTATCAGGGTTTGCCAGAGAGAGTGAGGCAATTGGTAGATGAGGCGGGCTTTAGAGAGTTTATTGAGACACTCACTCTGGCGAGGAACGACCATGCCGTCTTGGTTGCACTTGCAGAGCGGTGTGGGACACCACAAATACTTTCCACCTACCGGTCGGGGAGATGACGGTGACGCCCACGGACTTTGCGGCGATCACGGGCCTGAGAGTTGGAGGAGAGCCCATCCCGTTTGACTCGGGCATGGAGCAGGACGAGGCAGCCCTGGAGTGGTTTCTAGGCGAGGTGCCCAAAATTGAGGAGGGGATGGCGAGGTACGGGCAATTCTCCCGGTATCTGAAGAAAAAGGTGACAACTGAGCAGGAGGCGGAGCAGATGGCCCGGGCGTACTTGCTGTACCTTTTGGTGCTACCCTGTATCCAAACAGGCGTAGCAAGGTTCACTTGTCCTATTTGCCAGCGTTGAGGGACTTGAAGACGGCCTCGCGTTTTGACTGGGGTGGAGCAGTATTAGGTGCGGCCTATGGCTTCTTTGGAGACTCGTCGAGGACGGAGGTGAGCACTGCGGGGGTACTGGCGGATCTGGGAGGTATGATTCTGCACACTTTATAATTCGCACTTGCATTCATTTTGATAGTATAATCTGTTCAATAGCATCCTTGCATGCATTATCGAGTTTTAATCATTGACAATCATGCAGCTCTGGGCTTACGAGGTGTTGAATATATGCCGTCCGGTGACAAAGAGCCTGGACTTGGGGATGCTCCCGCGTGCACACATCTGGAGCAAGAAGAACAATGGGGGAGAAGAGAGGTAGAGGAGGATCTGAACGGCTTCCGGGTATACCTTGACGAGCTTCGCCCCTCCACAGGTATAATATTATACTTTGTAGTAGAAATAACAAAGTGTGTGCCCTTTTTATTGCTTCAATGCTGTCGCTGACCGATACTTGCATTGTTTGCCTTTACAGGTTGAGTGGGATCCTTGGAGGGGGACGGAAGCCTGAGCCCGAGTACTTGGCTCGTAGCAGGGCCTGTCACGGCGAGCAGAGTGCTGCTGGAGTCAGCCTTTGGTTGGCAGTGGTACTTGGTGATCGAGTGACACGCCAGTCACTTGGCTATGCGAGGTTTCAGGTGCCCGGACCGCTTCCACCACGGGCCTCACACACAGGAGAGTACACCTTGGCTGAGTTGGAGGTCTTCACACAGCCTGATACTGACTTGACACGCCACTTGCGTCCTGATATGGACTATGCAGTCTATCAGAGGGAGCGCTTGGCGGGGCCACTGGGAGTACGAGAGTTCAGAGAGGTTCGGGGCCAGGCCCATGGGGCTGCTGAGGCGAGGAGGGCCGTTTCAAAGAGGCCAGGTAGCAGTGAGAGTCGCTCGAGGCGAGGTCCGAGTGGACCAGTGAGAGGCGGGCCTCCAGAGTTGACATGGCAAATAGCAGTGGTGGATTCTCAAGGCAATCCAGCTGAGTTGCACCTTACCCCGGCCAGAGTTGAGCCAGCGCCCGTTACTGTGCCCGTAAGATATTGTTGCATTCATTACTGTATTCTGATAAAGTTTGAACTGCCATTCAATTGCTCATACTTGACTCCTCCTTGCAGGTACCCAATGAGTGGGTGAATGAGGCTGTCCGGCGCATGCTTGCGCTGGAGAATGTGATCAGAAGGGCGGCGAGTGGCCTACCATTGGACTTGCGTTACCCTCAGCCAGCAGCTCGGAGATCTCAGGTACATCCTTTTTAGAAAATGATAGAGTCCTGCTTTCGATATATGCCTGTATGCGATACATTCCTGCATTCGATACATTTCCTTGCTTTGATTGCTTCCTGATTTTGCCTAAGGATATCTGCTTTTATAAGATGAAATATGCAAACATATGCTAATATATACTATACAATGTTATAATGCAGGCACAGGTACAGGCGGCTCCTAGGAGAAAGAGCGCAAGAGATCCTCCACAGAAGAAGCTAGCTGCAAGGACTCCTGCCCCCACACCTAGCACCAGGCCACAGGCGCGGGGCCCACAGCCACCCATTGGCAGCGAGGAGGCAGCTCGAAAGGCTGTGGCGCAGGCCGAGGAGAGTACCAGCTGAAGATGCGCCAGAGGCCTTCACAAGACGAGCCGGTCCGCAAGAAGCGGCTGATCCTGCCTGAGGTCTCCGAGGATGGATGACGAAGAGGAGGAGGAAGAAGAAGAAGAGGGGGAAGAGGCGTCAGACAGCAGCGGGTCTGACGACTCAGCGGAGGATCCAGGCTACAGGGTGGATCCCACAGAGAGAGACGACGAGGGATGACAACGAAGAGGGCGACTGGTTTGGGGATGGACTGAGGGGCTGCTGAGGAGCCTTTTTCCCACTTTTGTACTTTTTTTTTGCTTTTGGGCCTGCGTGCCCGCATAGATAGATGGAAGGCCAGAGTGCCTTGGCTGATACTTTGACAGATGTTTTGGAGGCCTGTGCGCCTTTTTTGACTTGACGGGCGGATGTGCCCGAACTTGACATGATAGCTTTGGGTGGCCGAAAGGTGCCGTTCATAGCAGTAGTTTTGTTCATTTGGATGTGGATAGATCACAGTGTCAGCCATAAAATTTGCATTTTCAGCTTATTTTACTTTTGCAATGGTTAAAGTAGATAAATGCTTACCACTAATACCGTACTTGCATTGGATAACGTACCAAGACTGTATACAGACACGGAGACGCGTACGAATGGGACTTGGCTCGAAAGAAAATGAGAAATATCTTAGGACACAGCTAGGATACGGACAATATAATGAAATTTTGGACATTTGCAAGCCAAAACTGAAGATATGTGATTGGGATAGAACTGATACTAAGGTAAGGTCACATATGTGCAAAAACGACCTATGAGAATAGATGGAATTCGAAAATATGTCCAAAAATGCCAAAGAGCCACAGACACCTTAAAGGACACAAAAGGGACACGAGGAGATAAAATAAGACTCTATTATGTCCCGGACTGAACCGACACCTCCATTACAGTCACATTATGTCATCATGACCTGTACGGCATGAGAGAATGGGGGGAAACCCCTTGAAACGAGTTTTGACTCCCTAGAACGGCCTTTTGAACTTGAAACAAGCCACCAAGGGTTCGAAATCTTCGTTAAACGCAATTTTTTCGAATCTGGCGCTTGGATACAGTCACATATGCTTATAATGACTTGCTGGAACCATAAAAATTGCAAGATAACCTTTGGAATCCAAAATGACCAAGGTTGGGCAAGTAGCTGCTGGAAACTGTCAAAATGCAGGTTAAATCGTAGCGCGATGGAATGAGACAATTGCGCGATGGAAGGGTCCTTGAACAGTCGCGCGATGGAGTGACATCATCGCGCGATGGTTGAGGCACACCAGGTCACCTTTATTCGACCATCTCAGAATTCCAGGGCGGTCAGGCCTTGTCATCACTTTTTCTCAGAAGCTTTTATGGGGCGGTGCAGAGGTGCCTTGGCCTCAGAAGAAAGGACAGTGCAGCAGAGACTTTTGCTTTGAGAAGGGGAAGTGTTTCACGCATTCTGGCTATAAAGATACCGGTGCTTCATTCAGTAGAAGCATTCTCCTGGTGATTTTCCACAAAATCAAGATGGCGAACAACCTTCCAGTGTTGATTAGTCCATGGCTTACTGCTTTTGTTGCCGGAGATTGCTCTCATTTCGGTCTCACGGGCTGGCCGCGTTTCATTTTCTCCGTGATGTAAGGGTTCGCCCTGAGCTCCTGATGGCGGCTCTGCAATTCTGGGATCCGGAGGAGTCCATGTGTTCAGGTTCGGGGTCAACGAGTTGTGCCCGACTGTGGAGGAATTCCAAGCATACCTCCAAGGTGTTGCCTCAAGTGTGATCGTCGTGCCGCCTACCGGAAGAATATACCAAAGCTCCTCCAAACCAGCCTTGACATTACTAGGGGAGCAGCCGAAAGTTTGCTAGTCGGAGGACAAATCAACATCATGCGCCTAATGGAGTGGTACGGGCTAGAAGGGGATGTAGAGGATATGGCTTTGCAGGCTAGGCGTCGCTTTGCCTTAACAATCAGCGTGCTGGCTACTTATTTACTGGTGTCTCCGAATGGGCAGGTAAACCCTATGCTGGTGAGCGTTGCTGCTCAACATGGGTTCTCGAAGGAATGTGGTGCCGCTTGTCCCTGGCTGAAACACTCATGGGGTTGGACTTGGTTTCCACAGGTCAAACAACGTTTTTGGTGGTAGCCCACTTCTGTTGCAGGTAAGTTCTCACTCAGCTCACCTTTTTCTGTTTTTTCGCCACATTCTGCTTTTACCTCATCTCTCGGCTAAGGCTATATAGGAGTTTCTTACTTGTTTTTCCACTCAAGCTTATGTGGCTTCTGACTTGTTTTTTCCGCTCTTGCAGCTTTGGTTGTCCGACAAGTTGGGATTGCTCACTGCGCCAGAAGCAAATTGGCCTCATCTGCCCGGTCCGAATGCATCAGCGAGGCATGATTTACCCGGAGATGACTGTGCACAGTGGTACACATTCATGAGAGAAATGTTTCCGAACGAGATTATTTGGAGGCATGAGGCCCTGAACATCCCGGATATGGCCTTGAATTCTGCAGGTTTTGAGAGGATGGTGATAGCTGGGCTGACCGCTTTCACCTTCTACATTCCTGGCCGTAATTCTCCGTCAGTTGGGAATAAGCCAAGGGCTTCACCGAGCTGGGATTGAGGACTTCCAAGTCCCTGCCTTTACCTTCCAGAATCTGAGAGGATACGAGCACAATTGGGGCCTGAGACAACTCGGAGGAGCTGACCCAGATTTCAGCACAGAGCTTATGCCCCGATATCGAGCATGGCTGAAAAGAGAGATTGCAAGCAGGCAAACAATGACTGACTCTTCGACAGACTCGAATGATCTAGAATAAACTGTGAGCCTGTTAAGGCCTCGAGCATTTTATTCTGTTTTTTATGCTTAACTGTTTGTGTAAGACTGCTCAGCTTGTGTAATAGAAGTTATAATTAATAAAGTGAAAGTTGGGGAGCTTTCCTCGCTTGTTTTCAAGTGTTGAACCACAGCATTCCGCGAACATCGATCCAGACTCTGGTAATAGGGAACCGTGGATCATGTTGATTGATTATGACCGACATCTCACAGAGAGATTGCCTACGTATCCCTTTTCAAGGAATCAGGTCAAAACGTAGTTCAGGCAAAGGTTCGCATCGTGTGTTTTTAGGCTCTCCTTTTACGCTCTAAATTTTGCCTAGAACCGCCCGTGCGGGTTTTTCGGTCTAGCGAGCTATTTGATTGATGCCTATTTATTTTTGCCTAAACCGCCTTCTCAGGTTTTCGGTCTAGCAGGCTTGCTCTAATTTTTGCTTTGGAACCGCCCACCCTTGTGGTTTCGGTCCAACGAGCTTCTCTCAGGGATATTAACGCTTGAGTTGAATCCAGGTTAACCAGAGTGTTGAACTCGTTGCATCAAGATCAATGAGCTGAGCCGCTCCCCCCAGAAAGGATGGTTTTAATGATGTAAGGTCCGGAACGCCTAGGTCGGAACTTACCGCGGGGATCGAAAAACTGGCGCTCGAATCTCTTCGTGACCATGTCACCTTCAAATAAGTCTCTAGACTTCACTCTCTTGTTAAATGCCCGGGCAATTCTCCGTTGATACCCCTGAACATGATACAAAGCCCGGAGTCTTCGTTCATCAAAAAGCACGAGTTCAGTGAATCTCCCACTGAGCCATTCAAGATTCCGAAAGTTCCGATTCTTAACTGCGAACCCTCAGAGCGGTTACCTCGAGTTCTATAGGGAGAACATGCTTCCATTTCCGTTAGACTAAGGAAATAAGGGGTTGCGACCCGGTTGGTGACTGTCCGAGATCGCCGTTCGATACCCCCAAGAGCTAGAGGCAGCTGCCTCGTGCCAGTCTCCTGGCGGACTCTTGCAGATTTTCTTGATGATGCCGTCCTCGATATTCTTGTTTCGCCGCTTCAACTGCTCCATTTGTCGTGAGGGCGATAGACGGTCGACTGTGATGGATCTGATCTTGAATTCTTCAAAGAGCTCCAGAACTCTACCCTTGAATGAAACCCCATTGTCTGAGACAAACGCCTGCCGGAACCCAATATCGAATAAGATGATTATTCTTCCTGTGAATACTGGAGCGACTTGGACTGCAGTTTAAGGTCTTGTATGATTCAGCCTACAGACCACAACTTATTGAAATAAAGATTTGCTACTAGGAGTAAACCTCGGACCATTTGAAGCAGAAGGTCTGACCATGCGATGGACATCGATGCCCCACACAGGAAGAAAGGCCAAGGCGAAGTCATGCCAAATAGGTTTAGAAGGTGGAACATGCATCAGATTAGCATGGAATTTGGCACTTGTGACATCGCCGCAATAATCCACACACTGAGATTCCATAGTAGACCAGAAGTAGCCCTGACGCAAAATATTCCCTAGCAAGCATGACGCCCGCTCAGTTGGGGACCGCAAATCCCTTCGTGGATTTCTTCCATAATTCTGACAGCTTCAGCAATGTTTGACGCAGAGTTTGTGCATCCCACAATGAGATCTCCTGTACAACCTCCCTCCACAGATGATGTATATGAGCAAGCAACTCCTTCGTAACGCAGTTTGGTCCTTTTGAGAAGTCCTGCAGATCGGGTACAAACCACTCTCAATGAAGTTCCATATGTCATGGTACCAGGGCAGGCCATCATCCACATCATCGATGGCGTTGACGCATTGATAGCGGGATGGTCCCGTTGCTCGATTAAGATAGGACGGAGCTTGACGCCTAACGGTAGTTCGACCATGGAGGCCAGGGTAGCAAGTGCATCAGCGAAATGGTTCTTCAACCGAGGAACATGAGTGAAAGTCACCTTATTGAAACGAGGGATTAATCCCTCCAAGTCTGATGGTAAGGCTTCAGTTCTCTTCGCGTACTTTCCAGTCTCCATTGGCCTGAGACACAACAAGATTTGAGTCCCCGATGACTTCAAGCTTTCCACACCGAGTGCGAGCGCAGCTTCCATTCCCACAATACAGGCCTCATATTCAGCTTGGTTATTGGTGACATCAAAATTAAGCTTGAACGCAAGCGGAATATGAGAATCGTCAGGAGTGACTAGCAAAACCCCGATTCCGAACCCCTTCTGATTGGCTGCCCCATCGAAGTAAAGAGTCCAAACATCCTCAACGACTGTCAGCACTTCCTCATCCGGGAACGCGAAATCTGAATCCTCAGGCCCGTCCACGGGTGGTCAGCTAAGAATTCTGCAATGGCGCGTCCCTTTACCGACTTTCTTGTAACATACTCGAGATCAAACTCTGCTAAGAGAAGCAACCAACGTGCTAACTTACCAGTAAGCGCTGGTTTCTCAAACAGATACTTGAGAGGATCCATTCTAGAAATCAACTTCACTGGGTAAGCCAGCATGTAGTGTCTTAACTTCTTAGATGCCCAGACAAGGGCCCAGCACGTCTTTTCTAAGGCGGTATAGCGTTCCTCGGCTCCAACCATCTTCTTGCTCAGGTAGTAAATAGCTTTCTCTATTCCCTTGTCCCCTTCTTGAGCTAGCAAACATCCCATGGACGTAGAACTCACAGATAAGTAGAGAATCAGAGGTTTTCCAGGTATAGGCGGCATGAGAACAGGCGGGTTCTGTAGATAGTCCTGGATCGAGATGAAAGCTGCTTGGCACTTTTCTGACCATACGAACGGGGTATTCTTCTTGAGTAGTCGAAACATCGGCTCGCAAGTTAAGGTTAACTTGGCGATGAATCTGCTGATGAACATGAACCTTCCCCAGAAAAACTCCTGCACCCCCTTTTCAGACTCGGGTGGCTTCATGTCGCGTTATTGCTTTTGATTTTTGACGGATCTGACTTCGATCCCACGGGAAGTGATCATTGAAACCCAGCATTTTGCCCGCTGTGACTCCGAAGGTGCACTTCTGAGGATTAAGTACGCATCCGGAACTTGCGGAGCCTTTCGAAAAGTTTCCTTAACACGTGGACATGCCCTTCCCGAGTTTTTGACTTGGCAATCATATCATCAACGTAGACCTCAACCTCTTTGTGCATCATGTCATGCAAAATAGTCGTGGCAGCTCTTTGATAAGTCGGACCAGCATTCTTCAAACCAAACGGCATGACCAAATAGCAGTAAGTCCCCCACTCAGTGATGAAAAGTCGTTTTCTCGCGGTCTTCAGGTAGCCATGAGAATCTGATTGTAGCCTGAGAAGCCGTCCATGAACGAGAGCAAAGCATGCCCTGCAGTATTATCCACCAGCACATCGATGTGTGGTAAGGGAAAATCGTCTTTGGGGCTTGCTTTGTTCAAGTCCCGGAAGTCAACACAGACACGAATCTGGCCATTTTTCTTAGGAACGGGGACGATGTTGGCCACCCAAGTGGGATACTGAGAGACTGCGAGGAAACCAGCGTCAATCTGCTTAGTGACTTCCTCCTTGATTTTCTGCACCCAGTCTGGTCGCATCCGTCTGAGCTTCTGTTTCACCGGCTTAGCATCGGGCAACAGGGGGATTCGATGCTCCACTATCTCAGGATCGATACCGGGCATGTCTTGATGAGACCATGCAAAATGTCGCTGAACTCAGTGAGGAGCTCTTTGAACTTACGATGCTCCTCCGGATCTAACGTGGAGCCCACTTGAACCATTCGAGGATCACTCTCATCTTTCAAGTTTATTAAGATTATCTCTTCTTTTAATGGCTGAGCATGCCTTTCGTCTTCCCTTTCAATGAAAGCACGGATTTCCTTGGGGATGTCCCCATCAAATCTATCCCTTCATCGTCAGGGTCGACACAGTTTATATAAAGATCATTCAAGTAGTCAGAAGAGGAGTCTTTCATTTCATAAGACCCTGCAGGGTCGCCAAGTACAAGGGAGTCGAACTCGAAGTAAAAGCTATGACGTGGAGGGCCGAGAGGCACAAACTCCGACTCAGAGCTAGACTTAGACTCAAAAGACCTGACAGACTCAGTGTCGGACTCAGCTATGTCATCAATGCAAGTAAGGCGCGGCTTGAAAATGCAATTTTTAAGGCTACCCTTAGCTTCCACGATAGAGAGGTGGGGTCCTCGAGGGCGTCGGGCCCGAGCATGAACACTTCGGCCTCTTCGGCTCCTTGGCCAAACCCACTTGAGAGAATTCACGGAACAGCTGCTCCAAGCTCCCCTGATCGAAAGATCCCAGCCAGTCAGTCTTCGGCTTGGGTTGGCTAAGCTTCCTCTTGAATTCCGCGCTAGCTGGCTCTTCGTCACTGGAAGACCAAGTATCATCCGCGAAGATCTCAAAACCAGGTAGCAGCTCCCCGGTGACCGAGTCGATAAAGGGCTCAGCTTGCCCACGATAGATATCATTCCCCTTTTCACGGACGAAGTAGCTGTTGGGATCACCATAGAGAGATCGAGGTTTTCCCGTGTATTTCCTTCTTTTGGCATCGTTGGCAGAGGAAGAGTATCCCAAGCCAAAGCGGCCCTCACAGGAAGGAAACGCAGGGAATTCCGGAATCCCTTGTTGGTGAATTCCTAAGCCAAGGCCAGGTAGATAGGACATCCTTCTCATAATGTCCAGAGCGACAGAGCTTATGATGAAGTCCCCATCCACGTTGATGGCCATAACCGAGCCAGAAGTATCAAAAGAGAATCCCGCGAGATCGACGTCTTCGTTGTCGTGCGCGATACCCAAAACAGGTGTGCCGTCCTTCTCGAGCGGGCGAATGCCTGAATCCCCGCAGATAATCAAAGTCCCAGTGGGAAGTCCCAGCATGACTTTCTGATGAAGAGTAGATGGGACAGCCATGATGTCAGATCTGTGAAGCCACGGTCTTCCTAGCAAAGATTGAACGAGGCTGGAATGTCGACCACATGGAACTCGACATCCATTTTGAATCCCTCCGCATCGAGAGTGAGCACGAGTGTGCCTTCAACTAGACGACGTGTGCTGTCGTATGCCTTAACAGCCATGCTGGAAGGTGCAAAGTCCTTTTAGTCAGTCCCAGACGGTGAGCCACCCTCAAAGGGCAAACGTTGATCGCTGAGCCATTATCGATAAGAACGGTCGGAACCCAGAGTCCTCGGCACTTGACTGTGATATGCAAGGGTCGATTGTGGTCAACTCCTTCAAGCGGCAGATCCTTATCGGTGAAGACCACGGTATGCTTAGAGGTAGGTGGGAGGATAAGGGAAATCATTGCTTCAGGCGTGACGTCCGGTCGGATCTCAAGACGAGAGAGAGTGTGGCAGAACTTCTGACGATGCTCCCGGGAGGAACAGATTAGTCCCCAGAGTGATATGGCAGCGGGAATCCGCTCCAATTGCTTTTGAATCATGTCGTCGTTTGGGGCACTTACTGGTACCTGTGGGCACACGCCCCGAAAATCGCCCGATTTTGGTTTGTAAGAGTTTGTTTGGGGGCGGCCCTCTTAGAAAATATAGCGCGGCGAAACGCTTCGATTCAGAGTCGCCACTCGGTTTTAGCGGAAGAATACCCAAGGAACCGAACTCGAACGCTTGCTACGTTTTGCTTTGATTTGAAAAAGGGTTTGATTTGATTTGAAGAGGCGTAGACCGTCCGTCGTCACCTTCGATATCTGAGGTTCGGGAGCCAGGTTACGAGAGGGGAAGGGTTTTATGGCACCCCTCTCGCCCAATCCGGAGATCGGTCTCTACTCAGGCACTTTGTAAAACTTTTGCACTTTTCTCTCATTTGATCATTTTTTAGCCAATTAGGGCGGGGGAACAGATAAAGGGGATTAAAACTGTAACAGTTTGCAGTTATGTGACAAAATGTTTATGATTGATGATTTGCTTGAATCGATAGAATGAATATAGATTGAAAACAAGCACTGAGAGCAATTTGAGCAGAATGGTGTATGCTGTCTCTCAGGTGCGTGAACAGGCGACATACTGGCATGCAGTGGCCGAGCCTCTGCACGCCACCATACCCTGCGCACGCCGCCAAGAAGCTGGCGTACACCACCTTTTGTCACTCACAGCCTTTGTTCTCAACCCTCTGGGCTCTGGAATGGACCAGTGCACACCCAGGACAAACCACACAGTTTTAATATGATCATATTTACAGATTACAGACAGCTGAAATGGCTTGAAGCCATGAAAATAGACTGGAAGCCCCATAAACAGAGTGGGGAGATAACAAGAGGCCAGGAAAGAACTGTGATGCAAGGGCCAGGCACTGGTCTTTAACAAACATGCCGTACGCCACCTTATGGAGTCCGTACGCCAGGGTTGCGCGTTACCCAGTGTTTTGGCTTTACATCATCTGGGTTCTGGAACATGACCAGAAATACCCCAGAGGCCTTTGAAAGCGAAAGAAAACAGTATTGCAATGCTACACCTATACAGTTCTAAATACAGAAAGCTGGAAATTGGTTTTTAGCATGCAATAAGGTGATGAATAGACAAGAAATGAAGTACAAAACAAAGATCTGGGTCCCATTTCACAACTGGAGTACGCCAGTTTCGGAGGGCTCGGACCTGCGGTACGCCACCTTTTAGGTGGCGTACCGCAGGGTCCAGACAGATCCCAGATAGATCAAATTTTAAAACTGTACGTACTGTCTCGGACCGGCGTACGCGGGCCTATGACCGGCGCACGCCGATTCTAGTTAGAAACGATTTTTTTGCTTTTGAAACTTTGATAGCTTTAGGGCCAGGACTGGTATTGATTACCAGCCTTGACCCTGTTAGCTCCCCTCAGGGACCAGAACAGAATGCAGTACTAAAGTGTATACCTTGGCTTTTGAGATTTGAGAGATGTTTGGCTTGAACTTGAGGGTTGGAGGGTTATAGATGTTTGAACTGTGAGAAAGGTATGGAGGGGTCTCTGTATTACTCTTTCAATGAATGAAAGACGAGCAAACAAGGAAACCAAGAAAGAAAAGAAATGGGCTTGAAGCTTAGGGAGCTAACCCTTTGGAAGACCAATGGAGGGGTTATATATAGGGGAAGAGGGAGATAGAGGGGTTAAGGCCAGTCAAAAGTGACTGGAGCCTTAGCCCTTAAGTCCTCCACTCTCATTGGATGAGAGGGAATATGATGATGGGATGGTGTAAGAGATGTCCCCTCGGCCGAGACTATTTTTCAATGGATTAGAGGTTCCCATGTGTTGTAGACCCTACCCATGGCTTCTGCATGCTGAAAATGCTGAAAACACAAGTTTGACCACAAGTTTGACTTGGCGTACGCCACCATATACCTGGCGTACGCAGGTCAAATCTTGGTCATCGGTCAAAGCTTGACCGATGACTGACACGTGGCAGAGGACAGCGCACTGCACCAATTGGAGTACTAGCGTAAGCAAGTAGGGTTTTGTTAGAGGCCTTTGGTTCTGGTTTAAGAGAGTTTTGAAAGGGATTTGAGAGGATTTTTGGAAGCTCAAAGCCTCAAACACACTAACATTTCTGAGGTGTTCTTGATCCGTTTCATCATCGGGAATCGAAGACCATAAGTAACTAAACTGGAAAGCCAAAATAGGGTGTCTACAGTACCTCAAATGGTACAGACCTTGAGAAAATAGGAGGTTCGTTCTTCGGTTAGAAGAGTTGGACGAACTTCCTGCTTGCAGATTAGCAGGCTGAAAGACTCGCCCACTTCTTGTAACATTAAGAACGTTCTCTAAAGAGGGTATCATTTGAGGGTCTTGACTATCCGTCCCACAGATCAACGGGGACTTCTCCAATTTGCGGTTCCCCTTGTCGGAGTCGTAGGGGCCACAGGCACTTCCATGTTCAAACCCCAAGTCCTCAGTCAGATCTTTGATCAAGAGTGAATCCAAAGTCTGGATCCCCAACAGCTATGGCCTCTTGGATTGGTTCTATACTAGCGACGAAAGGGACATCCCACAGCCCTCCATCAGCGAGGGAGCGATTGACAGTCCAAACCTCGGACCCCAACCTGGATGTTAACTACATCATCGACATCCCAAAGATCAGCTGGTGGAACAAGGTCCGTAACCATGATGCTGCAGTCCTCTTCAGGAGGGGGAGGCCACGACAGGGCGTGGGAGGTTTTCGTCAACGATGTAGAACGTGGGATCATACTCGGGATCAGCCACCGAGTTAACCAGCCTGTCGGAGAGTGGAAGGGAAGAAACATTCCCCTAGGACACGGGTTTCACCTTGAATGAGATCCTCCTCTAAATACTGGATTTCATCGGCCGGGCAGAGCGTAACCCTGGAGAGGATTAGGGTCAAATCCTAATGGAAATTGCCAAGCAGGCTCGGGGTCCCAATAGTACTCCTCCTCAAGCAAAACAGGCTGAGGTTGTTGGAAGAGCATGTCCAACCGAGAATCCGTCCAAAGGATCAACCATGGCTGCCTCGTAATTGGCCACTCCAAGCATCATACCAGATGTGGTCAAAGGGGGATATCCTCGGGATTAGGCGGGAACCCTCTAATTCTAGCTCCGTCCACTCATTGATTATGGGAGTGGCATAGTCGTCGTTATCAGCTATAGCCCCACCATACGGCTTGCATGTCAAGTTGTTGCTCTGGTTGAGGGGGAATAGCAGCTCTGAAGTCGGTCCAACAGACTTAAGGAGGGGTTTGGATCCGTCACATTGAAGTACGGGTTATCAATGGTAGAGGCAGAGTTGAGCTGTACAGCAGGTATAGGCTGGTGGAATAGATCACCAATAGAAGCGTTGAATACGAACGCTCCGTTCTGTAGACGCGCAGAGGGCGCATTGAAATTTGGACGACTGTCCTTCCTCGGAGCGGATATAGGAGATTTCGGCCCTCGGACTGAAAGGGGATAGGCACAATCGGCCTAGGTCGATTCATTGAGGTTATATGGTCGGTGGGGTTGAATATAGTGGAGCCTGAGGGATATATCAGTGGGCTGATGGATATCTGGTTAATGCGTGGAGCATTGTTGTGGTTTGACATAGAATTGGCGAGGATGTTGGGTTTTTGAGCTGCCGGTGGTGGAGCATGAAGAGTCCCTTCATCTATGAGATTCCTGAATCGCATGTCGGAGGCGAAAGCAAGAATCGGTAAGATGGCCGGGCCCTTGGTGATAGGCACAGTAGAGATGGCTTTTGAAGTTGGGAGAAGGTTTCTTAGGTAAAGGAGTTGGATCGAGGAGCTTCAGATGTCCTGATTGGATCAGTTTCTCATGACGGAAGATAGCGGCGCTTCAAAGTGGAGAAACACGAGGTTGGTTACTGCGGTCGGGCTTGTTCTGCGGAGCTTGAACTTAATGACCTCGGCAATGTGGTTAGCAGTTTCGAGGAAAGAGGCATTAGTACCACTGGTTGCAGTATTGGAGTAAGTCCCTCCCCCAACAGCGCATTAGTATTTCCAGAATATGCCCGAGGCTTCGACTTTGATGGATTGGAAGATTCTCCTTTTGACAGAATTTCCCACTTTGCAATGCATCTTCGATGGCCAGGCCAGAGTCGAAGAAGGTGTCAAAATTGGAGGATGCTTGAACGAGGACCAAGTGCCTAGCATAGTCTGGCTGGAGATTGCGGGAGATGATACGGAGCTGATCTCTCTCGCTCGGGCGATCAGTCATTTGAGCGGCTTTGGCCCTCCATCTCTTGACGAAATCCGCGAAGGATTCCTTAGCGTCCATCTTGGTGGATTCCAACTCCGAGTAGTCATCTTGAGCTGGGAGTTATAGCTATACTGCGAAATAAACGCAGCCCCGATGTCCTCCCAAGTCCTTCGCTTGGCAATGTCGAGTGACAGAAACCAATGGAAAGCGGGACCCGAGAGGGTTTGAGGAAATAGCTGAGACATGGCCTCGGGCTCGACAGATAGGAGCTTCATGGCAGCATGGTAACCATAGAGATGGGTTTTAGGATCGCCAGTGCCATCGAACTTGGCTATGTCAGGCATTTTGAACTTGTCAGGAAGCTTGGCATTGGGATAAAGGCAGAGACGGTCCAAATCGATCCCTCTAGCACTGAGTTTCTCGGACTTTGAAACAGATTCTTCCAGTTTGGCCATCTTGGCGACGAGAGCAGTCATGTCAGGTGTTAAACAGTCTAACAGCAGTGATGCCTGGATTCTGAGTGGGATTTCGATTGCCCTGAGTGTTGACCAAAGCGACCAGACGCCCTGGATGGTCCGGGTTCTTCGACCATGATAGGTTGCTCATGTACGTCCTCTTCGGCCTCGCCCTCCTCTTGAACAGTTGGAGGAAGACGAGTGTTAAAGAGGTCATTCAAGCGGGTCATGTTGGCATCTGTCTGAGCAGCCCTTTGTTGTATAACGGCGATACTAGCCTGGATGTTCATAAGCATGGTTTTCCAGAGAGAGCGGTTGCGGCTGATCTGCCATGACAGTTGGCCCAGAGGTGCTTGATGCAGAGGAGGGGTAGGTGATTCCGGAGAGTCTGTTTCTTCGAGGACCGAAGAAGATGCTGACTGCAGGGTAGCAAGCAGAGAACGCGGGGGAGTCTTCGTTGTGACTGACTGGGCTTGCAATCTGACTAGTCTCTGAATCGGATTCCGGTGCCGACGTTCCAAGTGGTTTGGTTTTCTGCCTCGATACTTTCCTTGGCGGTGCAATGATTCCGAACCTTTGCTTGCAGAAAGTGAGGAAAAGTGCGTAATAAAGGCCCTGCAGAAACTTTAATCTAAATAAAGACTAAGCGAAAACACAGTCACCGTCGTCAGGTCGCCCTTAGACTCTAATACTAGTAGACAAGTCTGTCTTATGACGTTTGGACATTACCAGTGATCCTCAGAAATCTTTTCATGGTGTATCCTTTTTGTATCAACTAAGGCAAAGAGATGTCAAAATAGTCTAGAGATTTTGGTTTATTCCGCTTCGGAAGCTTCAACTTTTGAACTTGGAACAACTTGTGTAGATAGGCACGATGCTATAACCAGGGAGGCATAGGCAGCACAGTGCCGTAACCCAAATGGTGTACATGCTTCGCATGATAACCAAATGGTGTAAGCATCGCGGTATTTTCCCGTTTTGTTCCTCGTTTTCTGTTTGAAATTTCGATTCGGGTAATTAGCCAAAGGCTTTAGAAGGTCTTGATTTCCCAAGGTTTAACTGATCCAAGGAACTTTGAGAATTGACAACGTGCATCTTCGAGATGCACGACTCCTCATCGGGCCCATGGTAAGGTCCTAATAAACATAAGACAGACTTGAAGGAGAGAGAACCTAGGAGCCGCCCTAACATGCTTCTACGCAAAACGGTATGTATGCATGAACAGTGCATGTGATAGGGGAAGCAATAACACGTAGACAGCATAGGGGATTAGATGCAAGTAATCTTACCCTGTAGGTACCTGTCCTAGTTTGGAGAGTGCTAGTGCTTTGTATATGCAAAGGCCGGTTTTGGTTTAAACGGGTTCCTCGGACTAGAGCCAAAGATATACCTCCTGCTGCCCGCGTAACCGCAGAGCAACAGTCAAACGGTAGAATCACTCATCATCGTCGGAGGTTTGTTAGTCATTCGGGGTCCCCGGGCTCCGGTAACCGTGCCGGATTGCCAAAAACGATCCAACGGGGCTTATCCCACATCGATGCAAATGAAGATGCTAAAAAGTCTTTGATTAATGGAACAGAATCGCAAATTCGCAAATGCACTTTTCAAATTTGGCTCTCTTTATTTTAATCAATATTTAGAAGAAACTACGCGGGAGAACAATCGGAAAAGTCCCAGATTGGATGGCCGGACACGAGGTCCTGTTAAATCACCAATTCTTTCTTTAGCCAGCGCGAAGCTCACTATTTTGACAGACTTTTGTGGGATTGTTCTCGAACGTATTAAATCTAAGTATAGACCAATATTGGTTCCGATCCCAGCAGAGTCGCCACTGTGGGCAAATGCGAATTGCCCGACTCTTTCTCTCCTCCAGGGAAGGGATTCCGTTCCCCACCCTTTTTTGAGAAAGGAGAGATGCTGCCGGTTCGCAGGGAGCGCTTTTGAAAGCTGGACGACAAGCGCTCGCGAAAATACAGAGTCGCCACTCGGGTTTGAAGGTCCGACACCCAAGGAAACCGTATTTTCGAAGCACTTGCCGCGCTGTTGATTTGAAAAAGTTAAGGAACCAGTCCGTCATAACCATATCTGGGTTCGGAGCCAGGTTACAGAGGGAAAGGGTTTTATGGCACCCCTCTCGCCCAATCCGGAGAGCGGTCTCTACTTAGGCATTTGCGAAAGATGTTTGTTTTGCGATTCTGTTTGATTAATCAGTTTTTAGCCAATTAAGGCGGGGGAACAGTAAAGGGATTAAAACTGTAACACGTTTGCAGGATGTGGTAGATAGCATGGATGGATGAAATAAATGAGATAATACTGAACACTGCTTTCTGGATGCCAAAACAGTGCGGGGTATGAATTTATCACAAACAGTGACCAACTTGCATGCACAGAATGGGAACATGCAAGTCACACCATCGCGCGACATACCCATACCCTCGCGCGAGTGTCCAACATCCTTTTACAGTTCAATTTTATCTCCTTCTGGCTCTGGAAGGACCAGTGCACACCCAGGGCCAAGCCAAGCAGTTCATATGTACTGAAAATAACTACTTATTACAACCTGACTGAATAGGAATAACATACAACCCTTAAACAGTGAGGGTTGATGAAAACAGAGACCAAGGCCTAGCTGCCCATGCAAGGGCAATCACTGGAAATGACCAAACCATCGCGCGATGTAGTTCACTTCATCGCGCGACTGTTCTGACTGGACATCCAGGAATTGCTTTGCATGCCTAGGCTCTGAGACACATTCAGAAGCTACCCAGGGGCATTCCAACAAGAACAAGGAAAGCAAACTAAACTGAACTACTGATTTTAGCATGCAAAACAGTGAGATATACCAAATATGATTAAGCAATGAGAACATGAAATCACATAAACTGGATCAGAACAAGAGACCCATCCCCGCGAGAACCATATCGTGCGAGCTAGAAGCGTCCCGCGATTATGTGGGTTCATCGCGCTTGGGGTACTCCATTCGCAGCATCTTGTAAATTTGCTGGCTTTGGGGTTAGAAGCTGATATTGATTATCAGTCCTGACCCTGTCAGCCCCCCTCAGGGATCAAGACAGTAAAGGCTGAAAATTATACCTTTGTTTGGATGATTTGAGAATGGTTGAGTGAGGTAGTATGCTTTTGACAAAGGAGAAAGTGATAGTAGTTTTTTGATTGAGAGAGAAGATCAGATAGTGGCTCTTGTTTCTTTTCTTTGAGATTTTTTTGGTAACCCTTTGAAAGAGAACAAAGGGGGGGGGGGGGGGGGGGGGTGGTTTTATAGAAAGAGGGAGTGTTTTGTTGGTGGTGAACTTGGCTAGGCAGCCAGCCAACAATGCTGGCAGCACACACTTGGTAGAGAAGTGGGGTGCATAAGTTGATGGGAGAGAGTGGGGGTTTAGGTGGTGCAAGGATGGCCGAGCAAACGCCGTTCAGCTGATGGAACGGGGTCACATGGCCCTGCAGGCGCCTCATCATCACAAAATCCAGCTGGATACGACGGTGTCGACCATCGCTGCGATGGAGTGAGACCGTCGCGCGAGGGTTCTATCTTCCCGCGATGGTCAATCAGTCAAAGTTTGACTTTGACCACCACCTGGCAAGTAGAGCATCGCGCGAGTGTCTCAGTAAATCGCGCGAAGGTCAAACCCATAGTCAAAGCTGGGCTCAATGGTTTCGGGGTAAGGGATGGGTTCCACATACACCAAACTCAAACCATTTCAATCAAAAACTGTTCTCAACCCGATTCATCATCGGGGGAACAAGAAACTGAAAAGAAATAAATTGAAAAGAGACAAAATGACTGGGGAATCAAATTGGGGTGTCTACAGGTAGCGACAATTCGAGGTGCAAATAATATTCAAGTTTTTCACAACTTTTCAAAATCTATAAATCACCAACACTTGTAGTAAAATAACTACGTCAAACCAAATATTTCAAAATCTATAAATCACCAACACACGTAATAAAAATTAACTACGTCAACCAAATATATTCTTGTAAAACATAACCTAACAAATAAATTGTCATTATGGAATTTCCAAGTTATTGGCAAAACTCTTATCACGAAGAATCCAATGTCTCTTTGCCAGTTCTCGAACTTTCCTACATAATAAGATTAAGAATTATTAAATTCATTGAAAATAGATATGAACTGGCAATTAATCAAAATGACCACTTATCACCCTTACAATAATTTAATCATTTTATTACTTTGAAATGTGCCAACACTCTTCTGACCAATCAACTTTTAATACAAAGTCACCACAGGAGCACAATGGTCAACGCATCCAAATTTTGGAGCAGGAATAATAAAACACATATGGACATTCATAAAATTGAGAAATATAGTCTTTGAGCATTTGCACACCATTGTCCTGGCAGAGCATTACAAATAAAGGTATTAATATATTATTTTAATTCTATATACAGTGTTATTTATATTTATAGTTATTTAGTATTTACCTTTAACATCAATTTCTTCAGATATGAAGGGACACATTTTAAGATGAACTCTGCCTTCGTATCCTTTACCAAGAGTTCCATTGAGCCAGTGGAGTCTTTCACGACCATCTTTGCATTATACCTACAATAAATGCAAATTTAAACCATTTTATATGTGTTACATATAAGTTGTATATATATATGAATGGAGTAAATGAGCAAAGAATTCAAAGCCATATATATTATATGTAATTTAAAATTATCTCCAACATTATCACCAGATATATATATACACACACACACGTGGCGGTTCTGAGGACAACTAATTAGACATCTAAAAAAATACCTCATAATTTTTGATCAAATTTTAATGATCCAATCCGTTCAATGTGATCAGAACGTAATTTTAAGCGTACTCCGTAGAAATAAAAAAAAAGAGGGACCGAAAAGGACTTGACCTGAGCAGTTTTTAGCTTATATATATATGGGGCGGTTCTGGGGATCTCTAAAAAAACCTCTAAAAGAACCTCCAAGTTTTCGATCGAATTTTGATAATCCGAACCGTTCAATATAATCAAAACGTAATTTTAAAGGTACCCGCGATAAATCAGCAAAAAATAAAAAATGATCGGGAAGGGCTTCATTCGAACAGTTTTTTATTGAACTTTATTGAACAGTTAAATAAAAAACTGCTCAAATCAAGCTCTCGCGGGTTATTTTTTTTGCCAATTTCTGGCAGACACCGTTAAAATCACGTTTCTGAACATATTGAGCGACTCGGATCATCAAAATTTCATCGGGAACTATGAGGTTAAGATTTGAGGATTTTTTTTAGGGGTTCCCAGAACCACATATATATATATATATTATAAAAATACAATAGTGTGGGAACAAGTTGTTGGAATGATTGAGATTGATTTGATCCAAGGGTTGAGGGGCATTCTATTCATTTGATTAAAGTGCCCACATCCCTCACTTGTATTACAACATTGCCATCAGATCCAACAGTCTACCCGCCCCATCCCTATCGTCCGTTCAAAAATCAACCCACTCTCTCTCTCTCTCTCTCTCTCTCTCTCTCTCTCTCTCTCTCTCCTATTGTCAGCCGGAATGCAGAAGAAGAGTTGTAGACAACACTACCACCACATCCATGACGACGATGACAGCAACACGACCGCCATGGAGGTGGAGAGATAGAAGGTGAGAAAGTCCGAGGAAGTCCGATGATGCCGAATCTTCTGCAAAGTGGATTAATTGGGATTCCATAACCAAATTGATAGTTTTTTTTGTAGCTAGCTTAAAAGTTTAGTTGAGGGAGTGCCATAAGTACGGGGTAATTTTCTTTCGCGCCACTAAAAAGAGTATCGCGTACTACACACTAATGAATCAATTTAATGTTTGAGCCACTAGCTAGCAAAGTGCCGTAGGCACGGACAATTCCAACCGGGGTGTATAGTGCCGTATGTACGGACAAATACTAGTATAAATATAAATAAATATAGAATTATACACCCCGGCACTATACACTCCGGTTGGAATTGTAGTTGAGTTACCTTTGCTACTTTTACGCATTGGATTCTTCCTTGCATAGTTCCTGCAAATCTTTTTTTCTGAATATATAGAAGGACTCTTTCGCTTTCAACAGACCCTTTTCTCACAGTTCCAACCTCCACCAGCCTTCCCCTCTTGTCAAGGTAACACATTCATCACCAGATATTACCATGGATCAGTCAATATCTCTGGATCGAAGTCCTTCTCTCGTATGTTTAATCCTAATCTTGGGAGGCGAAAAAATTGAGGGTTCCTTTCAATTGGGTCTTTGGTCTCATCTCATCAATGAACGGCTCTCATCATCCATTGTCAAAATGAAATTCGAACCGTCGGATGCACAATTCAACGGCTCGACTTGTGCACAACACACATGCATGCCCCCCGGATTCCATTCTTTCAAAATTTCCGTGGTTTCACTTGGGAAAAAAAAACTATGGTAACTAAAGACCACCGGAATTTATTTTCTTAGTTTGGTTTTTCTTTTGGTTCACTTCAAAAACCGGTGTTACGTAGGCTGCAAATTATCGAGGTGAGCTTTAGAATATTCAGGTTCGTTCGTTAAGTTTTTTAGTGAACTCAAGTCGAGCTCAAGCTCAATAAAAATTTGATGAGCCGAGCTTGCCTAGATTTGGTTCAAACTTGAACTTATTCACAAGCTTTAACAAGTCAAAGATATATCGAATATTTATGCTCTCATAGTGGTCTCAAACAGTAAACAAAATTTTTGTTTTGTACATACATAAGTTCATGCATTTATAAATTTATATGAAACATATGAAAATTTAACTTTATAGCATTGTTAAAAAGTTTATACATGTATAAGTTAAAAAATTAATTTTCATTATATACACGTACAAGTTTATAAATATTCAAGATTATTTGTCAAGTTCTTCAGAGATCATACATGTATACTTCAAGTTTGGGCTTTGTCCCCTTTTGCTATTTTTATTCAACCGTTGGTTGGATTCCCCTTCTTTTTCCTCCAGCTTGATGTATCCTTTTAAGTTTTCTTCAATCAAATTTTATTGCTGATAAAAAAAAAAAGTCAATGCTGGTAAATCAGTTTCTATGTGGTAATATGGTCAATTTGGAAGGAAAGAAACAACAGAATTTTAACAAGTATGGAACATGAGGAATGTGTGTGGGTCTCATCAACGCAAGAACTGCAATCTACCAAAGAAAAGATCAACATTCATGACTACACTGTTGCAGATCTTTTGAGATGCTTTGGAGGGATAATGAAAATCAAACTGAGGTGTTTTTTTTTTTTTTTTTTTTGTTGGAAACGGCCAAAAATTTATTAAGGAGAAACTCGATAGGGTACATCGAGAAAATGGGGAGGAGGACATCCAACCAACGGTTGAATGAAGAAGAGAAAAGTTACTAGAATTGTTTGATGGATGACAAGAGAGATCTAGGAGTATTCTATTGGGAATTGATTTCTACACTTTCTTTTTGATAACAACTCTCCTTTTTTGAATTTAATTTGGTGTTGAAACTGTATGTATTTTTTTGCTAAAAAATAAAAAAGAGAGTTTGAATATCAAATAAAGAAGTGTGAAATCAATTCCCATTATATTTTGAAATAATATAATCAGGAAATCTTATTTGTATTGCATGTTTTCAATTTTTTAGTTTTGGTAGGATTTCTTATTTCTGACGAGATCTTAGTTCATTCCTATTAAGGGTGTAGGCCTATGGGTTATTGATTCAACTTTTCATCAATAACGTTCTCTGAATTTATCTCTTTCTCGTGGATTCGAGTGTTCAATACGTTTGGATTAGTACACAACTATAATCTCTTGTAAAAATTCTGCTGCGTTAAGTGGTATCAACTGATGCAGGACAACATCATCTTGGATATATACCAAAAAGGTCCCTTGCAGCACAAATGGTGAACCCCTTGACATCCCCAAAACGACGTCGTTTTAGGGCACAACACCATGCATAGGACATTCAACACAACACCGTCTCCGAGTCCGTTAAATTGGGTTTGATGCTTGTAGAAGGGTTCCAAATTCCAATATAGTACTTCCCTCCGTCCCTTATTTATAATCCGGTATTTCATTTTGGACTGTCTCTTAATAAGTGTCTATTTTGTAAAGTTAGTGGGTAAAAGTTGGTGAATTGTCTATTTTGTCCTTAAAAGTAGATTTCATTTTGAAAAGTAAGTGAGTAAAAGTGTAATAATGATGGGTAAGTAGGGAAAGTGGAGGAAGAAGTTGATATGAAAGGTATAATGATGATGTCTTTTTAATAAGTTCAAATTATAAAGCAGAACATTTAAAAAGGGACGGAGGGAGTAAAATTTTGCTACCATGATATGTATTTGTAGAACCATATGGTGGTAATAAAAAAATTGGCGGTGCCATGGCACCCCCCACCATCTCTCTCTCTCTCTCTCTCTCTCTCTCTCTCTCTCTCTCTCTATATATATATATATATATATATATATATCTATATATATAAAACCACAGATCCGCCCCTTGTTGAAACACTCACACAAAACATAAACCTGTTCGTTTAGAGATTTTGGATTTGAATTTGTAGGTAATGAGTGTAGAGAGAAATAGAGTAATGATTGAAAAATAGAGATAGTGATTGGAGAGAGATAGAGAGAAAATGAGAGTAATAATTGGAGAAAAAAAGATAATGATTAGAATCCAAAATTCAAAACCGTTAAACAAATGGGGTAGGCAAAAGAAGCAAGGCCAAAACTTGAAAATAACGGTGATATAAGAAGGAAGGTACAGGGGAGGAAAGGCTAAGGCTAAGGTTGAGTTGATAAGAAATCAACATAGAGAGCCCAAGCCAAAGCAGGCAAAGAAACAAGGCCAAAACTTGAAGCAGTACAAGGTCAAAGGGTTTGGCCAAGTGGTTATGAGAAAACAATAAGTGCTACTCTATAAAGTCACAGATTTCATTCCCACGAAGTCAAACATTCCAAATCTTGGGTCACTGTGGGTCAGGGCCGGCCTAGGGGTAAGCCCCACAAGCCCGTCGGCTTGGGCAACCTCTCGGGGTTGGGCAACCCAGAAAAAAAAAATTCCACGTAAATATAAATATGTATATATTTATATTTGGATGTAAACTTAGCATGAAGGATGCTGTTGGTTTGTTGGGTAGTAGGGCATACTTAAGTTCCCACATACTTAAGTTCCCACATACTTAGGTGTGCCTAGGTTCAAATCCCGTGTCCTACTCTATGGTTTCATTTTTGAGTAAATTACACTAAGTCCCCCTCAACTAATCCGCGTTTTTACTTAACCCCTTCAGATTACAAAACTCGACATCGTGCATCCTTTAACTATCTAGAGTTGAAACTTAACACCCTTTTGTTAGGTTTCCGTCCATATGGCAAACGAAAATAGGCAGTCAGCTTAAATGGGGTGTTTGGATCGAGCACTTACGCACGTCGGATGCCTTTAATTCTAGCGTTAGCCCACTCGATTCTTTTTTTATAAAATTTTTGAACGGCTCGAATCGGCCGTCCTGTGACCAGAGACGTCCGTCGGCGCATTTTCCCTACAGTACCATCGGTACCAATATCATTTTCATTAATTTTTGGCTTTAGAGCTCTCATTGATTAGCTCTAAGATATTTGGTTGTACGAGAGCCCTAAAGCAAAAAATTAACAAAAATGATATTGGTACCGATGGTATCGTAGGGAAAATGCACCGACGACCACCGGACGGCGGATCCGAGCCGTCCAAAAATTTAAAAAAAAAAAACTGAGTGGGTCACTGTTGGAATCAACGGCATCCAACGTGCGTAGGTGCTTGATCTAAACACCCCATTTAAGCTGACTGCCTTTTTCTGTTTGCCATATGGATGGAGACCTAACAGAAGCGTGTTAAGTGTCAACTTTGAATAGTTAGAGGGTGCACGATGTCAGATTTTGTTGTCAAAGGAGATTAAGTAAAAATACGGATTAGTTGAGGGGGGCTTAGTGTAATTTATTCTTCATTTTTTCGGCTGTTCCTTTTAAATTTTTATCTCCCTCTTCCCGTTGACCCATACCGCATAACTGCAGTTTTGAGGGACCCGGGGACCCTGCCTAGCGGGTGCCAAGCGGCCAATCCGGCCGTTCATCTCAAGATCGACGGCCCGGATCGAAACATCTTTTCTTTTTCCTTTTCTTTTTTTTTTTAAATCCATTCAGTACATTTGCATCTGGGCTGTCCAAAAACACTTTCGGACGGCTGAGATGTGCTCGGCACCCCTGCCAAGCACCCCTGCTTGGCAGGGTCTCCCAGTCCAGTTTTGAGGCAACTGTTGTTATTGTTCTTGTTTTTAATATGATAAAAGCCTTATTTGCGAAGATTTTATTTTTCTGATCATTTTATTCTAAAGGGTCATAATTAATTTTTGTCTCTAGAGCTGTCGTAATAAAGTATCTGCTCTTTATTTAGGACCCTGTATAGCTGAAGCTTAATTATGAAAGCCGTAGAGACAAAAATTAATTATGATCCATTAAAATAAAATGATCAAACATATAAGATCTTCACACTTATTCAAACAGATTAAAAATTGGACCACTTAATTTTTTTAAGACTGTTTGTATACTGTATTTAAAAATGTGGTTAAAACATTAAGTGGTCCAATTTTCAACCTGATTGAACAAGTGCAAAGATCTTATTTTCTGATCATTTTATTCTAGAGGGTCATAATTAATTTTCGTCTATAGGACTCTCATAATTAAGTATCAACTCTTTATTTAGAACCCTATAGAGGAGAAACCTAATTATAAGAGCTTTGGAGACAAAAATTAATTATAATTCTTTAGAATAAAATTATCAGAAAAATAAAATCTTCGTACCATTGAAACAGATTGATAATTGAACCACTTAATTTTTAACCATATTTTTTTCATTTATAAACTGTCTAAAAATTATTATATTAACATTTTGAAGAAAAGGAAAAACATTGGCTTTACCGATCCAAGATACGTCGTTTCGGTTTTATTCATTACTATTAGGAAAGGGAAAAACATTTCCCAAATAGGGCTTTTATCATATTTAAAAAGAAGAAGAAGACAACGACAATAGTTGCCTCAAAATTGCGTAGTTTTGAGGTGGGTAGGGGCTGCTGTCTCTGGTGGACAGCAGACCCCCGATTCCCCCCCCCCCCCCCCCCCCCCCCCATTTTTTATTTGGGAGATACTTCTTCTACATCAGCAACAAGGGTGTGTTCCACTAAAAAAAATAAATTTTTATTTTTGAATTAAAGATGATGTATTGTGAGAGAATAATCTGTCTCGTAAAATGAAAAATTAGTACTTAAAAAATAAGAACTTTAACGGAACGTGACAAATTCCTAAAAAAAAAAAAAAACTACTTGCATTCGCATACTCACATGGTGATGTATGCAAATATGAAAAATATACATGCATATATATATATATATATATATATATATATATATAATGTATGCACAAAACTCACCAATTTAAAAAAAAAAACTTCAATGAAAAAATAAACCATCTTTTAAGTCAAGTTTGTATTTTTCAAGTTGGTTCATAATATTTCTTTTTTCAATTTATCATTAAATATAGAACAATGATGAAAATAAAAAAAATGAAAGATAAAATAAATAGAAACCCATCATTTTTTTTAATCGAATCATGCTAAATCATAAAGTACTATAGCCTGAATTCCATTTTATTTTAATTTTTTGATAGAATTCAAACTAAAAGTACATTGTGATCTTGATTTTTTTACCTTGTATTTTTTTAAATTTTTTTATGACTTAATAATAAGCGGGCAAATCAAATTTGAGGTTGGACTTGGGCAACTCAAACATCGGAGCCGGCACTGATGGAGGTTATCTTCAAGGTCTTGAATTAGTCGAGGTGCGGACAAACTGACCCGGATATCCGATTAAAAAAAATAAAATTGAAACAATACAAGGCCAAGGTGGAAGAAATGCATTGAAGGGATAAGATGTACTGCAGTGACTAATATCCACATGTTTATTGCAGTGCTTGGCATTAAATATGATACAGGTTTATCGATCTAACAAAAATTAATGCAGTCAGAAATGCACATGCGTGCATGCAGAAATAAAGGTGGAGTCTCGAGACGTAATCATGAGATTCATGTGGGATGATATACAGGGCCGTTCTAGTTTCTAAAAAAATTAATTTTTTAAAAAAGAAGGATAATTTTAAACTTAAAAATTATATATTTACCCAAATAACTTCTATTAATATGAATTTTATTTGATAGATTTTATTGAAATATTTTAAACGGTACAAAAAAAATTAAAAAATTTATTTTTTATTTTAATTTTATTTAAACTTAAAATTACATTCTTTTTTAAAAAAAAAAATTTAAAAAGAGAGCAGAACTGCACCTCACTCTCATAAATTTAAAACCAGGGGATTCAATGCACCTACGAACGAAAAATTAAGCCACTGATCAGTATTGGTTTTTAGCAGAATTTACGAGATAGTCCGCGGCACCCTGCTAACAATCCTCTGTAGCAAAACCTGAATGTTCTCAACGAGCTCCCAGTGGTTTATTCATCTAATCGTAAACTATTAAAGTCACTTTTAATTCTATACTCCCTCCGTCCCTTTTTAAATATTCTGTTTCGTAACTCGAACTTATTAAAAGGACATCATCATTATATCTTTCACATCAACTTTTTCCTCCACTTTCCCTACTTACTCATCATCATTACACTTTTATTCACTAACTTTTTAAAATGGAATCTATTTTTAGGGACAAAATAGACAATACATTAACTTTTACTCACTAACTTTATAAAATGGATACTTATTAAGGAACAACCCAAAATGAAATGCTGGACTATAAATAAGGGACGGAAGAAGTAATATTTTCGTCATGTTGATAACCCTCTTGGAGGGTGGGATTGGATTAGAAAAGTGGGAGGGCATTTTTGTTTATTGTTTGGTTTGGAGTTATTGCTAATACCATCCCATCCCATCCCAATCCTGATCATCTCTCTCATCTCTCTCTCTCTCTCCAATCCCATCCAGGCTTGTTCTTCTAAATAAGCCAGTTTGGCTTATTTTTTGTCCTTATTCAATTTTTTTTCCAATCACTTGGCTTATTGTCAATTTTTTGAAAATTATTGCATTCTCGTGACAAGAGGAATCTAAAAAGTAAAAAAATTTGACCGAAATTCAATTTTTTTGAATAAAGACAAAAAATTTGGCTTATTGGCTTATTTTCGTTTTTATGTGGGTTTATTTGGCTCATTTTTTGCGGGAAAGCCAGTGGCTTTTTTAGAAGAACAAGGCCACTAGTCAAAACAAATTAATATATTAATAATCTCAAGAATTAAATCTTATGTCATTACGAATTACAATCATAATCCCACCTCATTACCAATCCCTCCAAAACGAAACACGCTATCAAACACGCCCTTTGTTCATTAAGTTTAGGCCAAGAGACTAGCAAATAATTGATGCAGTTGCCATGGAAGAGGAGTATCACTTTAGGTGTTCTAAGCCTAGAGTGGTAAAGTCGTAAATATGCGATGATGGAATTATGAGTTGGACCTACCTAGGTTCAATCCGAAACGGCCCAATGGTCAATACACATTGCCTCTTTGCCATGTGTCGTGTAATTTTTTAGCCATTTAGGCCTCTGAAAGGGCGATTTTGCCATTTAGAAAATAATGATTTTGCTTATAACTTTTTGTAGAAATTTTTGTTTTAGTCCTTTCTTTTTGGAGAAGTCGTTTTTTTTTCTCTATTTTTTCAGAATTTGTAATAATTTCGCTTTTTTCCAAAATTGGTAAGTTTTCATTTCTAGGGTTAGGGTTGCTATCTATATAATCAGTTGTAAGCCTTATGGTTTGGGGTTGTTGATTATTGAATAATAAAAGAGTTTAGAGAGTTTCTCAAAACTATCGTATTTGTGATTAACCTTACTGCATCATTCTTCAATTACTTATATGCTTCCCGCATCAATAATGCTAGTCTGCCACAGAATGTGTTTGAGGCAAATTAAAACATGCACATAAAGGATAAAGCCCATGGAAACTAGAGCCAGAGTTCTGTTTGACAGTACACAAAAGATATCAAATAGAACTTTTAGATCAAAAGGACAATAAACCTAAGTATCCCATAAATAGAAAGGCGTAAAGTGCCAATCTCAAGCAAAGATCCACCAAACAGTCAATCATTTTTTTTATTAGAAACAACTTCAACCAATTAAATTTAACAAAAGCACGGGGGACAAACATCCCATAAACCAAATAAAATCCAGTAATCCAACAGTAATAAAACAATCCAGATGTCTGACAAAATATTTTAATGCGGAAGCGATGAAATAAAACACTAAGCTAGGATGAGACACCTTAGGGACTAGGGAGGTCAACAAACTAGTTTGGATTATTCCAACATTTGGTTATTGCGTAGGAATATATAGGTTGAAAATACAAATAGGGAAACACATTATTGGGTCAAAGAAATAAGGAAGCTCGATCAAACATTTGACAAGTACTTAATTTTAACCTCATGTCCATCTTTTGGTAATATTCACCATCAACCCATGCTGCATATTGAGAACCATCGAAACACTCGGGAAGACAGGGTGTCCTTCCACCGCACGAACTTGGTAGTTGTGGATTATAGCTGCAGCAACCATTTTTATTTGAGTGAACGCCATGTCCTTCCCGAGACAAGTCCTCGGCCCTGCGTTGAACGCAAAGAACTTGAACGAGGGCTCGTGTCTGATCATTCCTTGCTTAGTAATCCATCTCTCTGGCTTAAACTCCAAGCAATCCTCTCCCCATATGGACTTCATCCTTCCCATTGCATAGATAGAAAACAGTAGCCTCAATTTTGGGTGAACATGATGGCCGCTAGGAAGGATGTCTGATTGATGAGGTTCCTTTTCCTCGAATGGAATGGGTGGATAGAGCCTTAGGGATTCACAGATTGCACTATGCAGATAAACTAGCTTGCTCAGTTGTTCCATACTGAAAATTCTCCTGTTGTTACCTTCTTTTGGTATACTTGCTTCGAGTTCTTCTCTAATCCTTGCTTCAACAATTGGGTGTGTTGAAACAACCCAAAGAAACCATGTTAAAACTGAGCTAACAGTGTCCTGCCCTGCCGCCATTAAAGTCAACATTGTGTCCCTCAAGAACTTATCATCACATTTTACTCCCATGATTCCATCATTCTTCAAGTAGGATGTCAATAGATCCACCCCTTCTCCCTCTTCTTTGGAATTGATTCCAAATCTCAATTCCTCTCTCTTCTCGTTTATGTATCTAGCTAGGATATGATCTACAGTCGCCCAAGCTTCCCTATATTTCTTCTCTTGTCCAATCACAAGCCACCTTTGTAACTTCCAAAAACATTCAGGCAATGCGTGGCGAGGCACAATCGTTTCCTCAAGATCACGCATGGCTTTTGCAAATGGAACCTCAGGGAGTTCGCTGGAGAGACAATTGGGGTCATACCCATTAACCAATATGCATGTGGTATCAAATGTAAACCTTTGAAACAAATCTTGCAAATCCACCACTTGACCTAGTTGGCAAGTTTGGTCTAGATATGGGATCAATCCTTTCTTCACCTTGTCTAGGGTGCTCTTTACCAAAAACTGTTGAAAACCTCGATGACCCATATGTACGTAGTTGAGCCAGTTTTCTCTGAGTCTGCCACGAATCTCCGTCGGTATTGAAAATCCCGTCTCCCAGGACGTCAAAAATCTTCCTGAACTGCGGCCCTTTAGGAAAATTTTGGAAGTTGGTACTCGTTACGTAGTGTACGTTGGCTGGATCGGCTGTAACCAACATTTCCATGTTAGTTAAAAAAGGGCCCTTAAATAGAAAAGTACCTCGGCTTCGTTCTAGTTGATCGGTAATGAAATCGTGAATCCGGTGGACGTTGAATAGAAGGTTAGGAAGCATTCCAACCACCGGCCACTCCTGGAGCAGGCGCCTATCAAAGGTGCAGATGACATAGAGGGAAACAAAGCATAGAAGTGCTACGAGGATCTCATAGTAAGCCAGTGAGGCCATTTGAAATACTACTCAAAATATGAACAGCATGCAAGCTGAATGAGCAACTATTAAGCTTCCTTTCCCTCTTAGTTTTGGTAGGAAATCATATGTTTTTTGGCGTTTTTTGGGCTCCGCAAAAGAGTTTGGTCGGCCATTGGCCAAAACGTGAACATATATGGTATATACATGTGGTGATAAGTCATGTACTTCAATGCCAAAAACTTAAAAGGGGATATCTTCTTTACAAATGTTTCCGTGAAAATGGGTATACAGAAGTGAATCTCATCCATCCAAAAGTGTTCTAGACGGTTAGGATTTTTATGAAATTTATTAAAATTCGGACTGTCCAAACCAAAACACTTTTAAACGAAACGATTAGTTGCTGCACTAAGGACGTGAATAAGTTTCTCTCGAATTTAAAACTGTTAGCCCCATGTTTCTAGATTTTGATGATAACAAACACAACCTAATTGGAATTACATTAGTCAATTGGGCTTCATTGGTATAATATATTTCTATTAGGCTATATTTCAAATTTTCAACGTTAGTCATTATTATAGGGACTTATGAGCAATTCCCTCATATATAAGATTTCCAAGCTTTGCACAGGAGATTATTTTCCTAACCTAGGTTTTACGTTTATGAGCAAGAAAGAGGCGATGGAAGGAAAGGAAAATCTATTGATATCTCCAATAGATAAGAGTATTGAAGGAGAGAGATTAAGGAAAATCTCTTCCTATTTTTCTAACGGCCGGAAAGGGTTTGCAAAGGAAAGAGGAAATTTTGTTGCTGGAATATTGAAGATGGAAATATCAAAGAAGGAAAGACTATGGGTTGATTTTGTGCAACGACTAAGAGGAAAAGAATTCAACGTTCAATTGGGGATTCAATGTTAAACGGAGAAGAACGTTCAAGTGCAGAAACACACATCTCTTGAGCAAAAATTCCAGTGATCGCTATTACTTGAATTTCTATCAGTCAACTTTGTTCTTCATCTTCATTATTCTACACTAGGTTGAGTGTTATCTTTGAACCTTATTATAAAAGGGATTTCACACCTGTAACGCCCCGATTTTCGATAATAAATCAAAAGCATTAAATATTGATTTTAAAAGAATTTATTAATTTAAAATCAAAATCCAAACCAGATAATTCTCCCTAAAGATTTGTCTATTACAAACCATTATAGAAATACTAAAAATAGTCTTTGTAATAATAAATTAAACAAAATAACAGAGCCGTCTTCTAAGATTGATACGGATCTCAAGCGTATTTTGGCTCGACCCCCACCTCTGGATTCTCTTCCGCATAATACTGTTCGCCTTCAGGGTTCTGTGTTTCTTCTTGATTTTCTGCAAAATCTGGCACGGAAGCCAGGCAATCCATAACTGAGTGAAAGAGTTCACCCCGAAGTATAATCCAACCCAACTACCCCTCTTACTTTACAACTAGCAGGTACAAGACAATATTAAATCGAAGAGCCAAGCAGAGATTTCATTCATGAACCAAATTATTACTATCCACTAACCTTATGTGAAATCTAAGATCTCATCCACGAGATCCTTTCCTCCCATACTGCTAACTATGATCGTGTCATGGAAAATCCCCACCTTGCTTTTCCTGCACACGGGGTTCTAAATGAATTCATCTAAGTTATGTACCTTGCATAAATTCATTTAGAACCATAATAGGGGGCACGATTACCCTTTGGAACTTTCCATGGTGTACCATACGTTAGGGTCGCCACCATTCATAAGCCACTAACTATGACTGTGTCATGAGACAATCCCCCTTGCTGGCCTTGCAAGGCACGATTACCTTTTGGAACTTCTCATGGCGTACCACAAGTTAGGGTCACCAAAATATCATCACTGGGCCCCGCAGGTCATCCTTATCATCACTGGGCCCCGCAGGTCACCCTTATCCATTGCCAAATCAAAATCCACAATCTCATGACTTCAACACTTTAACATTTTTCCATCAACTTAGCATCGTCTAGAATGAAATCTATTCGCATACCACCCCATGTCTCTAGGGTCCAATCTACCATTCAAATCAGGTATCGGTGCAATGTACAATTAAATCAAATAATAATTAAAATAAATAACCAGCAATGCAATCACATAACTTTTTATGAATGGGCCGTTGCCCTTATTCTCGTATGGCCACAATGTCAATAATAAAGTAGAACTTTTACAAAAATTTAATAAAATATTTTCTAGGCTCGCATTGATTATTTCTAAATAATTAGATTAATTAAAAACTAATTAAATACATTAAATAGATAAAAATATTAGAATAGTTAACATAACCCTAATAAGAGTCCTAAAGGTCCTATGTCACCAGTTGAATGTCAAAAAGTTGGGTTCCGAAGGTCGCGGAATTAATTTAAATAAAGACGTTAATTAAAGTGGCCAAAAGTGAAGTAAATACATAATAAATAATTTACGAATTTAAAATATATTGTGGTTAACAAAGTTTCATCTACTGAATGTAAGGAGTCTAAATAAAATTAATCGGGCATTAATAATAAGGGTTATAAGGTCGTAAAGTAATTTTGATTGGAATTACTTTAAAAATAATAATAAATAGTGAATTTAATAAAATAAATATGAAATTAGCAAGATATCTTATTTGAGATGTGAGAAAACAACAAAAAAAAATAGTTTGGATGTTAAAAACGTCGTTCGGAAGGTCGCAATGATTTTTCGTTTGTAAACTTTGATCAATAACTAATAAATAATTTAATAAATAGACAATTAAATAAAAAAAAAATATGACCTTAGCAAGTTATGATCTTTGAGGTGTGAAAAGTCTAGGAAAAATAGTTCGGGGGTCGAAAACCAAGTTTAGAAGGTCGCAAATCGATTTCGAACCAAAACAGTACCTGCCGCAAGGTTTGACCGAGTCAACCTTGCGTCTGAGCCTCCTGCCGCTAATGTAACGACCCGTAATTTTTATAATATTAATAATATCATTAAAAAATATAATTTGTAATAATAAAATTTAATTATTAATATTTACCTTGTAGATATATAAAAATATAATTAATTTAGACTTAATTATCCTAATTTTAATTATTTAAATTGCATGTATGTAAATCCCACCACCTCTCCCTTTCCTACTCAGTCTCTAATCCTTATTCCTGACTATATTTTCGTTTTATTTCGTCCATACCGAAACCCTATAGGATACAACCTCTTAAAATCCCATTTTAATCGAAACTCTTCCCATCCTCCTATATATACATCACCAATCCGACCCTAAGTCAAACCATTATAATTCCCACGCCCCCTAGTCCAGAAAGAGCGAAAAAAATCAGAGAGATTGAAACTCCAATCCATGGAGTTCTAGAGAGAGAAAGAAAGAGAGAGAAAAGTGGGTTTGTGATCAAGACTCGACCGAAACCCAATTCGATCATCTCAGACGCTTCTTACAACTCCTAGCATCACCAAACGTCACCCAATTCGGCCCCGTAGTCTCCCAATCGAAGAACCCGAAACCTTCTTCCCAAATTTTCAAGTTTCGATCAAAAACCAATTCAATCCGATTTGAGGTAGTATGATCCATTCCAACCCTTCCTCTAAGTATATTTATTGTTTTTAAGCATAATCCATCGTCTCACATGGCCCCATGCATCAAAACCGTCACAAAAAAACCAAAAAAATGAAACCTGGACGCGACCTTGCGGCCGCGACCTTCGGGCTGCAAGAACCAGACGCAAGGTTGCGGCTGCGCTGCTCCACCGCAAGGTCAACGGGTCAGACCTTGCGGTTTGGACTATTTCGCTTCGAAACGATTTTGCGACGTTCTAAACTTGGTTTTCGACCCCCGAACTATTTTTTCTAGACTTTTCACACCTCAAAGATCATAACTTGTTAAGGTCATATTTTTTTTATTTAATTATCTATTTATTAAATTATTTATTAGTTATTGTTTAACGTTTACAAACGAAAATTAGTTACGACCTTTCAACCAACGTTTTAACACTCCAACTAATTTTTTTTAGACTCCTTGCATCTCAATTACAGTAACTTGTCAAATTAAATATTTATTTTATTTAATTCACTATTTATTATTATTTTTAAAGTAATTCCAATCAAAATTACTTTACGACTTTATAAACATTATTATTAATGCCCGAATAATTTTATTTAGACTCCTCACTGACCAAATATGAAATTATGTCAGTCTCAACATTTTTTTTAATAATTAGTTATTTATTGTCTATTTACTTCACATTCGGTCTTTTTAATTAACGTTTTCATGTAATTTAATTATTCGACCCTTCGGACCCAACTTTTGACATTCAACTGATTATATAGGACCTTTAGGACTCTTATTAGGTCATGATTAATTATTCTAATATTTTTATCTAATTAATGCATTTAATTTGCTTTTAATTAAACTATTTAATTAGTAATAATTCATAAGAGCCTGAAAATATTTATTAAAAATATTTATAAGAATCCTACATCATTATTGATATTGTGGCCATACGAGAATAAGGGCAACGGCCCATTCATAAAAGGTTGTGTGATTTTATTGCCTGTTAATTGTTTTAATTATTAATTGATTTAATTGTATATTGCATCGATATTTGATTTTGAATGCTAGATTGGACCCTAGAGACATGGGATGGTATGCGAGTAGAATTCACCTAAATGATGTTAGGTAATGGATGAACTTGGAAGGTTTTATTTTTAGAATGCCTGCAGGCGAGAATTTGAGATTTGTGATGAGACTGAAATTGGCGAGAGTCCAATGATGAATTAAAACTGGCGAAAGTCCAGTGATGAATTGAAACTGGCGAGAGTCCAGTAATGATTGTGAAAGTGGTATATAAGATAGGCGAACCCTAGTTGTGATTCAGGCATGGTAAGCTTTCCCCTTGTTGTAGTTATTGGGATGCACACTCGGTACATAACTTAGGTACATCTGCGACGGCAAAGGGAAGTGACCTCATGGGACCGAGCATAGCTAGTGGTTGGGGAGGAAAGATTCCGCGGAGGAGATCTTAGATTACACGATAGGTTAAAGGATAGTAATGAATTGATTTATGTGAATAATCTCTGTTTTACTTTCTCGTATCATTTTATTCATATTATCCTGCTGCCTGCTAGTTGTAAAGTAAGAGGGGTAGTTGGGTTGGATTATGCTTCGGGGTGAACTCTTTCACTCAGGTACGGATTGCCTGGCTTCTGTGCCAGATTTTGCAGAAAATCAGGAAGAGACGCAGAACCCTGAAGGTGAACAATTTTATGCGGAAGAGAACCAAGAGGTGGGAGCCGAGCCAGAATACGCTTGGGATCCATATCAATCCTAGAAGGCGGCTCTGTTATTTCATTTAGTTTTTATCACAAAGACTATTTTTCAGTATTTCAATAAGGTTTTGTAATAGGCGAATCGTTAGGGAGAATTATCCATTTTGGATTTTGAATCTAAATTAATAAACTTTTAGAAAGCAATATTTAATACCTCCGATTTTATTTCCGAAAATCGGGGCGTTACAACTTGGTATCAGAGCCTTAGGTTCAACCCTCGACCTTAGGTAGATTGGGTAGATCACGATAGACTATGCATATTTCCACAAGATTCAATAATAGTATTTGAAAAATACAGAAAATTAACGAGAAATATATTTTCTTTGCTTTTATAGATGGACCCCACATTTGCAGACCAACTAGCCGCCGAGTGGAGCAGACTGCAGGATTTTCTGGAAAACACCGTAGGATCGGACTTCTCTTTCCGAGACCCTTACGTACCAGCTGAGTTCCCTATTATGTACGGCCAGTATCAACAGCTGAGGGCGAATTCGCCAAACCAGAGGGAGGTATACACAGCTCAAAATCCGAGCCCATGGAGGAGGGCTATTCTCGAGCAAGAAATCCGTGCGATTCTGGAAAGTATACCAGGTTTTGACATCAGGAGTGAACCATATCATTCCCACTATAGGGATATGGAAAACCAACCCCCGATCCCTACCTTAGATGGAAGCCGAAACCCTCCTAATACTCCAGAAGAGGATGAGACAGCCAACTTAGTTGCTGAAGTGGAAAGCCTAAAAGCATTCATGACTAACACCCCGGATTTTCCCATGGGAGATGACTACTTGGCAGGGATGTTTCCAGCCCTTTATCGAATGAGACAGGCTCACCAAAAGATCGCAGCTCTCTTTAACGTCATCACTCACTCCACCGTTGAAGAGCACAAGATACGAGAAATGTTAGGCTACATCCTAAGGGTAGAAATGGGAACATGAGAGGATCCCGAAGAACCGCCTGAGGAAGAGGAAGATCCTGAAGAACCGCCTGAAGAAGAGGAAGATCCTGAGGAACCACCTGAGGAAGAAGAAGATCCTGAAGAACCCCCTGAGGAAGAAGAGGACCCAGAAGAGCCTCCTTTTCAGGATCAGGATGAAGAGATGGGTAACGCGGAACTAGAATTGGAAGGAGATGAGGGAAATGGCACTGAAAGTGAGGATGGGTTTTTGGAAGATCTAGAGATGGATGACTATGGCTGGATGTTACCCATAGACGCACCAAGGGATATGGATGCTGAGCTGCAGTGGTGGCTCACAAGTCAACGGCTCGAGATGCAGGAACCTCCGCCTTCTCCGGCCCCCTTACCAATAGAGGAGTCCGATAATGAGTGCGAAGTCATAGATGCTGACCCTCCACCTCGTCGTAGTATGACTCGACCTGCAGGGATCCCATGGGTAGGACACCATTCCAGCTATGATCCCAACACTTGGGTCTACATACAGCTAGAGCCATTATACCCTTGTCCTTTCAAGATCCGATCCCAGTCCGCTTACCTAGGGCCAGTGACGATCGTAGCCCCATGCTATAATGGATACTATCTCATCGACGTACCCCGAGCATTCCAGGAGCATTACACCGACCGCATCCACTATTCACGAGTCGCAAGGCGTCGTCCCGAGCAGGAACATCGTATCATTTCAGAGAATGTCGATTTCACCGATCACGTTACCTATGCAGAGATACCCATCAGCCTAACACCTTTTAACAGCCCAAACCCCAGTGGAGGATAGCAGGGACCACTATGGCGAGTGACCTGGCGTTGTTACGGGCTCACTGAGGACACCATCGAAAGGCAGAGTCTTCTAGCAGAACATTTTCCTGGGCTTTTTGATTGATCGATTCTTTTAGCACATATTGGTCATTTCGCGCACAACATATTTTCGTTCTTTTCTTCTTTTAGGAAACCAATTGTGGTAGTAGGAATTTTCTTGTCATTTTTTTTAGGAAGACGATTGTGATAGTAGGATTTATCTTGACTTTTGGTAGCTACACATCTAAGTAGTGTGTTTTGGCATGAATGATGTGTTTGATTTGTTTTGTTAATAAAAGGAAAGTTTCTTATTATGTTTTGCTTTCACTCATTTAATAAATATACAAATGTATATGTTCTTATAATAAATCCCCCCTTACTAAATTATAACATAACGGTATCTAGATGGAGGAAAACAGAGACAACCAGAATAACGAGCAAAACAATGGAGCCCCTCAACCCAATGGCCAAGTTGGAGCTACTGAGCTACTCCAACTCATGCAAGCATTCATTGCTGCTGCGACTGCTAATAACCAGACCCCGCGTGGAGTCCCGCACGCACCTCGAGGACCAATGACTAGGAGTCAAGCTTTGAATGAATTCTGCAAGCGTCGCCCGCCCTACTTTCAAGGAGAACCTAACCCCACAGCTGCGGAAGCTTGGCTGGCAGAAATCAAGAAAATTCTTGAAACCCTAGACGTTCAAGAGGCCAGCAATCGAATTGCCCTAACTACCTACCAGATGCAGGGTGAAGCTCAGCATTGGTGGGACCTGATGAAGAACACCCATGATGTGATAACAATGACCTGGGACAGGTTCGAGGAAATTTTCCTTGACAAGTACTTTCCAGCACCTGTTAAACAAGCACTGGCTTTGGAATTCATGAACCTCGAGCAGGGCACAATGACTGTGACCCAATATGCAGCACGGTTTGAAGAACTATCTCGCTATGGCGCAAGAATCATACCCACTGATGATGACAAGGCTAGAAAGTTTGAGTGGGGACTCAATGAGACACGCCGAATGGTGGTAGCACAGACGCTTCCCACCTACTCACAAGTGGTGCAATGCGCACTTAAAATGGAGAGAGAAAGTTTGGATTTTAAGACCAGGCGTGAACAGAAGCAGATGATACCTACAGTTGGAGGACCTATCCGTACTAACCCTAACAACAGGAGTGCCCCAACCTCTCAACCCTACTATCCTCGCCCACAACTGTCACAAACCAACTCAGCCTGGAGAAACCCCAATTTAGGGTTCAATCGAAACCCCAACCCTAACCCTAACCCGAACCAGATCCAAGTACCGAACCGAGGTCCAAACCCTAATCCTGGACCAAACCGCAACCTCTTTCCCCAGAATCAAAACCTAGACCACCGCTGTTATTACTGCCAAGAGGAGAGACACATTAGGAGGAATTGTCCTAAGTTAAACGGCGCTGGGAGCTATAGAGGACCGCCGCAGAATCAGATCAGGGCTGCAGGAATTGGGAGTCAGAATCAGAACCAATCTAGGCCGGCTTGGAATGGTAACCAACCTGGAGGACAGAATCAGCCTCGCGGTAGGTGGAACCAACCGCCAACTCAGAACAAAGGATCGAACGGGCCAATCCAGCCCAATGCTGGAAGGGTGTTTGCACTGCAAGGAACAGAAGAAGAGATGGATCCTGCAGTAATCCAAGGTACCCTCACTCTTTATACTACATGCGTTCAAGCATTATTTGATTCTGGAGCTTCGCACTCATTTATATCTGCCGCATGTGTATCTACACTTGGATTAGAAACTGAACCTTTAAAGACAACTATGCATGTGACCTCACCATTAGGGGGTAGGATTTCGATAGTACTAATTTGTAGAAGGTGCGAATTAGAAGTATCGAACCTACGGTTAACATGCGATTTACGAGTAATCGAAATGACGGACTTTGACGTCATACTGGGAATGGACTGGCTGACTGCACACCGAGCTGTCATAGACTACCATCGAAAGATGGTGACAGCTTACTCGCCAGAAGGAACGTGTTTCAAGTTTAAGGGGGATAGACAAGACCCATCTGCACCCTACGCGCACCAAACAAAGTGGCATAGGAAGCTCGCTGGATGGTTAGCGAGTCTCACGTTGGAAGAAACGGACCGAATGGAGTTGAACCTTCCTCCAGTCGTCTGCGAATACGAGGACGTATTTCCAGATGAATTACCAGGATTACCACCACCAAGAGAATTGGATTTCACTATCGAACTGCAACCCGGCACGGCCCCAATCTCGATGGCCCCGTATCGAATGGCTCCAGCAGAGCTACGAGAGTTAAAAATGCAGCTTCAAGAACTCTTAGAAAAGGGTTTTATCCGACCAAGTATATCACCATGGGGAGCCCCTGCTTTATTTGTCAAAAAGAAAGAGGGAACGCTCCGACTTTGTATCGACTACCGTCAACTCAACAAGGCCACAATCAAGAACCGATACCCGCTACCAAGAATAGATGACTTGTTTCTCAAAGATTGATCTAAGGTCTGGATATCACCAATTGCGAATTCGAGATGGTGATATACCAAAGACGGCGTTCCGCACACGTTACGGACACTATGAGTTCGTAGTCATGCCATTTGGTCTAACCAATGCTCCTGCTGTTTTTATGTGTCTGATGAACCAAATTTTCACGCCATACTTGGACAAATTTGTGGTAGTGTTCATCGATGATATCCTTATATACTCTCCAACGGAGAAAGAACACGAAGACCACTTGAGAATTGTTCTTCAAGAACTTCGAGACAACCATTTGTATGCGAAGGCCAGCAAGTGCGAATTCTGGATGAAAGAGGTCAAATTCCTAGGACACGTGGTGTCAGAAAAAGGAATCGCAGTCGACGACAGCAAAGTAGAGGCAGTCATGGACTGGAAAAGACCTTCTTCGGTGTTCGAGATTAGAAGCTTCTTAGGATTGGCTGGCTACTACAGAAGATTCATTCAGGATTTCTCCATCTTGGGAAAACCATTGACGCGACTGACCCAAAAGGGAGTTAAGTTTGAATGGAACGAAGCATGTGAGAAATCGTTTCAAGAACTTAAGAAGAGGTTGACTAGCGCTCCTATACTGGTCATACCCGAACGAGACGCAGAGTATACTGTGTACTGCGACGCATCCAAAGATGGATTGGGAGCTGTACTCATGCAAAATGGAAAAGTCGTTGCTTACGGATCCCGGCAATTAAGGCCGCATGAAAGGAATTATCCAACTCACGACTTGGAACTAGCAGCAGTAGTATTCGCCTTAAAGTCTTGGCGACATTATCTGTACGGAGAGCAATTTGAGGTATTCACAGACCATAAAAGCTTGAAATACTTGTTTACTCAGAAAGAGCTAAACATGAGGCAAAGGAGATGGGTAGAATACTTAGAGGACTTCAATTTCACGATGTCCTATCATCCTGGAAAAGCAAATGTAGTCGCTGATGCGCTGAGCCGCAAGAATCGAGGACACGTGGCTAGTTTAGCTATGAGGGAATGGAAAATGATGGAAGACCTTAACAGATTCAAGCTGTAGCCAACCGTAGAAGGTGCCGCCGCTTGTCTTTTCGCCATGGTTGCCACACCAGCCCTACACCGAGAAATCTTGTTAGCCCAAACCTTTGAACCAGAATGTGATTTCATCAGATACCAACTCTCGATTGGAAAAGCAACAGCTGGATGGAAAATCCACGCTGACAAGAGCCTTCATTTCCAAGGAAGAATTTTTGTTCCTAATATCGGTACCCTTCGGGAAGCAGTACTTAAGGAATTCCACCATTCCAATTTCGCCGTACACCCAGGGAGCACCAAAATGTATCAAGACCTCTGCCGACAGTACTGGTGGGCTGGAATCAAGAAAGACGTAGCTGAATACGTCTCATCATGCCTCACCTGCCAGCAAGTAAAAGCGGAACACCAGAAGCCCGGTGGGACCTTACAACCATTACCTATACCTGGGTGGAAGTGGGAACATATTGCCATGGACTTCGTGACAGGATTGCCAAGGTCTCTTCAATCAAACACCGCTATTTGGGTGATAGTTGATCGTCTAACCAAATCCGCCCACTTTTTACCCATGAAAATGACAGACTCAATGGACTCGCTCAGCAGACTCTACATCCGAGAAATCGTGCGATTACACGGTGTACCAGTATCCATCGTGAGTGATCGAGATTCACGATTTACATCGACCTTTTGGAATAGCCTGCAGAAAGCATTGGGAACCGACCTTCGCCTCAGCACCGCATTCCACCCACAGACGGACGGACAATCCGAGAGGACAATCCAAATTTTAGAAGACATGCTCCGTGCCTGTGTTTTGGACTTTAAAGGAAGTTGGGAACGACACCTACCCCTAGTCGAGTTTGCCTATAACAACAACTATCAATCCAGCATAGACATGGCACCATACGAAGCCTTGTATGGACGACCTTGTCGATCACCAGTTTGTTGGGCTGAAGTAGGAGAAATAAGCTTGCTAGGGCCAGAGTTAGTTCAAGAGACAACCGAAAAGATCCAAACCATTCGCCAACGGCTCCTAACCGCGCAAAGTCGACAGAAGAGCTACGCCGACAAACGAACCAGACCCTTGACCTTTCAGGTTGGAGAACATGTGTTCTTAAAGATTAGACCACGAAGAGGAGTTATCCGATTTGGAAAGAAAGGGAAACTGTCACCACGATATATTGGCCCTTTTGAGATACTCGAGAAAATTGGAGAAGTAGCGTACCATCTTGCACTACCGCCACAACTGGACCGAGTTCACAACGTATTCCACGTGTCAATGCTCCAAAAGTACATGGCACATCCTTCACACGTCATCAATTTGGGAAAACATTGAACTCAATGAGGACGTCACTCTCGAGGAACAACCGGTGGAAATCCAAGACTATAGTGAGAAGTGCATTCGAGGTAAAACCATCCAACTCGTCCGAATCCTTTGGCGACATCGAGGAATTGAGGAATCAACTTGGGAACGAGCGGACACTATGCGCGCGAACTACCCAAATCCGTTTCCTCCTGAAAGTACTCTTTAATTTCGAGGACGAAATTTTGTTAAAGGGGATAGGTTGTAACGACCCGTAATTTTTATAATATTAATAATATCATTAAAAAATATAATTTGTAATAATAAAATTTAATTATTAATATTTACCTTGTAGATATATAAAAATATAATTAATTTAGACTTAATTATCCTAATTTTAATTATTTAAATTGCATGCATGTAAATCCCACCACCTCTCCCTTTCCTACTCATTCTCTAATCCTTATTCCTAACTATATTTTCGTTTTATTTCGTCCATACCGAAACCCTATAGGATACAACCTCTTAAAATCCCATTTTAATCGAAACTCTTCCCATCCTCCTATATATACATCACCAATCCGACCCTAGGTCAAACCATTATAATTCCCACGCCCCCTAGTCCAGAAAGAGCGAAAAAAATCAGAGAGATTGAAACTCCAATCCATGGAGTTCTAGAGAGAGAAAGAAAGAGAGAGAAAAGTGGGTTTGCGATCAAGACTCGACCGAAACCCAATTCGATCATCCCAGACGCTTCTTACAACTCCTAGCATCACCAAACGTCACCCAATTCGGCCCCGTAGTCTCCCAATCGAAGAACCCGAAACCTTCTTCCCAAATTTTCAAGTTTCGATCAAAAACCAATTCGATCCGATTTGAGGTAGTATAATCCATTCCAACCCTTCCTCTAAGTATATTTATTGTTTTTAAGCATAATCCATCGTCCCACATGGCCCCATGCATCAAAACCGTCACAAAAAAACCAAAAAAACGAAACCTGGACGCGACCTTGCGGCCGCGACCTTCGGGCCGCAAGAACCAGACGCAAGGTTGCGGCTGGGCTGCTCCACCGCAAGGTCAATGGGTCAGACCTTGCGGTTTGGACTATTTCGCTTCGAAACGATTTTGCGACGTTCTAAACTTGGTTTTCGACCCCCGAACTATTTTTTCTAGACTTTTCACACCTCAAAGATCATAACTTGTTAAGGTCATATTTTTTTTAATTTAATTATCTATTTATTAAATTATTTATTAGTTATTGTTCAACGTTTACAAACGAAAATTAGTTACGACCTTTCAACTAACGTTTTAACACTCCAACTAATTTTTTTAGACTCCTTGCATCTCAATTACAGTAACTTGTCAAATTAAATATTTATTTTATTTAATTCACTATTTATTATTATTTTTAAAGTAATTCCAATCAAAATTACTTTACGACTTTATAAACATTATTATTAATGCCCAAATAATTTTATTTAGACTCCTCACTGACCAAATATGAAATTATCTCAATATTTTTTTTTATAATTAGTTATTTATTGTCTATTTACTTCACATTCGGTCTTTTTAATTAACGTTTTCATGTAATCTAATTATTCGACCATTCGGACCCAACTTTTGACATTCAACTGATTATATAGGACCTTTAGGACTCTTATTAGGTCATGATTAATTATTCTAATATTTTTATCTAATTAATGCATTTAATTAGCATTTAATTAAACTATTTAATTAGTAATAATTCATAAGAGCCTGAAAATATTTATTAAAAATATTTATAAGAATCCTACATCATTATTGATATTGTGGCCATACGAGAATAAGGGCAACGGCCCATTCATAAAAGGTTGTGTGATTTTATTGCCTGTTAATTGTTTTAATTATTAATTGATTTAATTGTATATTGCATCGATATTTGATTTTGAATGCTAGATTGGACCCTAGAGACATGGGATGGTATGCGAGTAGAATTCACCTAAATGATGTTAGGTAATGGATGAACTTGGAAGGTTTTATTTTTAGAATGCCTGCAGGCGAGAATTTGAGATGTGATGAGATTTGTGATGAGACTGAAATTGGCGAGAGTCCAATGATGAATTAAAACTGGCGAGAGTCCAGTGATGAATTGAAACTGGCGAGAGTCCAGTAATGATTGTGATGATTGTGAAAGTGGTATATAAGATAGGCGAACCCTAGTTGTGATTCAGGCATGATAAGCTTTCCCCTTGTTGTAGTTATTGAGATGCACACTCGGTACATAACTTAGGTACATCTGCGACAGCAAAGGGAAGTGACCTCATGGGACCGAGCATAGCTAGTGGTTGGGGAGGAAGGATTCCGCGGAGGAGATCTTAGATTACACGATAGGTTAAAGGATAGTAATGAATTGATTTATGTGAATAATCTCTGTTTTACTTTCTCGTATCATTTTATTCATATTATCCTGCTGCCTGCTAGTTGTAAAGTACGAGGGGTAGTTGGGTTGGATTATGCTTCGGGGTGAACTCTTTCACTCAGGTACGGATTGCCTGGCTTCCGTGCCAGATTTTGCAGAAAATCAGGAAGAGACGCAGAACCCTGAAGGTGAACAATTTTATGCGGAAGAGAACCAAGAGGTGGGAGCCGAGCCAGAATACGCTTGGGATCCATATCAATCCTAGAAGGCGGCTCTGTTATTTCATTTAGTTTTTATCACAAAGACTATTTTTCAGTATTTCAATAAGGTTTTGTAATAGACGAATCGTTAGGGAGAATTATCCGTTTTGGATTTTGAATCTAAATTAATAAACTTTTAGAAAGCAATATTTAATAAAATCGGGGCGTTACAGCTAACTCGGCTGTGGTTCTTGCGGCTCGAAACTTGCGGCCGCAAGGTTAAATGCAGATTTGGATTTTTTTCTTTTTCGTCACGGTTTTGATGCATGGGACCGTTTGGGGCATGGGGTTAAGCATAAAAAAATTAAATATACTTAGAGGGAGGGTTGGAAGAGATTATACTATCTCGAATCGGATCGAATTGATTTTTAATCGAAACTTGAAAATTTGAGAAGGTTTCGAATTCTTCGATCAGGGAACCTTGGGACCGAATTGAATGTTTTTTGGTGATGCTATAAGTGGTAAGAAGGGATTAGAATAATCAATTCGGGTTTCGGTTGATCGTAGCTATGAAACCCACTTTTCTCTCTCTTTCTTTCTCTCTCTAAAACTCCATGGATTGAAGCTTCTTTCTCCCCGAATTTTCTCTCTTTTCTGGACTGGTGAGGCGTGAAAAATTTCGTAGTGTGCCCTAGGGTCGACGTACTAGGGTATATAAAGGAGAATTTTGAAGAGTTTCGATTAAAAACGGGTTTAAAGAAGTTGTATTCTATAGGGTTTCGTAATGGACGAGGTATGTACGATTTCGTGCTCCGAGAGGAGTTAGAGGCAGAGTAGGAGAAGGAGAGATGGTCGGGATGCATGCATGCAATTAATAAAAATATAAAAGTAAGATAATTAAAACTAAATTAATTTTATTTGTATATATCTACTAGATAATTATTATTAAGATAATTTTTATTATTACAATTAATACTTTTTAATGATATTATTAATTATAAAAATTACAGGTCGTTACAACACCATTGTTTGAGATTGAAACTGTTTTTGTGAGTGATTTTTGGGTAGAAAAATCAATTGGGTTTTAGATGTGACTAGCGTAGGAGATTTAGGCCCCGTTCCGAAACCGAAAATAAATACTTATTTTTTAAGAAGGCACTTTCAAGCTCAAAAATAATATGTTCATGCAAATAATTTTCCTAGTAATATGGATCTTGTTTGATAGATCTTATCGAGATCTTTTATACGGTGCAAAATTTTTTTTTTTACTTTATTTTTGAGTTTAAAAATGTAAAATAAGTACTTATTTTTTAAGAAGGTATTTTGGAACGGGACCTTAGCTAGATGGAGATGATTCGGAGTAATCGCTTGTTGTAAGGTTCTCTAGCACCCGCGAAGCTAGAGGTTTGTAACAACTATTAGAGATAGTGCAACAATTTCTGAGTAGGACACTTGGGGAGTGAAGTAGGCCTTGAAGTTGCAGATCTTTATCGCATAAGAAAATTGGTATAATTCTGAAATCACACTTGGAGTGGAAAAACTTGCATAATTAGTTGATTTCGTGCTTATATTGTAGTCATAGAATTTGTCGAGTTGTTATATGCATTTGCTGTGTTTCTGATCTTTGAGCTAGCTCAATCTGTTAAGCTTGCTGGTGTACTTACTAGTTAAGTCGACTCAATTGTGCTGCAGCGTTGTCTTTGTTTCTATCTTGCAATTAGTTTTTTAATTTGCGAATAGTTAAAGAGAAACCCAATTCACCCCCTCTTGGGTTGCTTTTGGACAAAAAACCAAATGTTGAGGGTTGTTTTCCTGGACGGGCTGGACCACACTCGTAACCAAAACATGTGAACGAGTCATCTCACAGGTTGTAGAGGGGTGGACCGGCATGAATGATGCTTCAGAGTATTCATTACCCGTGAATTCTTCTGACAAACTCAATGGGCCAATGAAAAAAAGAGATTAAATTATTTAAACTGCCGTGTGTAAATATTTGTTTTTTCCAAATTAATTACATTGTACCACATTGCCATATATGTTATTAATTGGGATCAGTGTTTTAACGACGTGGGATAATGTAATTTATTTGGAAGAAACAAATATTTATACTGCCAGTGTAGGTAATTTATTCTTTGAAAAAAAATGACAAACTCAATGTAATCATATCGAGAATTTTTTTTTTATATATTCATATTTTTTGCCGATTAAAAAAAACTGGGCCAATGAAAGAGAACGGAGGAGGATACAATTCGCAATTCATTAATTTAATTGAAAAATAAAGCAGAAATGCTAACCACACAGATGGTATGTGCATAGATCATGCACATACAGTTCCGTGGGGCTCACAAAACCATTACAAGCATAACAAAACCGTAGCAAGACACAACCAAAACCATAGCAAGACATAACTTATTTGTTATGCCTTAGTTGGGTTTAGTTACGCTTTGGTTGGTTTTTTTAATATTCCTTGGTTATCTTGTTTGGGTTCTGTTATGCTTGTATTGATTTTAGTTTACTTGTAATGGTAAAGTTATGCCAAAAATTACGGTGTCCCCAAAATGACCGGGGACACCATAGCATCATCCAACTTTTTATCCTTATTGATTCGTCTTGACGAGAGAAGTCGAAAAAGTAAAGTTTTACTTTTACCTAATATTTTTTTGTGATATCCAACATTTTGGACTTTAGTCTAGTTTTGCATCAATTTTTAGTCAATTATTGGTTCAACTTGACGAAAAGAATCGAAAAGGTAAAAAATTATGATACAAACCTAATTTTTTTGAAAAAAGAACGAAAAAATTGATTTATTGGCTTATGTTTGTCTTTACTAAAAAAATTGAAATTTCGATCGTAATTTTTTATTTTTTAGATTCCTCTCGTCATGAGACATGATAATTCACAAAAAAATTGACAAAACACTAACAAATGCGAAAAAAAAGTTGAATAAACACCCAAAAAAAAAGCCAATTAACTCATTTAAGCCAAAATGCAACCTCGATTATAACTGTATATCTTATATATGCAGGGCTTAGTGGGTCTTGGAGATAAGGAGTCTTGGAGAGAGAGAAAGAGAGTGAGAGTGAGCAAATGGGGAGTGAGAGATCCATTTTTCTAGCAAAAAAATGTAGTTTCACTCTTGTTTTATCTGCGTACAGGAGGCGAGAGGTTAACAATAGTTCACTTTTGTGCAAGAATGGGTCTTTTAATTGAAACTCATATTGAACCCATTTTCAACCCATTTAAACTCATGTAAATATGGGTTGATATGGGTTCAACCCATCTCAACCTATTTTACAATATAGGCGGGTTGGGTTGGATTAAATGTGGACAGATTTGGACGGGTTGAAAAATATGGATTGAGATTGCCACCCCTACTATACACCATCTATACTGACAGTTTTTTTAACCATTGCGAAGAAAACCATTGGGGGATCCTAAATTTCTTGTAGTGGCTCTGTTAAGAAGATTTTCTCTTTGTAGATAAGTGCAAACGCCCCCTGTCTAAGTGTAGGGTTCACGTCATCCGGCCCTGTGATCCCACTCTGTTGAACGAAGGACAATCCCCCTTTCTCCTTCACTGGCCCATTGAGTTGGTTAGAAGTTAGAAGAATTCATAACTAATGAACAGTCTGAATCATCACTCTCATGCACCCCTCCTATTACCGTAATAATTGCTTGTGAGGTGACTCGTTCATTTGTTTTGTTTACGAGTACTATACTGCCGTGCACGAAAACATTAACCCTCAACTAGGAAGTTTTCCTTTCCTTGGTATTGAAAATGACTTATCACCATTAATTAATTTGTTTTCAAGTAGAGGATTAATCCAACTGATGATCTCTGATAGGCACATGATACATGCATGTGTTTATATACTCTCTCCATCACTTTTTAAGTGTCCATATTTGATTTTTACGCAGATTTAAGAGTCAACAAAATTGTATCTCCAAAATATTGCTTTCCATACTTACCATCTATTGAGACATCATCATTACACTTTTATTCATGAACTTTTTAAAAGAGAATCTATTTTTACGGACAAAATAGAAAATGTACTAATTTTTACCTACTAACATTACAACATGACACTTAAAAAGGGACAAAGAGAGTATATATTTATAAAGATTTTAGCGGATCGAAAAGAAAAAAAGAGTGATAGTGACAAAACAGTTGTCACTGAGCTGTTACTGAAAGTGTGTTACTAAAATTTTATAGTGACAGTATGAGTATAGCTATCACTATAGGTGAAAAACTATCACTACAAATTTTTAGTAACACATTTTGAGTGCTATTTGTCACTATAGGTGAAAAACTGTCACTATAAATTTTTAGCCACACACTTTTAGTGACAGCTATTTTGTCACTATCGGTAATTTTTTTTTGTAGTGGGCCGGATCACGGGCACACCAAAAAATGCCATCCGAGAACCAAACTTAAAAGAAGGCAATGAGTCAATCAAAACACCACAATGAAAAACAAAACCGAAACATTTGTTGGAACATGATCATTTGGAATGAATATCAAGCTGCTTTGGCAGTAACCAAACTGTTTGGTCCTGACCATATGGGGTTCTGACGATCGAGGCGGTTGTTATGAAGTAATATAACGATAATGGAGAAACAGATAAAGAGACTATTGTCATGCATGGCCCATAAATCATCAAAAATGCTACGTGCACAATGAGAGGAACACAACCGATCGCTTACCGTCTAGTCATAATTAATGGTCAAGATTCACTCAAACTCTTTCCCGGAAGAGTTATCTCTTCCTTGTAAGAGTTTATTTAATTAAAATGTGGACCGTTGAAAAGATTTTTGGATGGTTGAGATGCAAAAGTTGCGCCACAACTTGTTGCACGTAGCATTCTTGATAAATCATTGCTTGATACTGAAATCGGACGAGGTTGAGGAAGCTTTGTTGGTGGTTTGTTTGCTGGTGATGCAGTTCTCCTAGCTAGCTTTCTGGTTTGTGCTGATGATGCTTCAACTTCTATATATTGTTGTCTTTGGATACTGTTATGCCTTTTGATACCTGATGTTACTACTGCTGCTGCTTGGGGGGTTTATTTTGGTTTATACTGTGTGGTAAAGGTGTAGTGGTTTATTTGTTTGGGTTGTGTATAATGTGTTTATCGTGTTGGGGTGTGCATGTGGAATTGAGTTTGTGTGTGTAGTTGGGTGTCGGTAGGGGAGTGAGTGGTTTTAGGGTGTTAATTTGTGGGTGGGGGGCCTGCTGTGCAAATCCCGGCCGTTGGATTGTGCATCCGACGGTTCGGATCTCATCTTTGCAATAAAAGGCTCTCTCGATCGTCCATTGCCGAGATGAGATCCGAGCCGTCAGATGTACTATCCGACTGCTCAGATCGTGCACAGCATGCTCCCCAGCGGAGTCCTAGTTTTACTTGGATTTTATTCCATTTACACAGTTGTACGTTTGTTGGGGTCGATGTTCGTGTTCCATTGTGATGTCACAGTGCTTAGGTTCTTTTTAGTATTTGGAACATGTTTTCAAAAGATTAATAAAAGTTTTTTTGTGCCGTCCAAAAAAACTATATGGCCATATGTTTCCTATTTGTCCATAAAAATTTACATTTGTGTTACCTTACTATAAATTTTTAATCTATTTGCAGAAGTGCTTTTCCAAAAATCAAATACTCGTGGATATATCCTTGAAACAAATAATTAATTAATAGAAACAACATCTTGCGGTATGTGCATAAAACTTTGCTGTTGACACATATAGAAGAGCTAGTCTTACTTATATATGTTACACATATAGAAGAGTTATATTTCCAAGGTTTTGTTGATTCGGTACTTGTCAGCTACTCTATCCGTTCCAATTTAATAGTTCCTTATTCTATTGTAACCGAATATAAAACTAGTTATGGAGTATATCTTTAAATCGGTAAGGAATTTTATATATAATATGGATCTTATTTGTTAGATCTCTATTAGTTTAGTAATACACTGTTTTCAAAATCACATAAAATATTATAAATTTTATACAAGATATAATCAATTGAAAAGCGGCACGGACTCCCAAAAAGGACAATTAAGTTGGGATGGAGGGAGTACTTGATTTCTTTTAGTTTTTGTTTTTTTCTCTATCTTGAATTTTTTAATTGGTTCTTGACATCTTGTAATTGCCCCTACAAATGTCGATCTAGGAGGCAAATGGTATTGTGATCTGCTTGTGCTTCACCTGAATGAATATATAGTGCAAAGTTTTAAATAAAAAAAAATTTGTGCAAAGTTTAATTTGCTGAAATTAGTTAATACGGTATTGAATAGGGCAAAATTGACCTTTAGCGAAGATCCTTCGTCCCTTTTTTTCTTTTATGGCAAATGTGAGAAGTTGTATTTAACTGTAACGCGAAAGCCTGCACAATAGAGAAAAAGCTTATGAGGCAAATGTGCATCCACAGATTAGGCAAACTATTTGTAAAGACCCGGTATTTTTTTACAAATAATAATTATTATCAAAACAAAAAAAAATAATATTTTTCTTACTAGTTTATTTAATGCGAAAAATTATTTATGTCGTCACACCAAATTTTATTCCGTAATCGTTTGTATGCACGTGCCCGGCAAGTGATTTTCCTAGTGTGTGCATGTGTTGCACCGGACCAAACCCAAACCATCCTCACCCTTCATTTTCGGCAGAGAGGGAGGAGACAAATCCCTTCTTTTCCTCCTCAATTCCCTCACCATTAGACAACTCATGTTTGTTCATGAGTTAATACCTCCCATGCAAAAGTCCAAAACCCTTCTAATATCCTTCCTTCCATTTATATTTTGTTCCCAGCCGGCTCACCATACACGAGAGAGAGAGAGAGAGAGAGAGAGAGAGAGAGAAGGCAGCCAGCCATCACCACCGTGTACCTCTCACCGCCCTCACCACCGGAGCCCCACACTACGGAGCATCTCACCGCCGGAGCCATCCCCATCGTAGCACTTCCATTCCAACAGGTTACCACCTACCGTCATCGCCGCCAGTCAACACCATCACCGCAGCTCACCCTCACCTCCACAGGAGTCACCGCCAACCGGAGCAATCATCGCCGCTGGACTCAACACCGCCGAGCACGGCATCATCGGGCTGCATCACCACCAGCCGGGTCACCCACCGCGGTCTCTTGTCGAAACCCGTTTCGCCGGCCAAGAGGTAGTTCGGAACTCACCTCCCTAAGTATATATCGTGTTTATATGATGATTTTAGAGCTTTGGTATGATAATAATCGAACCCGACGTCGTCGGTCGAAATCCGACCGGAACACCCCTGTTTTTGTTCTCTTCTTTGCCGACTGTTCCAGTCACTGAAAATATTGAAATGGTTTTGGTATAAATACTGTCTGGTCACTGATTTATGGTTATTTTGTAAATCTACCCTAGTGTACTAAGAAATGATATTTTAAGTCCCGGTCGAGCCCGGCTCGGAATTTCCCTGTCTGCCGAATTACCATATATAGCTACTGGAATGAAGTTTTTTTTAATTATGTTAAAGTAGTACAGTTAGTTTCTCAAGATAGATTAGCTTATGAATCGAACCCTTAAGTATTAATAGTAAATTTAGACTCCAGTTTGGAAAATAAAAGGAATCACTTAATTTGTTAATCGCATGATTAGTTTGTTTTTTTATTTTTTTTTCCGCATCATTAATTTTATTGCATGCTTATGTGTTGTTAGCATGTTATTATATTTTGTTAGTTGAAATGTTAAATTATGTGAAAGGGAAAATTTCAAAATAGCACCTAATCTTTCACACAAATCACACACAGTCACCTGACCTTTTAAAATTATCAAAAAAACACCTGACCTATTTAAAAACTCATCAATTTTACACACGCCATTAACTTTCCATCCAAAACAAACGAAGACGCTAAAAATGTGCATTTTGGTACGAATATTGGCAAAACAAGATTAAGGCTCACTTTGGCAAAACACAATATTATACTCATAAACAAGATTAAGACTCGATTTGGCTTTAAAAGTCAATTAATAACTTAATTTTTGTCTTTATTTAAAAGAAAAAAACGCATTTGTTAGTTTTGCGTCAAGATGAATCAATAAGTCACAAAAATTACTTAACTTTTCAATCCAAACCGACCCTAAATAAAGAATCAAGCTTAATTTAATAATTTTTTTTGACAAGGCTTAATTTAATTTAATAATTAAATACTCATAACTATGCAGCCAAATAAGATTACTCTGTATTAAACAAAGGAAAAGGCAAAAACAAAAAACATATAATAGTCATGGATAGGTGTGAAAAGTGCCAAATCATGGGTATTTAATTACTAAATTAAGCTTGACTATTCTCTTTTTTTTTTTTTGCTTTTTCCTTTGTTTTAATACGGAGTAATCTTATTTGGCTGCATAGTTATGTGTATTTAATTACTAAATAAAGCTTGATTCCTTATTTAGGGTGGGCTCGGATTGAAAAGTTAAGTAATTTTTGTAATTTATTGATTCGTATTGACACAAAACTAACAATGCGTTTTTTTCTTTTGAATAAAGATAAAAATGAAGTTATTAATTGACTTTTAAAGCCAAATCGAGCCTTAATCTTGTTTATAAGTATAATATTGTGTTTTGCCAAAATGAGCCTTAATCTTGTTTTGCCAATATTCGTGCCAAAATGCACATTTTCAGCATTTCCGTTTGTTTTGGATGGAAAGTTAACGGCGGGTGTAAAATTGATGGGTTTTTAAATAGGTCAGGTGTTTTTTTGATAATTTTAAAAGATCAGGTGCCTGTGTGTAATTTGTGTGAAAGGTCAGGTGCTATTTTGAAATTTTCCCTATGTGAAATGTTGTCGTACCGATAGATTGGACAAATAGGTTCCCGGGGTTGGTTGCGATGTGCGGATTTAACATGTTAGACGTGAAAATAGGATTAATGGAAAGAAAATAAAGTGAGAGACTGTGATTGGGATTCCGGACAAGGAATCCGGGGATTTAATTGTTGGAGTTTGTTTGGTGGTGATTTGTTGAAAGTTGGATTTACGAAACCCTGGGTACGGCATGGTGGAGGTCGGCTCTCGGATATTGGGACGGGACATAAGGGTGGCATTGTGCTTGCGTCACAACCCGGGCTAGACGGCGCTTGAACGTTGCCGGTGAATTTCAACCCGGGCTGGACGGCGTTCGAGCGTTGCCGGTGAAGTTTTATCCGAACTTATGGTCACGGATGGGATACCGGATATATAACTTAGGTATCTTTCATCCGGATCTGGAAAAGGGGAGTCTGACCACACCAGTGTTGTGCCAGAGGTTATGGGTAGGAACGGATCTGTGGATAAGGTCCGAGATTTCACATAGGTTAAAGGATAGTAATAAAAGAAAAGTTGATTGTTCTCTTTTAATGTTATTTTTAATGCATGTTAATTATATTCCTATTGCTTGTAAGTTATGGGTTCGGGTGAGTTTTGGCTATTGAGCGTCATCGCTCACGGTACTATGTTGCCCTGGTGACTCGAACGCTAGGTACCGAAGATGGAACAAAAGTGTCATACGATTCGATCAAGTTCAACCCTATCGAGGAAAAAGCTGCATAGTCGCTCTGATTAATTTAAGTCGACTTTACTTTGAAAGCTTCTAAGTTTATTTGGAAAATGTAATACTTTGATTTATTCGAAATGGTTGTAATATAATGACATATGCTTTTGAAATGGTGATGTAATAAATTTGTGAATTTCTTTTGCGAAAACAATTTTTTTGTAAAAATATTTTTAAATGTCTCCGAATTTTCGGGGCGTTACACTATTAGAGAGGGCAATCAGAGCACAGTAAGTGCAGCCATATTTCAAACTCACCTAGCGAGATCAAGTCGCAGAAAATAAAAATAATACCAAGCACATAACCAATGAACTACCAGATTGTCGAGCGAAAAAAAAAAAAACTCCCGGATTAAATTTGGACAGAAACCAGTCTAAATCCGGAGAAAAAAAAAATAAAGCAAAAAATACACTCTCCTCCATTATTGAGCAGCCATTTCTCTTGCCTAGCTCCCTACCGACCAAGCTCCCAACCCGGCGACCCAAGAAACCAGTAGCGACCACACGACTGCAAACCCAGAAGTGGGGCGGCAGCAAGCAGAGCGGCGGCAAACGACAAGCGATTTTGGTGGAGAAAGGGAAAGGGAAATCAGATCTGAAGGTAGGGAGAGAGTGTGTGGCTGCTTTAGGATTAGAGAGAGGTTCTCCTGTTTTTGGAGAGAGAAAGACATTGGTAATTTGTACTCCCTCGGTACTTTTTCTTCATGTATGCGTTGCTGCGTTGCTTGAACCTATGAACTTCTTGAAGGCCAATTACACACTTCAAAGATTGAAGTCCATAAAAGACCAAGGAAAGAGAAAAGAAAAATATGAAATGTTACATTCAATGTGTTAACTTTATTCGATCGAAAGCTCGTAAATCACATAAGACTTACACGTATGATTGAAGCGCAGCGGAATTGAATTGCTTCAAGCTTTTCACGATCTGAGGCCCGCTCTACAAGCACCGATTACGTTCACGAACACCGTCTTTTCCTCACGTCGGGTAGAGGAGACTACCACAGTCTGCTCTTAATCTCCACACCGCAAATCCTAGAGTTCTTAGATGGAAACCCTAGAGAGAGAAGATATTTCGCAGGAGAGTATTTTCTAGAGGAGAAGGAGAGATGAAACTCTAACTCTTTGTTATTGTGTGTATCTCCAAATATCTGCAGGACTGAATTTATAGAATAGAGTCCGAGAGTTCAAAGTCTTCTAATAGATGTAAGTGATCTATTATATTTGAACTCTCCTAACAGATAGAGATAAGGAGTTTGTCTCATCCTTCTAACCAACTCAATCACATAACCCATGTGGACGATCCATGTGGGTTGGGTCCGGTCTTGAACCGACCCATTTTTCTAACATCTCCCACTCGTACACATTGGGCTTTAAGGAAAACATCTCATCCATGTCAATCTTACCGATTCTCTCTTCATACAGGAAATGAGGCGTGCGACCGACGAGAAAGAATCAATCAAAACAGGAGTACCATATTAAGCTTCCATCAAACTAACATGGCACATCACTCCACAAGATCTCGTCATTTCCCTAGACAAAACTAGCCACATTGGATCGAGCATCTCCAATCCCTCTTGAGTCCCAGCTCAGAGCTATGCTCAACCCCTTTGCGTTGGTGTGCTTCCAATTTCAAAATTATGTTTCATTTTGATATACTGTATATAAAAGGATAATAACTTGTGCCGGCACAAAGCACAACCAACCGCATAAATGAATGTGATGCTAGGAAGTCTTCCTTGAGCACTCATGTCATTCCATGTTAACCTTGCTGCTTTCCCAGTCATGCTCCATGGGACCCTGACATTTCGTGGCCTTAGGTAGTCAAGCTAGAGTAGCAACACAAAGTCTCTACTTCATGACATAGTCTCAAGTTAAATAAGGGTAATGAGTAGTCATATAAATGACTCTTAGAGCCCACACAGTGATAGGAAAAGGATCCACGCTATCACTCCTCTAAGTATGGTCGACAACAGCACATGTGGTATGATTCACATGCTACGGTAGAGTAATCCATAAAGATTGTGTCACTCCCAAAAAAACACCGTACAGACATAAGTACAGTCGCTACTAAAAGCGCCTTACTTGAGACTCTCAAATTTGTCGCATGCACTGCGCCTTATCTAGGTCTCCATCTGGCTCAATCAAAAAAAGCTACACAGACTCTGTGTTCGGTCAAGAGTGACCTCATCTTGGTCCAACCAAGGCGACAATACTCTAAACACAATATAAAGAGTATAATTATGTCTCATCTCGCTCGCCCATCAGCGCCAAGGTAGGTTACCGTGTGAGATGGTCAACCTTATGCCTTTTGACACACAATTGTAAGTGCATAACAATTTAAATGCAACATAATTTTTATTATCATAATCAACTCGAATATAAAAATCAGTGCATAAACAATAAATATCCAAAGGTGTCTCAATAAAGCATAAACAACTCAAATCCTACGAAGTCCCAGACTACTAACATGGTTCTGAAAGACATCCCTCGCTATAGGCTTAGTCAAGGGATCAGCAACCATACTGGTCGTGGATATATGCTTTAGGACCACCTCTCCTTGCGCAACCATGTCTCGAATGTAGTGAAACCGAATATCAATGTGTTTGGATTTTCCATGATATTTGGGATCCTTAGTATAAGCAAGAGCCGCCGTACTATCACAATATAGAGTCACAGGCCCACTAGACTTAGGCCTTGTGTCAAGGCGCTGTAAGAATCTTCGCAACCAAACAGCCTCTTGGACCGCTGAAGAACAGGCTATGTACTCAGATTCCATTGTGGACAATGCGATACAAGTCTGTTTCTTACTGCACCAGGAAATTGCTCCACCTGCAAGCAAGAATGCATATCCTGAGGTAGATTTGCGCTCATCTATGTCACTACCCCAGTCTGCATCACTGTATCCTCGTAAGCATCCGTCTCCACCTTGATAGCATAGCATGTAATCTGCAGTGCCTCGCAAGTATCTAAGTATTCTCTTCACAGCCTTCCAGTGAGCAAGTCCAGGGTTACTCTGAAACCGACTGACCAACCCTACTGCAAAAGAGATATCTGGTCGAGTACACAACATAGCGTACATCAGACTCCCAACCGCCCTTGCATAGGGGACTCGAGCCATTGCCTCATTTTCTTGATTAGATTGAGGGCATAAAGCAAGACTCAAGGTGTGTCCCTTCTCGATTGGAGTGTCAATGGGTTTGGAATTTTGCATTCGGAAACGCTCAAGAACTTTTTTGATATAGGTTTCCTGACTCAAACCAAGAAACCTTCTTGAGCGATCTCTAGTGATCTTAATTCCAAGTACAAAATCAGCCTCACCCATGTCTTTCATCTCAAAGTTTGAAGACAGCCACTCTTTAGTGGCGACAATCATCTCCATATCATTCCCAGCTAAAAGAATGTCGTCAACATATAAAGAGAGGATAAGAAAACTTTTCTTGGACTCCTTGACATAAACACAATGGTCTTCTTCAATCATCGTAAACCCATTAGAAATAATGGCTCGATGGAATCTTAAATACCATTGTCTAGATGACTGCTTCAGGCCATAAATAGAACGTTTTAGCTTGCAAACTTTGCGCTCACGTCCCTCAACTTTAAAGCCAATCGGTTGATCCATATAGATCTCCTCATCTAATTCTCCATTGAGAAATGCAGTTTTAACGTCCATTTGAAAAAGTTCCAAATCCAAGAATGCGACAATAGCTAGAATGAGGCGAATAGAGACTATTCTCACCACCGGGGAGAAAGTCTCATCATAGTCTATACCCACTTTTTGGGTAAAACCCTTCGCCACAAGACGGGCTTTATACTTGTCGATTGATCCATCTGCCTTGCGCTTAATCTTCAAGACCCATTTATTACCAATGGTCTTACGCCCAGGCGGAAGATCTACCAACTCCCACACCTGATTTTTGCCCATAGAACTAATCTCGTCCTCCATAGCAGCTAGCCATTCCTTACATGCAGGTGAAGACAAAGCCTCATTGTACGAACTAGGCTCATCTTCCTCTTCAGGAGCACACATGAAAGATTCCCCTTCAATCTCAAAACGACGACGAGGAATGCTTTCACGATGACTCCTACGTAGGGGAGGATCTTGAGAATCAGTAGTCTCTAGTGGAGTACTCCCACTAGGAGGCAAGCTACTCCCACTGTTCTCGGCGACCATAGGATGAGGATTTAAACTCCCACCCTCGCTGAGAACAGGTGTAACTTCCTCTGATTCACACAACTCATAAAGATTAAGATCTCCCCTCACGTCACCTCTGTTTGGAAACTCATGTTCAATGAAATTCACATCTCTGGACTCAATTTCAGTCAATCCACCATCAGGTTGTTCGCATATCATCACATACCCTTTCGAGTGTTCAGGATACCTTATAAAGATACCCTTTTTGCCTCTCGGATCTAATTTTCCAAGCTGCTGTGAAGGAATGCGCACATAACCTGCTGACCCCCAGGGTCTCAAATGGTCAAGAACTGGCTTCCTGCCTATCCATAACTCATATGGTGTAGAAGAGACTGATTTACTTGGCACACGGTTAAGGATGTAGGCCGCACTCAATAGAGCATCTCCCCAAAAACTAATTGGAAGATTAGCATGCGCCATCATCGACCTAACCATATCTAACAGTGTACGATTCCGTCTCTCTGCAACACCGTTTTGTTGCGGAGTACCTGAAATTGTTAACTGTCTTTGGATACCTTTATCTTCACAGAGCCCTTTAAATTGCTCAGATAAGTATTCACGCCCGCGATCTGTCCTCAGAACTTTTAGGGTTCTTTCTTTTTGATTCTCAACTTCGTTAACAAATCGAATGAAGCAGTCCAATGCTTCCGATTTATGAGAGATCAAATAGACATATCCATATCGCGAATAATCATCTATAAATGTGATAAAGTAGGTACCACCATGTCGTGCCCTAACATTCATGGGTCCACAAATGTCTGAATGAACTAGCTCTAGTGGACTTGTAGCTCTCACTGCCTTACCGAATGGTTTTCTTATCGCTTTTCCTGCCATGCAAGACTCACATATTGGTAGGTTGACTTTAGCGAGTGGACCTAAAAGGCTCTCTCTAGCTAACCTAGTCATCCTATCTTGGCCAATATGGCCTAACCTGGCATGCCATTTCACAGAACTAGAAACAACATCATTATCATGAAAAGCCATAAATGCATTATTATTCAAACCATCCAAATCCAAAACATAGAAACCACCAGAAATAGATCCATGCCCAAACGGCTTATTACCTAAGAAGATGGAAAAACCATCTTTGCTGAAATTAAAGGAAAATCCTAACTCAACTAAAGCTATAACTGATATCAAGTTATGTCGAACTCCAGGCGCATAAAGTACATCATAGAGAATAAGTGTGCGACCACTTTGCAACTTCAGCTGATAAGTGCCAACTCCTAGCACATCTTCGGCTGAACTATTCCCCATAAAGACACTCTGGCTGCCAACAGGAATCCGGCGATACTCGATAAATCCTCCTCGATCTCGTGCTACATGTTTTGTCGCTCCTGTGTCAACAATCCAATTAGGATCAGTATGAGCAACCAATACATGGGAGCAAACTAAGCAATCTATGCGAGAAATAGGGTAAGATGGTACCTTCTTCGGCTCAGTGCAATCACGAGCGAAGTGTCCTATCTTCTGACAGTTGTAGCAAGTCACTTTAGATTTATCCTTCTTGCCTCCTCTCTTGCCTCTGCGGCGCTTAACATGTTCCTTAGGCGCATTATCTCTAGCTGCTCCTTGCTTAGCCTTGCCATCTTGCCTTTTGCGCTTAGACCCAATTGTTTTGCGCTGGCCAGGTTCAACCACAAGAACCTCATTGCCTCGCATAGCATCTTGGCGCTCGGCTTCAAGCTCAAGATGACACTTCAAATCATTAAAGGTTTTAACCATTTCATTGTGTGTCATTGTGAGCTTGAAATGGTCCCATGTTTTATCAGGCAAAGACCTAAGCATAGCGAGAATCTGCTGCTCATCAGTCAGAACGTTACCGGCAGCCCTAAGGTCGCGTATCATAGCCGACATAACCCTCAAATGTTCAGGCATGGAATGTTGGGGGTTCATTTTATAACTGTCGAACTTCAATGTTAACGCGCGCAACCTAGTTGCCGTTGTGCCACCAAAAGCAATTTTCAGCTGGTTCCACATTTCTTGGGCAGTAGCGCAGTTTTCAAACTCGCCAATCAGATCATTGTGCATGCTAGCTAACATAGTAAAGCGCGCACAACGGTCTTTCTTGACCCAATTTTGATAAGTTTCCATGTTTCGGCGGTCTTGGGCAGTGGTCCCCTCTTCGGGGACAGTCATGGTATTGGTCAAGGTTTCAAGTACTTCTTGCTCATTAAGGAGATACTGAATTTTCTTGTGCCACATGTCATAGTTTTTCCCATCCAGTTTTTCTCCCTTAACAAGATCAGCAACAATAGTCTTCGAGGCCATTTCACTACATTTATTTGCGCATTGGAAATATTTAGCACATTACAATAATTTTATCCTAAAACCCTATTAAGCAAATAATGATTTTAACCATGGATAGAGATCGAAAATCTGCAATGCTCGTAGTCATCACTCCAAAACATGGTGTAAATCATTATTTCTTAATCGATTTTTAGACAAAATTTCCAATGAATCAATATCACAGTAAGAGGACGGGACTAGTTATTTTAAGTCCCTAATTAATATTTTATGCAGAATGGGAGGCAAAAATATTATACAAACATAAGTGCAAAAATTCACCCCCTTACAAATAAAAAACAAATGAGGGTGTTGCACTTATTCCATATAATAAATTTGTCTCAGGTCTCTATCATCAATGAGAGCCCATCTCCAAACGCATACAAATATTAATCCCTTCAATTGACCATCCATGCCAACATGCAACAACACATAATGGATAAAGGTATGGATGGTTCCACCACACTCTCCCTCTAAGAAGATGGGTAAAGTCCAATTACTAAGGATACAATGGATTGCGCCATAACGCAGCAATAAACAAGCAATCATTAATTGAATAACATCAACTAATATTTTCCCAAAAGATGCAGTAGGATATAGTTCTCATTTATATCAATCCAAAAAAAACGAGAATAAATCTATTACTAATGTTTGGTCCTGCCTTCATCAAATCACAGAGATTGGGGTGGCTCGATCGGTAAAACTTTTATTCGCAATTGCCAAGTGATTTTTTTCTGTAGCTTTATAAAACAAATGCCAACAGTGCTATAAGAACCCTTAAAAGCCCAGTTTGCTTGTTTCTAAATAAATTGATCACAAAATCTTTTCCCTTTTTTTTTATAATAAAAAGGAACAAGGAAAAAAAAACAGTACCGTCATTTTTATTTAAAAGGAAACAGAGCCCAACCAGTAATTGTCGAAAACACTAGTTCTTTGAAGGATTCATAAGCTACATGATTTAAAACCTCACTTGGCAGTTCACTTTTTAAGCAAAAACCGGTGCATTAAAAAGGAGCATAGCTGTGCTCTATTACGATAGTTTATTCGGTGCCATGCCACCTATTTCGGCGCACAATTATGATAATCCGAGGCTTAACAATACTTCATAGAACACCCAGCAAACAGGCAGGACCACATTTGATTTATCTCACTACTGCAACTGATTTCTTTTTACTAAAAAGCTGAATATACCAAATATATTTCCAGCCGAGAAATATAAAAAGACAGAAACGAAGGCGATCATGCGAGAGCGAGCCGTAATGGCTCTGATACCAATGTTAACTTTATTCGATCGAAAGCTCGTAAATCACATAAGACTTACACGTATGATTGAAGCGCAGCGGAATTGAATTGCTTCAAGCTTTTCACGATCTGAGGCCCGCTCTACAAGCACCGATTACGTTCACGAACACCGTCTTTTCCTCACGTCGGGTAGAGGAGACTACCACAGTCTGCTCTTAATCTCCACACCGCAAATCCTAGAGTTCTTAGATGGAAACCCTAGAGAGAGAAGATATTTCGCAGGAGAGTATTTTCTAGAGGAGAAGGAGAGATGAAACTCTAACTCTTTGTTATTGTGTGTATCTCCAAATATCTGCAGGACTGAATTTATAGAATAGAGTCCGAGAGTTCAAAGTCTTCTAATAGATGTAAGTGATCTATTATATTTGAACTCTCCTAACAGATAGAGATAAGGAGTTTGTCTCATCCTTCTAACCAACTCAATCACATAACCCATGTGGACGATCCATGTGGGTTGGGTCCGGTCTTGAACCGACCCATTTTTCTAACACAATGATATATAATTGAATAAGCCTCCGAACAAGAGGCCCTCCAACCACCATCCCATGTCAGTTGCGGTGGCCTTGAGAGATGCCATACATAATCAACCCCATCCAGCAACCAAAGATAGCATCTTGCATGAGAGTCCTTGTATATGCTCTTATATTATGTATGGGCATAAAATTAGTCGAAAAGTTTCTAGTAAAATGTAGGAATCCATTTAAATGGAAGTCCAAAGCAAAAGGGCAAAAAAATGACGATAAAGCTATAAGTGAAATGAAAATTTAATCTTTCTTTGAAGAAAATTGAATTATTTGCAGAAAGCAATAATTTGATGAGAATAATATGAATAGCTGACACATTCAAGTAGACTAGTTTAGAGCAAGTTATTTCCTTTCCATCAAAAATCAAACTCTTTCGTCACTTATATATTAAAGAGGAAACTTTTCAAGAATATAAGAAGTTTTTGGGTTTTAATTTGATTTGAAGAAATTAACGTTGGGGAATGATGATTGCTTGATGACCATCAAAAATATTTGAAACATGGTGAGCTTTCTGATGTAGACATGAGGAACTTAATTGTTTCATAATCAAAAGATGAAGGAAGTTCCACCATAGATGCAAGAAATTGAACGAAATTGATCAATTATTTGAAACTAGTTGGGGTTGTTTTCCAAATGCATGAATTGCTCGTAAAATGCTACTTTCTCCATCCTTGTTTAAATGACCAGTATTTCATTTTAGACTGTTCCAAAATAAGTGTCAACTTTAAAAAGTTAATGGATAAAGTGGAGGATAAAGTTGACGTGTCCCGGCAGTTTTAGATGCTGGGTTTGAACCAATAGGTGTTTTGGGCTTGTCCTAATAAGTGTTTTGGGCTTTATCCCAATGGGTGTTGGGTTGGTTTCTTACCTACAGCTTGTGGTTTTTTTTAGGATTTTTTCTCTTGGTTTGGATTCAGTCTGTTGAGCCTAAATCCGTATCCTCCACGTGGTTAGGAGAAGAGAGTCATGGATGGTTAGGCCAGTGTAATCATGATCCTATCTGTACTTGCGTTATGCGTTAATTAAACTTTCTTTTGCCTAGCAAAAAAAAAAAGTTGACGTGGAAAGTGTAAAATGGAGAGAAAAGTTGATAGAAAATGTAGATCGAGGGGAAAGTTAACTCCTACAACTGTGTGTTTTTCAAATTGGTACATTTAAAAAGGGACGGAAGGAGTATTGATCAATTATGTACATAGCAAGAAAGTTGAATGGATTAGCTATGTTATCATTTAAGTTGATAGGGTGGATAAGCTTGATTATGAGAGCTTATAAGTACTACTTTTGTCGCTAAAAAATGCAAAAAAATTGATGTTTACATATTACATATTTCAAATTCATTCCTATTATTACTTTTTTATAATTGCATTTTAAAATACTTTTAGTATTTTTCTGTAAATTTTTTGATAAGTTTAATATTTTATTTTCAAAGGTCCCATTTAAAAAGTTCGCATCTGGCCTCGAAAAACAAAAAATGGACTAGAACTGGGGTTTAAATCCAGAGCTATTTTTTGTACAACTAGAGGATTACTAGTGCCTAAAGGCACTCCTAACAATAATCTCATTTTTTTAATATCTACACGCATTATAACATTATCCCAAATTTGTATTATAAAAAAATTATTATTATTTTTGAAAATATCTAGGCATACAAACGTGAGTAATGTACATTTACTGCTGTCGAATTATTTTTCAATAAAATAGTAGCGATGCATGTGATTAGAAAAAGAAACATAAAAGAAAATCTAACTATTGCTTTCCTTACTAAATCTCACTCCTTTTTTTCCATTAATATTTGTTTTCCCTCTCTGTCTCTATCTTTATCAAGTTGGAGAGCGATGGAGAGGGGGAGCAAATGTTACGAAAAAAAGAAGAGAGAGAGATTTGGTAAGAAAAGTAATAATTAGGTTTTTCTTTATGTTTATTTTCTAATCACATGACTTCTATTTTAACGAAGAGTAATCCAACTTAATAAAGATAGAGATAGAGAGGAAAAATAAAAATTACAAAAAAAGTGAGAGAGATTAGGTAAGAAAAGCAATAATTAGGTTTTTTATTATTTTGATCACATGGCTACTATTTTAATGAAGAGCAATAAGATGGATATAAATATTCCTCTCATTTGTATGCCTAGATATATATATTTTTTTAAATCCCCTGTTTTATAATATGGATATTTCTGAATTAAGTCTGTCTCCAATTGGTTCTGTTATTGTTATTTCTGAATTAAAAAAATTACTCGAACATTGACATTCAACAAATCGCCACGGCTCGAAATTCACTTTTTAGCAAGTTTCAATTGTAAGTGTATAAAGACAAATGATATATCTATAACCATTTGATTTCAAGTAGGGATCCAACTGATCTTCAGCCTTCAGGTATATATATAGGCCTTGATTTTTATAATTTGTGTCAGCATTGTCTACATTAGTGGCAGAGTTCGAGGGAAATTATAGTGGATTAGAACCAAAGGAAATCAACTGGGGCTAATTTATTTGATCAGAACTCTTGTATCCCAATAGGAGATTGGCCTCATTTGCCAACCTACATGGATTTGCCGGCCTTTCTCGGTTTATTTGTCGCCCTATCCTATACCTAATTTTGTGGTCACCACAATAATGTTCAAAAGAAAATACACATATACTCATATAATATTGAAGGGTAGCGACGTAGCGTTTGCTACGTTGTCATTTCACGAGGGGGACTTTAGTGGACATACGTTGCCAGATTTCTTGTCTAATTGGATAAGCATTAGGCTTCTCCCTCATCTCCAGAGCCGGCGCTAAGTTAAAACTTGTATTACGGTCACTTTAGCCCTCCAAAAAGTTTGAATTTCAAGAGCTCCTCATACTTTTTTACCTCTTAATAATAGTCTGACCAGGGCCGGCCATTCCAAAAATTTTAATTTTTAAGGGCACTCTAATATTTTCATTATTTGGGTTAGAGTATGACTATTTTTAAGTCTAATAGAATGAAAAAAATGCCCAATCAGAGGTAATGAGTTAGCCCAACCCACCATCTCATAAGCCCAAGTGCCCAACCCACTAAACTCCCAAAATCATTTCCCCCAAACCACCGAATAACACTTTCCCAAAATCGTTTCCCCCCCCAAACCCACCCAAAAACTTGACGATCTCTTATTTTGTATTCATATGTAATGATTGATGAAACTTTATATTGGTTTGGCTTTCTTGTATTGTGATTGTTGTAAAAATTGTTAAGTGTTAATTCTTTAAGGGCACACTTTTTTTATTAGGCCTTGAACACAAAAAGCTCTTGAGCCGGCCCTGAGTCCGACAAAAGAGCCTCATCTTTATTTTCGTTTGAATCGCTTTCTCCCCCACTCTAGAAGTACTCTTGAATGTGACTTGATAGTGAGATTTTTTTCTTGTGTTATTGCCCAGGTCTTCCATAACCGAGAGGCAAAAGGCCTGGCTAGTGGTTCTTTTCTTCTTTTTCTTGCAAACTTGTAACAATTTTGAGCAATCCAAAATGGTCTCATTAGGGTACTATGACATCCTCTTAGCACTACTATGCTTTGTTTTCCTCTATATCTATTGCACAAACGACGGGCTGCCCCGGAACTGGCCGCTTCTCGGAACGCTGCCGAGTCTCCTCCTCAATGTCCACAGGATTCACGTCTGGTGTACCGGTTTTCTCGGCCGGGCCGGGGGTACTTTCCTAATCAAGGGGCCTTTGTTTTCCAGCATGGACATGTTGGCCACGTCCGATCCAGCCAACGTGCACTACATAATGAGCGCGAACTTCTCGAATTTCCCAAAGGGGCCGCATTTCCGGGAGATATTCGATGTTCTGGGAGACGGGATTTTCAACGCCGACGCAGATTCGTGGCAGAAACAGAGGAAACTTGCTCTTTTGCAGATCAGTCACCGGCGGTTCCACCAGTTCCTGGGGAAAAACAGCAAGAACAAACTGGAGAAAGGGCTTGTCCCTATTCTTGACCATGTCTCCAAACTAGGCCTGGTGGTGGATTTGCAAGATTTGTTTCAAAGGTTTACGTTTGACACCACGTGCTTATTCGTCACTGGATACGACCCCGGTTGCCTATCCGTTGAACTCCCGAAAGTTCCTTTTGCGAAAGCCCTTGATGATGCCGAGGAAACATTATTGATTCGCCATGCCGTGCCCGAAAGCTTTTGGAAGTTACAAAGGTGGCTAGGGGTCGGACAAGAGAAGAAATTGAGCGATGCGTGGGCAACCCTAGATCATACCATCGCCCAATACATATCGAAGAAGAGAGATGAGCTAAGGAAAGGGATCAAATCGAACGAAGAAGATGGGGTGGATTTGTTGACATCCTATTTGAGTGAGGATGAGATCATGGGACTAAAGTGTGATGACAAATTCTTGAGAGACACAATTTTAAATTTCATGATCGCAGGGCGAGACACAACTAGCTCAGCTCTAACATGGTTACTTTGGCTTGTTTCGACGCACCCAGTTGTGGAAGCCAAGATTAGAGAAGAACTCGAATCAGTCATACCGAAGCAAGAAGGTAACAAATGGAGATTATTCAATATAGAAGAGGTAAGCAAGCTAGTTTATCTGCACAGCGCAATATGTGAATCCCTAAGGCTCTATCCATCGGTTCCGTTCCAGCACAAGGAGCCTCTTCATCCAGACACCCTGCCCAGCGGCCATCGTGTTCATCCGAGAATGAAGGTGCTATTTTCTCTCTATGCAATGGGGAGGATGGAGTTCGTATGGGGGGAGGACTGTGCGGAGTTCAAGCCGGAGAGGTGGATTTCCGAGCGAGGAACGATCAAACACGAGCCATCGTACAAGTTCTTGTCGTTCAACGCAGGGCCGAGGACTTGTCTGGGAAAGGAAGTGGCTTTCACTCAGATGAAGACGGTGGCCGCGGCTATAATCCACAATTACGGTGTTCGTGTGGTGGAAGGGCACCCTGTATCCCCTAATGTTTCCATAATTCTCTACATGAAGCATGGGTTAATGGTTAAAGTTACCAAAAGGTGGGCCTAGTGTGTACCGCCACATGGTACTTCATATCACTTTATAACATATACTTAGTGGTAGATCCTACAAGAATGTGTGTTTGTAAAGTGGTCCGGAGTAACACATGGTGGTACTCCCGGACTATTGTACTTCAGACTCAGGCTAGTAATTTGATGACAACGGAGTGAAGTTGAGAGAATTGGACGTGGAAAATCCACCTCACCTGTGAGTGGTTCCCTCATCTTTCATCATCTCTCTTGTGTTGTTCATCATCTCCAGTCATCGCCAGAGTGATCTTTCCTGGCAATCTCAGTACAAATGTTCGAATTTTCTGCACTTTTAAGTTTTGCTGGGGTGAAATGTAGTCGGTGTGATAATTTTTTCTAGCCTCCTTATGTAAACTCTTTCGGATTTAAAATTTTCCGGAAACTTTGGGAAGAGGACTATATATGTTGTTTGAGCTGTGAAGTGCATTATTTGAACTTGTGTGGTTGTTCAGTGCATGGACTGTAATGCAAAATTGAGCTTTGGAATCGACTACATGTTCAGTGAAAATTGCCTGTGCTACTGTTTGAAAATAGATGCAATGAAATTTCTGCCTTTTTGATATTGAAATTGTTTATGCTTCTAATGTTAGATAAACCTGTACATATAAGTTCAAATGCTTGGAGTAAGGAAAGGATGCAATATTATGGTGTAAACTGCATGCCTTTGTTCGGACCAGGGAGAAGATTAGTTGAGTTGCGCGTAAGTTGATCTGTATGCCCATGACCGTCAAACCAAAAAAAGAAAAATGCTACTCCCCCGTCCCAAAATGTTGCTCCTTCTTTCTTTTTTTTTTTGGTTGTCCCAGACTCTCAAAACAAAGGCCAATTTAAGAGAAAAGTTCGTACTTCTTTCCTTTTCTGGATACAATTACATATTGTCCGTAAAAAGTTGGATGCCCAGAACACAAGCAACAATTTTGGCCGGAGGGAGTATGATATTTTCTGTGCATTTGTTTTCCTAGAAAGCTGAGAGAAGCAATCTGTGAAAAAAGATGGAGAAGCTTGCAAACTCACCTAACAAAGATTTCAAGTAATACTCTATTCATGGATGGATTGGTATATGTAGTTAGGTGAGTGATTCCATTTAAAGGTGGAACATTGAGGCTACAAGATACCATCTGCAATAACACCAATTCCATGGCACATTTTGGTGGGTGGAACTTTCTTTCATGGAATTCATCTTCTTTCATGGAACGCAACCCAGTCTGTCTCTAACTCGTTCCGACATTTTCTTTAACAGAACGCATCGCTCGCAGTTTGTCATTTCCAGATCTATCATTGCGGCCGGAGCTTTCTTTCATAACCGATTTGGGATTCTATAGAAAATTTGGCATTTCTGGACTTAAAGGGTTTAGTTTGCCACTTTCGGGCTTTAGGTATTTTATTTGGTGCATGCAGATTTGTTGCTCTGACTGTTTTCTAGCCTAAGGTTCACGGGATGCATCCAATTCTCCGAGTCCGAGATGTACAAGTTTCTTAGAAGGTTGGTGTAAACAATATATATTACGAATGCAGAAGTGGATGGTCGGGTTACCTCTCTTCAGTTTAAACCTGGAACCGGAATTTTGGAGGATGATTTACAAACCCCGAACGTCGATCTATGAACCACAACAATCTCCTAGCGATGGATTGATACAACGAGTTTCATGTATCACCCTCAGCTCCATGGTACAAAAGCTTGAGTTGTTCAATAGAGAGACAAAACAGAGAGAGAACCTTTGTTCTAGCAATATTCTACGTATCTAACTTTGTGTTTATGCAGGAATTAAATAGAGAAGCATCCTGGATGCATACAAATTCGAATCTCACTAGGAGATAGAGTGATACAAACTCTTGGGTAGAACATATCTTTGAAAACCGGCTTATGAGGAAAGGGTGCCCAAGATTATATGCACATGGCCAGTACTTAGCCGATGTGGGACATTAGGATCGTAACATAGAGTTTGTGTGCTACCCCTCCATCTTATTGTAGAGATAAGATGAACTCTATTGAAAGAGTCACCGGGTCATGCCCATACGTGCGACCCGAGTTGGCTCCCGACCAGGCCCAAATTCCAACAGTTGGGACTTAGGAAGATGAAAGACCTAATTGGGGAGATGGATGATGGAAGATTGGGAAGATGAGATCTTGTTAGCGGCAAGAAGAGCCGACGGTGGCCGGCTGTGACAAGCGGGAAGTGAGGAAAGGCGAGAGTGTAAAGTGCAATCGGTCTTGTTTCTTCAAGGAGAAAACTGTGTTTTTCGCTGACTCGATACAAAAGTATAGAAGGATATTGCTACAGCAAACCAACCGAGCTACTAGCGAGGAGCTCGAGACTTAGCCCCGTTAGGGCTCGGCTAGCCTCAACTGATTTAGTAATCGAGCCGAGCTTGAGGCCAAGTTTTGGGCTCGCTCTGTAAACGTGTCATGCTTCACACTCCAAAGCTCGGCTCATCCCCAAAAAGTAGGCTCAACTCGTTTATAGAGGCTCATTTATACATATATCAGGCTCGCCTCATCAACTGCTCAGCTCGTTTACAACCGATCTCAAGCTCAAGTTTTCAGCTTAGTAAACGAGTCAAGCTCAAACACAATAATACTTGGCTCGGTTCGTTTGCAACCCTACTCCAAGAAAATAAATGCATTTGGTGGGCCGGACCCACACAAGATGAGGTGCAGTTGGCACATAGCTAGGTTCCTGGGAAAGTTGTGGGCTCCCCTTTAGAATTACTGAAAAATTATTCAATCCCCTTTGGACACCGTCACGTGGTTATCCAAGCCTCTCTTCAATCATATATTTATGTGGGGTCTAAGACTAAGTGTGAGAATCCCACAAGAATGTCACAACAATGTGTAGTGGAGAGGCTTGGGGTACAGCCACGTGGTGTCTCAATTAGACACAGTGGCTTCATTCTTTTAGACTTAACTTAAATCTTAAAATTTTGCCCATATTTGAATTTTTTTCGCATTTGTTAGTTTTGCGCCAAATTTTTTTGGGGTATTGATTCGTCTCACCGAGAGGAATTGGAAAAGTAAAAATTTTGCACTTTTACCCAAGAATTTTGAGAAATAACCACTTTTTAGCGTTTAAAACTTTACACAACTGTGAAATGGTGGTAAATAACCACTTTTCCAGTTCTTCTCGTCGAAAAAAATTAATAATTTATAAAAAAATTTAACTCAAAACTAACAAATGCAATAAATAAATAAATAAGAACAAAACAAGAAAAAACTGAGAAGAACAAGGCCTAAATAATTACTCAGCCTAGAGATCACGTGACTAGGCCCAGTCTCATTCATCTCCAGCAGTCAGTTAGGAAAACTCTCTTGTCTTGCCTGACTCCAGTAGGCAAGGATTCTTTCGATCATGTCTAACTAAAGTTGTTATGGTTTGCCATCCCAATCTTACCCGAAGTTGTCTTTGGAAGAGTCCTTTTTGATGGGTTTTTTCTCTTGTCAACTTTAGTGAACTTTTTCTCTTGTTATGATTAAAACAAAACGTCAAAACAGAAAAACTTATTCATGGGCCTTCGAAAATACAGAAAAACTTATTATGGAGCGCAATTTCAGCAGTCTGTTTCGGTTTTGGACGGTTCGGATATTAGTAAAACCGGAAAAGTTTCATTAAAATCTGAACTGTCTAAAGCCGAAACAGACGCGCGACATTGAGCGGAGGCTCCGCGAATAAGTTTATCTTTAACGATAAGTAAACAATCTTTGAGAACTTACTTTCCAGTGGAGATAGAAAAGACTACACTTAGAAGAATCAATTACTGTAGTTCTTTTTTGTCCAGATGTGTAATTTATAGTACGTAATTTGTATTCTTTTCGTTTGGAGACATTAAAACGACAACAAAATTTAGAAACACAATTTTAGTATACAACTCCGGACACAATATTCGGAGCCGTTTAAACTTGAATGTATGAGTCCGCTTGCTGGATCGACTTCTGCCATCAATCAATCATCAATTAAATAATATCCTAAGGCTCTCCGTTTGTTTGGACATAAAAAAATTTTCGATAAAATGTTTTACCTATTTTTTGGTATTTGGTTGTGTAAAAAATAAGGAAAATATTTTACATGTAAAACATTTTCCATCAATTGAATGAAAATGACTTACCCTTAAATCTTTCGTAAGTTATTTTTTGAAATGAACCCGCTGCCTTCTACTGCAATTTTCATTGCTCAGTTTCTTCGATCGTCAGTCCTAACCCACGTTCAATTCCAACAATATTATTTCTCTCCACCGTTTAAACTTTTCATCTCCCTCTCTATACTATTTTGTTGATTTCCGAAAATATTTTCAAGTGCCAACCAAATACCGGAATAAATTAAAGTTTGAAGTTTGTTTTCTGAAAAAACATTTTACATGAAAAATATTTTACATTGTAAAACATTTTATATCGAAACAAATGGAGCCTAATTTCCTAGAATTTTAACTCTTTTTGTTGTTAAAAAGGGTGGGAGGGAAACATGGGTCCAAATCTGGAGGAGAGAGAGAGTGTGTGTGGGAACATGGGTTTGGCCGAGTCCTCACTGAGGGGAAGGGAAGGAAATATTATTCAATGTTCTTGGAACGTTGTAACCGGGTGTCCGGAACTCTTTCTCTACTACACGTTTGTGTGGTAGATGAGAGTGTGGGGCACTGCAACGTGGTGCCCCGTGCACTGAACGGGACAGGCCGCTAGTAATTGTATTGAAGTGGTGTTTCTAACATTAACCCAGTGCGGATAAAAAAACAAAAACAAAACAAAACAATAACCCAGTGTTTTCTTAAAATTTGGCAAAAAATGGGCTTAAGCACCCAATAAGAATGTACCAAAGTTCCATTTCGCTAAAATTCTTATTTTTTAAGTATTTTTTTTTGTTTTACGAGATATGTCATTTTCTCATAATACATCACATTTAATTTTAAAAATATATACTTATTTTAGTTAATGGAACATAATTGCTACCAACGTCTCAACCAAAGACCAAAAGGTTTTTAACATTAGACTTTATTTTTGCCGACCGTCAGGGGGAGCATAATTGTGTGGCGTGGCGCTCCACGACACTTTGTCACTACTCACTACGTAGAGTCGGCACTTAGTCATAGATTTCAGGGAACTCTCTAATGTTTTAGAGTATTAGGACTTTTTTTTGACCCATGAGTACGTTTACACTCATTTTTGCCAAAATTCATAAAACCAATTTGTTGGTTAAAAGAAGGCCTTGAATGATAGTCTTAAGCCTTGAAAAGCCTCATGATCGGTCATCCACGAAATCAGACCGATTTAAACACCACTGATCGAGTTGAGTTTTCGAAGGCCTGGGCCGAATTTATGCCTAAGATTTCGTTATCACAAGCCCAAGCCCAAGATTGGCCGAAGACTTGGGTTGACTCACTAGATCTGAGTGTTTTATCCAGGCCTAGGCCAGTTTTTTAGAAATAATAAGGCCTTCTAAGTGGGCCTAAATCAGTTAAAGCCCAAGTTTTCCATCCAGACTTGGGCTCACATGGCTTCAAAGAAATTTGAGACCCATAATTCACCTTGAGTTCAGGCCCAATTGATAGATGGGCCTAATTCCATACAAGTGTTACATATGGCCTGTTAATTGGCAAGGAAAAGGCCTCAAGCTGCTTACAAGCAGCTCAAAGGCCTAGAATGTTCTTGCTAGGTAGGTCTGGACAAGCTGCTCACAAGCAGCTCAAAGGCCTAGAAGCTCCTCCCTAGCAAGCTGCTCAAGCAGCTCAAGGGCTAAGCTGCTCACAAGCAGCTCAAAGGCCTAGAAGGTTCTCTTTAACATCACATAAGCTACTCACAAACAACTCAACCAGGCCTGCGTTTTTGGCCTTGGTGGGCCCAAATACACCTTTTTTACAAGCATCCATGCAAGCAAGTAGCTCAACCAGACCAAGGACACGTGGCAACCGTGTATGGAGACATCCCAAGCAGCTTAGGCCTACACAAGCAGCTCAAAAGCCTAGAATGTTCTTGCTGGGCAGACCTGGGTAAGCTGCTTATAAGCAGCTCAAAGTCTGAGTGAACCCCATCCTTCAGCATAAAGCAATGCCAAGGACAGGTGGCGTACATGCAGGCCCTTGGAGCTATTGGTAAGTGATTCATGCAGACCTAAGCAAGCTGTTCATAAGCAACTCAAAGGCTTGGATGCAGAAGTTCCTTTACTCTTTTACAAAGTTTTATGCAGAAAAGAAGGGCTTTTCAGGCCTCTACCATTTCCTTGGAGTAAAGGGCACGTTTTTATCAAAGAATAGGAGCATTTTGAAGCAGCTCAAGAGGGACACTTGGCAGCCATGCATGAAGGCCTGTGGAAGCAGCTTAAACAGCTCAAGGCCTAGAACATCTGCCTATAAATACTAGAGTTGAAGGCCTTGGCAAAGGTCCCCGACCAATCAAGCCCCCGGCTTACTCAATTGTCTTTCAATTATTTTCTATCTTAGGGTCCCCTACCAATCAAGCCCCCGGCTTACTCAATTGTCTTTCAATTATTTTCTATCTTAGGGTCCTCTACCAATCAAGCCCCCGGCTTACTCAATTTACTTTTCAATTATCTTTTATCTTTCAGTCCCCGATCATCAAGCCCACGGCTTATGCAAATTTATTTTTCAGTTATCTTCTATGTTTAGGTCCACAACCAATTTATCTTTCAATTATCGTGTTCAATCTAGCCAAGCCTAGATTTTATTTCATTTCCTTGTAACTAGACTTTGTTAAACCGTTAATAAAGTCCTTTTATTTATGTTCTAGCCCTTGCTCTACCTTTCTTTCCATTTTTCACACGATTAGGAAATTTTAAGTCCTTAACCCACAAAGGCAAACCACGAACCACATACGGCCTCACCCCTTAGGTTGTACGCAATGGTCTGTACGAAGTCAGATTAGAGGCATCCAGACCTTAATACGAATTTGGGCAGCAATCCTGCCCTGGTACACCCGCATCAGGCCTAGAATTGCACTACTCGTTGTTCCTAGGCCAATTTTCACTTTTCGGAAACAAACAGAGTATTTGGACCTTATTCACATGATCTTTCAATTAGACCTTTCGCTTGCGCTTTTAATTTTTGTTCTCGCAAATTTAATAATTTATGATGTTTTTGAAAAGAAACCCTTTCATGCACACACGTTATGTAATTTGTGATTTGGAATAGGACACTACGCAGGTAAGAATAGGTTATTTGGTGGTCTTGGAGCATTGTTCCACACCATTCACAGCATTCTCGTGTCATTTTGTCCCATTAATTACAAACACAAAGTGTATGAACTCCACATACACCAACTACTTCTCAACCTTAGTTACATAATCTTTCAAAATGCTCTGCGCTTTTTGCTCAATTTCCGCACTTATCTTGCGCTGTCAATTCTCGCTTTGACGAATTTTTAGTTGATCAGATGTGTTTCAACAAAACTTTCACGTTCACACTCACCCAATAGCTCAGAGGAATTTTGTGACTTAGGTCTCGACTCCTCAAGAGCACATAAAAATTTCAGAAAGTCTAGGCTCACCGCACATTTCATAGCACATGTCCACAGCAAGCGTATGGTGCCCACTCCAGGTCCCACAAAGATATGAAAAAACTAGGAGTTTTTAAATATTCATCCGCCCACTTCGTGCTTAGAGTCTTATCTTTATTTTCGAGCCAGTCCCAAGCCTGGATAAAGGAGGAGGGTTGTGCGTTAGGTAGCTGATAGCCAGCACGTAAAAAAAAAACCGTCAGATCTTTATGACATGAATCGAAATATGAAAATGTCTCAAGAAGTACAGTGGGGAGTGGAAGGCAGTAGTGACAATATGTGGAATATGATAGCTAATGGTATTAGAAGAATATCGAAAGAAATTCTTGGGGAATCGACGGGAAAAAGTCCAATTTCTAAAGAGACATGGTGGTGGAATGACGAGGTTCAAGCCATGGTAAAAGCAAAGAATGAGTGCTTTAAAAAGTGGCAAAAGAATCGAAATGAGAAAAATTTTCAGGGTTATAAACAAGCTAGCAAGGAAGTTAGGAAAGTCGTTAAGGATACTAAGTTGAAAGCCTATGAGAATTTCTACGCTAGACTCAATAGTAAAGATGGAGAAAAAATTATTTATAAACTTGCTAAGCTACGAGAAAGGAATGCTAGAGACGTTTCTCAAGTTAAGTGTATAAAAGGTATTGATTCGGTAGTGTTAGTGAAAGACGAAGCGATCAGGGATAGATGGAAGTCGTATTTCGATAAGTTGTTAAACGAGAAACAAGAATGAGGCTTTGGTGGGGAGGAAGTGTATGTACCTGACGAGAATATAGAATATGAGTTTTATCGGAGAATACAAAAGTTCGAAGTGGTTAAAGTTTTGAAAAGGATAAAACCGGATAAGGCCCTGGGACCAGATGGCATCTCTATTGAAGTGTGAAAAAGTCTAGGTGACTTGGGTGTGACTTGGTTGACGAAGCTATTTAACAAAATTATTATGACTAGAAAGATGCCCGATGAATGAAGAAGGAGCACCTTAGTACCTATCTATAAGAATAAAGAGGCTATTCAAAGTTGTGACAACTATTGAGGTATTAAATTAATGAGTCATACGATGAAGTTATGGGAAAGAGTTATTGAGTATCGCTTGAGGATGGTGAATACGGTGTCAAAAAAACAGTTTGGATTCATGCCTGAAAGATCAACCATGTAAGCTATCTATCTATTAAAGAGATTGGTAGAAAAACACAGAATAAAGAAGAAGGATTGTTATATGGTTTACATAGATTTAGAAAAGGCTTATGATAGGGTGCCTAGAGACATCATATAGTGGGTTTTGGAGAGAAAATAAGTGACCAAAAGGTATATCGAGGTGATTAGAGACATGTATGAATGTACCGTCACTACCATTAGATCACCAATAGGGGAAACATTGAATTTCCAATCACCGTAGGATTGCATCAAGTATCAACCCTGAGCCCGTACCTCTTTACCTTAGTTATGGATGAATTGACTAGACAAATTTCAAGAGGATATTCCATGTTGTATGATGTTTGCAGATGACATTGTCCTCGTAGATCAAACCGCTAGAGATGTTAATACAAAACTAGAAATTTGAAGGGAAGTATTAGAGTCAAAGGGAAGTAGGAGTAAAACTGAGTATATGGTGTATAAGTTTAGTAGTACCAGTATTGCGCATGAAGAAATAGTGATGATCAAAGACCAGAAGATACCAAAGAGTGATCATTTTAGGTATTTAAGCTCAATTATTAGTAGAGATGAAGAGATTATTGATGATGTGACCCATAGGATCCAAGTGGAGAAGCGCTATTAGTGTACTATGTGACAAAAGGGTACCTACAAAATTGAAGGAAAATTCTATGGAACTACCATAAGACTAGCGATACTTTATGGGACAGAATGTTGATCGACCTATTAAGAAACAGCATGTGAGTAAGATGAGTGTAGCAGAAATGAAAATGTTGAGGTAGATGTGTGGTAAGTCTAGACGAGACAGAATTAGAAATGAAATAGTTCATGAGATGGTAGGTGTAGCACCTATAGAGAAGAAGTTGAAGAAAAATAGGCTAAGGTAGTTTGAGCATGTCTACCGTAGATAAGAAAAAATGTAGTAGTAAAGAGAGCGGATAGGATAGCTCTAGGTAGCAATGCTACGGGGAGGGGTAGACCTAAATTAACATTAGATGTTGTTGTTCGCAACGATACGAGTATAATGAGTTTGTGTGAATAAGTGGCCCTTAACAGAGCTCAATGGAGGAAACGAATTAATGTAGCCGACCCCAAGTGATCGGGACGTAAGGCTCGGTTTGGTTTGGTTTATGTTTTCATCCTTTCAATGGGTGAATTACCCTTTTTGCCCTTCTTAAGGATATATGAATGTATAGTTATATACTCCCTCCGTCCCATTTTAAATGTCTTGCTTGGTAACTCCAACTTATTAAAAAGACATCATCATTATACCTTTCACATCAATTTTTTCCTCCATTTTCCCTACTTACCCATCATCATTACACTTTTACTCACTTACTTTTTAAAATGGAATCTACTTATAGGGACAAAATAAACAATTCACCAACTTTTACCCACTAACTTTACAAAATGGACACTTATTAAGGGACAGTCCAAAATGGAATACCGAACTATAAATAAGGGACGGAGGGAGTATTTGTTTCCTATCTTGATGGGATTTGATTTTTAATGATACTTAATAGGTGATTTCAGAATGGAAAGAATGCACAATATTAGGAAATTCAAAAAAAGGAATAATTGGGGAAGAAAAAAAGAGATAAAACTTCCAAAATAATCATAATTCATGATTTAATCGGAAAAAAAACAATCATAATTTCATGAATACAACATTGACCCGAGCCCTTTCTCTTCTTTTGGCGGCTCCACCCACCTATCAGTATTCAATACTTTTTAAGTATTTTCATCCAGCTTATAAGTCGCCCCCTCCACTGGTCAAATTGCAACGTGGTGGCTGACTCTGATAAAAATGATACAAACTTTTGGGTAGAACTCACCCTTGAAAATCAGCTTACAAGGAAAAAGTGCCCAAGATTATATGCACATGGCCAGTACTTAGCCGATATGAGACATTAGGATCGTAACATAGAGTTTGTGTGCTACTCCTCCATCTTATTGTAGAGATAAGATGAACTCTATTGAATGAGTCATCTGGTCATGCCCATATGTGCAACCCGAGTTGGCTCTCTACCAGGCCCAAATTCCAACCGTTGGAACTTGGGAAGATGAAAGACCTAATTGGGGAGATGGATGATGGAAGATTGGGAAGATGAGATCTTGTTGTTAGCGGCAAGAAGAGCCACCGGTGGCCGGCTGTGACAAGCAAGTTGTGGGGAAAGGCGAGAGTGTAAAGTGCAATCGGTCTTGTTTCTTTAAGGAGAAAATTGTGTTTTCCGCTGACTTGATACAAAAGTACAGAAATATATAGCTACTGCAAACCAGCCGAGCAACTCGTGACTCAGATCGTTAGGGCTCGGCTAGTCTCAATTGATTTGGTAATTGAGACGAGCTCGAGGCCAAGTCTTGGACTCGCTCCGTAAGCGAGTCGTGTTTCACACTCTAAAGCTCGGCTCATACCCAAAAAGTAGGCTCAACTCATTTATAAAAGTTCATTTATAAACATATCTAGCTCGCCTCATTAGCTGCTCCACTTGTTTACAGCCAATCTCAAGCAAAAGTTTTCGGCTTAATAAACGAGCCAAGCTCAAACACAATATTCAGCTCGACTCGTTTACAACCTTACTTCAAGAAAATAAAAGCATTTGGTGGGCCGGACCCACACGATGAGATGCAGTTGCCACGTAGGTTCCTGGGAAAGTTGTGGGCTCCCCTTTCTCGGAGAGTAGAATTGTTCAAAAATTATTCAATGCCTTTGGGGGCACCCGTCACGTGGTGCCCCAAGCCTCTCTTTAACCATATATTTTTGTGAGGTTCGAGATTAAGTATGAGGATCCCACAAGAATGTCACAACAATGTGTAGTGAAGACTTGAGGCACTACCATGTGTTGTCCCAAAGACACTCAATAATCTCTTGGAGCCCACATGATATGATGCAGACCTGCAGTTAATCTTATATTATGTTCACAATGCGATGATTACTTTTTTTTTCTAATTTCTCTTATATTCCTTCGACTTTGATCAAAAATTCATTTTAATCCTTCACCTTTCAATTTCGGCATAAAAATACTTCGACTTTCTAATTTTTTTCAATGTCATCCTTTAGGGATATATACATATAGACACGAAAATATGTTGTTTGGATCAAGCACCCTACACACATCGGATGCTGTTGATTTTCGCACCAGCCCCCTCATTTTTTTTTTAGAATTATTAGACGGCTCAGATCGGCCGTCCAGTGGCTGGAAACGGCCCGGTGCAGCCATCGGTCCATACAGCAGGACTCAAAGAAAACGGATTTCTTGTTAAGGATGACATTGAAAAAAATTGGAAAGTGCTTATCAAAAAAAAAAAATTTGGAAAGTCAATATTTTTATGCCAAAATTGAAAGGTGAATGACCAAAATAAATTTTTGATCAAAATCGAAAGACTATAAAAGAAATTTTCCCTTACTTTTCCTTTTAAGTCCTCTTGTTTTTTTCCTTTCCGCAAGTTCTAAGCACACCCCAAACATCTTACATATTTGTAATTGCTCCACAACTCCAGAGCATTTGAAATTTACCGAACAAATTTAGATATCGCGTGACAATATCACTATGTACTCAAAAATCTTGCATAAACATTGAGATTGAATGTCCCATTTAATTTGGTAAATAGCTTTAATACAGTACTTACTAAAGTTTATAACCCTTGCACTGATTATTTTCCCCCAATATTTGTTGGGGATGCAGACAACTTTCAGCAACAGAGTTCAGCAACAAAGGTCCGTGACCAGCGCGGAGAGTTCCGCGATAGGCAGACACGCAGTCAGGCTCGCGGTAGGTAGCGCGCGACAGACAGGCTCGCGGCCGAGATGGGCCGTGGGCCGCGGCCCAAGTTGGTTGGATGGGTCCAGCTATCAATTAGGGTTTGCCTATAAATATTAGTTGCTGTATTCATTATTTTTTGAGCTAGAGAGCAGAGCTTGAGCGACTGTACAGAGAGAAAATTTCTAGAGGGTTTCTAGTGAGAGAGAGAGTGCAAGAGAAAACTTTTCTCAGAGAGGAAAGAGAAGACTTGTAATCTTTCGTTTTCTTTCGTTCATAGTGGACTGGTGTGGCTCCCGAGGACGTAGGCAAGTTGCCGAACCTCGTATATCTGTGTGTTCTGTTTTTTCTGTTCCTCTTTCTCTTCCTTTTCTCTGGTTTGTTTTCTGTGACGATAGTATCCCAAGATCCTGTGTGTGTGTTTTGTTCGTTGTGAGTCTGAGCGCGAGGCTCCGATTTCCCAACAACTGGTATCAGAGCCGCGGTTGCGGTAAGGGTGTTCAACAGTTTTCCGATTGAAGCTTTTGGGCAGTCCGGATTTCCGAGGGAGCTATGGGTTCAGAAGAAGGGAAATCGAAGATTGAGAAGTTCGATGGATCGGACTTTGCTTTCTGGAAGATGCAGATGGAGGACTATCTGTACCAGAAGGATCTTTACCGGCCGCTGCTGGGTAAAGAAAAAGGAAAGAAAAAAGAAGGTGAGACTAACGCGGAATGGGATGTTCTTGACCGGAAGGCGATGGGTCTGATCCGGTTATCACTCTCGAAGTCAGTCGCACACAATATACTGAAAGAAAAAACTGCGTCTGATCTGATGGGCGCGCTCGCGGAGATGTATGAACAGCCGTCCGCGGCAAACAAGGTGCACTTGATGAAGAAGTTGTTCAACTTCGAGATGCCTGAAGGAGGTTCGTTTATGAAGCATCTCAGTGAGTTCAATACAATAGTGGATCAGTTGATCTCTGTTGGTATTGAGTTCGACGATGAGGTTCAAGCCTTGTTGATCCTGTCTCAGTTGCCAGAGACCTGGCAGGGTACGGTTACTGCGATTAGTAATTCGGCTGGGAAGGAGAAACTCAAACTGAATGATATAGTCAGTTTGATTCTAACTGAGGAAGTTAGACGGAAATCGCTCGAGGGAGCGTCGGGCTCTAGCGGTTCAGGTTCCGCTCTAAGTTTTGAGCAGAGGGGCAGAAGCCAGGCCAGGGGTGGTCAGAACCAGAACAAGAGTCGGTCTAAGTCGCGCGGCAAGAAGTCTCGCGGCAAAAGTCAAGTACGCGGCATTAAAGGTGAATGTTGGAACTGTGGCCAGGCGGGTCACATGTCTTCAGTTTGCAAGGCTCCAAAGAAGAATAATGGTGAGCAGGAGGCCCACATCATGCAAGATGCACTTATTCTTTCGATGGACAGTATCGCGGAGTCATGGGTGATTGACTCAGGCGCGTCATTCCACGCGACTGCTAGCAAGGGTGTTCTGAAGAACTATGTAGCAGGCGACTTCGGGCAAGTATACTTGGGCGATGATGAGCCATGTAGTATAGTGGGAATGGGCGATGTGCAGATTGAAACGCAGGGGTTTAAATGGTGTTTGAAAGATGTCAGACACGTCCCGCAGCTGAAGAGGAATCTTGTTTCAGTTGGGCAACTGGGAGCAGCGGGATATACCTCAACATTCACAGGAGACGCATGGAAGGTCTCCAACGGTACCATGGTGGTAGCGCGCGGAAAGAAAATGGGTACTCTCTATTTAACTTCACATGGGAGTTATTCACTTACCATCGCGGAGGGACTCGCGGGGGTGGTCCCGCGCGAGGATAGCGAAGGTCTCGCGGGAGTGGTACCGCGCGAGGGTAGGCTAGCGGAAGGTCCGCGGCCAGAGAGCCAAGTGAATTCAAGTTTGTGGCACGACAGGTTGGGACATATGAGCGAGAAGGGGATGAAGATTCTGCAGACACGAGGGAAGCTGCCAGTTGAGTCAGTGGATTTCGACATGTGCGAAGACTGTATCTTCGGCAAGCAGAGGCGGGTTAGTTTCCAGAAAAGTGGCAGACCTCCCAAGCTAAGCAAGCTGGAGCTTGTTCATACAGACGTATGGGGTCCCGCGCCAGTGCATTCTCTCGGCGGGTCGAGGTACTTTGTTACTTTCATCGATGATCACTCGAGGAAAGTATGGGTCTACTTCATGAAACACAAGTCAGAGGTATCCGAATTTTTCATGAAGTGGAAAGCCAGAGTAGAGAACGAGACAAACTTGAAGGTGAAGTGTCTGAGGTCAGACAACGGGGGAGAGTATGAACTGGGAGAGTACAAGAGAGCCTGTGCTCTATTCGGGATTCGTTTAGAGAAGACTCTTCCAGGAACTCCGCAGCAGAATGGCATCGCGGAGCGGATGAACAGGACTCTGACAGAACGTGCGCGGAGCATGCGGATACACGCGGGGTTGCCCAAGGAGTTTTGGGCAGACGCGATCAGTACAGCAGCATACTTGATCAACCATGGGCCATCAGTTCCGTTGAACTTTGGGATACCGGAAGAGGTTTGGAGCGGTAAAGAGGTAAATCTCTCACACTTGAAAGTTTTCGGTTGTGTTGCTTATGTCCACCTCAGTGACAAAGTCAGAGACAAGCTAGATGCTAAGTCATTGAAGTGCACGTTCATTGGGTACGGCGGCGATGAGTTTGGTTATCGTTTCTGGGATGAGAAAAACAGGAAGATAATCAGAAGCCGGGATGTCATATTCAATGAGTCGGTGCTGTACAAAGACAAGGATAGCAAACAATGCAGTGGGAGTTCTACTGAGGATCGCGAGGGTCCCGCGGGGGTGGTCGCGCGAGAGGATCGTGAGGCACCCGAGTACTTTAGTTTGGAGGATCTTCCAGAAAGCAGTGGGGATGAGTCAGGATCTAACCGGACAGAGTCTGGGGCAGTTCCAGAGACAGGGTCTAGCTCACCGGCTGCCGCGGTAAGGAGATCAACTAGGGTACCTAAACCTAATCCGAAATACCTTTCGTCGCTGTATTATTTGCTTTTGACAGATAGCGGGGAACCATCTTGCTATGACGAGGCTTTACAGGTCAGTGACGCTGTGAAGTGGGAACGTGCTATGCAAGAGGAGATGGATTCTCTTCACTCGAATGTGACTTGGGAGTTGGCGAAGCTTCCCGCGGGGAAGAAGGCGCTACAGAACAAGTGGGTATACCGCGTCAAGCAGGAGAGCGACGGCAGCAAGAGGTTTAAGGCCAGATTGGTTGTGAAGGGCTTTCAACAGAAAGAAGGGGTTGATTTCACGGAGATTTTTTCCCCAGTTGTGAAGCTGACCACTATCAGAGTGGTATTGAGTTTGGTGGCTGCTGAAAATCTCTACCTTGAGCAGTTGGATGTTAAAACTGCGTTTCTTCATGGTGACTTGGATGAAGAAATCTACATGAAGCAACCTGTTGGCTTCATTGAGAAAGGCAAGGAAGAGATGGTGTGTAGACTCAAGAAGAGTCTATATGGGTTGAAACAGGCTCCCAGACAGTGGTACAAGAAGTTTGACAGTTTCATGCAGCGCAGCGGCTACACGAGGTGCCACGCGGATCACTGTTGCTACCTTAAACGATGTAAGGCTAGCTACATAATTTTACTACTTTACGTAGATGATATGCTTGTGGCTGGGTCCTGTTTACAGGAGATAAACAGGTTGAATCAACAGTTGGCAGCAGAGTTTGCTATGAAAGATCTGGGTGCAGCAAAGCAGATACTTGGGATGAGGATCAGCAGGGACAGAACTCAAGGGGTCTTGAAGTTGAGTCAAGCTGAGTATATTGAACGGGTTCTTGAAAGGTTCAATATGCAGAACGCCAAGGCAGTTGGCGCGCCTCTGGGAAGTCAGTTTAGGCTTTCTGACGTGCAGTCTCCAAAGACAGATGCTGAGAAGGAGCACATGGCCAAGGTACCGTATGCCTCGGCCATCGGTAGTCTGATGTACGCGATGGTCTGCACGAGGCCGGACATCGCTTATGCAGTGGGAGTTGTGAGCAGGTTTGCGAGCAATCCAGGGAAGCAGCATTGGGAAGCTGTCAAGTGGATACTGAGGTATCTCCGCGGGACCGCGGATGTGCCATTGTGTTTTGGGAGAGCAGATTTGGTGGTGAGAGGATATGTGGATGCAGATTTCGCGGGTGATCACGATACAAGGCGAAGCACCACAGGATATGTCTACACTTTGGGATCAACAGCGGTGAGTTGGGTCTCGCGTCTGCAGAAGTTGGTAACTTTGTCCACGACAGAAGCCGAGTACGTAGCAGTCACGGAGGCTGCTAAGGAGATGATTTGGTTGAAGGCTTTTCTGGGTGAGTTGGGTTTGAAGCAGGAGAACAGTGTTCTTTTCAGTGATAGCCAGAGTGCTATACACCTTGCGAAAAATCCAGTGTTTCATGCTAGAACGAAGCACATCGATTTGAGGTACCATTTCATTCGCTCGCTTTTGGAAGAAGGGGAACTGTTACTGGAGAAGATTTTGGGGAGCCAAAATCCGGCAGATATGTTGACAAAGTCGGTCACCATCGAGAAACTGAAGTTGTGCTCAACTTCAGTTGGCCTTCGCGCATGAGGAGTTGGAGGGCTGGAGTCGCACCAGGAGGGGTGAAGTTCACTACGTCCGCTATTGATTGAGGTTGTTGATATTGGTTTGCTTCAGTTATCTTCAAGTGGGAGATTGTTGGGGATGCAGACAACTTTCAGCAACAGAGTTCAGCAACAAAGGTCCGTGACCAGCGCGGAGAGTTCCGCGATAGGCAGACACGCAGTCAGGCTCGCGGTAGGTAGCGCGCGACAGACAGGCTCGCGGCCGAGATGGGCCGTGGGCCGCGGCCCAAGTTGGTTGGATGGGTCCAGCTATCAATTAGGGTTTGCCTATAAATATTAGTTGCTGTATTCATTATTTTTTGAGCTAGAGAGCAGAGCTTGAGCGACTGTACAGAGAGAAAATTTCTAGAGGGTTTCTAGTGAGAGAGAGAGTGCAAGAGAAAACTTTTCTCAGAGAGGAAAGAGAAGACTTGTAATCTTTCGTTTTCTTTCGTTCATAGTGGACTGGTGTGGCTCCCGAGGACGTAGGCAAGTTGCCGAACCTCGTATATCTGTGTGTTCTGTTTTTTCTGTTCCTCTTTCTCTTCCTTTTCTCTGGTTTGTTTTCTGTGACGATAGTATCCCAAGATCCTGTGTGTGTGTTTTGTTCGTTGTGAGTCTGAGCGCGAGGCTCCGATTTCCCAACAATATTCTGTCTAAATTATCCACAGTCATCGATCTAAGAGCCAGCCAGAGAATATGAAAATGATGGATATCGATTGATGCAACCACAGGGCCGGGTAGGAATTGGAGATGGTTGTATGCAGTGGTGTGCGTAATACCGTGCTGCGCATATCTGAGTTGTCGGATCATGCATCCGACGGCTCAACGGCTCGGATATCATCTTGACAATGAACGGCTTTGGATCGTTGGTTGCCGAGATGAGATCCGAGCCATAGGATGGACGATCCGACGGCTCGGAAGTGCGCAGCATGCGCATCACTCTGCACAGCACCAACCCGAAGTCCGCTGGATGGACGGAGCCAGAATTTTAATTTAATCGTGGCGAATATGTATACTAAAAACAAAAATAGAAAGAAGAACTACAATACAAATAATTTTATCACCTGAAACTATCCGACAAACGATATATGCTACTCACATGTGCATAAAGTACCATAAAAAAAAAAAAATTGGATTCTCTACTTAATGTGTATCTATTAAATTAAGACATCTTAAATTGTGCTCAACGTTGTTTTATATATTGTGTTATAAGTATCTATGATAAAATCAAAATCAAGATCTGTAGCAATGCCGTTGTCAATTTATGTGTGATCCATAAACTAGTTAAAAATTCATTCTATATCCTATTAAAATCTGTACATAGACTTTCTTGTTTTGTTTAAAACCTGACACAACCGTGAAATGGTGGTAATTAAGATTTTAAAACCCATGATGCTTAGAAACATCCAACTTAATAATTTTCTACTCAAACTTCAACTGTCATCTATCTTGCACTGGTGAAGTCAATAGGATAATATTTAAGGACGTATATATAGGGGAAATGATTTTGCCACTCTCTTTTTTGTTAACGTCACTTTCCTGCAAGTGTATCTTTGCACCAAAAATATACTTGTAAGGGAGCGGCGTTAACAAATTAAAAAGGGAGTGACAAAATCAGCAGCCAGTCATCTCGAAGATCTAAATATGTTTTGAGCAAATACCTTTTTGTGTTTTATTTCATCATTATATACGTTTTCTTCCAATAAAAGAAAGAGTTTGGATTGAAGTCTAAATATCTAATTTTTTTTCTCGCTTTAGATTTGTATATATTTTCTTTTCACCGAAGTAAATAAAATTAGCTTTGGGTCACTTATTTGAGCTAGTTATAATGTAAAATATATGACACAATTAATCTAGCTAGTACCGATGGCAAAGTTAGAGATCGAGTTTCGTCGTAAAAATAAAGCTTTCTAATAAATTTGTTGCAATGGCGGCCGCCAGTACTTGTCAATCCTGGCTCCATCTTGAGAGAGAGAGAGAGAGAGAGAGAGAGAGAGACAGATTTGGTAGAGCAAATTGTAAGTACGTCTTTATTTTTTGAACTTTATCACTTAACTTCATAAATAAAAAAAAATGATATCGGACTACCGTGGTGGATCCAAGAATTCGATACAGATAGGCACTTATTGCTCATGGTCTCGAAATGAGAGAGAGAGAGAGAGAGAGAGAGAGAGAGAGAGAGAGAGAGATTTCATTGAGAAAACCGTAAATATGTTTATATTTTTTTTCGTTATTTTTAAAATCAAACTGACTACAACCATAATGAAAAATAATTAGTGGTGACGGATCCAGGAATTCAGCCATTTTGCTTATTAGACCAAAATAGCCCTTAGTACCTGGTGCTATAGGTTAGGTTGTGAGCAAGTCTAGTTCAGTCCCCTATCGTCCGGTCCGGTTCAGTTTTGGGCCATTTGTGGGCCCTTTCCAATCCCAAAACAACAATCGGAACCGTTCACTTTTTAGAGCTCGCCGAAAACATTAATATCCATGAAAATCACGTTGATCCGATACCATTTGATATGATTTTGAAATGCATTAAGCTTCATATAATTGTATTACAGGAGTTGTAATCTAGTGTTGCACACTTTTTTTTTTACAAACTTAATGCATTTCAAAATCATGTATTGGATCGATGTGATTTTCGACGTGCTTAATTTTCTCTACGAGCTCTAAAAAGTGAACGATTTCGATCGTTTTTATGGATCCGAAAAGGGCCCACAAAAGGCCCAAAACTAGATAGGACTGGACAATAGGGAACTTGACTTGATCAATTAGGTGCCATGAGGAATTTGTTAACAACACTTAATGACTATAAACAAAAACAGTTACAAGTGTATACGATGATAATTAGGAAATTGATTTTGTCATTCTATTTTTAGTCATTGGTACTCTTCTTTTTTTCTTTTTTTATATTTAAAATTATAATAATACATTTTAAAGTGAATGAACGCTAACAAAATAAAAAATAATTTGGTAATTTTACAAAGTATAAAGACAAAAAGTGGAGATTCAAATCATTTACAGCAATGGTACCTACTCTTGTCGGATAGTGTATTTTTCTACTCTCTTTTTTTGTTTTAACACTCAGCAAAAGAAATTGTATAACGCAACAACTACGTACGAATGCCGTAACACATATTTATATAAGACGAAAATGGAGAATGGAAAACGCCACATATATGCTAGAATCATCTCACAAGTACGGGTACATTCCACAAAAAACCACTAACCGATCAGAATCTCCTGAATTAGGAATAAACAAAAGGAACAGAGTTTCTTACGGGCTGGTCTGTTCTTAGGCGTTTGGTTTGGCTTTTGGCCGTTGGTTTTAGGTTTCGCTTAAGGTGTTTTTTGGCGTTTTTAGTTTTGGTTGTAAGTTTCAGGTGTTTTGGTCGGTTGGTTTTTTGCCTTCCTTTGGTATTGGTTCTCGGGTGTCGTTTTGCCGGTATGCCCGAGATCTATTTAATCTTTGTAATCTTCTTCAAGGATTAATAAAATCTTTTTGCTTAAAAAAAAAAATAACAAAAGGAATAGAGAAGTAATATAACTAGAGAGCTTCCTCACTACAAACTTACCTGAAAAAACTCAAATGGCGTTGCTAGGTTACTATGAAATCCTCATAGCATTCACCTGCTTTATCCTTCTTTCTTTCTTCGGAACCACCAATGGGCTCGTTCGGAATTGGCCGCTCGTTGGAATGCTACCGAGTCTTCTCCTCAACATCGGTCAGATTCATGAAAAATGCGCGGATGTTCTAGGCAAATCCGGGGGAACTTTTCTACTCAAAGGCCCCTGCTTCGCTAACATGGACATGTTGGGCACTGTTGATCCAGCCAACATACACTATATAATGAGTTCTAACTTCTCAAATTTCCCGAAGGGACCCCGATTCCTAAGAATCTTCGATTTTCTTGGAGATGGGATTTTCAATTCTGATGCAGATTCGTGGCGAAACCAGAGAAAGCTCGCTCGGTTGCTAATCACTCATCAGCGTTTCCACCAGTTTTTGGTCAAGACCAGCCAAGATAAAGTGGAGAAAGGGCTCGTACCACTCCTTGACCATGTCTCCAAACTAGGACTAGTGGTGGATTTGCAAGATTTGTTCCAGAGGTTAACATTTGACACCACATGCATGTTGGTTACCGGTTATGATCCCGGATGCCTCTCTGTTGAACTCCCTGATGTTCCATTCTCAAAGGCCATGGATGCTGCTGAGGAAGCTGTATTTAGTCGTCATGTCGTGCCAGTAAGCATTTGGAAGCTCCAAAAATGGCTAGGGATTGGACAAGAGAAGAGATTGAGCAAGGCTTGTGAAACCTTGGACCAAGTCATAGCCAAGGTTATTTCAACAAAGAAACATGACTTGAGCGAAAGAAACGAGCCGGTGAAAGAGGAAGAAGGTGTTGATCTATTAACATCGTATTTAAGTGATGATGAGGTCATGGATCACTACAAGAAAAAACACTTTTGCCGACAAAAATAATAGTCGCCAAATGGTTGTTTTTAGTCGCCAAAAGGTTTCCGTGACTAAAAATTTTGGTCGCCAGTTTGGTCGGCAACACTTGGTCTGGGAAAGTTTTTGCCGACTAAAATTATTTTTGTCGCCAAAAACTATTTTTCCCGACAAAAAAATTTGTTGCGAAAAGTTATTTGCCGACCAAACAATTTTGTATCAGAAAGTTATGCCGACTAAATAATTTTGTCGTAGAAAGGTATTGCCAACTAGAATTTTGGTCGCCGAATACATACATTTGCCAAATAAATAATATTAAAAAATTTAAATGCCACGTGGCACCCTTCTAATGCCTCCACGTGGGCTCCTCCTAGATTGCCACGTGGCCCATGTGTAATAATACCCACACTTGCATTTCCCAGGAATCGAACTCGCCACCTCTAACTCTTTGGCGAGACGCGCGACCGCTGGGCTACACAACAACTTGTGATACATTCCTATAAACAATATATATATTATGTTTGAAAAATAATATATAATATCTAATATCTAATATATAATATTTATTATTATTATTATTATGTACGAAAAATTATAAATATATAAAATAAAATAATTACATTTTTTTTGGTAATTGATGCATTTCACAACCAACCATGGATAAACACATGTTTTTAATTACTTTTTTAATTATATTTTTTAATATATAAACAATTTAAATAATAAAGTGTTCCAATTTTCAATTCGTTTGAACCGTTGCAAATATCTTATTTTTCTGGTAATTTTATCCTAAAATGTAATAATTAATATTTGTCTTTAGGACTCTTTATTAAATATCTGCTCTTCATTTTATTTTAGTGCTCTCATCTGAGAGTTCTACAGCAAAAAATTAATTATGACTATTTATGATAAAATTGTTAAAAAAATAAGATCTTCGCGCCGGTTCAAATGGATTGAAAATTTGAACACTTATATTTTAATTATATTTCAATCCTACTAAAATTGGTGGGTAGTGCCATGTCCGCCAAACCACTAGCTATATATATAGAATGACAGAACATGAAAGATTTAGGACTTGTACCAAGAAAATTTAATGATTTTCGTTTAATAATATAACATCTACAAAATGTACGGATCGGATGAAAATAACATGTCGTTTATGGGCCCATAATCAGAGGTTTATCAAAGTGAAGTACCTTTTACTGAATTTAATGATTGACGATCATGCATCTATAGCTATCTTATCAACTCCATATTTTGTATGACTAATATGCTCGGTGGATACTAACAGAACGATTCCGATCATGTAGTTTATGTTATGATTATATAGCTATCATACACTGCCCCGTACGGCTAAATCCACTTTGGCTTAATTTTAGTTCTTATTCAAATTTTTTTCGTATCACTTGGCTCATCATCAATTTTTTTGGGATTATTACATCCTTATGACAAGAGGAATCTAAAAAGTAAAAATTTTTGATCAAAATCTAATTTTTTTAATAAAGACGAAAAAATTGGTTTATTGGCTTATTTTCGTCTTTATTAAAAAAAAAAGGATTTCGGTCAAATTTTTTTTACTTTTTAGATTACTCTTGTCGTGAGGATGCAATAATCCCCAAAAAATTAACGGTAAGTCAAGTGATACGAAAAAAATTTGAATAAGGAGAAAAAATAAGCCAAAGTGACTTTTTTAGCCGAACGGGACCTCATTTACAACAATACAAATTTGGTTTATATATGTTTGCTACAAGTGAATGTATTGTAACTATATAATCATTAAAAAAAAACTATTATCCGACCCTTGAATTTGTAGTGTCCGTCGAGCATACTAGTCATGCAAAATATTGGAGTTTGATCAGATAGTTATAGTCGCATGATCAGTAATTATTATATACAATAAAGGTAATACACTACTCTGATTATGGACCCATAAACAATATGTTATTTTCATCTAATCTGTACATTTTGTAGATGTTATTGATTAGACGATCCCTACAAAACATCAAGTTCATCGCATGTTGGTAGCCAAATAATCGGACAAAAAATACGATATATGATGATATAAATTACATAAGTTTATTATGATATAATCTATATATTTTTTCATTGCCGACTAATATTTTCGTCTCCAATTGTTTGTTTTCGGCGACCAAATAACCTTTGGTAGCCGAATGCTTGCTTTTGCCGACTAAAATGTTTGTCGCCTAATGTTTTCTTTTGCCGACTATTAATTTAGTCGCTAATGTTTTATTTTCGGCGACTAAATAATCTTTGGTAGCCGAATGCTAGCTTTCGCCGACAAAAATGTTTGTCGCCTAATGTTTTCTTTTGCCGACTATTAATTTAGTCGCTAATTGTTTATTTTCGGCGACCAAATAATCTTTGGTAGCTGAATGCTAGCTTTCGCCGACAAAAATGTTTGTCGCCTAATGTTTTCTTTTCTCAACTACTCCCTCCGTCCCATAATATTTGTCCGGTCCGCAAAACGGAGACGTAAAAATAATACTATTTTTGCAAGAAAAGTTGGGAAAAAATTCAACTACTAGATCTCGACGAGTTCTTTTAACTTGTGAAAAAAATTTGAATTTTTTCTAGAAATAAATGCATTATTTTGTAGTCTCCGTTTTGCGGACCGGACAAATATTATAGGACGGAGGGAGTATTAATTTAGTCGCCAATTGTTTATTTTCGGTGACCAAATAACCTTTGGTAGCCAAATGATAGCCTTTCGCTGACTAAGTATGGTTTAGTCGCCAAAGGGCCCCACAATCGGCGACAAAAAAAAATTTAGTCGCCAAATGTCTGCAATCGGCGACGAAAAATATTTTGTCGCCAAAAGTTATCAATCGGCGACAAAATGTGATTAGTCGCCGAAAGTTGGTCGCCAAATGTGTTTTTTCTTGTAGTGGATGGATTGAAATGCGACGATAAGTTCTTGAGAGATACTATTCTCAGTTTCATGATTGCAGGGCGAGACACTACTAGCTCAGCTCTCACTTGGTTTCTCAGGCTTGTTTCAACGCACCCGATTGTTGAGGCCAAGATCAGAGAAGAACTCATAACAACCATACCGGAAAAAGCAGCTAACAAACGGCGGGTATTCAGTGTCGAAGAGGTAAGCAAGCTAGTTTATTTGCACAGTGCACTCTGTGAATCATTAAGGCTTTACCCACCAGTTCCATTCCAGCACAAGGAGCCTTGTCAGCCCGACATCCTTCCAAGCGGTCATCGTGTCGATCCAAAAATGAAAATAATGTTTTCTCTTTATGCAATGGGAAGGATGAATTTCATATGGGGTGACGATTGCTCAGAATTCAAGCCAGAGAGATGGATTTCAGAGGGAGGAACAATCAAGCACGAGCCATCATACAAGTTCTTGGCCTTCAATGCAGGACCGAGGACTTGTCTAGGGAAGGAGGTGGCTTTCACTCAAATGAAGGCAGTTGCAGCGGCTATAATCCACAACTACGATGTTCGATGTTGGAACATTTCCAAAATATGTAATGGATATTAAATGTGAATATTGGTGAACGGTTTTAATCCAAAAGGTGTGTCTATTCAGGTTATATGAATGAACATGTTTATTGGATTTAAAGGCAAAAGATGTGTCTATTCAGGTTAAATAAATAGACATGATCTAATTAAAAGGTATGACTATTAGGATCGCATGAATAGACATGGCTATTATGAATAGACATGATTATTGTGATTAAATCAAGAGATGCGATCTTTGGCTAACAGTCATGATCTTTGCCTATAAAAGGCAAAGGGTTCTACCAATTTGAGGTGACAGAATCAGAACCATTCTGATTGTTGTTTCTCTCTAGAATTATCTCCTACGATTATACTTAAGAGGCTCGCAAAATCCAAAGGTATTCGGGTCTCTCTTCGTTTGTGCATAACGCAGTTAGACAACAGTTGGAGACTGGGCTTCATTTTATCTTGGAGGCGGCTTCGCTGTAACCCGGTGCACACCAGATTCCCTTGAACTGGTGGGGGTGAATATCGTCTTAAGGAAAGCGACATCGTAACGTGACTTGAAGCATCTCTGTTTATCTACTTTCATCGGCTACGACGAGTTTTGCACCAACAATCTTAAGACGATATTTCTCGAAGATGAAAGTGGATCGATTACGTTATGGATCCTTAAGACGAACACGGATAGATGTGATTGGAGACTTTATCAAATGATGATGCTGTGAGTTTTAAGTTGCCACTACTGATATTATTTATTTCCAAGGAGAAAGGTACGCCAAGAAACTCATTTTGTCATGCCTTCAGACTATTGCTTTGGAAATGCAATCACGGCACGTTATCTTATGTTTGATTTGCATGCGTTCATGTTTCGGAGAATTGTCAAAGGAAATATTTTGACATTGTGGTTCTGATTCATCAAACTTGGCAATGTCGTGTCACTGACAGAAACCAAGGGGCGTACGTGTGATGGGGAAGTCATACAGGTTGGTGCGCCGGTTAGGATGATTCGATCGTTGTCGTCAATCGTGATCAGACAATCGACCGTATTGGTGCTGGTCCATGTATTCGTTTGGGTGAAACGAGTGGGTGTGGATGGTTACAGCATTGGTTTGATTTAGTCATATGCAAAATGCATATTATAGTTCTTCAGTTAATTGCAATTTGAGTATATGGTGCGGGATTGGTATTTATTTTTTATGCATGACTTGTATGCTGGAGATATGTGTTTAAGGGACATGTGGTTTTACTAGGATATGTGTTTTATATTGGTTACAATTCGTTTTTAGCAGTTGCCATCTGTGGTGCGGTTGCACCGTTTGAATTATAGGTAATTGGACCCATAGGTCTAACGGTCCCTTTGGTGGGAAGTTGAATTGGCACTGCTTGGGATTAAAAAGCAACCTTGTGACACCTCTTGGTCTTGTTATTGGCACCTTCTTGGTCAAACGGCACTTGAACCATTACAGGCAGCCGGTTTTACGAAAATTCGAATTCTTAATCGGTTCGGGGCAGTTGCTTTTTCTAATATATAAAGTATCTTTTCATAAGTGTTCTCAGACTCTCTGTTATGTTCATTAGAATTCTTCCGAGAGCACTATTTGTCCCTTGTTTGTGTGAGTTACCGTCAAACCCATTTGAGTGGATAGAATTTCATCGTCAATAATGCCTTCCGAAATTCCTTTGAACATCATACGCCTTTCGGCTCCTTTTCTTCCACCGTTTAACATTGTTTTGGGAGATTCATCACATCCAACTCCCGATGATATTCTTTGGTTTAACGAATGGAAAGAGGATTTTGCAAAGCGAGGCCTCTTGCATGAGAGTCAACCGGTGATGATTGATATCTCTTCTGATGAAGAGAACTCTTTTGTGCTAGAACGTTCAGTCCAAAACGTTGCGGTTAATCCGGTTAAGGAAATATCGGAACATGGGTCTCAGGAAATTGGAAAAGATTCATCCGCGTATGATGTTTTTCATAGTCCGAAGGAGATGGCTCCATTGGAAAATATGGAGGATTCCGATGAGTCTACCGCGGCAATGGGAGGTTCGCCTAACGGTATCAACCGTGCATTGTCCCCTCCGCCAGCATTTAAAGGAATGAGCGAGAGTGTTGATACTTTGACTCCTTTGCGTCAATTGCGGACGATGGAAATGGCGCGAAAGAAGCGTCATGATGGTTTTGGTCACAAAGGGCCAATAATTAGGCGAACAGCGCGTAAGAGTGTTCCTTGTCCTGGATCTTTAAAGAAGATCAAATTTTCGGTTGATTAGGGTGTTTGTGTGTTATCATGTTGATTATGGTTTATGTATCCACATGCTAAATAGGTTTGATCCACATTTTTTTTAATTTTGGAGATGTATGTTGTGTACTCTTGTACTTTTAATAAAGGTTGTTAACTTGGAAATTACGATTCTTTATTGGTGAGTTTATGTATGATTTTATGCATTTGTTTAGGTTGTGTTGTGGCAGTATATATGTTGTTGCTTTTATTCTTTCAAGTGCTAAAGTTTGTACATGATCAACTGGTTCATGTGAAACGCTGGCTTACATTACTGCCTTGGTGTCGCTTGGTAGAGTCCTTATTGTCTCTTTAAGGAATCGACACCAGTACACCTAGACTTGTTCTTGCTCATGTTTTTATTATTGCAATGAGCTGTTATGTTAATAAAATGTTGCTTTTATTTTTATGAGCATGGAAATAAGGTCTTTCTTATGGATAGTATCGGATGTTTTTATAGCCAAGGTTTATGTGGTCTGTCGTATGTGATACCTGACATGGTAATTATGTCATGGTGGTATTTTGGTAACACGGAAATGTGTTATGTGGCTCTCAATGAGTAATATTTGACGGCCTCGATCAAGAACCATATAGTCGTGTTGGGGAAAGTACAAGGTTACCGTACTGTTGGACACGTGATCGGTGGTTAACCAAATCGCTGGCTATTTAAATTATCTCGATTGTTTTGCTTTATACACATTGCTAGATATAGAGTGTTCTGAAATCCTAGTTTTGGAAGCCATTTCCAAAATTGGACATACCATCATTATTAATTTTGTATGCATGTTATTTGCATAAGGAAATCAAAATGGTAGTTGTTGTGAATTCTTTATATGAATGGGTTTGTTTTTTATGGGAAATAAAAACGGACGGTGTGGCTCTTCTATTGTCTTTACCAAAATACACTTTGACATATACATATTTATGTATTCATGTGAAGGTTAAGGATTTAACCAGTGGTATTACCAGAAAGGTGTGGCTTTTGGATCTAACCTAAATGGTGTAACCATTTGAGGCTAAATAAAGCGGTGTGGTGCTTGGATTTAAAAGAAGAGTCCTAATTTTTCCAAAAAAGGGGGATTAAATGAAACGTTGTTTCATAGAAGGAATATTGATAATGTGGCCTTTCGGTCACATGTTCTCCTGTGTATTTTGGAGTAAACAACAAAGATATGGAATGGTGAATTTCTATTATCTGGTTTAATTAGTTGTTTTAAACAACTATGTCCTACAAATGAGTTCTAAATAGTAAATTTAGAGGAATTGGTTTACATGCTTGTAATTGGTATTCATCGGTTATGATGGATGCAAAGGCGCCTAATATAATTGAAGCATGAAAACCATGAACACATAATAAGTTTATTATTTGTGGGGTTTTCTTTCTTGAAATAAAGTGAGGATTTTACGATGAGATGGGATGACATGGTATTTTGTCACAGATATATTTCTCAGTACGTCACTTAAAAGAGAGAATCGGTAGTTGTGACTGTGGTGGTAGTCCGGACAAGTGTATCACGTCATAAACTATGGTAATATAGCTATGGAAAACATTGCTTTCAAGGCAATTCTTGCATGGAGGTTGATGTGGCAAACATCAAAAGGGATGGGATTTTAGCCCAATTAGTTTAATCACTCCTGGTGGAAACTCGACTCAACGCTTGACCATACCTCGAGTCTTGAGTTCAATGAGCAAAGTACATCATATGTCGTGATTGTAAGCACTTAATTTTATTTTATTGATCCATCCCAAGGTGAAGTGCTTGGTACCTGTAATGTTGAAAACAAGAGGGTGAACTACTTAGTTCTTAATAGGATATTTGTGTTGTAGTTACAGGAACACTGACAAAATCCTACCTATATGAGTGTGGAAGTGGTGCCGCTTCCTATAGGTCTCGGGGGCTTTTGACTTTAGAGCACTCATGAAACCAAGATATAGACCCAAGGCCAATACATGGGTCGGCTTTTATGAATTACCTAAGGAGAAGAAAATTTGTGTGTGAGACGTGTCCGGTTAGTCAACAAGGATTGCTAGTTCAAAGACAAGTCTACTATGCTCTTCCGACTAACTTTGATGTGTCTTCACTAAGTGAATGGTTCAAATCGTAAGATACCTTCATTTATGCACAAATTTTCCGAGCTTAAACAAGTTTTATTTTCAATATATTTTGAAAATGGTAGGGGATTGTTGGAACATTTCCAAAATATGTAATGGATATTAAATGTGAATATTGGTGAACGGTTTTAATCCAAAAGGTGTGTCTATTCAGGTTATATGAATGAACATGTTTATTGGATTTAAAGGCAAAAGATGTGTTTATTCAGGTTAAATAAATAGACATGATCTAATTAAAAGGTATGACTATTAGGATCGCATGAATAGACATGGCTATTATGAATAGACATGATTATTGTGATTAAATCAAGAGATGCGATCTTTGGCTAACAGTCATGATCTTTGCCTATAAAAGGCAAAGGGTTCTACCAATTTGAGGTGACAGAATCAGAACCATTCTGATTGTTGTTTCTCTCTAGAATTATCTCCTACGATTATACTTAAGAGGCTCGCAAAATCCAAAGGTATTCCGGTCTCTCTTCGTTTGTGCATAACGCAGTTAGACAACAGTTGGAGACTGGGCTTCATTTTATCTTGGAGGCGGCTTCGCTGTAACCCGGTGCACACCAGATTCCCTTGAACTGGTGGGGGCGAATATCGTCTTAAGGAAAGCGACATCGTAACGTGACTTGAAGCATCTCTGTTTATCTACTTTCATCGGCTACGACGAGTTTTGCACCAACATTCGAGTGGTGGAAGGCCACCATGTCTGCCCTAATGTTTCCATAATTCTCTATATGAAGCATGGTTTAAAGGTTAGAGTTACCAGAAGATGGTCCTGAAGCTTAGTACTTTGTTAATGCTGGCAATTCCTACTTTGATATGTGTAAGACAGTAAGAGTATGGGTAATAGCCTTCCTGATCTACAAAGTGTGCTAGCCTGGTAATATGCAATACTCTGTAACTTAACAAATGCAATGAAACCAGAAATGGATTCCTCTTATTAGTCTTCCAATTAATTCGAAGGTAAAAGTGTTGGAAATGTAGTTCTTTTATCCTAAGCAAAAAAAATAGAATGCAGTTAATTAACAGCAGTGCTACACCTATCGCTAAGTTTCACCACTTAACATTTCACCGTCCGTCTAGACAATCAGTGGTCCGGATTTTAAAAGAACTCTTCCAGGAAAGATTGGGCGTGATGGGGAGAGCAGTAAAAGTTAAGATGTGAGCATAGACTTCCGTTAATTAACCAGCTAAGAAAATTCACAGTGATCATAAAGGTCAAAATAGATGAAATCATTACAATAAGAAATTCACGAGAGAGCTTCGAAGAGTAACATAAGTTGTCCCACGGGGTTTCAAGTTTTTGCCATTTTGGTGTTCTGTCCAATTTTTTATTAGATGCTCAATGTACCCTTTGTCAAATTTTAATAAAATCTTTTTGCCGATAAAAAAAAAAAATACTCCGCTAGTGTTGCTACTCGCTAAAACTTTGCCTACCCCTCAATCTTTCGAATTATTAATCATACACGAAAAAAATGGTATTCTTATTGTTAATGATACCAAAATAAAAAAACTATATTGTGCTATTTGCCGCCCATGTATCCTTGACTTAGCATATCTATAACTATGTTACTCCCTCCGTTCCAAATTGAGAGTCCCTCTTGGGAATTCCAACTATTTTAGGGGACAAGCAATGATTACACCTATATTACCTATTATTTCCACCATTACCCCTATATTTGACTTACTTTATAACACTTATATTCAATTGTGAGGGACACTTTTGGAAAATCACCAAAAATTTCCTTCCATTTTTGGAAAAGGACCATCATTTTGGAACAACCCAAAAAGGAATAATGGACTCTATATTGTGCTATATTGTGCTATTTGCCGGCCATGTATCCTTGACTTAGCATATCTATAACTATGTTAGTATAAATTAAAGCAGCGTGAAATCCATTCAAAGTGATTTTATTAGAATGGTTGAAATGAATCGCTTTACTCCACCGGCCAATAATATTGATCATGTCTTCGGGGCACTAGTCATTCCAGTACGTTACAAATTAGAACGGTGTGAACTCCATTGAAGGCCATTTTATTAGTAGATCGAATGGTTGAAATGAATCGCTTTAGTGGTCATTCCACTTTTTCAAAAAGTAGGTTTTTGAAAAAGAAGGTAAATTTCAAGGTCAAAAATCATGTGTTTACGCAAATAATTTTCCTACCAATATGGATCTTTTTTGATAGATCTCATTGAGATCTTTTAAACGGTGCAAAAAAATTGAAAAATTATTTTTCATTTTCGTTATATTTGAGTTTGAAATTACCTTCTTTTTAAAAAATAAGGTTTTTGGAAAAAGCGGAACGGGGCCTTACTCCAACAATAATGTTGATCGCGTCTTTACGCACGATTCATCAGACCTAATGTAGGCCAATGTACGTACTGTATATAGAAGCTGCCCTGTATCTTTTGACACAGCACATCTACATCTATATATTATAAATTAGAACGGCGTGAAATCAATTAAAAGCTATTTCCTTGGAATAGTTGAAATTAGTCGCTTTACTCCAACAACAATGTTGATAGCGTCTCTAGGCACTAGTCATACCTAATGCATAATATAAATTTGAACGGCATGAAATCCAATATAAAAAGTCATTTTATAAGATCGGTTCAAATCGCTTTAATCCTACAATAATGTTGATAGTGTCTTCAGGCACGAGTACAGCTCAATAAATTGTAGGAGCAACTTCTAACATATTTATATTGATATTACCTTTGTTGTTCGAAAATAGCACATAAAATACTACTCCCTCCTACTTTGTTTGTCCAATATTCTCCTTTTTGTTGTCCCAAAATGTTGTCCATTTCAAAAGTCAAAGTACTGAAGTTTTTGGTTTTCTTCTTCCTTCTCTTTTGCATTAAAGTATTAAAGATCTTCTTGGAAACAAAACAAAAAATGTAGGGATATAAGATGAAAAGTGAAGTTTGATTTATTTATTTTTATCGGCAAAAGTAATATTTTATTAAAAAAATTGGCAAATGGTACATCAAGTAGGAAGAGGGGAGGAGAATTCAACAAAAGATTAGATTAAAAAAAACAGCAGTTGGGACAACGCTTAAAACACCCAATGGCCAAGCCCACAATACCTAAAGGGCAAAGTCTGCCACTCTAAAGGCAAGGCCCAAATTGGCCAAGCCCAACCCAAGAATCCAAAACTAACCCCAACAGCACAGCCACACATTGGATCGTTTTTAGACACATCTATCTTACATATATGCACAGCATTAAGTCCGTAGACACGTATATAGCTTCTCTTATTTTAGTGCCTTCTGGGCTTCAAACGCAATTATCATTGGAGTCGGGCAAGTTAAAAAGTGCTTTGTGGAACTAACAAATCCAGAACTCATCTACTTTGTATGACTTCAGGCCATCATGCAATCTGATCCAACAAACTTACAAAGTTAATAGCATGCATGAAGCTTTCCTTTAAAAAGTTGAACTCTTTGTTACATCCGGTAAACTTAGTCTGTAATTCTTTTCTGCAGACGGTAGTAAACCAAAAGATTGTGAGATATTGGAAGAAATTAAAAAACTCATAACATCTGCAAAAGGTTTACTCTTCGTAAATGAGCTGCACATACGCTGAAAACACTTAACAGGCTTTGGTCATAGGCAGAACAAAGAATGCGCGTGGCAGAACAGAGGATAAAGGGGTCTCAGGAGGAGGCTACAAAAACTTGCTTGTGGTGGTTCAAGATTGTTAGGGCAAGAAAACACACACACAAGTGAAAAATAAACAAGCAATCGAAAGAACAAGACACGCGATATACGTGGTTCCGACTTAAGTAATTCATTTAATCGTACTCTACAGGGTGTTAGGATTTCACTATAATGAAAAGATGAATGAGATTACATTGGAGGGCTGCCCATCCTTTGCCTTTAATAAGGAATACAAGAGAAGCCCTAAAAATGCCAAAAACGCGCACTTGCAGCTTCGCTCGTCCGGACGAGCTTCGGACGACCACCGGACTACACTTGCTGCAACTTTGTTTTTCCTTCCTCTTGCCTAGTCCAGACCACACAAGGCTTGGTCTAGAGTACCAAAGATGCTGAAACTTCAAAAAACGCATAGAAAATGCCGAATTTAACTTCACACTCAACAAAGACTATTATGATGGTTGAAGTGTGGATGACGACAATGAGGTTATGATGACAGACTTCGAAAAGGATTGGACCCTTCTTTGTTGATTATGGATGACACCAGTTTCACTAGAGATGGAAAGTGACAAAAGGGTATAGAGTATGAGCATCTCGAAACTAGGCCAGATAAGGAATTTGAGTTTGATAGCAAGTATCTCTTCTTTTTGTTCTTGAGTTGAGTCTAGCTAGCTGGGGGGAGCTTAGCTAACTCCCCCAGGTCTTTCTTTTATTTTGAATTTCAGTCTATTGTATGGATCCTGGCCTACCACTAATGAAAGTGATGAGTTTGCTTATATCGTTGTGTCTTTAATTAATTGTATAAATCCTGATGATCTCGTTGAGCATGAGGAAAAAATCCTTGAAGACTTGGAAGAAATGTTCGATAGAAAAGAAGAGAAGCGTGCTCAACCTATTATAGAAGCGACTATTTCTTTAAACGTGGGTACTGAGAAAGATCTTAAAACTGTCAACATATGTTCCTTGCTATCCTCACAAGAATGCCAATCCCTTGCTAATTTACTAAAAGAATTCAAAGATATTTTCGCATGGTCTTATAAGGATATGCCAAAACATTGTCTACTAAAAGAATTTCCCTCTACCCTGATGCTAAATCCATGAAGCAAAAAACGAGATGCATTGGGTGCTCTTGGAAAATTACAACTTTAAAAACCCACCTGATGTATTTGTTTTTGTGGTCCTACTCTACTTGGAAAATAAATTTGTGTCCTTATTGATATCAAGTAATTAGATGTTGCAGTCGTAAGAAATTCCCATTGACACTGTTTAGGGAAACAAATTAAGCAAGCCAAGTTGTTGAGTTTTGAATTGTTAACTATATGCATTTCTTAAGTACCTTTAATGTAGGACTTTGACTATTTGTTTAACCAAGTTGGGGCTATTAATTACAACGGTCTTACTAACCTCTGCCCATTAGGCGGAGAATAACATGTTGATAATTCCAAACAAGTTCGGATATTATTGCATATCTCATGGATATTAATACATTTTCACAAATATCTATACACTTCTCGGATATCAATGCGCATTCTATCTATTATCCTACACCATTTGGGTGGAGGTTAGAATAATTCTAATTACAATTTGGGAAAAAATTAGGACTTATTAAAGTTTGGTGACATTTTAATTTTTTTCTTTTCTACAGTTATGGAGAGATATTTTAACAGTAAGGTACGTACCATTAGAATCAACTTCTCTAAGTCACAACGAGCCTTCAATTACTAGATTAATTTTCAAGCAGATCCTAGGTTTTGACCTCGAATTATGGATTATGATCCTAATATTCGAGAACTAGTTTGGGGACCTACTTACTAAAGGGCCGATACCAACCTCGTAGCCACAATTTCCCACAAAGAGATTTCTTAGGATTCTTGATAAGATTCAGTTCTTGGTTTGACGAATATGGTAATTTGGTTGAAGTATAATATCAAAAGATGCTGTATTTTTCCTTCATTGCTATCTTTTCAAAGCTTAAATAGGAGACAAATGGGATGGTGAATCGTTTTGTTGGTAGCTGAATGAGTGATCAATGGATGCATGATAGATTATTGATGGGATTACAAATGAGGTTATCCTGCATCAGCTTCCATCATCGATTTTTTGTAGGAACACAAAATTATAATTGTTGTGAATATTTGACCCAAGTACTATAAAATCCAAGATCTGCCCGTGTCCCCGCCCCTGCCCAAGCCCAAGCCTAGCCTATACACTAGTCAGTCTGGGCAGCCCTCTCACTTGATGGGCTCATGCTGGGCTAAAGCCTTATGGACCGGGCAGACTTTGTGCGGGCTTTGGGCCGAATAACGACTCTTATTCTCAGATGGCTTCAAGACAAACCATTGTAGACACCCTACCCTGAACTATCTAGATTGGTTATTTACGGTCCTTTGTTGCCCCAATGATCAAAGGTCGAGAACATTTCGAGGTTGACGGAGGGTCTTGAGCTTTGAACTTTGGACTTTCCTCATTCAAACCCATTTCAAATCCCTTCAAACCCTTCAAAGCCAAAGCCAGATAAACCCCAGCAAAAGCCCGACTTGCCTACGCCAGCTTTCACTTGGCGTGCGCCAGTAAACTGCCACGTGTCAGTCATCGACCGTTGACTCAGTTTGACTGGCGCACGCAGATTCACAGATGGCGTACGCATGGTTAAGGCCAGTCAAATCACCATTTTCTAGTCACGTGCTCGAGACTTTGTAACCGTCCCAGTACAGTGCACAGCTTCCCTGATCATTTCTTTCTGCAGAGAGCGTCGCCCTCTCTCTCCTACACAACCCATCACCTAGTCCCATGCATTAAATGCATGGGACTCCTCTCCTTAACCTAACCAGCCCCTAACCCTAGCTGGCTGCCCTCTTCTCAGTCCCTCTCTCCCCTATAAATACCCCCCTTGCATTCATTTGCAAGGGGTTAACCACATTAAAGAGTCAAGCTTCTCTCTTTCCTCTTTTGCTCTCATCCTCCATTGAAGGTGAAAGAGAAAGAAAAGGGAGCTCATTACCCTACACCCCACTGTCTCTCAGTCATCATCCAACCTCCATCTTCAACATCCAAAGCTCAAAAACCATCCTTGCACCTCAATACAAAAAGGTATAGCACCTTTGCGTGGCCTTCTGTTCTCGACCTCTGAGGGGAACCAGAAAGGTCCAGGCTAGTAACTAATACTAGTCCTGGCCTTGGAATGGTAAAATAAAATAATTGTATGAAACGACACATGGCGCACGACAACAAATCCCAGCCGTACGCGCATTACTGGCGTGGGGATTATGGGTCGTCTATCTCCTGCTTGTATTTCATTACTATCACCTTATAGCATGTTAACAACCAGTTTTACAGCTTTCTGTATCCTAGAACTACTTAGCTATAACTTTCAATGCCTACTTCTTTCCTGCTTTAAAAAAGGTCCCTGCGTTACTTCTGGTCTTGCTCCAGAGCCCAGATGATGCAAAGCCAAGCATTGGACAAAAGGTAAACCTGGCGTACGGACACTGAAAAGTAGCGTATGGCAGGTATGTTCAGGCTCTGGTGGCTGGCCCTTGCATCATAGTTAAATCCTGGCTTTTCATTGTCTCCCCACTCTGTTTATGGGGCTTTCTGTTCTTGTTTTTTAGGCTTGCAGTCATTTCCTCTGTCTGTAATCTGTATATGTGCTGTTATTAAACTGTGTGGTTTGTCCTGGGTGTGCGCTGGTCTATTCCAGAGCCCAGAGGGTTGCAAACAAAGACCGTGAGTACAAATGAGTGGTGTACGCCAGTGTTTGGGTGGCATACGCAGGCTATGGTGGCGTGCAAAGGCTTGGCCAGTGCACACCAGTGTGTTGCCTGCTCACGCACCTGAAAACAGCGTACTCCATCTCATTGAAGCTGCTTTCAGTGCTTGTTTTCAATCTATGCTCATCTATTGATTCAAGCAAGTCATCATTCACAACCATTTTGTCATACAAATGGCAAGCTGTTACAGTTTTAAAGTCCCCATTATTTGTTCCCCCGCCCTAACTGGCTAAAAAATGATCAAATGATAGAAAAATGTAAAGGTTTTACAAAAATGCCTGAGTAGAGACCGATCTCCGGATTGGGCGAGAGGGGTGCCATAAAACCCTTCCCCTCTCGTAACCTGGCTCTCGAACCTCAGATATCGAAGGTGACGACGGACCAGTCTACGCCTTTTTCAAAATCAAACAAACGTAGCAAGCGTTTTCGAGTTCGGTTCCTTGGGTGTTTTTACCGCTAAAACCCGAGTGACGACTCTGAATCGAAGCGTCTCGCTGCGCTTTTCCAAAGAGGGCTGCACCCAATATTTAAACAACAAAATCCGGAATTTTGGGGCGTGTGCCCACAACCATATTCATGGTTGGCGTGCCCTAACATTTTTGGGGTGTAAATCGAACTTCGGAGTGGGGGCCCTAATTTAGTATTTGGTCTAATAAATTAAAAACATTCCATATTTTGTTGAGAGTCATCACTGACTCTTTGGATGTCTCCAAATATCTCTGAAATATTTTAGATTTCTTTAAAATTCACTAGAATATTTTGGACTCTTCTAGAACCTTTCGGACTTCTCCAAGGTGTTTTGAGCATGATAGAACCTTCTGGAATCTTCTGCATTCCTATAGATTGTAATGGAGTTTTCCAAGTTTCTCCGGAAACTTCTAAAACTTGTCTATAGATGTGTTCTTGTCTTGAAACTTTTTGTGCTCCCTATGAATTGGAAATGAGAGTTCATATGGTTAGAGTACAAGAAAGAAACACTCAAGGTGTGAGTGAATGTAAGTAAGTGAGATGTGTTTTGTGTGTAAGTGAGTGTGTACCTGTGTAATCTTGTATTGTGTACAAGTGAGAGTATTCAATAGAAGTAAATTAGTTTGTTGTGCCCAAACTCTACATATTTAACACATGTCGTGTCCGTATACATGTCTCTCCCGTGTCCATGCCTTCTCCCCCAAAAAAAAATTTACTCCCTCCGTCCCACTTTAAAAGTCCCCTACGAAAATCCGCGCAGTTTCAAACTCAAAAAAACATATACTCATTGAGAATGGAAGAATTGCTTCCAAAATCATCCAATTCTTTCTATAGTACTTTCTCGTAAGGCAAAAAAACCTAACCTCTCTTACCTCTACCTCCCAGCTATGTGCGCTTCCTCTGTCTCTCAGTCACTAGTGGCACTTTCTCACGGTTGCGTGCTCTTGTCCCCGCCCTCCAGCCGTGTCATAGATCCTCCGCCTCCAGTGCTATGGTTTTTTGTCCCTACCTTCCAAGCGCGTACTCCTGCCTCTGCCTCCCAACCGCTTGCTAGTGCCCCTACCACTCAGTCGTGTGCTACTGTTCTTGTCTTCCAGTAGAGTGCTCTTGCTTCTTGCTCTCAGACGCCTGCCTCTAGCTCCGACTCCTAGGCGCAACAACTTGATTCTATATGTCACTATGCAGTAAAAAGTCGAAATGAGTTTTTTTTTTCTTGTAATTTTGATTACTTGAAAAGATGTACGATTGCGATAAGTCCTTTGTTTAATTATGTTTTTGTTCCTCAGGTCTTGTTTTTAGTTATGTTAGTAGTGTAAGAGTCATGAAAACAAATTGAAGCTCAAAATCTAGACCGTGTCTTATGTGCCAAAAATTATACTGTGATTTTTATTACTGAGCTATTGGAACATATATTATGGGTGAGATTAACCAAAACATAAAAGAAAGAACTGTCTTAAGATTTCATAAATAAGATACAATGACTTGGAGTGAGTCACAACTTAATGATATCGGTATGGATGTAATAATCCATGACGCCATTCAGCATGGGATCTTGGAGTTTATTGTCGAAGTAACCAACCAAGATCCTTTAGTCATATGGAGGAAGAAAGATTCAATGATATGGAGAAAATGTGTTAAAGGTAGAACAATCTTTTCACTTGCAATTGTGTTGTGCCAAGAAAAAAATTTTAGCCTTATACATGGACTAGGAATAATGAAGAGCATTACGGCATGTGAGCGCGATGTATTTTCAAACAACTTTTTGCATCTAGCTGCAAAGTTGTCTCCTCCTTCTCAACTTGAACGCGTCTCTGGTGCAGGCCTACAAATGCAAAGGGAACTACAATGGTTTGAGGTAAGTGCTATCTATATTTTCACTCATCCAATATTTAACTAGTTAACGAAATGGACTCTTCTTAGTCATAGCCTTACCGAATTTGCTTTATGGGATTATCCTAGGCGGTGGAGAGTCTCGTGCAACCCAAGTGCAAAGAAGAAGTCAATTTTGCCAACAAAACACCTAGTGCTCTGTTTACCGAGGAACACAAAGAGTTCGCAAACGAGGGAGAGAGGTGGATGAAGAACACTGCGGCATCAGGCATGGTTGTCGGCACCCTCATTGCCGTCCTTATGTTTTCAACGTCTTTTACAATTCCTGGAGGTACTAATGAAAAGACGGGCTTCCCTGTGTTTCTCAACCGCAATGGATTTGTGATTTTTATCGTGGTAAATGCATTATCAATGTTCTCATCCTCCACCTCGGTGTTGATGTTCTTAGGCATTCTCACTGCCCGCTATGCAGAAAATGATTTCTTCCGTTCTTTGTCAACAAAATTGATTGTCGGTCTTTCTTGCCTTTTCTTGTCCATAGTAACCATGATGATAGCCTTCGGGGCTGCAATGATTACTACCCTCCACAAACGGTTAACTTGAGCCACCATTCCAATGATCGTTCTTTGCGTCATACCTGCTACTCTATTTTGTCTACTGCAGTTTTCCCTCCTCCTTGAGATGGTCTATTTCACATACGTATCAAGCATCTTCAGCCAAAAAAATCCCCTTCTACTTCATCACAGTGGTTGACGTGAAATCTCTATACTTTTGCAAATATCGAATTTCTATTGAACTAGTTTTTGGAAGCTGGAATATTTGTTGTGATTCTCTTAAGCTTTTTATGCTTGTTATAGGTGAGTGCTTCAATATGGCCAACATTATAGTGTAATTGTGTTGATAAAAGCTGTATGATCTTTTGTTACTTGTTATGTCTCCCTTTGGCAATCTACGTCCTCCTCTTTTTTTCTCAGGAATTAGTTGAAATTGTACCCCTGTCCCGCAAAGTACTTTCATGCAAAGTAATTAAAGATCTTAATTAGTTCTTTAAATTTGCTTGAAATTTTTTTTTTTAAAATAATTATACGTCGAGTTTTTTCCCTATTCTAAAAATTGCACTTCTTATCATGGTGAACTTGCATTTGTTTTTTTTTACCAGAAGTAAACTCGATTTGTATAAAGCAATCGAAATAGAAAGGATCGAAACTCCATCAGTCAGAAAAAACAAAGAAGTACGACAAAAAAAAAAAACAAAGAAAATCTGCAACAAATCAGCACCGGATCCCGCCAAGACCACTGTAGACTAAAGGAACACCACCGGATCTGCCGTAGACTGAAGGAACACCACCAGATCCGCTGCAGACGTCGCTATATAGCGATGATGTTGGAGAGCATGAAAACCTATTGCCAAGACCGATCAAATCCAAGAACCAAAACCCAAACCTGGTGAACTTGCATAATTGACGAAGAAGTATTAACAAATACCACCATGGATGACAATAAGCCACATTGTCATGGACCCTGCTTGACAACATGTCTCAATCCCGTTGTCACCCAGTCCTTGAGTCGCCATCGTTTGGTCCTTAACCTTTTTTTTTATCTGCCAAAACGCCCCTCGGGCTTGGTCCGTAACCTCACAACGGTAAGGCTATCCATAGTGGTATAATCAAAAGCCAATTGTTTTTATAGTTAATAATATTTGTGCAAAAGATGGCTCACAATGGTATAATCAAACTTAGCAACATCCTTAGAAATAATCAAATTTTAGGTTTTAGATAACCAAAACTAGCAACATTTTTCAATAATCAAAATTTGTCAATCACACATCACATAAGTTAACTAGTTCGAAAATATGTATACACGCATGTTTCAATTAGTATTTTCTTCTTCTTTTCTTCGCCAACTCTATATCTTCTCCACAATACCCACAAACTATTTCTCTTTCTTTCCCTCCAAAAGTAAAGTTCATATCTCTCGATCATCTACAATTCAATATATCCATCGTCGCCGGATTAAGGTATTTCACTCTTCTTTCCCGTTTCTATTCCCTCCCCCCCCCCCCCCCCCCCCCCCCCCCCCCAAAAAAAAAAAAAAAATTCATAATAGGAGAGAAGGAAGTCACCGATATTTTTTCCAAAATTAAAGGAGGGAATCGATATATTTTTGCCCAAAACAAACGTAAATGAAGAGAAGTGAATGGCAGGAATTAGAGGGAGAGGGAGAGAGAGTAAGAGAGTGAGTGAAATTGTTGTGGATCCCTTATTTTGGTTATGGACTAGAAGCGACCATTGTGAATCTTAACATTGATAAGCTTAGCAACCTCTTAAATGAATAATCAAAAGTTGATGTGTCAACTTTTGGTTATCCATTTTTTATTATACCACTGTGGATGGCCTAAGATAATGCTTTTTCAATCATTAATGTTGTGTTTGGTTTGCTTCTCGATCAAAAAGAATTTTTCAAAAAATTCCTGCTAGATTCCCCCTACTTTCAATATTTCTCTCTCTATCTCACTCCACTTATTACCCCTACTATTTTTCAAAAAAAATTCAAAAACAAATCCAAACAAGGCATAAACTGTTAGAGTATGGATTAATTACATATAACCCCCTTACACATCACTATTTTTCACTTTATCTTTTCATCTAAAAAATCATACAACTTGCCCCTTCAATCTATCATATAGTATCACTTAGCCCATTTTGTTACTCTTTTGTCTAGATTTGAGTGTTAGGCTCTGATATGACACGCACATGTGACTAATTTATGACAAAAAATGTCCCTTTGTACAAGATAGTAGTATAAAATTTCTTTTATGAGTCATATTTTAATGCTTATAAACATTTTTTTTTATCCGCACTTATAAACATTAATATCATAGAAATTAGTCGTAGTGAGCCTCAAAAGACAAATAAATGACGAAGAAAATCATGCTCTTTGAATTAGAGGATATACTTAAAAAAAATAAGTAATGGAAATTTATAAATTGTACTTCCTTCGTCCCTTTTTAAGTGTCCACTAAGGTTCTGCGTGTCATTTTCAATAGCTTATATTTCTCAACGTATATTGTGTTGTGCTCAAAGTTGTCAAATCCGTTCCGTACCGGCCGGTACGTACCGTACCGGTGCGTAAACGGAATGCAAAGAGTCATGTTCCGTTCCGGTTGAAATACCGGCTTGTTCCGGCCAATACCGGGTGTACCGGACAATACCGATCTGTTCCGGCCATTTTCCGGTGTTTCGGCTGGTACAAAATTATCCTCTCTCTCTTTTTTTTTTATATTTTATTTATGTTTATACTTAAAATATGGTAGATATATATTAAATATATATATAAAATATTAATTGCGGTAAATCCGGAACGGTACCGGGATACAGCCCGGTACCGGTACGTACCATTCCAGTAGTGAAAACAGTACGCTGGCCGGTACGATATTGACAACTTTGGTTGTGCTAGAGTTTACCCGTACCTAAAGATAAGGCGCAACGTGTTTTGAATACAACTAAAATGAATTACGAAACTATTGACCACCCCCGCCAACGAAACTGATTTATACAATAATATATTTTCTTAATTATGATCAAAACAGATTTTTTTCTTACCCTTTAATTTGTTTAGTTCACTAAAAAACACACACACCAAAACAATTGAAATTGATCAACCGATAAACAAAAGTATTTCTTACCCTTTTGTTTAGTTTACGATCTGCCTTGCACTAATTTTATACATGAAAGTTTATTACTTTCTATCTTCTCATAACAAAAGAGAGTTGGGATAGAAAAAGTTAGAGAAGATTTCACCTTGCTTCAGAAGGAGAGAGTGCTAAGGTTTCAAAATTACTTCTTTTTCTTATATCAAAATCTAGCTCTTTTTTTTGCAATGAAATTTTATTGCTTTCTATCTTTCCACAACAAAAGAGAGTTGGAATAGGAAAAGTTAGAGAGAGTGCTAAGGTTTCAAAAATTACTTCTCTTTCTTATTTCTAAATTCGGCTCTCTTTTTTTGCAATGAAATTTTATTATTTTCTATCTTTCCATAACAAAAGAAAGTTGGAATAGGAAATGTTAGAGAAGATTGAAAATAAGATTTTTCATCTCTAAGACTCTTCTCAACCATAGGATTTATGAGGGATAAGTTTGGGCCGTTAGATTTATGTACATAGGATTCAAATACCGAGCTGTTTTATTATATAGATGTTCTTAAAATCATTGTCTTATAGAAGTAATTAAGATCTGTCAAATAATACTCATATTACATATTTTTAGCAATATACATTGAAAGACATAGGCAATTGAAATAGCACGCAGAATCATAGTAAACATTTAAAAAAGAACGGAGGGAGTAGAAAGAATAAGCCATAGAAATTGCTATATAAAGACATATTTTGGTCATAAATTACTCACATCTGCATATCATATTAGACTCTAACGCTCAAATATGATGGAAGAGTGACACAAGAGGCTAAGTAATACTAAATAATAGATTAAGGGATCAACGAATAGGGTTCTTTAGGTGATGTTGGAGAGCTCGAAAACCTATCGCCAAGACCAATCAAATCCAAGAGCCAAAACCCAAAACTGGTGAACTTGCATAATTAATGAAGAAGTATTAACAAATACCACCATGGATGACAATAAGCCACGTTGTCATGGACCTTGCTTGATAGCATGTCCCAATCCCGTTGTCACCCAGTCCTTGAGTCGCCGTCATTTGGTCCATAACCTTTTTTTTTTTTATCTACCAAAACACCCCTCGGGCTTGGTCCTTAACCTCACAACGGTAAGATAACGCTTTTTTCATTCGTCAACCTGTTAGAGTATGGGTTAATTACATATAACCCCCTTACACATCACTATTTTTCACTTTACCTTTTAATATAAAAAATCCTACAACTTGCCCCCTCAATCTATCATTTAGTATCACTTAGCCCATTTTGTTACTCTTTTGTCTAGATTTGAGTGTTAGGCTCTGATATGACACGCACATGTGACTAATTTATGACAAAAAATGTCCCTTTGTACAAGATAGGATTATAAAATTTCTTTTATGAGTCATATTTTAATGCTTATAAACATTAATATCATAGAAATTAGTCGTAGTGAGCCCCAGAGAACAAATAAATGACGAAGAAAATCATGTTCTTTGAATTAGAGGGTATACTTTAAAAAAATAAGTAATGGAAATTTAAAAATTGTACTTCCTTTGTCCCTTTTTAAGTGTCTACTACGGTTCCACGTGTCATTTTCAATAGCTTATATCTCTCGACATATATTATGTTGTATGTTCTTAAAATCGTTTTATTGAAGTAATTAAGATTTATCAAACAAGATTCATATTACATATTTTTAGCAATATACATTTAAAGATATAGACAATTGAAATAGCACGCAGAATCGTAGTGAACATTTAAATAAAAACGGAGGGAGTAGAAAGAATAAGTCGTAGAAATTGCTATAAAAAGACATATTTTGGTCATAAATTACCCACATTTGCATATCATATTAGACTCTAGCGCTCAAATATGACGGAAGAGTGACACAAGAGGCTAAGTAATACTAAAATAATAGAATAAGGGAGCAATGAATAGGGTTCTTTAGGTGAAGGGCGTGATGTGAAAAGAGGTACTCCCATCTCTAATTAACCCTTATTATCAATTTCCCATCGGGTATTTCTATCAATAACCCTTTATTTTATCATACAGCCCTATTTCTAGATACAACACACAACCCTTTTTTACTTTAACAAATCTACTAAATACAACCCAATAAGTCCTCCTATATTTCCCAACATACACCTCCTCTTAAATCCTCTCCACCACCAGTACAATCTCCACGACCTCCATAACCACCACCATCACGACATCCTCTTCCACCACCACAAACTCCATGACCTCCACCACCACCTCCACCACTAAAGAGACCTTTTGTTTAGCACTTTTCGCGCTAGGCAAAAATCCTCAAGGCGTGAGGTACGAAAGCGGTCATGCCAGGGCTTGTCAACATCCAACGTTAAAGGGTCTGAGAGCCTTTATCTAACTTCTAAACGAGAGTGAAGGTGTTTGTGATCTAAAGGGCAAGATCACAAGTTGTTCTTGTAGTGATTCTATTGCATTCTAACGAAGCAACCCGAGGATCCTATTGAACTCAGAGGTCAGAATATGTATTGTTCCTCATCCAAACCGTCTAAAAGTATTTTGAATGGTCTGGATTTAAAAAAAAGAAACCTTTCAAAGAAGAGGTCTTCTTCAAATCCAGATCATTATTTGAACAGTTCGCGGATGAAGAACAACACACATATATGCTGACCTGTGAGGATCAGCAGGATCCCCCATTTGCTAACAAAGTGGCGGTTCACCTGAAATAAATAAAAACAAAAATATAACTGAACCGACCACTTATTCAAAAGCTTTGGGTCAAATTAAAACTAAAATAAACTAAGAGGCACTAAAACAGGAATCTACTTTCTCCCTTCCATACGCATTGTATCCAAGAAGGCTCAATTCTTAATTTCCAAAAGAACAATTCCTGGAGAATATTATAGAATGGCATTACCTTAGTTAGTATTAAAGAAAAACAATTTGATTTCTGAATAATAATAGTCGTATTCAAGATTAAGGGCATTCTCATATGATTTTGAAGACAAGGAGCACACTGCACATAGCTTCAAGTCTTTTAGGCAATGTTTCATGAATAAACTCATGCAAGGTAAATCCTAATTAATTTATCGATCGGTTTCTTATCACCAAGTCCGAGATGGGATTGAGATTATGTGGTGACCCAAGCTTGTCATGACGAGTGTCTAGAGATCGAAAAAATTGTTGTGTGGTTTTTGGTACTGTCACGTGGTGTCTCCTACTCCCTTTTCACCATACATTTGTGTGGATTCCAGTGCTATGTGCATGGATCCAATGAAAATGTATGTATTTTCGTTTGACCAAAAAAAAAATGAAAATGTGTGGGGGAAAAGGGTGTTGAGACACAATTATGTGACAGTGTCCAAAGACCACTCAGGCCTTGTTCTCCTAAGCTTATTGGGGCTTTTTCATATTTTGTCGTTATTCGAATTTTTTATACATTTGTTAGTTTTGCACCAAAATTTTGTGGATTATTGATTCGTCTTGATGAGAGGAATCAGAAAATTCAAAAACTTTTACTTGTACCTAGATATTTTTGGAAATATCCAAGTTAAAGCCCCAAAAGTTGACTTTTTAGTCTTTATCTTTGATGTTTTCAAAAGTATTTGGGTAAAAGTAAAAAAAATAACTTTTCCGATTCCTCTATTTGATACGAATCAATAATCTACAAAAATTTAATGCAAAATTAACAAAATACGAAAAAAAAATTAGAATAAGAAAATAAAACCAGAAAAAGCTTCAAAAAGTTAAGAAGAAAGAGGCCTGAATCGCCTAGAGATCACGTGATAATTAGATACCCTTCCTACCACCAATTGGTTTTAAGAGAGATGGTGGAAAAGCGATTCGACAGGTTTCATTCATCTCTAGCAGTTAGTTAGGAAAACCCACTTGCCTTACTCCACTAGGCAGGAAATTTTTTCGATCATGTCTAACTAAAGTTGTTATGGTTGGTCATCCAATCTTACCCGAAGTTGTGTTTGGAAAACGGGGGAGAGATATGAGATATTGGAATTGAACGTGGGTCAAGACTGACGATCGAGGAAACTGAGCAGTAAGGATTACAGTAAAAGGCAGCGGATTCATTTCGGAAGATGAACTTGAGCTCGGCCCTTCAGCCAAGCACACAGCGGGTGTCCGAACCGTTATGTTCAGCCCACTACAGCATAAAGCAAACCTTGCCTGTGAACCACTTCCCCCATATGGAGCCAGCATCTCAATTTTTGTATGGCATGAGGCATGGTTACCACGTAGGCCTGACTCTCTCTCTTTCTCTCGCTTGGAATTTTGCGCGTTGCGTTCTTCCTGTTAACCGTGAGGGATCTGGGATGCTCTAAGAGTATCAAATGTACAAACAACTGACAAGTTTATTAATATCCGTAGGTCTCAAACATCATCCAGCCCGTCAAATTTTGCTTATCATCATTCCAAATTGAAGAATGAGTAGCAATAGCATTTGAACAAATGCCACAGTACTACTGTTTAATCACTATGGAATTTTGTATTTACATTATTGCCTTTTTTACCTTTCGCAAGTATTTTAAGGGTCTAATGAATTTTTTTATTAAAAATATGCTGTAAAAGAGCGCTTGTGGACATTTTCCAAAGTGTTTGGCCCCCAACATTGTGGTATATAGTATCTGATTCCATTACTTTATTATCAATGGTAGACACTAGATAATATAGCTTTTCCCTCGTAAAGCTTCAAGTAGTTCCTAAGTATGATATTTTACTCGACCGCTTGTGGGACGTCTAGGCAACTAGGGGTCGTTAAAATATATGGTTAGTTGGTTATAAGATATGTTGCACGTCACTACAATCTATCTTGTATGACGTACTTCTGAAATCTTATACGCAGGTAATAATAACGTTAACTTATCTGTTGTAACGAACGCTATGAATGCAAGCTAATTAAGAACGAGAAATTGAAAACTAAATGAGAAATCACACAGACACAAGATATACGTGGTTCTCTAAGATGGGTACGTCCATGGGCGAGGAGAGAGAGGATTCACTAACCAACGACAAATCGACAAGATTATCTCCAAAAATTACATTTTAGCTTCACCTATGGTTAATAACAACGTTTCATGGCAAAAGAAGTATAATTAAACCCTGGTTCATGAAAAAGACTCTTCTTGGAATACATCTGCTAGCTTCATACACCAAGAAGGCAATCTCGATCAAGCAGGGCAGTGGAAGAAGAAGAGGAAGATGAAAAGAAAGTAAAAACCCAACTGGAATGCCTGGAAGAAAGGGATCAAATCGACCCTTATACCAACATGGAAATTGCGATGTCATGAATTTTGGTATTTTGTTATTGAAAATCCACTGTTGATCTGAAACATTTTTTTTTTTTTTATCTAGTGTTGTCTCGTGGCATGTGACATTATCGGTTTATCTTTCTGTCTAGAAGATCAAAGTCAGATTTTTAAAGGATCGTTGCCCATTAATGACAGCTCTGTCATAAAGCTTCAAGTAACTATGTCTGTAGGTGTGATATTGGTAATTGAAAGATAGATAATCAAAGAAGGTAAAATAAAATAAGAAAATACTAAAAGAAAAGTTGTTATGACTTATGAGTATTTTGCGCGTAGAAATTTCTACCGAATATAAAGTTAATTGTTTGATGAGAAATACTCTGAGCACTGCATACAAGAGAATCGGAATGAGAATATCAATGAGATGTAAGGCATGAAACTACTTTATTATATATATATATATAGATATATGTCCACTGTTTGTATATAAGTATGGCTGTATTTTTTAGCTTCTCACTAGATCCATAGAAGAGTTAATTAGTCTTCAGAGTCAAGCAGAGTCCATGTAAGCAGTTTCTATCCTGCATAAATAGATTGATTCATGTCCTAGATTTTTCTTCTTTTAATCTAGCACCCTACAACTACGTATTCTTTGCCAAAAAAAAACTAGCTATACCATTCTATTTAAGGATCACAAGATCAATATATTGAACAAAAAAACTGTCCTCATGACGTAGTTGTTGGGTCTGGTATGCCTAAACATGTACCACACGACGTAGTTGTATCAACGGGGATATATACTAGATGTTGGAAAAGATTGCTTTAGGTTAGGCACTTAGGCCTAGAGATGCACAATGTATCCTAGAAGTTAATAGTTTTGAGTTTGTCCATTAAGCATTGTTGAACACATTATCTACTCTGGAGTAAAAAGTTATTGCTACACAATTATAAATGGCCCTTACATAATCCTGTATGTAGCCTGCGCTCCCTTCGTATATCTGTTATGATCGATCAAATTCCTCATGTGCTGATAAAGGAAGTTCTATATGCGTAACTGCATATGCGTATGCACCTTGTGACGAAATTATTCTTTTCAACCATCTCATAGTTTTGATTTTCTCTTCGTCAGTTTATTCTCTTTAAGAGCAACCATGGGGACAATGAGCGGACCAATTCCTGGAATTCTTCCCGAAAAACTCACAGAAGATAATTTTGAATATTGGAAAGTATGTGTGAGAAGGTACTTGATCGGTTTAGGCCTGTGGGATGTTGTATCTGGGACGAAAGCGCAACCAACGAAAGATGCAGAGGATTATGAGGATTGGGAAAGGAAGAATGCATTGGCTTTAGTTGTCATTCAACAATCATACGGGAAACAGGTATATTATAACTTCAGGAATTCTATAACTGCCAAAAAAGCATGGGATTCATGGGAACCCATGACTCAACAACGGCAGGGACCATCACAATTAACACGACCAGATGACAATGAAGAGACGCTACAAGCCAATGGTAATTTCTGTTTTTTCTAAATATTTTGAATTGTTGGATAATGTGATGTAACTCCTACAAGGGGATTGTGCAGAATTACATGGGGAATATACGGCATCAAATTTCCTTTTCGCTCTTTATCTATGTGAAATATGTGTCTTAGGGTATCCATAATGCTATAATCAAAAATAAATAATCGAAAGTTGCCACATCAGCTTTTGATTATTCATTTAAGAGATTAATAAGGTTAGCAATGTAGAGGTTCACAATAGAATAATTAAAATTGAATAACCAAAAGTTGTCACATCACCTTTTTAAATTACAAAAAAACTAATAACTGTAACATAGAAATAGTTTTTTCTAAAAATAATTTTGAGACTGATAAAAACTATTTATTGGAAATAGAAAATAATTTTTAAACTTTTTTTGAAATTTAAAAAAAAATAGCTTTTGTGTAACTATGGTTTTTGAAAATAAATTTTTATATAAGAAAAGGTTTTGAGAAAAAATTTTCTTATACAAAACAATTTTTCAAAAAAAACAACAAATTTTTTTATTTTTAAAAAAAGTTTTTTAAAAAAAATTTTTGTGGGGGGAGGGGGAACAGTTTTTTTTTAAAAAAAACAATTTTAAGTAAAAAAAAATTTTGAAAACATTGTTGAAAAAGAAAAAGAAAGAGAGGGGAAAAGGGAAGAGATACAACGTTTTTTTTTGTAATGATGTGTGTATTTGATTGAGAATGTGAGATTAACTAAATTTGATTGTTGACAAAATGTTGTTAGTTTTGGTTATCCAAAGTCCAAAATTTGATTATTTCTTGGAGGTTGCTAAGTTTGATGATAGCATTGTAAGCCTTATTTTGCACAAATATTGTTAACCTTAAAAACCTAGCACTTTTGATTATGTCATTGTGCATACTCTTAGACTCGCAATGGATTCCGTTTTAAAAACTGAATGGACCTCTTCTAAGCAATTTCAGCGTATCCAATTTAAGAATAAATGAGGTGAAAGCCCCACAACAATAGCATGGTCAGTTTATTCGTGATGCCATGACTACTGTTAAAAGCACAATATACTGTTAAAACTTAAAAGGATTGATCTACTTCATCGGAGATCCTCTTAATAACATATAGCTGTGAAGCGAAATCCCACATCGCTTAGGTACCAAAATAATATGAAGAATATAAGCGTGAGGGCACTCTCACTTCATGAGCTAGCTTTTGGGGTTGAATTCTACCTAAGACCGTGTAACAAAACAGCATCGACCATCATGAGGTTACTGTGTTCCATTTTGTGCTTTATATTTTCTATGGTGAAAAAGCTGCAATGAATCACCCATCTTTTTGTCATGATTGCCCTTTTTTATGCTTATTATTGGATCCTTTTCTGGAAATACTTGTTAATTCTACAGTGTAGGGAAATAAATCCTGTGACATTTTCTGTTAATATAAACCTGTGAAAACTCTTGTGATATATAGATTTTGTATACTTCGATTTTCAAAATTCTCCGTATTGTTTTATACTTTTATAGGGAGATTATACCTCTGGTCTTGTTGTGCATGGTAATCTATTCGTATGTGGATTTATGTTTTATCTACCTACACCAATGACAATCATTCACTCAAAGCAAAGATAATTTGCAGAGGAAAGTTTACTTGATCAGGAGCCCGACGCTGTTGGCCTGAAAATTTCGGCTAATGGGGATACTGCTCTTCATGGGCGGACCTACCCTTGGACAAGGGTGGTCTATTGACTCCACTAAAGGTGGAAATCCCTCAGGGATATACATTAAATTTTGGAAATTTCGGCTGTTTTTTGCCTCATAGATTTAGATCCCTTGGTTCTTGCCCCAAATGAAATAAACTTGCCCCAGGTCTTTTTTAACCATTCAGATCTCTTTTTTCGGGTAATTTTGCCAACAATAATAGTCTGTGTTAAAAAATGGACAAACAAAATAGAATGGAGGAAGTATTTATTATATTGTTTAATGTTTGGGAAAATGACGGCCCATGACGTGTTCTGATAATTAATACATTTTAAGGACATGCTAAAAACATTTGTTAATGAACAAAATGTCCTTGGCGGATATTAATTATCAAAATACGTCATTGGCCGTCATTTTCCCAACATGTACTTACGTCGGTCAATTCTAATTTAGGACTTTGAATTTTGTGTACCAAGTTAAGCCCTATCATTAATCCAACCTAACTACCTCAGCAAACTTATATTGTGACCCTGTTTTGTTAATTAAAAATTAGAATAAATTTAGGTCAAGTTATTTTTTGTACTATGTTCATTGTTTTGCTCACCAAATATAAAAATCTTTGGGATCAATTGTAAGTGAAATGATGTGTAATGGATTGACAAATTGCTTTTTGTTTATGTATTATATAAATACATATTTTTTTGTGTAGTATTAATATTGAATTTGTTTATCCTTTGTCATGTGTTAATACAAAATTATACATGCTATAGATAACTTGACCCCAGTGATTATAAATTCTGGATCCGCCCCTGCTGCTCTTCATGTTGCGATTCTGGCTGGAAATATACAGAGTGCTGAGGAATTGATGAATTCAATGGCAGCGGAGGACTTGGAAATGACAAATGAATACGGGGATACAGCCCTCTCTCTTGCTGCCATCAGTGGAGTCACAAAATTAGCCAAGTTAATAGTGGACAAGAATCGCGAGTTGGTTACCAAAAGAACTGATCAAAGTGCTGACGGTCATGTCCCCGTTATTGTGGCTTCTCTATATGGCCACAAAGAAATGGTACATTACCTGTACGATGAAACTCCCATTAGTAAGCTCAGTAGCGAGGATCGTGCTACGCTGCTGAATTGCCTCATCACTGCTGATATGTATGGTAAGTGTATGCATGTCAGTTGTTGTCTAGAGTCATGCCCTCTCATGATCATGATGTTTAGGTTGTTAGTCCTAAGGCTTGCTTTTTCTTACAACAGACGTGGCTTCACATCTACTGGAACAGTACCCACAGTTGGGTCTCACAAAAGATCATCATGGACATTATGCCCTCGGAATATTGGCTAAAAAACCATCTGCATTCCCAAGTGGCTGTAAACTTGTGTGCTGGAAAAGTTGGATCTACTCAAGTGAGTATATCTGTTCAATGCTTTGTTGGCTGACAAGTCTGATAAGTTATATGTCAAAATTATTTGACAAGGCTTATTATCAAAACCTGTTACAAATTGCATGGATTTTAAGGAGATTTATTTCACACCTTCAAATTTATTTGATAAGCCTTGTATATTGCAGCACGCTATTTTCCATTTATATATTTTTTCAACAGATTCATGTCGCCAACCCCGATTGTTTGTTTGGGACTTAAAGTTCGGTTTGGAATGATTTGGTTTACCGGGAGTGTTGACCAAAATTTATTGCAACGGCAGGTATCAGTGTAGATTCATTACAAAGGGTTCTTAAACATGGGGGTGGGCCCTTTCATGGACCGACAGATGAAGAGAATCCAGCAAGACCCAGGCACAAGCTGAATGCTAGAGGAAATATAATTGACAAAGGCATGTTGATTTTCTCCCCTGCTCTATGTGTGTGCGCATGCATGTTCTTGTCATACGAGGTGTCCAATAGAATAATAAATTAATCAATGAAGCATTTAACCAAATAAATATTCTTGGTGGTGATCACAACAATAACTTTATCAACAATGGGGAACCACAATCAAATAGTACCATGGCCAAAATAAATCTCAACAAAATTGGATCCAATATCGATAATTAGAGTCACCAGGGTTGGTAGCCCATGGTTCTTTTCCCTAAGACGATTCGGCGAAAGAGAGCCGTTGAGCATTAGGGTCACCAGCCTAACACGGTCTTTTCCCCAATGGCCAAGGTCACCAACACGAGAAGGAATAAGTTCCCTAGACTTCCAAAATAAATGTTCCCATTAATATCCACCAAGTTCTCACCAAAAAGAATATTAACAATTGATTTCAGAAAATTCATCGCATGCCAATTTATAGAACAACTTATAAACAATTTTGATTCTCCGAATAACATCCATATAAATTTCTGAACGGAATACCTTTGAGGGATACAAGGACCTTTCCAAAATACGTAACATACTTAACTACTCACCTGGGTCCAAAGGTAATATACCGAACAATGTGAAATGAAGTTAACCTGAACAAAAAAACAATACAAGCTGATCATCTAATACGCTGACCATAAAACTAGCTAGGGAATAATGTATGAATAAACTACCCAATCTCCAATTTAGGTTTCTAATTCGGTCAGAACCGAACCAAAACTATAACACCCAACTTTGATTTTCAATTCCAACCCATGGGTCTCCTACGAAGCCAGCCATCTGTTCTCCATTCTCCAACTTTACCACAAGGACTTGATTCACACAAACATAACAAATATGTACACCACTTGTACGTACAACATAAGATCAAAACCCAAGATCATTTGTTTCCTTCTGCAACTGTTACTATCAAAACCATAACCCCACGTACACTTGGCCGATAATCTCCATGGCGCTCACCGCCACCACCACGACGCACAACACACGCACACAGTATAAGACCCAAATCACCTCCAGCCCTCATGGTCCAATAGCATAAAAGGCAAATAATCCTTACCTGCGAACTCGTGCGGAACCCAAAGATAAAAGCCAATATCCTCTCACCAACATGGCAACATCACTGTCCAAAATCATCCAATCAACAACAAACTTCTACTCGAAATCCACATAAAGTAAGGAAAATGGAAGGGGAAACAAGAATAAAGGAACGAGATCAGTTACCCGATTGATCGCCAAACCTTGACTGCGGTTTCTCTCTCTCTTTTTCTCTCTCCCAAGTTCTCTTAAACTTCTTATCTCAGACGATCTCTCCAAATAAAAACCCTACTCCACTAAAATATCTCTAAACGATTAACTTTATAAAACTACCCACTAATGTAATACCCCTAATTTGTAGCTAATTAGTTAATTAGAATTAGATAGCACGTAACACAACTTATAAAATTACCATCTGGTATCACTACTTTACCCAAAATCAATCTCATATCCCAAATATTACAATTGTGTCAACAATATACATAGTGTGCACAAAATATTTAGTTGGGACCCAATCATAATACCAAATAATAACGACAATATAACTGATTAAATAAATAAAAATGCTAGGCCGTAACAACTTTTGGTTAATTACAAGATCAAAAAAAATTTCATGTGAAAGAAAACTAACTCATTTCTATAAAGAAGCACCATCCTTTCATATGGGAATTTCATATTTCAAAAATCTTATTTCTCTCCCCTTGACATCCAACCCATCATAAGAGAAATTTCCATTTCAGAATTCATTCTCTCTCTCTCTCTCTCTCTCTCTCTCTCTCTCTCTCTCTCTCTCTCTCTCTCTCTCTCTCTCTCTCTCTCTCTCTCATTTTTGGATTACAAAGCACACACATATTTTGATGTTTTGGTAAATCATAAAGAAAGAATATCTTAGTGATGCTTAAAATTACATACTTTTTGTTGTGCATGAACCACTAGTGTTTTATTATGGTCCGGTATTCCATTTTTGGGATGTCCCATAAAAATTGTTCATTTTGAAATGCATTCCAAAATATTTGGGAGAAGGTGGTTGATCAAAGCCATTCATTTATTGGTTTAGTTGATTGTTGGATGATAATTGATTTTCATTCAATCATTTTTACCCCTCTTAAAATGCTACAAGTGTGATCGAATTGATCGATTAGATGTTAGTACCTTGGTTTTCTTTCTTTCTTTTTTCTAGTTTCACTTATTGAACTTGCACAATTCTATGTAATTTTGATGAGGTGGGATTGAATTAATATTAGCCGGAATACTTGATGATGAGAGCAATGCAGGTAGTCATGTATGGTTGGTCAAGGTTTTGATTGAATTTCGTCAAGTAAGTGCCTTTAGGCACGGACAAAGCGCTAGTATACTTATAAGCTATGGGTATTTTCAATTATTTTGGACTTGCCATGGGTTGTCTTACTCTTATGTCCTCTAATTTTCGTTTCGACAGGTTTTAGAAGTCAAAAAGTCTTGATTTACAATCGAAATCCTTCTAGGAGTAGGATTTCTTTCATGCTTATATGAAGCTATGCAAGGCTTCTAATTCAGTAGAGCAGGGTTATTGGAGAATTTGCAAAGCTATGAAGCTTTCTTTTGTTGATTATGCGATGCAGTCAATTCTTGATAAGTAGTTTGGTATCTAGCCCACAAAACCAACTAATTTGAGAACATTTTCGGAAAAAAAAAAAAAAAAAAAAAAACTAATTTATAAAACCTTGGAGTTAACTACTACTCTATAGAACAGTGGTTAAGACCGAGTGTCGATCCGCAGGGATAGTGAGGCTGAGTTACTAGAAGTCCGATTAATTTTTTAGGTTATTTTGAAGAGAAAAGATTGAGTTGTTTGACTTTGGAAACTAATTAATTAAGAAAGCAACTAATTAGAAGATTTGGAAACTGATGGGAAAAGTATCTAAGGTTTCGAATCCACTCTGACAACATAACTACGACATGCATAAGCTAGGTTAATTATTCGAATCAAAATGGATTATCGCTAGGACTTGCAAACCCTTTCGATAATCGTCAAGAGAATAATTAAGTTGTTAAAAGGCATGGACTATCCCATAGCACGGGCTGTCTAAATAGCACAGTTTGGGCACCTAACGACACGATCCATCTTACAAGAATAATCCATTTCGAAACTCCAACCACAATCAATGAAAATCATTGCAAAACTATGTATTTGAAATCTAAAATACAAATACTCAATAGATAGGAAGAATTAAAATCAATTCATTCAATTTAAACGAAAAAGGTTTCTTAGTCTTACAATCGATTCGAATAACAAACCTAAAACCTACGCATTAAAGAAGTTACTTGGCGCGGAGCTTCATCTCCCTCCTACATGAGAGTTTAGCCGACCATTGGAGCTGGAGTCATATTTACGAGCTTCCCTTCTTCTGTTCCCAGCAAAACACCTTTTGTGTTGCTTGATCTATTCCTTTTATAAGCTATCCCCCGAATTACCTATTGAAGACCAAACCTAATTTTCTCCAATTCACATACTGTGGGGGGGGGGGGGGGTTGCTGATTTCTGATGAACCGTCTTGACTCGTTTGAACCGAACGAAACGGCGTCGGACTTCGTGTACCTGCAGAACCGGAGGGGGTTGTTCCTCCGGGAAGAAGCTCCGACGATCTAGTCAGAAAGAGGAGCTAGGAGGAGAGAAGTTTTGTAAGAAATATGCTCTAGGAGGAAGAAGAGTGTTTAGAAGTCTGAAACTTTTACTTGGAGGTGATATGTCTCTATTTATAGGCAAGGATGGAAAGAGTGTAGAACCAGCTGTTTCTGCCACCCACGTGCTCGGTGATGCTCGGATGACGTCACGAGTCAGAGACATTAAATGAACACCACCTGTTTGGAGAAGGGGAGCCGCCCAGTTAGAGCAGGAAGGGTCACATCAATCAGAGATCGATGTCACCTCACCTATCAGAGAGACTCCCCCACGTTTCTTTGGAAGCTTCTAGAAAGTTCTAGGGTGGCGGTCTCCGAGTGAAGTCATCATGTCCGAGGAAACGAAGAGTAACAGATGATGCGCTTTACCGAATGATTGAAGTCCTATAGTTCTCTTATCCAAACGAAACGAGTATGTCTTCCTTCGGATTGAGATCGGAGCTCGGCTAGGCTCTTTGAACTGTTTTATCCTTCGGATAACACGCACGAATGACGTACCAAGGTCCCTCGGGAAACAGATGAACTGAGACAACTAATTGGTCAAGAATGATATATCAAATCCCTTATGAGTCATTTAAACCTTTTGGACCTTCGGATATTTCGCCCCACTACAATAGCCCCTCAACTCCTGTTTCCATAGCTGCAAAGCTTCGGAATGGAAGGAGGAGTTGAAAAATTAGTGGCCGAGGAACAAACAAACGACAGACAAAGCTGGACCATTGGCAAATCTTACCGAACAAAAAGTCCAAAGCAAACGTCAGAAGGATGTCGAATCGTCGGGTCTGTACCCTCCTCCATTTAATGCTTTTGTAACCGACAGCTTCAAAAGGCACCACGTGTCACTCTGCTATTGGATGTCGATACGGCGCACCCCATCAATCTCCACGTGTCACGCATCAGCGGTCACATCAATCTCCCGCCCAAATCCTACGGCTGGGGGCTCGGCACCGCTTCGAATTCCGCCCTAGGTATAAGAGACGACGAGAGGAGAGAGAAAATGACTTTTTCTCCCTCAGACGTTCGAACAGTACGACGCCATTCCCATTTTCTGAAACTCAAGCAATCCGCAGATTTTCGAAGAGTTTGAAGCGTTCAACACAGAGTTTTCTTTGATTTCAAGGTATATTTCTGATTTCTCGCACTTTTCTTGCATTTCAGTTGTCGATACACGCTCTTAGGGCCATTTTTCTTTCATTTCGTCTCGTTTTTCGCCTATGCACTAAAGAGAGGGTTGAAGGTGTTCATATGTTCTCCCGAACATAGATGCATCTTCAACATGTGTTCTTCTGAGCACACATAGGAATATTTTCCCCATACTTTGGAGTTTTCACTCAAACTTCTCCTTTGACTAATCATCTCTCGAAAGAATCGGTTCGCTCGGACATTTCTTTTCACCGAACGTAGGCACACTAGGACTTGACCATGCAACTCGCTGACGGTCTTTCCCCTTGCACTTTTGTTTTTAGGTATGGATACTTCTGCTTCAGTTTCGTCTGAGGAGTCATTTCGTTCGGTAGACAGCGCAGCTTTAGGCGCTGGGGGCACGAACCTCGCATTTACCGATGCTATCTCCAATCTAGCTCGGAGTTACTGCGTTCGGGAAGAAGGCAAGGGTTCTGGAGATTCCGCTGGAACTGATTTCCCCGCCCACGTCATTCCTCTCCGAACGATGCCCCTAGAAACTGAAATAGTCGACCTAGAGGACGATCCTTCGGAGAGGGAGCAAGACAACCCGACGGAAGAAGAGGAAGGTGACGATGAGGCCGAAGAAACGGTGTCCGACAGAGATATTGCCGAGAGGGGGACAGCCACGGCTTCGTCGAGCCAGGCCGAGGGTGGAGAAAGAGCCGCTGGATCTTCATCTAAACCTCAAAAGAAGAAGAGGAAGATAGTCCCCCTAGATCCTGATGTCATTCCTGACCAAACAGGAAAGGACCCGTGTCCTTATTGGAAATCCTTCGAAAGTGAAGAAGGATTGAGGTCTTTCCGACGGGATTACAAAATCCCGGACGATGTCGTCATCACTCCAGTCCCTGGCCCTCGGATAAGATTCAGTGACGAACATATCACTGTTCCCCTAATGGCCATTACCGAAGGTGGTCTTAGGTTTCCGATGCATAGGATCCTTAGGGAGATCCTGTACCTTTTTACCTTAACCCCCTGCCAATTGAGCGTCAATTCTTTCTGCATTATCCATTCGATCATAAAGCTCGCCCAGCTAAAGATGTATCCGCTAGAAGCCCATCATATTTTTGAAAATTACACGATGTCAAAGAACATCAGGTATTCCCGCTACTACCTATGCTCCCGAAGGAACATGGCGAAGATAATCCCAGAAGGGATGTATGATTCCGAGAAATGGGCCTCGGATTACGTTGAAGTTCGGGGTAATTATCAGTATCCCCCAATGGAGTACGGGCAATTCGAAGTTGCCACACGCAGGGGCGGACCTCGTAAGAAATTGTAGTCACTATTTTCTTTAATTTAAATTGCTTCGTTCACTGTAAACTAATACTTATTGTTCTTCGGACTGATTGCTTCATTCCTTTTGTTCAACAGATACAACAAAAATCAACAAGGAGTTGCTACAAGCTGCGAGGAATTGCAAGCTTGCCGCTACCCTTCTCACCATCCCCTGGGAAGAAAGAGACGCCCCCACAATCCTCAAGTACAAAGCAGCCTATGGAGGCGTATCCGAAAGAAGGAAGCGGATAAGGAAGAAGCCGCTCCCGAAGAACTTCTTTCGAGTGAGAACAGGCCTCTCCGAGGACTCATCCAGCGAACCTACCGAAGGAACAACTCCCAAAGAAGAAGAGAACATGCCTCCACGAAACATGAAAGACGTGCTTCAGAAAAAGATGGAGGCAAAAGAGAGAGACAAGGCCAAGGGCCTTTTAAAGAAAGCTGGAGCACCAGAGGCCTCAGGCTCTGCTCCGAGCAAAAAGGTGCCTCCCCCTCCAACTCAGAAACGTCCTCCTCCTACTCCTCTGTCGCCGAAGGAAGTCCCGGCTGGCAAGAAACAAAAGACAACGGTGCAGATGGAGGTTGGAGATGTGGCAAGTGTGGCGGCAAAAGGGAAGGGGACGAGTGAAGAAAGTGTCCCCTGGGTGCCGAGCTTCATCACCGCTGACAAGAAGCAGGTGTTGAAGTTTGACAACCTGCGGGAAGACCCGTCCCTCGCCCTGACACTCCTGTCCGAGGTGGGCTTGCCGAGGGACATCCAATCCCCGCCCTCGCTAAAAGCTGCTCTCACCGAGTATTACTATCATGCTACAAGGGTAAGTTGCTTCGGTTATAACAGTTCGCTTTTTCCTTTGCTTGTTTGCTTATCATAATACACTTATTCGTCCTCAGGCCTCCCAATCAATCATGAGCGTGAACCTTCACCTCACTGAGCATGAGAAGAAGAGGAAACAGCTGCTGCAGTCTTTACAAGTCAACAAAGACGCGGCCGAGGAGTACAAGAAGAGCTGGGAGGAATCCGAGGCAGCTCGCCAGGCTCTGGAAACGCAAGTGTTCACCCTCAACGAGCTGGTCAAAGGCATGCAAGAAGCTGCCGGGAAAACCAGGTCGGAGGGGAAGGATGAGGGCCTTGCCGAAGGAAGAGCTCAAGGTCGAGAGGAGATAAAGAAGGAGATGGAAGGGGAGCTTCAGAAGGCGTACGATAAGGGGTACTTCGAAGCTGAAGAAGCTGCTGCTGAGGAGCTCGCCGAGGCCTAGGCTGATATGCTTGAAGAACAGCATAAAACAAGCTTTATGTTGGGCTACAATACAGGCTTCGATGACGCCGGTGTGGAGGCTGATGATGAGCGAAGAATGCTTGTTGAGGTTCCTCCTCGGAATCTAGCCGAAGCGCAGTAGCCCGAGGATGAGCAGTAGCAGCTTGGTCCGAACGTAGAGACCACAGATGCACCTACCGAGACTGCCACTGCTCCAACTCTTGCAGATGACCCTACCTTGCCTCTTTTCCCGAAGGAAGCCCCTTAAGATATGTTGGGCGCTTTGTTTTGTTTTACGTTGTGTTTTTTGTTTTTTTTGTTTTTTTTTTTTTTAACATGTTTTGCCAGGTGTTGGTATGTAAAAACAATGGAGTATTGCATCACCTGAAATGTGGATGTTGGATTGTTGAAAGTTTTCAATTATTGTTGTTCGGTTTATTTTATTGATCCTTTCTGAATCAATTATGACATTCGGATATGTTGCGACTGAATATGTAAGTCCAACAGCTGCATGCCTCATGCTTATGTGCCAGCATGTTCCCGTTAGTATTCCCGTAGAGTAGTCCCCTGTCTGTTAGGATTGCCGAGGGACAGAAATGGGAATCCGAACAGATAGTAAGAGAATAGGGAACCGAAGGGAACGTATGGGGAACGAACGAATAGAAGTACGAGGGCAACGAGGATTACGCCCAAACGAGAATAACGCCGAGGGCTACGAGGATTTCGCCCGAACAAGGATAAGTCCAAGGGCTACGAGGATTTCGCCCGAACGAGTAAGATTGCTTGCCCAACGGCTTAATATGGGCTAGGTGGAATACCCAAGGCGAAAGAAAAACAATGAGTAGAAAAGAAAGGATACTTCTATTAACAAGGCCCAAAGGCTTACAAGGTACAATGAAAGAATAAATTTACAGAAAAACTAAGCATGAAATAACAGCTAGCCGTGAAATTTCCGGAGCTTCTGAGCGTTCCAAGGGTTAGGTATGGGGGTGCCATCCATCTCTGCAAGCTTATAAACTCCATGGCCGATCTTCTCAATCACTCGGTAAGGACCTTCGTAGGGATCCTTGAGCTTCGTCAACTTCCTTGCTTCAACAACCATCCGAAGAATGAGATCCCCAACGTTAAATGGCCAAGACCGAACGTTCTTGTTATAGCCCCTAGCCACCTCTTGTTGATACGCAGCATGCCGAAGGTTGGCATTGTCACGTAATTCTTCGGCAAAATCCAATTCAGAGCCCATGAGTGCATCGTTAGTCACAGGATTGAAATTCTCCGTACGAGCTGTTGGAATCAACGTGGAGAGAAGGACAACAGCCTCCATGCCGTAGGCCATTGCAAATGGGGTACGTCCCGTTGATCGCCGAGGCGTAGTACGGTAGGCCCACAAGACATGAGGGAGCTCTTCCACCCACAATCCGAGCTTCCGCTCTAAACGACGTTTTAGCCCTCGAGTGATGGTCTTGTTTGATGCTTCGGCTTGACCATTGCCCTAAGGGTACGCCACCGAGGAATTCTGGATGGTGATCTTCCGTCATTTATAGAACGCTTTAAGAGCAGCGGCCACAAATTGGGATCCGTTGTCCGAAAGAATAGCGTAAGGAACGCCGAACCTCGAGATGATATGCTACCAAATAAACCGTTCCACGTCACCTGCAGTCGTCTTCACCATCAGCTTGGCTTCGACCCACTTAGTGAATAAGTCCGTGGCTGTCAGCAAATATTCAAAACCCCCAGGTGCCTTGGGCAGTTTTCCCACAATGTCAAAAGCCCACACTGTAAAAGGCCAAGGACTTGTGATCATCTTGAGTGGGAAAGCTGGTTGGTGGATAAGGGAAGCCTGCTTTTGGCACCGAATACAGCATTTTACATATTCCTCGGATTGTTTCACCATCTTTGGCCACCAGTACCCTTGAGTCAAAGCTCGCTACGCTATGCTTCGTCCACCTGAATGAGCCCCACAACTACCCGAGTGAAGCTCGGCCAGGATGCCTTCTACCTGGGTCTCATACACCACTTTCAAGTCCGGGCCGGTGAACGTTCTTCAGTATAGATGACCATTGGGATCCAAAAAGTAGTTGGCAGCACGGCATCGTACCTTATGAGCTTCCTTCTTGTCTGCAGGCAACGTTTGATTCTGAAGATACAGCACTATGGGATCCAGTTGACTTGAGCCGAACGATATGGCCGCTACAGGAGTAGTCGAGGGTTCGAAGCTCGGAGTGTCTATTTCGTCAAACACGATAGTGCGACTGCCCGAGGCTCGATAAACCGAAGCGAGGCCTGCAAGGGCGTCAGCATGAGCATTATGCTCCCGAGCGATCCACTCGATCTCTACGCGTCCAAATTGCTTGAGAAGAGCCAAGACGTGGCTTACGTAGGCGTTCATACGTTCATCCCTGGCCTGGTAATCATCATTGAGGTGTCCCACAATCAGTCGAGAGTCACAAAACACGTGAACAGAATCTGCACCAAGTCGAAGGGCAAGTTGCAACCCAGCGATCAAGGCTTCGTATTCGGCTTCGTAGTTAGTCGCTCTATAACCGATCGTGACCACATTTTCTTGCACTGTTCCCACGGGTGACACAAGAACTATTCCAGCCCCAGCCCCATGAACGTTTAAGGCTCCATCTACAGTCATCCGCCAAGCGTCTCCTGAGAATAAGTTCCATTCATGAACAGGCCATTTCGTGCCGAGCGTGAATCTCGAACGACAAGCATCTGCTAGCTGTTGGATCATCCATGTGGGCCTCGGTCGCAGCGATTCGAGCTTCAGTCTCCGCAAGAGTCAAGGCGTTGGCTTCATCCTGCAAGCCTGGAGTAAGCTCGGCGAAGAAGTCTGCCAATGCTTGCCCCTTGATAGCCGTCCGTGGCTCGAATTGGATGTCGTAGTTGGCCAAGTCTTGTGAGAACTTGAGAATCCGACTCGAGGAATCAGTCTTCCAAAGCACTGCTTTGAGAGGAAACTCAGTAAGGACCACGATCCTATGGCATTGGAAGTACGGCAAAAGGCTCGTTTTAGACGAAACGAGGGCCAATGCCAACTTCTCCATAGGCAGATACCTAGTCTGAGAGTCCGTCATCATTTTGCTTGAATAAAAGATCGGTTGGTGTTCCATCCCTTCTTTCCGAACAAGCACTGAACTGGTGGCATGATCCGAGACCGCGAGGTACAGGTACAGATCTTCGTCAGGTTGAGGCTTCACGAGGAGAGGAGCATGCGACAAGTAATCTTTCAATGACTGCAGAGCCTGCTCACATTCTTCGGTTCACACAAACCTTCGGCGGCTCGTCTTGATGGCTTGGAAGAACGGACGACAGAGGTCCCCCGAACGTCGTATAAACCGATTCAGTGCCGCAACCATTCCAATAAGACGTTGCACTTCCCTGATAATCGTTAGAGCTCGAAGGTTTTCCATGGTAGTAAGCTGCGTCGGATCTGCTTCTATGCCTCGGCGACTGACCATGTAACCGAGGAATTTCCCTGAGCTGACTCTGAACACACACTTCTCTGCATTGAGTCGTAGCTTTCGTTTCTTCAAGACTGCAAAGACTTCTCCCAGATCCCGAAGATGATCCCGAGCAAGCTTGCTCTTGCACACCAGATCGTCGATATAAGCCTCCAAAATTCGTCCGAGCATCCCTGGAAACATTGACGTTATCGTTCGTTGAAAGGTAGCCCCAGCGTTCTTCAGTCCGAACGGAACGACGTTATAACAGTAAACGCCTCGAGGGGAAATAAATGCCGTCTTTTCCTGATCATCTTCGGCAAGGGCAATTTGGTGGTATCCTCGATACGCATCCATGAAACTCAGTCGTTCACACCCAGCAGTTGCATCCACCATTTGTTCAATCCGAGGGAGGGGGAACCGATCCATAGGGCAAGCGTCATTGAGATTTATGTAGTCTACACACACCCTCAACTTCCCATTCTTCTTCGGAACCACGACAAGGTTAGCCAGCCAAGTAGGATAAAGAATCTCTCGTATAGCCCCAGCCTCCAGTAACTGGTCAATCTCAGCCATCACCGCCTCAACATGAAGTGCAGAGGAACGCCGAAGCTTCTGCACCACTGGTTTTCTATTCGGATCCACGTTTAATGAGTGGGTGGCGAACGAAGGATCAACGCCAGGCATTTCCCGAGGGTTCCAAGCAAATACCTCGATATGTCGCATTAAGAAGTCAAACATCTCCATCCGCTCTTCCTCGGTCAAAGAACTGCCGATGAGAAAGTACCGGGTTCCGTCCTCCGTGATAGGCATGCGAACAAGTTCCTCGGTTGACCTTTGCTCGGCTGGCAGTCCCACATCTTCAAGCACATCAATTTCCCCATTTTCCATATACTGCACCTCCAAACAGCTCTGTTTCGTCGTGACGGTACTGATATAGCATTTCTTGGATTGCACTTGATCTCCTCGGAGGCTTTCTTGTCTTCCGTTCCATCCGATGAACTTTACGACTTGATGGTAGGTCGAAACCACTGCTTGCATCCCGTGTAGCCAGGCTCGACCGAGGATTAGGTTATAAGGGCTAGGGGAGCTAACCACTATGAATTTGACGTCAATCACTCGGGAACTGGCCCTCACAAGGAGGTTGATCATACCAAGTGGCCAAACCGGGGCGCCTGTGAACCCAACGAGTGGTGTTGTCGCTGGCCGAAGCTGATTTGGGGACAGGCCGAGACTCTTGAAAGTCGAATAAAACATCACATCCGCCGAGCTTCCCTGGTCAATCAACACCCTCTGGACGGTCGATTTGTCAATTATCATCGTTACAACAAGGGCATCGGTATGTGGCACTTGGACTCCTTTCAAGTCTTCAGAGGTAAAAGCGATAGGGCTGTCGGAGTTTGGGTCTTCAAACTTCCTTTTTGCCGAAGAGCTAACATTGCAAACCGAAAGGGCGGCGACAGCCTTATTGATCTCCATTTGTAGCTCGGATACGCGGCCCCCAGAAGCGATCCCTTGAATTACACTGACATGGCCACCGAGAAGCAGAGGTGGAGGGGGAAGTGGACTCTTCCAAGTGTCGATCCAAGGATTAAGGTGCCTATAATATCCTGAATCCTTAATTATTTTATAATTGTGTACGTGTTGAGTTCTAGCTAAACGTGTGAGTTTTAAACTTGATTTTACTTATTAATTGGTTTTGGATCACACAATAACACATGGACACACCCACACAAAATGATTTTTCCTTGATAGTCTGATAAAACATAAAGGGGGAAGAGATCAACGCTCCTGTTATTTCTATTGGTTCCACCGCTTCTAAATATCGGGAGAGAGAGAGAGAAAGAGAGAGAGAGAATTAGAGAACGGCTAGAACAGAGAAGAAGAAAAGGAGAAAAAGAAGGAGAAAGTCAAGGTGGTGTTTGTGCTAGGCTTGAATTGAAACTCTATAAGGTAAATACATGATTCCTTGTTCTTAATCTCATAGTTTTTGTGTTCAATTCATACTTTAACTTAGGGTTTGGAGTTTAGAGGCCATAGGAACCCTTGATCATTGAGTTTTGGAAGAATTCATGATGAACTTTTGAAGATTTGTATGAATTTCAAAGTGATTACTTAGTTTTGAAAATCTGCAGAATTGTGATCTTAGATCTGACCTGATTTTAGGGATTTTTTTAGAGGTACATCTAAAACTCGTAAGATCATGAGATTATTACTCGGCGTTCCTTTATGTGTCTTTTGTATGTGGTAAAATTTTTGGAATGGAATTCAAAGTATTGAGTTCTGTGGAAATTCGTAACCTAGCAGTACTCAAATTCGTTACTGTGCAGTCAGTACTGTCACACATTAGGAAAACGGCAATATCTTTTAGCTCGAGTGATGAAATTACGAACCGTTTTCCGATTTTGAAACTAGACACATAGATCTTTAAAAGTAGGTAAAGATTGTGCCTTAGTTATGCCTGAGCAAAAGCAGTTTTTGGTTTGAAGTTGTCAAAATTTCAGATTCTGTAATTGTTCTCTCGAGGCTCGCCATTGAACTTTATATTTGACCCTAGAGTCTTGATTAGTAATACTTAGGACATCGAGAGATTAGGATACGATTAGAATATCTTGAATTGTATCTAATATGTGTTCTTGATGCTTATTTGATATAGGAAGTTTTGTGCAAGCTTGGAGTGGAGGTGAGTGATTTAATACCTAAATTACATGGTTTTGAACTTGTTTTCTTTAACGAGCTTATTTGAACAAGTTTTATAAATTGTGTACTCCATGGAATAACAATGGAAGGTGGATCTATTTGTGAAATATTTGTGAATTTATTTAATGGCATTCCCAACGTCTGGTCTTGCTAGGGGACGGCTTAATGGCTAGCAAGGGTGTTTGAGGTTGGTGTGTGTTTTGGGATAATGCGTAGAAGTCTGGCTTATCCACTACCGGGGACGCCTGGTAGCTTTGAATTTTGAATAGCGGAATGTGCATTATATTTGGCTTATGGATTTGAATTCTTTGTTTTGAAATACTATCAAATTGTTTTGCATTGTCCATGGAGAGCATGTAAATTACGTATTTGTCACTCATACGAGCATTAGCTTATGAGTTTTCTCCACCTTTCAGGAATTGAAGAGTAGGATGGCGTGACACTTGTTTTGTGGAGTCAGGTCTTATGGTTATTTTATAGATAGGAGATGTGTTTAGATTACTTGTTAAATTCTGTAACCCTTGTAAGTAGCTTGCTGAACCTCTTAATTAAGCACAGCTCTGAGGTGTGTTTTGGGTATCCTTATCCTTTGTCAGTGTAAGTTGTCGTTTCATTAGATTGCACAGAATATGCTTCCGCCAGTTGCGCACTCTTGTTCCTTCTTATTATATGATTATGAGAAGTTATATATTAGATATGGCCTTGGTGATGGTTTCACCGGCGCTTTGTGATGGCTAAGACCTGCAGGGTCAGGTCAGGGTCGTTACAGTGCCCTGCTGCGGCTAGCTCTTCCAAGTACCGTTTGAATGGCTGGCACTTGGTAGTGTAATGCCCTCGCTCTTTATGGGATGAGCACATCCCAGGTCCCTGGCCAGCCGTTCCGAGGAACCCAGTTGGCCAAGAGAAGAAGGGGAGCTTCCCAATAATGGAGAGCAGCTTGTAAATGGGCTCGGTGAACGTAGTTTGCTCGGCAACATATTCGTCCGGCCTTGGCTCACGCTTTTGTTGTTGCATTGCTTGTTGCGGTTGGTGCTGCGGTGGTCGATTTCTGTTGTTCAGCGGATTCACCCTCAAGGCTTGGCCGACATTGGCCACCTGTTTTGGATCCACGGCGGGGGCTTTAGATGGTTCTACAACCTTCGGAGCATGACGCTCGGCCATAGCTTCCTCATGGACGCAATCTTTCTCGATAATGGTCATGAGCTCCCCCATGCTCTTCGGTGGGTTTCTCGAAAGATCACGGAACATCGCCGAATTTGGGTCCAAACCGTTCATGAACGACTCGACAGCTACTCCCTGATCGCAATCTAGAATGAGGTTGTACACCTCCCAATAGCGCTCGGTGTATAGCCGAAGAGTTTCCCCCGCGACTCTTCGCATGTTCACCAGCATTGAAAGCGTCTTCGGTTGAATGTTGCTAGTAACAAATCTCTTCGTGAATTCCAACTCAAGCTCGTTGAAACACGTGATAGACTTGGGTTTCAACTGATTGTACCAGAGCATGATTGGCTCACTCAATGAGAGGGGGAAAATTTTGCACATAAGTGCGTCCGAGAAATTATGAAGGCTCATCATTTGGCAAAAGCGGCAGACGAACGCGACTGCATCCTCCTTAGCTTCATAACGTTTGAGCTTCGGCATAACGAACCGATCCAGAGGTCGCTCTTGCTGTATCGCCTCCACGAAGGGGGAAGCTTTTGCCTTTCCGAGCTTCGAATTATCCTCCGGAATGAAATTTGGTTGGACGACTATGGGCGGCACGGTTCGATGAGGCTCGGGAGTCTTCCGACGTTCACGATGGTGCTGCCGAGGATGCTCGGTTTGGTATCCTCGTCGTTCTCTTTATTCCCTCACTAGCTCCTGGGCCTGGATGGAACCTTCTGGCCGAACATGCCGAAGTTCCCTTGCTCCAGCTACCGGTTGGTATACTGTCGGAAGTCCCATAAATTGATCATAGAGGGTGATGGTGTTATCTCTTTCCAAGCGTCTATCCTGACTGGGAACCTTACGACGGCCTCGCGAGCCTTCGGTATACCTCTCCCTCTTGCGATACTCGGAATCCTGATTTGGCGGTGCTGATTGTTCGGGAAATTCGCCATGGTAGCTTCGTCGAGGTGAATTGTTCAGATCCACAGGCTGCTTTTCCTTTCTCAAATCCGAGTAATGTCTGGACGAGCGTCGCCCTTGGCCCGAGGGCGCCGCTCGTTGTGTTCCAGCCGTGGACTGGGTTGCCGAAGATCTAGTGCTTTCCGTTCAGACGATACTTTCCAGCCGAGGACATGAGACCGTTGGTTGCGGCCAAGCGTTTTGTTCAAGACGCTTGAAAACAGTTCGTCTCTCGGTCGCTGCTAAGTATGTGGTTCGGGGTTGATGGGACCCTTTGCTTCGCTTACGGTGCTCCACCGGTTGGCTAGGTCCGGCTAGGTGGATGTTGGCAGGCGTGACAAGTTGGTTACCATCCCGCTCTTCCAAACATTGTTGGAGCATGGCAATAACGGCTGCTTGGCGCTTTTGCTCCGCCTGGGCAATATCCAGCTCTGTTGGGGGAAACGAGAGCTATCAAGAGACTAACTGGTGTGGGAGTGTCGTGTGCCCTTGCTCATGGTTGATGGATCCGTACCCGGACAACCCCAGAGTGAAGTTCTCCGGGCCAAGAGGAGGAAGGCGTTGAGCAATAGGAAGAAGGTGAAGGGGAGGGAGAGGAGAATAGTAGAGTCGAGATGGGGACAGAAATCAGGTCCACGATGCTAGGTTGATTAGTCCCCAGCAGAGTCACCAATTGTGGGGCGGCTGATTTCTGATGAACCGTCTTGACTCGTTTGAATCGAACGAAACGGCGTCGGACTTCGTGTACCTGCAAAACCGGAGGGTCCGAGAAGAAGCTCCGACGATCTAGTCAGAAAGAGGAGCTAGGAGGAGAGAAGTTTTGTAAGAAATATGCTCTAGGAGGAAGAAGAGTGTTTAGAAGTCTGAACCTTTTACTTGGAGGTGATATGTCTCTATTTATAGAAAAGGATGGAAAGAGTGTAGAACCAGCTGTTTCTGCCACCCACGTGCTCGGTGATGCTCGGATGTCGTCACGAGTCAGAGACATTAAATGAACACCGCCTGTTGGGAGAAGGGGAGCCGCCCAGTTAGAGCAGGAAGGGTCACATCAATCAGAGATGTCACCTCACCTATCAAAGAGACTCCCCCACGTTTCTTTGGAAGCTTCTAGAAGGTTCTAGGGTGGCAGTCTCCGAGTGAAGTCATCATGTCCGAGGAAACGAAGAGTAACAGATGATGTGCTTTACCGAACGATTGAAGTCCTATAGTTCTCTTATCCGAACGAAACGAGTATGTCTTCCTTCGGATTGAGATCGGAGCTCGGCTAGGCTCTTTGAACTGTTTTATCCTTCGGATAACACGCACGAATGACGTACCAAAGTCCCTCGGGAAACAAATGAACTGAGACAACTAATTGGTCAAGAATGATATATCAAATCCCTTATGAGTCATTTAAACCTTTTGGACCTTCGGATATTTCGCCCCACTACACATACTAATCCTTTTCCTTTTCCCTTTCCAAGCCTATTAAGACCAATATCAGTGTCCAATTCCCTCTCGACCAAATCTCAGACCACGTGCAAGCCATAGGCCCAGGAACGATTTTTTATTAACTCTTTTGGGTGCAATTTCTTGGTCTAACATTCCTAATACTTGGGCCCACCACATAAATTTTATTGTTTTATAGCATAATAATTCCAGCAATAACAATTTCACTTCCAAGCCCACATGGATAACATGAGCAAAATTCATAAGCTCAATTCTATTGCTATTTTGTTTTTTCCACCAAATAAATGCTAGCCAATCTTCGCGGCAACCCTCCATAAGACCTTTCAATTTGCTCGTTTTGCACCCATCAATCTCCTAGGTCTACAAACACCACAAAACACTAAAATATATCAAGTAACAATGTATTAAATGGAGGAAAAATTTCAAAAAAACACCTGAACTTTGCACCAAATGTCACAGAGACACCTGAACTTAAGTATATATCAATTAAACACCTGTGCTAACAAAATCCCCAAATTTAGATACCTGAACTTAAGTTTATTTCAATTAAACACCTGTACTAATAAAATCCCCAAATTTAGACCCCCGTCATTATACTCCGTCCCAAAAATTGCTGATATGGTATCTCCAACCCGTTTAAGTTGCCTCATTGCACATGTTTCCAACAGGAGACGATGCACCCAAGCGAAACCCATCATTAGAAGTATGCCGAGCAGAAAGAAGAACAGGGTTTGAGCAAAAAAAACATGATTTGGAGGGAAAATGACCTTAACCTAATTGATTTCCCTCCATTTTTCTCTCCAGAAGTCTGCCTATTGTTCCACTATCTCCCTCACTTCAACCCTAGACCTGAAATCTGCCTATGGGTTTCGCTTGGGTGCATCGTCCCTTGTTAGAAACATGTGCAATGAGGCAACTTAAACGAGTTGGAGATGCCATGTCAGCAATTTTTGGGACGAAGTATAACGGCGGGGGTCTAAATTTAGGGATTTTGTTAGTACAGGTGTTTAATTGAAATAAACATAAGTTCGGGTGTCTAAATTTGGAAATTTTGTTAGTACAGGTGTTTAATTAATATAAACTTAAGTTCAGATGCCTCTGTGACATTTGGTGCAAAGTTTAGGTGTCATTTTGAAATTTTCCCTAAAATGGATGCTTTTCAGCACCTATCAATAGTCCCTCGAGAAACTAAAATTCTAAGCTTTTTTTATATCGTCAAGGTCCTTCATTTCGTCTACCAATAGGTCTAGTAACACACATGGAGCTTTCTTTGCGTGAAATATTTTTCTCTGTTCTTTTATGTGACTCACTAATCCTAGCAAATGATTTGTGGGTTTGCTTCTCTTTTACTACTTAGCTCCTCCATCAACACAAGGAAGGCATTTATAGGTTTATTTCTTAGATTTGTAATTTTTCTTACGGGTATAAACTATGATACAGTCAAATTGACTCTGTTTATCTACATTTCTATTTGCCTTTAGCATTTGAAAACCCGAGCCAAAAAAATTTGTTGCTTGGACATCAAATACACTTCTCTTACTTAATATATATTGGAAAGAGGTAACCATTTGTCCTTGACTACTCAACAGTTACAAAGCATATGCTAGTTCAAAGCACTCATTTTCTTTATCAATTGCATTGATGCATACAACTATGAGACCCACAGTAATATAGGACCTATGAGTGAATGGATATACTGAATGCTTAAGAAAAATGGGTTGAAGAATCTTGCGGCCCGTTTGGATGGAGGATTTGTTTTGGGTAGATTTGTAATGAGGGGAGATTTAAAGCTGGATATGTAATGAGGGGTGATATGTTAAGAAGGGTGGTCCGACCTTTTAAGAAGGGTGGATTTATAATGAGGTGTTTTGATGAATTTATGAGAAGGGGGATTTGAAAGGTGGATATGATGAGAAAAAGTGTTAAATGACTTATTTGCCCCCACTTCAGTATTTTAATGGACATATTACGGTTTTTTTCATTATAATTACATTAAATACATATATATATATACACACACATAATTGGAATTAAAAAAATCATTACATATACAACAAACTAGGGGTGAGCAAAATATCCGTCAAACCGTGAATCCAGTCCAAACCAATTCAAACCGAAAAATTTGGTTTGGTTTTTTAGTAGTATGGTTTGGTCATGGTTTAAAAAAATTAGAAACCGTATTATATGGTTTGGTTTGTGGATTCATGTTCACGGTTATGGTTCCAAACCAATCCGAACCGTATAATATATATATATATATATAATATGTATAGTTATATATTTTTTAATTATGATTCACCAAATAAATATAGGAGCCTACTTTCCTAATTTATCGATCCTATTAAATCGACCAATATTTAGTTTTCCAATTCCTAGTCCTATAATTCCTCTACTACTATTACCAAGACTAATTACCCTAACTTTCTATATAAAAGAAAGCCTATCCTTATACTACATAAACCTAATGTACTAACGTAGCATCCATCTCTTACCCAGCCACAATAAGCCATCTATCTTCTCTACCCATAGTTCTCTTTGCAATCTGCATGGCTTCCGTGAATGTAAGGGAAAATAAATCATGTTCTTGCTTTGATTTTTTGTGTTGCTATTTTTTTTTCAGATTAACAACATTTTATTTGATCATAACTTTTTTCTTCTGTCTTTTCTTGTTAGATGTCAACTGCGGAATGAAATTGATTTTAATATAAGTTTCTTTTTAATTTATCTTCGTAATTTTAAGTACTTCAAATATTTTTTTGGAGATGATAGCTTAGTTCAAAGCAAACCGTGGATAAATCCGAAACCGAACCGTAGTCTAATGGATTGGATTGGTTTGGTTCTATGCGTTTTGTGGGTTGGTTTGGTTCTCAAAATTTATAATCCGTAGATATTGGTTTGTTTCTTGGTTTATTATAAAACCGAACCAAACCGGACCATGCTCACCCCTACAACAAACCCACTCTCTCTCTTCTTTCATTCACAGCAACCAAACCCAGGCCGATCAAAAAAAACAACCAAATCCACTTTCTGTCATTCACCTACCCGCCCACTGAATCCCGTGCAACCCCTTGTCTTCTCCCGCCGCCGCCTTCTTCCAGCCACCTCTTGCTTTGATCAGTCCGGTATCTCTCTCTCTCTCTCTCTCTCTCTCTCTCTCTCTCTCTCTCCTTGTCTGTATCTCTCTCACTGTGTGTGAATCTGTGTGTGATGTGTGAGAAAAGGATAGGGCAGAACAGTCATTTGAGATAGGGATGGCAATCGGGGCATTCGGGGCGGATACGGGGATTTCCGTACCCGATCCCCGAAACCGAAAGCCTCCCCGAATCCGCCCCGATACCCGAACGGGGAGAAGAGGAATTCACTGTAACCGAACCAAACGGGGTTCGGGTAATCCCCGAACCGAATGGGTAACCGAACACACAAGAGAGAGAGAGAGAGAGAGAGAAAGAACAGAGCAAGAACCAGATTTACAATGGAGACATGATTGTTGCTTGATCGGAAAAATGGAGGACTCCTAAATCAATTTAAACAGTACATAACAAAGCCAAAACACAAAAAATCGACAAATCCCATAAACATATAAGAAAAACAAAAACAAAAAAAGAGAAACCCTTTAGTATACATGCTCTGGTGGAGTCGTTTCCATCACCGACCTTCAGTTCCTCTTCAGTGATGTCGCTGGACAGGAGGAGGCAGAGGCTGCATCTCCTCTGCTGAAGCACTGGCTGACCGTCGTCCTCTCTTAGCCAAGATCGGACGACCCAAAAAGAGAGAGAGAAAGATTTCACCGGTGTACAAAGATGACAGCCGGAGGGGAGAGAGAGAGAGAGAGAGAGAGAGAGAGAGAGCTCATCCTCAGATCTATCGCCTCTGCCTCACAGTGGATGGAGGCTTCTGGAAATGAGAAATGAGAAATGAGTCAAATGGAAACCCTACACAATGCTACACTTATATATATATATATAAAGGGTATTTTAGTAATTTTAATATTCGGTTCAGTTCGGGTACGGTTCGGTTCGGGTATCGGTTCGGGTATCGGCTGAACCATAACCGAACCGAAACCCGTTCGGTTATCCTATATGCCAACCATACCCGTACCCACGGGGAAAATTTCGGTTATGGTTCGGGGATAATTTCGGTTATCGGTTCGGGTACCCATCGGTTCGGTTCAAATTGCCATCCCTAATTTGAGACCCGGATATAGACCCGGATATAGCAACGACAGGGGTAACCCCATCCTTGGCAAATCCACCTTTGCCCTGATTTGTAATCCCAACAGTGACAAATCCCCCTTTGAAATCAGGCCTCCCTTTTCTCTTCCAAACACCGGAGATGGTGAGGAGGGGGATTAGTAATCAGGGCCCTTCACAAATTCGGGAGCTTCTCCCCCATCCAAACAGGCCGTTGGGTTGGAGGATTTGTTGGGTGGAGAGTCAAAGGGTATATTCATCTTTTAGTCTCTGTGTTGGTTTACTTTTCTGTTTCTTAGGTTTCTAACAACTGTTTGTTCTAGGTCTAGCGTCTTTATTATGAAATTTCTGTGGTTGTTTGATCCATGATGCAATAGACAAAGACAACATTGATAATAAAGTGAAAACTGATACTTTGACATGCTATGCTACAATGTCCAATTGATGTCAGGAGTCAGCTAATCTTCTTGTGTTTTATGGCTATCTATTTTTGCAGTACTAAGCCTGGTCCGAGATCTGATATACGGCTTTTTAAAAAACTTTGGTACGGAAGACATTCTTGATGAAATTCTTTTCCGCGCATGAATGTTTACTTTGTCTTTAATATGGACTCTTTCAATTGCAGTTCCAGATATATGTGACAAAAAGTTGATGCATCATGAAGCCCTAAAATCTCTCAGGTGCATTTGTAAGGAGATTTTTAAACTGAGTGAGTCACAACTTAATGATATCGGTATAGATGAAATAATCCACGACGCCATTCAGCATGGGATCTTGGAGTTCATTGTCGAAGTAACCAAGCAAGATCCTTCAGTCATATGGAGGAAGAAAGATTCAATGATATGGAGAAAATGTGTTAAAGGTAGAACAATCTTTTCACTTGCAATTGTGCTGCGCCAAGAAAAAATTTTTAGCCTTATACATGGACTGGGAATAATGAAGAGCATTATGGCATGTGAGCGCGATGTATTTTTAAACAACTTTTTGCATCTAGCTGCAAAGTTGTCTCCTCCTTCTCAACTTGAACGCGTCTCTGGCGCAGCCCTACAAATGCAAAGGGAACTACAATGGTTTAAGGTAATTGCTATCTATATTTTCATTCATCTAATATTTAACTAGTTAACGAAATGTACTCTTCTTAGTCATAGCCTTACCGAATTTGCTTTATGGGATTTTCATAGGAGGTGGAGAGTCTGGTACAACCCAAGTGCAAAGAAGAAGTCAATTTTGCCAACAAAACACCTAGTACTCTGTTTACCGAGGAACACAAAGAGTTGGCAAACGAGGGAGAAAGGTGGATGAGGAACACTGCGGCATCATGCATGGTTGTCGGCACCCTCATTGCCGCCCTTATGTTTTCAACGTCTTTTTCAGTTCTTGAAGGTACTAATAAAAAGACGGGCCTACCTGTGTTTCTCAACCGCAATGGATTTGTGACTTTTATCGTGGCAAATGCATTATCAATGTTCTCAGCCTCCACCTCAGTGTTGATATTCTTAGGCATTCTCACCGCCCGCTATGCAGAAAACGATTTCTTCCGTTTTTTGCCAACAAAATTGATTGTCGGTCTTTCTTGCCTTTTCTTGTCTATAGTAACCATGATGATAGCCTTCGGAGCTGCATTGATTACTACCCTCCACAAACGGTTTACTTGGGTCACCATTCCAATCATCGTTCTTTGCGTCATACCCGCTACTCTATTTTGTCTACTGCAGTTTCCCCTCCTCCTTGAGATGTTCTATTTCACATACGTATCGAGCATCTTCAGCAAAAAAAATCCCCATCTACTTCATCTCAGGGGTTGACGTGAAATCTCTGTACTTTTGTAAATATCGAATTTCTATTGAACTAGTTATTGGAAGCTGTAATATTTGTTGTGATTCTCTAAAACTTTATATGCTTGTTATAGGTGAGTGCTTCAATATGGCCAACATTATAGTGTAATTGTGTTGATAAAAGTTGTATGATCTTTTGTAGTTGTTATGTCTCCCTTTTGCAATCTACGTCCTCCTCTTTTTTTCTCAGGAATTAGTTGAAATTGTACCCCCTCTGTCCCTCAAAGTACTTTCATGCAAAGCACTAATTAAAGATCTTAATTAGTTCCTTAAATTTGCTTGGAATTTTTTTTGTAAAAATAATTATACGTTGAGTCTTTTCCCTATTCTAAAAATCACACTTCTTATCATGGTGAACTTGCAAATTTTTTTTTTTTTTACTAGAAGTAGACTCAATTTGTATATAACAATTGAAATAGAAAGGACCGGAACTCTATCGGTCTGAAAAAACAAAGAAGTACAACAAAAAAAACAAAGAAACTCTGCAACAAATCAGCACTGAAGTCAAACTCACCAGACACACTCGTGAAGGAGGGTGGACCAGATCTACCCAGAGTAGAAGCTAGCTCCCACCGTAGACTAAAGGAACACCACCGGATCCGCTGCAGACGTCGCCATCATTGATGTTGGAGAGCTCGAAAACCTATCAGCAAAACCGATCAAATCCAAGAGCTAAAATCCAAACCTGGTGAACTTGCATAATTGACGAAGAAGTATTAACAAATACCACCACGGATGACAATAAGCCACGTTGTCATGGACCCTGTTTGACAGCATGTCCCAATCCTGTTGTCACCCAGTCCTTGAATCACCGTCGTTTGGTCATTAACTCTTCTTTTTTATATCCGCCAAAACACCCCTCGGGCTTAATCCTTAACCTCACGACGGTAAGATAACGCTTTCTTCGAGTCGTTAATGCTGTTTTTGAAAAAAAAAATTGATAAATAATAGGGGTAATAAATGGAGAGAGATAGAGAGAGAAATTGAAAGTATGGAGAATCTAGGGGAAATTTTTAGAAAAATTCATTTTTGAAAAGTAAAAAGAACGAGGCATAAACAGTTAGAGTATGGGTTAATTACAGATAACCCCCTTACACAACACTATTTTTCACTTTACCTTTTCATCTAAAAACTCCTACAACGTGCCCCCTCAATCTATCATATAGAATCACTTAGCCCATTTTGTTACTCTTTTGTCTAGATTTGAGTGTTAAGCTCTGATAAGACACGCACATGTGACTAATTTATGACAAAAATGTCCCTTTGTACAAGATAGTAGTATAAAATTTCTTTTATGAGTCATATTTTAATGCTAATAAACATTAATATCATAGAAATTAGTCATAGTGAGCCCCAGAGAACAAATAAATGATGAAGAAAACCATGTTCTTTGAATTAGAGGATATACTTAAAAAAAATAGATAATGGAAATTTATAAATTGCACTTCCTTTTTCCCTTTTTAAGTTTCCACTACGATTTTACGTGTCATTTTCAATAGCTTATATCTCTCGAAGTATATTATGTTGTATGTTCTTAAAATCATTGTCTTATAGAAGTAATTAAGATCTATCAAATAAGATTCGTTTTGTATATTTTAAGCAATATACATTAAAAGACATAGGCAATTGAAATGCCACTCAAAATCGTAGTGAACATTTAAAAAAGAATGGAGGGAGTAGAAAGAATAAACTGTAGAAATTGCTATATAAAGACATATTTTGGTCATAAATTACTCACATCAGCATATCATATTAGACTCTAACTGTAACGCCCCGACTTTTCGGGGGTAAAATAAAATAATTTTCTTAAGAAAATTTGCTAAATAAATATAATTTTCTAAAATAAAGTTTAGATATTAAAAACTCAAGATAGATTTGGTGATTCAAAATACATTAACTTCAGAGCCGACTCTAGGCTTGATACAGATTCCAGGCATACTCGATCTTCATTTCTGATATTCTTTTCGTGTCGAACTGCACCCTCCTTGAATCCTGTGCCATCTGGCAAATTGATCGCCGAAGCAAACGATTTGCCAGGATGCAGACGTATCCGTGAGCGATAAATCACCCAGTAGAATAATCCAACCCAACCACCCCTCTTACTTTACAGTTAGCAAGCAGCAGCAGAATAATAGTAATGCGATAAAGTAAAACAGAGTTTGTTCCACATAAACCAGTTTATTACTGTCCATTTAACTTGACGTGTAATCTAAAACCTCCTCCGCGGAGTCTTTCCTCCCCAACCGCTAGCTATGCCCTGTCCCATGAGCTCACTTTCTTTTGTTGTCACAGATTGCACCTCAGTTATGTACCTAGCGTGTATCCCTCTCATTACAACAAAAGGAAGCTTATCATGCCCGAATCATAACTAGGGTTCGCCTATCTTATGCACCACCACACAGTCATCACTGGGCTTACTTTGCCAGTTTCAATTCATCACTGGACTCTCGCCAGTATCAATTCATCAATCAGCACTGGGCTTACTTTGCCAGTTTCAAACAATCACATCCAACTCATTACATTCAAAATCTCGCCTGCAGGCATTCTAAAAATAAAAACTTTCCATTTCATCCATTACCTAGCATCGTCTACTATGAACTCTATTCGCATACCACCCCATGTCTCTAGGGTCCAATCTAACATATAATCAAGAGTTGGTGCAATATAAAATTAAATCAAGTAATAATTAAAACAATTCACGAGCAATGCAATCACACAATTTTTTCTGGATGGGTTGTTGCCCTTATTCTTGTATAGCTACCATGTAATAATGAAGTAGAACTTTTATAAAAATTTAATAAAATATTTTCTAGACTCTTATTAATTATTTCTAAGTAATTAGATTAATTAATAACTAATTAAATACATTAATTAGATAAAAAAAATATTAGAATAATTAATCATGACCTAATAAGAGTTCTAAAGGTCCTACCTAATCAGTTGAGTGTCAAAAGTTGGGTTCGGAGGGTCGAAGAATTAATTTACATGAAAATGTTAATTAAAGTGACCGAAAGTGAAGTAAATAGACAATAAATAATTAATTATAAAAATAAATGTTGAGACTGACATAATTTCATCTTTGGACAGTAAGGAGTCTAAATAAAATTACTCGGGTATTAATAATAATGTTTATAAAGTCGTAAAGTAATTTTGATTGGAATTACTTTAAAAATAATAATAAATAGTGAATTAAATAAAAAAAATATTTAATTTAACAAGTTACTGTATTTGAGATTCAAAGAGTCTAAAAAAATTAGTCGGAGTGTTAAAACGTTGGTTGAAAGGTCGTAGCAAATTTTCGTTTGTAAACGTTGAATGATAACTAATAAATAATTTAATAAATAGATAATTAAATAAAAAAAATATGACCTTAACAAGTTATGATCTTTGAGGTGTGAAAAGTCTAGAAAAAATAGTTTGGGGGTCAAAAATTAAGCTTAGAAGGTCGCAAAACACATTCGAACCAAAACAGTGCATACCGCAAGGTTGGACCGGTCAACCTTGCGTCTGGGCGTCTAACCGCGAACTCTGACCTGGTTCTTGTGGCCCAAAGGTTGCGGCCGCAAGGTTTAACGCAGAATTAGTTTTTTTTGTTTTTCGTCACGGTTTTGATGCATGGGTCCATTCGGGGCATAGGGTTAAGCATAAAAACAATAAATATACTTAGAGAAGTGATTGGATCGAATTATAATACCTCGATTGGATCGAATTGATCCACAAACCGAAACTTGAATATTTTGGACGGAGACTCCGGTTTCTTCGATCGGGAGACCTTGGGTCCGAATTGGATGATGTTTAGGGATGCTTGGGGTTGGGGAAGAGTTGTGGAATGCTCAATTTGGGTTTTGGTTGGGCGTAGATACAAAACCCGCTTTTCTCTCTCTCACTTTCTCTCTCTAAAACTCCATTGATTGCAGCTCCAATTTGCCCATAGTTTTCTCTCGTTTTTTACTCGGAGGAGCATGTGTGGAATGGTGGTATGTTCATGGGTCGGATTTGTGTGATATATATAGGAGAATTTTGAGAGTTTTGATTAAAATTGGATTTAAAGAAATTGTATCCTATAGGGCTTCGAAATGGACGAATTTAGGGGCGAGATACATTGAGGAAAGAAGTAGAAATTGAGTAGAAGAGTGGGAGTTATCAGGATTTATATGCATGCAATTTAAAAGAATTAAAAGTAGGATAATTAAGATTAAATTAATTTTATTTGTATATATCTACTAGATAATTATAATTAAGATAATTTTATTATTACAAACGATACTCTTTAAATGATTTTATAAATGATAAAATTACGGGTCGTTCCAAGTTGAATTAAAATTTTACTAAACTAATTTTTGGTTATGAAAAATAATAATCTAGATTTTGGTTTAATCTAATAACACTTTTAAATAATTAATCAATTACTATAGACTATTTGATTAAAATCAATTTCTTTATTCGAAAAAAAATAGGGCAAAAATCCGGGTCGTTACACTAACGCTCAAATATGACGCAAGAGTGACACAAGAAGCTAGAAATGCCACTCAGAATCATAGTGAACATTTAAAAAAGAATGGAGGGAGTAGAAAGAATAAACCGTTGAAATTGCTATATAAAGACATATTTTGGTCATAAATTACTCACATCAGCATATCATATTAGACTCTAACGCTCAAATATGACGGAAGAGTGACACAAGAGGCTAAGTAATACAAAATAATAGATTAAGGGAGCAATGAATAGGGTTCTTTAGGTGAATGGCGTGATGTGAAAAGAGTTAATAGTCTAAGTGGGTAATCTCTAATTAACCCTTAGTATCAATTTCCCATCGGGTATTTCTATCAATAACCCTTTATTTTCTTCATACAGCCCTATTTCTAGATACAACCCACAACGCTTTTTTACTTTAACAAATCTACTAAATACAACCCAATAAGTCCTTCTATATTTCCCAACCTACACCTTCTCTTAAATCCCCTCCACCAATACAATCTCCATGACCTCCATAACCACCACCATCACGAGATCCTCTTCCACCTCCACGAACTCCATGACCTCCACCACTGAAGAGACCTTCTGTTAGCACTTTCCGCGCTAGGCGAAAATCCTCAAGGCGTGAGGTACAAAAGCAGTCATGCCAGGACTTGTCAACATCCAACGAGAGCGAAGATGTTTGTGATCTAAAGGGCGAGATCACAAGTTGTTCTTGTAGTGATTCTATTGCATTCTAACGAAGCAATCCGAGGATCCTGCTGACCTCAAAGGTCAGTATATGTATTGTCCCACATCCGAACCGTCTAAAAGTGTTTTGGATTGTCTGGATTTTTAAAAAAAAAATCTTTTTCAAGGAAGAGGTCTTTTTAAAATCTAGATCATTATTTGAACGGTCCAGATGAGGGACAACACACATATATACTGACCTGTGAGGATCAACAGGATCCCCCATTTGCTAACAAAGTGGCAGTTCACCTAAAATAAAAAACAAAAAACAGATATATAACTGAACCGACCGCTAATTCAAAAAGCTGAGGGTCGAATTAAAAACTAAATTAAGTAAACTAAGAGGCACTAAAACAGGAATCTACTTTCTCCCTTCCATATGCATTGTATCCAAGAAAGCTCAATTCTTAATTTCCAAAATAACATTTCCTGGATAATATTATAATGGAATTACCTTTGTTAGTATTAAAAACAAAACAATTTGATTTCTGAATAATAATAGTCGTATTCAAGATTAAGGGCATTCTCATATGATTTTGAAGACAAGGAGCACAATGCACATAGCTTCAAGTCTTTTAGGCAATGTTTCAATAAACTCATGCTAGTTAAATCCTAATTTATCGGTTTCTTATAACCAAGTCCAAGATGGGATTGAGATTAATTATGTGGTGACCCAAGCTTGTCATGTGACAAGTGTCTAGAGATCGAAAAAATTGTTGTGTGTTGTTTTTGGTACTGTCACTGTCACGTGGTGTCCCTACTCCCTTTTCAACATACATTTGTGTGGATTCCAGTTCTATGTGCATGTATCCAATGAAAATGTGTGTATTTCCATTTGACCAAAAAAAAAATGAAAATGTGAGGGGGAAAGGGTGTTGGGACACAATGTGGCGGTGTCCAAAGACCACTCAGGCCTTGTTCTCCTAAGCTTATTGGGGCTTTTTCATGTTTTGTCCTTATTCAAATTTTTTTGGCATTTATTAGTTTTGCACCAAAATTTTGTGAATTATTGATTCGTCTTAACGAGAGGAATTAGAGAATTCAAAAACTTTTACTTGTAACTAGATATTTTTGGAAATATTCAAGTTAAAGCCCCAAAAGTTGATTTTTTGGTCTTTACCTTTGATGTTTTTAAAAGTATTTGGGTAAAAGTAAAAAAATAAATAATTTTTCCGATTCCTCTTTTCGAAACGAATCAATAATCTACAAAAGTTTTACGCAAAATTAACAAAATACAAAAACAAATTAGATTAAGAAAATAAAACAAGAAAAAACTTCAAAAAATTTAAGAAGAACAAGGCCTGAATCGCCTAGAGATCACGTGATTAGGCCCCGTTTCATTCTATCTCTAGCAGTTAATAGTTAGGGAAACCCTCTTGTCCGACTCCACTAAGCAAGGATTCTTTCGATCATGCCTAGCTAAAGTTGTTATGGTAGGCCATCCAATCTTACCCGAAGTTGTGTTTGGAATTGGATATCTTATAAGAGAATAAATTCTTTATACCGTCGGTATAAATATTTGTTTCTTCTAAATCAATTACATCACAACATGTTGCAAAACAGTGGTCCTAATCAATAGAATATGACGACGTTGCGCAATATAATTAATTTAAAGGAAATAAATATTTATACCGGCTATGTAAAAATTTTATTCTCATCTAATAAAAGTCATTTTTGATGGGATTTTTTCTCTTGTTTTGATAAAAAAAAACATCAGAACTCAAAACGCGTTAGGAAAAAATATTATAATAATAAGAAAACGATCTCTGAGAACTTTCCAGTGGAGATAGAGGGGTGTTTCACTTTCTTTGAAAATGAATTTTTTTAAAAAGAAAATACTTTTAAACTCAAAAATTATGTGTTTATGCAAATAATTTTTCTACCAATATGGATCTAATTTAATAAATCTCATTAAGATCTTTTAAACGGTGTAAAAAAAAATTAAAATATTATTTTTCATTTTCGTTATATTTGAATTTGAAATTACGTACCTTCTTTTTCAAAAAAAAGATATAGAAAGAAAACAAAACGGGCCCAGAAAGGTGGTTGCTAGGTCATTTCCAGTTGGTGGAGCTAAGGTTTGATGCGAACAAATGTGTGAACTTCATGGTGAAAAAGAGGCTTTTAATTTACCCTTAGGTTTAATTTCTTTTTTTTTCTGCATCTGATGTAATATTATTTCAATTACAACAAGACTTTGTATGGATCGAATACTCTAGACTTATTGCTTTCGTAATACTAGTACTGTAGTAGTATCCTTTGCACAAAAAAAAAAAAAAAGAAGAAGAAAAGACTACACGGAAAGAATCAATTACAGGTTGTTTTTGTCCACATGCGTAATTCATAGTAGTTTGTATTCTTTCCGTTTGGACTCTGGAGACATTAATATCTTGTTTCGATGGTGTTTTAAAAATTTTTGAGTTTGATTTTTGGATAATAAGTGAAGAAAGAAAGGAAAATTAATAGAATAGTCTTTCTAGTTTCATTCGAGTCTCATTTTCACGCTCCAAATATTAATTGCAACTCTTTTAACCTCTAAGTTTGGTTTTCGTACCAAGTTGGTCCAATTGATAACGTCTGTTAGTCAAACTGGAAGGAAAACATCAAATTGAGAGCAGATGTCATCAATTGGACCAACTTGGTACGAACTGCAACGTCCAAATTGCCATCAATTTGATTTTTTCGTTCAACTTGGCTGACAACAGTTATCAATTGGACCAATTTAGTACGAAAACCAAACTTGAAGGTCAAAAGAGTTGTAATTGATACTTGAAGGACGAAAATGAGATTCGGATAAAACTAGGAGGACAATTTCTATAAATTTCCCAAAAAGAAATTAAGGTAATAATTGGTAATAGGAGTAATGAGTGGAGAGAGATAGAGAGAGCAATGAGAATAATAATTAGAGAGAGTGGAGAGAAATGAGAGTAATGATTGAAAGTATAGGTAATGAGTATTTTTTAAGTTGAAAATATTTTTTTAAAATGTCATCCAAACAAGGTATAAGACCCCGTTCGTCTTGGGATTTTGGATTTAGATTTGTACGTAATGAATGCAGAGAAAAATAGAATAATGATTAAAAATATAAATAATAATTGGAGAGATATAGAGAGAGAAAAATAAGAGGAATGATTTGAGAGAATATGATAATGATTAAAATTCAAAATTCAAAATATTTAAACAAACGGGGTCTAAAAGGACAACAAAATTTAGAAATACAATTTTATAATAGAAATTGTTAGGAAATATGAAAACTAAACGTGAAAGTCTCCATGAAACCAAAATGAATGGCTCAGATTCACAGTGAAAACTAAACATTGAGATTTCACGGAGATTTTCATAGTGGTTTCATGGAGATTTTCTTGTTTAGTTTTCATTGCAAATTTGAGCTATTTATTTTGGTTTCATGGAGACTTTCACGTTTAGTTTTCATGAAACTCTATCAAGCCTCATAATACAACTCTGGACACAATATTCATTGAAAGATGCTAGGGACACATTAACAATGTCTCAATCAAGACCAAAAAAGTTTTAAAAATTAGACTATATTTTTCTTTTCGACGGTCAGGGTGAGCATAATTGTGTGGTGTGGCGCTCCATGACACTTATAGGTTGTTCGGCTAAATAAGTCAAATGACTTTTTTTTTTGTCTTTATTCAAAAAATTTCCACATTTGTTAGTTTTTCCTCAACTTTTTGTGGATTATTAATTCTTCATGACAAGAGGAATCTAAAAAGTAAAAAAATTACGATCGAAACCTAAATTTTTTTAATAAAGATAAAAATAAGCCAATAAACCAATTTTTTCGTTTTTATTCAAAATAATTTGGATTTCGATCGTAATTTTGTACTTTTCAGATTTTTCTTGTCATGACGAAGCAATAATCCAAAAAAATTTGGCAAAAAAACTAACAAATGTGAAAAAATTTAAATAAGAACAAAAAAATAAGTCATTTAACTTATTTAGCAGAACAACCACTCTCTACGTAGAGCTGCCACCTAGTCGTGAATTTCATAGAATTGTGCAATGTCGTAGAGTCGGCAACTAGTCGTAGATTTCTTAGAATTGTGTAATGTTTACTAGGATCTGTTTTCGACCCACAAGTATTAGGACCTTATTCACATGATCATTCATTCAATTGGATCTTTCATTTGCGCTCTTAATTTTTGTTCTCCTCAAATTTACTAATTAAGGAGATATTTTTAAAAAGAAACCCTTTCATGCACACAAATTATGTAAGTAACACAACTATATCTCAACCAACCTCAACCTTAGTTACATAATTCTTCAAAATGCTCTGTGCTTTCGTCTTCAATTCTCGCATTTCTCTCGCGCTCTCAATCTCCACTCTTAACGAATTTTTAGTTGATGGGATGTGCTTCATCAAAACTTTCACGTTTGCACTCCGGCAATAGCTCGAACAAATCATGTGACTTAGGTCTCGACTCCTCGAGAGCACATAAAAATTTCAAAAAGTCCAACCTCACCGCATATTGTATCGCAATGTCCACCGCACGCGTATGAAGCCCACTCCAAGTCCCACAAAAATACAATATATATATATACACACACACACATCCATAATTTTTTACGAGGTTCTGTAGAACTAATATTGATAAGTATTTTTTCTGGATGAAACTGTTCAACTGCTCAGTTTCGCTCCTTACGAATTAAAAAAAATGTATAAATATAGTTGAAGTTAAGTTTTTACAAGACACCATAAGAAATTATTTTAAAATTTATATATACTTTTTTATATTTTTGTAAGAATCAGAGTAGGCTCCATACTTATGGAGTAGACATGTGCAGCGAAACTATGCGGTGATTGTAGGACAGCTGTAAATATTTTCGGGACCAGCCAAAGGACAGCCAGCGAGGCTGGAGCGGAGCAAGCAACTACACCCGCAGTTTGTCTACAAAAAGCTAAATGAGGGACAGCGGAGGAAAACAAAACGGTAGACAAAAGTGACCGAAACCGCGTTCATGTGTTGAGTTCGTGTGTTGATCCCGGGTTGCTATTCCCCTCATTTTAGACAGGAAAAGATGTCCTGTCCACATCGTACGTAAACGTGGGCCGGGGAGAGGACGACAGGTCTCATCCGTCGTGCTGCTCTCTTATTGTATCCCATTCTGTCATTTTTAAAACTTTGTTTAATTTTGTGTCTAATTTTAAATTAGGTAGAATTGGGTACAACAAGAGAGCACCACAACTGATGAGATTTATTGTCCTCTTCCCACACGATGATAGTAGATCGAAAAGAATTTGAGTACATACAAATGGGTGCATAATCTGTGTGTGTATATATATATATATATATATATATAGGTATTACTTTGTGATCCGTCTCGAGTTCTAATTGGAGTTGCTAATTTTGTTCTAAATTTAATATTACTGTAAACAATCAGCTCAATCAAATAATAATATGAGTGTTCATGAAAAATCAAATTTTACTTCATAATTAATTCATGAATTCAAGAGCAAAGTTGTATGTTTTATAAATACTCTTAATAATATGCAATTAAGCTAATTTTTTACCTTAAATACAAATAAAATATTTTAAACAAAATGACCTGCTCTAATTATTTCTGTAAAACTCAAGATGGATCCCAAAGTAATAAATATGTACGCGTGGGGTGTGTACCCCTTTGTAGGTACTCATAGCAAAGCTGGTAGATCTTATTGGCTGTGCTGCTCTCTTGCTGTACCCAATTCTCCTCTCTCTCCTCCCCCGCACCCTATATAGCAGCACTCCCTTCCTCCGGTTTGGATACTCTCTCTCTCTCTCTCTCTCTCTCTCTCTCTCTCTCATCACATCAGACATAGGAGCTGAAACCGGAAAAACCCAACTTCATGGAAGACAGCAAGGAGGTAATTATTGTAAATCTCTGTCTCTCTTTGTCTCTGTGTTTCTCTTCTCGATTATATCTCCGCTCTTCGATAGGGGTATTTGCGTTCTCGATATTCGTGTTTCTCGGTAATAGAGGTTTCAGTCATTTTTTTCGAGTTTGGCTCCTCTCCAATCTCAAAAGAATTGGAGGATCCTCAAGTCCTATTAATAAGGTGACACATGGCAACTATAAAATCTAACGGCCAAGATCATTAATCGCCACATAATCCTTGTTATCCAGCAAAACACCAAATAATTTCATTTGCCCTTCATTATTTGAGAAACCATCAATCACCGCCCCTTCCGTCCATTTCCATCCAACCCTCCACTAGCCATCATCACTGCCCATTCCCACTGCATCCCTCTGCGCGTCCACCGTTTTGTTGCCCGCTTAAGCCGCCAACAAATTAAGGGTATCGGCGCCACCAAACTTCTCCAACCCCCGACATCAGAATCACAGTTTGTGGGTTCTGCGGAGCGAAAATCTCGTCGCCAATCAGTATACCAACTCTGTACTTCAAACTTTTGTATCGCCTTTTTAGATCTGGTATTTGAATTCCACAGAATGTGTTTTTCGATCCATTTTTTTTCAGTTCAATTTCAATCTAATTTTCAAATTCCAAGGAGTACAAACCCACTATTCTAATTTATGTCCAGAAAAATCGGGGTGTACATGTCCTACTACTATAGATAATTTTTTAGTTCATTAAAAGATCTGGTTCATTAAAATTGCCAATGGCCGTGCATGAAAGAGATGGGTAAATAATTATGTGTGTTCATCCTCATGTCCTTTAGAGAGGTTGTGTTTAGTGTTATATTCTTAGCCATTAGATTAGAATTGGAGGATCCTCCAATTCTCTTAGGATTGGAGAGGAGCCAAACTCATTTTTTTCTCGTGAATTTTTAAGTTGGAATTTTGTTTCTAGAGTTCGTATAAGCTTTTGTTTGTTACTCCCTCGGGCCTTGCTCCACGAACTCGGCGATGCTCTGGCGCGGGGCTGTGTAGGGCGGTCGAAATGACGAAGTTTTGGAGTGCAGATTTGGGGCCAAAATGACTTCTTTTTTCGACCAGCCCTACACCGTTGTGCCGCCGACCGCACCACAGCATCCCGAAAAAACGTCTTTTGAAGAAAAAAAATTTTTACTTTTCATGTATTTTTTTTATATTTTTTTAGCACAATTGGAAAATTTAATTAAGATTTTTAACTAATTTTAAAGGATTTAGAAAACTATACACAGGAGCACGTTAGGACGTTACCCTTTTAAATTTACCTTTCCCATGGTAAATTTACCTGGGTAAAAGCAAAATGGGAGTGCATATGGTAAAAAATGGGGACAAAGGGAGTGTGCTGCGCAGCTCCTTGCCGCGCAGCGTGCTGCGCGGCCTCCGGCGCCGCCTTGCCGGCATCGGTTCGACGATCGGAGACGTCCACTGCGTAGAGCTCGTCGAATACTACAAGTGTACAAAAAATCAACCCGATCAAATATCGTTAAGTACTTCATCGGAATACATATAACTTGAAAAAAAAAAAATGAATCCTAATGGATACAAAACACTGGATCAAAACCACTGAATCCATTCTTTTTGAATTATATGTGTTCCGATGAGACACTTAACGATATTTGATCGGGTTGATTTTTGGTACACTTGTAGTATTCGACGAGCTCTACGCAGTGGACGTCTCCGATCGTCGGACCTATGCCGGCAAGGCGGCGCCGGAGGCCGCGCAGCGCGCTGCGCAGCACACTCCCCCGGTCCAAAAAATGGAGTGCAAAAATCAGTAACCACAATTTTTGCAGCGGGACTAATATTGCGGGCCGGAAAGTAGTTTGGTATTTATTTTGTTCATTGTCATTAGCTAGCTGCCTAGCTTTAATTCATGAATGCTTCAAAATTGTAGTTTTGCTTGGTCTATTCCTTGAGAAAGACTACAGTACACACTCAATACATATGCATTCTCAAAATGTTCTGAATTATAAAAAAAATGTTACGAATCGTATTGTTAAAAAGTTACAAATCATACGAAGGTTACGAGATATTGTGAGACGTTATTCCAATTGCCTTTTCCGTGTAAAAGCAAACTCTACAAATTCCTCCGCTCTCAAAATGAGAACAAGTCAAGATAGAGTATTCGCACGCCGAGGCGTGTGATGTTTTGTTTGAATGTGACGGTGCATACAGTCTTTGAATGTCGACACCCGCACCTGGATGCTGTCTACACATCACCGCCTACGTAGGAGACTGCATGATTAGACGAAGAATGGTTGTTCAGGGGAGCAGAGCGACCGGATTCCCGCGTCCCCTAGCGTCCCTCTTTCCTTTTCATTTAACTTTCTCCAAATTGAGCTGATTTTTGGCTCTTTGTTTCAAGTGCAATTTGAAATGTGAGAAATGATCCCCTTTTTCTCTTTTAGTACACTCCTATACTTGTTTCTACTGTGCTTTGGAAATTCTCATGTGTAATTTTGGCAAGTTTCAGAGTGTACTATGACAAGGTGAGTGTTAAAATCGTTTCATCGGGTGATAATTCACTTACTTTTACTCGAAAGAGTGTTTTGAAGCAATTATTCCTCGAGAATTTTGTTACACAAACTTAAATTTTGTGCACAAATTCCGTAATGTGACTTTTAAGGTCCCTTCATGTCGAACCACAGCACCAGCAATTGCTGCTCGTGATTTCAAAATGCCTTCGGAAAATCAGTGCGACAAATACAGAAGGGTTTCCTTCATAAACATCATATCTGCAAATACTTTCGATGTACAAATGTGAAAAAGAAACACGGATATGAGTTATCGATATGTGTTTTTGTTTCCAAGAAACCTCCATTGTCTACTTTCGTGAAATACTTTCGGGACAAATACTCATTGCTTTTATTTTGCTTTAATTTCGTGTTCGGAAGAATGGTTGTTGGAAACAATGGTGAATGCAACCCTTCGATGCGTTTGTGCATAGGTGATCCTTCATTGCACTAAAGTTTTATTTCTTCTTATTTTGTGCGTGTAATTTGCAGAAGAACACCACACCATGGCTATCAGTGCCCCAGTTTGGGGATTGGGATCAACAGGGAGTAATGCCAGATTACTCCTTGGATTTCACCAAGATCAGAGAAATGAGGAAACAGAACAAGAGGGATGTGTCAAGAGCCAGTCTTGGAAATGAAGAAGAGCTCATCTCCTCGACCGTCGCCTCCAAAAACACAGCCGACGGTAACCTCCGGCATTGCCACCAGACCCATTCTCCAACTGTAAGATTCTTTTGCTCTCTTTGTTTATAGCTTTGGTATAGTATCTGACTCAGTATAGGGATTGCCATACAGAAACCTCATGCATAATTCATTGTAGAAAAATTGAACCATCTTAGAGCATCTCCAACCCTTACTCAACTTGATTTGGTGTTAGACGCTCCAATGGGCAAACCCAAATTTATGCACAAATATGAGTAAAAGCTTTCATTAGTTGTAAATTTGGGAGGGGAGAAATAGCTTTGCAAATTTGAGTAAAAATTTGTGTCTCCCTTAATTTCAGTAAAAATTTGAATAAAACTCAATGTAGTAGAGGTTCAAGTGAAGGTGTGGAGTTGATTTCTTAGGGGTTTTACTCAAAATTTGAGTTTGAAAAAGAAAAGGTGCAAGGGTTGCTGATGCTCTGAGGAGTACTCTTGTGTTATCCCAAGGAATTTGGAAATCCTATAAGGCAGCCCGCCCAACAAGATCTCCGGACCCGTAAGTATGGGTCACTTAAAAGAAAAGGAGAAGAGGATGGCATGTAGGCGTTTTCACTAGCACCTCATGAGCAACCATGTGATTATGAGTATTCATTAGAGCCAGCTAGTAACAGCTCGTTGGATGGAGATGTATCCTCAAAGAGCAAACCACATGATTTATTTTTCGCGTAGACCTAAAGAGATTTCTATGTGTAAAAAACAACACAGATTCTTTTCGCATTTCTACTGTAAATTGGTTGTCACTGAATTCAGTCCCAAGTATATACATTTTTTTGAAAGTAGATTAGTTATTTGCTAGGATTTTGACAGAAACTGAAAATATTTCCAATCCAGGTAAGAAATGAACACAAGACTTGAGCATTTGAATTCACAAAAAGAGTAAATGTGGCTGGCTTGTTATCATATCTAATTTATCTTCATATCTGTAAATATGTTCTCTTTATTTTCATATAGTGGTCCAACGCTGGATCCGCGTGAGCAGCCGGCCAAGTAGGTCACTATGCCCTATGGGTTAGGCTTCGAAACATCATACATGGACAAATAGTCAATAGGGTGCCCCCACTTGTATGCAAATTGTTTTGATTTTTAGAAATCACGCGTAGCGTAAACGACAGAACCAAAATTTCATATCGGAGAGGTCAAGTTTTGTGGTTGAAAAGTACTGTACCCACTACGGCCTAAGCCTCCTTGACTTGATGTGAGTGGTGTTACTTCTTAAAACCCCAAGGTCAAGGTTCAAGGCTTGGTAAAGGCCAAGATCCAAAAAGAACAAGAAAAGTACTGTACCCAACAAAAATTTCGTAGTTTCAATTCAACTTTGATATAGCTTGGGTAGGACGCAACCAATCTGAACCATATATTTTGAATTCTGAATTGTTTTTGGATATAATTTCTTTGCACGAAGCAATAATATTCTCTCGGGTGAGAGGGAAGAGGCCAGACCAAAGAAAAATATGTATGCTGGGGGCAGAATTGCCAACCAATTCGATCCAGTAACGAACTTAAATTAATGTCGTAACATTTGGAACATGAGACTTTAAAATAAAAGAGAACTGTGAAAATTAAAATATTTCTTAATTTTGGTATGAATAAGTACTACTTTTTTTTCTCTCTCCCCTTTAGATTCCTGGTTTTGACTCTGTCGTGTTGTTATTATTTTTTTCTACCAGGCAAGGAGAAGCATCCTCAGATTCTTCAATTGTTGTGCAAAAGCTTGAGATTCATGGAGATGGGTGTGTAATGACCTAAGTATTTAGAACGCACTAGAGTAGGAAGAATGGTTTATGTGTGAATCGAATGAGGATATTTTCTTTTCTTGCAACCTTTGTTGATGACGGATGGCGGTTCTGGTTACGAAGTTGTATGAATTCTTCATGATGTTGGAATAAGAGATAAACTTCATGTCTGGGTCAAGGATTTAAGGATGAAGAGGGGGAAAAAATTCTTTTTGTATTTTATCCGAAGCGAAAAAAATATAAAAACGAGTTAAATTGCTTGAGTATGCAGAAAAATGAAGCTGCCATTTTCCCGTACACAAAACTTGCCAATTTTCCAATTTCAGCTGAACAATTCAAACTCGACCTCTTCATAAAACCGGTGACTAAATGAGATGATGCCCGGACCTTGGAGTTTGGCCCAATAGTTTTTGTAGTCACCATTTGGGTTATGAGGTCTAGAATTCAACTCTTAGATACGAGGTAGGCCCACGTAGCAATCGAACAAATACCTACTAATGCACTAACACTACCTTTGGCAACGCAAGAGTGCGATGACCACGAACAAACAATGTTAAGTAATAGTGACGAATTAACATCTCGTGCTAAATAGAAGATGATACGACCCCTTTTTTCCCTAGTTTTGCCCAACCAGTTTTTATGGGAACCACCTTGAAATATCATACTTAGCAGGGATTTAACGAGAGGTTTGTAGGCCCGGATTGATGTATGCTAAGGTAGTCAGCATGCCCACCGGTTTCGCTCTCCCGGGGGATGGGTTGTGAAGTCGGGGATTGGGAAAAAAAAAAGAAAGGACACTTGTCGCTAAAAACAAGCTAGGAAAAGTATAAATTTCCAATAAATGGCTTAATTTCACACCAAACTACTACTTGCTTCGACAAAGGTATTTTGTCCAACAAAAACAGAGGACATTACGGGAATCTCAACAGATCAGGAAAGCTCTACTCACCACCACACGATCCTATCGCAACATATTGCACCGCCATCCAACAAGAAATTCCAGATTTTATATATTCACACCTTCTTGATGATCTGCACAACATCCTCATCTTCGAGTTCATGCACCGAACGACAATGGACATGAACAAAGAAGCAAAGAAGAACAGGAAAAGAAGAAAACATGAGCAGTAACATGAATTTAGCTTCACAATTTACCTTGACCACTCTCTGGGGCTTGTGTTTCAAGCTTGAACCCCAGACCAGTGCACTGCATCATTGGAAAAGTTGGATTAGTTTTGGGTCAAAGGTAAAACTGTGCCACTGGCGTGGTCCAAATTCAGAAAATGGGTTTTCAGCTAGAATATTGTCAGTACTTGTATCAGGAGACACAGGACAGAGTACCAAATGTGCAGACTGTTTCATAGACATCTTAATATATCAAGCATCTGCATTGAACAAATCAACTCTTGGGGGTTTTTTCATTCAAACCTAGCATAGAACTTTGAATAAGCTCATATATTATGCATGAAATGTTCTACGAAACCTTGTATAGCTGTATACCATTTCCTCTCTAAGATATCCGGTTTATGCCGGAAAGGTAGCAGTCGGACTAATTTCGAAACCAGTAAAGATACAGGTACAGCACATTATGCACAGCAACCGAGCACAGATCGCTTTTGCACCCGTCTCGGGTCCCGCGGCTTTATTTTGAAGCAAAATTGGATGATTTGTAAACGCCTTTCTTGATATCGGATTGAGATGATTTTTTCAGGGACCCTAAATGACGTATTTTGAACAAATTGAGCGGCTCCGATCATCTTTGCGAGACCCGAGACGGGCGCAAAAGCGATCTGTGCGCGACTGCTGTGCATAAGGTGCTGTACCTATAGCAGCATTCTTTGGAAACATTGGGCAATTACTTTACAAATACTATTCCGTCTGGTTTTTTTTGCTTCTAGTCTGTTTTTATTAGGAGCCGTGATTGGGGGAGTAGTACTAGTCCTAAGGTGAAAAGGCAGGATGTATTCAGGCGAAATGCTATTACATTTTTGCATCACCTACATCCTCGAAGGGGGAAATAGGTGAATCCAACACTTGGACATGTACTAGAACCTGAACCCCAGTCCAGTTGTCATAGATGACAAATGCAAATGTTTTCTCCGCAGCGGTTCTAACTTTAGCGACATTGATGGCAATGTGCAGCCAGTTTAAGAGGTGAAAAAATAGTCGCATATAGCCAAAAAGAAGACAACGGAATAAAATATTCAATATCTATGTCTATGCAAAGCCCAAGAATTTCAACAAGAAAAGCAATATCACTGGCACAAGAAGAGCCTTTGTTACCACAACCAGTAGAAAACCACCCCAACATATTGGATTGTATTGCATATTCAGAACTGCAACTACTTCATAACAAAGAATTGGACTTAAACTCAAATATAAGCAAGGTTTATAAACGTCCCAAAGATCCTATCGTACTATGATTATAAACTTAGCTTCTTAACCTGAAGGCTTTGAGTTGAAACAGAGAACAAAACAGTCAAAGTTTACCACATACTAGATTAAGCCAAGCTATTACCATATACTAGATTAATCTACACAAGCTATAACCATCTACTAGATTAAGCCATTAAACTAAACAAAAACTGCTTCAAAAATGCTAACCTTCCTGCATCATCTGCAATCACTATCCGGCTACGCTTTCTTCACCAACTGAAAGTATGAAAGTAATGAAATATGAGAACATTTTATGGAATTACAATAAAGGACATTCATGTATCTAAAAAAACATCAACATCCACGTACTTCTTTTCTTAGGGGATTCAATCCAATCATTGACAGTCATCAAAGCTTCAAAGCAACTGTAGTAGCTGCAACGGCTAAAATATCACTTGTCATCCTCGCCCAAGTAGGAAATTTCACACTATTTACTTTCTACCAATGTAAAATATTGAAGTCATCAGCATTTGGAAACACCATCTCCTCTAACCACTATCCTACTCATCCAAGAGCTTAGGAAATGTAGTACGGACCTTGTAAACACGACCATTTTGCACATTGGGTCAAGAACTACAAAAATTATGACCTTGTATCCTTCAAAAGATGAATGAGAAGTAGCAATCGTAGCTTGTGAGTGCTTGAAGGTTTTTTATAATGCCACGTGTCACTTTAGTGCAACTTCTATTCCCACTTCAAATGTTTTTTGCCCGAGATATGTAAGATTCAACTCCAACTTAACAAGTGGGAAACAAGTGCACATGAATTTCTCAATTTGATGGCTAAGACTAAGGGTTAGAAGTTTGTAAAGTATTAGGAGGAGTGTTGCTTTGCACTTGCAATTTCTGTAGATCTTAACCCATAAATGGCAGTGGTGGAATTTTATTATGAAAAAATCTATGGCATTTTCCAGTTCACTAGTCGTGTTGACAAGGTTTGAACCTCTTTTTCCAAGCTCTTTAATGAGTACGATAGTGGTTCTTGTAATTCTTTGGAGGGTGTTTCAGATGGTTGTCTCAAGTCGAGGTCACTTAATCTTAGGTTCTTCCAAACAACAAAGCTTGGATGGCTTTCTTGAGTGATATGCAAAGACACATGCTTAGAGGAGATAGTGTTTCCAAATGCTGATGACTTCAATATTTTCCATTGGTGGAAAGTAAACAAAATGCATGGCGAAAAGAGAGTGGAGAAAAGCAATTTACGAGGGGAGACAATTTGAGAGTGGTTAAAATTCCAGGTGACATTTGATGAGGTGAGGCCATTACCATGTTGGGTAGCTTAGGGTTTTTTGGGGTGGTTGTTAGTCTATATGTTTTGGGTTCTAAAAAAATAAAAGTTTGGGTCGGATTATTACCAGATTAGATCAGATATATCCAATTCCGATCCTATTAGTATTCAGATTGGCGTTACCATATTCGAATAAGAGATTTCCGGAAGGGATTTGGATTGGATCCAGTCCATTGACAAGCCTGGACATGCTTTACCAGCCTCCCTCTTCCCTTTCCATCCTTAGCACCCACGATAATAACAGGGAGATCCAACAATCATAAATGAAGGAAATTAGTTAAAAGTACCTTATGAGTGGCAATTAAAGTCAGGATGCTGTAGTTGTAACAACATATATTCCTCACCTTGGGTTCATTGATTTATGTGTTGGGTGCTAAAACAAGAGAGTTTTTCAAGATGGTAGTTGCGAAAAGAACACTAGTCATCATGGAAGAACGAAAAAGAGGAACTAACTATTAAGCATGCATAATATTGTCGTGTAATTCCCCACGCACAACTTGAAAGCATGTTGGTATGAAAAAAAGACTATGGCTGCTACAATTTTTTGCTCCACAAAAAGAGAAGCCCACGAGGCTCCAAACACGACATGATATGAAATATACACGCACCCATACCTCCACATTTAAGAGAGTCTGTTTTAGTTCCAACCCATCATGCCCGGGTCGCAGTGGAGCATCAGTAGTGCTTCCCCTAGGCTCCCCCATCCCAGTTCCCATGTCGGAAGAGAAAGCATTGCCAGAACCAACGGTTAGGAGAACCACAATTAAGGCATCCATGAAGGTATGATAATACCTGAATTTTAGCTCCTCAATTCATGATCACACCAGGGATGCAAGTCAAGGTAGTGAATTCCTAGGAAGCAACCTGTGAACCAAGTAAAACAAAGGGTCAAAGGGACAACCTTAACTAAAAGCAATTACACGAGATTGGATGTACTCATTAATCAAGAGGTACAAATAACCACCCCCAGAAAAACCCTAATAAGACATGTGATTCTGTAAGTATCTTGTTGTACCAGTTATACATTGAAAAGAAATTTGGAAAACCCTTCAGCTTCCCACTGAGACTACTTGATTCATACTCACTTTGAAGGTCAAGTAAATTTTACTGTCTTCCATCCGGCAAAGCTGCAATCATGAACTTCTAAAAGTTGTGAACGTCAACTTTAAAACCCCTTTGCGGTCATAAAAGCTCCCAAGTTAATTAGATCACTGCCATCCTACAGTCATCTTGCTATTGATCTAAGCTCCACGTCTACACATTCTGCAAGATCTTTAGCGGGAGATCATCCAGAACGTCCTGGAAAAAAAGTTTTGACAGCTTTTGTCCCAGTTAGGTTGTTTAGAAGTGTAGATTTCCCAAAGGTAGGGGCAACCCACAAGAACAACTCTTGCATCCTCACTTTTGATAACATCAAAGCCTTCTCCAGCACTACCAGTGCAAAGAAGTTTCCTCCGTAGCTTAGCTAGCTTAGCCTAGAATTACAATCATTAAAATGACCAGAATCGTCACAACAAATTCAAAAAATACAAAAAGACAACCATGATAATGAGAACTGAGACATCTAAAATAAGTTTGAAATTTTTCAACAAAGCAATGAGTTTAATCACATGATATCGAGATTGGAAATTCTAAGGAAACCGACAGGCAGAAACCGACTGTACATACCAACGGCACGCGGGGCCCACTTCAGGCCTCAAACGGATAATCCAAGCAGTTCAATAATGTTAAAAGAAATTCCGAGTGGGGTCTAAGAAAAATCAGCTCCATCCGATATATGTAATTACTCGATCCAATGTTCTCATTTTTTAAAAATCAGGAAAAATGGAAAGATTGGATGAAAATTTGGAAGATTGGATCGAGCACTTAAAGATATCGGATGGAGTTGATTTTTCACGGGCCCACTCGGCTTTTTATTTTAAAATTATTGAACAGCTCGGATCATCCATGTGAGGCCTAGAGTGGACCCCTCGTGTGATTGGTAGGCACAATCGGTACGTAGCAGAGTTCTATCGACATACTAGTGCTCAGAGAATTGTTTTCTCCATAATATTTTCAAGAGCTTCTGCCAACTATAATATAGCAAATTCTAACAGGAAATAACAATGCAATATTCAAGGTAAAGCAAACAATGGAATCTCTAGTTTAACTAGTAAGATGCCCATAAATTCATACCTTCAGCAGCCGAGGTGATGGGCAGTAGCTTTATTCTTTGGGTCCTTGCCGTCTACAATAAATCAAGAAGGAAATATCCTTCAATAGACAATGCCATGATAAAATAGCATCCATGCAATTAACACTGAGCTAATGATGTTGCTGCGCTCTAAATTCCAATTTCTCAAGCTTAACAGGAGAAAATATTTTATCCTACATTTAGACTACAAAAAATGCATGGGGAATGTACGAATTCAGCTCAACATTACAGCACTCAGGAAATGCAAACACCGCACGCATCCACAAATACAAAAGGATTCATTGTAATAGAAGTGGTATGTTCATTTCTTTATCTTGTAAGTAATTAAATAAACTCCATTAGGAAAAGCTTGCACAAAATAGCGGACACAGTCTAAAACTCAGCCTACTAACCTTGAGGATATAGGCTGGAACTTGAGGGTAGTCAGTTTCTGCAAAAACTGCTATTAACCTTGAGGTTATAGAATACACCTTGAGGGCAGCCAGTTTGTGCATAAAGTGCCACAAGCTGAAAGTTTGAGGTTCAATTTCAGTAGCTGAATTAGCCATTTTCCCACTCTCCATGTCTGACAAACAGATCAAAAGCTGAAAGTTTTCAGGCTTCATCTCTATTACTCCAAGATTACATCGATGAAACAACAAATTTAGGTTTTCTATTTAAAATTTGTTTACCAAATTTAGGTTCCCATGGGAAATTGCGCATGTATTTCTCCAAAATCATTTGTTAAAATTGCCGCTATGTCAGGAGCATAACTGACCCCTTTGATATGCCGAACTAAGTTGTCCAAGACTAACCAAATCAAATCAGCGTCGGGATGCCCTTTGTCTCTAGCGACAAACACATGCACCTTGTTATTCAATTCAATCCAACTACATCCTGCTTCTTTCACCACCCCATTGCGGTCCATCCTCTCCCTTACTTTCTTAACATCCACCCACATACCTTTAGATGCAAAAATATTTGAAAGCAAGACATACGACCCACTATCCTTAGGATCAACTGAAATTGCCATTTCCGCTGCATATGTGCCAAGTTCAACATGACCCACAACCCTGCATGCACTGAGCAAGCTCCTCCATACTATTGCTCCTGGCTGTATCGGCATTCTCTCTATAATATTCTTTGCTTCAGAAAGTTTACCAGCTCGACCCAAAAGAGAAACCACACAAGCATAATGTTCTGTGCCAGGTTCAATTCCATAAGTAGACATCGATTCAAAGTGTCGGAGCCCATCTTTTACAAGCCCCACATGGCCACATGCTGAGAGAACGCTAACAAACGTGACACAAGTCGGTTCTATTCCCTCCTTTATCATTTCTTCAAACATTTCAAGAGCCTCTTCCACCTGTCCATGCTGTGCATATGTGGTGATCATGGAATTCCAACACACTACATCCCTAGAAGTAGTAGAATCAAACATTTTGCGAGCTTCTTCAATGCTTCCACATTTGCAATACATGTCCACTACAGCATTTGTAACAAATGCGTCAAAATCTAGACCTGCTTTAATGAGCTGGTTATGGAACTGTTGACCTTGTGAGAGACTTGCGAAGTTACTTGCCGCCATGATTAGGGCAACAAAAGTAAATTCATTAGGTTTTTTACCTGAATGTTGCAATTTTAAGTAGAGTTTGAGTGCTTCCTCATTTTCCGACTGTTGAGCATAGCCGGAAAGCATAGCATTCCATACTACAATATCTTTATCATTCATCTCTTGAAACACCAGTCTCGCGTCTTTAATGAAACTACATTTGGAATAAACGTCTATAAGAGCACTACCAGCAAATATGTCCACAGAGATTCCTAATTTTGTTATGACACAGTGGATTTGCTGGCTGAGTTCCACTGTAAATAGTGAGGCTGACATACCAAGAATGCTTACAAATGTTAAAAGGCTTGGTGAGAATGATCTAATCCTCATCTCATGGAAAAGATCCAATGCTTCATACAACTTTTCTTGTCTTGAGTACCCTTCAATCATTGTATTGTAAGGTATAACACTAAGATAGACGATACCATCAAAACTTCTTCTTGCATCAGTCAAACAATTGCATTTTGAGTACATATCAATCAAGCCGTTTTGAACAAACTCATCGGATTCAAGATTTGCCTTGATAGCATAGGCATGCATTTGTTTACCTTGTTCAAGAGCCTCAATTGAAGCACACGAAGTGAGAATGCTAGTGCATGCAAACCCATCTGGCTTCCAACCCAATCTGTTCATATCCATAAACAGCTTCATAGCCTCCCAATGAAAGGAATTTTGCATGTACCCAGAAATCATTGTGGTCCACGAAATAACATTCTTAACTGCCATATGATCAAACAGTTTTTGTCCAATTCTCACTCTACCACACTTCACATAGAAATCTATGAGCACATTACACACCGAAACATCATCTTCCATTCCCCTCCTCAACACATAAGCATGAATTTGCTTGCCTCCTTGGAGGAACTCAAGCATTGAACATGAACTCAAAACACTAGAGAGTACATATCCGTCAGGAACAACACCAATGTCCCTCATTGCGCTAAACAACTGCAGTGAAACTTCATTCCTCCCAATTCTCGCATACCCTGTCATAAGTGTTGTCCAAGTAACTGCACTTTTCACGGAAATTTTGTCGAAAACAAGTCTTGCTTGGTCTATCTCGTTGTTTTTCGAATAAAAGTCCATTAGTGAAGTACCCACATAGACATCTTGATCAAAACCAATCTTAACAACCAAGCCATGCAATTGGGTGCCATCTTCTACACCACCCAACTGCGTGCAAGCCCGAATAACACTAGCCAACGTAAACTCATTCGGCTTCTCATTCGAGAAGCTCCTAAACTCCAAAAAAACCATCAAAGCTTCTTCACTACACCCATGTTGGACGTACACAGAAATCATCGAAGACCAAGTTACTACGTTCCTTTGAGACATTTTATCAAACAGTCGACGAGCATGGATCAACCAACCAGCTTTTGCATACAAACTTATGAGAATGTTTGAGAGAAACGTATCAGATTGAAAACCCAACACGACAATGTGGCCATGGACGGTTTTGTAGTGCGAAAATGGGTTGTTTGGATTGGGGTTTTGTAGGAGTTTTACGAGTTCTTGCCTTTGGGTTCGGCGTTTAGTGATTGGGACGCACGGGTTTTGTGGGGGAAGAAGCGGGGCAATAGAAATGGAGAAGTTGGAAGCTTGATGGGTACTAGTTGCAGTTCTTGTTCTTGTTGTAGTTCTATAACAAGATTTTGCATCGAATGTTATTTGTTGGTAGCATCGTCTCATAAGGTTGTTTCTCATTCTACCGAGGATGCATCTCCGTGAATTTCTGTATTGGTTTCCTGTATCATGAGATAGTCTCGTGAACAATACCTGAACTCCTTCTGTCAACTCCTCTTGTTGACGATTACAGTTAACTCGTTTGGATGGAGTGACTTCGAGAGAAAAGAAAGGAAACAGAGGGAGAGAGCTCTCTCTCGCACGTTTGGATGGACAAAAGGGTGAGAAACATTGGGAGAGGGTGAGAGAGCGGAACCCCTTCAAATCCCAGTTTTGTTTCTCACCATTTTTGGTGAGATTCCGTGAGAAAGAGATCTGCAGGAGTGAAGTTTCCAATTTTATCCCTCCTACGCCGCTCCTTGCCGCCGTTGCATCACCGTGTATTGTGAGGGAGAGTGAAGTTTCCGATATAGGGCTTCAAAATCAGGTTGTGCTGGTTCTGATTAAGTTCAAAACCAGGCCGTTGATGGTCGAACTCTATCAAGCTTTTCTATCGCCAAATGTTTGAGAAAGTGGGTCTTTGATTATGGTGGTGGGACGTTTGAGAAAGTGGGTCGAGGTCCTCTTCTCGCAAAAATGATACTCATACAATAATCCAAACACAACAACTTATATAACCTCTCACATGCATGTGGGCTCCACACACACTATTATGTGTGGGCCCCACAAGTATGTGAGAGATTGTGTAAGTTGTTGTGTTTGGATTGTTGTGTGAGTAGCATTATCCCTCTACTCGCACCCCCCTGACACACGCCCCCCCCCCCCCCCCCCCCCCCCCGACACCCCCGGGCCCCACCTCCTTCCCCCCTTTGCCCCTCCTTTTTCCGGTTTTTTTTTATTTTTTCACTTTGACTAGGTGTTTTTTCTTTTACTTTGAAAAGTAAAAAATTACTGGTTTTTTTTTTTTTTTACTTTTACTAGTTTTTTTTTATACTTTTAAAAGACTTTAATTACTGTTTTAGTTTTTTTAAACTTTTCCTAATTTTTTTTGTTTGCTTATAAATGACTTTAATTACTGTTTTTATTTTTATTTTAACTTTTACTAGTTTTTTTGTTTTACTTTTAATAGTTTTTTGTTTTACTTTTAAAAGACTTCTTACTATAATTTGAATTAATAAATGAATGATTAAAATATAACTTGTACTAATGTTAATTAATCAAACCAAACATAACTTGTACTAATTTCATTGAATACGTGAAAATACATGAAAATTCAATTTCTAATCAATGTTTCCATCAAATTCTGCTCATGTCCCTCTTGGTCTTATATTCATTATTTCTTGCCACAAACTAATTCGTGTTGCATAAGGAGCAGCCCATCTTTTAGCTTCATCTGATGAATTGTTCCACCACCATATTGGGAAGGGTGGTACAGGGTAATGAGGCTGCAAGAAAAGTTGCACAAAGTGATTATTCCCAACACGGGCAATAGCAATTTCAATGCACTCTTGGATGGGAACTGAAGGGGATCTCAATGGGAAGTGAGTAAAACAACCTGAAGGAAGCCTATCAAATGTATGCAGAACAAGGTTGTACGCTGAAGCGATGACAACTCCCATACTCATAGCGTCCATCCAATACTCATCCGGTGCCGAATTTTCAAAATAATTTAAAGACCGTATTAGGTAGTCTGCCCAACCTATTTCTGGATATAGCGCATTGTATAGATCTTTATTTTGTTCAATCTCATTAATGAGACCTCGTCGAACTTGAGCCCAACGATCTTCACCATACCATATATGAGCAGCTATCGCCCTAAATCCACAATGACCGTCACCTCGGACGTCATTAATGTGAGAAACGTAATGCTGATAAGTTCGAGGTAACTGCTGAATGTAGCCGGTAAGGATGGATGGAACTGAAAATTCAGCATGGTTCGCTTGAGTTTTGTGAACTCCATCGCCCCTCCCACGTCTCCTAGATTGGACCCTAGATGATGAAGTCGATGCTTCTGTAAATGAAGGAATGCGTCGTCCACTTTGCTCCTCTCTACTAGTAGGTCGACCTCTATGAGTCGTGTTATAAGCTGGGCCTCGAACTGTGCTCTGAGATGGATCCGTCATATCGATAATCCTGTCTATCATGTGCTCTTGCGTAAATTGATCCATCCCACGTAATCTGTCTATAACTTCATACGTTATGTCCGGTTGTTCTCCCTCTTCATTCACAATGGGCGCGCGCATGGACAACCTAGTCCAATGATCGTGGATACTCTGAATTGGAATTGGCATGGAGTACCAACGGTAATATGCAAGATTATGTCTGCATGGCAATCCGTGCGTAATTTTTATTGTACAGTCGCACAACCCAAACTGGAGGTAGGATGCATCTTCAGCACATTATAGTTGAACATTGATGAGCTCCATTGCCTCTAATGAAATGCGAGTTCTTACTTGTTGAAAAAGTTCATCATTTATTTGCCAATGGCGAGGGATGTTGATAGATCTCTGAAATGACCTCCGAATGTCCCCGAACTGATTTTTCAACATCTTGTCTATTATCTTAAAAGTTTTTTGTAAGGATGACATGGTACCCCCCAAATATAGCTTCAGCCTCGCATGTGCGGACTCTGCCCTATAATATAATAATAAACTGTGTGTAAATACGAAAGTTACAGAAATATTTTTTAATATAGTAGAATAATATACTTAATTGAAATAGTAAAGGTAACAACGCATAAAGTGACTATACCTCTGGCTTGAATTGCTTCTGAGGTGCATACACGTATTTGTCCATGCTGCCACAAATCTATCTCTGTATGGCCTTATCCATGTATTGGCAAGATATTGCAAGAGCTGCGGGTGTTGTTTATAGTCATCGCACATGGCATTCCACTTCTGATTGAAAGACGCTTCGGTCGTTGAATTAATAAGCGAGTGCCATAACATGTTAAAGTCGTTAAACGACGAACCAAGGACCCCTCTGTAATGCTTTATTTTGCACTGGTTGATGTGCCAAATGCAAAGGATATGACATGCCGAGGGAAAACATGCTTCAATGACGCTAAGAAGCGCCAAACCCCGATCTGTAACAAACACCGATGGCAACAATGCCCCATTTCAAAGCATCCATCTCTTTAAAGTACTCAAGGCCCATGTCAGGTTTTCTACTCTCTCATTTGTAAGATGTGCAAATATGAGAGAGTAAGTGTACATTGTGGATGGAATACCCATAACCTCCAATAGTGGTAACCGGTACTCGTTGGTCTTGTATGTGGCATCAATGACTAATACGGACGGAAAGTTCACAAATAAGTCTAGGCTTTCAGGGTGAACCCAAACAATATCTGTGATTTCGTTGGTGTATGAATTTGTACGATATTCATGGAGATATCGTTTCTCTATTAGTTGATTCAAGACAAACTGAGTAGGACTTAGACCGTCTCGTTCTGCTATGTTATCTGGACACATGTAGTGTTTAACGAATTTTTTTTCTTTAAAACACTAAAAATTTCACGAGGCGCTACGTTGTTTGCCATATCACGCACAATTTCTTTCTCCTCTGGTGTTAGCCTTGACGGGTACTCATGCCCATCAAAATATTCTGTTGTTTCATGGTTATGGATACAACATTCAACCCTTACACCCCACATGACACCCGCTGGAGGTTTTGGTATACCTCGCAGCTGAAATGGACACTCGCATTTTTTTTGTCCCAGTATTCTTTTGCGAGGATTGCCCTTCAGCTGCATTTCGTGCCGATCTATACTTTCCACTTCTTTCACAACTAAGAATGCACTTTGGCAACTTGCCACCAATTAAACTTGCAGATTTTTTAATAACAACAACAATACCATTTTCTCTACCGACTCTCCGCACCCAATCTACCATGTCGTCTCTACTTTGAAAAATTTATCAACAAGGAAAAAGAATATGTATAAGTGCAACATGATCCAGTCTAATATGCATAAGAACAACGGAAATAAATAATTAATATGCATAAGAACAATCATAAAAAATTAAATTAATATGCATAAGAACAACGGTAATAACTAACCTCGTCAGTTGTGAATTCGGGTGTATAATCACGAAAATTGTGGGAGACGCCCTCCCCACTAGGAACATCATTCTCAACGAACCAACTATCTGAAAATGACAACTTGTAGTTATCCATAATGTTCTTCTACGTTTTACGAAATCAATGTGAAAAAGAAGGGAGGAGCAGTGACAGAGGAAGGGAGAGAGAGATCGATGATGGAAAGATGATGTTGTTGGAGGGATAAGCAAGGAGAGTGTGGTGATGGGAAGCAAATGGTGATAAAGATAATGCTGGTATATAAGGATAAATGGTGATGGATGAATGATTGTTGTTAAAAATAAGAAGATAACAAAAAAATCTAAATGTGTGGTTGCAATTGAAGATAAAAAGAAAAAATCTAAATGAGTGGTTATAGTTGAAAATAAGAAGATAAAAGGATATCTGAATAAGTAGTTAGAAATAAAATAGATAAAAGACATAAATAAATACAAAATTAATAAATTCAATAACATAAAAGAATTATAAAATTTTAATAAGAGTAAAAAATTAAGAGTAAAAAAAATAAGAGTAATATTATTTACTCACGTATATAATATGAAATAATTTAAAAATACATATAAAGAGTAAAAAAATAAGTGTTCCGATTTTTAATTTGTTTGAACTACTACGAAAATCTTATTTTTCTTATCATTTCATCCTAGATGGTCGTAATAAATTTTTGACTCTAAGATCTTTCTCAATGAGCACCCTAAGAGAGACCTAAAACTAAATAAGGAATCTTAGAGAACTTTTTGAAAGGCTTTCGAGCCAAAAATTCATTTTGATCATTGAAGATAAAATGATAAAAAAATAAGACCTTTGCATCGATTCAACCGGATTTAAAATTGGAACACTTAAATAATATTAAATAAATAAATGTGAAAAAAGATATAAAAGTTATTAAGTAAATAAATGAGAAATAAGAAAATGAGTGAAATTATTGCTGAGGGGTATTTTGGTCCGGGGGGTGGGGTCTGGGGGGTGCGCGTGTCAGGAGGTGTCAGGGGGGCGCGCAAAGAGTTTTACAAGTGGGTCTTTGATTATGGCGGTGGGATTTGGTGCAGAAGAGAGAGAGATGAATTCGAGTGGTGGCGGCATTAGAGAATCTGATCGAATCTAGTGCAATTTCACGTAGTGCTGAAAAGGAAAGGATATATTGGTAAAAATACATATCACATTCTCTTTTCTTTTCTCACCTATATTTTGTCCATTCAAATGAGATGGTGAGAAATCACTCTTTTTTTTTCTTTTCTCACTTTTTTTTTTCTTTTCTCACTAATTAGGGAGATCACACCCCTTTCTTTCCGCTTCTTTTCTCACCTAGGTAGGCAAAGGGGGTGAATGGTCGTGCTTCGCTGCAGAGCTAAACGGGTTTGTTTATTTTTCTTTATACTATAGTGAGGAAAATTAAAGTCTCGTTAGCCCCGTAGCAAAACTCAGCCTAAATTTAGTTGGGACAAAGAAGAAAAAATCTAGACGTGATTTCACCATTTGAAAAAAACCTCCTCGGCTGAGCCGAATCGAATAGTGTCATATTCAAGCTTCTTTATTAGTAAATTTTTGGCGAGCTCTAGCGCTCGAAGATAGTAAAAACTTAACTAGTCGAGCATGAGCCAAGCCAGTCGAAGCTTTACTCGAGCTCAAATTTATTCACGAACCTTAACAAACTCTTCATGTGGCCCAGGGGCATGGAATAATTACTCAATTAAATGAGATTTAAAGGACACAAAAAAAAAAAAAAAAACTCTACCTATTCTACACCTAAACTTTTTTTTAAAAGGGCGCCAGATCCTGTGTCAAAAATCCATGAACCTTTGTGTCAAGGAATTTTTGACCGTTGGAGTGTGTTTTTTCAAGACACGAGATACATTCAAAAAAATCCCTCGACACATAAGCACAGAAACTTTCCGGAACATAGAATCTGCTTCACCCTGGAAGGGTTAGGTAGGCATTCTACTCAAACACTAATGATTCAGATTAGATGACTTGTCAGTACTCAATCCCACTAACCCCATGAAGATGAATGTGCATTTACCAACCGCAACCTAACCAAAAAAATTACTGCAATAATAAAGAACTGAAAAACGAGGTCAATTCCTTGAGTGGATTCCCGCATTGCTTTTGACTATGACCAAGTGGCAGAGACTTGCTTTGCAGAGAAAGTAACATGAGTCATTTTCTTTGTGATTGGAGAAAGTCCATTCTTCTAACCTCATTTTTTTTTCTTCGTTTTTGTGTATTTTGCTTATTTTTTTAAAGTTTTTATAAAATTTGTGTTCTATTTTTTGAATTAATCATTTATCTCGACGAAAAACGTTTTAAAAGTACAAAATTATAATGGAAAGCAAAAAGAAGTTCACTAAAGACGAAAAAAATATCAAACACAACTGTCTTATTAGTCTAAAGTGCTGTCTTATTTAAATTTTTTCAACATCAGTCCATATTTTTATACTTTTCTGATTCGTCTCGTCGAGACAAACGATTAACTTCAAAAATTACGATAAAAAACTAAACAAAAAGTTGCAAGAAATAAAAAATATTAAAATAAATTTCAGACTTATAAATTTACAAAAACGCAGTCTTTACGAGAATAATGAAAAATGATTTTTAAAAAAAAAAGCACTTCCATATGTTTTGGAGTGTTTTTGAAGAGAAGAGAATACAAATATATGTAAAGAAAAAATAAGCGCATAACTACGATGTTGTTTGATATGTACTTAGAATTGAAAATGAAAACGAAAAATTAAATACTGAAAGTTAAATATGTAACTTTTTAAGTTAATATTTGAAAAAGAATTAGAAGAGGTTTTTCTTTATCAAATAGAATTTTGTTTGGTTCATAATTTTGGAGTGAAAATTTTGAGTTAAAATGTAAAAATATGTGATTGGATGCCTCATCTCAAAGGTGAGTGGGTCTCCTTGACTCTCTCATCAGAAAGAAAAAAAGAAACTCACTTCAATTATTTACAGGTTGCTCCAAGTTTCCAACGAAGAGTCCAATTATATTGAAAATCCTTACAGGTCCTTTGGATAGTGAGAAAAGGTGATATAAGAAAGGGGAGCCATTTTTCGTAAAATCAAACCATTTTTGGTGAGATTAGATGAGAAAGTGGAGAAATCAATCAAAACATGTTATTTTGTACCTTTCTCTCCGTTTCTCACCAAAATAGTCAATCCAAATAAGTGATTTAGCTAGAAATCAAAACCATTTCTTTTCTTTTCTATTGATCGAAATGGGCTGTTAGTCCCACGTTCGAAAGTTGTGGAAATGATGTCTAATATAGTATATAACAATCCCCACCCGCTACTATTGACACAAGATTAGCTTTTTGAGCGACGTGATTTGGCTAATGGTTAAGCAGATCAACTAATGCGAGTCATTACAGGTGGTTTCAAAGCTTATATTAACCAGAAGTGTGAGGCATGTCTTGTGAGAAGACGTGCTTGGGTGGGCTAGACAAGTGAAGAGTTTGAGGTACTTATTGTGCTCGAGGGGGTCCCATATGACAAGCTTGACTTGCTTAATCATGTACTTGTCTCACATCGCTTGGTGAATGGAAGTTGTTGAACCATGGAGATATTAAGTGGGGGATATTGTGAAATCCCATGGCCCCACATCAAAAATATGTGGGAATGATGAATAATTTATATAGGAACGCCCACTAGCTAGCTACTACTAACCCACTGTTAGTTTTGCTAAGGATTAAACAGGTCAATTGACACGGGTCATTACACAGTCTACTAACCAAGATTGACACTGAGAAGATCCTCATGCATGTACTCCTCATGTGATGTAAAAAAATGAGATACGCCATAGTTTCTTGTAATGATTAAGCCGTATATTTTGTAGAACTCAACATGTTTGTCTTCGATCCATGCAAAAACTTAGCTTGGTCAGATATTGAAAAAGGCTTGTGTAACGACCCGGATTTTTGCCCTATTTTTTTTAATAAAGTAATTGATTTTAATCAAATAGTCTATAGTAATTGATTAATTATTTAAAAGTGTTATTAGATTAAACCAAAATCTAGATTATTATTTTTTGTAACCAAAAATTAGTTTAGCAAAATTTTAATTCAACTTGGAACGACCCGTAATTTTATCATTTATAAAATCATTTAAGGAGTATCGTTTGTAATAATAAAATTATCTTAATTATAATCTATCTAGTAGATATATACTAATAAATTAAATTAGTCTTTATTATCTTACTTTTAATTTATGTTAATTGCATGCATGCAGGCCAACTTCTGCCATCTCCCTGATCACGGAAATTGTTCCTACCTCGTCCATCTCGGAGCCCAAGAGTTAGAGTTTTCGTTAAACTCAATCTTTTCCTCTCTCTTCAAAATTCTCCTATAAATACCTCATTACTCCGACCCTAGGGCATACCACATATTTCCCCACGCCCCACTAGTCCAGAATAGAGAGGAAAATCGGAGAGATTGAAGCTCCAATCCATGGAGTTTTAGTGAGAGAAAAGAAGAGAGAGAAAAGTGGGTTTCGTAGCTACGACCCACCAAAACCCAATTCAACCAGCCCGACCACTTTCTACAATCCAAAGCATCCCCAAGCAAGTCTCAATTCAATCCCAAGGTCCCCCCCTCGATCAAAACCGAATTCATCTTCTCCAAATTCAAAGTTTCGGTTTGAGAATCAATTCGATCCAATCGAGGTATTATAATTCAATCCAAACACTCCTCTAAGTATATTTAATGTTTTATAGCTTAACCCAATAGCCCGAACCAACCCATGCATCAAAACCATCTCGAAAAACCAAAAAAAACGGATTCTGGATTCAACCTTGCGGCCGCAAGGTGAGGGCCGCAAGAACCAGATGAAAGGTAGCGGTGGACTGCTCCACCGCAAGGTCAAAGCAGTCAGACCTTGCGGTTTGTTCAGTTTTGGTTCGAACGTGTTTTGCGACCTCCCGAACACCGTTTTCGACCCCCGAACTATTTTTCCTAGACTTTTCACACCTCAAAGATCAAAACTTGTTAAGGTCATATTTTTTTATTTAATTATCTATTTATTAAATTATTTATTAGTTATCGTTCAACGTTTTCGAACGAAAATTAGTTACGACCTTTCAACCTACGTTTTAACACTCAAACTAATTTTTTTTAGACTTCTTGAATCTCAATTACAGTAACTTGTTAAATTAAATATTTATTTTATTTAATTCACTATTTATTATTATTTTTAAAGTAATTCCAATCAAAATTACTTTATGACCTTATAAACATTATTATTAATACCCGTGTAATTTTTTTTAGACTCCTTACTGTCCAAAGATGAAATTATGTCAGTCTCAACATTTATTTTTATAATTAATTATTTATTGTCTATTTACTTCACTTTCAGTCACTTTAATTAACGTTTTCATGTAAATTAATCCCGCGAACCTCCGAACTCAACTTTTGACACTCAAACATGTTGCGTAGGACCTTTAGGACTCTTATCGCGGTCATGATCATTATTTCAATATTTTTACCTAATTAATGTATTTAATTAGTTTTTAATTCATTTAATTACCTTGTAATAATTAATAAAAGCCTAGAAAATATTTTATTAAAATTTTTATAAAAGCTCTACTTTATTATTGACATTGTGGCCATACGAGAATAAGGGCAACGGCCCATTCATAAAAGGTTGTGTGATTTTATTACTTGTTAATTGTTTTAATTATTAATTGATTTAATTGTATATTGCATCGATACCTGATTTGAATGCTAGATTGGACCCTAGAGACATGGGGTGGTATGCGAATAGAATTCACCTAGACGATGTTAGATAATGGATGAATTGGAAAGTTTTATTTTTAGAATGCCTGCAGGCGTGATTTTGAGATGTGATGAGATATGTGATGGTTTGAAACTGGCAAAGTAAGCCCAGTGGTGATTGATGAATTGATACTGGCGAGAGTCCAGTGATGAATTGAAACTGGCAAAGTAAGCCCAGTGATGATTGTGATGTGGTGCATAAGATAAGCGAATCCTAGTTATGATTCGGGCATGATAAGCTTCCTTTTGTTGTAATGAGAGGGATACACGCTAGGTACATAACTGAAGTGCAATCCGCGACAACAAAAGAAAGTGAGCTCATGGGACAGGGCATAGCTAGCAGTTGGGGAGGAAAGACTCCGCGGAGGAGATCTTAGATTACACGTCAGGTTAAATGGACAGTAATAAACTGGTTTATGTGGAACAAACTCTGTTTAACTTTATCGCATTACTATTATTCTGCTGCTGCTTGCTAACTGTAAGGTAAGAGGGGTAGTTGGGTTGGATTATTCTACTGGGTGATTTATCACTCACGGATACGTCTGTATCCTGGCAAATCGTTTGCTTCGGCGATCAATTTGCCAGAGGGCGCAGGATTCAATGGAGGGGATTCAATGATGATGCAGATCGACGCAGAAAGAATATTAGGAACGAAGATCGAGTTTGCTTGGAATTTGTATCAAGCCTAGAGTCGGCTTCGAAGTTAGTGTATTTTGAATTTGTAAATCTATCTTGATTTGGTAATACCTAAACTTTATTTTGGAAAATCATATTTATTTAGCAAATTTTCCTAAAAAAATTATTTTATTTTACCCCCGAAAAGTCGGGGCGTTACAGCTTGGCCGAGTCATTTTTGATAGAAAAGATTTCAACACTCTTACAGTATATTTCTTTTACAAAAATTACATTTCGTTCATCAATTTAATTTGTTTGTATAGATGATAAACGCATCAAAACTTTATAAAAAAAAAAAAAGCAACTCGAATCAACAACTATTGTAGATTTTATTTTGCGTCACATGAAAGATAATATGAGTAATAGTCATAGATGTGGTACCCAGTTGCAGAGAAACTGAAAGAAATGAATTTTCAATTTCAAAACCCAAAGCCCTCACAAGAGTTTTCTTTTCCATTCCCCTACCCGGCTCCTAGGCCTCGTTCAATTGCATGGAAAAGATGAAAAATGATGAGAAAAATAACTTTCTTGTAATTAACTTTTTGTTTATTCAGTTACTAAGAGTATGACCCACAATTTCAACTTCTCCATTGGGAAAAACCTTTCTACAAATGGGTCTTGCCAAAAGGGAGGAATTTTAGTTTTCTTGTAAGATTGTTGTTAAAATAACACACACAAGAAAATAAAATTTATTTTCTTTTACTTCACCTCACTTTACTTTTTGTGGGAATCTATTTTTCACATAATATTTCTGACAACTGAACGGAGCCCTAGGGTTTCACTAGCCTCATACAATGGCGGGAGGGAAAAACCATGGTACTAGTGCTAAAACTCTTCTTCTATATTTTATAATTTATTTTCTTTTTCTCCCGTTTCTATCAGATCAACGATATTTGTCGTCTGATTGTGAGAGACATGTCTCTCATTTATGCGAGAATAGTTAATTCCGTCTTTGGACAGATATTTCATCTATAGATTAGGTTCTTTTAGATGGTATTCCTTCACAATGATATATGCATACCAACAAAGCTCCAACACCATTTGATGTCTTTGACGGGACAAATCGTGGTGGCTTGTAGTTCTGGGAGTTCATTAGTGTTTTCTTACTTGGTTCGAGTCCATCTAGTCATCTGGATACTTACCTTTTATCTCCAGCTAGCACTTTTTCTCTTCTAAGATTGCTAGAAAGAAATGAAATTTTGGTAACATGTACATGTGCGTTAGGCATGATGCCTGGGTTAAGGTGAAAGACGTTGTATGCCTTGTATTTTTATTATTTTGCATTAGTTAGATCATTAGTTTGGTTTTGTCAAGATTTTTGTAATGAATCTAGTTATGTAAGCGTCGATGTGCTTATGTTAAATATATAATTTTACTTGCCGGCAAAAAAATCTGTCACATATAGGTTCAACAACCATTGTACGTATATATCCGAGCCGGTAGATTTCGCATAGTGTCCGCTCGGCACTCTCGAGTCATTCGATGCACTTTTGGACGACTCAGATTGAAACATTCTCTCTCCTCTCACCCCTCCTCTTTCTCTCTCCTTTTTCTCTCTCCAAATTCGAGCCGTCCAAAATCGCATCGGATGGCTCAGATGTACCGAGAGGGCACCACGTGGTACCCACTCAGCACTGAAAAATTTCTCGTCTTTTGGGCATGAAACATGAGTTTTTTTTTTGCCGTTGATTTGCTACTTCCTTTTTTGTTAACGCCACTTCCCTGTAAATATATTCTTGCACCAAAAATACACTTGCAGATGAGTAACGTTAACGAAAAAGGGAGTGGCAAAATTATTCTTTTTTTTTTTCTTTTTGATTACGAAAATAATACTTCAAAAAACACACTACTATAGGAAGTCAATATCTAGTACTATTGTGGGATGCATTCACCTGACTACCAGAAAATGGAGAGATCGATCCATATATCTACCCCTCCCAATTGGAATAAAATGATACTTATTCTAAAAGCAATTGATAATAATCCATTCGATTGTTAGAGGTCTAAATTTTGGACGGATGCAGAGAAGGGAGATAAAGGGTTTTCATTTACTAGAATAAATACTTATTTTTTAAAGTGATATATTGTGAGAGATTGATCTGTTCCGTAAAACGAGAAATAAGTACTTAAAATATAAGAATATTAATAGACCGAGACTGATAATAATCAGATGTAATTATTTTATTGGAAAATTTTACTAATCTCCCTAAAGGTTTCTGACAAATGCATTGACCTTCCCTACTTTTTTTGAAATTAATATCATTGACCTCTATTGCTTTTAAAACTATAATCAAGATTCTCCCTACCGTTAACTTTCCAACAAAAACAGTTAATTTGACTTCTTTTTTTTTACTTTTTCTGCTCTCTCTCTCTCTCTCTATCCAAGCCTCCAGCCGCCAGTCCTTGGGTTTGGGGGGGAGGCCTCCGCCGCCTCCTCCCCCTCCGTTCCACCTCCCTTCTCCTCCATCTCTCCTGCCCTCTCTCGCCCTTCTCCTCCAGTCCCCTCCCCTGTTTTCTGTTTCGCCCCTCAGCTCTGGTTTTCTTGTTGTGGCCGGCGGGAGGGACCTTGGCCGGTGGCCTCCGTTTCTCTCTCGTCCTCAGGTCCCTCTGGGCTTCCAGATCTGTTGGTTTGCGTTCGGCGGTGGAGGTGCTTGGTTTCAGGATGTGGTGCTGCGTGGGGTGGATGTAATAACGGTGGTGTAAGTGTGGGGGTTGCGGTTGTTTCTTTCTTTTTTTCCTGTTTTCTTTTCCTCCGGCGTGTTCCGGTTGTTTACCGATCTGGGTTTCCCCCAGATCCGGTGGGTGTCCGGTCTAGGTTTTCCCCAGATCCAGCGGGTGGTGGGTAATAATGGTGGTTCAGTTTTTTGGGTTTGGTTTGTTTGCTGCCTCTGATCAGTGGTCTGCTCGCCGTGACGTCGGAGCTGCGTTGGACTGTCAACGGTTACCCTTCTATGGCCAGAACTCCGCGTGCCAGCGGGAGTTTGCTCTTTGGAGTGGTGTCCTCACCCGCGAAGGAAAACTCTTTGAGTGTTTGCTTCGCAGTCTCGCTGGCGATTAGGCTTTGGATTACTGTATTGGGGAAGACAGATTTCTCTGTGCTGCATCGTTCACTTCGATTAGGGTATTGTTTCTCGAAGGGAATTGTTTGTCTAGATGCATACTCCACGTGTTATTCCTATTGTACCCTTTCGTGATTTTGATTGAACTCTATAGATGCCATATGGCATTTTTTTATTACGAGTGACTTTCGAGTTAATTTGAAAATGAAATGACGAAAATGCCCCATTTTGTTCATTATGCATCACCCCCCTCCAACCGTATTCATTTAGTTATTTATTTTAAAGAGTCACATTTTGGATGACTTTTCTCAAAGAAAACTTATGTTTTATTTTGGTCTTTTTGAATGTTTTTCATCTTTTGGTTAATTTTATTTTTTTACATTTTATTCATTTTGAATAGAGTAATTGAAAAGGTTAATACACGTGTATTTGTACTGATGTACCATATTTGGACAAAACCCCAAGAGATAAAAACAAGTGGTTTATACAGCATTTTTTTTTTTATCATTTTTAAAAATAATTATATGTATCTAAATATAAAATCGTATTCTATACAGATATAATAGAAGTAATATTTTGTCACGTATTTTTAAAAAAATATTATCATGTGACTTATTTTTATCTCGTGTGTTTTTGTCCAAATATGGTACATATGCATATGTGCATATATTCCCTCTGTCCCAAAATGATAGTCCCCTACAAAAAGACATAAAGTGTTCGGATAAAAAAAATAAAGCACTTTCGTTAGTGATTTTTTGAGTTTTATCGCACCAAATTACATAACTAATCAAGATCTTTAATTTGGTGCGAAGAAACTCAAAAAATCACTAACGGAAGTACTTTCTTTTTTTATTCGATAATTGCACGTCTTTTCGTAAATGACTATTAAAATGGGACTGAGGGAGTATCTTTTTTTATTTTGCTCAACAAAAAGAATTTTGTTAATCTTTATAAAGGATTACAAAAATTAATCGGGACAAGGGCACACTGGCATCACCACCCAAGACCGAAGAAAGACGGCAAGATGCCAACCAAAATAGCAAGAAAAAGCAAGAAGAAAACCAAACTAGAAACACCCAAAAACCAAAATGAAACACCACAGAAAAGCCTCACAACCCACAGCAACAAGCAAAACCAAAACAAAACCGGTGCGAAAAGCTAGAACAAACAGAGAAGCCAAAAGACAACACTACCAACACCTTAAAAATCGCACCAAAAACCTACGACACCTGACAAAAGAGAGCTAAAACTCCAAAGAAATAGAGGCCTCATCCTCCCTATCAAATTCATCTCCCTCTTCTAACTTCAGATAGTTCTTCGAGACATTCTCGATCTATCTGCGATTTCTTCCTCTTCCATTTCAACCAATTTCTTCAGGTTAAAGTTTCTCCGTCCTTTAAGCTCAAATCCTAACACTACATCTAACTCCAAAACCATAATTCCTAGCACTCTTGAATAAAATAGAATCTATTTATTGACATGTATAGGTATGTGTGTGTATACGTATGCATATATATAGGTATTAACTTTTCATCTCCTCTATTTAAGATGAATCAAAAGTAAAAAGAAATTGACCAAAAGATGAAAAAAATTTCAATAAGACCAAAAAAAACTGAATTTTCTTTTAAAAAATCATCCAAAATGGGACTCTATATTTTTATAAATGAACGAAATGGGGAATAGTGATAAAGATGGTTAGCGTTTACATATTTCTTATCTCTAAAAAGAAGTAAACATTTTTTTTTATTAAGCTAGTGAAATGAACAAGATAATTGTAGTTGTTTAAAAAGTCATTGGCTGTTGAGAAAATGACAGGAACTTCTCAAAGGAGTATCATAAACGACACCATCGCTCTGCACTACATTCCTGTATCGCGAACGCGGTAATACGCTACCAGATCTCTCCTAGCCTATTGGCGCATCTCGACTAATTTCAAAATTCTTAAATTTGAATTTTCTACGAGCACCCTCACAAATTATTCGCACCTGGCACCTTCATTGCGAGATCATAAAAGGCAGGGTGAGATTTTAACTACTTTTTGGTGGAGTACAATTTTAATATTATCCCTTGTACTTACTAATTAATATCTATTCAGAGAAAATGGGGTTGAGCAGACAAGTAGGCTCGATCATGCCACGGTTCCTGTCTAGTCCTTATCGACCAATTTCGTCTAGTTTTTCCATCACGGCCCACATGCATTTGTTCGGGGTAGATTTTTATTTAAAAAAATCCAAAAACACCTCCGAACAAATCTAGGACGGCCCAGATGCAAAAAAAAATAGGACGAAACTGGTCGGTAATAACTAGATAGGATCCGACCCCATTTCTAAGAGCATTCGTGGTGGAATAATCAAAAGTTGTCATTATCATCTTTTGGTTATCTATTTAAGAGATTGCTAAAGTTAGTAATATAGATGTCCACTTAGCATAATCAAAATTTGCCACATCACATTTTCAACTTATAAAAATCTAAAAATTGTCACCATATAAAATAATTTTTTTAAATAATTTTTAAACTAATAAAAACAAGTTATTAGAAATAGCAAATAATTTTTTGAAACAAGGATTCCTGTTGCCGAGCTTGTAGGTTCACTGTTTGCCCTGACATAGACATTGAAGAACAAAATTGGAGTATTTTGAAAAGAAAAAAAAAACACTTTTCGGAAAATTATTTTAAAAAACAATTTTTTAGAAAAGACAGTTTTTTTAATAGTAACAGTTTTTGAAAAAAGAGAGTTTTAAAAAAAACAGTCTTTAAGAAAAAATAATTTCACTGTTTTTGCAAAAAAACAAAAACTTCTTTTAAAATTATTTTTCTTTTAAACATTGTAGAGAGAGAGAGAGAGAGAGAGAGAGAGAGAAATGGAAGAGAGAGAAGGTTTTTGTGTAATGATAGGTGTACTTTATTGAGAAAATATGGGGACAACTAAATTTGGTTATCGGCAAAAAGTTGATAGTTTTGATTATCTAATGACCAAAATTTGATAAGTTGCTAAGAAGTTAAGTTTGATTATGCAACTATGAGCACTTTTTAAAAAAAATATTGTTAACTTTAGCAATCCTATGATTTTGGTTTTTTTCCATAGTGATGCTCTAAGGCTCCGTTTGTTAATCTCTTTCAACCTTGGGATTGGACCGATAATCCTAAGGGATTATTAATCCTTTGTTTGTTTTTACAATGAAGTTGTGGATTACTAGTCTCATGGGCATTTGAATCCCCTCACTAGAGGGTATTACCAGTATCTTGGAAAACTTGGTATTAACAATCCAATCCCCTCCTTGCCAATGCACAAATACAAAAATAGCCTTCACCAATCTTATCTCCTTACCATCCTATCCCATGTGAAGGGCAAAATCGGAAATGTATACTATCAATCCAATCATATCCCATGTGAAACAAACATGATATTACTAATCTCATCATCTAATCCCATCTTAAACAAACATACTAATTACCAATCACATTTCCTTATCAATCCTTTCTAATTACTAATCTCAATTCTAATATCATCGCCTTACAAATTACACCCTTCTAATACATTTATTAAATGAGGCCTAAGGACCTTACCAACCATCAAACGAGGCCTAAGGACCTTACCAACCATCGATACATGTTTTTGGTAGGTAACTGTCACAATCCATTTAGAATAAGCGTCCAAATATCGTTGTTGGTAGGTGACTATCAAAGCCAGCCCCGTCAACGAAAAACCCCCCAGGAATTTAGTATTTTGTCTCACCTACTAGTATTTATTGAATTGAGGTTGGTGGGGGAGTTTTCTGAAGTCTCCTATGTTAAAAAAAAAAACAGAAAGATTAGACTCCGTCTAATGCAAGAACGGACTAACAAGGTCAACTATCCAGCTAATCTTCATAATTAAATACTGTTACTGTTTAGATAGATCTCGTTGCGAAAGACGTATTACTGGGTAATTCATCGGTAGAGTCAAAGAGTGGTGACCGTACAAGTTACCAAGAAAAATAAAGTAAGAGGCTCGGTGTACAGAGAAGTCCTCACCATTTGAGAAGTAACCATAGAAACAATGGAACTCAGAATTTATTTATCCATTGACTACTTTTATATTTAGTAGTATGTTTTTGATACCTAGTAGAATACAAATTTTTTTTTCTAGGCATGCAAAAATTACAAAAAACAGTCTACAACCACAAATTCATTACACAAATAAATACACAACTCGACCTGCCCATCTTCTAACGGGGTGATTTTGAGTGGACTGATTTGGTTGGTTGACCGATTTTCCACATCCCTAACTGTTGGTTTAGCATGGAGTGACGATAATGTTATCTATGGTGATGGCTACATTTTTTGCTACACATATCCTTTTGTATTTGGTTGGGCTTTGACAAAATTTAAAAACCATGGGGTTAGGTAAAATGCTTAATTTAATGATATTTTAGTGATGGGGAGTAGATTTAAGCAAACAATATTCTACTTATTTATGGCTGCTGATTTTGTCACCCTCTTTTTTTGTTAACGCCACCCCCCTGCAAGTGTACTTTTGGTGTAAAAATACACTTGTAGGGGGGTGGCGTTAACAAAAAAGGGGGTGGCAAAATCATTTCCCTTATTTATTTATCTGCACCTTTTTAATTTGTGTTAGTTATGCACGCAGCAGGGCATACTTCTGTGTTGCAACTTGCAAGTAGAGAACAGATACATCAAAATCAGGCAAAGGAATACCTTCTTTCAGCTTGCATCTTCATTCGTACAATCTTGTTTTTATCCTGGTCGACCGGTTGGTTCACCAAACCCCGACCTAGCATCACATGTTCTTCAGGTCCGAAGGGATCCAGTTACCACCGAGGGTGGTAGCCCAGCTGGCCTGGGTGATGGGGCTTGAGTGCCTTTCCCTCCATGTGCACTCGAGTTCGAACCCCTCCAGTGGCAAAAAAACTTATATGCGCTGGAGGGACGCATGGAGGGCCCTATGCCAGCTGTGCACCTAGGTGGTGCTGTGGTGACGGCCTGTCCTCACGGATAGTAGCTATGGCTCGAACCGAACATTCCACAGCGGGTTGGGAGCCCCTATGGTCACGCCCAAGGGGGGTTGCTACGCCGGTCGCCCCCTCCTACCCTTTTTTGTTTATCAAAAAAAAAAAAAAGAAGAAGGGATCCAGTTCCCAACTACCGACTCCTTCCGGAATTGCATTATCGGAGCCGAGCCATAAATGACCGTTAGTGGAAACCCACCACTTTTCACCTGTTCGAGAGGCCCTCTTTAATACATTAAGAAAAGATGTTCACAATGCATGTGTTTTTTATTTTCACATGTTTTCAAAAATTGAATAGGTATATTCTTCATTCTGTCTTTTTAAATGGAAAAGAAAATTTTAACAACTCAAAAAGTTGGGAACACTTATTACTTTTTGACTACTCCAACACATTTCTTGAATTTTTCCAGTGATGCCTCACAATGGTATTGGGGCATGGGTGCTCCATAAATATGAACTTTCATATTGAAAAATAGATAAAATCTCAGTCATTAGATCAAAATTACTCACAAAAATAAGGTGCTTTTATGATTTTTCCGCATACCACACTTACCACAATGTATGGTAATACTTACTACAATGTATGATCACACTTTCCTCAATATACGATCATACTTACCACAATGTATGGCCACAATCGATACTCATACTTACCACAATATATGGTCATACTTACCACTATGTATGACCACAACCTATACTTTAACGGTTGAGAAAAATAGGACATGAATGCCCCAAAACCGGACTGGGACATCTTAGCCAAATACGTGCCTAGCACCAACCAATCTAGCACTATTTCCTTAGTAGGAGCAATGCGTAATTGATACTTTTATTGACATTATTTTGTAGTGGTTTGCTTCTTTCTTCGATCATCAAAGAGTAACGATCTTTGCACTCCACTTTTTACCATCCGCATTTTAAATTTTTTATTCACATGAAATAATCATTTTACCATTTCATTAATTTACCTGTCGACACATCAAGGGATAGTGGAATAAATTTACATGAATAAAAATAAAAAGAGAAACGTGAACGGTAAAAGGAGTGCAAAAATTAATTTCTATATTTATCACCTGTTTATGCTAATTAATTAAAGGAAAACGATTTTCTCATTCCTTATATTCATTCGCACTCCCTTTTTGTCAAAATTAAGTTGAAAATCGTACGAAGGGCAATTTAATAATTTCAAGTCAATAAAGCATTAAAAAAAAGTGTTAATGAATAAAAGGGGCGTAAAAACCATTTTCCTAACTAATTTGATAAAGAATTGGGATGGGTCTGCCAAACAACGTGCCGGAAAATATATGAGGAGCAGAACGGAGGAAACCCAACCCTGGTGCACGAAAAATTTCTCACTGCTCAAAGCGAGTTCGGTCTGGAGAGAGAGAGAGAGAGAGAGAGAGAGAGAGAGAAGGAACACCTGTGCTCTTGGTTCTGCGTTAACGTTTGTTGCGGCGTTTGAGATTCATGCCCTGTTTGATTTGCTGGTAAGCGCGCATGAATCTCTTGTTGTGAAATCCTCCAAAAAAAAATTGGGTATATATATCCACTCTTCTGTGGCCATACGTACATGTATACATACCGATGCATTCGAAATACAATTGGGAAATCATGCATTGTATTTGAATCTACTACGAAAAGGAAATGGACAAGTCTTTCGAATTTCTGGATCAGAGATTTTTATTGATTTTGGAAAGGGGAAAAACGCATGGAAATATTGGAAGACAGTTATTTGGTTGAGCTGAATCAGCTGATCCTTTGTGTTAGGGTTTCGCATCCTAATAAATTTTCTCTGGAAAAGAACAGGAGGACCAAGATTTTTCAAATTTTTTTTAAAGCTCTTAATATCAAATTTGATTTATTTTATTTTATTTTATGCTTAACTGGAAGTTTAAAGTACCCTTTACGGATCCGCGTCTTTGTTTATTTTGGTTGTATGAATTTATGATTTACGTTGACCTTCCGCCCTGTTTGGGAACTTGAGGAAAATAAAGGAAAGTGTAGAGGAAAATCCACAGTACTCTTTTTTCCATTCTTTGTTTTGTTATTTTCTTCTCTGTAAAACAAGGGAAAATTATTTTCCTTTACTTTCCTTTCTTTTCCCTAGGTTCCAAACATCCCATGTTTTTAAAAATTGAACATTAGAATTTAAATGTTGGATTTTGGCGCTTACTTTTCTGTCATTACTTTTTGTGTTTTGGTGTTTATTAGAGTAGGTAGGAACTCGAAAGAAAGTAGTACTAGTTTTTCTTGTAGTCAATCTTAGTAGGTTTACATCTTTCACCATCTGGGAATTGCAATATATACCAAAAAAAAATAATAATAATAATAATAATAATACCATCGTAATGACGATTAAGAATAAAGACTCATTGGCGTCTAATTTGTAAAACATATCTACCGCAGTAGCTGGATTGTTCATCTGGTTGAAATCAAGCCCGTGGAAAACAAAACTTTTTCAATTTAGTCTCGTAAACTTTTGGAAGTTAGGCAGATGATCAATGAACTTGGATGGAATTTGCAGAGAAGTTTGACAGAATTGAAGCTGTACCTCTACATTAACGGAGGACAATAAGCTTGAGGGTTTATCAAATTCCTGCTGTGCTCAAGGTCTTTTCTCTTTTTGAAGATAGTAGAAATGGAGGCTAAACTTGCACAGAGCTTGCAAATCTCAACATGGAATGATTCACAGAAGATTACGAGGAAGCCAAATGGTTCATTGCATTTTTCTCCAAGATCGAGGGAGCCAAAGGGGTTTCAGATTCTTATTTCTAATCATTTGCAGCCCACGGGCACTGCCAGCTGGCGTAAACCTGAAGCATTGAGGGTCTCATATTCCTACAGGAATTATCCTGGTAGGTACAAAATTTAACTGAATTATTCCTTAAAGGATGAGAACATGCCATTTTTCCCCCTATTGTTTGATAATCAGCAGTTGGTGCCCTATAAGTTTATGTTTGTATAACACAAAATAAAACCTGAGTACGGTGAATTATGTTCCTCTTTCGAAAAGGCATGCTTCCCTAGCTCTTAGAAGATTTTTGGATTGTGATCACTTGTTGTGCATATTATTATGCTAGTAATGACTAATGAAGTTGAAATTGAAAATGAAAAGGTGTTATTGAAATAAACTTTCTAAGGGGAAGGGATTTCTCACGTGGCCCTCTATATTTCACCTTTGCCTTTTACTCATCTGTTTACAACAAAACGCGTTCTGCAGCTAGAGAAAACGATATGTCTAGATTTGTTCTCAATTAATTGATGGTTCTGGGAGGGGTAAGACTGAAGAGACAAACCTAATCTTTGTCAAGATTTGCAGTTTGCACAAAGGGGTTACCAGACTTGAACCTACGTTCTCACACTTGGTAGCTTGAGCTTTTACCATATCACCGGGGAATGCCCCATAAAATAGTTTTTACACCCATCTTAGCATTTTAGAGTACCATGAAATGTACTTAGTACATGTAGAATGCCAAGTTCGGAGAGATTATGACCTGCACCATGGGCATCAGTGGCAGTGGTTTCTATATTTCTTTGTGTTATTTGTTCATCAACTTTTCGACTTCTATTTTCTTTCTCTTTCGTTTGTCTTCCTTACCATAAAAGGATAATGCTTTGTTGGTCCTTTTTTACCAGGAGAATATTGTATTTATCTTCCCTCCCTAAGAAACCCATTAGGCTGAAGGTAGGAAATTAGGGAGACATATTTGTTGGTTACATTCAGATGAACTGTTGTTGGAAGGTCTCTCATGAAAATGTGTGCAAGTGATGCTACTGAAGTACAGTATCTTTGTTGTAGGTTCAGTACTGCAGTCTGGAAGTTTTCCTGCCTCATTTGATGAAGCTGTGATTTTAAAGGTACGAAATGTGGTCCTTTTGTTATCTTCCTCTTTTGATTATAGATAAGATGTTTATTTTGAGGGTGCACAACTAAATCGATTGTCTAGATATTGTGCCTCTTTCTACATATGTTACATTGCTCAGCACGATATAGGCATGAACATGGAGTTTCATTGGATCCTTCTTAAATAGTTTCAGCAATCATCTTATTGGAACTTACTAAAATTGCAGAATAAGGCAGAAGACATTGAACCATTTTTAAATGGACGCTGTATATATCTTGTTGGTCAGTTCCTCATCAAGATCCTTTACGATTAGTTGATCAAATATTTGTTTTTGATTTTTTGTTAACTGTATTGTGTTCAAAATGCAGGTATGATGGGCTCTGGAAAAACGACCGTTGGCAGGATTCTGTCAGATGTTCTTAGCTATTCGTTTTTTGACAGGTTTGTAGTGATGCTGCTGGTCATTTTTTTCTTCGCAAAATAGTTATGGAGTAAGGAGACATGATTCGAGTCATATTCTTTGTAATCCATTTCAAAGGTTATTAAATTCTTTAAGAAAAAAATGATTCAAGACATATTGTCTTATGGATCCATTGGTTGCTATCGGTGTTCTGGAAACAGATTGCACTTCTTGCACATTAAGATTGTTTCAGCCAAGTTGACCCCTTGACACACTATACTTAATGCTCAATACTGATGGGACAGTTTCATGTTTGTTGATGGCAGTGACACGTTGATAGAGCAGGCAGTTGGGGCAACTTCTGTAGCCGAAATCTTTAAGCTGTATGGGGAAGGCTTGTTCAGAGATAATGAGGTTAGTGAGCTCCAATTTATCTTCTACCCTTTCTTTGCAGTTTGAACAATGTGTGAATACTGACTTCTCCACTTTTATTTTTTGTTTTTTCTGAAATGTGTGTTTCTTGGACCATAAGGTTAGTGCTTTATGTGTGTATGTGCTTGTGTGACATTATTGTGACATTTGGGGGTTGAAAAGCATCCTACAAATTTGAAGGGGAGAGAGAGAAAATATGAAGGGTGACTTGGTGTTTGAGGGATATACTGGAGCATACATTTTTTGCCCATTTTTTTAGATTTTTAACGGAAGCATTCATTTTATGCTTGGAGCCTTGAACCTTCAATTTTGTGACATTTGCTACATGAAGGATCTGCTGGAGATGCTAATACTTTACGTTCATTTGTGTGCACTTCCCCTCCCCCACTTCATTCTTTTCGACTTCCTTCTCAGCATCGCATGAAAGACCGGACTGAGCGGACTCCCCCTCCTCCTTTCTTTTTTTTTTTGCTGTCTTTACGCCGTAACCATAGGGCCTGTTTGTTTGATCGCACAAGGGCATCAGGTTGGACTAATATCCAAGCGGACAACATATCAGTTTTTGGTCAAAATTCTGAAAGCTCAGAGTAAATGACCATCAGATATGTAATCCCAAAAAGTGCGGATACGCTTCGAGGGTGTGGTACTATTTATCCTATCACTAGTAGTCTGAAGAGGTTACTTATGCTAGGGAGTATATATTACTTCACTATTAGTCCATTCAAACAAACATGCCCTTAATGTATTGAAAGTTCATCAAGAAATATCCATTCACTTTGCATTTGTCTTCAAATAATGTCTTCTTATGTGGGTAGTTTAATCCTCTTTGTTACCTTGTCTATTGAGTCTTATGATTTCCATGAGTTTATCTGCTCCAGATTATCAGATGTACTTCTCAAGGGATACCTTTTCCTCAACTGTGGAAGTAATGGTTTGAGAATTTAGATATCATTAGCAAATTCTACCAATCCCGCTATTCTAGTCTTGAGTACTCACTAGATACACCTTTATGACCACATATGTTTATGTTTTCTGGTAGATACACGTCCAGTATGCCTCATCTCTAGAACTAGTAGTGGACAAAGCCTATAATTATGAATTTTACAAGTTCCACTATTAATCTTCAGTAGTTACACCTGCAGTATTTGCAAAAATGTTGATTTGTTCTATTAGATATACCTACATTATCCCTTTAATCAAGAACTGCTGGTTGCTTGGACGATGTAAAGACTAGGATCAAATCCCAAATTCCACTTTCACTTATTTGTTTGTTTAATACCCCTAATTTGTGCCAAAGGCCAGTAATTAGCTTCTGCCCTGCAGACAGAGGTATTGCGGAAACTGTCTAAAATGCAGCAGCTAGTTGTTTCCACTGGTGGAGGAGCAGTTATCCGGCCCATTAACTGGTAAATCATCGGACAAAATTGTGAAGTCCTTGACCTTTAGATTCTCATGTGCTTCTCATTAATCTTATTTCTGCTTTTCAGGAAATACATGCAAAAGGGGATTAGTGTTTGGTTAGATGTTCCATTGGAAGCCTTGGCAAGGAGAATTGCATCTGTAGGAACAGAATCTCGCCCCCTTCTGCATCAAGAAGAAGGTGATGCTTATGCAAAGGTGGGCATTTCATTCTATTATATGGAACAAGCTTTCCTTATTTGGAAGATCTCTTGAGTGTTAATTACATGTGATATTTTCTGCTACTCACTTTTGCCTTTGAACTATAGGCTTTCACGCGCTTGTCTTCTCTTATGGAAGAGAGAAGTGAAGCATATGCCAATGCCAGTGCTAGGGTTTCCTTGGAAAGTATGATTTGCTTGTCCCATGTATCATTCTCGTCTGTTAGTGGCCACATTTTAGCATTTCAACTATTGTCTACATTTGTGCCTCTGTTTCTTGTTCAAATAGCTCCTAATTTTGAAAGCTTTGTTGTTTTGTGGTGGAAGATTTTATCTGTCTGTCAAGGAATTAGCTGAATGCTTCCTAATCATATTGTACACTGCTGCTGTTTCTAGTTGCATCACTAATTGTATATGTGTATTTCCATCATGCAGATATCGCAGCCAAGCTAGGTTACATAGATGTATGCAATCTCACACCAACAGTTATAGCGATTGAGGTCTCTGTGTGTGTGTGTGTGTGTGTGTGTGTGTTTTGAAGGATTTCACTTCAGGTTTATCAAAAATGAACTTTCCTGGCTAACTTGATTTTTGTGTTCCACAGGCGTTGGAACAAATTGAGAACTTCCTGAAGAACTAGGGAATTGGCTATTCCACGGACGTACTCCACCGAGCTTTCTTATTATGTTTGACGCCTAATCTCGAGATTAATGCTTTTACTAAAACTAATTGGGTTTTACAATTCCATCCATGCGGGATCAAAAATGGGGAAAATTATTGTAAAAGATTGAAAAAAAAAAGGAGAGGATTCCGCAGGTGCAATGTTTCTGATTGTATAAAGAAAAGAGAGGGTGTTTATTCTTTTGAGAAAATAGTGTAATGTTTCTATTTATGATGCAGATGTAAATATATGGCTGATAAATTTTTTGAATGTAAAGCTCGTTTTGTCGCTTGAAACATGCACGTCCGTACTTTATTTGTCTAATGATAAGTGGTTGAGTCTTATGTTCAATTTCCATTCTCAACGTCTATTTCTTCAATATTGTTTGACTAAGTAGGGATAGGTCCAAGGGGAGCTTCTCTCTCAATTCTTTTTTGGTTTTTGTAATGCTGGATATTTCGTGCCAACTTGCGGCCCTGAAAAGTAATTAAATGACATAACGTATTGGGAAAACTAAAAGAGTAATCAAATGCAGTCTTGCAAATTTTTATCGATTTTTGCCCCAGTTGTTCCGTGTAAAGGAGCGAACGAATTTCCAACTCCCACCCCTCGTAGAGAGGTCCTTCTCAATCTGAATCGAACTTTTTCCTTGCCCTTGGTGTCGATGGATTAGTTCGACCAAAAACTATTTTCAAGAACACCCGCCCTCAACAATCTCTATTTGCCAAACAAAAAATGGGTGCACAGTCGCAACCCTCAAACTCACCTCCAACCTAACTTCTCCAAACAAACTACACCGCAAAAGACTTCTACTTTATCTCTCCTTACCTCGTATCCAGCAAATTTTAAGAACTACAATGGTGGATCAGCCCACTCTCATGTTCAACTTTATCTCTCCTTACCTTGTATCTAGCAAATTTTAAGAACTACAAATGGTGGATCAGCCCACTCTCATGCAACATCGTCACCACCTAGGAAGTCTCATCATCTGAAGAGACACCCTATCTGGTAAACGTCCACGCCCCCCTCGACGCAAATGTACATAATCACTTGCCCACAATAGTTAGTTGAAGAATCTCCAATCCCGAACCAAAACTTTCTTCCCTCATCCGGTACAAACCGTATCCCAATCTGCAAAATATTATTGAGTCACTTCCCTACCCTAACCCCATGCCACAACTTCTTCGATCCTCCTTGCCTGGATTACTGACAGATCCTAACACAGACATAATACCTTACCAAGAATGAGAATTGCAAAGTATTTGAGCAGTTCTGGATTTGTAATGTTACATGTTCAACAGAACTGACTATGGAATTAATGCTTTTGTTCTAGAAATTTTTTTAAGTAAATACACAACTGATTGAAACACAGCAAAAGAAGGAAGAGCCTCATCAACAAGACCCAAGCATTTTGAAACAGTTGATTAGACACTATAGTACTATACAAATATATATAAGGGGGTAAATTGAGCAGCTCTAAACAAATACAACAGGAGCTAAACAAGGAGATACAACCTTCCAGAGTCATTGGACCGAACCCTCAAAATGCTGTTGAGCAAGTTTCTGGCATTTTTAACCGAAAGAAACTCCTCTTCAACCTCCCCAGAGGACGACAGAGAAGGCTTCCACTGCAGCAATCATATAGATAGACATTGATAACATGCTGGTCATAAGGTTTATTTAGTATTGAGTAATTTATATCTTGCTTCCTTATTGGCACCGGATTTCCACATCCAAGCTGGATTAAAGGTGAAGAGCCAACGAGACAGTTTAACTGGATCTCCTCCCTTTTCTCTGATATTCCTCTGAATAACTAATAACCTGTACAGAAGACATAGCAATACGCCCACAAAATCAAACATGTTATCCATAAAGACTACTTTTCGTAACTGAACCCCAACCCCCCATCCCAAACCTGAAAAAGAAGAAAAGGAAAAAACGAAAATGCAAACAGACATACTTGATTAAAAAAAGATGGAAGCACATGTGCTTCTATCCTATCTACGGAAATATGCCAAACCCCAAGAACTATTCCCACCCGTTGCATGCTTGTCAAATGCATTCTAATCGGATTCATAACTCTTGTTTTCTATAGCCTGAATTTAACGACAGTTGCATTTTTTAATGACCATCAAAGAAATAAAGGAAATGTATGGTCAAATTTAAATATGGTGCACGGTCTAGATATTTTGCAATCCTGCCAGACACCACATAATGAAAATAGAAAAGATCGAATAACCATATGCCACAATAGATATAACCAGATGAAAAAGACAGGTACGCTCTTGAATGTTAGCGTCGGTAAAGCCCAAAAGGAATTCTAGCAGTAAATCTCATCCCACATACCCCTTGTGTCTCCAGATTTTGTTCTCAAATAGTCTCGGATGTCATAACATCCAAATCACACACAAACACGCAAACCAACATATTTCTAGAGAACCATGCTTAGGATGAGAACCCAAACCTACCAAATCAATAGAGTATACGTGCATAGGAAATAGCTAAGAAGCACACAGAAACAAAGAATAGTTAAGATTTATGGGTGAAAAAATATTCCAACAAAAGAAAAAGGAACGGGATTGGAAACCACAAAAAGAAGAGATAGAAGCATTATGACTTGCAGAGTTGCAGTACTCAATGAAGTGGCACCTCGCCCGCCATACCTCTTCCCAAGATTCAAGTCTCTATCCATTACCAACATTAATCTAACTAAACTGAGGGAAACCTGAAAGATATCGGAAACAAACTTCAGACTGAGATCAGTTTTTTTTTTTTTTTGCTAAACACAGATTGAGATCAGCTGCTAAGTGAAGCTTTGAAGAATCCCCATCATAATCTTGCAACTATGTGTAATCCTAACAATACATTCCTCGCAAATTATGCTAACGGAACCTATATACCCATTTACCAAGCAAGACAACAGTCTTCTCCTCAAGATGTTCTAAACCAGAACCACCCTTATCCTAAGCAAGTGAGACCACATGCTTATCAATTAAATGATCCTCCTCCCCTCCCCGAACCGTCCCACAAATAGTCTTCATCATCTTCTCAATTTTGTTAGCCATGCCCACATCCAATCTCTTCTTAAACAGAGCCCATAAACTTCTTCCCTATGATTCAAACCACCCCCCCCCCCCCCCCCCCCCCCCCAAATAAAAATAAGAAATATAAATAACCAAAAAAGAGAAAGTACATAAAACAAGTTTAAAATGCAAATTGGAGCTCTACTGCGTTCTTATGAACTTAACTTAAATCTGAGAATTTTGTCCTTATTTGAATTTTTTTTTGCATTTGTTAGTTTTGCGCCAAATTATTTTGGGTTATTGATTCCTCTCAACAAGAGGAACCGGAAAAGTAAAAAAAAAATTACTTTACCCGAAGTATTTTGAGAAATAATCACTTTTTAGCCGAAAAAAGTCACTTTTTTTTTGCTAAAAAGTGGTTATTTCTCAAAATACTTGGGTAAAAGTTAAAAAAAAATTTACATTTCTAATTCCTTTTGCCAAGACGAATCAATAACCTACAAAAGTTTGGTGCAAAACTAACAAATGCGAAAAAATTCAAATAAAGACAATTTTCAGATTTAAGTTCATAAGAACGCAGTAAGTACTTTATCAGTGATGAATCAAGTGCGGTAAAATGTTATAATTGCGAAAGATATCCTATGAATTTTCCAATGCTTTCGGTTGCATTCTATACAAAGAATTTGGGACAACCAAATTGACAACTTATTGAACCAATTTCCGTAATTGGTTTCCATGTCTGGTCAGCAATGCATTCGAACTCAACCAAGTCTTGACTGAGCTTGATACAAGTGTGGGCAAGCACCAGACACCGGATTCTCCAACAATATCTCTTCTTCATCCATCCCAGCTACTGTTTACCAATACAAGCAACCAATTTCAAACACCATTTTATTGTCTCAATCCACAAGTGTGGAACTTACTTGAAAATTGAAATGATCAACTAGACTACTAGAGTTCTCTCATATCCCCTTAAACCAGCATCATTTCCTCGCTGGTCACCATCTAGAGACACCACCAGCTTTACCCCCGCAGTAATTCCTCTTCTCGAATTTCGAAGTGCTGCTCTTGGCATCACTTTTATGGATACAGGGAGGTTTTAGTGGATAAGAAATCTATTTGTATTTCTTTGGGGTTTCAATTACTTTCATTATCTTAAATGCTTCTAGTTCCACTGATAGTGCTATGCACTTCCTTTTTTCTATTGCTTAAGAATTGTTCCAACAAAAGTATAAACTGGACATTTTCTTCAAGTTCTTTGAACAGATTTCTGAATGTCTTTGACCTTCAAGCATTCAATACAAGAGAACTTCGAATCAGAATCACCTAATGTGTATACCTGGAATTGGTTCTTGAATTACATTCCCGAGTCATAGAATTCTTCTAACTACCATGTCGTGGTACTTACTTCGGTACTTAAGCTTGCAATATATTTCTTACCGTAAGTTTTTCAAGACTCCAGAAACACCAGAAATGACATATTTCTTCATCCAAAAGCTCTACAATACGAACATTTTACAAATTATCAATCATTTTACAACCAAACAAACAGAGAACTGGGGAAAATAAAACTTCCCACCATATTCATGCACAATTTCCGATATCATACCACATGAGATTTAAGACATACTTAGCTAGCATATGCAAAATTGAATCACAGACATAGCAAAGCTTAGGAAGGGAAACTTACCCAGAGAATCACCAAACTCACAATACAACCGCAGCACAATGAACAACGGAAGCCCTATTAGGAACAACAAGAATCACATCGGACCAAACAATCGAGCCACTCAACACCCCACCCTTCTCCTTCCAAACCTCAATCTCTGCGCACATAATCTCCATCTCCTTCCCACTCCCCTTCCCTTCCCAAACCACAAACAACTTCCCTCCCACATTCGCCATTGTAGCACCGCACAAAAACTTAGGCAACCCCTTCCCAACTCCCATCAACTCCTTCCACTCATCCTCTTTCGCATCATACCCTCTGATCCTCCCCATAAAATCATAACAATACAAAACCCCATCCACCACCGTCGCCCGTCCCCTCCATCCCATATCCATCCCCGTCGACACGTCCCCCCACTCCCCCACCACCGCGTCGTAAACCACCCCACCCCTATCCGCCATCGCATACATCTTGTCATCAATAACAGCACTAGCATGCATCCACTTGTCCCTAACCTCAATCGGGCTCGGAACTGCCGCCCACGACCCCGCCACCGGGTCGAAAACCTCGGCCCAGTTCATCGACCGGGCCCAATTATCCACCAAACATCCACCCATCACATAAATCTTCCCGTTTATTGCTCCCGAAGCCGCAAACTCCCTACAAACCCTCATTTTAGGCCCCATTTCCCATCTATTGTACCGGCAATCGAAAACCCAGATCGAATTCGACGGGTTTTCGCTTATAGCCCCACCGATGACGTAGATTTTGGATCCTAGTACGGCAAAAGAAGACCCAATTGGCTGGGAAGGGAGAGGAGGGAGGGGCAAAAGGGTCCTTGGTTTTCTGGGGTTTGTAGGGCTTTGATCGAGTACGTACCAGTTGAAGGAGGAGTTGATGCGGATGTTGAGGTAGAGGAAGTGTTGGGTGCAGCGGAGGAGTGATCGGGTGGCGTGGAGGAGAGGGGAGTTTACGGTGGACCGCCAGGATCTGGAGACGAGGGAGAGGGAGGGGTGGTGGGAGATGGGGACTCTGGCAATGCATTGGAGAGCGACGTCGTCTGGTAGGTTTGGGAGGAGTTGGGGCGGCGGAGGTGAGCCGGCGGCGCTGGTGGGGTCGGTCATGGGCCGGCCCGGGCCGGGGAGTGGGTCGGAGGTGGTGATCGCCGGTGAAGATATATACTCCAGGTTTTTGTATTTATGGTGTTATCTGAGTGGTCAGTGGTGTGGTGGTTGAGAATTGTGAAGAGATCGCTAGATTCGCAGCACCTGGATTTTTTTTTTCAATAACGGCGGGACATCGGGAGCAGTTTGTGCACGCATCGATTAATCGGCTAATTACCTATGTGATCGGGTCAAGGCAACTCATCCATACCAAAGTAATGGATTTTTCAAGAAATTGCTTTATTGCAATACATTGATTTTGAGATTTGAATTATTTTTTTTATTGTGTTTTTTTTGGTATATTTAAATTTTTTTTATGGGGGGTTGGTGGCGGCGGGAAAGCCATTGGCTTCTTTAAAAGAACAACCCAATCAACTGAGCTCTGCTGGAATATGAAATCCCTTTATTATCATCGTGCTACTCATTATAAATGTCGTTTTTATTAAGATGTACTTCCACCATTTCAATTTGTTGGTCCATTTTTTCGGCATATGTGTTAGTTTAGAAAATCGTATATATCTCGCAATTTAAGATGTAAAAAATAATTTTAAGAAATTTATTTAATAAAATTAATTGAAATTTATCAAAAAAGATTTATATTGCTAATAAAAAAATATGATAAATTAAAAAATTTGGACAATTTTTTGAGAACTCCATAATATTGAAAATAGATTATCAATATGTAACAGAGGGAGTATGTGCTTTTGTTTGGCTTACAGAAAATATGCTTGAAAGTTGATATCTCAATCTTTTCGAGAAGTACACTACAATTATCAATAAGATCTAAAGATCATTTTAAGAATTAGACTTATCGCCATTTTTCACAAACTATATAGGTCTCGTTTCGCTAAGAAAAATAAATAAATATTTTTAAATTAAAAGTGATGTACTGTAAAAAAAAAAAGACAAATCTCATAAAATAGAAAATAAATTCTTAAAAAATAAAAACCTTTGACAAAACGGGATCTCAATCTCCGCATCAAAAAGATTGTAGGGATGAGGCCTGAGGAGATGACACCAATATCATCCCACGTACAAGTCAGTAAACATGGTGACATACCCAAGAATGTGCAAAACACTTTCGACAAAGGTGGAGAAATTTGGACACAATTTATCTGGGGTAATAAGAGATCATCTTTTATCGCCAGCATTTTTTTTTTATTTGGGAAACCAACCCCCATAAATGCTTGATTCTCTGGTTCGTGTTGCCTAGGAGCTGCTACTTTTGAGATTGTCTCTTAAAGTTTATTTTGCGAATTCCTTCAATGCAGTGGCAGAGGTAGGATTAAGACTTCTGAGAGCTGAGTTGTAGGAAGAAAAAATTCAACGTCAAACATCTCTGATCTTTTCATGCCTTACTCAACAAATAAGTAAGAAAAAATAAACTACCAATATCCTTAAGGACCAGACACTGGACTAAATTTGAAGATTGGCATTGCAAAACTTAAAGTACCTGATACGTCCAAAAGTAGGGCCGTAAACAAGCGAGTCGAGCTCAGCTCGTTTAGTAAATGAGCCAAAAATTTGAGCTCGAGCTTGGTTTCAGCCTTTAATGAGCCAAGCTTAATCATTTACTAAATCAGTTTCTTTAATTGAGTCGAGCCGAGCTTGCTAAAAGAGTCCCTTTTTGTAAATGAGCCGAAAACTCGAGTTCGAGCTTGGCTCGTTTACTCGTTTAGTAAACGAGCCGAGCTTTGTCAAGTTCAAGCTTAGCTCATTTACTAGAAGAGCCAATAACTTGAGTTTGAGCTCGGCCCGAGCACTTAACGAGCCAAGCATAGTCATTTACTAAACGAGCCTATTTAATCGAGTTGAGCCTCCCTTAATGAGCCGAGCTTTTGTCGAACGAGTCGAACTGCACTCAACTCGTAAATTAAACAAGCTGAAAACTCGAGCTTGACTTGTTTCGTAAACGAGCCGAGTTGAACTCGCAAGTTGCTCGGTTGGTTTACAACCCTATCAAAAAAATATGTTCATGTTAGCAAATCACTTTCAATAACAATTCAAAAGCCTTCCAATAGGGCCGTTTTTCTCGTAGTGGTAGTTTGAAGTGGCCCATATGTAAAGGACTTTTATTGTTTTTGGGCCAGCCCATTAAACTACCCTAGCCACAGGCAATGTTGTAACATGCAACGGGCCATAGATTGATGGGCCTTGAGATGATTTTGGAAGGAAAAATGACGGCCGAGGACGTGTTTTGATAATTAATACCTGCCAAGGACATGCTGAGAACATTTGTTAATGCTGAAAATGTCAATGGCGGAGCTGAAACTCCCTTAACGAGCTGAGTTTTTGTCGAACGAGTCGAACTCCACTCAACTTGTAAAATAAACAAGCTGAAAACTCGAGCTTGGCTCATTTCGTAAACGAGCCGAGTTGAGCTCGCGAGCTTCTCGGTTCGTTTACAGCCCTATCCAAAAGAATATGTTCATGTTAGGAAATCCCTTTCAATAACAATTCAAAAGCCTTCCAACAGGGCCGTTTTTCTTGTAGTGGTAGTTTGAGGTGGCCCATATGTAAAGGGCTTTTATTGTTTTTGGGCCGGCCCATTAAAATACCATAGCCACATGCCGTGTTGTAACGTACAACGGGCCATAGATTCATGGGCCTTGAGATGATTTTGGAAGGGAAAATGACAGCCCAGGACGTGTTTTGATAATTAATACATGCCAAGGACATACTGAGAACATTTGTTAATGCTGAAAATGTCCTTGGCGGAGCTGAGCCTCCCTTTAACAGACTGAGCTTTTGTCGAACGAGTCGAACTCCACTCAGCTTGTAAAATAAACAAGCTGAAAACTCGAGCTTGGCTTGTTTCGTAAACGAGCCGAGTTGAGCTCGCGAGCTGCTCGATTCTTTTACAGCCCTATCCAAAAGAATATGTTCATGTTAGGAAATCACTTTCAATAACAATTCAAAAGCCTTCCAATGGGGCCGTTTTTCTTGTAGTGGTAGTTTGAGGTGGCCCATACATAAAGGGCTTTTATTGTTTTTGGGCCGGCCCATTAAAATACCATAGCCACATGCCATGTTGTAACGTACAACGGGCCATAGATTCATGGGCCTTGAGATGATTTTGGAAGGGAAAATGACAGCCCAGGACGTGTTTTGATAATTAATACATGCCAAGGACATACTGAGAACATTTGTTAATGCTGAAAATGTCCTTGGCGGAGCTGAGCCTCCCTTTAACAGACTGAGCTTTTGTCGAACGAGTCGAACTCCACTCAGCTTGTAAAATAAACAAGCTGAAAACTCGAGCTTGGCTTGTTTCGTAAACGAGCCGAGTTGAGCTCGCGAGCTGCTCGATTCTTTTACAGCCCTATCCAAAAGAATATGTTCATGTTAGGAAATCACTTTCAATAACAATTCAAAAGCCTTCCAATAGGGCCGTTTTTCTCGTAGTGGTAGTTTGAGGTGGCCCATATGTAAAGGGCTTTTATTGTTTTTGGGCCGGCCCATTAAAATATCATAGTCACATGCCGTGTTGTAACGTATAACGGGCCATAGATTCATGGGCCTTGAGATGATTTTGGAAGGGAAAATGACAGTCCAGGACGTGTTTTGATAATTAATACATGCCAAAGACATACTGAGAACATTTGTTAATGCTGAAAATGTCCTTGGCGGAGCTGAGCCTCCCTTTAACAGACTGAGCTTTTGTCAAATGAGTCGAACTCCACTCAGCTTGTAGAATAAATAAGCTGAAAACTCGAGCTTGGCTTGTTTTTTAAACGAGCCGAGTTGAGTTCGCGAGCTGCTCGGTTCGTTTACAGCCCTATCCAAAAGAATATTTTCATTTTAGGAAATCCCTTTCAATAAGGGAAAATGATGGCTCATGACATGTTTTGATAATTAATATCTTTTAAGGACATGCTAAGAACATTTGTTAATGAACAAAATGTCTTTGGCGGATATTAATTATCAAACACATCTTTGGCCGTCATTTTCCCTTCAATAACAATTCGAAAGCCTTCCAATAGGGCCGTTTTTCTTGTAGTGGTAGTTTGAGGTGGCCCATATGTAAAGGGCTTTTATTGTTTTTGGGCCGGCCCAATAAACTACCCTAGCCACATGCAATGTTGTACATACAACGGGCCATAGATTCATGGGCCTTGAGATGATTTTGGAAAGGAAAATGACGGCTCATGACGTGTTTTGATAATTAATATCCGCCAAGGACATGCTGAGAACATTTGTTAATGCTAAAAAATGTCCTTGACATGTATTAATTATCAAAACACGTATTTGACGTCATTTTCCCATTTTGTGGAAGGAAGTGGGCCTGGAGGTACACTGTATATGGATCATGGATGGATTTTCCACAGATTTAAGATTCAAACAAGCGGTAAATGTTTCTTTGTTGTTCTATTTCTTATAAGAACCATATTAGTGGCGGAGTCAGGATTTGGCTAGAGGGTAACACTTTTTGATGAACACTCACTAATAATTGTTACATGTTTTCCGTAAAAGTACGAAGGGAAAGTGTAAGGTAAAATTAGCTTTGTCTGTAGCGTTATTCTATCTAAGATTTTCTTGATTTCAGTTCATATTGTTGTACTTTGGTATTCGAAAACATTAACCCAAAAATATCTGATTCCCATAAAATTGAAAGCCCTTTTCTTTTCTTTTTTTCAAGAAAAGAGAAAAAGTCCCAGGAGCGAGTAATACAGTAATAATACATTGAATGGACAGATATTTTTACATAGCTTTGTATTCATTGTTGTAGCGTACATAATTCTCTTTAATATAAGGCAAATGATTTTGGCATTCCATCTTTACCTATTGGCGCTCCACTTTTTATTGTTTTCATATTTGAAATTACAATAATACCCTTCTATTTTGTTAGTGTTCATCCACTTTCTCACACATAAAAGAGTATTGCTGTAATTTCAAATAAAAAAACAAAAAATAAAGCGCCAATGGCTGAAGGTGAAAGCTGAGTGTCAAAATCAATTTTCTCTAATTGTGATTACCGCGTTCCCGATTCTCTCCCACTTCTTCTTTTTACTATTTTTTTCTGCTACACTTGCTTCGAGAACTAAGTATAGAAAATCAGTAATCAGAATTATTAAATGAACTTGTATAGAGCAAAGAAACTTCTACAAAAAGTCTTGGCGTAACAGATGAAAATATTTATTGAGGCACAGATTCCAGTCAAACTCAAAACCAAACTCCAAAATTTAACCAAAATCGAAACTGAACCGAAACTTCGTTGATTTTCACTCATGTAAACCATAGTCGTATGTGATGGATATCGGTTCTGTTCGATTTTTCTCCAAACTCAAAATTTTTTAATGTTTTTTTTTTTGTGTGTATATGTAAGGGCATTTATATAAATGTTTATATATTGGCACATATCAGGTGTATGTACATATGTATAAGGGCATTTACGTACATATACAAGAAGTGGTAACAAGTGTGGAGACCCCGCGTAACAAATCAAGCCTTACAAAATGTGTAACACATGAATTAGCAAGTGCATCTAATTTTGTACATATACACTCCTTCACAACTATACCAAAGAAGCACATATAACACGAATGCAAAACTACCCAATATTTCAACAAACATTGAAAGAAAGGAGAAAATACGCAAAATGAGACTTCGAAATTCAAACTTGAAGCAATATTCCACTAACCAATAGATGATCTCTTATGTGATTTGTCTAAGGCAAAATCAGTACCAGACAGCAACATTTTAAGGTCATGTGAGACCCCGTTCCATAAACCTTCTTAAAAAATAAGTAGCGTATTTCACATTTTCAAACTCAAAAACAATGTAAATGAAAAATAAGTTTTCAATTTTTTTTTTTTTGCATTGTATGAAAGATCTCATCGAGATCTTTCAAATAAGATCCATATTGCATATTTTTATATTTCAATAAACCCATAATTTTTGAATTTGAAATTGTCTTCTTAAAAAATAAGGACTTAAAACCCGTTCTAGAACGGGGCTTTATAAGTTTTTTTTTGTTCTCTCTAAGGGTGTTTGAACCAGCTTAATTACACGCACCTTGATTATTCCCTAACCTCTTCGGTCTGGTCAAAAGAACGCTATTCATGCCGGACTAAGATTTACAAGAGATTTCTCTCTTGCCAAGAAGTTGTCAAGTTTTGGACTCAAAATGTTTGAATTTACAAGAAATTACTGGCCACCCCCACTTTCGGGGGCTTGTCTTGTTCCAACCCCTTTATGTTTTACTATTCTTTTATAAGTCTTTTGCGTGTGAATAACATATTAAGCATGTGGTTAATGTTGACACATGGTGATGTGGATACTGTGTTACTTTTTGCATTTCAAAATTTAAAATTCAATACATTTTATTATATACCATTTTTTATGAAATTTATATTTTTAGAATCTACTCGATGAGATCTATCAAATAAGACACATATTAAATATGAAATTATGTATCTATTTTGGCAAAAAAATCATATTCAGTGGCTTATTTTTTTCTTTATTTAATTTTTGTTTACATTTGTTTCTTTTGCGTCAAACTATTTTAGCTTATTTTTACTTTATTCAAAATATTATGGGTTTCAATCATAATTTTTTACTTTTTGATTCTTCTCGTCGAAAAGAATCAATAATCCACACAAGTTTGATGCAAAACTAACAGAGCAAAAAATAAATAAGGACAACAAAAATAAGCCAAAATTGGCCTAAATGTGTTTTCGCTAAATGGTACTACCTCTGTCTCATTTTATTTGTCCACTTTTTGACTTTTGTTTGTCCGATACATTTTCTTACTTTTCCGATTTCTCTCGTTGAGACGAATCAATAATTCTCAAAATTTTGTCACAAAACTAACAAATGTAAAAAAATAAATAAATAAATAAATAAATAAGAACAAAAACAAAAACAAAAATCCTAAATGTAAAAAAAAGTTCCTAGTGCAACGGGGTCTCATAAGGAAGTCCTATAAAGATACTACCATCTTACCATATTTTCTTGATTTGAAGTGACAAGTGGTTTTTTCAAAAAAAAAAAAAAGTGACAAGTGCCATTTAAATTGAAGGGCAGTTGTGAAAACTTGAAATTTTCTAAGTGTAATGATTATGTCTATTAAATAAGTTTAATTTTCCAACATACAAATTAGGAGGGAGGGAGTTTGGTTAATGATGCGAGAAGAATGATCTATCCAGAAATTTGTGAAAATTTGGCTTTAGTCAATTAGTCCATATAGCTGAGTGGAAACGCATAATTAATAATCTTGGGGCACCACTACATGATACTCTACACCCCTTAACAATGTAGAATCCATACATTTGATGCGCCCTACAAAAATGTGTGATGTTGATGCGTGTTGGTATAGCACGCATAGCGGTGCCCAAGCATCTCCCTATAGAGCAGTGTTGAGCGGCTGATTCGATTGTTCATCTCAGCACGAATGACTTAGATTGAATCTGAATAAATAAAAAATTGAACTGTTCATAACTTAGTTAAGATCCGAATCGTTAATTGTCGAGATTAATAGTCGGACCGACCTCTCTGTATCTGCTTTGCAGGGATGCTCAGGAACATCCCCATTCCCCCAACAACCAGCAATATAAGTATAGTTTTTACTTTGGGAGACTTAGCTAAAGATTCCCCATATTTATATATTTTTTAAGCTCAATGACAAACACCTTTTGCAATCAAATATAAGGACAAATATGCCTATGAAAGTGTTTATCCTATTAAAGTGCCTAAAACCTTAAGGTACCATTTGAAAGTTCCTAAAGCATTAAAACCCTAAAATAGTGAAGTGCACCTTAAAAATCTATAAAAGTGTCTAAACATGTTTTGGTCTTATAACTAAAAAACTCAAAAAATTGAAAACTGTTAGAATCGTCACACACAGACACATGATTTACGAGTGTAAAACGGTTAATAATCAATACAGAGATATACGTGGTTCCCAATACCGGTTACGTCCACGGGAGCAAGAGCGACTGCTGTTCTTTTATTATCACAGTACGAAATAGAGTTTACAACATAAAGTATTTATACCGACTTTATTCTAATCTAGTATTTGGTCTGTATTCCAAAAATACCCCTGAACGAACCGTACCGTACTACTAGGCTCCACTCGTTCCGCTCCGCTACGCTCCAACATCTGGCCTTCTTTCTAGAACTCCTTAGTATCTCTTCATACTTAACATATGAGCCACAGTTCTAACAATCTCCACCTTGACGACTATACTCTCGCCCCTTCAGAAGATAACCATCACCATTCAGTAAGTTTGGGGGATGCCTCCCTTTTCCTAGCATCGGGAGACGTTAACCAAGTCCAAGCAATACTCGAACTTGTCTGCAGTAACTGTCTTTGTCAACATGTCTGCTGCATTCTCAGAAGTGTGCACCTTTTCAAGTATCAAATCACCTGCATAGATCAACTATCTCACATTGTGAAATCTCACGTCGATATGCTTAGTTCAAGCATGATACACATGATAATTTGCCAAATAAATGGCACTCTGACTATCACAATGCAACTGAACTCCACCTTGATCTATGCCAATCTCCTTAACCCTTTCAACCACAGTGCTTCCTTAGCAGCCTCAGTCACCGCCATATACTTAGACTCAGTAGTAGATAGAGCCACCAGAGGCTGTACCATGGATCTCCAACAAATAGGCCCACCCACAAGTGTAAACACATAATCAGTTGTAGACCTTTTGTCATTCAAACCCCCAGCATAATATGCATCCACATACCCCACAACTGAAATCTGATCTTGTTGCCTACCAAACATAATCCTGCGATCCGAAGTACCTCTCAAGTATCTGAACATCCACTTGACCGCCTTCCAATGATCTCGGCTTGGATTGACCATGTACTTACTGATTGTGCTAACTGCATGTGCCAAATCGGGTATTATACAAACCATTGCATACATTAAGCAACCCACTGCACTCGCATAAGGCACCCTCGACATTTCCTCAATTTCTTCATTTGATACTGGACACTCAGCTGAAGATAATCTGAAATGGCTTGCCAATGAAGTGCTGATTGGTTTGACATTATCCATAAATCTCTCCGACACTTTCACCACATAATTGTTTTGAGATAACCACAACTTACCAGCTGACCTACCTCTGTGAATCTCCATCCTAAGTATCTTCCTAGTTGCTCCCAAATCCTTCATGTCAAACTCTTTATCCAATATAGACTTCAACCTATTAAACTCAACTATACTCCTTGCAGCAATCAGCATATCATCCACATAAAAAAGCAAGAAAATATAGGAAGCATCATCAAGACTCTTAACATAAACGCAACAATCATACTCACAGTGTGTGTGCCCAATCCGTATCATGAAAGAGTCAAACCTCCTGTACCATTGTCTTGGAGACTATTTCAGCCCATAAAGTGACTTTTTCAACTTACAAACAAGATGCTCAGTCTATGGCTGCTTGAACCCCTCAGACTGTTCCATATAGATGACTTCCTCCAAATCACCATGGAGGAATGCCATTTTTACATCCATCTGCTCTAACTCCAAATCATAGCTAGCCACCAATGCCAAGATAATCCTGATTGATATATGCCTTACTACTGGAGAAAAGACATCGTCAAAATCAATCCCTTTCCTCTGTGAATACCCCTTTGCCACTTACCGAGCCTTGAACTTTTCCCTCTCCTTTTCTATTGCTGCCTCTTTCCGCTTGCATACCCCGTAGCATCCCACTGGCTTCTTTCCATTGGTTAGTTTTTTCAAATCCCAAGTCTTATTCTTATGCAAAGACTCTATTCCCTCTACCATGGCTTCCATTCATTTGTCCCTTTCGGAACTCGTGATAGCATCCTGAAAAGTAGATGGATCCCCACTAGTAATAGTTAATGCATAAGAAATTAAGTCCTTAAATCCATACCTCACTGGTGGCTTGATAGTGCGCTTGGTTCTCCCAACGGCCAAGTTTTGTCTGCTCCTGCTATTGTTGATCAAGCTGTTCATCTGGCTGAGTATCACCTATATCAAAACTCTTCAGCTCAATCTGTATGCCCTACTGTCTGTTGTTCACTTCTTCTAACTCAGAATTTTGAACCTTCGAATGTGCCTTGATCATAAAGTCCTTATCAAATACCACATCCCTACTGATCACCACGTTCTTTGTCTCTGAATCCCAAAGCTTGTACCCTTTGACCCCTTTCTCATAACCAAGAAAGATACACAGTCTAGACTTCTCATCAAGCTTTGACCTCTAATCATTGGGAACATCAACATAGGCCGGACACCCAAAAATTCGCAATCCTGAGTAGTTAACCTCCTTCTCTATCCACATCTCCTCAGCTACCTTACCATCCAAAGTAGCACTCGGTGACCTGTTTATAACAAAGCATGCCATACTCACTACTTTTGCCCAAAAAACCTTCGGAAGTCCCTCATTTAATCTTAAACACCGTGCCCTTTCTGCTATAGTTCTATTTATCCTTTCTGCCACTCCATTCTGTTGTGGTGTCTTCAGAACAATAAAGTGTTGCTGAATCTCATGTTCCTCACAAAACTTTAGAAAAGATCCATTCTTGAATTCCTTCTCATTATCTGTCTTGAGGTACTTAATCTTTTTCCTTGTCTGATTTTTCACTTCAGCTTTCCACACTCTGAACTTAGCAAAGACTTCAAACTTGTGCTTCATGAAGTACACCCAAACTTTCTTTGCAAAATCATCAATAGAGGTCAAAAAATACAAAGATCCTCCTTTCGAAGCTACCCTCACTGGCCCCCAGACATCTGAATGAATGCAGTCAAGAATTCCCTTCGTTCTGTGCGTTGCATATCTAAACTGCACTTTACACTGTTTTCCCAAAACACAAAACTTGCAGAAATCCAATTTACACAATTTAACCCCTTTCAACAGATTTCTCTTATGCAGCTCCAACATCCCATGCTCTCCCATATGTCCCAATCACATATGCCAAAGCATAGTATCATCAGTATCATCTGTTGTAGTGACAGCAGCTCCATCTACAACTGTGGACATTTACAAGCCTTCATCATCACCGTAGCACTCTTCGTTACCTTCATGACTCACCCTCTGTTTTATACCCACAGCCATTGGAGTTTAAGGTTCCCAACGAAATTAAATTCTTTCTCAAATCTGGAATATGTCTAACATCCCCTAAAGTTTTCACAACACCATCATACATTCTGATTTCAATTGTGCCTATTCTTATGACTTTACACAATGCATTGTTACCCATAAGAACATTACCACAATCCACTAACCTGTATGTATTGAACCATTCGTTGATACGAGATATGCGAAAAGAACATGCTAAATCCATAATCCACGAATCTGCCATGTGATCTGAACTTGCTGAGACTGAAAGCTTATCACCATCATCGGACTCTTGCTCCACAACGTTTGCAAAAGTTGATCCATTTTTCCTCTCCCTTATCTTACCTTTATTCTTCTAGTCAGTTCTCTTACCCCTCTGCGGACAGTCTTTCTTCAGGTGCCGCAGTTCATGACACCTATAACATTTGAAGTCAAACTTGCCCTCAGACATATTCTTGGACTAAGACTGCCCACGCCCCGAAACTAATTTACCCCTCTCCTTCTTCCTGCCACAACCCTTGTTACGGCCTTGAATTTTAATTTATTTTATTAATTAATTTGGTCATTATTTAATTGGGTGTTTTGGTTGAGTCCCAATTAATTATTTTTGATTGCGCTATGGGTATTGTTGACACGATTGTAACCTCTGGAGCATGAGATTGATTGTGGGTAAAATAGTGGTACTAGATGGTAATTCTAAATTTTTGTATTAGGATGGATTAGATTATAAATAAATTTATTTTGCTATTTAACCGTCTAAATTCTATTTAACTACTTAGCTATAATTTAAAGTTCAACGTGTGTTAAATGGGTAGTTTTGTAAAGTCATTTTTTTAGGAGATATATACACAGAGTAGGGTTACATTTGGAGAGAACGTTTGAGATAGGAAGTTTGAGTGGAGAACTTTGCATGAGAAAGAGAAGCCGCAACCAAGGGTTCGGTTCATTGGTGATCGATTGGGTAAGCAATTCTTGTTCTTTTCCCATTCTTTGTCGTTCATGGGTTTGTCTTTTGGAAAGTATATATATAGAACAATATGGAGTTACCGAGAGGTTAATCGAGTTCCATTCTTTTGGCACCAATCGTTTTCTTTTAACCCGATTCATATAGAGCGGTGGAGGTTTGGAATGGGATCAAGAGGTGTGGAGTTTGCACGTGGATTGGGTGCATGGAGTTTGGGATTTGTAGATCGATGATTATTGAAGGTTTGGAGTTGAAAATAAGGTTTAGTAATTTGGTGGATACTGTTGTGATAATGTAGAGACCCGAATAATTTTTGATTTTTGAAATATTTATTAAATGACTAATTGGAAAATTATGATTTATTGGGTGATTAATTGAATTGAGGACCAAAGTGAAAGGATAGAGAGTTGAGGGGGTGTAGGTGTAGTAAAAAGATACATGGGTATATAAGGGGTGTTTGTGTGGTAGAGGATGATATTTCATCCCCAAGCTCTCTCTCTCATCCGTTCCTCTCTCCCTCCCCACCGGCTATCTTTCTCTCTCTTCTCCTCTCACCCAAAACTCCACTCCATCTCCCAAAATCTTCAAGAATCAACGTCCCTCAAGCCTTCCATTCGCGTTCTAGAGCTCGGAGATCTTTGGGTTGAGCTTGAATCGAAGTTTCGGAGTTCAAAAAGCTAGGGCTTGTTCGAAAACGCTTGAATCTCGACCATTATTGCGAGGTAGGGACTTCTTTACTTCTTGTATATGTTTATACGTTGATTTGGTGTAACATCGTGCCCTTGATTGTCGGATTTTGGTTCTTGAGCATGTCTGAAAATCTGCTGAAAGTTCTACCCGAAGCCCCGTGGTATCGATACGGATTAAGGGCCGTATCGATACAGTGAGCTTATCTTTTTGGTCAGAGAGTAGCGTATCGATACGGATTAAGCGCGTATCGATACAGTGAGCTTATCTCCAGTTTTGCACCTTTTTGCTTCTCCGTTGATTGTTTTGACCTCCAATCACTTCTAAACCCTTTTAAACACCTCCTAAACTATCTCAAGCTTGATTAATTGACTTCCTATGATGACTTGATGTACTCATTGGTCCGTTGGTCTTCCGTTAGCAATAATCGGATAAGAATTGACTTAGTTAAACGTTGTAATGCACTTTCTATAGATTGTTGGTATTGTGTGATCATTCATGGTGCATTTGTGATGACTTTGGCATAACGTAGGTTGTTCTTTCCAAGAATGTGTTCATAGGGGAGTCTTAGCTTGCGTGTTGTATGAGGAAATAGTGGATATTGGGTTGGAAGTTGGATTAGGAAGTCCCGTAACGCAAGTGGTGGTAATACGGAGACTAAGAGGGTTTCGTAACGCAAGTGGTGGTAATACGGTAACCCAAGTCATTAAGGATCACCGTGACGCAAGTGGTGGTAACACGGTAATCCTTATGGTGTTATTCCGGTAACGCAAGTGGTGGAAATACCGATGGTGAAGTTTGGGTTAGCGAGTCGAGTTGGGATTGTTAGAGGGGTTAGCATCGTATGGTTCATGCATTCGACTTCGATGAGGGCTCAGTTACAAATTGATTGACTATTGCCTTCCGAGTTGTATTTCCTTATCCCCTCTTGTTTGCACTTATCACCGTATATACATATAAATTTGGTAAAGATTTTCCTACTGGGCTAGTGTAGCTCAACAAAATCCTTCTTTTCAGGTTCGAATATTGGGCAATAGACTGCTTGCAATGATGTGCTTGGACATGAAGATTTTGGAAGCTAACTTCTTTCAGTTACTTAATCTTCTTTTGTAATTGATCTACTTTTGTTAAAGATGGGTTTGTAACTAATTGTTCTTAAATTCCTTTGACTTAAAAGATTGTGATATTCTAAACAGATTCGTACTTGTAATTAAGTTGATTTCGGCCGTGGTGCCAAAGCTATATAATCTTAACTTTTGGAGACTTGCTTGTAAAGCTAAACAGTTGGGAACTCTTTTGGGTATTATTTATGATATGTGCGGATCTTTTATTAAAATTTATTATTTAATTCTGTTAAAAATCGAGGGCGTGACAGATAATAATTTAGGATTTGGGTGAGATTAAGAAGTTTAATAGTATCTTATATTATTAGTTTGTCGAGTCAGTTCTAAACTTTGAATAAGTTAGTCATTTTGTATTGCTCTTTAGTTCAGGTTAGCATCTTTTAGCGTGTTCGAATTGCACTTTTGGACCCAGGTGAGTGGTTAAGCATGTTACGTATTTGCGAACTTTCCCGTATCCCTTAAATTATTGTTTTCGAAAATTAATGATTGAAATTGGGAACATGTATTTGTTTTATTTGGTTCTTGAAATTGGCATGCGGATTGGTGAAACCATTTGTTGAACGAATAATCTTTTGGTGAGAACTTTGTGGGTATTGATGGGAACATATTTTGAAAGTCCAGGGAAATTAATCCTCTGTGTGCGGGTGACTCTGGCCATTAGGAAAGAATCCGGATTAGGCCGGTGACCCTAATGCTCAACGGTTGTCATTGACCGGATCATTCTTGGGGAAAAGTTCCACGTGCTGCCTACTCGTGGTGACTCTATGTTTTGATATTGGATCCAATTTTGAGATATTTATTCACTGACATTTGGTACTATTGATTGGTTGTGGTTCCCCATTGTTGTTGGAGATTGGATTGAGAACACCATTAAGACTTATCGAATGAATCGTTAATTGGATTAATGGATTATTTTGTTGGTCACCGCATATGCCAAATTATGTTAACATGGTAAATTATTTTGATCCCTATTTCAGAACCTTATTCTAATAGACATGCTTCGCCATTCACTGAACTCGTCAACTGACGGATTTATTCCAACTTCTTTTCAGGCAAGTTAGGGAATTAAGCAAGGACTCTGGTGGCATCTTGGGGATTTCTTGTATTGACCTCCTTAGGGTGTCTCATCATATTTTTATTTTATTAATCGTTTTTGCATTTGAAATGTTTTGTCAAACATCTGGATTCTTTTATTACTGTTGGATCACTGAATTTTATTGGTTCATGAGACGTTTGTGCCCCATTCTTTTGTAGAATTTATTGGCTGGGAATGTTCTGAATAAAAAAAATGGTTGACTGTTTGGTGGGTCTTTGCTTGGGAGTTTTTATAAAATTCCTTTTTAGGCTACATGTTCTACGAGCTTTGGTCTTGTGGTTAATGGCCGGTCACTTCTCATTTTGGGGTGTGACAACCCTTGTACCCCTTAACCACTAGACCTTCATCCTGCAACGATTCTGTTTGTTGCTTGCGTTGATTATACGCCAGAAGAGCTACAATGACTTCCTCCATGTGGGCAATGCGATTGCCCGATCTTTCTCTCTCTTTGGTGAAAGGATTTCGTTCCCCCACCTTGTGAGAAGGGAAAGATGCAGCCGGTTCGCGGGAGCGCTTTTTTGAAGCTGGACGACAGGCGCTCGTGAAAAATACAGAGTCGCCACTTGGGTTTGAAGGTCCGACACCCAAGGAACCGTATTTCGAAGCACTTGCCACGCTGTTTGATTTGAAAAAAGTTAAGGAACCAGTCCTTCATAACCATATCTGGGTTCGGGAGCCAGGTTACGAGAGCGGAAGGGTTTTATGGCACCCCTCTCGCCCGATCCAGAGATCGGTCTCTACTTAGGCATTTGCGAAAATGTTAGTTTTGCGATTCCGTTTTATTAATCAATTTTTTAACCATTTAGGGCGGGAAAACAGTTAATCGGGGATTAAAATCGTAACGATTTGCAGGATGTGATAGATGATAGCATGGATGGCACGACATGTTAGAAAATAAGCAAGATAAAATCTAACACTGAGATTGGGTATCAAAACAGTGCATTGGAATGAGTTTAACACAAATAATGGCCAACTTGCATGCATGGATCTGCCAGCTTGCAATTCCACCATCGCGCGTCAAACCCATTCCATCGCACGAGGGTTGATATCCTCCCAACAGGTTAAGTTTTATCCCCTTCTGGGCTCTGGAAGGACCAGTGCACACCCAGGACAAACCACGCGGCTTATATGTACTGAAAGTAAACGATTATTTACAAATTAACACAACTGGAATAAAATGCAACCCTTAAACAGCGAAGGTATCAAAACAGAGGCTGAGAGCCTAACTGCTCATACAAGGGCAATTTCTGGAATGACTGAACCATCGCGCGATGGAGTCACATCATCGCGCGACTGTTCTGACTGGACTTCCAAGAATTGCTTTGCATGCCTGGGCTCTGAGACATATTCAGAAGCTACCCAGGGGCATTCCAACATGGACAGGAAAATAAACTAAGCTGAATTACTGATTTTAGCATGCAAAACAGTGAGATATATCAAATATGATTATGCAGGAAAACGTGAAATCATATATTTGCATCAGGGCAATGATCCCATCCCCACGAGAACTGTATCACATGAGCTAGAAGCATCGCGCGATTGAATGGGTTCATCGCGCGTGGGTTTGCCATCCACAGTAACTTGTAAATTTGCTGGCTTTGGGACTAAGACTGATATTGATTACCAGCCTTGGCCCTGTCAGCCCCCCTCAGGGATCAAAACAGTAAAGAACAAAGATTATACCTTTGCTTGAATGCTTTGAATAGGGCTTGAGTAAGGTGGTATGGCTTTGACAAGTGAGTAAGTAGTAGGGATTTGAATAAGGGAAGAGATCAAGGTTGTAGTTCTTGCTCTTCTTTGAGGGATTTTTTTGGTAACCCTTTGAAAGAGAACAAATGAGGGTTATTTATAGAAAAAGGAGGGTTTGTTGGTGGTGATACAAGGTCATGCAGCCAGCCAACAATGCTGGTTGCACTTACTTGGTGGGGAAGTAGGGTGCCAAAGGTTGATGGGAGAGTGGGGGCTAGGTGGTGCAAGGCTGGCCCTGCAAACGCCGTTCAGTCGATGGAATGGGGTCACACAGACCTGCAGACGCCTCATCATCACAAAATCCAGCTGGAGACGACAGGTGTCGACCAACGCGCGATGGAGTGAGACCATCGCGCGAGGGTTCTAACTTCCCCGCGACGGTCAATCAGTCAAAGTTTGACTTTGACCACCACCTGGCAAGTAGAGCATTGCGCGAGTGTCTCAGTGAGTCGCGTGAGAGTCAAACCCTTAGTCAAGGTTTGGGTTCAATGGTTCTGGGGCTAAGGGTAGGTTCCATACACACCAGACTCAAGCCATTTTCATTTCCTCAATACTGTTCGCGACCTGATTCATCATCGGGGGAACAAGAAACTGAAAAGAATAATAAACGATTGCGAAATCGGATTGGGGTGTCTACAGTAGTCCCTCTTTGACTGCACGCAGAGCACCATTAGTCGGTCGGGTAACATCAAAGATTTCTAGACACCCATCTAACCCAAAAGCCGATAAATTGAAGAGTGCAAGACAGTATGTACAAATACCGTGCACCAAGGAATTGGACGGATGGATCGTCGCTGATTTGAGATTGGACGGATGGATCGTCGCTGATTTGAGATTGGACGGATGGATCGTCGCTGAACGGAAATTGGATGGTTAGATCGTCGCAGAATCGATATTGGACGGTTAAATCGTCGCTGAATTGATAATGGACGGTTAGATTGTCGCTGAATCGATAATGGACGGATAGATCGTCGCTGAATTGATAAATGGACGGTTAGATCGTCGCTGAATTGATAATGGACGGATAGATCGTCGCTGAATGGACAATGGACGGTTAGATCGTCCCTGAATTGATAATGGACGGTCAGATCGTCGCTGAATTGATAATGGACGATTAGATCGTCGCTGAATTGATAATGGACGGTTAGATCGTCGCTGAATTGATAATAGACGGATAGATCGTCGCTAAATTGATAATGGACAGTTAGATCGTCGCTGGGGATAAAAAGCACTTTTGATCTTGGACATCTTTGCAGGGATCCAAAAATCAATTGTAAGGCCCAAGTAAGACTTCTGGGCTACCAATAAAGCGAAACACAAGATTGGGCCGAGCCAGGGGTCAAATCGGGTCAAGGGCCCAACTTGACCGTCGCGCGATGAAGTCATACCATCGCGCAATGGTTTCCAATTAGGGCCTGCATCTGAAAAGAGCCCAGACCCGGCCCACGCCTGTTTGCTTCCTTTTTCTTCCCGGGGACGCTTCGAAAATCAGAAGAGGCGGTTTCGAAAACTCTTGAGACTCTCTACTACTCTCAAACTCTCTCAAAAGTTCATTGAGACCCTTGATTTGTTGCCAAAATCAAAGAAGCCACACACACACACAATCATCTATGGCAGACCAAGGTGACGGGGGCGGCGGAGGAGAAGTTGTTGATCGTCCGGGGGACGAGGGAGGACCAATGGGGGTCGAAATGGTGGATCAACGACCGGTGGAGGTTGAGATAGGCTCCGGTGCAGAGGTAGTGGCCGGCGGCGATGGCGAGCAAGGCCATGCACAGACGATTGGGGACGACGGTGACCATCGCGCAACGGAGCCAGATCGTCGCGCGACAGAGCTGGTCGGAGCAGTGCCTTCTGTCGTCGGGCAAATGGACCCAAGCACGGCCGTGAGCGGTTCCATTGTAGTTGGTGGTACTTCCGAGGCTATGGGCAGTAGGAGTGCCAGTGGTGGTGATGTCGAGCCGAGTGATATTCCGCCGAGGGATCCGGCGAAAGGCAAGGGTGTGGTGACTGAGAAGGAGGGTGTCACAGAGGTTCCCGAGGAGGAGGTACTGTTTCGGCCAGCAGTGACATCGTTGGGCCATAGACCAGTTACGAGATAGGACCTTGCAGAGTTTCTGAGCGAGGAGAGACTAGCCCGGCTCCTCAAGGAGAATCCCATGATAGGGGCTGCTGTCTTGGAGGCTCGAGAGGAGCAAGAGCGGGAGATAGCTGCTTCGAAGGTTGCGGCGAGAGCCGCGAGAGAGCGGGCTGCTGATGAGGAACTTTTGAGGGATGCGGAGACCGAGGAGAGGGTTGGTGCTAGAGTACAGGGCCCCAGGGTGACGACGGTGTCGGAGGCGGGGAGTTTGACTCGGGCTCCGTTTTCAGCAGAGGGGTACAGGCCACCTGTTCCTCACTTGTTTGTGCCATCGGGTTTCACAGCATATCGGCCACGACAGACGGAGTATGACTCCGAGTTGGTTTTGAGAGATCCTGACACTCATATCTCGCGCAGCTAGTCCAAGTAACTTTCTGATAAATTCTCATTTCCTTCATTAGATGTCATTCAAATACAATGCATGTGCCCAAATGTTAAAAGTTGTAGAGTAATAGTAACCCTCTGAAGTAGACTTCGAGTAGCGATACCATAGGTCCATGTTTGAATGTCATGCATGAGACATAATAACTTGAACCAACCATCTGTAGCTAGGCCGCATTGATTACCTAGAACTTGAAAATGAAACTCTGCATGCTGATATATTCTTTGCTGTTTGTTTTCATGTCTGGTATAGGAGAGGGCACGGCCGAGAGACATCCATGACTTTGGGGGTGCATGTAGCTCTTTAGCATTGTACCAGAGCTTACCGGAGAGGGTGAGGCAGTTGGTGGACGAGGCAGGCTTTGAAGAGTTTATTCAGACTCTCACTCCGGTGAGGAACGACCATGCCGTTCTGGTCGCATTTGCAGAGAGGTGGAGGGATACCACAAATACCTTCCACCTACCGATTGGGGAGATGACGGTGACGCCTACTGACTTTGTGGCGATCACAGGCTTGAGGGTTGGGGGAGAGCCCATTCCGTTTGACTCGGGCATTGAGGAGGACGAGGCAGCCTTGGGGTGGTTTTTGGGTGAGGTGCCCAAGATTGAGGAGGGGATGGCGAGATATGGGCAATTCACCCGGTATCTCAAGAAAAAGGTGACGATCGATCAGGAGGCGGAGCAGATGGCCCGAGCATACTTGTTATACCTTTTTGGCGCTACCCTGTATCCAAACAAGCGTAGCAAAGTTCACTTGTCTTACTTGCCCGCGCTGAGAGACTTGAGGACGGCCTCGCGCTTTGACTGGGGCGGAGCAGCATTGGGCGCTGCCTATGGCTTCTTTGGGGATTCGTCGAGGACGGAGGTGAGCACTGCCAGGTACTGGCGGATTTGGGAGGTATGATTCACCATTGAGTAATGTACATTCTGCAATTCACACTTGTTTTCATCTTGACCGCATATTCTTGCTCAATAGTATTCTTGCATGTACTGATGATTTGACCCATTGATAACCGTGCAGCTCTGGGCTTACGAGGTGTTGAACATGTGTCGTCCGGTGACGAAGAGCCTGGACTTGGGGACTCTCCCGCACGCACACATATGGAGCAAGAAGAACATGGGCGAGAAGAGAGGTAGAGGTGACCTGAACGGCTTCAGGATATACCTCGACGAGCTACGACCTTCGCAGGTATTATACTTCGTAGAAATAGCAATGTGTATACCCTTTTTATTGCTTCAATGTTGTCGCTGACCGATACTTGCATTGTTTGCCTGCACAGGTTGAGTGGGATCCTTAGAGGGTGGCGGAATCTGAGCCTGAGTACTTGGCTCGTAGCAGGGCTGTCACGGAGAGCAGAGTGCTATTGGAGTCGGCCTTTGGTTGGCAGTGGTACTTGGGTGACCGAGTGACACGCCAATCACTTGGCTATGCAGGGTTTCAGGTGCCTGGACCACTTCCACCGCGGGCCTCACACACAGGAGAGTACACCTTGGCTGAGTTGGAGGTCTTTACACGGCCTGATACTGACCTGACACGCCACTTGCGTCCAGACATGGACTATGCGGCATATCAGAGGGAGCGCTTGGCGGGGCCACTAGGAGTACGTGAGTTCAGGGAGGTTCGGAGTCAGGCCCGCAGAGCTGCCGAGGAGAGAAGGGCTGTCTCAGGGAGGCCAGGCAGCGGTGAGAGTAGCTCGAGATGGGGTACGAGTGGACCAGTGAGAGGCGGGCCACCAGAGTTGACGTGGCAGATAGCAGTGGTGGACTCTCAGGGCAATCCGGCGGAGTTGCACCTAACCCCGGCCAAAGTCGAGTCAGCGCCCATTACTGTGCCAATAAGACATTGTTGCTTTCATTACCGTTCTTCAATAAAGTTTGAAATGTCACTCAATTGCTCAGGTTTAAATCATATTTGCAGGTGCCCAATGAGTGGGTGAATGAGGCTGTCCGGCGCATGCTTGCGTTGGAGAACGTGATTAGGAGAGCGGCGAGTGGGCTACCATTGGACTTGCGCTATCCTCAACCAGTAGCTCGGAGATCTCAGGTATATCCTTAGAAAACGATACATTCCCGCTTTTAATACATGCCTGCATTCGATACGTTCCTGCATTCGATACATTCCTGCTTTTGATGATAGATACACATGTACATTCATTCGATATTCAGCATGCTTTGGTTGTCTTGCTCAAGGATTGATTGGACATGTTTTAAAACATGCAACATGCAAACATATGCTAATGTATACAATATTTACAATGCAGGCACAGGGACAGGCGGCTCCTAGGAGGAAGAGCGTGAGGGATCCTCCGCAGAAGAAATTAGCTGCTAGGGCTCCTGCTCCTACACCTAGTACCAGGCCACAGGCACGGGGCTCACAGCCACCTGTTGCCAGCGAGGAGGCGGCTCGAGAGACCGTGGCGTGCGCCGAGGAGAGGTACCAGCTGAAGATGCGCCAGAGGCCATCACAGGATGAGCCGGTCCGCAAGAAGCGGCTGATCCTGCCTGAGGTCTCCGAGGAGAAGGATGAGGAGGAGGAGGAAGAGGAAGGGGAGGAAGAGGATGCGTCTAAGAGCAGCGGCTCTAACGACTCAGCGGACGATCCTGGCTTCAGGGTGGATCCCACAGAGAGAGACGACGAGGACGACGATGGAGAGGGTGACTGGTTTGGGGAGGATTGAGAGCCATCGAGGAGCCTTATCCCATTTTCTGCATTTTGATTTTTGCTTTTGGGCCTGCGTGCCCGCGTAGATAGATAGAAGGCCAGAGTGCCTTAGCTTGCCACTTTGATAGATGCTTTTGAGGCCTGCGCGCCTTTTTGACTTTGATGGGCGAGTGTGCCTGAGTTTGACATGATGATTTTTGGGTGGCCAGAGTGCCGCATGCATAGCAGTCTCTTATTTTGGCATGGATAGATTACAGTTTAGCTATAAAATTTGCATTTCTGGTTTATTTACTCTTGTAAAGAATTTAGAGTAGATAAGTGTTTACCACTAATACCATGCTTGCATTGATAATGTACTGAGACTGTTCACGGACACATGCATAGGTACAGACGGGACTTAGCTCAGAAGGAAGACAACGAAATATCTTAGGACACAGCCAGGATACGGGAAGTATGACGGAATTTTGGACATTTGTAAGCCAAAACCCAAAATATCCCAACTCGGACGAAACTGACACTATGATAAGGCCAAATATATACATAAAGACCTACGAAAGTTGACGGATTTGAAAAATACGTTTTAAAATGCAAATTAGATCCAAAAACGCCACAAAGGACACGAAATAGACACGAAGTGACAAAACAAGACCCTATTATGTCCCGGACTGAAACCGACACCTCTGTACGGTCATATTAGGCCACCATAACCTGTACGGCATGAGAGAATGGGGGGAACCCCTTTGAAACGAGTTTTGACTCCCTAAAACGGCATTTTGAACTTGAAACGGGCCACCGAGGGTCCAAAATCTTCGTTAAACGCAATTTTTCGAATTGGATAGAGTCATATATGCTTGTAGTGACTTGCTGGAACCGTAAAAATTGCAAAAGAGCCCTTGGAACTCGAAAGGACCAAAGTTGGGCAGTAGCTGGTATAATCTGTCAAATTGCAGGTTTAACCATCGCGTGAGGAAGTGAGTCCATCGCGATGAAAGATGGTGAACACTCGCGCGATAGAGTGAGATCATCGCGCGATGATTGAGCCGTGCCAAATCACCTTTATTTGACCATCTCAGAATTCCAGGACAATCAGGCCTTGTGATCACTTTTTCCTCAGAGTACTTCAGGGGGACGGTGCAGAGATGCTCCTGCTTTGGACAAATGGTTGACACATGGTGCCGATATTTGCTCTGGACAGAGAGGTAGTTCACGCATTCTGCTTATAAAAGAGGCCAATGCTCTGCCCAGAAGAAGCACTCCTCTCACAGTCCGGGATTCTTCACAAAAACCAACATGGCAAACAACCTTCCAGTCCTAATTAGCCCCTGGCTGACTGCTTTTGTTGCTGGAGATTGGCTGTCATTCCGGTTTCACGGGCTGGCCGCGTTCCGTTTTCTTCGCAATGTGAGGGTTCGTCCTGAACTTCTGAGGGCGGCCCTGCAATTCTGGGATGTTGATGTTCACGTGTTCAGGTTTGGAGTTAACGAGTTGTGCCCCACCGTGGAGGAATTCCAAGCATACATCCAAGGCGTTGCTTCGAGTGTGATCGTCGTGCCACCTTACCGGAAAAATATACCAAAGCTCATACAATCAAGCATTGACATCACTAGGGGAGCTGCTGAAAGCCTGCTGGTTTGGGGGGAAATCAACATCATGCGCCTAATGGAATGGTACGGGCCGGAAGGGGACATAGAGGATACGGCTCTGCAAGCCCGACGTCGATTTGCTCTAACAATCAGTGTGCTGGCCGCTTATTTACTGGTATCTCCGAACGGGCAGGTGAACCCTATGCTGGTGAGCATTGCTGCTCAAATGGGCGCCCGAAGGAACGTGGTGCCACTTGTCCTGACTGAGACACTCATGGGTTTGGATTTGGTTTCTACTGGCCAAACAAATGTTTTTAGCGGTAGCCCGCTTCTGCTGCAGGTAAACTCTCACTCAGCTCACCTTTTTCTGGTTCTCGCACATTCTGTTTTTACCTCGTCTCTCTGCTAAGGCTATATTGGAGTTTCTCACTTGTTTTCCCGCTCAAGCTTTATATGGATTCTTACTTGTTTTTCCGCTCTTACAGCTTTAGCTGTCTGATAAGTTGGGACTGCTCACTGCGCCAGAAGCAAATTGGCCCCACTTGCTTGGCCGAATGCATCAGCGAGGCATGATTTACCCGAAGATGACTGTGCATCAATGGTACACATTCATGAGAGAGATGCTACCGAATGAGATCACTTGGAGGCATGAGGCCCTAAACATCCCGGATATGGCCTTGAATTCGGCAGGTTTTGAGAGGATGGTGATAGCTGGGCTGATCGCCTTCACGTTCTATATTCCTGGCCGCATTCTCCGCCAGCTGGGAATAAGTCAAGGGCTTCACCGAGCTGGGGTTGAGGACTTCCAAGTCCCTACCTTAACTTTCCAGAACTTGAGAGGATATGAGCACAATTGGGGTCTGAGATAACTCGGGGGAGCTGACCTAGATTTCAGCACAGAGCTCATGCCCCGATATCAAACATGGCTAAGAAGAGAGGTTGCAAGCAGACAGAACAACAACTGACTCTTTAACAGACTCGAATGATCTAGAATAAACTGTGAGCCTGTTAAGGCCTCGAGCATTTTATTCTGTTTTTATGCTTAACTGTTTTTAAGACTGCTCAGCTTGTGTAATAGAAGTTATAATTCAAATAAAGACGAAAGTTGGAGAGTTCTCCCCTTTTGATCCAAGTGTTGAACACCGCGTTACTTCAAACATTGCGTACACTTTTGATGAGGGAACCGTGGATCAAGTTGATGGATTGTGACCGAATCTCACAGAGAGATTGCCTACGTATCCCTTTTCAAGGAATCAGGTCAGCATGTAGTTCAGGCTAAGGTTCGCTCGGGTATTTTAGCTTTCCTTTTGCGCTCTAATTTTGCCTAGAACCGCCCGTTCGGGTTTTCGGTCTAGCGAGCTTTGATTGATGCCCATTTATTTTTGCCTAAACCGCCTTCTCAAGTTTTCGGTCTAGCAGGCTTGCTCTAATTTTTGCTTGGAACCACTCACCCTTGTGGTTTTCGGTTCAACGAGCTTCTCTTAGGGAGAGTAACGCTTGAGTTGATCCAGGTTAACCAGAGTGTTGAACTCGTTGCCGTCGAGATCAATAAGCTGAGTCGCTACCCCAGAAAGGATGGTCTTGATGATGTATGGTCCGGAACGCTTAGGCTGGAATTTGCCGCGAGGGTTGAAAACTGGCGCCCGAATCTCTTTCGTGACCATGTCCCCCTCAACCAAATCTCTAGATTTCACTTTTTTGTTGAATGCCCGGGCAATTCTCCGCTGATACCCCTGAACATGGTGCAACGCTTGGAGCCTTCGTTCATCAAAAAGCATGAGTTCGACGAATCTTCCGCTGAGCCACTCAGATTCCGAGAGTTCCGATTCTACCACAATCCTTAGAGACGGTACCTCGAGCTCTATGGGGAGAACTGCTTCCATTCCGTAGACCAAGGAATAAGGGGTTGCCCCTGTTGATGTTCGGATCGACGTTCGGTATCCCCAAAGAGCTAAGGGTAGTTGCTCGTGCCAGTCTCTGGTGGACTCTGCGGACTTTTTGATGATAGTCTCGACATTCTTGTTTGCTGCTTCGACCGCCCCATTTGTTTGAGGGCGATAGACGGTTGAGTGGTGGATTTGGATCTTGAATTCTTCAAAGAGCTCCAGGACCCTGCCTTTGAAATGATTCCCGTTGTCTAACACAAATGCCTGCGGAACCCCGTACCGATAGATGATGTTCTTCCTGATGAAATGCGCGACTTGAACCGCGGTCAAGGTTTTGTATGACTCCGCTTCCACCCACTTAGTGAAGTAATCGATTGCGACTAGGATGAACCTATGACCGTTCGAAGCAGAAGGTCTGACCATGCCGATGACATCGATGCCCCACACAGAGAAAGGCCAAGGCAAAGCCATGCCAAAAAGGTTAGAAGGTGGAACATGCATCAGATTAGCATGAATTTGGCACTTGTGACATCGCCGCACGTAATCCATACACTGAGATTCCATAGTAGACCAGAAGTAGCCCTGACGCAAGATCTTCCTAGCGAGCATGACGCCACTCATGTGAGGACCGCAAATCCCTTCATGGATTTCCTCCATAATTCTGACACCTTCGGCGCCGTTGACGCAGAGTTTGTGCATTCCACAGTGAGATCTCCTGTACAACCTTCCCCCACAGATAATGTAGTGAGCAGCAATATTTCATAACGCAGTTTGATCCTTCTGAGAGGCCTCAGACGGGTACAAGCCACTCTCGATGAAGTTCCATATGTCATGGTACCAGGGTAGGCCATCATCAACATCATCGATGGCATTGACACACTAATAAGCAGGGCAGTCCCGTTGTTCGATCAAGATCGGACGGAGTTTGACACCCAGTGGTAGCTCGATCATAGAAGCCAAAGTTGCAAGTGCATCAGCAAAGTGGTTCTTCAACAGGGGAATGTGAGCGAAGGTCACCTTATTGAAACGAGGGATTAGTCCCTCCAAGTCCTGATGGTAAGGTTTTAACTTCTCTTCGCGTACCTTCCAGTCTCCATTGGCTTGAGATACAACGAGGTTAGAATCCCCAATGACCTCGAGCCTCTCAACACCGAGTGCGAGTGCGGCTTCCATACCCACGATGCAGGCCTCATATTCAGCTTGGTTATTGGTGACGTCGAAATTGAGTTTGAACGCAAGCGGAATATGAGAACCGTCAGGGGTGATTAGCAAAACCCCAATTCCGAACCCTTTCTGATTGGCTGCCCCATTAAAGTAAAGAGTCCAAACATCTTCGACAACTGTTAGCACTTCCTCATCTAGAAACGGGAAATCTGAATCCTCTGGTCCATCCACAGGGTGGTCGGCTAAGAATTCCGCAATGGCGCGTCCCTTTACTGACTTCCTTGTGATGTACTCGAGATCGAATTCCGCTAGGAGAAGCAACCAACGCGCTAACTTACCAGTGAGTGCTGGCTTCTCAAATAGATACTTGAGAGGATCCATTCGAGAAATTAACTTCATTGGGTAGGCCAGCATGTAATGTCTCAACTTCTTAGAGGCCCAGATAAGGGCCCAGCACTTCTTTTCTAAAGTGGTATAGCGCTCTTCGGCTCCAACCATTTTCTTACTCAAGTAGTAAATAGCTCTCTCAACTCCCTTGTCCCGTTCTTGAGCTAGCAAGCATCCCATGGACGTAGAACTCACAGATAAGTAGAGAATCAAAGGTTTCCCAGGTACAGGCGGCATGAGAACGGGCGGATTCTGTAAATAGCCCTGGATTGAAACGAAAGCTGCTTGGCACTTGTCCGACCATACGAACGGGGTGTCCTTTTTAAGTAGACGAAACATTGTCTCGCAAGTTAAAGTTAACTTGGCGATGAATCTGCTGATGAACTGAACCTTTCCTAAAAAGCTCCGTACTCCCTTTTCAAACTCTGGTGGCTTCATTTCAAGTACTGCCTTGATTTTCGACGGGTCGACTTCAATCCCACGAGAAGTGATCATGAAACCAAGTATTTTGCCTGCTGTCACTCCGAAGGTGCACTTCTGCGGATTAAGACGCATCCGAAACTTACGGAGTCTTTCGAAAAGCTTCCTTAGCACAGGAATGTGTCCTTCCCGCGTTTTTGATTTGGCAATCATGTCGTCGACATAGACCTCAACCTCCTTGTGCATCATGTCGTGCAAGATAGTCGTAGCGGCTCTCTGGTAGGTAGGACTGGCGTTCTTCAAACCAAACGGCATGACCAAATAGCAGTAAGTCCCCCATTCAGTGATGAAAGTTGTTTTATCGCGGTCTTCGGGTGCCATGAGAATCTGATTGTAACCTGAGAAGCCATCCATGAACGAAAGTAAAGCATGCCCCGCAGTATTATCCACAAGCACATCGATGTGTGGCAAGGGAAAATCGTCTTTGGGGCTTGCTTTGTTCAAGTCCTAGAAGTCAACACAGACACGAATTTGGCCGTTCTTCTTGGGAACAGGAACGATATTGGCCACCCAAGTGGGATACTGAAAGACTGCGAGAAAACCAGCGTCAATCTGCTTGGTGACTTCCTCCTTGATTTTCTGCACCCAGTCTGGGCGCATTCGTCTGAGCTTTTGTTTTACCGGCTTAGCATCGGGCAACAGAGGGATCTGATGCTCCACTATCTCAGGATCGATACCGGGCATGTCTTGATGAGACCATGCAAAAACATCGCTGAATTCTGTGAGGAGCTCTTTGAAACCACGATACTCCTCTGGACTTAACGTGGAGCCCACTTGAACCATCCGGGGATCACTCCCATCTTTCAAGTTTATTAGAACTATTTCTTCTTTTAATGGCTGAGCATGCTTTTCGTCTTCCCTTTCGATGAAGGCACGGATTTCCTTGGGAATATCCCCATCGAAATCTATCCCTTCGTCGTCGGGGTCGACACAGTTTATATAAAGATCATTCAAGTAGTCAGAAGAGGAGTCTTTCATTTCATAAGACCCTGCAGGGTTGCCAAGTACAAGGGAGTCGAACTCAAAGTAAAAGCTATGATGTGGAGGGCCGAGAGGCGCAAACTCCGACTCAGAGCTAGACTTAGACTCAAAAGACTCGACAGACTCAGTGTTAGACTCAGATACATCATCAATGCAAGTAAGGCGTGGCTTGAAAATGCAATTTTTAAGGCTACCCTTAGCTTCCACTATGAGAGAGGTGGGGTCCTCGAGGGCGTCGGGCCCGAGCATGAACACTTCGGCCTCTTCAGCTTCCTTGGCCAAACCCACTTGGGAGAACTCAACAAATAGCTGCTCTAAGCTCCCTTGATTAAGCGATCCCAGCCAGTCAGTCTTCGGCTTGGGCTGGCTAAGCTTCTTCTTAAATTCTGCCTTTGCTGGCTCTTCGTCACTAGAAGACCAAGTATCATCAGCAAAGATCTCAAAACTAGGCAGCAGCTCTCCAGTAACCGAGTGAATGAAAGGTTCAGCCTGCCCAATGTAGATGTCACTCCCCTTTTCACGGACGAAGTAGCTGTCTGGCTCACCATAGAGGGATCGAGGTTTTCCCGTGCATTTCCTTCTTTTGGCATCTTCAGCGGAAGAAGAGTACCCCAAACCAAAGCGGCCCTCACAGGAAGGAAACGTAGGGAACTCTGGGATCCCTTGTTGGTGAATCCCTAAGCCAAGGCCAGGTAGATAGGATATCCTTCTCATAATGTACAGCGCGACAGAGCTTATTATGAAGTCACCATCTACGTTGATGGCTGAAACTGAGCCCGAAGTGTCAAAGGAGAAACCCACGAGGTCGACGTCTTCGTTGTCATGCGTGATACCCAGAACAGGGGTGCCATCTTCCTTGAGTGGGCGAATGCCCGAGTCCCCGCAGATAGTTAAAGTCCCAGTATGACTTTCTGATGAAGAGTAGACGGTACGGCCATGATATCAGATCTGTGAAGCTACGGCCTCCCTAGCAAGAGATTGAAGGAGGTTGGAATGTCAACCACATGGAACTCGACATCCATTTTGAATCCTTCCGCATCAAGGTTAAGCATAAGCGTGCCTTCAACCATGCGACAAGTGTTGTCATATGCCTTAACAGCCATGCTGGAAGGTGTGAAGTCCTCATTAGTTAGTCCCAGACGGTGAGCCACCCTTAAAGGACAAACATTGATTGCCGAGCCGTTATTGATAAGGACCGTTGGAACCCAGAGTCCGCGGCTTTTGACAGTGATATGCAAGGGACGATTGTGGTCAACTCCTTCAAGCGGCAGATCCCTATCAGTGAAGATTATGGTGTGCTTAGAAGTAGGCGGGAGGATAAGGGAGATCATTGCTTCAGGCATGACGTCTGGTTGAATCTCAAGACGAGAGAGAGTGTGGCAGAATTTCTGACGATGCTCACGGGAGGAACAGATTAGTCTCCAGAGTGAGATAGCAGCGGGAATCCGCTCCAATTGTCTTTGAATCATGTCGTCATTCGGGGTGTTGACGGGTACCTTAAGCGGTGCAGACCTTGAGAAAATGGGAGGTTCGTTCTTCCAGTTAGAAGAATTCGACGAACTCCCTGCTTGCAGATTAGCAGGCTGAAAGACTCGTCCACTTCTCGTAACATTAAGAACGTTCTCTAAAGAGGGTATCACTTGAGTGTCTTGACTATCATCCCACAGATCAGCAGGGACCTCTCCCAATTTGCGTTTCCCTTTGTCAGAGATGTTTAAACCCAAATCTTCAACCAGATCTTTCATCAGCAGTGATTCCCAGAAGTCCGGATCCCCAACAGCTACAGCCTCTCGGACAGGTTCCGTATTAGCAACAAAAGGGACGTCTCACAGCCCTCCATCAACAAGGGAACGATTGACAGTCCAAACCTCGGACCCAGCTTGGATATTGACTACATCATCGACGTCCCAAAGATCAGCTGGTGGTACAAGGTTCGTAACCCATGATGTTGCAATCCTCTTCAGGAGGGGAAGGCACTACAGGGCGCAGGAGGTTTCCGTCGACGATGTAGAATGTGGGATCATATTCAGAATCAGCCACCGAGTTAACCAGCCTGTCAAGAGTAGAAGGGAAGAAGCATTCCCCTAAAACACGAGTCTCATCTTGGATGAGGTCCTCCTCCAAATACTGGATCTCATGGTTGGGCAGAGCGTAACCTTGGAGAGGATTAGGGTCAAATCCTAACGGAAATTGCCAAGCGGGCTCGGGGTCCCAGTAGTACTCTTCCTCGAGCAGAACAGGCTGAGGTTGTTGGAAGAGCATGTCCAACGAGAAGCCATCCAAAGGATCAAGCATGGCTGCCTCGTAATTGGCCATCCAAGCATCGTACCAAGCATGGTTAAAAGGGACATACTCGGGATTCTGAGGGAAACCATCCAATTCCAGCTCTGTCCATTCATTGATTATGGGGGTGGCATAGTCATTGTTATCAGCTATGGCCCACCCTACAGCTTGCATGTCAAGTTGTTGTTCTGGTTGAGGGGGTATGGTAGATCTGAAACGGTCCACCAAACTTGGAGAAGGGTTGGGATCCGTCACATTAAAGTATGGGCTATTCAAAGTAGAGGCAGAGTTAAGCGGCACTGATGGGATAGACTGGTGGAACAGGTCACTGATGGAAGCGTTGAACACAAATGCTCCGTTCTGCAGACGCGCGGAGGGCGCATTGGGATTGGACGACTATCCTTCTTCGGAGCGGAGGTAAGAAATCTCGGCTTCGGGTTGAGAAGGGATAGGCACGATTGGCCTAGGTTGATTTGTTGGGGCTATATGGTCAGTGGGGTTAAATATAGTGGGGCTGAGGGATATATCAGTGGGGCTGAGGGATATCTGGTTAATGCGTGGAGCATTTTTGTGGTTGGGCATGGAATTGGAGAGGATGTTTGGTTTTTGAGTTGACGGGGGTGGAGCATGAAGGGTTCCTTCATTTATGAGATCCTGAATCGCATGACGGAGGCGGAAGCAGGAATAGGTAAGATGACCAGCCCCTTGATGATAGGCGCAGTAGAGATTGGCCTTGAAGTTAGGTGAAGGATTCTTAGGTAGAGGAGTTGGGTCGAGGAGCTTCAGATGTCCTGATTGAACCAGTTTCTCCATGACTGAGGACAATAGAGCCTCAAACGCAGAGAAGCTGCGAGGTTGGTTGCGAGGCCGATTATTCTACGGGGTCTGCACTTGATGGACCTCAGCAATGTGGTTGGTAGCTTTTGAGGAAGAAGCATTGGTACCACTGGTTGCGGTATTGGAGTAAGTCCCTCCTCCAAACAAAGCGTTGGTGTTTCCAGAGTATGCCCGAGGTTTTGACTTCAGTGGAGTAGAAGATTCCCCTTTTGGCAGAATTCCACTTTGTAGCGCATCTTCGATGGCCAGGCCAGAGTCGAAGAAGGTGTTAAAATTGGAGGACGCTTGAACAAGGACCAAGTGCCTAGCATAATCAGGCTGGAGGTTACGGGAGATGATACGAAGCTGATCTCTTTCGCTCGGGCGATCAGTCATTTGAGCGGCTTTGGCCCTCCATCTTTTGACAAAATCCGCGAAAGATTCCTTAGCTTCCATTTTAGTGGATTCCAATTCCTGAGTAGTCATCTTGAGTTGAGAATTATAGCTGTACTGCGAAATAAACGCAGCCCCGATGTCCTCCCAAGTCCTTCATTTGGCAATGTCGAGTGACAGAAACCAATGGAAAGCAGGACCCGAGAGGGTTTGAGGAAAGAGCTGAGACATGGCCTCGGGCTCCACGGACAGGAGCTTCATGGCAGCATGATAACCATAGAGGTGGGTCTTAGGATCGCCACTTCCGTCGAACTTGGCCATGTCGGGCATTTTGAACTTGTCAGGAAGTTTAGCATTGGGGTAAAGGCAGAGACGATCCAGGTCGATCCCTCTAGCACTGATCTTCTCAGACTTTGAAACGGATTCTTCCAGCTTGGCCAGTTTGGCAACAAGAGCAGTCATGTCAGGGTTCTGAGCAGTCCTAACAGCAGTGGTTCCTAGATTCTGAGTGGAAATCCGAGCCCTCCCAGGGTTGACCAAAGCTACCAAACGCCTTGGATGATCCGGATCTTCGATCATGGTGGGTTGCTCATGCATATCCTCTTCGGCCTCGCCCTCCTCTTGAATAGCTGGAGGAAAATGAGTGTTAACGAGGTCATTCAAGCGGGTCATGTTGGCATCTGTCTGAGCGGCCCTTTGCTGTATAGCAGTAATGCTAGTCTGGATGTTAATGAGGATGGTTTCCAGAGAGAGTGGTTACGGTTGATCTGCCATGACCGTTGGTCCCGAGGTGCTTGATGCAGAGGATGGGGTAGGCGATCCTGGAGATTCTGTCTCTTCAAGGATAGGAGACGAAGCCGACTGTAGAGTAGCGAGCAGAGAACGCGAGGAGTCTTCTGTGGTGACTGACTGGGCTTGCAACCTGACTAGCCTCTGAATCGGATCCCGGTGCAGACGTTCCCAAGTGGGTTTGGCTTTCTGCCTCGATACTTTACTTGGCGGTGCAATGGTTTAGATCTTTGCTTGCAGAAAGTGAGAAAAGGCTTAAATAAGGGCCCTGCAGCAACTTTAATCTAAATAAAAGACTAAAGTGAAAAACACAGTCACCGTCGTCAGTGTCGCCCTTAGACTCTAAGACTAGCAGACAAGTTTGTCTTATGATGTTTGGACGTTACCAGTGATCCTCAGAAATCTTTTCGGGGTGTATCCTTACTTGAAGCAACTAAAATGAAGAGGTGTCAAAGCATTCTAAGTTTTTGGCTCAATCCGTTTCGGGAGTTCCAACTTTGGACTTGGAACAATCTGGTGTGGATGACGTGATACTATGACCAAGGTGGCGTAGGCAGCACAGTGCCGTAGCCTAAATGGTGTACATGCTTCGCACGATAACCAAGTTGGTGTAAGCATCATGGTACCTTCTCCATCTCGTTCCTTGCTTTCTGTTTGGGAATCTCGATTGGGTAACTAGCCAAAGATTTAGAAGGTTTTAATTTCCCAAAGTCTAATTGATCTAAGGATTTTTGAAAATTGATAAACGTGCACCATCGAGATGCACGACTCCTCATCGGGCCATGGCAATGTCCTAATAAACATAAGACAGACTTGAAGGAGAGAATACCTAGGAGCTGCCCTAAACATGCTTCTACGCAGGAACGGTATGTATGTATGTACAGTGCATGCGATAGGGAAAACAGTAACACGTTGACCGTATATGGGGGTTAGATGCAAATAATCTTACCCTGTGGGTACCTGTCTTAGTTTGGAGAGTGCTAGTGCTTCGTATATGCAAAGGCTGGTTTTGGCTTGTAACAGGTTCCTCGGACTAGAGCCAAGATATACCTCTTGCTACCTGCGTAATCGCAGAGTAACAGTCAAATGGTAGAATGACTCATCATCGTCGAAGGTTGTTAGTCATTTGGGGTCCCCGGGCTCCGGTTAACCATGCCAGATTGTCAAAACGATCCAACGAGGCTTATCCCACATCGATGCAAATGAAGAATGCTAAAAAGTTGATTAATAGAACAGAATCGCAAATTCGCAAATGCCTTTTCAAATTTGGCTCTCTTTATTGATCAATATTCAGAAGAAACTACGCGGGAGAATAATCGGAAAAGCCCCAGATTGGATGGCTGGACACGAGGTGCTGTTAAATCACCAATCCTTTCTTTAGCAGCGCGAAGCTCACTATTGTGACAGGCTTTTGTGGGATTGTTCTCAAGCGTATTAAATTCTAAATATAAACCAATATTGATTCGATCCCCAGCAGAGTTGCCACTGTGGGCAATGCGATTACCCGATCTTTCTCTCTCTTTGATGAAAGGATTTCGTTCCCCAACCTTGTGAGAAGGGAAAGATGCAACCGGTTCGCGGGAGAGCTTTTTTGAAGCTGGAAGACAAGCGCTCGCGAAAAATACAGAGTCGCCACTTGGGTTTGAAGGTCTGACACCCAAGGAACCGTATTTCGAAGCACTTGCCGCGCTGTTTGATTTGAAAAAAGTTAAGGAACCAGTCCTTCATAACCATATCTGGGTTCGGGAGCTAGGTTACGAAAGGAGAAGGGTTTTATGGCACCTCTCTCGCCCAATCCGGAGATCGGTCTCTACTTAGGCATTTGCGAAAATGTTAGTTTTGCGATTCCGTTTTATTAATCAATTTTTTAACCATTTAGGGCGGGGAAACAGTTAATCAGGGATTAAAACCGTAACGATTTGCTGGATGTGATAGATGATAGCATGGATGACACGACATGTTAGAAAATAAACAAGATAAAATCTAACACTGAGATTGGATATCAAAACAGTGCATTGGAATGAGTTTAACACAAATAATGGCCAACTTGCATGCATGGATCTGCCAGCATGCAATTCCACCATCGCGCGTCAAACCCATTCCATCGCGCGAGGGTTGATATCCTCCCAACAGGTTAAGTTTTATCCCCTTCTGGGCTCTGGAAGGACCAGTGCACACCCAGGACAAACCACGCAGCTTATATGTACTGAAAGTAAATGATTATTTACAAATTAACACAACTGGAATAAAATGCAACCCTTAAACAGTGAGGGTATCAAAACAGAGGCTGAGAGCCTAACTGCTCATACAAGGGCAATTTCTGGAAATGACTGAACCATCGTGCGATGGAGTCACATCATCGCGCGACTGTTCTGACTGGACTTCCAGGAATTGCTTTGCATGCCTGGGCTCTGAGACATATTCAGAAGCTACCCAGGGGCATTCCAACATGGACAGGAAAATAAACTAAGCTGAACTACTGATTTTAGCATGCAAAACAGTGAGATATATCAAATATGATTATGCAGGAAAACGTGAAATCATATATTTGCATTAGGGCAAGGATCTCATCCCCACGAGAACCGTATCACACGAGCTAGAAGCATCGCGCGATTGAATGGGTTCATCGCGCGTGGGTTTGCCATCCACAGTAACTTGTAAATTTGCTGGCTTTGGGACTAAGACTGATATTGATTACCAGCCTTGGCCCTGTCAGCCCCCCTCAGGGATCAAAACAGTGAGAACAAGGATTATACCTTTGCTTGAATGCTTTGAATATGGCTTGAGTAAGGTGGTATGGCTTTGACAAGTGAGTAAGTAGTAGGGATTTGAATAAGGGAAGAGATCAAGATTGTAGTTCTTGCTCTTCTTTGAGGGATTTTTTTGGTAACCCTTTGAAAGAGAACAAATGGGGGTTATTTATAGAAAAAAGAGAGTTTGTTGGTGGTGATACAAGGTCATGCAGCCAGCCAACAATGCTGGCTGCACTTACTTGGTGGGGAAGTAGGGTGCCAAAGGTTGATGGGAGAGTAGGGGCTAGGTGGTGCAAGGCTGGCCCTGCAAACGCCGTTCAGTCGATGGAACGGGGTCACACAGACCTGCAGACGCCTCATCATCACAAAATCCAGTTGGAGACGATAGGTGTCGACCATCGCGCGATGGAGTGAGACCATCGCGCGAGGGTTCTAACTTCCCCACGACAGTCAATCAGTCAAAGTTTGACTTTGACCACCACCTGGCAAGTAGAGCATTGCGCGAGTGTCTCAGTGAGTCGCGCGAGAGTCAAACCCTTAGTCAAGGTTTGGGTTTAATGGTTCTGGGGCTAAGGGTAGGTTCCCTACACACCAGACTCAAGCCATTTTCATTTCCTCAATACTGTTCGCGACCTGATTCATCATCGGGGGACACAAGAAACTGAAAAGAATAATAAACGATTGGGAAATCGGATTGGGGTGTCTACACTCCAGTTCTAGGTTTCTTTCCCCTAGAGTAAGGTTGTAACGAGAGTTTCGAGAGATATCGATAGTGAACATAGTAACATTAGCGCTTGGTCTTCCTCTTTAAACTTTACATCAATCCATTGCAGGTCGCTCACAATTTGATTTAACATGTTAATATGTTGAATCAGATTAGTACCCTCGGCCGTCTTCAACTCAAACAGTTTCTGCTTCAAAAGCAGTTTATTTGTCAATGACTTTGACATTACCTGCTCTTCAGCTTAGTCCAGACCCCAGTTGGCGATTCATCACCTAAAACGTGATTCATAACTTCGTTTGCAAGACACAGATGAATCGTACTCGTCATCTTCATCAGGAGTTCTTCCCAATCGTCGTTAGACATGGCTTCTGGTTTTGCTTTCAACCCCTTGTACAAACCCTGTTGCACCAATAGATCATTTACCCGTTGTTGCCACAACCCAAAATTCGAAGTTCCATTGAACTTTAGCACATCGAACTTCAAAACAGACGAACTCGTTGACATCGTTCTTCCGTGTGATCTAAAACAGCTGAAGCACTGATAACACTTGTTAGAATCGTCACACATACGCACCCCCCCAATTACACCCCCAAATTATGGAATGCCTGGGCGAGCCTTCGGCCCAGTCTACTTTCACTAAATCATCGGCAATAGGCCAGATGTCGTTGCTCCGCTACACGCCACTCGTTGTGCTTCGCTCCACTCATTCCGCCGCGATACGCTCCAACATATGGCCTTCTTTCTAGAACTCCTTAGTATCTATTCATACTTAATATATAATCCACAATTCTAACAATCCTTCACTTTGGTGCCGTTCCAGATGAACAGTAAAAAGAACCTTAGGAAAAGTAATGTAATTTCAAGCTTAAAAATTATGTGTCTACAAAAATAATTTTTCTACCAATATGGATCTTATTTGATAGATTTTATTGAAATCTTTTAAACAATGCAAAAAAAATTGAAAAATTATTTTTCATTTTTGTAATATTGAGTTCAAAATTTTCTTATTTTTGAAAAGGAAAATTTAAAAAGAAAGTGGAACGGGCTCTAAAATCTATTCCTTAGGACTAGTTTATCGTCCTTATGGCATGTTTGGATGCAATTAAAAGAGGAGGGAAAATATAAAAAGGGGTAAATGGGGTGGGGCTCACTGTTTTGCTGTTGTTTAGGAACCAAAATAGGAGAGGTCTTCATTTTCACCCCTTCTTCCTTTTCACGCGTTTCAGGGTTTCTCCAGTAGAATTTATGGGCTCCTCTTGGGTTCCCCAAATTTAATCCAGCTGTAGAGGGGAAAAATTCTAAAGACTCCTTATTTAGTTTCAGAACTCTCTTAGGGTGTTCATTAAAATGTCTTAATGCCAAAAATCTATTATGACCATTTAAGATAAAATGATCAGAAAAATAAGATTTTCACACCGGTTCAAACGGATTGAAAATTGAAATATTTAATTTTTTATATATAAATGTTGTAAAAAAATAAGTGTTCCAATTTTCAATCAGCTGGCGCGAATATCTTATTTTCTGATTATTTTATCTTAAATGGTCATAATAGATTTTCGGCTACATGGCTTTTCAAGGAGCACCCAAAAACTTCTTATTTAGTCTCAGTGCTCTCTTAGGATACTTATTGAAAGGTCTTATAGCCAAAAGTCTATTATGACCATTTAAGATAAAATAATCAGAAAAATAAGATTTTCGCACTGATTCAAACATATTGAAAATTAGAATGATTAATTTTTTAACTATATTTTTTAATATATAAATGGTGTAAAAAAAGTGTTCCAATTTTCAATCCGTGTAAACCGGTGCGAATATCTTATTTTTCTGATAATTTTATCTTAAATGGTCATAATGGATTTTTGGCTATAAGGCTTTTCAACGAGCACCCAAATACTACTTATTTAGTTTAAAGACTCTTTTAGGGTGATCATTGAAAGATTTTATAGCCAAAGATTTATTACGACCATCTAGGATAAAATGATCAAAAAATAAGATTTTCGCACCGGTTCAACTGGATTGAAAATTGGAGCACCTATTTAAAAAAATGTTTTTTAATATAAAATTTTTAGAATAAACATTTTTTAATATTAATTTTTGAATTTATATAGTTATTTTAATACATAATCAAATTTAACACTGCACATGGACAAAACAGTCATTTGACAATGTGGGCTCACCGACCGGCGCGCGCCCAAAAAAGTCGCCACCCGGATTTTTGAGATAGATGATCCGAGAAATTGAGAACTCGCTCGGAAAAGACTTTTGGTCCAACGAAAACGTCGAGATTTAGGTTCGGAAGCCACATTACGAATGAGAAAGATTTTTTTAAAAAGCATCCCACTTGCTCAGTAAAAACCGGTCTCTACTATACATTTTTAAAAGTGGAATTATTAAATATCTTTTAAAAAAATAAAGCTTTTTAATAAACAAGTAAAAGGGGAAGGGACATGAGAAATATATCACATGGATGTGCACGTGGTGCTGTCTGTACAGGAATGGTAAAGATGATGCAGACAAAAAGACCTTTTCAACAAAGAAAATTGTCTGGACCTCGGCAACCTCCGTCACGGCATATTACAATACCGTGCATGGTCTTGTAATACACTGTGCGGGGGGGTCTGTTCTATTATCAAGGTATGATTAGCTTCCAAAACACCGCCCGACATATTGCATGTTACGCACGAGGTTTATAACAAATATGAGATAGTGCTCTAGTCACTGGATCATTTTGGGAGGGTACCATTCCTTCAAGCCATGAACGTAAAACAACTTTTAATGCATTTGATTACCCAAAATGATCAAGAAAGTTTCGTTTATAAAATCAAACATGGTTTGTAGATATGGTCTTATTCTGAAAGCACTGATAACTGATATCTTAGCAACAAAAACAGGGCCGATGAAGAAATAGCTATGATCTAGATAGTTCGAATAAGAAGTTAATAACTAGCAAAATGCCGCGCGCTTGATCACACTACGCCATGCGACGCATCAAAGTGTCGGGCGGTGTGGTGCAGCCAACACAGTGGCTTGTTTTTGTTTTTGAAAATGGTTTTTGAGTTAGTATTCAACCAAGGGGGTTAAGCTTGACTATAGAAAAGTTCCCTCAAGATAAGGACAGAGCCTATCCCAAGAAAGCTAGTTTATAACTTTCATCTTGAGCTTGGATGAGGATGGACGGCTGCGGATGAGTGCGGGTAAGACCGGTTGAGAAAAGAAGATTGTGGATGTGAGTGATAGATGGATATGTTGGGTAGTTGAGACCCTAAAGTGAGTAAAAGAACTCACTTAGATGTTGAGGAGAAAAATATAGGATTTTGAGAAAGAAAGAGCCTAGAAAATGTCTTTTGAGTAACTTTCTCAAGAATTGGGATTAAGAAGTGGATGTGAAAGCATGATAAAAGAGAAAGAGAATTCAGGGCCCCTTTCTCTTGAGTGGAGGGTTGTATTTATCGGCAATAGCCAAGGATTTTGAATTCAAATGGGGTAGGCATTTTCTAGGCGGGATAGAAGTGCTTTTTCAGATAAGCCAACTTGTAACTGTGGCTCAAGTTGGCGTGACCGACAGCTAGCTAAGCCAATCAGAACTTTATCTAAAATACTGTGCAGTTGACCTCATAACCTCGTACGGTGTAATGAAATTCATTATGCCGTGCGGTGTAGAGATGTGTTGTACAGTACTAACGATCTAGTTCCGGGCCCTTGCGTTTGTTTTGGGCTTTTGGTTTAAGAGAGTTTTTCCTCCAAACTCTCGAAGGTATTGTTCACTTTATTTCATCATCGGGACATTTAAAGAATTTCCGAGGTTCGGATTGGGGTGTCTACGGATAGCTTTTCTCATCATCCACCCCTTCTTATCCCCCCATTCTATAAACCATCCAAACAAAATCAAATTATATCCTCCTATTTAATACTCCATCCAAACCACATACTATTTTATCTACCATTCATAAACCATCAAAATTAATACCCCCTACTATCTTATTCCCTTTCATATTTTTTATCCCTAATTTTTTACCAGCATCCAAGCCGGCCCTTAGGATTAATTTTTACTGTCCTTGGGACTAAGTTTTCCCTTGTACTATTCAAAAATGCTAAACACACGACGCCCCGGACACACAACCGCTGACGTCATCAAAAAACGATGTCGTCTTTCTAAAAAAAAAACCCTGAGTCACTCCTTTCCCTTCCCCCTTTCCCTTTTCACGATCAAAAATTCAAAATACATACGAGAGAGGAGCTCCCACTAGCACCACCACTGGCGCCCAATGCTCCTCCATCACAGGCGACCTTCAGCACCACTGGATTCTCGGCACCCCAACGATCGCTCTCTCTCTCTCTCTCTCTCTCTCTCTCTCTCTCTCAAACACACTTACTATGAAAGAAACCCAGCGAAGGAATCCCTCTAGCCATCTCACCCACTCCAGTTGCTGGATTCCGAAGTAACTAACATCGGACGAATTCCTCACCTCCCTCAAAGTTATTATAAGACTTTTCGATTCTATGTTTGTGTAAACCTACTGAATTTATAGATAATGTTGTGTTCTTGAAAAAAAGGGCTTTGGGATTTTGATTTCTATTTTGGTTGTGTATATGGAAAGAGATGTTTTTGATGGGATTGACAACGATACAATGACGTAGAACTTTGAGAATATGAGAACAACTCATTTTTAGGGAAGAAAACCCCGATCTCACGCTGAAAACCCACCACGATGACACTGAAAACCAAGATTTCATGCTGAAACTTTGCCACCATCGACCACCACTATATTTTGGAAAAATGACCCAGAAATCACAGTGAAAATCCACCACCACCGTCGACCACCACCAGCAACCACCACTGCGTACCACAAAGTCGTTTGAAATTTGGTTCTCCCTTGAATTGGTGAAAAAGTTGAGTAAAACTCAAATTGATATGGGTTTGGGTAAAGGAGTGGAGCTGATTTTTGGTTGATTTATAATCAATAGCCGTTTGTATGATTGTTTCTGATTTGCACAATAGTTGCCACTTGGATCTCAACAATGCTCATTTGGGCAAATGTTTCCACATTCTTTGGAGGTGTTAGAGCCCCCTATATATCATTATGTCTCTTAAAACTGGAACAATTAACTATAAATAAAGAAGCTGGAACAAGTAGAGTTTGGACAGTTTTAGCATGAAACACATATTTTCTGCACCTAAGCTATACTTTTCAGTGCTTAGTTCATGTTCAACTTGTAACAGCACTTGAATACTCAATTATAGTGACCTATTTATCAAAATCAACTCATAATATTAATTTCTATTACTTCTAATCACAAATTTCAGTTCCAAGAGGATAAAACAACAAAGAAAAGCCCTAATTAGGGTGCTTAAACCCAACTAATTTCAAAACCTCAAAATAACTCAATTCATGAAAGCATGAATTCCCAACTGAAAAAAAGGCATTCATTTTCATGTATGTATATGAACAAATGCATGATAATCATGTATAAATAACCACATAGAATGACAAAAATTTCCTCCAATCATCAAAGCACATGATTATCAAAAATCAAACCCTAATTTTTGAATTAGTTCGAGGGGAGAGAGAGAGAGAGACCTTCGTAGGTAACAACGTCGGACTGCCCAGAAGCCAGTGGTGGTGGCGGTCGCCCGTGGTGGGGAGCGCTGGGGTTGGGTTCTGGTGGTGGAGGTGGGAAGCGTGTCACCGGTGGAGGTGGGAAGCAGCGTCATCGTCGGTGGTGGTGGACACCTAAGAATTGAACCCAGACGCCTTGAACTTTGAAAAGGAATACAGAACCACTCCAGCACACTAAAGCTTTGTACAAGGGTAGGAAACTTTTATATATTTATATCGATTTTTTAATTTTTTAAAAGGCATGGGAGCATGTGACCCCACGTGTCTTAACATGAGTCCGCCCCTGGTAGTGGTGACAGTCGTCGCACCCTCCCTTTCTTCTTTGAAAATTTTGTGCGTCAATGCAGAGGAAACAAGAAAGGGAAAGGGTTCAGCTGTTCGCGACCTTTTTTTTTTTTAATCAAAACAACTTCGTTTAAAGATGATGTCAGCGATTGTGTTCCTGATTGTGTGTTCGTGCGCTGTGTGTCTAGCATTTTTGTTTACTGTTTCTATTTCCGATAGTCTTCCACACGCACTCTATCGTATTCAAATCGTCACAGCTCTCAATGCGTTACTTGAACGGCAAGCGTTTCCTGAGCTTTCCACATCACGCTTCCTCTCTCTCCTCTCTCTCTCTCTCTCTCTCTCTCTATATATATATATATATGATTTACCGCGCTGTTTTTCTTTTAACAATGAGAATCTTTGGTTTGTCTCATTAAATACTCTGGACCTGCGCCGTCCAAGGTTAATTTCATTGCCTAACGCCATTGGACCCATGGTTCATGTGCGCTTACCGAAGTTTTCACTAATTAAAAAATTGTAGATCAGAATTTTTTGATTTTATTTTGATTTAATCTTTTTTGTTTTTATTACTGGAGTAATTATGCATCAAATTTTAATGTACTAATGATTTGCCTAGATGAAAGAAATTGAAAAAATAAAAAATTGTCATTTTTACACATATTTTTTTTGGAAATATTAAAAAGAAAGAAAGCATTTTGGGCCTTTCTCGGATATTTTAAGAATAAATGTGTAAAAGTCGTAATTTTTTGTAGTTCTGTTGATTTCTCCCATTAAGACGAATTTATATTACATAAAAATTTGACGCAAAATTAACAAAAGCGAAAAAATAAGGAGCGGAAATGCCCCCTAAGTTTACAAACTTTTTCTGGAACTTTTTGGCATTTAGAAATGACTAGAGAAAATAAATTAATAGGTGTTTATTTGGTTGAAAATATGGTGTGGATTTTTTTAAATTTGATTTGATGCAAATTCTCACAAAAAAAATTGAAAAAAGCAAAACTGCAACATAAAAAAAAAATGATAATCACATATCTCACATCATATAGAATTTCATATCTTTTATAGTGGTGAGGTATCACCAATCTCATCATGTTCAAAATGACGGTGACAAAACCAAATTTTTAGGGCGCACGATATTTTTCCAATCACGTCTTCAAACTCCTCAAACAAACTAGTCCTTACCGGGAGATTTTTTTGACAAACAAAAAAAAAAAAACGAAGATATCATGATTTCAAAGAAAGCTGATCTAATCGATCTTTTACTTATAGTAGCAAGTATTCTTGAACAACTCATCACATGCAATTGGTTGATTTTACAAGCTAGATTGCGTGATAGTACTATAGAAAAGAAGAGGGACATTGAACAAACACGAAGATTTTTAAATGTTTTAATAGTGGAGAAGTAACGACTACAAATTTTTACAAATGAAAACGAGAGCCTAGCTAGAGTTACTTTGCAAGTTTCATTTTCAGTATTTTATGAGGGGGAGTGCTAGACATTATCCTACATTCTCATCTTAAATCACTCAAATTTGGTTAATATATATTTTCTCTGTCCGGATTTAATAGTCTTTTTTAGGAGTTTGTGTTATTTTTTAATCGATTATATCTTGTAATTTATAATATTTTATGTAATTTTGAAAATATTGTCTCATAGATCTAATTGAGATCTATTAAACAAGATAGATATTGAATATAAAATTTATTACCATTTTAAAGAAATAATTCACTTTTTATTCGATTAGAATTAAATGAAGAATTATTAAATCCGAACAAATGGAGTATCTTATAAAACTACTCTATCTATTGACAATTAATTTAGATAGGAATCCACCAAAAAAATTTGAGCAGACTATTCTTACGACGAACAATCATCCTAAAATCTCAACCATTGATTTGCTAAATTGAATGGACAAAATCGGATTCTCTCTTTTTTTTTCTCGTTATATTTCCACAACCTCCAAATAAATAGCCCCACTTAACGAAAACCTACTGCTAATTACCACCACACCACCACCAAAAACTAGCCTAATCACTCTTTCGCTCCCTATTTAATCTCGCACACCTTCTTTACATCTCCTCACCTCTCCCTCTCCCTCTCCCTCAAACTCCCTACCCTCTCTCTCTCTCTCTCTCTCCAAAATGGATTTGGGTTACGTCTCAAAGGACACAAACTGGTGGGTTTTCACACTACCAGCATTCCTCGGCTCCAAAACCATACTCGACTCCTACACCATCCTCTCTCTCCTCACATCCTTCCTCTGCCTCTCTCTCCTAACCTGGGCCTTCGCCGCCGGGGGCACAGCCTGGAAAAACGGCCGCAACAAAAAGGGCCCCACCGCGATCCCCGGGCCCCACGGCCTCCCCATCTTCGGTAGCCTCTTCACTCTCTCCCGCGGATTGGCTCACCGCTCTCTGGCTTCCATGGCTCGAAGCCGTGACGCCACCCAGCTCATGGCTTTCTCCCTCGGCTCGACCCCCGCCGTCGTCGCCTCCGACCCCACCACGGCTCGCGAGATCCTGACCTCGCCTTCCTTTGCCGACCGCCCCATCAAACAGTCGGCCAAGAGCCTCATGTTCAGCCGAGCCATCGGCTTCGCTCCGAACGGGACCTACTGGCGCCTCCTCCGGCGAATCGCTTCCTCCCACCTCTTCTCGCCCCGGCGCATCTTAGCGCACGAGCCCGGGCGCCAGCAAGACTGCGCCGTGATGCTGCGCAACGTAGCGACCGAGCAAGCGCTCAACGGGGCCGTCAGTTTACGGAAGCACTTGCAGTTTGCGGCGCTGAACAACATCATGGGGAGCGTCTTCGGCAAGCGTTACGACCCGGCGGACGATAGCGGCGAGCTCGAGGAGGTGAGGGATATGGTGAGGGAAGGGTTCGAGCTGCTGGGTGCGTTTAACTGGTCGGATTACGTGCCGTGGCTAAGCTATTTCTGCGACCCGTTTCGAGTGGTGGAACGGTGCGAGGCTTTGGTGCCTCGAGTCAGGAAACTCGTCCGAGTCATCATCGAGGAGCACAGACTCGGTGGGTCGAAGGTGTCTGATAATGCTGATTTTGTGGATGTTTTGCTCTCTCTGGAGGGTGACGAGAAGTTGCACGAAGATGACATGGTCGCTGTCTTATGGGTATGATTTTTTTTTTTTTTAAATTTATCATTAAAAAAATGTTTATGAAGGTTATTAACTTATTATGAAGGTATATTATTATTACATGCTGCCCCTTGGATGTTATTTACTCCCTCCATCTCTAAATGTTTGATACTTTCATACTTTTTATTGTCCCATATAATTTGTCCATTTTGAAAATCAAAAGCAAAATGTGGTAAACTTTCTATGCAAAATATGGTAAACTTTCTATGTTACCCTCTCTTTTGGGCACAAAATTTCAAGTATTATTCATAGTACATTAAAATGATAAGATTGAACACTTGATTTGTGCACAGTAAAATAATATTTTTTCCTTAAAAGTTAAAAACTCGCAAAAGTGCCGAACATTTAAGGACCGAAGGAGTATTTTCCAAGTGGTATTAATGTAAAATTTCCCCTTTGGCTTTGTTTGTTTTTCAAAACTTTGGGCCTGGTCGGGATTAATGTATTTGCAAGTGGAACATTCCCTATGATGTTTTATGTTAGTTATCAGAACTCCAGTGGTATGAAGTATGAGGGTATGTTTTATGGTTTTAGGGGCCATGTAAAATAATCTGAAAGTGTGAGGGTCAAGATGGAATTGAAGTAAACTCTGAAGTGTTTTTTTAAAGAACTAAGGCATAAAGTTTTACGGAGTATCTGTTATGAGGGTTTGATTGACTGAGTTGACTCACCTACCTTGATTGGGATTTGGGATGCAGGAAATGATTTTCCGAGGAACCGATACGACAGCGTTGTTGACCGAGTGGGTCATGGCCGAGTTGGTGTTACACCAGGAAATTCAAACCAAGCTTCGTGAAGAGCTAAAATCCGCTGCGACCGAGAACACTCTAACCGACGCAGACGTGGCCAGACTCCCCTACCTCCAGGCCGTAATCAAAGAAACCCTAAGGGTTCACCCACCCGGCCCGCTCCTCTCGTGGTCCCGGCTGTCCGCTTCGGACGTCCAGCTCAGCAACGGCATGGTAATCCCTGCCAACACGACCGCCATGGTCAACATGTGGGCCATCACCCATGACCCGTGCGTGTGGGCGGACCCGCATGCGTTCAGGCCGGAGAGGTTTTCGGAGGGCGACGACGTGGACGTCAGGGGTGGTGACTTGAGGCTGGCCCCGTTCGGGGCGGGACGTCGGGTTTGCCCGGGGAAGAACCTTGGGCTGGTGACGGTGGGCCTCTGGGTGGCCAAGTTGGTCCACCACTTCGAGTGGGTCCCGGACAAGGCCCGTCCCGTTGACCTGGGTGAGGTCTTGAAGCTGTCTTGCGAAATGAAGCAACCCTTGTCTGCTGTGGCCGTGGCAAGGAATGTCTTGTGTTAGGGTTTTTGTTTGTTTCTTTGTTTGTTTGACTAAGGGGAAAAAACTACCTGTTGGTTTTTCTTTTTTTAAGGTTTAGGTTTTGACATGTTTGTAGTTAAGTAAGTACTGGTTGAATTGTATCTGTTTTCTTGGACCTGAAGTAAATTGGCTTGGTAGTTGGTACGTGTTTTGGTTTGTAAATTAAATAGTACAAGTCGAATGGTTTGATGGGGTTTAATGAAATTATAATACTAGTAGCTCGATATTTAAGAAGGTAAATTTGGTTGCTCATACAATCTCAATTTGGGGATAATTTTGGCATTGGAATGCGTGAGTCAATCTCAAAGGGGTTTTTTTTTTTTTTTTGGGTAAATCATTTTAAAATAAAAAAATGTTAAATAAATATACAATTTTTAACGGGGGCGTACCCCAAGAAACCGGGATGAGATAAATAACAAGTCAATGCACAACCCGCACGATGGGTATGAATATGCAAAATGCAATAAATGTAGTAGAAAAGAATATCTAATAACAAATCAATACACAACCCGCACCCGCACGGATGGGTATGAATATGCAAAATGCAACAAATGTAGTAGAAAAGAATATCTAATAACAAATCTATACACAACCCGCACGGATGGGTATGAATATGCAAAATGCAATAAATGCAATAGAAAAGAATATCTAATAACAAATCAATACACAACCTGCACCCGCACGGATGGGTATGAATATGCAAAATGCAATAAATGTAGTAGAAAAGAATATCTAATAACAAATCTATACACAACCTGCACGGATGGGTATGAATATGCAAAATGCAATAAATATAGTAGAAAAGAATATCTAATGCGTTGCAAGACCCTCAATTTTGATTCCATATCGAAAGGGTGCTTTCCCTCCGTGAGATATAGAATATATTGTAGTGCAAATGCCACACCCATGATCAACAACATTAATGCTATTATCACACACAAATATATAAGAATTTACACATTCACTTATAATAAGGGTGGGTCCTACACACTAAGAGTGTCTAGTGTATATTCACTTCTATTAGAAGTGTGTGTAAGTGTAAGTGTCTGTGTATTTATGTGATTATATATTTATTGCTGAGGTTAATTAATTACAAGGAATAGTAGTACAAATGACACTTCTTGCGGAATTCATAAAACATTTGAAACAATTATGAATCCACCGATTTTTTAATCTCAAGGAGCACGTTTAAGCATATGATAATTATTCAGAAACATTAATGAAAGTTACGTAAGTAGACTATTTCACAGTAGGTAGGGATTTTTTAATTAAAAAGTTAGAATGTGACATATGACATTCTCGTGGTTTGACGGGGTTTAATGAATAAAAAGCCCCACATTTTAGCATTGCACCTTTGCTTGTATCACTTTTATGATCCATTTTACTTTATTTTATAACTAATTTTGGCATGCTGAATAAGTAAAAGATTCCGTTTTTGACACATCAGCATGATTTTGATAAATAAGAAAAGTATAATCTGATAATAATTCACTGAAAGTTACGTAACTAGACTTTCTTATATTCAGAAAGTCGTCAACACTAAAACTTTGTTATATGTTTCTTCAAAAAAAAAAAGAAAAAAGAGTAAAACATGTCATTTTGACATATTCGTGTATGGTAGATAGGATACAAACAAATTGAATAATGAAGCCATGTCTCCCGATTTGGTAGCTAGCAAGGTGAACAACGTCAAACATCAAAGAGAGCTTTTGAACCCTTCAACGCTGGACTAGTTTAAAGAGCGTCACCAATCATCCTTCAAATTGAATCTTCACAACGAAGAATATTGGAACATCATCATGCATCTGTATCTCGCTGCACATCCTTAAAACGAGGAATTAAAAGTTTTGACTTGCCATGTTTTGAGACTCATTCAAAACCTATAATACATTTGTCATTTGATGTTTATCTGTCATTTACGAATTAAAACACGTCACACGTAAGTAGATTTGTTATTACTTATATATAAGTAGCAAAATAAATTTTGAGTCATTTGACATACTTTCGAGCAAGTTCAATGTAACTCCTTAAAGGGCCTAAAGAACATTTCAAAGTCAAAATTTGGGCACCACCCCCTTTTGGGTGCTCCAATGCATGACTGAACGAACGAACGAACGAAATTCGAAGGCCACATGGATGGCTGGACTGTACATTGCATTTTCTCCTTTGACGGAATCATAGGTGGTGGTATGGGTGTGAAGTTCGAAATTCGTAGTGATTCTAAAAGAAAATTCACTTTTGGAGGATTTTTTTTTTGTAATTATGTTCTTATTCAAAAAGAAATTTCGCGTTTTGTGCCAAGGTTTTGGCAATTATTGTTATGTCTCGACGAGAGGAATGACAAAGTACATGTTAAAAAAATATAACCATAGTGCAGAAGCGGGTGGTTCGGATTATCTTGCGAACTTTAACTGAATCGGACGTTGGTGTGGATGGATTACGAACTATCGATCACGTACCAAATCAGTGACAATTCCTGCGATGGAGTGATACTACGAAAATCGAGTATCACCCTCTATTCCACGGTGCAAAAACTCGGATTGCTTTTTAATGGTAGAGATGAAATTAACGTAATGACAACGAGTTGATTGAGATGAATTATCCGTACTACCTCTTTGCGAATAAGTCTTTGTTATGAATTCATTATATGTGATTGAGATGAATGGTTGAGTTGTGAGGTGTAATGGAGGAATTGTGGTACGGTGACCTATACTACGTGATATAATTCAGTTCCTTTAGTGAGGAAGGTATTTGTAAGGAGTAGCGGGACTCCATAAACAGCCCGGAAAGAGCACTCGCTTATGACGTGTGATGTGGGATTGCAACGGTGATATATATGAGTAAACGTAAGGGTTTGTTTGATGAATATACGAGAGAAATGATTGGTTGCGGAAACAACACCATAGAGTCATGTATCAACAAGTCCTTTTCTTTAAATGTGTGACGTTATGACTAAATTGAGGTCGAGGAGCGGATAAAGTATTCGGAATAGGGTGTCGTGGTTAGCCTATAGTCTTGGTGTGGAGTCATGGTACTTCATTTATGTCGTCGATATTGGGACAATTACTAGTCGTGTTTTGTTTCACCTTTGAGATACCGTACCTTGTTTCTGTTATTCATTCTACTTGTCATCCCATTTGTATATAATGGTTGTGTAGATTTCTCTACTGGACTAGTGTAGCTCAACCTATCATTTTTCAAGTGTGAACCTGGAGCAGTAGTATGGCACAAAGTGCATGCATCCAAGTGTATATTTTCCAAAGAAGTAGTAAAAGAGACTCATGGACATTTTGATGAAACATGTTTTGAGAATGTAATAGGACCTTAACTCTATTTCTTTTTATAATGTAATATATTCAAACTCTTGGAGTTGGATCTATAATTTAATAATTAGGACTTGGTGAACTCTTTTAGGGTATTATGTAAGATAATGTGAGGGGTTTTATTTATGAAAAGCTATCTTTATTGAGGGCGTGGCAAGTTACACCAGACCAAACATTTTTAATCCTTCCAAAAAGCATGCTTGATCCCCCAAAATCATGCACTCTAATTCACATCCGATCCGCGTCCCAATAGAGCGACCTGAGTTGTCGACAGTAAATATATTGCAAAGGTGTACTACTAAATGATCTTATTTTCGCTCTCATGTCACTTTATTTTAATCTTGCTGCTTTCCCAGACATGCTCCATGGAACCTTGACATTTCGTGGTCTTAGGCAGTCAAGTTAGAGTAGTAACACAAAATCTCTACTACATGACATAGTCAAAAATCAAAGAGCACATTTAATATATATGCAATCACCTTATCTAAATGACTGTTTAGACTCACACAGTGAAGAAACAAGGATCCATTCACTCACCTCTAAAATAAATGATCGACAAGCACATATAGTATGAATACATGCTACGGTGGAGTTACTTTTCCCAAAAAAAACGACGTCATACTCTCAAACACCGTACAGACCTTAGTCTAGTCACTACCTAGCGCCCAACTCAAATTCTCAGATAGCTTGCCATCATGGCGCTATACAAGTCCTCACATCTGGCTAACAAAGAGATGTTAATCTCAAGATAGGGGGAACTATCCGAAATTGATCTCTTTCTAATAGACCTTATCTTGGTTCCAACCAAGGCGACGTATGGTAGGTATATCTAATTCTTCTTATCAGACTATATCACAGGTCCAACCTGTATATCTTACTACCCATCCGTCTCATATTCGCTTGCTATCTCAAGCGCTGAAAGCAATTGCTCGTGTGAATGAGCCAATTTAACCTGTTGATATTAATCTTTAAATTCTGTATGTATTGTTTAATAAAAAATTGTCCACATTGCAACAATAATAAGCTAATATTAAGTCCACAAGTGGCATAAAATATCCCAAAATCTGAAAGAAATGATTAATGAAATTAGTAAATAAAACACATCTATCATCATCTACGCAGTCCTAGAAACTTATCATAAGTCTTAAAAGTCCTCGTACCAATGGGCTTAGACAAAGGGCATACAACTATGTGACTCGTAGCAATGTGTTTTATAATCACTTCCTTTTGCATAATAATATCTTTGACTTGACTAGGCATAGATTCATACTCTGGAAGCAAGGCATATAATTAGCAGTCCCTTAGAGATATGTTAATATCCTCTGAACTGCTTATTTACGATCACGACCAAGATTGGACCAATAACTACTTATAAGCTGCCAATGGTACTTGAATTGGACACATGGGCCATTAGCTCCAATTCTTTTGGAGTTTTAGGTTCCATGTTAAGCCTCTAAGCCTCGCCTTTAACAATAGAAGTGTCTATGAGTTGCAGTTTTGTCTCCGGAATCGTTCTAAAAATATTCTTAAAGAAAGAATCTTCCTAAAATGAATCCCTTAAGATCTCAAGTCCGAGCACATAGCTTGCTTTGCCCATTCCTTCATCTCTTATAAGTGAAGGATAACCACAACTGTGTGGCGACAATCATCTCCTAGTCATTCCAGCCAACTAAATTGTCATCGACATGGAATGCCAATATCAAGAAACTATCGTTGGACCGTCTCATATGCACGCAATGGCCTTCATTGATCATCGTAAACCCAAATGGCTCGATGATATCTCAGGTACCACTGCCTAGATGATTGTTTTAGGCCATAGATAGACCGTTGGAGCTTGCAAACTCTATGATCCTAGCCTATTGCCATAACGTCCATCTAAAATAGTTTTAAGGCTAGAGTAACTTCGCCACTAGACGAGTCTTATTGCTCAGTATGGGACCATCTGCTTTGCGTTTGATCTTAAGAACCCAATTGTTCCCAATGATCTTGCGCCCAAGTGAAAGATCAACCAAGTCCCAGACAAGATTTATCTTCATAAACTCTATTTTATCTTACATTGCAGCTATCCATTCCTTACTAGCAGGCAATAAAGGAGTTTCTCTCACTGTTTTGGGTTCTCCTTCATCTTCAGGAGCAATTGAAACGACCCGCTCTAAGACGATTAGCATAAACTGCCTTAAAGAAAGTTAAGCAACAACTTTAATAAGATTCATTCCATAAACTCAAGGCAAAGTAGACTAAATAGATTACATTTAGTTTCCAAAGTAAATTTTACAAGAACTATACAAGATGAGTTGCATCCGCATATGATACGACAACTCTCCAAAAATTGATATCACAAAATGTACTTTGCCAAAAGGACACCAAGTCGACCCTCGACCCCGCTCCTACAGCCTGCCAGACCAGTAGTGGACCAAAACTCTACTTTAGTTACCTGAAAAGATTGTAAGTGTTACTACTTCATTCAAGCGGAAAGCATAAAACAGTTTACATGAGCAAACATGGATCGAGTAATGCTTCTAATCATATTTAGCAAGAAACAAATTATTTTTCACAAACCATTAAGTAAGCATAATATTTCAAGAAACCATAGGGTTGCTTCCCTCGCAACCAAGAGTTATGACGGTACCGTGACCCTATGAATATGGTACTTCCAACAATTTAGACCCTATTTATGTACAGCAAACAAACAATTTATACCCTTCTTGTGTACATCAAGAAGAAAACAATTCCAACCAACAATACAGCTATGGCATGTTCTTGAAATAAAATCACGTTTCAAGCAACTTGATCCATATTCACAACCGTCAAAATTCCCTACATTTGCGGAAAAAGTATAAGTTTATTTTTAGCTAGCCACTTTAATGAAATAGCACACTCACCTTAGATATCCAAAAGACAAAAGCGAAAAACCTCCTTCTCAACCTTGAGGTGGAGACTCGTCCCCCGATCCTAAAATATGAATGAGACTACACTTAGAATAACTCATGCTCCAACTTATGTTATAATGCAAGTAAAATGATGGATGATGTGTTCAATGAGATTTAATACAAGAATTTCCAAGAATAAGGCTTAGTCCATGACCAACATGTACGGTTCTGACCCTATCCATTACATAATCATGAATTCTAAGAATTTACTTAAACCATTGAAAATTTAACTTCTTCCTCTTCGGATCGATAGGTCATTCATAAAAAACGGAGTTCGGGTAACCTTACCACGGCCTCGCAATTATAACTTAACGATTACTAAAACTGGTGCAGAGACAGATTTTAAGTAAACTTTAACAGCAAATCTGTTATTGCTCGGGCATAACCACAGCGCACGAGTTGTACCGTTGGAAAGCTCTACAAGTCTAGTTTTCAGCAAAGAAAGCGAAATGTGATTTCGAGTCTCGAGCTAGGAGATATGACTGTTTTTCCAACTTGTGTCAGTGCTGACTGCTCAATTCCGAATTTGAGTGATGCTAGGTTAAAAATTTCTATCGAGCTCAATACTTTGAACTAGATCCTGAAATTTTTACTGTAGATAGAAGACTCATAGAAGAACTCTCAGAATAATTCCCAGAAATTTCAAAACTTTTGAACTATCTCAATAAAATTCCCCAAAATCAGGCAAACATGAATTTTCTAATTCTGCAGAATTCCCAACCAAGTAATTTCTGTTCTAAACTACTTTAACTACACAAAATCCATTCTCTTATGACCTAATTAGGATTAAAACTATAAGAATATGCAGGTATATACATGTTTGATCAAACCCAAAACATAAATTAGGTATAATATAGGGTTTACCTTCAATTATATTTCCCTAATTCTTTCACCTTCTTATTCTTCTCTCTCTCTCTCTCTCTCTCTCTCTCTCTCTCTCTCTCTACGTGAAAAAAAAAAAGAAAAAAAAAGAAACGGTAGAACGGTATAGAATACCGTAGAAGGTTTATTAGGGAATAATTATCCCATAAGGTTGGATGTATGGGTTCAAATGAGCCATGTCTCATATTTACCCTTCATTCCACCTATCAAGTCAATCTCTTTTAATTAACTTAATTAAACCCTCAAATTTAGATCATGTATTGCTTAACAATTAATGAATGATATGCGAATAATAACACAACTCGTGTAACAAATAGCATGACCTATGCAACATAAAGTTAAATGACATATGCGATGCACGTGCATGCTCGGAATGGGTGTTACAGCAATCATGACAAACTCCCCCTCAATCTCAAACAGACGACAATGGATTATTCAATGTTTGCTTCTATGCCTAAGAGGATCTTGAGAATCCATATCCATTAGATCTAATCCATGATTAAACAAGTCGCTCCCACTATCCCCAGGAGGTAAGAGAATTTCTTTCCCATTCTCAACTGGACAATTTGGTGCACCTTTCGTTGGATTCTTCATCTCGTAGAGTTCTATATCTCTACTCACCTCTCATCTGCTAGGAAAATCCTCCTCGAGGAATCCATATCCTGTGACTCAATTTCAGCCACAAATGTCTAACAGATAGGCTGTAATGGAACAAATGCCCTTATGATTTTTTGAATGATTTTCTAGTTGCTTTTCTTGTTGGGTAATGGTCACAAATAGGCAAGTTGACTTAACAAATCCCTCTCTTACCCAATGTGACCTAATCTCGAATGTCATTTAACAGAATCAACATCAACAGAAGATGTAACAAAGCAAATAGAATTACTAGCATTATTATTAAAATTAATAACATCTAGTATCATCAAACCATCCAAAATCATAACAAATTGTACCCAAATCAATCATCACTAAGCTACTCTCAAACAAAAATAAAAATCTAGACCCATCATGCTAGTGACTAATAACAAGTTTCGTCAAAGTCTTGGAGCATAAAGTACTTCATGAAAAAACAAAGTGCGTCTATGTCGCATGTCCAGCTTGCCAACGCCCAGCACTAACACACTAGACTTGTTCCTCGCTAAGTGGCTGGTTGCTTCTAAGTCCACAACCCACGAATGAGGAGAATAAACAACTAAACCTTGACATATTCCAAAACAGTCAACACGAGAAACAAAAAATATGAAGTACCTTCTTAGGCTAAGTGCACTCACGAGCAAAATGTCCCAACTTGTCACAGTAACAACACACCTTTCTGGCCTTGTTTTTGTTACCACTCTTCTTCTTGCCTCTATTGCGCTTAAAAGAACCAATGCCAATAAGGTTAAGGCCTATAGCAGCTCCTTTCTTAAGGGCACGTTTAGCCTTCCTTCGTTGGTACCCAGACCTACGAGGGAAAGTCTCAAGTATGATGCAGGAACCATTTGGCTCAACTGCCTCTTGGCGCTTAGCCTTCATAATCTCAAATTTGTGTTCATCATCACATTTCAAGTTTGAGACCATCTTAGGGGATGTTCCACTTTTACAAAAGTTACTTTTTTTCCAAACGAAGGTAATTTCAAACTCAAATATAATAAAAATGAAAAATATTTTTTTAATTTTTTTGTACCGTTTAAAAGATCTTAATGAGATCTATCAAACAAGATTCATATTGATAGAAAAATTATTTACGTAAATACATGATTTTTGAGCTTGAAATTACCTTATTTTTCTAAAAGTACTTTTTCTTAAAAACAGGAACACCCCCTTAGTCAAGAAGTTAATATCATATTTTTGTTTGATAGCTTTCCACAGCTTATGAACAGTCTCATAGTACTCAAACTCACATATCAAATCGTTATGCATACTGTGTACCATAGTAAGTCGCGCACATTGATCTTTCTTGTACCATTTTTCAAAGGCCTAAAGATATGCTTCACTCCACAACCTCGCCTTCAAATAAGGTTGAAATGCCCCAAGCGTAGGGTTAGCTTGTCGATAGCATAATAACCGAAAAGTCCAGGATTGTACCCACAGAGAATTGAAAATAGCTTATTGGATTGTAGGTTTTATATGGTGGGATTCCGGCATTTGAGACGGCCAACTTGGTTTTACTTTAAACGGTGAAATTACTAAAGAAAAAGACTAGAAATTAGCTTTATAAACTAAAAAGAGGCAAGTCTAGGGATCATCTTTCCCTCGACGAAGGCCGCTATTGATTTTCAATATAACTCAAATGAGAGTCACAACCGTGTCCTCACGTGTAACACCCCGACCTAAAATTCGTGCATGATTCGATTTAAAATGAAGGCAATGTTGAGACCGACATGTAAAATTATTTAGTTTTAGTCTGGAACAAAAATTGAAAACATTTCTTTTATAAAATGTACACCTAATAGATAATTTATTTGAAAGATGAAAAATACCGTAACATAAAACATATATGTATATATATATATGTTAAGTATGTACGGAAAACTTGGAAAAAAAAGAAGGGAAAAGAATAAAACCATGCATACTATGATTTTGCCACATTAGCCTAACTAATGTTAGCTTAGCTAAGTCATTTACCTAGCTTTGCTCACACCCACTTGAAGAAATGACACCTCACACTAGTGTTGACACTTGGTAGGTTAGGTGTCAAGCCTAGGAATGTTAGGAAACACTATAAATAGCAAGTCCCATTTTAGAACATGACCAAAATAGTAACTTCAACCTAAATTACCTAAGTTACTTGTACGCAAAAAGAAGAAATGAATGCTCAGTTGGTTAGTATAATAAAAGGAATATAGGAAGTTAACAGTAGTCTTAATCCATACCCCACTGCCGAAGTCATACACCTCTGCCGAGCTACCGCACACTTTCGGGAGGATAGCAAGGATACGAGTTAAGTCTCCTCCAATCCTGCAAAAAGTTCAAGGTGAGATACTTATACTTTAATTACATGATTTTTCTTAATAAAGGTAGCATGATTTTATGTTGAGAAAAGATTAGAATTTTTGTAGATATGCCTTGGGAAAAATGTGACAAATTTTTCATGTTAAAGATTAGAAACACGTCAAACAAATGTGGTGACGCTGTAAAAGTTTAAAGAAAAAGTTTAAAGCTAGAAAAAAGAAACGGTCAGACAAAGGAAATGACCTATTGTGCATCCAGACAGTTGTCCCGAGTTTGGGAGACGCTTAAAAAGATACCATAACACAGAAGGGAGTTATATGGATGGAAAGAATAGGGTCCTAGTGGCCAGTGACTTGATCATTTCACACATCAAGAGTGGTCGCTCCCCTACAGAAAGATTAGGCTGTTGGATGAACATTATAAGATTATTTGTTTCAGATTATGCAAACATTTGTGTTAAAATTATTTCCATGGTATAAAACGTGCAACTTTTGTATTTGTATCGCACACGAGCATTCGGCTTATGAAAATTGATAATTTTTTTTTTTTTTACAGATAATGAACAATAGAGATGGAGTTGCTGCTGCCCTGGGATATGCTTGTTGTACTTTTGTGTAGATATTGTAAAAATGTTATCTTTCCAGGAGACTTGGGTTTTGTAATAAGAGTTTTTGAAATAAAGCAGTCATCTTTTTATCTCCCAATTTAATTATGAAAAAGAGGCTTGGATGAGCGTTAGGTCTCATCGGCCGGTCACAATGACTCGACAAATTTCTAGAATCGGGGTCGTGACATCACGTTCGGAAAATTTAGCTTTAACGATTACATTTATCAAAAGATGTGATTAACCGGAATTAAATCAACCTATTTTTGCTAATGTATCTAACACGTAGAAGGCCACGAGCCCTCAATATGCCGCTTGCCAAGACAGCTTGACTAAACGACATACTAAGGAGTTAACACCCCTCACTTAGAGTAAAATGGCTCGGTTAATTTAATTTTGAAAACCATGATTTAAGCCTGAAGGTTCGAGAACCAAATAACCGCCTATGTTCTTGGGAAAGAGTATCTCGAGACTTAACCGAACAACTACTCACACATATTGAAAAGACTAGAAATTATGTTAGGAAATGAAAACATGTTTAGCTGACGAAAATAGAAATAAACTTGATTTATACGAAGACAAATACTAACTAGTGTTCTTAAAGGATTAGAACTAAGAACTTGAAGACCAACTATGGAACTTAAAGCAACTAAACTAACTACTTACATCTAAACAAGTGAGAGAGAAAGAGAGAGAAGAGTATTTATAAAACTCAACTTCTCTCATAACAAATATCCTACAAACATACTATAAGTAGCAACTATTCCATTAATGGAAGGTTCAAAAAGCAACAAATATCTGGCCGAAGGCTCGTGGTATCGATACTTATTATGAACTGTATCGATACCACGAAACAAAACTTAAAATGACCGTTTCCCTGTAACACTCTTGTATCGATACGGCGTTAAACCATATCGATACAACAAAAACTGCAATCCAACGAAGCTAATGCGTATCGATACAGAATGATGTTGTATCGATACAGGGAGGTTTTCTCCAGTTCTCCCTTTAGCTTCAGCAAACAGCTCCCAGCCACTTTCATAGCTCCACAACATCTTATTTTCATTCCCTAAATTTAAGTAAAGACTATATTTTAAACATTTTTTTTTTACATTTTCTTTACTTTAATTTATTTAATGAAAATAAGAAAGTACCCTTCATTTGGAAATAATGGCATTACTAGAATTTCAAGATTTCAATTAAATCAAATTGTCAATCCTCCACTTTTAGTGTAAAATGAAAAACTGCACATATTTCTTAAGAGAAAATGGCTCAAAATATGACCTTACTCTTCAAATAAAACTTTGCAACTTTTTAGTTATTCCTAGAAAAATTCAAAGATCAATTACCGCCATTTTTAATCTCGAAAATCGATACTTTTTCAGAAAGTCATTTTTTCATATTTAGATAGATTTTAAGGGGCCGACAGGGTCTTCGGGTACTTGGAAGCACTTAGGTCATCCATGGCGTCAAAACACGCCTTAATTACACGAATTACCTGAAACATACAAAAACCTATCTCACGTACAATATCGCTATAAAAACTAAATAAATGCAAGTAAAACCATATAAAACGGGACTAATCGCACCAAATATCTATAATATTTGGTGCTCAACAAGATCACGAAGATACTATGGTGAGTCACTACGTTTTGGCTCAACCATTTCATGGTCAAGGGTGTCCAAGACCTCTAACTCATTCAAGAGAAATTGAATCTCATAGCGCCAAACATTGTAATTGTCGCTTTTCAATTTCTCAACTTTGGTCAAATTAGCTACAATTTTCTTAGCTTCAATTTCAACAATATCAAAGAAATGCGCTTGAGATTATTAATAACAACACAACATAGAATTATTTTGCAACAAGAATCTAAATTAGAAATTAATAAGACCATCCATGTCGCAAGATTGAAAATTCGCAAAGCTTATAATCATCTCATGCGCCTCTAAATATTTTATTATTACAATTTAATTTAATTCATACGCAAAATTTTAGTTTTTGAGAAAAACATATATAAATATTTTCTCTACCGAACAACCTCCCACTAGATATGGCATATCACAAGCATGAAAAAAATTTATTATTGTGCATAACACAATTTATTCATTAAAAGGTATTTTTTATGCTATCAAAATGAATAATTTAAACATTGAACAATGCCACAAATTATCCAAACATGCCACATACAACATGTAAAATCGTCCTAAATATTAAACATGTTTTCAATATTTTTTACATTTTCAGTTGCTCACATGCAATTATTGTCAATTTTCAGGATTTATTCTAATTCTCTAAGAATAAATAACAAATAGAAAAAAGCCAAATAATATCAACATGTACTGGAAAAATAAACAACCTACACCAATGAATAGGTACTGAATCCAGGAGGTTGAATCTAAAAATTTATAATTTTTTCAGATTTTTATTCTAATTTTCCCAATTATCAATGGATAGAAAATACAGAATAAAAAATAACGCACACTGAAAAATTACACCAACCACTCCTAAAAATTGTTTCTGATTCCAGGAGGTTAAATTTGAAATTTATAATTTTTCAGAATTTTATTCTAATTTTTCTGAATAAACAACGTACAGAAAATACAGAATGAAAAACCATGCTCACTGGAATATTACACCTCATACTCCAAACAATGGGAAACAGTAGCATCATATGCCACAAAGAATTTGGTTCCCAACGAAGGAGGCACGTATCCCCACTCTCTCATAGACCGCGTCAAAAATTTTATTTTTCTTGTATTTAAAATTTTGAAAAATAATTTCAATTCAAAAAAATAAAATAAATATACAGAAACATAGGAAATTCAATTTCGAGTTCAATGGTACTGTCGGTTTTTCCATACGACATCAGTAAAGAGCGGGGTGAATTTCACTCTCTTTCGGTTGAGAGTGAGTGTACAGAATCTGCACTTTATCTTCTCTTATTAGGATTAAGGTTTTCCAAAACATGCCCAAACTAGGGTTTGCCATAACTATTGATCTGTAACTCCAAATTAAGCTTATAATATACCGTTGCAAAGCTAGAAACAAGAGCTACGCTGTGATGTAAGTCCCGCATACTGAATCAAAACACAGAAAAACCTATGTCCAGTCAAAGTTTCAGAAAAACCAACTAGGGTTTGATTTTTCTCACAAACGATTTATCCAATCAACACGAAACTTTCCAGATATGATCTACATGTTATGGACTACATTCTGTAAAATTTTGAAGCAATTCCGAGAATTTTTGAAAAATCATGTTTTTCGGACCTATATCCGGTATACACGAAAATCAGTCAATATGTATGCCTAAAACATGATATATATATATATATATATGGCTATTCAAGTACTAAAGAGCACGAAAACATCGAACCTGGCTCTGATGCCAATGTTAGAAAAACATAACCATAGTGCAGAAGCGGGTGGTTCAGGTTACATTGCGAACTTTAACTGAACCGAACCTTAGTGTGGATGGATTATGAACTCTCGATCACGTACCAAATCAGCGACAATTCCTGGGATGGAGTGATACTACGAGGATTGAGTATCACCCTCTACACCACGGTGCAAAAGCTCGGATTGCTCTTTAATAGTAAAGAGAGAGAACTATCGATGAGAGAGCGAGTTTTCCAGGACTCTATTTCATTTTTGTATACCTTGTATATTATTGTGTGTGTTCTTTATGAACGTCTTGCAGGAAATATATACATATATATATATATATATATAGAGAGAGAGAGAGAGAGAGCATCCTAGATGCTTTAGAAGTCTTATAATCCGAAGAGATTAGAATTACTTAAACTTCTCCTAGTCCTTATCTCCAAGATGAGATATGACTCTCTAATATATATATGGGTCACCGGGTCATGAACACTTGGGTGACCAGATTTGGACCTGGACCAGCCCTAAATTCCACCGGTACAAAATTATGACTTTGACCCAAAACAATTTCGAAATACATCAAGAAAAAAAAATACTCACTCCGTCTAAAAAAGTCGGTCCCCTTCAAAACTACATGTGATTTTCAAACTTAAAAATATCATATTTACTAAATAAATTTGTTTATTTTTTTTGCTCTGTTCAAAAGATCACATTAAGATCTATCAAACAACATCTATATTGCACTAAAAATTATTTAGATAAATATCTTAATTTTTTAGTTCAAAAATTGCACGTAATTTCCTAGGGTTTAACTTTATGGAACGGAGGTAATAGAAATATCAAACAAAAAGCCAAAAAAAAATAGGGGAATAAAGGTGTGATCTACTAATTTAAGTGAGTACTTATTTTTTGAATTAAATGCAATGTATTGCAAGAGAATGACCTCTCTCGTAAAATGAAAAATAAGGTCTTATTTTGCTAAAGTTTCCATTTTTAAGTACTTAATTTTTGTTTTACGAGACAAATTATTTTCTCACAATACATCATCTTTAATTTAAAAAATCAATACTTATTTGAGTTAGTGGAACACATCGTAAGTATTTACTAAATACTCTCTCCGTCCCATTTTCATTATCCATTATTCTATTTGTCTCTTTATGTCTTTTGCCTATATATTTTAGTCTGAATCTTAAAAAATATGTGATATGGATCTTATTTGATAGATCACGATTAGTTATTGACGAGGACAAGATGACCTCCCAAGCTCGGCTCAAATCAAAGAGCACAGCACAGCCCTAGGAGCTCAAGGTAGAGGCCCAAGAACGTCGAATCTAATCCATAAGAATTAGTCTCAATCAACTGGCACAAGAACGGAGGCCAGCTCAAGAGTACAGCTCATAGAAGTGTCTAGCTCAACGCAGAGGGCAAGCTCAGTAGACAATCAGCAAGGGATGGGGCTACGAATCCTATGGGATAGCTATGAAGAATCCAAGCACCAGAAGGAATCCTAGTCTTGATAACAATCATAGAGTCCTACAGTGAGGAGGACACTCCATCACCAATCTGTTCCCGTTTCGTACGGATGAGAGCTAAGGGTCCTAGTCCCAAAGGACTCCTCCCAAGAAACCTATATAAATATTACACCTCTATATCACAAAGGTACGCAATTAATACACAATCAATTATATTTAGCTAAGGCAAATCGACTGACTTAGGCATCAGAGGGGTGATGGCGACAGTCATGCCGGTGCCCATAGTTTACTGTTTCTGTTTCGCAGGTTGCAGATCAAGCACACCGGAAGCCGCTTCATCCGCTGGAAGATCAGATGGATGGTTGAGGAACCCCTCCTCCGAAGGTGACCAAAAACCGCTTCATCAGTTATATAATACAAAGTTTTCAAACTTATGAAAAACATTATAAATTGAAATATATAAGAAATTCAAAAATGACACGCAATTCAAAAATGAACAATGAAAATTGGACGGAGGAAGTAATAAGAACCATAGCGGAACGAAACCTGATAATAGACTTCTTCTTGGATATTTTTCAAAAAAATTGGGTTAAAATTATGATATTTTACTTTTTCGATTCCTCTCGCTGAGACGTAGCAGTAATGCTCACAACTTTGAAGCAAAACTAATAACGCGAAAAAAATTTAAATAATAACAAAACAAAAATCTAAGTTTTTTTTTGGAAAAATGTAGTGATAATGTCAAAACTATTTTTGTTAATGCCAAAACTGTTTTGCATAAAAGACTTGTACCCTACGCATGGTATAAGTCTTTTATGCATTGTTTTGACATTAACAAAAATAATTTTAGCATTATCATTTGCTTCAAAAAACTAGTCTTATTAAGGAGGTGTTTTCGATAGTGAATAAGTTTTGAGGGAAAAAAAATTTGTAATCATGTTGTTAGGTCATAGGTGTGTCCGACAGTAAATACGTTGTAAAGAAATATCAATTTGTTTTCTATAGTGGATAAATTGTAAATGAGTATGTGAGTAAAAAAATTATTGAAATTTTTTTAATTAATGTGAACAACAAGCTTAAATGTCAAAACTTATTGACAAGTCTACATATTTTCTTCTTTAAATTCTTGATGGAAACACCCCTAATTCGTACATTTTTTTGTGAGTGTGGCCATATTGGCGGATTTCAATTTGTTTTGAACTAGGGTTAATTACTTCTGACGTGTTGGAACCAGATGAACCTCGTTGAGAGCCAACGAATCATCGGAACTGAACCGAATCTGTCGCTGTCGACGCTGTCAAATTACATACTCCTTCTGTTCCGTAATATTTGTTCGGCCTGCAAAATAAGGAAGGTTTCTTATCTTTCTTCATATGGCAAAAAACAACCCTAGTCCCCTTTTTACGCCCAAAAAAACACCACCTAAACCATTCTGTACCCCTACCCTACTCAGCAAAAAGGCTGTTAGATTGAGACTGTGTATTTGTACTACAGCAGTAAGCTGTGTTCTTGGTCAAGAGTCTACCGGGAAATCATGGCCGTCAGATTCGTATCTGGGATTCTCTACTGCATTGTACCAAGAGATTCACCACGACCTTTATCCCCTCGAATCCTGGCCGTACGATTCGTATCTGGATTCTTCTCTCTCTCTACCCTGCCAAGATAGAGAAATTATTCGTTGTCCCGAGGGCAACACGTCTAGCCCCATTTGAGGCATAAATCCTCTGACACACGTTCATCTCTCTCCATTAGACACGGCCATTTATTTAAATTAAGTGTTTCAAATTTTAATCCGTTTAAATAGGTGAGATGATTTTATTTTTTTAATCATTTAATTCTAAAATGTCATAATTAAATTTTGACTATAACGCTCTAGTTGATTAGCCCTAAGAAAGTTGTAGAATCAAATATCTCTTAGGACTAACCAACGAGAGTCTTAGAGTCAAAATTTAACTATGACCCTTTAAAATTAAATGATCAGAAAAATAAAATATTCTCACACATTCAAACGGATTAAAATTTGAAAAACTTAATTTTTCAACGTGCAGTTTATATATTAAAACATATGGTTAAAAAATTAAATATTCCAAATTTCAATCCGTTTGAACAGATAAAAAGATTTTAGTTTTCTGATCATTTTATTCTAAATTGTCATAATTAAATTTTGACTTTAGGACTCTCGTTGATTAGCCCTAAAAAGTCGTACCATTAAATATCTTAGAACTAATCAACGAGAGTTTTAGAGTCAAAATTTAATTATGACCATTTAGGATAAAATGATCAAAAAACTAAAATCTTTCTATCGGTTCAAACGGATTGAAATTTGGAGCACCTAATTTTTTAATCATATTTTTTAATATATAAACTACATGTTGAAAAATTAAATGTTCCAAATTTCAATCCGTTTAAATGGGCGAGAAGATTTTATTTTTCTGATCATTTAATTCTAAATGTTCATAATTAAATTTTGACTCTAAAACTCTCAGTTGTTAGTCCTAAGAGATATTTAACTCTACGACTTTTTTAGGGTTAATCAACGAGAGTCCTAGAGTCAAAATTTAAATATGATCATTTAGGATAAAATGATCAGAAAATTAAAATCTTTCTATCGGTTCAAACGGATTGAAAATTAGAGCACTTAATTTTTTAACCATAATTTTTAATATATAAATTGCAGGTTGAAAAATTAAGTGTTCCAAATTTCAATCCGTTTGAATGGGTGAGAAGATTTTAATTTTCTGATAATTTAATTCTAAAGGGTCATAATTAAATTTTGACTCTAGAGTTCTCGTTGGTTAGTCCTAAGAGATATTGATTCTACGACTTTCTTATGGTTAATCAACGAGAGCCCTACAATCAAATTTTAATTATGACTCTTAAAATTAAATGATAAAAAAATTAAAATCTTTTAATCCATTAAAATGGATTGAAATTTGGAACATTTATTTAGAGAAAATTGATGTGTCCAGTAGAGAGAGAAGAACGTGTGTAAGTGGATTTAATGTCTCAAACAGGACTAGACTTTCTGACAATTTTACCCACAAAGCTAATTTTTATTGGTGGAAGGCACCACCCGACAAAATAGACGTGTTGCTTTGGGGCAACGAATAATTTCTCGCCAAGATATTCAGCACCACCTTAATTTGTCCCGATGGAAAACAGTGTGTGACTCTGTGTATCTGTATCTTGAATGACGTTCTTCCCAAATCTTTTGCCAACCGAATCGTGCATTTTACGAGAGAGAGGGAGAGAGAGAGAGAGAGAGAAGAGGAACATGAGCACGTGAAAATGGTAATTGTGTACTGCAACCCCAGACTCGGTAATTTATGAGAGATGTAGAGTTCATGTTCATCTCTCCTTCCTTCCTCCTCCGTCTATCTTTACCCCACCTACGATACAAACAAAAAACATCTAATGCAGAGAGAGAGAGAGAGAGAGAGAGAGAGAGGGGGGGAGAGAGAATAGTACAGTACTGTAGTTGTAGTAGCTAATCTACATGGAAGGCTTCCATTGGTTGTAGATAGAGGGTGTGGCTTGTTTTTGTTTAGGTGGTGGTGGTGGCGATCAGCTAGCTATGGGGCATAGCTGTAAAGTGTGTTGTCAGGCTTTGGCAGTTTGTTTGCAGAGACAACTCATTTGGTCAGCTTTTACTAGTTCAACAAAAAGTTGAAAACACAAGCAGAAAGCCAAAATGAGATGGTGTGGTTCCCTTCAGGGAGAAAAAAAAAAGGAAAAATTCTAAAATCAACCTAACAGACAGATAATAGTAGGTGTATGAATATATGAGTATTAAATGGTGTAAAAAATAAATAAAAATACATATTGTCTTTCTTTTTAGTATGTTAATTGTCAGCCCAATAAACTGACAATAGCAAGACCGAAAAAAGAAAAAGAGAAAAAGGATGGTGTGGTGTGAAGGTAAGGATAACAGTACACTACACACAAACTTACGGTCACGTTCATTTTGGAATTTTGAATTTATATTTATAGGTAAGAAGTGTAGAGAAAAATAAAATAATAATTAAAAATATAGGTAATAATTGAAGAGAGAGAAAAATAAAAATAATAATTAAAAAGAAATAAGATAAATGATTAGAATTAAAATATAAGGCTCCCGTATTACCTCATCATTCCTTCTACATAGCACGATTTGAAGCATATAGCAATTGACGAAGCAAAAGTTTCTCTCACACGACCAAGATACAAAAAGAGGCATAACAGAACTTGAAAAAAATAATTCGAAATTAAAATATTTGGAGTAGATAATCTAAACGCAAAGCATAAGCAAAACCCAACCGTTCAAAGTGGGGAAAAAAAAAGTGCACCAAATCAAAGCATCAAAACACACGAACCTCGCGAAACCACCTGTGGCATTGGCAATACACTGCAATAAACAAAAAAAATTGGTTTGGGTTTTAGGTGTTCGGCTTCACCTATTTTGGTGTTTTTAGGTTTTGTGTTGGTTCCTTATCAATCTTGGACTTTGAGGTGTTTTTGTTTTTTTCCCTAGTTTGGGCTCAGCCTTTTAGGCCTAAATCAGTTCTTTTATGTGGTTAGGAGAAGATGGTATTAAATGGTCAGACCGGTGTATCCAAGATCCTATTAGCTCTGTAATCTGTGTTATGAGTTAATGAATCTATGTTTTGCCGTTTCAGAAAAAGAAAAAAAAAATCCACCAAGCTTCCTTGCCAACTTGGACCAAGAAATCTGCAATGGAGCATAAACCATGGAAGAAGAAATATTAGGGCTAAACTGCTACAACAAAATCAAGTACCTTAAATTTAGACGATTTACAACTTCCAAAGTGGAAAATGAAAAGTCTACACACACGGATGTGAATTGATAAAAGGAAAAGAAAAATCAAAGGAAAAGATTTGAAATAGTAGTAGAAAGACAACTTCCCATAAAAAAATAATAATAATAAAAAGACAACCATGGAGTTTTATTTCCTTTGTTATTTTTCACAGACCAAAGAAAACGAAGGTAATTATATTCTCATGCAGAAAGGGTTGAAGAAATTACTGATCATGAGATAAATCATTGAAAAGACATTCGCACAGTGGCACATCAACACAGCGTGGGAAAAAAATTACTCTTCTTTATTCAAAGCAAAATCCTAACCATTTAAATCAACTGATTGAAAAAAAACACAAATTAGCGGAACAGAGCCCAAATGAGCTTCTATAAATGATTAAAACAAGCTTTAAGCCGAGTTACAACACTAAATTCGAGTTTTTTAAAATTTTCGCTCGAGTCGATCTCGAGCTTCTTTCGAGGTTCATTTTGTGGTCCTACATCTATGTTGATCAGGTGAAGTACGGCACGGCCCTAGCTACAAAATAGTGAGAGAGGAAAATTATGAGAGTCATTCAATGCCCCAATGACTGGGTCATGTGGTGCTTCACTGTGGAGTCAGATCCTGTTCAGTTTGGAGTTATCCTCCAGTCCGGTTCAGTTCGGTCTTTTGTGGTCCTTTTCGGGCCCACAACAATGATCGGAACCGTTCACATTTTAGAGCTCATCGAGATCAACGACCATACCAAAAATCATGTTGATCAAATACCGTTTCGTATCATTTCAAAATATATTAAGTTTAGTAAAAATGTGTTGAAGGGTTGTAATCCTGTGTTCCCACCTTTTTTTAGACAACATTAATGCATTTTGAAATGATATCAAATAGTATCCGATCAACGTGATTTTTAGTATGGTCGTTGGTCTCGACGAGTTCTAAAATGTGAACGGTTTTGATCATTTTTTTGGGCTCGAAAAGGGCCCACAAAAGGCCGAACTGGACAGGACTGGAGGGTACTGTATTGGACGGGATCTGAACCCACTGCTTCGTCTCGTCTTTTTTCACCACACACATGTGTGCTCTCCATGAATAATTTCTCGCGAGAAAATAGAATTGCGAATAATTTCTCGCGAGAAAATAGAATTGCAAAAGTGAAAGTGTCTATTTTGTGAAGTGGGTCTCGTTCCGCTTTTTCTCAAAATCTTCTTTTTAAAAAAGAATGCAATTTTAAATTCAAATATAACAAAAGTAAAAATATTTTTTTAATTTTTTTTGTACTATATTAAAAATCTCAATGAGATCTATCAAACAAGATCCATATTATTAGAAAAATTATTTACATAAACACATAATTTTTGCCTTTGAAATTGCCTACTTGTTCTTGAAGTTCTTTTTCTGGAAAACTGGAACGACCTGAATTCTGTTATGAGGTTCTTTCTTGATTCTCGGGTGTTTCGACAAATAAGTCAAAGTGGCTTATTTTTTGTCGTTATTCAAATTTTTTTCGTATAACTTGGCTTATTGTCAATTTTTTGGAGATTATTGTATCCTCACGACAAGAGGAATCTAAAAATCAAAAAATTTTGACCGAAATTCAATTTTTTTAAAATACAGACGATCATACAACAAAATTGATCCCTTATTTATTTTTTAGCCGGTAATTCATCCCTTTATCGGATGATAGATCCAAACCCAATTTAAGTTGCAGTCTACTCACTCGTCCCCTAATTTTAATATTCTCAATAGTCTCATAAAACTGTTCCTTACGAAACTACATATAATTTTTAAGTTTAAAAATAATGTAATTGAAGAACTAGTTTGTTAATAGTAAATGTTTCTTACCCTTGCTCTTTGAAGTAGAATTATTTGTACGTCAATTCAAAAACAAAAGACGATCTTAAGAATTTAATTTCTAAAAATTTAAAGGAACTTATATCTAGGTACACGGGCACCAAGATTACTTAATTAAAGTTTCCAAAATCTCTTCTCCTCTATTCCTATTTTCTCCAAACTTCTTGATGATGTAGGATTTTTGTGCCGAGAGAGATAGAGAGAGGGCTGATGTGCCATGGAGATTTTAGGTCAAAGAGACAAAAAAAAGTGTGAAACTACCTCTTAACGATTGGAGATTTTTGTGAGAAAAATACTAAGAGTTTATTAATGAAGTACTCACAATGTTAACCCTCAAATTTTATGTTTTGTTATATTCTTACCCGTAGTCTTTAGAATTAATATTGGTATCCTTGTATTTCAAAAGTTACTACTATTTGACTTTTTCCCCCAATATACTAGAGGGGGGCCGGGGCGAACCTAGCTATATAATTTCATACGAACTTAATATTTTTTGAATATAACAATAGATGTTTTTTCTTTGCAAGAGCGACCACCCCTACTAGCTACTCCCCGACTCCATCCTTGGGTATATGATTGTAATGACTTGCACAATCTATCTGATCTTTCTGAAAGTTCACTTGGAAAAATGAAAAGAACAATCTCATCTGAAAAAGGATGAGTGAAACCTATGGATGTTTTCGGTAGTAAAAAATTAAATTTTTATTTATGGTTGAAAAATTGTTAGGTTTTTTTAATAGTGAATAAGATGTTGATAATTTGTAAGTAGAGTTACCATTTTTATGTGTGAAAAAAAATTCATGAAACGTAATTTTATAATTCTACATGAATAAAAAACAGAAAATGGATTGCATGGACAAAAAAGGTGTGTAAAAATTAATTTTCTTTCGGAATTATATATAAAGTTGGGAATTGATATTAACACTCATTTATTTTGTTATTCACACTCATTTTTTTTTATTTTTTTTGTGTTGAAAATGCATTTACTTCTAATAATAAAAAATGAGTTTGAACAAAAAAAAAAAGGTGTAAATAATCAATTTTCATAAAGTTTTGAACGATAGCATTCCTCCGAGAAGTTATGGCGTAAGTGATGTGACAGAGACGGGTTTTACGAATAGAACAGCCTGCAGAGAATCAGAAATCGTGTCCCCCAAGCAGCCGGATTTTCCGGCAGCAGGAGCACGTCCCATCCACTTGATTTTTCCGAGAGAAAAAAAGTTGAGGTCATGTTTTAATAATTAATATATATTAAGAATATTTTAATATTATTAACAAATATTTTTAATATATTCTTAACGGATATTAATTATATAAATATGTCATTAGCCCTCATTTTCCCATTTTCCGAAGTGGCAGCTTGTATGATTGTAACTATTGCCTACAGCCCCCCCCCTCTCTCTCTCTCTCCCTCCGCGTGACCAATATTTTCAACTCAGTTAGTATATTTTTGTGGCTTCCATATACATCTTGTGATTGAAATTTTGGCACTTATTTATTCCATCTGTTTCGATTTGTTTGTTAACTAGCGAATACCCGTGCTTTAGACACGTCATAATGTATTTTAGTCTCAATTTAAATAATTTGCCCGTACTGTATGACTGTTTTACGGGATAGTTTTAATATCCATAAAGTGCTAGCTGTCGTTTTGAGATAGAGCCCTTCTAAAACCAATGATGATGGCCATATCAACCTTGCACCAACGACCGCGTAGGGCCCCCACTACGGGCCTGTATCTGAATAAAAAATAAAAAAATTAGATCGAACACCTTCACATATCAGATTAAACTAATTTTTCTCCGAGCCACTTGGTTATTTTCAAAATTATTGCCATCGTCGTTGGATTTTTTGTGCAGGACCCGTAGTGGGCCCGCGCAACACTCGGTACAACGTTGGTATGGCCACCATCGTTGGCCATAGCATTTTTGATTGAGATATTTTTCTATTTGATCATCTAAGAGAATATTATATCCAGAACTCTCTCTCAACCCTATCTCTTTATTCCTCTCTCTCAACCCTAGCCACCACAACTTCTCGATCTTCTCCCTTCCCCTCCTCCCATTGGGTTCCATACCCGTATGCAGTGGCAGGAGGGGGAGGCCGTGGTACTACCAACTCCCTTTCTTTATTTTTGTTTTTTTCCCTTCTATCTCTCCAGATCTACAACTTATCGTCTGATTTGTGAGAGTTTTGTCTCTCGTTCTATAAGAGTTTTATCTCTCATTCAATGAGAGTTATTAGTTTCGTCTTTGGACGAAATTTGTCTACAGATCGGGTTCTTTCAATCGAAGTTGTTTCACAATGATCTCTGTGCTTCAGCATTCTTTCCCTACACGATATCTTTGGCGAGGCAACCCGTGGCGGCTTGCAGATCTGTAGTTCTTTGGAGTTCACTGGTGCGTTCATACTTAGGTGGAGTGCATCTGATCGTCTGGGTATTTGGTATCCTTTATCTTTAACTTTGCACTTTTTCTCGTTTGAAACTCCTAATTAGATGTTAGGCAGTTTAAAAGTGTCACTATTGCGTCAGGCCATGTCTGGGTTAGGATGAAAGACATCGATTGCCTTGTGATTTACTTGTTTTTCTATTTGTTAGACGATTAATTTGGCTTTGTCGAAATTCTTAGTAAGGCGTTTATCAATATAATCTTCTCACTTTTTGCAAAAAAAAAATATATATAAGACAATATTATTTTACATAGAGATACATTGTCTCAAAAGTGAGGATAGAGAGAGATTTAGAGTCCATTCCACTTTCCCTTCTTTTTCCCCAAGTTTCTTTTCTTCAAATTTCAAACTCAAATATAATGAAAATGAAAAATAATTTTATGATTTTGTTTGCACCGTATTAAAAATCTCAATGAGATCTATCAAATAAGATCCATATTAGTAGAAAAATTATTTGCGTAAATACATGATTTTTGACCTTGAAATTCACCTTCTTTTTCAAAAACTCACTTTTTATAAAAGCGGAATGCCCTCTTATTAGGAAAATGTTCTCTGTATACTTTAAAAAAGAAATGATCCGATGGTAATAAATTTAACATGAAGTGATCTAACGGTTGTAAAAATTGCTCTCATTTATATGTCTAAACATTTTCCACAAAACCGTTCTATTTTATAATATAGATTTTTGAAACTTCAATTTATTAAGGCAACAAAATAATTATTTTAAAAAAGTTTCAAATTTTCAAGGATGCCCTCACTTTTCTTATTTCTAGCATTGAACGAGAGCGCAAATTTTCTAATGCATATATATATATATATATTTTTTTTTTAAAAAGAGAGGCATTAGCTTTGTTTGGTTTGGATTTAAAGGAAAAAATTTAGGGTTAATGAGTGAAGATAGATAGATAGAGAAATGAGAGTTACAATAGGAAAGTTAGCCATATTCTGTTTTGAAAGTTATGCTATATGTATTCCAAACCGTAATTGACAAGTGTCAAACGAGAAGTGTCAAAATTATTTTCCTTTTCACTTCTTTGTGTTTTATTATTTTCTTTTGACTTCTTCGTGTGTTTATTTTTTAAAACGTGTTGTGAACATAAACGAGGCTAAAAACCATTTCGATCGAATATCCTCTGCTATATCAGTATCATTTTAGAATACATTTATCTTAAAAAAAAAAAAAGGTTGCGACACTAAATTTGAACACTAGCCTACAAATTTTTTCTTGGAAGGCCTGTTTTGCCAACAGTAATGCCATAACCACGCACGCAGGAAACCTACGTACCACCTCGTCTGTCACCGCCCAAACAGACTATTTATGCTTTGAGCAATAGAAGTATTAGAGTATTCACGTTGCTATAATCAAATGAAAATGGTTTTTAAAATTAATAATGTTAATGCAAAATATGACTTACAATACTATAATCAAACTTAACAACCTCCTTAGAAATAAATAAATTTTGGGCTTTGGATTACCAAAAGAGATTAAATTCTTTACCCCGCCGGTTTAAAGATTGTTTCCTCCAAATCAATTATATTGTGTCACGTCGTAAAAACAGTAGTCCCAATTATTTGAACATGGCAACGTGGCACAATGTAATTGATTTGGAGGAAACAAATGTTTATACCGGCGGTGTAAAGAATTTAATCTCTAACTGAAACTAGCAACCTTTTGACGATAACCAAATTTAATAGACCCACGTATTCTCAATCAAATACACCTATTCTATCTCTCTTCCTTTTCCTCTCTTTCTTTCAAAAAATATTTTTCAAAAAAAATATTTTACTAATTTTTTTTAGAAAACAATTTTTTTAAAATAATTTTTTTTCAAAAACTATTTTCAATTTCTAGTAAATAGCTATTATTAGTTTCCAAACTATTTTTTGAAAACCTATTTTCTACTTTTCACAGTTTTTAGTTTTTTGTAGTTTAAAAAAATGACGTTATAACAAATTTTGGTTATTCAATTTTGATTATGCCATTATAGACATCTACATTGTTAATCTTAGCAATATCTTAAATGAATAATCAAAAGCTGATGCGGCAACTTTTGGTTATCAATTTTTGATTATAGCATTGTGGATACCCTTATGCCCCGTTCCTTGCCCCGTTCCTTTTTAAAAAATAAGCAGTTTATCTCACATTTTCAAACTGAAAAATAATGTAAATGAAAAATATTTTTTCAAAATTTTTTGCATCGTATAAAAGATCTCAATGAGATATTTCAAATAATATTCATATTGCATATTTTTAAATTTCAACAAGTTTATAATTTTTGAACTTAAAATTGCCTTATTAAAAAATAAGGGATTTTTTTTCCGTTCTAGAAATGTCAAGATCAGGATATAGATGTGTTCTGCATTATCCAATGCATGTTTGTAATTCGAAACGATAGACAAAGAGGCCGATCCGTGCACACCGAATGATTCGGATACATTTATATTTGAATATGTACACTTCTGTCTTGTACGTAGCATTTGAGTCTCAGTTAAATGCAGAGGAGTACATGATGTTTTATTACTGGACTACCACTCCACCGGCAATCACGTGACAATCTTGTGATTCGATAATTGAAAACAAACAAATTGAATGAAAACAACACAAATTCATTCATTTTTTATTTTAGATCAATGCAGTACTACCACACACACAAATAAACACTTGCACACGAACTGACGAACATGATAATATTTGTCATATGGGTAGGCGAATTAGAGCGTTGACAATCTGGGTAAATTTGGTAAGGGGAGGAGTTGGTTAAGGGCCCGTTCCTAAACACCAAATAAGTAGTATTTATTTTTTAAGAAGAGAATTTCAAATTAAAAAATAATGAGTTTATTGAAATATAAAAATATGAAATATGGATCTTGTTTGAAAGATCTCATTGAGATCTTTAATATGATGTAAAAAAATCAAAAAATTATGTTTCATTTATGTTATTTTTGAGTTTGAATGAAATAAATAATTATTTTTTAAGAAAATGTTCGGGAACAGGCTCTAAAGAGGATTCACCACTATCTGTGCGTCTATTAATTATCATGTCCGTTTTGGGTCTCTAGACCCATTCAATCTCTGCGCACGGTTCTTAATAAATTTTCTATTTAGCTATTACTTTCATTTCTCTATTTGTCTCTCTCCGTACTCATTATCCCAAAAAACTTTCTCAAGTCTCAAACCGAACATGGCTTGCCCTGGGCATTGGCCACCATAGGGACTAGCATGGCTGTATTTCGTTAAAGAATCCTGCTATTGGGACCGACAGCCCCGTGGGGGGTCTACTACGGATCTCGCACGAAAAATTCGAGTCATTCAATAAAAAAAAACAAAAAAAAAAACATAGTTAGGCCCGTGAAAATTCAATTTAATCTGATATGTGTAGTGCTCGATCCAATCTTCTCGTTCTTTTTCACCTGTAGTGGGCCCTGTGCAGCCTTCAATCCACCGTCGGTCTGCATCTGCGTTTTTACTTTGTTAAACGAGATATCTGTGTGAAAGTATTTGTGTATGTATTGCGCATTGTGTGGTAGTAGAACAAGGCCCCGTTCCAGAACGGATTTAAGTTTTTATTTTTTATCTAATAAGAAGGGTTGTTCCACAAAAGGGTGAACAATTACTTATTTTTTAAGAAGATAATTTCAAGCTCAAAAATCAAGTGCTTACGCAAATAATTTTCTTATCAATATGAATCTTGTTTGATAGATCTCATGGAGATCTTTAATACGGTGCAAAAAAAATTGAAAAATTATTTTTCATTTACATTATTTTTGAGTTTGAAAATGTGAAATAAACTGCTTATTTGGGTTTTGTGGAACAACCCTTCTTATTTTTCATTGAGAAGTTCCAAAATAAATACTTATTTTTAAAGAAGGTTTCTGGAACGGAACCTAATTCTCGTTTTTAATGTTTCTCTCTCCCAGTGGCCATCTTTTAATACTACTAGGCCGCACACACACCAGCCGGTATCACCGCAGAGCAAGAAAGAAAAAAAAGTTCAGTCCCGAACGGGTACCATGTAGTGTCTGCTTGCGCATTCAAGCCATTTATTTCACTTTTGAACGGCTCAAATTTGGAGAGGGAAAGTGTTGAGATGAAAGGAGAGAGAAAGTTTCAATCCGAATCGTCTAACAGTGTATCAAACGGCTAGAATGCACCGAACAAGTACCACATGGATATACCGTTTGACACTGAAAAATCTCTCGCAGAGCAAACCCTAGCCGTCCGTTTGTACAATGTGTAGTCAAAAAGTATATGAATATATCTGACACTACTATACTTTATATTAAGAAATCATCCAATTAAATGTGGTGAGATGGTGGGACAAGAAAGTACAACTATTGTCACGGGTACCAACGACGAGGAGAATATAAATGCCAAGCAATACACGTTTTCTTCTGCTGTTTCCTCTTCTCTTTTGGGCTGTGTGAAGTCTGAAAGGAACCATGGATAAAGCGAAAATATTAGAGACAAAAGAAAATTTATATACTCCGAAAAGTATTTAAAAAAAAGAGAAAAATTTTCAAAATGGCACCTGAACTTTGAATCAAATGTCACAGAGACACCTGAACTTAAATTTATTTTAATTAAACACCTGTACTAAGAAAATTCCCAAATTTAGACACCTGAACTTAAGTTTATTTCAATTAAACATCTATACTAACAAAATCTCCAAATTTAGACCCCCGCCATTATACTCCGTCCTAAAAATTGCTGATATGGTATTTCCAACTGGTTTAAATTGGCACATTGCACATGTTTCCAACAGGGAACGATGCACCTAAGCGAAACCCATCATTAGAAATATGCCGAGCAGAAAGAAGAACTGAGTTTGGGCAAAAAAATATGATTTGGAGGGAAAATGATCTGAACCTAATTGATTTCTCTCCATTTCTCTTTCCAGAAGTTTGCCTATTATTTCATCATCTCCTTCACTTCAACCCTATACCTGAAGTCTACCAATGGGTTTCGCTCGGGTGCATCGTATCATGTTAGAAACATGTGCAATGAGGCAACTTAAACGGGTTAAAGATCCCATGTCAACAATTTTTGGGACGGAGTATAAAGGCGATGGTCTAAATTTAGAAATTTTGTTAGTACAGGTGTTTAATTGAAATAAATTTAAGTTCAGATGTCTAAATTTGGAGATTTTTGTTAGTACAGGTGTTTAATTGATATAAATTTAAGTTCAGGTGTCTCTATGACATTTGGTGCAAAGTTCAGGTATCATTTTGAAATTTTCCCAAAAGAATAACTAGTGGTTGAGACTTTGATTTGCTTTTTTTGAAATATTTTTGGGGTAAGTACGTTTCTTTGTATCTAATATTACTCGAACTAAAATGAAGGTTTACTAGTTTAAGATGTGTTTCAAAGACGTTTTTATTTTCGCACACGCGAATTATATGACTGATTAGGTGGATGGAATTCAAATGTGGACATAAGGTTCTTATTTTAAATAATTGTCTATATCTATTCATTTGAATTACTTTACAGAATTTTATGTCCATTTCTTCATTGTCTTACCGTGATGTTCTTGTCCCAATTCAATTGAGTTTTTTTTTTTATATATAAAATGCAACTTATATTGGTAAAATAAGACAAAAACAACATGTACAACAAACGAATGAAAAGGTCTCCAAAAAAAACAAGAAAACAAAAATAAAAACAACAAAATAAAAAGCCGTGAAATTAAGAATTGAAGATTGGGAGATTTGACGAAGAATTCCAGCTCATTTTAATTAATTGTGCGGTCCAAGTAACACGGAGTCAAGGACTTCAACCGAAGCTTTAATTTCAAGAAGACAAAGAAGTATACGAGTCAAAATGTTTACCATGACCGAAGTCCATCTAAGCATCTAATAAATAATGTGAGTGCTCGTCTGGAAATATGCAAGATAAAAAGCTCTTACGGAGTATAATTTTAGGATTAACAAAAACTGTTTTGACATTATTACCCTTATTTTGCGTTTGAATTTAGACAACAAAATAAGTAAACAACAACGGTAATGAAACTGAATCTCAATGAGGTGCAACAAACTTCGGTATTCAAACTTTGAATGTTTGGAAGTCGAAATGCATAATTTCAAAACGTATTATCAGAAATAAACTCAAGAACGGAAAATTACAAAAATATTATATTTTCACTCACAAACTTCGGTATTCAAAATTGAATAATCAAAACTTGCCTACAGCTCCTCTCTCTCTCTCTCTCTTTGCGTGACCAATATTTTCAACTCGGTTAGTATATTTTTGTGGCTTCTATACACACCGTGTAATTGAAATTTTGGCACTTTTTATTTACTCCATGTTTTAATTTATTAGTTAACTAGCAAATATCTGTGTGTTAGGCACGTCAGAATATATCATTGTCTCAACTTAAATAATTTGTTCGTACTACTTGACTGCTTTATGGGATAATTTAATCTCCACAAAGTGTCAGCTACTGGTTTGAGATAGAACCCTTCTACAGTAAATGACGGTGGCCATATCAACCTTGCAACGACGACCGCGTAAGGCCCACCACGGATCTGTATCTGAATAAAAAATAAAAATTTGGATCGAACACCTACACAGATCGGATTGAACTAATTTTCTAATGCATATATATTATTTTTTTAAAAAGAGAGGCATTAGCTTTGTTTGGTTTGGATTTAAAGGAAAAATTTTAGGATTAATGAGCGAAGATAGATAGATAGAGAAATGAGAATTACAATATGAAAGTTAGCCATATTCAGTTTTGAAAGTTATGCTATATGTATTCTAAACGGTAATTGACAAGTTATAGAGTACTGTTATCAAACGTGAAGTGTCAAAATTATTTTCTTTTTCACTTCTTTGTGTTTTATTATTTTCTTTTGACTTCTTCATGTGTTTATCTTTTAAAACGTGTTGTGAACATAATCGATGCTCGGTTCAAAAAAAAAACATAAACGATGCTAAAAATCATTTCGATCGACTATCCTCTGATATATATGATCTCGAAAGACATTCATCTTAAAAAAAAAAGGCTGCGACACTAAATTTGAACACTTCTTTTGAACGATAAAGGTGCTTTTAAATCAGATCAAATGATATCTAAGCAATATAGTAATTTTGACACTAGCCTACCAACTTTTTTTCTGGAAGGCCTGTTTTGCAACAGTAATGCTATAACCACGGAGGAAACCTACGTACCACCTCATCTATCACCGCCCAAAAAGAATATTTATGCTTTGAGCAATAGGGCCTGTTTGGATGGGAGCTATTGAAACCGTGGCCTTATAGTTAAGCCACTTAATTACAAAATAATACTCCATCTCTCTTCCATTCAATTACAAAATAACTTTATCCTTTTATTTTATCTCTCATACAAATCAAGTACTATTTAATCTCCCGTCACATTAATGTGGGCTCACCTTTCTTACATAATACTCCGTATCCCACTCTATCTTAACCCCGTCATAACTAATACCCTCAATCCTTATCCTACGTCCAAATGAGCCATAGGAGTATTATTTAGATACGTATGGAAATGTCAAAATCAGGATATAGATGTGTTCTGCGTTGTTCAATGCATGTTAATTCGAAACAATAGAGAGAGAGGTCCGTGCACACCGAATGATTCAGATACATTTATATTTAAATATGTGCACTTCTGTCTTGTTGGTAGCATCATTTGAGCCTCAATTAAATGCAAAGGAGTACATGGTGTTTTATTACTGGACTACCACTCCACCCGCAATCACGTGACAATCTTGTGATTCAACAATTGAAAACACACAAGTTGAATGAAAACAACACATACAGAGGTTTCAGGGGCTAGAAATAATGATTGAGAAGTAATATTCATTCATTTTTAATTTTAGATCAATGCAGTACTACCACACACACAAATAAACACTTGCACACGAATTAGAGTGTTGACAATCCGGCTAAATTTGGTAAGAGGAGGAGTTGGTTACAGAGGATTCACCACCATCTGTGCGTCCATTAATTATCATGTTCGTTTTGGGTCTCTAGACCCATCCAATCTTTTCGCTCTCTGCACGGTTCTTAATAAATTTTCTATCTAGCTATTACTCTCATATCTCTATTTGTCCCTCTCCACTCATTATTCCAAAAAACTTCCTCAAGTCTCAATCCGAACATGACTTGCCCTGGGCATTGGCCGCCATAGGGACTAGCATGACTGTATGTTGTTAAAGAATCTTGCTATTGGGACCGACGGCCTTGCGGGGGGGTCTATTATGGGTCTCACACGAAAAATTCGAGCTATTCAATAATTTAAAAAAAAAAAAAACGTAGTCCGGCTCCGTGAAAATTCGATTTAATCCAATATGTGTAGTACTCGATCCAATCTTCTCATTCTTTTTCATTTGTAGTGGGCCCTGCGCAGCCGTTGATCCACCGTTGATATGGACTCAGGGGGGTTGCTCCCCCCCTTGCTGCTGCCCCCGTTTTTCGGGCCAGTCCCGATCTCGCTCCGATGATCCGAATCGTTCACTTTGTAGAGCTCGTCGAGTAGAACGACTATGCAAAAAATCAGCTTAATTGGATATCATTAAATGCTTGATCGGAGCCTTTTTACTTTGAAAAAAATGGATCCGAAACACTGGATCAAATCCATTATTCCCAATGGACCAAGAGTTATATAGGCTCCGATCAGGCACTTAATGATATCCAATTAAGCTGATTTTTTGCATAGTTGTTCTACTCGACGAGCTCTACAAAGTGAACGATTCGGATCATCGGAGCGAGATCGGGACGGGCCCGAAAAACGGGGGGAGCAGCCCCCCTGAGTCCCCAGCCACCGTTGGTCCGCATCTTTGTTTGTTAAACGGTATGTGTGTGAAAGTATTTGTGTATGTATTGCATAATGTGCGGTAGTAGAATATTTCTTGTTTTTAATCATGTTACTTTCTTTCTCCCATGGCCATCTTTTTTAATACTCCCTCCGTTCCAAATTGAGAGTCCCTCTTGGGGATTCCAACTATTTAAGGGACATGCAATAATTACACCTACAATGCCTATCATTTCCACCATTACCCTTATATTCTACCTACTCTACAACACTTATATTTACCTATGAGGGACATTTTTGGAAAATCACCAAATTTTTCCTTTTATTTTTGGAAAAGGACCATCATTTTGGAATAGCCCAAAATGAAAAGATGGACTTTTAATTTGGAACGGAGGGAGTACTAGAGAAGCCCGCACGTACACCAGCCGCTGAGCAAACCCTAGCCGTCCGTTTGTATAATGTGTAGTCAAAAGCCATATGAATATATCTGACACTACTATACTTTTTATTAAATCATCCAATTAAATGCGGTGAGATGGTGGGACAAGAAAGTACAACTATATATTGTCACGGATTCCAACAACGAGGAGAATAATAAATGCCAAGAAAGACACGTTTTCTTCTGCTGTTTTGTCTTCTCTTTTGGGCTGTGAGAAGTCTGCAAGAGAGACCATGGATAAAGCGATGTTAGAGACGAAGAAAATTTTATATATCTCAAAAGTGCTTCGAAAAGAGCGGTTAGTGGTGAGATTCACTTTAATGTATGAGACCCAATTATCAAAGCGAATCTCAACAACGATAACGAAACTTTGCATCCAACGGTCGAAACTTTAAAAAATCTTTCCGGGGAAAACTTTAACTCTTCCCCATAAATTTTTTTTTAAATCTCGGCCGTTAAAAATACTATCCAATGGTTGTAAACACTCCAGCCACAGCTCTGTAGTCCAAATGTGGACTGCAGACAAGCTTGGTTCTTTCAAAAAGTCGGTAATATAGATTCGGTAATATTCCTAATTTGTTCTTCTCTCCCGAGATTAAAATTTAACTATCAATTCAACTTCAAGCGTATTTTTGGAAAATTTATCTGCAAAAAAAATATTAGAACGTCTCTACCAGAACTTTCAGCACACAAACATAATTGGCATCTATAATAGAATTCCAGCTCATTTTAATTAGTTGTGCGGTCTATGTAACCCGGAGTCACGGACATCAAACAATGGTTTAATTTCAAGAAGACAAAGAGGTATACAAGTCAAAATGTTTAATTACCATGACCGAAGTCCATCTAAGCATCTAATAAACATTGTGAGTGCTCGTTTGGAAATATGCAAGATAGAAAGCTCTTACGGAGTATAATTTTAGCATTAACAAAAACTGTTTTGACACTATTACCCTTATTTTGTGTTTGAATTCAGATGACAAAATTAAGTAAACAACAACGATAACAAAACTAAATCTCAATGAGATGTAACAAACTTCGGTATTCAAACTTTGAATGTTTGGAAATCAAATTATGCAATGCATAATTTCAAAACGTATTATCAGAAATAAACTGAAAAACGGAAAATTAAAAGAATATTATACTTTCACTCACAAAATAACTAATTTTTTTTTTAGCGCATATCCATTAAATACTTTTACGAACCCTCTCTATAATCCGATTTTTTTTTGTCTACCATCAAGAAATTAAAGCATATTTGCCCAAACACCCCAGAGTAATATTTTACTTTTTGTTCCTTCTTTCAATTTTCGACCAACAATTAATAAATACTCATAGAACATATATCTTCTTGGGTTTTTTTTTGTTTTTTTTGCTGTGGGCCGCACGCGTTTTCTGAAGATCGGTGCCAGAAATTTCTTGCATTTTTTACTCCAACCCCAATGTAGATTCATGGGCACCGACAAGTTCAATTTAAATCAATATTCTGACTCTATTTATTTTTTCATAAAATATGTCTAGATCAACTTAATTCGCTAAAAATACAATATTCTGACTTTTCTGTAATCTGAATTTTTTAGGTCGTAGGAACCATAGATATGGTAGGCTGACCAACCAGATATGGGATTTTCGAGAAATTCTTGGTACGGGTGGGTATCACGTGGTGTCCGAGCAGTCCATCCGGACCGTTTAAAAGTATGTTGGATGGCTCAGATTTAAACTTTCTTTCTCCTCTTATCCCATAACCCTCTTTCTTCTTTTTCTTTTCTTTTTTTCTCTCCAAATCTGAGCGGTTCAAAATCGAAATAGATGATCCGAATGCAATGCTTTGGGCACCAGCCGCACCTGTAAATTTATCGGGATTTTCATTGCGCGTTTCATAGGTTAGATGCATTGGCACAAGAGAATGTGCTTTTCTCCTTCTTACGAGGTTTATATGTGCATTATGTTAAATCCTTAATTAAGACCAATGTGACCGAAATTATTCTTTATCAAATGACCGAATGGTTAGGATTTATGAGTTTCTTTTTATTAGTATATATCGGGGAATGTAGTTGCTCATATACTTTAGTAATTTCGTGTTTGCGAGATTTTGATATTTGTATTTGGGAAGTTAGACTTTCTGATTAGTTTTTGGATCCTTTGAAGAACGATAATCATCCTCTTTGATGTATTCTTATGCTTTTGTTATTAGTGAAAGCTTCCTACCATGTTCCAAAAAAAAGAAGACCAAATAGTTTATGAGAGAGAGAGAGAGAGAGAGAGAGAGAGAATGGTTATACTAAGGGATGAGCTCCTCCCCGATCCATGAAAATGCACCATATAGTCTAGTTTGTCAATTTGTGGGGGGTTTTTTCGGGCCCACTTCGATGATTCAGATCGTTGGCATTTTAGACCTCTTCGAGAACATCAACCATAGCAAAAATTAGGTTGATAGAATATCATTGATATGATTTCGGAATATATTTGTCTTAGAACGACATAATAAGATTACAATATTGAATTTGAACCCATCTAAATCAAGACAACATTATGAATAATATCAACCAGCATTCGATCAACTTGAATTTTGCCGTGACACATGTTCTTGACAAGCTCTAGAATATGAACGAAAATTGGACAGTTCAATCCATTTTCATTGGCCGGAAAGGATCCTACTCCGGTATCCCGAAATTTTTTGAATCACAAACTAATCTTTACCTTCAAAAGTTTCAATATAATTGCAGGAAATCGTTTGATAACACTGGAAAAGAGAAATCAACAGAAACCGTGCCCGCTTCCAGGAAGAGGGACACCGACGGGTAGAGACATTCTAATTATTACAACGGTTCGACAATTTTTCTGTGAATGCTTTTCAAGATTATCAAAATACGAAGGTTATGCTTACGATCAGTGCCCGTGAATGCTCAAGATCGAGATTTCAATAACAATCTCCATCTGGAACATTTACGAAAATCCTCCTAGTTTAATTCACTAGTTTGTTGTCGTCGATATGCACAGCTTGACCTCAATATGCGAAGTTTAAAACCTCGTAAATATTCACGAAAAATAATCCTAGTTTAATTTTATTAGTTTTTTTTTTTTTTAAATATGCACCGTGTGTCCATATGCGAAGCTTGGAATCATGCCAAATATTCACTGAGAGTTAGGAATACGAACAAAGACTCCACGATTTAATTTGATTCGTGAAATTTCATCAGTAACATAGAAAGAAAATTCGAACAAAGAATCCACGATTAGTTAACTAAATTCAGGCTTTCTGATTCTGATCCACCGATTATATGAGCCCCAAAGGCCCAAATTACCATCAGATCAGAATCAGAAAGACTCTGATAAAAAAAGGAGAAAATGACGGTCAATGATGTGTTTTGATAATTAATACCTGACAATGATATTTTTAGCATTAACAAATGTTCTCAGTGTGTTTCTGATGGGTATTAATTATCAAAACACATTCTGGGCTGTCATTTTCCCTGGAAAAAAAAAATGAAAATGGGCAATATTCTCCTTCAAAAATTTGGGTTGGGCTTTGTAAACTTAAATTTGGGCTTTATATTGACCAGGTAGAATTTGGGTTTCCATGGCTCCTTCTCTCGTTGCCATTCGGTCTACCTTTTCTTTTGTCTTTTCTTCACCATTTTATAATTAATATCTTCAGACTTTTATCTTCTACGGAGTAATAAAATTGAATTTTGTGTACGAGAGAAATCCAAAAAGCAATTTGAACCACAGCTTAGAAAATGTTTTACTAATGACGGAAAATATTTTGTGTCCTTTCCAATTATTTTTCCATTTGAATTCATTTTCTATTGTTTTTTATTTCCCGCTAAGATGATTCAAATTATGACAGTATTTTTTTGGAAAAATTTAAAATAGCCAATGAAGACAAAAAAAAAAAAAAAGTTGTAAAATTTGCAACGTTTTGTTTAGCTTTAAGATTTAAAAATTGGTCTCGACGAGAGGAATCAGAAAAGTATATAAATGTGAACTGATATTGAAAAAAGTTTATCTAAACGATACTTTAGACCATCCATAGTCGAATAATCAAAACCAAAAGGTTGCTAAGATTAATAATGTTTACTAAAAAAAGTGCTAACATTGGAATAAGGGCAAATTTCACTCTCACCCCCTGAGGTATCTGACAATAACAGAAAGTACCCTCAGTTTTTAAAAATGACAGAAACCTCCCTTATTTTACAATTTGGGTTTCATTCCGTTAGTTAAATGGACGGAAAATGTACGGAAATGAAATCTTCAATTTTATTTAGTTCTACACCTATCTTAGGGCTCTCATTAAAAGTCCTAGAGTTAAAAATTAATTATGATCATTTAGGATAAAATAATTAAAAAAATAAAATCTTCGCACCGATTCAAACGGATTAAATATTGGAGCACTTAAGTACCTGCTCTTCATTTGGTTCTATGGTTTTCTTAAAGCTCTCATTGAAAATCCTAAAGCGAAAAATTAATTATGACCCTTTAGGATAAAATAATCAGAAAAATACGATTTTCGCACAAATTCAAACGGATTGAAAATTTGAGCACTTAAGTATCTCCTCTTCGTTTAGTTTTACGGCTATCTTAGGGCTCTCATTGAAAATCTGAAAACCAAAAATTAATTATTGCACTTTAAGATAAAATAATTAAAAAAATAAGATCTTTGCGCCGATTCAAATAGATTGAAAATTGGAGCACTTAAGTATTTGCTCTTCATTGAAAGCTCTAAAATCAAGTGAAAAGCAAAATTTTTAAATGCTCCAAATTTTAATCCCGTTTGAATCGGTGCGAAGATTTTATTTTTTTAATCATTTTATCCTAAATGATCATAATTAATTTTTAACTCTAGGACTTTTAATGAGAGCCCTAAGATAGGTGTAGAACTAAATAAAATTGATGATTTCATTTTTCGTACATTTCCATACATTTTCCGTCCATTTAACTAACGGAACTAACGGAAACTAACGGAATGAAACCCAAACTATAAAATAAGGGAGGTTTCCGTCATTTTTGAAAATTGAGGGATACTTTCAGTCATTGTCAGATACCTCAGGGGGTCTGAGTGAAATTTGCCCTTGGAATAACCAAACTTAACAACCTCTAAACAACTAACCAAATTTTGGCCCAGATTGGAATAATTAAAAATGAATAATAAAAAATTATCACATTATTTTTTGATTATCCATTTAAGAGATTGCTAAAATTAGTAATGTAGATATCCATAATGGCATAATCAAAATTGAATAATCAAAACTTGCCATATTACATTTTCAACTATAAAAATCTAAAAATTGTCACCATATTAAACAATTTTTTTAGGGAAAAAAATCGAAATGGAACTTCTGGTTTAGTATTCATGTCAATTTGGTTCCTGCAGTTTGAATTAGCTCGATGTACACGCTGTAGTTTTCATTTTGTTCCAACTTGGTTCAATTACTAACTGCCATTAGACTCCGTTAACACTAGACATGAATGACCCCTTTTCTAGGGTTAAAACCATAATCTATCATTCTCCTTTTGCCCTAATATACCTCTGAATCATTCACCCTTTTTTTCTCACGTCTTCCATTCTCCGTTTGTTGCTCCTGGGATTTTACCTTCGACTGAAACATGTTTTGTTCGCCTTTGGGGGGAAGGAGCGAGAGAGATTAGGGCCTGGATAAGTAATCCGATTCCTATGGATTGGGACGTGGTTCTTGAAAAGAAAGGAAAAATTAGGAGTTTTGTGTTCTATAAAATGGGTTCGGATATTTTTGAAAATTGTTTGAATTTTAGAAAATGAAGTGAGTTTTATTTTTAAAAGGGACCGAGATTTCATCAAGCTGGCTACATATTTCTGGATAAAGGAGAATCAAGTCAGGCAGTGGTTCGGGCCACAAAAGGGGTTTAGAAAAAAAAATTAGAGTCTCCACCGAGTATAGAGTTTAGGTGTGTCTGGTCACCTCTTGAATATCGGAAGAATAATTCAAGTATTTTAGAAAAACGAACACGGGCCAGAGAACCCGGTTTTTTGAAATGATTGACTCCGTTTTGCTTTTTAGGACAAAGATTAGGTCTGCGAGGTTAGAGAAGAAAGGGTTCGGTAATTCACTAGGAAAGGACCCATTTGTGTTTGGGGTTAACGGAGGCTAACGACAGTTAGTAATTGGACCAAGTTGGAACAAAATGAAAACTGCAGAGAGTAAATCGAGCCAATTCAAACTGCATGGACCAAGTTGATACAAACACTAAACTATAAGGATCATTTCGGGTTTTTTTCCATTTTTTTAAAAATAGTTTTCAAACTAATAAAAACAAGTTATTAGAAATATTGAAAACTTTTATTTTGAAAAAAACACTTCAGAAAATTTTTTTAAAAAAATAAGTAGTTTTTTAAAAAAAGGCATTTTTAAAAAATATAGTTTTACCATTTTTGCAAAAAAAAAAAAAAAAATCTTTTAAAATTTGAGAGAGAGAGAGAGAGAGAGAGAGAGAGAGAGAGATGGAAGAGATAGAAAGTTTTTGTGTAATAATGAGTGTACTTGATTGAGAAAATGTGGAGACTACTAAATTTGGTTATTGATAAAGAGTTGCTCGTTTTGATTATTCAACGACCAAAATTTGATGAGTTACTAAAAGTTTGTTAAGTTTAATTATGCCACTGTTATCGAACACTTTAAAAAAAAAACATTGTTAGGTATCTCTCGTTCAACTCTATGATAAAGAGCAAAATGCTAGTAAGGCGATCTGAATTTTGTGCCAAGGTTTTTTAGGGTTTAGACCAAATATGAAAATTTGAAAGTCCTATTTGACAATTAAGATCCTATTCCGCTTAACTTTTAGCACTTTTGTCTTTAAATTAGTTTTGCGCCAAATTTTTGTGGATTAAAGTAAATATTTTTTTTAATTTTATCAAAATATTTTGAAAAATAACCACTTTTCAGAAGAAAAAAAAAGTGTCAAAAAGTCGATTATTTATTTTTTGTTGAAAAGTGGTTATTTTCCAATAGATTTGGTTTGAGATAGAACTCTTCTACAGTCAATGACGGTGGCCATATCGACCTTGCAACAACGACCGCGCAGGGCCCACTACGGATCTGTATCTGAATAAAAAATAAAAAAAATTGGATCGAACACCTATACATATCGGATTGAACTAATTTCTAATGCATATATATTAATTTTTTTAAAAAGAGAGGCATTAGTAATATCAATTTCTAATGCCTCTCTTTTTAAAAAAATTAATATATATGCATTAGTAATATCAATTTCTATACATATGATCTCGAAAGACATTTATCTTAAAAAAAAAAGAAGCCTGCGACACTAAATTTGAACACTTCTTTTGAACGATAAAGGTGCTTTTAAATCATATCAAATGATATCTAAGCAATATGTAATTTTGACACTAGCCTACCAACTCTTTCCTTGGAAGGCCTGTTTTGCCAACAGTAATGCTATAACCACGCAGGAAACCTACGTACCGCCTCATCTATCACCGACCAAACAGAATAGTTATGCTTTGAGCAATAGGGGCCTGTTTGGATGGGAGCTATTGAAGGGGTACTAGTAATATCCCCTCTTAAAACCGTGGGCCTATAGTTAAGCCATGGCTTAAAAACACATTTTGTTGGGGTATTAGCTAAGCCTTAGATTCTTGGGAGAATTTTTCATAAGTCCACTATACCACTTTTCAAACCCTATAAGTCCACTTCTAAATTCTATAACCCCCTAGGTCCACTAATCTATTAGTAAGGATATAATAATCTAGACTGGTCTAATATACCCCTATTTTTAAAAAACTTTTTGCCCCATTTTTTCATCAAGTTCAAAAACATCCGATTCAAAATTCTCCCAATCCCGAAAAAAACTCCCGATCGATTCACTACATAACCCCTCCGCCTCCCCCCCTCCTTTCAGAAGGAACAAAAAATTCTCCCAGCCCGATTCATGATTGTGAAAAGCACTACATCACCGTCGGCTTCACCAACAGTCTCGCTTCTCAAATCCGAGGCCTCGAGTTCCTTTCTTTGTTGACAAAGTTAATACCCAGTCGGCTTCGAGTTTCATTGGTTTTCCTTTCTTTGATGAACTCGAAGGCCAGGGAGCGGTGACCCGTCACGCTCAAGAGCAAATATACCCAGTCGGCCGAGGTTTCTTTATTCTATTGGAGGGGACCCGTTCATCGTCCTAGTTTCAGTCGGAAGTTCTTCTCCGCTGCCTGTTCTTCACCCGTTCTATTCGCCGTCAGATCCTACGACGCAATCGATACACTAGGTATGTTTCCCTTCGTATATATGGTTATATGAATGGTTTGGCTAATTTAACTTATTGTTTTTATTTTTGTTATATCATAAATTAGATTTCTTTTGGTTCAGAGTTTGTTGACCTCTTTGATTCCTTGTTCAAAAAAGTTATGTACCTTCTATTTGATGGTTTTTGTACAGAGCATCCTGGGGAAATTTTATGAATGATTTATGTGTATGTTTATGTTTATGTTTATGTTTATGTTTGAGCAGTCCAATTTATATGGTTATATAACTGGTTTGGCTAAGTTAATGATTAATGGTGATGCACTACGGAATAAAGGTGGCTTTGCTGGACTGAATTTTGGTTATATAACTGGTTTGGCTAAGTTAATGGTTTGGCTAAGTTTTTCTCTTGTATATATGGTTATATGACTAGTTTGGCTAAGTTAATTTAGTGTTTTAGTTGCGAGTATATATGGTTATATCAATCTCTGAGAAGTCCAGTTTATGTTTCTCTTCGTATATGGTTATATAATTGATTGGGCCAAGGTAATTTAGGGTTTTGATTGCGAGTATATATGGTTATATCAATGTTGCCTATATATTCGAATCAATTAGGCCGCTGCGCGAACCATTTCAATAATCTAATTTAATTTGTTTTACAGATATAACCAACTTTAACGAATATATGGGTTTCCCTCTGTATATGAGATACATATGGTCATATATCCAAAAACATTGTACTTATATAACGTTATATAACAGTGTACATTCTATTTTGTAGAGTTACAGCTTGATCTCAACTTTTTTGTTGAATTTTTTTTTGAGTTTCGCTACACAAAAACTCTCATATAACATTATATTTTCACTTTATTGAATTGGTTCGCGCAACGGCCTTGTGGGCACACGCCCCGGAAAATCGCCCGATTTTGGTTTGGAACGGATATTGTTTGGGGGGCGGCCCTTTTGGAAAATAGCGCGGCGAAACGCTTCGATTCAGAGTCGCCACTCGGGTTTTAGCGGAAGAACACCCAAGGAACCGAACTCGAGAACGTTTGCTACGTTTTGTTTTTGATTTGAAAAATGTTTGATTTGATTTGGAAAGGCGTAGACTGGTCCGTCGTCACCTTCGATATCTGAGGTTCGGGAGCCAGGTTACGAGAGGGGAAGGGTTTTATGGCACCCCTCTCGCCCAATCCGGAGATCGGTCTCTACTCGGGCATTTTATTAAAACTTTTGCATTTTTCTCTCATTTGATCATTTTTGGCCAGTTAGGGCGGGGGAACAGTTAATAGGGATTAAAACTGTAACACGTTGCAGTTTGTATGACAAAAATGTTGCAGTTTATATGACAAAATGTTTATGGATGATGATTTGCTTGCTTGAATTGAATTAAATGTAAGAATATAGATTGAGAACAAGCGCTGCCAGAAGCACAACAGGATAATGTACGCTGCCCGTCGGGTGCGTGAGCAGGCGACATGCTGGCACGCCATGGCAAAGCCACCGCACGCCATCACACCCTGCGCACGCCACCTTCAGGCTGGCGTACACTACCACCTCAATTTCTTACAGCTCCTACTCTCAATCCTCTGGGCTCTGGAAGGGACCAGTGCACACCCAGGGCAAACCACGCAGTTTATAAAGTACTATGTACAGATTACAGGCAGATAAAATGGCTGTAAGCCATAAAAAGGAACAAAAATCACCAAAAACAGAGTGGGGAAATATGAAAAGGCCAGGACTGAGCTGGGATGTAAGGGCCAGGCACTGAACCATGGCCTACATGCCGTACGCCACCACTATGGGGCCGTACGCCATGCTCGCCCTCCTATCCAGTGCTTGGCTTTACATGATCTGGGTTCTGGAACATGACCAGAGGCACCCCAGAGGCCTTAAAAAGCAAGATAAGTGCAGGTATTGAAAATTACAGTTAAACCGTTCTAATGTACAGAAAGCAGTAAACTGGTTATTAGCATGCTCAAGGTGATGACAGAAAGGAAGTAAGCAATAAATGGACACTTCATGATCCCCACGCCAGCAGTGCACATACTACCAAAGGTGGCGTACGGCTTGATGAAGCTGGCGTGCGCCATGGTGTGTCCTCTACGACTGATTTATTTTACCAGAGAGGGGTCTGTACTAGTATCAGTTACTAGCCAGAACCCTTCTGGTTCCCCTCAGGAACTGAAAACAGAAAGCAACACAAAGGTGGTATACCTTTGGTTGCAAGAGATGGAAGGATGGATTGAGCTTTGGGGGTTGAAGATGGAGGCTGTGCAGTGACTGGACAGTGGTGTGGGGTGTGAGGTACTCCTCTTACTCTCTTTCCTTCAATGGGAGAGCAAAGAACAAGAGAGAAGAGAGAGATTGGCTTGGGTTCTTAATGAGGTTTAACCCTTGCAAATGAATGCAAGGGCTTGCATTTATAGAGGAGAGAGGCTGAGACCAGGGGCTACTCAGCTGGGGTTAGGGTGGTTGGGTTAGGTTAGAAGGGAGCTCCCATGCATTAAATGCATGGGACTAGGTGATGGGTTGTGTAGGAGAGAGAGGGGGACGTCCCCTGCAAAATGCAATGATCAGGGGGCTCTGCGCCGTACTGAGACGGTTGCAAAGTTTCGAGCACGTGACAGAAAAGCAGTGATTTGACCGGTCTTGACCATGCGTACGCCACCTATAACCCGGCGTGCGCCAGGTCAAACTGAGTCAACGGTCGATGTCCGACACGTGGCAAGAACCTGGCGCACGCCAACGAGAAGGTGGCGTAAGCAAGGTACGGCTTTGCTGAGGTTCATTTGGCTCGAGATTTGAAGGGTTTGAAGTGGGCTTTGAGAGTGGGCTTTGAAGGTGGAGGGTCCAACATCCAAAGCTCACATCCATCCGTCGACTCTGAACTGTTCTTGATCGCTTATCATCATTGGGTCCACAAAGGAAGTAAAAGGACTAATCTGGACAGTCCAGAATGGGGTGTCTACAGAAGCCCCCCTTTGACGGCACTTGGAGCACCATTTGGTTGAGTGGAGACAAGTAACGTCAAAGGTTGTCTAGACACCCTACTCTTGACTATCCTGAGCAAGATAAAGAAGACATGAACCTTAAAGAACCTGATCGATGAGTTCATCTCGACATATTATTTTGAGAAAGACTGCTGCTCGCGGAGGGCAGAAATTGGACGGGTGGACCGTCGTTGAATTGAAACCGGACGGGTGGACCGTCGTTTGAATTGAAATCGGACGGGTGGACCGTCGTTGATTTGAAATTGGACGGGTGGACCGTCGTTTGAATTGAAATGGGACGGGTGGACCGTCGTTGAATTGAAATCGGACGGGTGGACCGCCGTTGATTTGAAATTGGACGGGCGGGCCGTCGTTGATTTGAATTTGGACGGGTGGATCGTCGTTGATTTAGAATTGGACGAGTGGACCGTCTTTGATTTGAAATTGGACGGGTGGACCGTCGTTGATTTGAAATTGGACGGGTGGACCGTCGTAGATGGGGACCAAACCGTCCTCGATACAAAGAACTCCAACATCCACGGGTAAGTCGTGTCAGGTAGGTTAAATTCCATCTGTTGGGAATCAGAGCCAATCTCCTTATCAAAGACCATCCGAGACAAAGCAATAAGGCTGCTGGAAGATGCATTTGAAACAAGACTGAAGGGAAGGTATTTGTTCAGGGCAGGCCGAGGCAGACTCTCCTGGGGAACACTTAGTCGCAGACGGACGGACCTATCGAATGGTATTCTGATCGTCGTTGACGAATTGAGCAAGACAATGTTCTGGTCGCCGTTGATGAATTGAACCGGACGATGTTCTGACCGCCGTTGATGAATTGAACGGGACGATGTTCTGATCGCCGTTGACTTGTGACGGTGGGTCATCGTTGAGGGACGACTCGTTAAACCATCGTTGACTTGTGACGGTGGGTCATTTTTAAGGGATGACTCGTTAAACCATCGTTGACTTGTGACGGTGGGTCATTTTTAAGGGATGACTCGTTAAACCATCGTTGAGTTGAGACGGTGGGTCATCGTTGAGGGACGACTCGTTAAACCATCGTTGATTTGAGACGGTGGGTCATCGTTGAGGGACGACTCGTTAAACCATCGTTGATTTGAGATGGTGGGTCATCGTTGAGGGACGACTCGTTAAACCATCGTTGATTTGAGACGGTGGGTCATCGTTGAGGGACGACTCGTTAAACCATCGTTGATTTGAGACGGTGGGTCATCGCTGAGGACGACTCGTTAAACCATCGTTGATTTGAGACGGTGGGTCATCGCTGAGGACGACTCGTTGAACCATCGTTGATTTGAGACGGTGGGTCATCGCTGAGGACGACTCGTTAAACCATCGTTGATTCGGGACGGTGGGTCATCGCTGAGGACGACTCGTTAAACCATCGTTGATTCGGGACGGTGGGTCATCGTTGAGGGCGACTCGTTGAACCATCGTTGATTTGATTGAAAGAGGGTTTGAACTTTGTTGGGAAACGGGGATGGGCAGACCATCATTGAATGCCGAGGCGGACTCTCCTGGGGATTAATCAGTTGCGGACAAATCATTACCCTGGGGGATCGAACCTTTTTCGGCCTACAGAAACTTCAACAGCCACGGGTAGGTCGTGTCAGGTAGGTTAAATTCCATCTGTTGGGAACCAGAGCCAACCTCCTTATCAAAGACCATCCGAGACAGAGCAATAAGACTGTTGGAAGTTGCACTTGCTATACATAAATATGGATCAGGATAGGCGGACGATTGTTATAGACTGATTGGACGGGCAGACCGCCGTTGTGGTGATTAATTGGATGGGCGGCCGCTGAGTTGAACGGCGGGCGATATTCTGAATGTCGTGAAGGGTTGGAAGCGGGCGATATGGCTGATCGCCGTTGATGGATTGAAGTGGACGACATTCTGATCGTCGTTGCATTGAATTGACTTTGAGGACGACATGGCTGGCCGTCGTTGAATTGAGAAGAACGATATGACTGACCGTCGTTGATTTGAGAAGGACGATACGGCTGACCGTCGTTGATTTGAGAAGGACGATATGACTGACCGTCGTTGATTTGAGAAGGACGATATGACTGACCGTCGTTGATTTGAAAAGGACGATATGGCTGATCGTCGTTGATTGAATTGATTAGAAGGACGATATGGCTGATCGTCGTTGAAGTTGTGTGCTTGATATTTGTCATGGAGAAATGGATAGGGAGAACGACATGTGGCATCACCCTTTGCAATTGCACTATCCCAAAGCAGCAGCTCCGGTTTTAGTTCCAATAGTGACTAGATCCCAGGTGTGAACCCCCAAAATCCTGATTACTTGCTGCTTTCGATACTGGACAGGCATGCTTTAGCACTTGATAGACTTTTCCTGTTTTCAACAGTTGATATACAATATGCAATGATATGTATTCAATTGTATGCACAAATTGAAAATGCAGATGCAAGCTAACGGCGGCTCCTAAGAGGACGATGACGCCTGAGGACTACCACTGAGTCTCCTTACTTCACTGCCATCTACTTTTGAGTTTCGGGTTTGCGTGCCAAAATAGAGGGGCATTGAGCGGGCTGGTGGGCTGGTGTGCCTTAGTTGACATAGTAACGGTATTGGGCCAGTGTGCCCCTTCCTTGATGCTTAGGCAGATGTGCCCCATAGATATGTTTTGCTTTGCCATGGGCTGACATACTCTTGTTGTTCACACGATTCCACTGCTTGGATAGAAGATAGAAGCTAGGGTAGCAATGTAAAAGTTACATTTTTCAGTTTATTGACTCTCCTTTGAGACAGAGTGCATAAACCCACCACTAATATCTAATTTGCATTGACAAGTGAGCTGAGTCGACACACAGACACACGTATATGTATAGACTTGCCTAGCTCGAATGAAAAGAGAGAAGAAGCCCCAGGATAAGAGGCGGACTCTTAGATTCACGGAAAAATGAAATCTTGGGCTTTGATGAGCCAAAAATTCAAATGTCCAATGGACAGGTGAAACTGACGCTTATGTAAGGTCAAATAGATGTACAATGACCTGTACAAACAAATAAAATTGAGAAGAAAGCCCCAGAATGGGAAACAGATTAAAGCACTCGAAAATTGTCGCAAAGATGGACAAAAAGACGCAAAGAGATGACTCATATAGGCCCGGACTGAAACCGACACCCCCATGCAGTCACATTAGGTCCGCATGACTTGCACGACATAGAAAAACTTGGCAAAAGCCCCTTGAATGACATTCGAGGTACTTTTAATCTTGATGAATCGGAGGCAGTAGCTGACTGCTTTTTAATGCTGCCCGAATTGAAGAAGCGCACGGGTTTGAGACCAATGTGCATAACTTTGAACAAAAAGCGCGTAAACTTTGGATTAGCGCGCATGACTACAAATCCGCTGCGGCTACCAGACTTCGCTGAACTTAGAATAAACTGTGAGCCGTTAGGCCTCGCAAGCATTTTGTTCTGTTTTTGATGCTTCAGATATTTTAAGGCTTCTGCTCAGCTTTGAAATTGAAGAAGTAATTTGAAATAGAATCGAAAGACGAAAGCTTTTCCCCCTTTTGCACAAATGAAGCTTGTTTTCTTCTTGACTACGGCGATGTACCAAAACCTTGGATCCAATTGATAGATTGCGACCGAGCTTCAAGGAAGGATTTGTCAGAACATAGTCCATGCGGCCAATGTGGTACACCAAAGCCAAAACTTGAGATCCAATTGATAGAATATGACCGAGTCTCGAAGAGAGAGACTGCCTACGTATCCCCTTCTGGGGAATCAGGTCAAAACGTAGTTCGGGCCAAGGTTCACTCGTGTATTTCACCTCTCCTTTTACGCTCTAACTTTTGCCTAGTGCCACCTTTCAGGTTTCGGCCTAGCGAGCTTTCGACTTTTTGCCTATTTATTTTTGCTTAGACCGCCTCCTTAGGTTTTCAGTCTAACAGGCTGCTCTAACTTTTGCTTGGAATCGCCCACCCTTGTGGTTTTCAGCCCAACGAGCTTCTCTCAGGGAAAAGCAAAACTTGAATTGATCCATGTTGACCACAGTATTGAACTTTGTCGAGGTCGATGATCTTTGATTGTAGCCCCAAATAGAATGGCTTTGATAGTGAAAGGGTCCTGACTGCTTCGGTTTGAAATGCCTCGCTCTAGGCCACTTTTTTTTTTTTTTTTTTTTTGCACCCTTTTAATGTGCGCTTAATGGAACACTGTTGTTGTTACTGTTTTGAACATGGTACAAGGCCTGAAGCCTTCTGAGCTTCTGCTTTCTGACCTGGCATCCAGTAGCAGGGGATTCAATGCTTCTTTATCTCATGATCGAGGCCAAGCGTGTCTTTGTGAGACCATGCCAAGATGTTGTTGAATTTCTTTGAACAAGTCTGAACGGGCGCAACGCTCTTCTGGAGACAGCGCTGAAACAATTCGAAACCTCCAGCGGTCTACCTTATCTTTCAAGTTTATTAGAAATTACTTCTTCTTTTAGAGGCTGAGCATGCCTTTCGTCTTCCCTTTCGGCGAGGGAACACATTTCCTTGGAGATGATCCCATCGAAATTTATCCCTTCGTCGTCAGGGTCGACACAGTTTATTCAAAAGCCAGCAAAATACTTAGAAGCAGGATAATGCATATCATAAAACCCTCGGGGTTGCCAAGTACAACAAAAAGACTCGAGTTGAGGATAGAAGCTACGACAAGGAGGGCCAAGAGGCACAAACTCCGACTCAGAGCTAGACTTAGACGACTAGACAGACACTGTGTTAGACCCAGACTAAAAAGTGTCAATGCAAATTAGACGTGACTTGAAAATGCAACTTTTATAGTTACCCTTGACTTCCTTGCAGAGAGGTGGGAGTTAGAGGACAACAGGCCCAAGCAACAGCACTTCATCCTCTTCGGCCAGACCCATTTGAGGGAACAGTCCCAAATTCTCATGATTGAAAGATCTCAGCCAGTCCGCTTTCTCCTTTGATCGATTAACCTTCCTCTTGAATTCCTCCTTTGTAGGCTCCTCATCACTGTCAATCCTGGTGTTGGCAGCAAGGACCTTGATTGCATCTATGACCATCAGGTTAACCTCAGACTCGGATGGGGGAGACACGACTGGTTTGGATTGATTGAATATGGTGGAGGTAGGGTTGATTTGAGTGGAGCTGATGGATATCTGGCTAACATGTGGGTTAGAAACATGTTGAGGCAGGGGCTCAGAGATGACACTGGGCCTTGATGGGAGCGGAGCTGGGATGATGCCATTGTCGATGAGATCTTGAATGGCATGTCGAAGGCGGAAGCAGGCATCAGTGAGATGGCCAGGCATTTGATGGAAGGCACAATAGGCATTTGAATTGTAGGATGCCGGGAATGTTCGAGGCGAAGGAGCTGGAAGAAGTGGTTTGAGGAAGCCAGCTTCGAGGAGCTTCTCATAAACTGAGGACAACGGTGTGGAGAAGCGAGAGAAGGTCCTTGATGGGTTCCGACGATCGGATTGAGGAACATGATGCACCCTTTTGCCTTTGGGATCGATTTCTTTATTGCACATATCCTCCCTTTCAGCATGGGCTTTGAACAATGACCCAGCATTCTCCTTCGGGTGAGTCCTGGCTTCATGAAACTCAGCCAAGTCTTTGAACATATCCTTCGAGCACTTTCCGACGGCAGGAGCGTGGCAGGCTTGAGAGGATTCCTTGATTAGCCCCTGATCCAGCTTTGACACGACGGAAGTAAAAAGGTCAACCAGCCCCTGGACCATATCCATTTGCTTGTCCATTTTCTGGTTCAGTTCCTGTATAGCCCTTTTCAGCTCAGCCAGTTCTGCTTGTGCTGCCATTTTGGATTGATGATCGATGAAGGTGATGGCCTAGAGCTTTGGACAGCAAAGTAAATGAGAACTCAGTGGCGTTCCTGCAGCAAGCTTTTGAAAGAATTTGAAAGAATGCAATGCGCGTGTCATTATCGTCAGTGTCCTCCTAGACTCTAGAAACGAGTTTGTCTCATGACGTTCGGATGCTGCCAGAATCCTCGGATTTCTTTTCGATGGTGTATCCTTGTTTGAATCGACTAACACTAAGAGATGTCAAAATAGTCTAAGCCTTTGACTACTCCATTCTCGAAGTTTCAACTTTGGAGGTCGGAACAACTCGGTGTAGATGACGTGATACCGGAACCGAAGTGGCGTAAGCAGCCTTGATGGTGTAAGTGATTAGCACTTTAACCTGGATGGTGTAAGTATCACGGCATTCTCTCCGTTGTTCCTAGTTTTCTGTTTGAGACCTCGACTAGGCGTTAGACAAGGGCTTAGAAAGTATTGATTTCCCAAAGTCTTGCTTGACTCAAGGATTTTGGAAATTGATAACGCGCAACATCGAGATGCGCGAATCTTCATCGGGCCATGGCAGGGTCCTAACAGTCAAGAGACGAACTCGAGACAGACCTAAAAAGCCGCCCTAGCATGCTCCTACGCAAAGCGGGATGTATGTATGTACAGGCATGCGATAGAAAGCAGTAACACATAGACAGTTTATGGGGGTTAGATGCAAGTAATCCTACCCTGTAGGTTCCTGTCTTAGGTTGAAAGGTTCTAGTGCTTTGTACGCATGACGAGGCCGGTTTTGGCTAAAAGGGGTTCCTCTGACTAGAGCCGCGGTATACCTCCCACTGCAATGCGTGCAGCAAAGCAATGGTCGAACGGTATTACGACTCATCATCGTCCAAGGTTGTTGGGCATTCGAGGACCCCGGGCTCCAGTAAACTGTGCCGGTTACCCAAAACACCTCAACGGGGCTTATCCAACATCGATGCAAATGAAGAACGCCAAAATTTGACTAAATGAGAGAGAAATGCAAAATTTTGGAAATGCCTTTTGAAGCTTGGCTCACTTTTATTAATCAATATTTGGACAAAACTACACAAGTGAACAATAATAAAGCCCCAGTTCGGATTGGTCGGATGCTGAGATCCTGTTACGTTACCATTCCGTTCTTCAGCAGCGCGGAGCGTACTGTTTTGCCAGACTTTTGAAGATTGTTCATTCATGTATTAATGCAAAAAATATCAATCAATGCAATGATCCCCAGCAGAGTCGCCACTGTGGGCACACGCCCCGGAAAATCGCCCGATTTTGGTTTGGAACGGATATTGTTTGGGGGGCGGCCCTTTTGGAAAATAGCGCGGCGAAACGCTTCGATTCAGAGTCGCCACTCGGGTTTTAGCGGAAGAACACCCAAGGAACCGAACTCGAGAACGTTTGCTACGTTTTGTTTTTGATTTGAAAAATGTTTGATTTGATTTGGAAAGGCGTAGACTGGTCCGTCGTCACCTTCGATATCTGAGGTTCGGGAGCCAGGTTACGAGAGGGGAAGGGTTTTATGGCACCCCTCTCGCCCAATCCGGAGATCGGTCTCTACTCGGGCATTTTATTAAAACTTTTGCATTTTTCTCTCATTTGATCATTTTTGGCCAGTTAGGGCGGGGGAACAGTTAATAGGGATTAAAACTGTAACACGTTGCAGTTTGTATGACAAAAATGTTGCAGTTTATATGACAAAATGTTTATGGATGATGATTTGCTTGCTTGAATTGAATTAAATGTAAGAATATAGATTGAGAACAACCGCTGCCAGAAGCTCAACAGGATAATGTACGCTGCCCGTCGGGTGCGTGAGCAGGCGACATGCTGGCACGCCATGGCAAAGCCACCGCACGCCATCACACCCTGCGCACGCCACCTTCAGGCTGGCGTACACTACCACCTCAATTTCTTACAGCTCCTACTCTCAATCCTCTGGGCTCTGGAAGGGACCAGTGCACACCCAGGGCAAACCACGCAGTTTATAAAGTACTATGTACAGATTACAGGCAGATAAAATGGCTGTAAGCCATAAAAAGGAACAAAAATCCCCAAAAACAGAGTGGGGAAATATGAAAAGGCCAGGACTGAGCTGGGATGTAAGGGCCAGGCACTGAACCATGGCCTACATGCCGTACGCCACCACTATGGGGCCGTACGCCATGCTCACCCTCCTATCCAGTGCTTGGCTTTACATGATCTGGGTTCTGGAACATGACCAGAGGCACCCCAGAGGCCTTAAAAAGCAAGATAAGTGCAGGTATTGAAAATTACAGTTAAACCGTTCTAATGTACAGAAAGCAGTAAACTGGTTATTAGCATGCTCAAGGTGATGACAGAAAGGAAGTAAGCAATAAATGGACACTTCATGATCCCCACGCCAGCAGTGCACATACTACCAAAGGTGGCGTACGGCTTGATGAAGCTGGCGTGCGCCATGGTGTGTCCTCTACGACTGATTTATTTTACCAGAGAGGGGTCTGTACTAGTATCAGTTACTAGCCAGAACCCTTCTGGTTCCCCTCAGGAACTGAAAACAGAAAGCAACACAAAGGTGGTATACCTTTGGTTGCAAGAGATGGAAGGATGGATTGAGCTTTGGGGGTTGAAGATGGAGGCTGTGCAGTGACTGGACAGTGGTGTGGGGTGTGAGGTACTCCTCTTACTCTCTTTCCTTCAATGGGAGAGCAAAGAACAAGAGAGAAGAGAGAGATTGGCTTGGGTTCTTAATGAGGTTTAACCCTTGCAAATGAATGCAAGGGCTTGCATTTATAGAGGAGAGAGGCTGAGACCAGGGGCTACTCAGCTGGGGTTAGGGTGGTTGGGTTAGGTTAGAAGGGAGCTCCCATGCATTAAATGCATGGGACTAGATGATGGGTTGTGTAGGAGAGAGAGGGGGACGTCCCCTGCAAAATGCAATGATCAGGGGGCTCTGCGCCGTACTGAGACGGTTGCAAAGTTTCGAGCACGTGACAGAAAAGCAGTGATTTGACCGGTCTTGACCATGCGTACGCCACCTATAACCCGGCGTGCGCCAGGTCAAACTGAGTCAACGGTCGATGTCCGACACGTGGCAAGAACCTGGCGCACGCCAACGAGAAGGTGGCGTAAGCAAGGTACGGCTTTGCTGAGGTTCATTTGGCTCGAGATTTGAAGGGTTTGAAGTGAGCTTTGAGAGTGGGCTTTGAAGGTGGAGGGTCCAACATCCAAAGCTCACATCCATCCGTCGACTCTGAACTGTTCTTGATCGCTTATCATCATTGGGTCCACAAAGGAAGTAAAAGGACTAATCTGGACAGTCCAGAATGGGGTGTCTACAGGCCTCAATGACTTGCTTCTAGTAACAATAATACACAAAAAAAAAAAAAAAACGTAATACATGTGACCAAAAATAAACATATAACCTTATAATGTTATACATGAGATTTTGTACTTTCTGATTGTAAAAAAAGAAAAAGAGGAGATTTCGTAACTTCTTTCCATTATATTTTCACTTTATTGAATTGGTCCGTGCAGCGGCCTCAATGACTTGCTTCTGGTAATAATAATACACACAAAACAACGTTATACAAGAGATTTTGACCTTTCTAACTCTAAAAAAATAAAAAGAGGAGATCTCGTAACTTCTTTCCCTGTATTGGGCCATCATTCCTTACATATATGGTTACAGGTGATTTTGCTGCTATAGTGTATAATGAGATGTATGACATTTAGATTATTGGTTTGGCTAAGTTAATGATTAATGGTGATAGACTACAGAATCAAGGTGGCTATAGTGTATAGTGAGGGATTAGTTGAGTTGGGTTAGTTGAGTCAATTTTTCCTTGTATTGGTTTCATGTATAAAGAGGGGTCGAAGAAGCTGTGAAGGGCATGTTGAAAAGTGTAACCAAAAACAGTTGAGACGAGAGCTCTCAATCTGTCAATTCGTGATCTATCAATAAACTCTCCCATTATTTTCCATTGTTCTTATTTCTTCTGCAATCTATACCACCAATCCCATCAAATGGCTAAGTTAATTTAGTGTTTTAGTTGCGAGTATATGTGGTTATATCAATCTTTGATCCGGTATGGTATGGTTGAATTAAGTTAGGGATTCGATTGATAGTATATATGGTTATATCAATGTTGGTTATATACTAATTTTGTTAAAGGCTGTTATTTGTGCAGTTGTTCAAGGGGTGAAGAGTATTAAGTTACTTGTGAAGGTGAAGTCGACTGTGAAGAAGGCGACGCCGACGAAGGGAATTGAAAGAAGTTACGAGATCCCTTCTTTTTATTTTTTTAGAGTTAGAAAGGACAAAATCTCTTGTATAACGTTGTTATTGTTACCAGAAGTTTAAGTCATTGAGGCCGCTGCGCGGACCAATTCAATAAAGTGAAAATATAATGGAAAGAAGTTACAAGATCTCTTCTTTTTCTTTTTTTAGAATCAGAAAGGACAAAATCTCATGTATAACGTTATAAGGTTATATGTTTATTTTTTCACATGTATTACGTTTTTTTGTGTGTGTATTATTGTTACTAGAAACAAGTCATTGAGGCCGCTGCGCGGACCAATTCAATAAAGTGAAAATATAATGTTATATGAGAGTTTTTGTGCAGCGAAACCAAAAAAAAATTTCAACAAAAAAGTTGAGATCAAGATGTATAACGTTATAAGGTTATATGCTTATTTTTTGTCACATGTATTACGTTTTTTTGTGTGTATTATTGTTACTAGAAGCAAGTCATTGAGGCCGCTGCGCGGACCAATTCAATAAAGTGAAAATATAATATTATATGAGAGTTTTTGTGTAGCGAAACTAAAAAAAAATTCAACAAAAACGTTGAGATCAAGCTGTAACTCTACAAAACAGAATATACACTGTTATATAATGTTATATAAGTACAATAACGTTAAATACGAAACTGATCCAACGTAACTGTTATTTCCCTATAATTTTGCGTGATTTCAAACGTATAATGGATAATGGGGGATAATTGGCTAAACGGATGAGATTTGAATGGAAGGGTAAATCTGTAAGACACTATTTCCCTTTTTAAATGTAGTGGACTTTATGCCTTACCAAATACATATTAGTGGACTTAATGGGTTAGAAACTTGATCAGTGGACCTAGTGGGTTAGAAATATGCTATAGTGGACCCTAGACCAATTTTTTATAGATTCTTTTGTACTCCCTAATACCCCCGGCGGGGAGATTATTTATGGGGAGGTTCTGGGGTGTTATTACATAATGCCCCCAGATAATACCCACTCTCTCTTTCATTCAACTACAAAATAACTTTTTCCCTCCATTTTATCTCTCATACAAACTAAGTACTATTTAATCTCCCGTCACATCAATGTGGGTCCACCCTTCTTGCATAATAGTTCGTATCCCATACTATCTTATCCCCCTTCATAACTAATACCCTCAATCCTTATTCCACATCAAAATGAGCCATAGGAGTATTATTTAGATACGGATGGAAATGTCAAAATCAGGATATCGATGTGTTCTGCGTTGTCCAATGCATGTTAATTCGAAATGTTAGACAGAGAGGTCCGTGCACACCGAATGATTCAGACACGTTTATATTTAAATATGTGCACTTTTGTCTTGTTGGTAGCATCATTTGAGCCTCAGCCTCAATTAAATGCAGAGGAGTACATGATGTTTTATTACTGGACTACCACTCCACCCGCAATCACGTGACAATCTTGTGATTCAACAATTGAAAACACACAAATTGAATGAAAACAACACATACAGAGGTTTCAGGGGCTAGAAATAATGATTGAGAAGTAATATTCATTCACTTTTAATTTTAGATCAATGCAGTACTACCCCACACACACAAATAAACACTTGCACACGAATTTAGAGTGTTGACAATCTAGCTAAATTTGGTTGAATTGGTAAGAGGAGGAGTTGGTTAAAGAGGATTCACCACCATTTGTGCGTCCATTAATTATCATCTTCGTTTTGGGTCTCTAGACCCATCCAATCTTTTTGTTCTGCACGCGGTTCTGAATAAATTTTCTATCTAGCTATTACAATCATTTTTCTATTTGTCTCTCTCCACTCATTATTTCAAAAAACTTCCTCAAGTCTCAATCGGAACATGACCTGCACTAGCCATTGGCCGCCATAGGGACTAGCATGGCTGTATTTTGTTAAAGAATCCTGCTATTGGGACCGACAGCCCCGCGGGGGGTCTACTACGAGTCTCGCGTGAAAAATCCGAGCCATTCAATAATTAAAAAAAAACATAGTCCGGCTCCGTGAAAATTCAGGTTAATCCGATGAGTGTAGTGCTCGATCCAATCTTCTCATTCTTTTTCATTTGTAGTGGGCCCCGCGTGGATATGGCCACCATTGGTCCGCATATTCGTTTGTTAAACGCTACTCCCTCCGTCACTTTTTAAATGTCCTGCTTCATAAATCCAACTTATTAAAAAGATATTATCATTATACCTTTCACATCAATTTTTTCCTCCACTTTCCCTACTTACCCATTATCATTACACTTTTACTCACTTACTTCTCAAAATGGAATCTACTTTTAGGGACAAAATAGACAATTCACCAACTTTTACCCACTAACTTTATAAAATGGACACTTATTAAGGAACAGCCCAAAATGAAATACGGGACTATAAACAAGGGACGGAGGGAGTATTATGTGTGAAAGTATTTGTGTATGTATTGCATATTGCGCGGTAGTAGAATATTTCTTCTCTTTTTGTCCCTAGCCGTCCGTTTGTACAATGTGTAGTCAAAAACCATATGAATATATCTGACAGTACTATACTTTATATTAAGAAATATCCAATTAAATGTGGTGAGATGGTGGGACAAGAAAGTACAACTATATATTGTCACGGATTCCAACAACGAGAAGCGTTTCTTCTGCTGTTTTCTCTTCTCTTTTGGCCTGTGTGAAGTCTGCAAGAGAGACCACGAATAAAGCGAAAAGGATAGGGACAAAGAAAATTTATACTGTATCTCTGAAGTGCTTCGAAAAGAGTAGTTAGTGGTTGAGATTCATTTTAATGTGTGAGACTTAATCATCAAAACGAATCTCAACTCCTGATTGTTTTTTTGGGGGCATTTTTGAGGTAAATTTTTCTTGTATCTAGCATTACTCAAGATAAAGTGAAGGGCTTCACATGATCCTTCAAAATGCTATGCGCTTGCGTGCGTTCTCAATCTTGGCACCATGCTCGTGCGTTCTCGCAAATTTTACTAGTTCGATATGTGTTTGAACCACGTTTTTAGTCTTGCACACGCAAATTAGACTTAGGTGAATGCTATTCAAATGTGGACATAAGGTTCTCCTTACCTCTATAATAAGAAGCACTTCAGGGGGGATTTCGCTTGCCAATTTTGGCTAATTTGGACAGTTTTACCCTTCAATTGGAGGGCATCTAATGTTGGTTAAGTGAATGGTATGGTAATTTTACTTCTTCTCTTTTGTGAGTTACGTGGCGCCATGGGTGAAGGGAATATCACAGCTGTCTTTGATTTGGGTGGGACGGTCATGCACCCATTATCTTTCAGAGGCTTCTCATACCCTTTACTCCTCCCTCCCTCTCTCCCTCTCTCTCTTGCGATTTCGGCAGACACGACTCCATGGCCCCTCTCTCTCTCTCTCTCTCTCTCTCTCCTGGAATCCTTGTTAACGACTCCATGGCAGCTCTGTCTCCCTCTCTCTCCTGCAATCGTTGTTAACAACTCCATGGCATCTCTCTTTCTCTCTCTCTTATTTTTTTGAGATCGGAAGAACAACCTTCATCGCCGGTCTGCATTCGTCCATCATCCATAGCCTCTTCATCACTGACGCTGATCATCTCGGTCACTAGCCATAAGCTCCTCAGATACGGTGAGAGAGTATGAGCAAAGCATGGAAACCAGTCAACTCACGCTCACTGGACGATCCCAGAGTCAAATATTAAACCCTAGGCCATGGAACCCTACTATCAAAAATCACACAAGGTATACATATTTTCTCTGGGTGTTAATCCTTTCTGGTTGTAGATCTAGGATTTTCTTTCAATTTTGTTTCGATATATCTGATTTACCATCTTTGCATGTGTTCGTTAGTGCTAATTTCTCTGCGTATTGATTGTGATTGTTGGTATTGATTTTGCAGAGAGGTAAAGTTGGTTATATGGTTCTTCAGTTAGTGTGTGTGTGTAAGAGAGGGCGGTGGGGGGTCAAGCAGAGAAGAAGAATTGAAGGAACGAATGGGTGATCAAATCTTGATTTCCTTCTCTTGGTAAGATGTTACTCTACTTGCCTTTTTGATACCAGTTGTTAGTTTCAGTGGTTTGTTTTTCTAGGATCTATAATTAAGCCATCATAACTTGGGTTAAGAAATTATGTACTTAGATATGGTGGAAAATGCTCTAACTTAACTTGAAAGTGCAGAAACTATGGATTTTGACTAAAAATACGTTGGTAGTAGTAGTTGCCCACTGAATTGGTTGTTCAAGAGCTCAAACTATACCTTAGTTGTGCTGAAACTTGAGACTTGAAGTGAAATCAGTTGACTAATTATTGCAATTATGTTGTATATTCCGGAAAATGTGTTTTTATATGCTAAAAGTGATTGTTAAGCCACAATTTAGTGCCTAAATTGCTGAAATTGACGTTTCAGAGTGCTGAAATTGTATTGTGCACGCTGGAAGGGCTGAACTATTCATGATTAATAGTTTCATAAATGTGGATTGTGTTTAGGCATTTGCAAGGCTGGAGATTCATCTTATGTGTTCAAAAAGTGAACGTGGGACTTGGCTCACTGGGTCATGTAAAAGGTGAGTACCCTTGACACAACTTTTGTCTTTATAAATTGCAATATTTTTATGCACTCTAGAATGTACAATGTTTTTTGCTAGCAATGGTAGCATGCCAATCAGCCTATGAAGTTGATTTATATATGGTTTTGGGTAATTACTTGATTTGGTGGTCACATGACATGGAAGTGTTGCCATGGAAATCTTCGAAGTATAGCATGGAAGTGATGCTATATTTTCTTGAATTGACCATGGTTTCCTTAATAGACCATGCGGCTTCTTCCACTTTCTGTGGGACCAGCTTTACTTGAGGAAATATTTTGGATATCAATTGCTCTTAACAAGGTCTGTCAAAAGTGGTATGACTATAGCTCACCCCCACATTGTTTATTGTTTCGGCAAGTGTTATGAGATGAGAAGTTGAAAGAAGCGGTCCACAGTGTACATAGAACAACTACGCTGTAAGTATGTTTGACTCGTGCAAAAAGAATTGTTGGATAGTTTAAACTTTTGGTGAGTGTTTGCAATGCTTAATAATGGGGTTGTTTGTACCCAACAAGTATAAATATTTCTTGAAAGCAAATGCTTATGGAATATTCAAACTCATTCTCCCTTTAAAGAGTAGCTCATTATTCTGTTGCATCAATTCAATTTGGTGATTTTGAAGGTACAGTGTTCGTTATCCGGCAATGTATGCCTTAGAATCTGTAAGAAAGGATGCAAAGCTCTTCAACTGCAGCCAGGTTTTTACCTCTTTTTTGCCTTCCATTCGATTTATTTCGTTTTTGTACTTATTCCTTGGACCAACCTATATATTTGTCAATTGCTTCGTATCATAATATGTTCAACAATGAAATTGAAACAACATGTGAGCAAAATGAGTGTAGCAGAAATGAGAATGCTAAGGTGGATGTGTGGTAAGACTAGACGAGACAAGATTAGAAATGAAACAGTTCGTGAGATAGTAGGTATAGCACCTATAGAGGAGAAGTTGAGGGAAAATAGGCTAAGGTGGTTTGGGCATATCTACCGTAGACCGGAAGATGCAGTAGTTGAGAGAGTGGATAGGATAGCTCTAGGTAACAATGTTACGGGGAGGGGTAGACCTAAATTGACATTAGATGCTGTAGTGCGCAAAGATATGAGTCTTATAGGTCTATGTGAACAAGTGGCTCTTGACAGAGCTCAATGGAGGAAACGGATTCATGTAGCCGACCCCAAGTAATTGGGACGTAAGGCTCGGTTTGGTTTGGTTTGGTTTGGTTTGCTGAAATTGATTTCTGCCTGCTGGAAATCAATGATTAGAAGCTCAAATATCTTCTCCTGGAGCTTTTTGATGTTTAGTTGCTGAAATTGCTGAAACCAACATTTCAGCAAGGCACAAAAATGAGAAGGAATTATGTGTATAGTGAAAGGGGAAATACTCTAGCAGTCCCTGTTATGATTTTTATTTTCTTAGTTCCAATCATGATACTCCTATTGCAATCACTGTATTCACCCAGGTTTTGGACAAAGGAACACAGATCATGTTATCCTTTTGTATGTACTTGGTGCATATTAAAGATATTTTCTTTTGTTTACCGGTCATTATTTGCATTGCTCGGGCAAAGTACACAAATCTTTGGTTCTGAGTTACTGATTATGATCTTGAGTTCTGAGATGTTTTTCGGCCTCTCATTGACTATTGAGTTATGCATTTGGGATAGTGAGAGGGAGAGAAGCTAATTTTTTCCTTAGACCATTTTCAATCAACCGCTAAAGTACAAGTACCAATTAGGCCCGAGTGGTTTTTTGTGCCATGGTGAGGAAGCATAAAAAGGGATGGACCCATGGGAGCTTAAATTATTGAGATAAGAGGAGAGTTACTTTACTTTGTTAGAACTTGTACATGATCAAGCTGCAACAATTTGATATTTTGTTCTCAGTATGGTCGTTGATGATTATAATGATCAAGTATGGACATAAAGTTACTGTCTTCCTTTTTAAAGATGGCTTCCAATGTGATTTGCCTTCAAATCCAGTAACTTTAAAGTTCTCTCTTTTTTATTTTTGCAGGTTCAACAAGGGACCAACTAGACAAAAGGCAAAATTTCAATCACCTATGAGGCAAAGCTGACTACCATCTTGAGGATTTCCCCCTTAGCTTGGTGGATTAAACTTATAGCTAGGCTTCATTCTCTCTCCTTTACAGTTGAGCACTCCATACGTTCAGTCTTTGACAACTTTGGTCTATTATTTGGTTAGAGATATGGCAGAACAAGGAGTGTATGCGGGAAAGTATTTTCTGCAAAATTCACAATGGGCACTGATTTATTGTCAACATATTGTGGAATTTATGAAGCTAGAATGGGTACCAAACGGGGAGTAGAAAATGACACTTTTTCTAGAAAATTTGCTTAGGATTTGCTTGAGGCTGTTGGCATGAGGCATGAGCCTTTTGGCACTGGCTGCGGACAGTTACTCGTTTGATCTTAGCCTCATTTATCATTTCAAAAGCAATCAAAATCGATCTCCACAACGGGCATAACAGACGTGCCTTGCACGTCACGATGCATCTAGTTATTTTAAATAATTGTCTTTGGCTATTCATTTGAATTACCAAACAGAAATTTATGTACATTTCTTCATTTTCTCACCTTGATGTTCTTGTCCCAATTCATTGAAGTTTTTTTTTTTTTTTAAAAACGCAAATTATATTGATAAAAATAAGACAAAAACATGCGAAACAAACGAATCAAAAGATCCCCGAAAAAAACAAAGAAAACAAAAATAAAAATAAAAACAACAAAATAAAAAGGCGCAAAATTTAAAATTAAAAAAAAATTGGGAGATTTGACAAAGAATGAAATAACAGTCACAAGTACTCCGTGTCTTTCAATTTTAGTTGGTTATTTCATTGTAATGTTTAATTACAGTTATCTATTTCAAAAAACGGAGGCGGATTCTCTGCAGTTCAACTACATAGAGTCCTTGCATTCAATTATAGCCGTTTATCTTTGCATCAACGGTCCAAACTTTTAAAAATCTTTCCGGGGAAAAGTTTAACTCTTCCCCATAAAAGTTTTTTTTTAAATCTCGACCATTAAAAATACTATCCAGCGGTTGCGAATTGTAAGGACTCGTATTTTTCGGATATTATTTAAACGTTTTATAAATGCTAGAAATCGAGGAATATATGAAATTTATCGAATTTATGTGATTAGGGGTTTATGTGATGGGATTATTACTTGAGGGAGTACAAGTGTGTTTTGTGCGGGTGCTAGTATATAAGGGTGGGTGGTGTGTGTAGGAGAACAAAATTCTCCCATATCTCTCTCTCTGTCTCCCGACACCCCTCTTTCTCTCTCTCGGCTCTCTCTCACTCTCTTCCTCTCTCACTCAAAATCCACCAAGACCCGTACAAACCCACCTCCATTTAACCTTCTATCCTCGTTGTTGAGCTTGAATTTCGTGGGTTTTGCTCGGAGGAGGAGGATTCAGTCGATTTTAAAGTTTTCAGAGTCTAGGGCTTGCTCAAATCGTGTGGGTTTCGATTCTTGACTCGAGGTAGGGAATTCTACCTCTCTTTATATGTGTTAAGAGTGATTTGGTGCATGAATCGTGCTTGTAATGTCGTGTTTAAGTTTGGATTGAAAATTCGGAGTTACTGTAAGAATTGTTTGTTTTTCCTGGATTCCTACCAGTAGGCCTGTCTTTTCTACCGGTAGAACGTTGTTGCTTTCCCAGAAAATCAATTCCCTACCTGTAGAAGCTTTTTCCCTACCGGCAGAACCAGTGAGAAATTCTTAGTAAACTGCTCAAACGTATAGCAGCAACTCAAAAGCTGCTCAACGTATCTAACTTCTACCGGTAGGAATTCCTTACCTACCGGTAGGTCAAACTCGAATTTGAACCGGTAGGAATTCCTTACCTACCGGTAGGTCAAACTCGAATTTGAGTATTGGCCTTTTTGTTTTCAGTTTCTACCGGTAGGTCAAACTCGAATTTGAATATTGGCCTTTCTGTTTTCAGTTTCTACCGGTAGGGACTTTTCACCTACCGGTAGGTCAAGTTCTACCGGTAGGACTTGCTTGCCTACCAGTAGGGATTAAGCTGCTTCCGCCTTTCTGTTTTCAGTTTCTACCGGTAGGTCAAACTCGAATTTGAATATTGGCCTTTCTGTTTTTAGTTTCTACCGGTAGGGACTTTTCACCTACCGGTAGGTCAAGTTCTACCGGTAGGACTTGCTTGCCTACCGGTAGAGGATTGAGCTGTTTCCTTTTCAGCTGCTTTCTTCAGCTGCTTCTTTGAGCTGCTGCAGTATCTTTTAGTTGCTTCCTTATATCTTCCAACTCCCATTTTAAAGCCTTTCATTGACTCTAATGAGCTTGTTTACGCATCCTTCCAAGTGTTTTGGAGAGTATTACTCGTTTCTCACATAGAGTGGTATCCAATGGACTAGAGTGAATATGTTTAGGGATCCGACGAGTACTATTGCAATCCTTTTTCTCTCGACTCGTAGAAGTCTTAGATCCCTTTAGTACATGCCTTTATGGACTCCGAGTATAGAAATTAGATGACCGGGCATCACAGAGTCTAGTTGAGGGTCGATTTATGGTATGTGAAGATACGGGGGTGTACTTAAAGGTACGGTGAGGACGTGTGTATTTGATTATATGCGATATGATAGCTTGTTGGTCTTGGAACACTATGCGATTGGTTAAATGGCCTTTGGATCCAATTGAATGAGTGAATGTTTGTGAAATGGGAAGCGGAGTGAAAGTGGATAACTAGTGGACAGAGTATTGTAGGAGTTTTAGTATGGGCTTAGTCCGTCATGTAAGGATACCGATATGTAAACAAATGAGAAGGCATAAACATATATACTTTTGTGAAATCACGTAATGGTTAATTTGAAATTTTGTGGTACAATCAACAAATTGATGATGAGCTGGATTATGAAATGATGACGATTATGAAAGATATGAAAAGTGACCCAAATGGTCGTTATTGAGGGAAAAGACTCGGGGTGACCCTGCGCTCGAGGGAACTAGACCCGAGGTGACCAAACTGATTCTTATTATTGAGGGAAAAGACTCGGGGTGACTCTGCGCTCGAGGGAAGTAGACCCGAGGTGACCCCAAACTATTATTATCATTATTGAGGAAAAAGACTTGGGGTGACCCTACGCTCGAGGGAACTAGACCCGAGGTGACCCTAACGATTATCGAGGGGAAATATCTGATTAAAAGGAAAGGTTTGTGATAAAGGGATCTGATGAAGATCAATGTGGACACGAGAACAATTGTAGTACTGTACGAAGAATAATAAGATATTTATGAATCGATTATAGACAAATGTGGAACGATGTGAGTTTAGTATTGTATTTAGTTAAAGAAGTAAATGGCTAGTGACATTGATGTGAAGTCTAGGACCCTTAGGCGATAATTTGCAACTTGTTGGTAGTCACTTGTGCTATAAGCGTATCTGTCCATACTCATTCATTATCGGTGTGTGATTCATTCAAATAACATATAGCTTGAGCTTAGAATTCTCTACTGGGCTAGTGTAGCTCAACCAAATCTTTCTTTTCAGGTTCAAACACTGGGCAAAAGGTTGCATGCATTGTTTGCTTGACAGTAAAAGACTTTTGGAGATTGACATCACTGGTTATTTCGTCATCTTTGTGAAGATCTCATTTTGTTAAATATGGTTTTGTAAATAATTACTACTGCATTTTCTTTTGACTAAAGTTGTAATTATCTAAACTTAAGGACTTGTTTGTAAATTAAACAGGTGGGAAACTCCTTTGGATAACGTATACGATATGCGAGATTTCTCTTTTATTGAAATGTATTATTTGATTATGTTGAAAATCGAGGGCGTGACACGAATACTCCAACCGCACCTCTGCAGTCCAAATGTGGATTGCAGACAAGCCTGGTTCTTTCAAAAAGTCGGTAATATAGATTCGGTAATATTCCTAGTTTGTTCTTCTCTCCCGAGATTAAAATTTATTCCCTCCGTCCTAATTTAATTGTCATTTTTTGGAGTTCCTGCCACTTTACAATTAATTATATCTTGAAATTTATAATATTTTAGGTGATTTTAAAAATATTAAATTATAGAATAAATCGAGATCTATCAAACAAGATCCACATTGAATTAAAAATTCATTACCACTTTAAAGATATAACTAGTTTTTTAATCCAGTTAAAATAGAACTGAAACAAGTAAATTGGGACGGAGGGAGTAACTATCAATTCAACTTCAAGCGTATTTTTGGAAAATTTATCCGCGCAAAAAAAAAAATTAGAACATCTCTACCAGAACTTTCAGCATACAAACATAATTTGCATCTATAATAGAATTCTAGGTCATTTTAATTAGTTGTGCGGCCTAAGTAACACGGAGTCACGTACATCAAACGATGCTTTAATTTCAAGAAGACAAAGAAGTATATATACGAGTCAAAATGTTTACCATGAGTGAAGTCCATCTAAGCATCTAATAAACATTGCAAGTGCTCGTTTGGAAATATGCTGATAGAAAGCTCTTACGGAGTATAATTTTAGCATTAACAAAAACTGTTTTGACATTATTACCCTTATTTTGTGTTTGAATTCAGACAACAAAATAAGTAAACAACAACGATTGACTTTGGTATTCAAATTTTGAATGTTTGGAAGTCGAATTATGCAATGCATAATTTCAAAACGTATTATCAGAAATAAACTGATGAACGGAAAATTAAAAGAATATTATACTTTCTGTAACGCCCCTAATTTTAGGTTCGTTAAAGGGATAATTTATTACAGAAATAAGAGAGTCACTGCTCATTATTACAACATAACCCCCGTAGGAGTATTTTAAGTACAAAATGGGAAACAAATAGGGAACTAAGGTTCCTAACTACTGCTCATCTTGTTCTTCCATCCTAACGAGTTCTTCGGCTCCATACGCCTTCAGAGTGAAGAGTTCGCCCTATTCATCTATCAGATCTGACGTATTATATTGGCGTCGCCACCCATATAATAAGCCAGGGTCACCACAAGGCAACACCATGAGCTACGGAGGCTCAATAGTAAAATCCTATTTACTAACCCATAACTTATGAATATAGGATCATTATAACATCGATTTCCACATGATATGCAAGTAAGCAGCTATAAGGACAATAACATTTAGCACATCCACAATCGCCTTACAACTATCATTGGTGTCGACTCGTCATTAACCGTGTCTTGTGTTTACTACCTTTCTTTTCCAAAGACTCCCTTTTAACTCACCCAACCTCGGTTCCGCCTCGCCGGGTTCCCGAGTATCCTCACAATGGTTCCGCCACGCCGGGTTCCTATTGGCACACATTTACTTTGGTTCCTCTCCACGGATTACCATGTTACTCACCCGACCTTGGTTCCGCCGCGCCGGTCTCCCAAGAACACTTGAATTTTTAGAGAGAAGGAAGAACTATTGCTTTGAGGTGTGAGTTCAAGGCTTAGTGTGGCCTTCTATTTATAGGCAAGACCTCCCCCTCTCACCCCCTTGGCCGGCCCCCTCTCTCTCCTCCATTCCCCAATTTTTTATTCCAAAAAGTTGAGTTCACATGGGAGAATAAGGCTAAAATCCTAGGTTTGCATGGCTATGTTGGTACTAGATTTGATTCTTGGAAGAATATGTGGTAGAAAAGAAGCTTGGTACAAGATTCTTAGGTTAAACAATTGAAAGATGTACAAAGGAGTACAATGAAGTTAAGATTTGGCTTGGAAGAGTAAAATCTTCAAGATTGGAAGTACAAGGGTCAAGTACTAGCCCAAATCCCCCTCCTCCTCTCTCTCCCAACCGGCCCCCCTTTCTCTCTCTCTCTCTCTCTCTCCATTCGGCTCTCTCTCCCTCTCTCCTCTCTTGCTTTCTCAAGTACAATATATATCTATATATGGAAGAAGAACAAATAAAATAATAGTACTTTAGTACTTAAGATCAAAGTAGTCTTTTAGGCTAGGATTCTCTTTTATACTACAAATAAACACATGGTACTTAAGGTATTAATTTAATCTACCATGTACTAGAATAATATATATCTATGTACCTTGTACACTAGGAAGATTAAAAACCCTAATAGAAAATAAATCAAAGTACTTAGGAGAATCTACTACTAAGTACCTTTTTCATAAAGTAGTGTGAACTTAGTCACATAGGTTAAAGAAAAGGTTTAATTTAATAAATCCCATGGTACTTTGAAAGACTAAGCCTATTGTCCATTGGGTAAAAATTCCCCTAACATCTATTATCCAATGGATAATAGTTATTAGGCAACTTATATATTAAAATAAATCCCAAAAGTACTTTAAAGAAATTAAAAAGTATTTTTCTTAATATTCTTAGTACTTTGACCAAGTATACATTTAATATAAACAATTGGGGTTCTATTATCCAATGGATAATAGTTTCCCTAACAATCTTTGTCCAATGGACAAAGAATAAAACCAAAATAATTAAAAGAAAAAGAATATTCAATTCTTTGACTAGGGTTAAAAAGGTTTAATGAGGGGCAAAACGGTCCAATTGCGGTGACTAGATGACTTCCTAAGTTAGTTTCTCTAACCGGATGGTTAGAAGCTAACTAGGCTTGCTAAATAGGACTAAAGCGCAAGAAAAGTGTAATGATGATGGGTAAGTAAGGAAAGTGAAAGAAAAGGTTGATGTGAAAGGTATAATGACGATGTCTTTTTAATAAGTTGAAATTACGAAACAGGACACTTAAAAAGGAACGGATGATGTATTTTTTTTAAGCGCATATCCATTAAATACTTTTACGAACCCTCTCTATAATTCGATTTTTTTTTTGTCTATCATCAAGAAATTAAAACATAATGCCCAAACACCCCATAGTCTAATCTTTTACTTTTTGTTCTTTCATTCAATTTTTGACCAACAATTAATAAATACTCCTAGAATTTATATCTTTTTGGTTTTTTTTTTTTGCTGTGGGCCGCACACGTTTTCTGAAGATCTGTGCCAGAAATTTCTTGCATTTTTTACTCCAACCCCAATGTAGATTCATGGGCACCGACAAGTTCAATTTACATCAATATTCTGACTCTATTTATTTTTTCATAAAATATGTCTAGATCAACTTAATTCGCTAAAAATACAATATTCTGACTTTTCTGTAATCTGAATTTTTTAGGTCGTAGGAAACAGTAGATTTGGTAGGCTGACCAACCAGGTATGGGATTTTCGAGAAATTTTTGGTACCGGGTGGGTATAACGTAGTGTCCGAATAGTCCATCCGGACCGTTTAAAAGTATGTTGGATGACTTAGATTCAAACATTCTTTCTCCTCTTATCCCATCACTCTCTTTCCTCTTTCTTTCTTCAAATCCGAGTCGCCCAAAACCGAAATAGATGATCCGGATGCACTGATTTGGGCACCAGCCGCACCCAAAAATTTATCGGGATTTTCATTGCGCGTTTCATAGGTTAGATGCATTGGAACAAGAGAATGTGCTTTTCCTTCTTACTAGGTTTATATGTGCATTATGTTAAATCCTTAATTAAGACCAATGTGACCGAAATTATTCTTTATCAAATGACCGAATGGTTAGGATTTGTGAGTTTCTTTTTATTCATATATATCAGCGAATGTAGTTGCTCATATACTTTAGCAATTTTGTGTTTGTGAGATTCTGATACTCGTATTTGGAAAGCTAGACTTCTTGATTGGTTATTGGATTCCCTAAGGAACGATAATCATCCTCTTTGATGTATTCCTATGCTTTTGTTATTAGTGAAAGTTTCCTACCATGTTCCAAAAAAGAAGACCAAATGGTTAATGAGAGAGAGAGAGAGAGAGAGAGAGAGAGAGAGAGAGAGTGGTTATACTAAGGGATGAGCTCCTCCCCGGTCCATGAAAATGCAACCATATAGTCTAGTTTGTCAATTTGCGGGGTTTTTTTTGGGCCAACTTCGATGATTCAGATCGTTGACATTTTAGAGCTCGTCAAGAACATCAACCATAGCGTTGATAGATATCATTGATATGATTTCGGAATATATTTGTCTTAGAACGACATAATAAGATTACAATACTGAATTTGAACCCATTTATATCAAGACACCATTACGAAAAATATCAACCAGCATTCGATCAACTTGAATTTTGCCATGACAAATGTTCCCAACAAGCTCTAGAATATGAACGAAAATTGGACGGTTCAATCCATTTTCATTGACCGGAAAGGATTCTCCTTCGGTATTAATCCCGAAATTTTTTGAATCACAAACTAGTCTTTACCGTCAAAAGTTTCAATATAATTGCAGGAAATCGTTTGATAACACTGGAAAAGAGAAATCAACAGAAGCCGTGCCGCTTCCAAGAAGAGGTACACCGGCGGCTAGAGACATTCTTTATTACTAGAGGCCGGGGCACACGCGATGCGTGTGCAAGTCGGATTTTCATAACATTTTTGTAAAAATGCTGCTTCTCACTTATTGTTTGATCAAATTTTCACAAATGTTGTGAAAATTTGACTTGCACACACATTGCGTGTGCCCTGGCCTCTATTAGGGCTTTAAAGGAGACCAATTTGTTCTGTCAAATTTGGTTCTCTAGACGGGGGCACACGCAATACGTGTGCAAGTCGGATTTTTATAAAATTTGTGAAAAATCGATCAAGCATTAAACGGAGAGAAATTGTTAAAATTTTGACAAAATCTGACTTGTACACGCATTGTGTGCACCCCGGCCTCAATCTAGTATTAAATCCAATAGAACAACAGAGTGGAGTAGAACTTGCTGATGATTTAGGAAGAAGAGTGGTTGGACGGAATGCACGGGATTTGAGCATTCAACCGAAGCAATTTGGTTTTTGTCCACTTCGTCCATGAAAGATAACAAAAGATTCCTTCCATAGATTACCTGTAGGAGTTTAACAAATTGGGAATGTCAAAAATTCACAAACAGGAGGCGGTAGATAACTGGTGAGGAGTTGTGTAACTGCCCTAAGTTTGAACGTAGGGCATGGCTCGTGTTTTACTTTTCTGCCCATTTTGTCATTAGGTGCAGAAGTTTATTTACCGTAAATCATTTATTTTAACGTGCGGTATTTTTGGAAGGGCTAAATGGGAGAGGGAGGATTATGCGGTTTGGTAACTGCCATGTTAATTTACATATTTGCCCATGAATTTTTAAACCATTTGTTCACACATTTGATGGATATTTTTGGAAATGAAAAAACATGACAAAAAAGGGAGACACCAAACTGGTGCTCTCCCTTTATATATTAGAATAGATTACGACGGTTCGACAATTTTTCTGTGAATGCTTTTCAAGATTATCAAAATACGAAGGTTATGCTTACGATCAGTGCCCGTGAATGCTCAAGATCGAGACTTCAATAACAATCTCGATCTTAAATATTTACGAAAATCCGCCTAGTTTAATTTACTAGTTTATGTACAGCTTGACCTCAATATGCGAAGTTTAAAACCTCGTAAATATTCACAAAAATTATCCTCGTTTAATTTTATTAGTTTTTTGTTGTTAATATGCACCGTGTGTCCATATGCGAAGCTTGGAATCATGCCAAATATTCATGAGAGTTAGGAATACGAACAAAGACTCCACGATTTAATTTGATCGTGAAATTTCATCAGTAACATAGAAAGAAAATTTGAACAAAGAATCCACAATTAGTTAACTACATTCAGGCTTTCTGATTCTGATCCACCGATTATATGAGCCCCAAAGGCCCAAATTGCTAGCAGATTAGAATCAGAAAGGCTCCGATAAAAAAAAGGAAAAAGGACGGCCAAGGACGTGTTTTAATAATTAATACCCGTCAAGGACATTTTCAGCATTAACAAATGTTCTCAGCATGTCATTGGCGGGATATTAATTATCAAAACACGTCATGAGCCATCATTTTTCCTAAAGAAAAAAAAAACATGAAAATGGGCAATATTCTCCTTCAAAAATTTGGGTTGGGCTTTTTAAACTTAAATTTGGGCTTTATGTTGCCCAGGTCGAATTTGGGTTTCCATGGCTCTTTGCCATTCGGTCTACTTTTCTTTTGTGTTTTCTTCACCATTTTATAATTAATATGTTCAGACTTTTATCTTCTACGGAGTAATAGAATTGAATTTTGTGTCCGAGAGAAATCCAAAAAGCAATTTGAACCACAGCTTAGAAAATGTTTTACTAATGACGGAAAATATTTTGTGTCCTTTCCAATTATTTTTCCATTTGAATTCATTTTCTATTGTTTTTTATTTCCCACTATGACGATTCAAATTATGACAGTATTTTTTTGGAAAAATTTAAAATAGCCAACGAAGACAAAAAAAAAAAAAAGTTGTAGAATTTTGCAACTTTTAAGATTAATAATTGATCTCGACGAGAGGAATCAAAAAACTATATAAATGTGGGCCGATGTTGAAAAAAGTTCATCTAAACGACACTTTAGAGCATCCGTAGTAGAATAATCAAAACCAAAAGGTTACTAAGGTTATCAATGTTTATTAAAAAAAAGTGCTCACGTTGGAATAACCAAACTTAACAACCTCTTAACAACGAACCAAATTTTGGCCCTTTGAGCATCCACAATGGAATAATTAAAAGTGAATAATAAAAAATTGTCACATCATCTTTTGGTTATCCATTTAAGAGATTGCTAAGGTTAGTAATGTAGAAGTCCATAATGGCATAAAACCTATAAAAATCTAAAAACTGTCACCGCATAAAACAATTTTTTTAAAACAGTTTTCAATCTAATAAAAACAAGTTATTAAATATTGAAAACTTTTATTTTGAAATAAAACACTTCAGAAAAAGTTTTTAAAAAAAATAGTTTTTGAAAAAAAGGCATTTTTTTAAATAACAGTTTCTAAAATACAATTTTACCGTTTTTGCAAAAAAAAAAAATCTTTTAAAAATATAAGTGAGAGAGAGAAGGTTTTTGTGTATTGATGGGTGTACTTGATTGAGAAAATGTGGTGACCACTAAATTTTGTTATTGGCAAAGAGTTGCTAGTTTTGATTATCCAAGGGTCAAAATTTGATGAATTGTTAATAATTTGTTAAGTTTGATTATACCACTGTGATTGAGCACTATTTTAAAAAAATATTGTTAACTTTAGCAATCCTATGGTTTTGGTTATTCCACTATGGACATGCACTAACCTTGCTATCTCTCGTTCAACTATATGATCAAGAGAAAAATGCTAGTTAGGCGATCTGAATTTTACGCCAAGGTTTTTTAGGGTTTAGCCCAAATATGAAAATTTGAAAGTCCTATTTCACAATTAAGATGCCGTTCCGCTTAATTTTGAGCACTTTTGTCTTTAAATGATTTTTTTTTTTTGCGTGTGTTAGTTTTGCACTAAATTTTTGTGGATTAAAGTAAATACTTTTTACTTTTATCCAAATATTTTGAAAAATAACCACTTTTCAGCACACAAAAAAAGTGGTTATTTTCCAATATATTTGGATAAAAGTAGAAAAAAAATAACTTTTTCGATTTGCCTTGACGAGATAAATCGGAAAATCAAATAAGTGAGGCGCAAAACTAAAAACAATTTAAATAAAGACAAAATTAAAAAAAAAAAAGGTCTTAAAAGTCCTCGGTGGAACACTACCTGAAATAACATCTAAATATTCTTTGAGCGACTTTTTTAAAGCAAAACGTTGAGATGGCCGAGTTGGTCTAAGGCGCCAGATTAAGGTTCTGGTCCGAAAGGGCGTGGGTTCAAATCCCACTCTCAACAAATATTTTTCTGTTTTGCTTTTTGGTCAGCGGATTTCTAAAAATGTTCTATGGAAAACCTCATTTCTCCTTTTGTTTCCATGAACTAAAGTTACTCGGACGCGGGGGCGCTTCTGTCCCCTTGGGGCAGTAGCTTGTGGCTGTGCCTGAATTCTGGGCCCATTCCGATATCGCTCGGATAATCGGAAGCGTTCACTTCGTAGAGGTCGTCGAGTAGAACAACTACGCAAAAAATCAGCGTAATTGGATATCATTAAGTGCCTGATCGGAACCCATATAACTCTCGGTCCATGGGTTACAGTGGATCTGATCCAGTGTTTCGGATTCATTCTTTTCAAGATAAAAAGGTTCCGATTAGACACTTAATAATATCCAATTAAACTGATTTTTTGCATAATTGTTCTACTCGACGACCTCTATGAAATGAACGCTTCCGATCATCAGAGTGAGACCGGAGTGAGCCCAAAATTCGGGCACAACTGCAAGCTGCTGCCCCCGCGTCCAAGTTACTTTCTCTCTCTCTGTTCGGACAATATTTTTCTTTCCCATTTTTGGGATTTGAATAGCGTACCGATGAAATACCAAATTTTTCTACTGGTATGTACTAGTACCGGTGACATACTAGGTATCGTTTCGAATTTTATTGATACAATTAATTTATAACCACACACACAAACTCCTCTCACATAAGGAATGGGGCCCACACCCACTATGTCTGTGTAGTGTGCGGTTGTCTTCCAAGCCTCCGAACCCCAGTCCGAATTTTCTCTACTTTTGATTTAATTTTTTTTTTTGAGAGAGAGATTTAAGGGGAAATTCGAAGGCAAGTTTTATTAGATGGCAAAGACAAATAAATATTACGCTTTTTAATTTTTTAATTTATCTTATTTGCACTTTAATTTTTTAATTCATAACAATAGATATATGTTTCCATGTATAAAATGAAAAAGCTTTCACTACTGTGACAGAGCCAGGAAAAATATTACTACTATTTCTTTTATCAATTAGCGTTGAGCCCGTTCGATATACGAGATCAGAAAAAATACCAATATGATTTATTGTTTGTCTTGTGCATCGAATGAGCACAATGCTAGTTAGATACTCCTCCATTTCATAATGTTTATCCGGTCTGCAAAATGAGGATGTAAAAATAATACAATTTTTGCAAGAAATACTTCAATATTTTTTAACAATTCACTAGATATCCACGAGTTCTTTAAATTTATGAAAAAAATTGAATTTTTTCTTGAAAAAAATGCATTATTTTTGAGTCCTCGTTTTGCGGATTGGACAAACATTTTAGGACGGTGAGAGTAATATGTAAGACTTCTCCTCTCACGGGGTATACATATTGCAAGACTTGACCCATTTATTTGGGCTTATAGTTATAGGCCCTTAGGTGCTTTGAGCTTAATTTTTTTTTATCTGGGCTTTTAGGCAGACGGATGTGGGCTTTATCCCAATTGGATTCCCATTTTGGTTTCTTGTCAAAATTGGATTTGGGTCTCGGATGAACATAAGATTATCTTTAGCTTTGTAGCTCTTGTATAGCTTTAGGGTTAGGAATATGATGTCATCACTCGTTGTCCTATTAATCTTTGTAACAATTTCAGAGATTAATAAAAAAAAAATTGCCTTCCAAAAAAAAAAAAGAAAACAAATTAAATTGTAAGGCTTGAAACTCCTCCTCCCAATAAATCAGTGTTTTTGTATTTATTTTATAACTATTTAAGCATATGGGCAATGTTGATCCACTTTTTAAGTGGGTGATATAAAATTGGATTCTAATTTTACTCACAAGTCATAAAATATATTGATATTTCGATTAATATAATAGATAACTTGCGATTTCCATCCGGACGAAAGGAAAAAAGTCTCTGTTTGGTTAGCAAGAAAAAGATAATGGAAAGAGAAAATGATAGGAAGTGAAATAAAAAAGGGAAAATGTATTATTTTCCTAGTATTCATTTGATAAAGATGAAAGTTTTGCAAGAAAATAATAATAAAAATATTCTATCATTGTTTTTTTTTTTTTTTTCCCGGTGCAACAGAAATGACTTCTATCAATGTTTGAGGAGGAGGAGAGTTGCAAAAGAAGTGTACAAAATAAGAAGAGAAAAAGGTGGACGCGATAGGATAAAAAAGAAAGTAATGCTAATTGTTGTTGATTTTATTTTCTTGCATATTTGTGACAAAAAATAACGCAAGTTTATTGGCTTACGGTTATACAAGAAAGTTTATTTTTCATCACATTCTTGCTAAGTGAACACGAAAAGTATAGTCTTCCTCTCCCCCCCGCCCCCCCACCCCCCCACCCCCCCCCCCCCCCCCCCCCCCCCCCCCCCCCCCCCCCCCCCCCCCCCCCCCCCCCCCCCCCCCCCCCCCCCCCCCCCCCCCCCCCGAAAATGGGCAACCATCTAGGTCTGCCCTCTCTGATGCCATTTGGCTTTTATTTGAGGGCATGGTTTTGCAGCAAAATAAGTATATGGGGGCCACTATTTCAGCGGTATTCTGAGAGTAGCCACTTTGTGCATATTGCCAAAGGCTAAGTCTGTCTCTAATCTTCGCCCGCCCATACTCCCAATGATTGGAGACTACATGGGTTCTGCTGCTATTGTTGTTATTGTCTATGATTTATCTACTTAGTTACAGATATATTACGAGCAATGCTAGGAATACAACGTTAAAACAGAAGTACGGACACAACTGCATCTAGAGCCGTTCGATGGATGTGGGCCCATACATCGGACAGCTTCAATGCGGTGGTTATGACTGAAGTTGCGTTTTAACGTTGTGTTCCTAGACTTTTTTCTTTTATTTCTCCCTACAAGTAACCTCCCTACACATCCTGCCGCCCTTCTGTGTGTATATATATACCCCATAACAAGCTCTGAACTAATGCAATTTCCCAAGTAACAACGTGAATGACATTTAAGAGATGATAGCCAGAGAGTTGAGAGCCGTACTACTAAGGAAGACATGCATGATCATACCCAAGGGATATGTCTTCACACAGACGGATGAAGAACGTTTGATCCACTATCTCGAGAGGCAGTGTAAGCATCTATCCCTACCTCGTAATGTCGTTTTCGAGTGTGAGATTTAAGGGGTTGGGGACAAAGCGCCATGGCAGATTTTCACCGAACAAGACCCATGGACAGAACAGAACGTACTATCTATGTTTTCACAATGTTGATAAAGGCCAGCAAGAACGGAGACCGGTGGCTAGAACGGCCGGTTGTGGCACATGGCATGTAGAGACAACTCTTGAAAACGTAACCGATGAACAAGGTGGTGTTATTGGGTCCAAGAGGATGTTGTGTTTTCGGATCAATAACGAATCGGGTCCGAGAAAAGGCCACTGGATCATGCATGAGTACTCACTCGAGGGTAGTAAGAGTTCTACTGGGAAAGAAGAATATATTCTTTGTAATATAAAAAGAAACGACTAAAAGTTCACCAAGAAATCTGTGAGGAAACAAAGAATGTTGAGGCCGGTAGTGTTGACGGCGACATTGTAGTCCACAAAGTGTGCTAGAATGGAGTTTGTGCCAGAACAGGTGATGGATTGTGACATTGCTGCAGAACCAGAAACATAAGTTGTCCACAAAGTGTGCTAGAATGGGTAGTCAAAATCCTCAGGCCTTGCTTCAGTTCCAGAAATTGTACCGCCACCAAAGAGTTGCATTGACGATTGGATGCAGTACTTGAGTCCTGTGCTTAACATCTTTCAAATACTGAAATCTTATTGAGTGTTGAGCTTCTACCTAGGTATTAAGAGTGTAATAGGTTCTTGCCTCCAAACTCTAGGTTTGATGCCACAATAGAACCTTCACTGATATATTTTGTTTCCAATAATATCCACGTGCAGTTGGACCCTTAAATCATATCGGCGCTTAAAAACATGTCGTGGCCAAACAACTGCTTCCCTCAACACGGGTATGGGGGTGAGATAGATCCGCTATAGAACAAGGAATGGAGCTAGCAAGATCAAAACAAGGAATGGAGCTAGCAACATCAAGAGCAAGAGATTAAACATTGTTTAGGACGGTATGTCTGTTGTGTGTGTGTCACGGGAGGGGGAATGAGAAACAAAGAAAATTGTATCTGTAGACTTCATTCTTTAGTTGTTCATTTAGCCCATTCATCCTTCATTTGCTAGTAATCAAAATTTCATTTGACTGCAGATAGTTTAGTTTATCAGTTATACGATTTTTATGCGCTTCGGAATGTTGAGCTTCTTCTATTTTTCTAATGGGTTGCTTCTTCTATTTACTTATTGGTTTGCTTTTTATTTATGGTATGTAGCTGCGCAGAATCGCGACATACCAAGATAGAAAGGAGTCACTTTGTCATTTATTTCTCTTAGGGTAGTTTATGCCAACATGATTTTGTCATATATGTCACAAGTAAAATTATATTCAGTGGTGATGTGATGAATCGAGCAAGGGAGTTGGGCGGGCGGAAACAAAGTATGCATACATGCTGGTTCCATATTAACTGAAAGGAAAGTATTCAATTTGAAGGGTTGCAATTTTCTTACCAAATGCTCCTTGGAAGTGATATATGAGTTGCTTTGTTTGGTTTTGTGGAAATGAGTTCATGATGGAAATTATTTATTTGAAACTCCGAGAATATCTCTTTGTACTGGCTGTAACAGACCTGCCATTGCCAAACTGAATGGCTAATCATATCTCTTTACGCTGCATACTTTCAAAACAAATGCTTCCAAATTCCGAACCAAAAAGATGAGTGCTGACATTTAAGAAAGAGATGCTGTGACAATCAGTTGTGACTTCCCATTTTGAGGGAGTTGCAAAACGAATCACTTCAGATCAAGAAAAACTTAAGAAATTAAACTCCCAAGTTGCGTTTTTTGACCCTTCTTTTTATTCATGGTTAATGTGGTTGGAATTTCTGGAAGCATCTGGCACTGGTTAATTACATATGAACAGTTTCAGTCGCCACTGATCTCACTTTCTTTACCAGAGAGCAAATGATGTCGCTTACTGTGAACTTCTAATACGTTTACTAGTGAAGTGTTAAGGGTAGGTCACCCATCCTTCTCAATTTTGGGGTCAAATTTCAGCTCATGGTTGGCGATGGGGGAACATCATTTAACTTAAGGTGAGAGGATGCAAAGGCATAGGAAGAGTCACAATGTCCTTTATTTTTTTTGCAAGGTAGTTTATGCCAGCAGGATTTGGTTATCTAGAGACCATATGAATACGTGACGAATGGAGTGAGGCTGTTGAGTGGATAAGACCACTCAATTGCATAGACGCCGGTCCTATTATAAACTGCAACATAGACTTAAGTTTGATGCAGATTATTAATTTAACTGATCAGGACTACAATTTTCTACCTAGATGTTCCTTAAAAGCTGTATGAAGATTTGTTGCTGCTGCTTTTTTGGTTTGGTGGGGGACTACATCAACATGGAAATTATGTTTTTGAAACTTGGAGCCTAGACAATCAAAACAGCAAGGATCACAGTAAATTATGCCTAGACAATCAAAACAAATTTTTCTTGAAGATCAAACTAACACATTATGAGATGTTTTCCACTTACATATACAGTTTCTGAACTGTCGGTCCAACATCCTCTCTTTTGGCTATAATGAGTCTCCTTCCAAGTCTCAGGAAGGTCAAGATTCACGCTGTTCTTTTTCTTTTTCTGGTGAATTAGGTAAAAAAAAATCACATGTTTTTTTTGTACTCAACAAATATTGAAACCTGTAAGGAAATAATAGAGGACATACCAAATGATTTTTGACCTTTCAGAAAGCCTTTGATCCAGCAACATGGTGATTCCTAGGCTTAGATCGACTAACCTTGTACTTGTTACACTTTTCCTGCATTTTCAACAACCAATTAGGAGTACCACAATATCTATATGTTAGAATTTATAGTAAGAGTTGGGGTCATGAAGATATTACCAATTCTTAACTATAGCAAATTAGTACTACATACCTTATAGTCTTTGTCTTGCCATAAGTTACACAAATATGTCCAATCTGCCCCCACTATGTGTGCAGGGCAATTGACAACTCCTTTCTCGAACATCATCTTGAGGCGGGATCGGCTATGACAATATCGCTTACCTATACTTTGCAATATAGCTTTGTCTACATAAGTTGCTTCAGGAAGATCAAATTTTTCCTATTTATCCCACACATTCATCCAGTCAAATGCATATATAGAGACAACAATTTTGATGACAAGCAAAATTATTCACATATCTTTCTTATGTACATTATTTTTCATCAAACTGTCAGAATGCTACGAATACTTACACGAATGTATGCAATAAACATTTCCTTTGCATCAAGTACCTCTTTCTCCAAAGATCTCAAACTTTCTTTGTACCTCTTTCTCATCAAGTATGATTTACTATTTACTTTTCGTATAGTACATCAAATGCTCAAAAAATATGATCACAAAAAAAAAAAAAAAAACATGAATCCAACTCTGATTCTTTTAGTTCCAGAATAAGCAACAACAAAAGTAGCAGATGGTAATATAAATCCAGCACCAGTTTGGTCATGCTAGCTGAGTTCCATTGACAGAATAGAAGCCCCTAACATCTCCCAATCACTCCACATAACCAACCACAACACCAGAATCAAACCCCCCAGAAACTTTTTTTTTGAACGATGAAGAAGAAAGATATATTAAGAGAGAGCAGAACAAAATACAAGAGATAGTCCCAAAAGAAAAATGGCAACAAGACGCACTGGATACTTTTCAACTAGGTTGGCACCTATCGAAAGCATCAAGCCAAAAAAATCAAAAAGCCAGTTGATAAGCAATCAACTAGCAGACAAACGAAACAGAAAAGGAAAACAACCCCATGAAAAGTGAGACAAATAACCGCAGTGTACATGAAAGGGACTGTCCCAAGTGATTTGAACAGCCACAAGCCATAGAGCAGAGTAGTTCACCAACATTCCACTGGAAGTCCATCCCATCTCTAACATTTTTGCCACAGGTGCCACAAAGAAACCAAAAGGCAATTCCCCTTCTTCACGGACTTCGGGCAAGCAGGCAACTGCATTTCTGCACTGCCCCCACAAAGCCCTTTGTTTCCAACAAGTGAAATTGCACTCAAGTTTCCAAAGACACCATGGGAGGGCACATCACTAGCCAAGTTGTTAAAGGACAAGTTCAGATGCTTCAAAAAAATGAGGGCTGCTAGATAATGAGAGCATATCAATAATGAACTGCATTCTTTGAGTATAAGACATGGCACCTCTCTTCACCCTCAGAATCGTACTCCCACACACCTAACTCCAATCAGCCCCCACACTAAAAATTGAAACCCCTGTACTCCCACAGCTACAGCACCAGAAATTGAAACCCTCACACTCAAAGAACCCCACACTGAATACCCCTTCTGCATGTGCTTAATTTCAGCACATAAAGACATAGAGTAAATAAACACAAAGACATAGAGTAATTAAAGACAAAGACATAGAGTAAATAAATGAGGCCTTTTCTGCATGTGCTTAAATTTCAGCAAAAAAAAAAAAAAAAAAAATTTCCATACATGTGGTTTCAAGATTCTTGATTTCCTCACAGTGTATTCAGCTTTTCATTATTATGAGAGTCGTTGCATATGAGATGGGGTTTTGTGACTATAGATTGGAGAAATACTAACATATAAGTGCATATATATATATGTGTGTGTGTGTGTGTGTGTGTGATTATGAGACCTTTGCCCCAAATAATCAAAACAAATCAACTGGGATTTAGGATGTTTGGAGGAATATATGGGAAAAGAGAAAAGAGAGATGGAAACTTACCACCGTACCTAAAATCTCAAAGAAGAGTTACCACGGATTCATCGAACTGTTCTCTGCAACTTCACCAGAGGAGCAGAGAGAGAGAGAGAGAGGAGGAGGGGGGGGGGGGGGTGGTTATGAGACGTAAGAGAGAAATAAAACAAGTAGGACTGGTATTGCCCTTTTTGCCCAAATGGTGCCACTTTTGTCCTTTTTTTTTCCTCCCGCGCGCCAATCCTTTTTCCCAATCCCCCCACTAATTGGAAATTTGTGGACAAATGACATACAAAAATTATTCCTCGCTAAATGATTTTCTTTTGTGAATATTAATTTCTTTTACAACAGTGCTATATATATATAATAATTGAAACACAATATTAAACATAATCTCTCACATAAATTTTTTTTAGCGATCGATCCCGTTAATTTCAATTGTGTTTGTTGATGAAATCAGTCACATAAATTTTGGCTCAATCGAGTTTAGTAAGCCACTTTATCTATCGGGATACAAATTCATTGATAAAACGATACGTTTTGTTATGATAAAACGTCTAACGATACGTGATTAACTTCATGTTGGTACAAACTAGGGGTGTCAAATGGGCGGGTTTGGACAAAAATGGGTAAATTGTAAGTGGGCTGGGTCTTTAATGAGTCATTGACCCATTTAGACCCATTAATTATGAGTCTAATTACCCATACCCAACCCATTTATTTAAAAGCAAACCTGACTCGTCCATTAACTCAATTACATACTATATACTAAAATGACAAAAATACATATGTACACTAAAATGACCATATTACCCTTGTAAATTTAAAGGACTAAAATACCATGTACACTAAAATTACCATACTATCCCTTTGCTATAAAAATGACCAAATTACCCCTGTACACTTAATTACCATATTGGTCCTTCTTAATTACCGAATCGCAACGTATCCAAGTGGCTTATTTTTTTTGTCGTTATCCAAGTGGCCACGCCACCACCACCACCACAACTCCGCCGCTGCCACCAACGCCGCCGCCGCCACCGCCGCGCTGCCACCAGCACCACATCGCCACCGTGCCACCAGCACCACCGCAATCATGCCACCAACAAGGTGGTAGTGGTGGTGGTGTTGGTGGCGGCGTGGTGGTGATGGTGGTGGCAGCGTGGTGGTGGTGGCGGCGGCATTGTGGTGGTGGCGGCGGCGGCGGCGTGGCGGTGGTGGCGTGGTAGGGGGTGGTGGCGGTGGTGGCATGGTAGTGGGTGAAGGTGGCGGTAGCGCGGTGGTGGCAGCGGCGGCGGTGGTGGCGTGGTAGAGGGTGGTGGTGGTGGCCGTGGCGGCGATGGTGGTGGCGGTGGTGGTGGTGGTGGTGCCAGCGGTGGTGGTGGCGTGGTGGTGGGGGTGGTGAGGGTGGCGTCGTGGTGGTGGTGGCAGAGTTATGATGGTGGTGGCGGCGGTTGTGGTGGTGGTGTAATGGCAGTGGTGGTGGCGACGGCAGCGGTGGCCGTCATGGTGGTGGCATGGTAGGGGGTGGGTTGCATTCATTGGGAATCTGGTAAAGAGATGAAAATTTTTCTTGGGTTACTTTCATTCCCATTGGGTCATTTAAGTTAACCAAATTGATGCCCAATTAAGACCCAACTAATAATGGATTAGTTGGGTTTGGACCTATTCTTACCCAACTAATAAATGGGTTGGGTTGGGTCTATTTTTTAGTTGATGGGTCTGGGTTTGTTAATGGGTCTGGGTTCAATTTGCCACCCCTAGTACACACTAATCTAATTCATGTCATGTAAAAGATAGACGGTTCGGATGGCAAAAAAAGACCACAATGTGGGCTCGAGTGTGCACATAAAGACTTTAATGCCTCCGGACACATTAATGTCGTCCGATCATGTGTTTGTCAATATCCGATTATCTCAAATTTTAGTAGAACTGATATAATCAGTAAAAGGTGAAATCCTAACGGTTTAGATCGACAATTATAAAGATAGACTTGAAAATGATCTTTATAATTTATACGTTCAACTTACTTGATAGTAAACTAAATCTTGTGCAGTAGTTAAATATACAGTAGCCACGTGATTGTGACACAATCATGACGATCAAGATCGTTGATTTTGTTGGACTTATTGATTATAGCAATCATGTAAATTTTTGGCTCAGTCGAATTTAGAAAGTCCTTTCATTGGGACGCAATTAATAGTAAACTAAGTCTTGTGCAACTGTTGATGTACAATAACCACATGGTTGCGACATAATCATGATGATCGAGATCATTGATTTTGTTGTGCTTGTTGATTAAATCATTCATGTAAAATTTTTGCTCGATTAGGTATTAAAAGTCCCTTCATCGAGATGCGAATTTGTTGAAAAAATAATATTTCTCGTCTGATCAAGTGTCTTAACAAATACACGATTAATTTTAATGAAAGATCTAATTAATCCGTATTTCTCAAAACTTTGAAGAATTATTTACTATGTAATATTATGATAAATTTCAATTTTTTTTTGTAAAACTAAGATATAATGACATTTATTTTTAAAAAGGGCAACAATAGTAGTATAAAACTACCAAGGGTCAAACTTAAATAATACTCATGTTTTTTTGTTGAACTTTTTTGCGACCATCACATTTTCTCGCAAAATGCTTTTACTGTTAGTAGCAAACAAAGTTACCACAATTAGGCTTTTAGCGACTAAAATTTGCAGTAAATAAAGTTCCTCGCAAAATGCTTTTCTCCCGCCCACAGGAAAATTTGGTGCCAAAGTATTAGTGACAACTATTATTAGCAAGGAAAATATGCATTCCACACAAAAAAAAGTACAGTATCTTAACCTAAATCTTCTTTAGTACCCAAAACAAAAGCCAAAAATACCCGAACATAACATTAAGTATCAAAGACAAAAACCTTAATCTAGGGACTATTTATAATATCTACTGTTATGTAACAAAAACTAAAGGCATCCTTCCAACATCCTTCTTCTCCATCCAGAAGACCAAAACACAACAGGCAAATAGCAGCTTTGTCCTCCAAAACATTTTTCTACTCCAATATTGTATCTCCATGCACCAAATGATCACCATTGATTTTTTGAGCAATCTGCATATACGTAACACAATAAAGAGCTTTACAAATTATAGTCATGATTTCAAAATGAATTTATCATCCTACTAAACATGAATATCCCTTCTAGTTAGCAAGTAGATTGTGACTGGACCAAGCCCACAAGAAATCAAGCAACAATAGAGTCCTTAACCGGATAACACTAACCATAATGAGTTGCAATAGTGGCTGCTCGGAGCTATGGTTTGGCAACGATTTCCGATGAAATCAAACGGCTGCAGTGCGTGATTACTTAGTTATTGAGGAAGACACTCCATATTGCTTTGCAAAGCACCACAAACAACCAATTAGCACAAAAGATTGAACTAAAGGTTAACAGCTTTAATTGGCTTATTTTAGCAACAAAAAAACAAACTTGATTGGCAATTGAGGCATCACCATCATTTCACAAACAAAAGGGTAACAAAAGAAATATTAGGGCTGACCAAATAGTGAAGCACAGACCTTGAGTCAACTATTGTAAACTTAGGCCATCTTCAATACTTATCCCGAAATACAGTACGATTTCAGCAAGTAAATTCCGGACAACCAAGCATTCGTCTCTTTCGTTCTCGATTGATCACCAAAGGAAGGAGATAGATCGGCTGAGCAAGTACAAAATTTCAGTAAATTCAGGACTGATAGTACATATTCTGCGAGTAAAATCTGGAGAACCAAGCACTCGTTTCTTTCGCTCTCAATCGATCACCGAAGGAAGGACAAAACCGCAAGAAAAATCCGGAGAACCAAGCACTCATTTCTTTGGCTCTTAATCGATCGATCTAAGTTTGTAACAGTCCAAGCACTTAAGAAATAGGGAATTTATTTCAAACAATGAAGTCAATGTGCAGTAAAACATTAAGTACATATTATCCAGAGTATGCATGCAAAATTAGCAGAATCTTAAAGAGTACTCAGCCAAATGGAATGATTTGTCCTGAATAAAAATGGAATGGGCAGTTCTCAAGTCTATATTGAATCAAGGTCAGACCGTCTTTAACAACATAAGCTTTTTGTGAGTTTGTCGTGGTTCAATGTCAATAGACTGCTCGAGGAGCTATCTGACGAGTTAAATTTTTAGATGAGCTACTTGTTGACAACTTATCTATAGTGCAAGATATTTTAATATAGTCGCGGACTTTGTTCGTCTGCTCAAATCAGATAAAATAATACTGCATTATGTTCCACTTCCAAGATTCAAGCCTCCAGACGCTAACACTCTAAGTTGCACATTCCAAATTTAGATACACAGAGAACAGAAGGACCAGTAGATTAACTATAGTTAACAGCAATTCTGCGGACACCAGCAGTGAGAGAAAAGGCAAACATGGATATTCAAAAATACCATTTTGTAGTGGTTCAAAATACTTTAAAATTATGAAGGACCACTCTTTTACTAAACTTATGTAAGTTCACACCATAAGATTGGCTTTTTGTGTCCTTGGCAGCATGAGTACCCCAACTTCCACCAGCGAATACACAGGTTTCACAGAAGGGCCCTCCTTAAGACCAAGACAAGACACGGAATTACAGAGAGGCAACTCAACTCCTTCAATGGAAGCCGAAGCTCAGCCGCAGAAAAGTATTACTTCAAGTTGTCCACATTCACCAGTACCAGTGGTCTCAAAGTACCAGCTCTTGTGCATTAATAAGGCTGCATAAAGGTGAAGGCCAGCCCCTAATTTCAATCACGGAGCGAAGGCTCTTTCGTTGAGCTAGCTGATATTACTTAAACTAGTGGTATAGAGGGACATAAATTCGGTTCACAACACACAAGCTACATGTGCTCAACTTAAGTCAGAAGACACATGATCAAGTCATAAAACCAACCAACTCTACTTAACAAGCCTTAATACCATAGCTTATCAATTACCAGTTTATGTAGACATGGGCTTCAAAGAGGAGCTACTATGTTGATCACTAGCTTTTTTGTAATACAATTATATGTTCCAACCTTCAAGCATAGAACAAATAAAACTATACGTATCATCACTATTTTTTTTCCCATTTGCAAGTCTATAACAATATCAATAGCAAAAGCAAGGAACAGATACTCACTAGCATCATTCAAAGGCATGTTGTGGCCATTTTGTTTTGGAGCATATTGGAAGTTGACTTGAAAAAACCTGACATGAAGCATAGCATAAAATAAGGGGTTAAATGAATGAGTGAGAAGTCGTAACAAATTAATTTCATAAACAGAGAGGAAAAACCATAACTTTTGATATTGTTTAACCATTACATTTGAGATATGTGCATGACAAAAAAGGACATTGTATTGCTACTATTCATCCTCACTATCACAGTAAAATGATTCATCTGAAAGTTCATCATCAAAAGTCTGGACATCAATCATGTCATCATCATCATTAATAAATGCATCACTATCATCTTCTTCCTCATCGACACCTATCTGATCGTTGAGTACACCAACATGGACAGAATCCATATCAACTCTATTCATCATAATGGGCTGGTCATCAACCTCAATTTTGTTGCCAGACCCCATATGGTTCGTCTTCTTGGTATGGCTCATCTTCCTCATGTTCTGCACGTACATCGATCATCTCATATTTCTTGCATTGCATCCGCAGTGATGCCCTCTTCTTTGATGTTAATATTACCATGGCCATTGTTTTTTTGATCAAATTCTTCCCCATGATAAACCCATCGATTATACGCCACCACTACACCGCACGCATACATGTGTTCTTCAGCCTCAACAGGAGTCATCTTGTTAAAATTGTTGCATCTTATACATGGACACCAAATGAGAGTTTCACTGAGTGACATATGATCAATTGCAAATTTGATAAATTCTTTGACTCCTTCAATGTACAAAGAGTGCCTTCTATTATGAATTTCCATCCAATTCCTATCCATCTTAAGCCCTTATGAACTGAAAGAAAACAACAATATCAATAAGAAAACCTCCAAAAAGATAGCCAACCACAACAACCTACTAGACAAAAAAAGAACCAAATTCATAACCAAAAGCTCACGAAAATCCAACCAAACTGCTTCAAAAACTCAAAGCCGCACAAACCCATCTAGCCCACAAAAAAACATATGTGCAAAACATGATGTGGAAAGTAAAAGCTACTTTATTAACCTCTTTATTAAAAAGTATGGAAAGTAGTCCATATTTTCGACTTTGTGTAAAGGATGGTCATGAAATATGTGCAAAATACATAATGTGGACCTAGAAATTAAGAAAGGAACGCTATTGTTCTATATTAGGAACGACAATCCAAGGATAAGACTACTAATCAAGAAAAAACACGTGAAATATCATGTTGAGCATGTGAAAGCACCAAATATTTGGGATCCAACAGAATTGCTTTGGGATCCAAAAGAAATCACCGAATAAACTAAGTAATGAATAAGTAGGTAATTCTATATACAAAGTGTGATTGATTTTATACTAAAAACTTGACTTCCACTAGGATTTTTGTCCTATTAGCATGTTTCTTTTTATTTTACAGAACCAATTGCCAATTAGAGCCATAAATTAATGGGTAACAGGTGTCAAAAGCCCTAAATTAAAGGGAAAAATTCAAAAAAACCCCTGAACTTTGAACCCAATGTCAAACAGGCACCTGAACTTAAATAAACTTCAATTGAACACCTAAACTTTCACTCCGTTATTCAATTTACCCCATTCTGTCTCAATCCGTGACTTTCCTAACTGCAACCGCTAAGCTGGACACTAACAGACACAACAAAACATTAGAGGGAGAAATTGGAGGGAAACAACAGTGATTTGGCACCTTTTCAAGGCCCCATTCGGCTAAATAAGCCTACTGGCTTATTTTTTTGTCCTTATTCAAATTTTTTTGTATTTTTTTTTGTCATTTTTTGGGGATTATTGCATCGTCATGAAAAGAGGAATCTAAAAAGTAACAAATTACAATCGAAACCTACTTTTTTTTAATAAAGATAAAAATAAGTCAATAAGCCAATTTTTTCGTCTTTATTAAAACAATGGATTTCGATCATAATTTTTTACTTTTTGATTCCTCTCGTTATGATGATGCAATAATCTCCAAAAAAATTGACGAAAAACTAACAAATATGAAAAAAAGTTGAAGAAAGACAAAAAAATAAGCCAATAGGCTTATTTAGCCGAACGGGGCCTTAAAAAGGTGTTAGATCACTGTTGTTTCCCTCCATTTTCTACCTCTAACATTTTGTTCTGTCTGTTAGTGTCCAACTCAGCGGTTGCCGTTAGGAAAGTCACGGATTGAGATGGCAGGGGGTAAATTGAATAACGGAGTGAAAGTTCAGGTGTTCAATTGAAGTTTATTTAAGTTCAGGTGCCTATTTGACATTGAGTTCAAAGTTCAGGGTTTTTTTTTGAATTTTTCCCTAAATTAAATTGAATTCCTGAAGCACGACTATAATGAGGACTCAAATTAGGGCTTGCTAAGAACTAAATGATGGAGAGAGAGATAGTACCAGTCAAATGCTTTTGCTCTTCCCTTTTGTCTTTCTTTGCTGTCAATTAACAGAAACCAAGATGATGAAGTATTAATTTACTAGACTTCGCTAATTTGTAGAAAACATATTCTTTTAAAATGGAACAAATCATGCACTTCTGCTAATGGGTAAGTATATACTATAATATATTGTAAAACACATAGATGCAAACAATGGAAGAAGGGGAGAAATCGAAGGGAGAGAGAGAGAGAGAGAGAGGTGCCTTACACTATGTTCCAGGTCAGGAGCAGAACGATAAGCCCTATGTAGGGTGAGATTGGAAGTAGGGATGGGAAAATTTTCTACTGTGAGCCTTAAAAATAAATATAGGCTTTTAGCGAGGAACACAATTCCCCTCAAAAAGTAAATATAGTAGGTTTTTAGCAACCAATGCTTTATTTCCTCCCAAATAACCACTATTTTGCAAGAAACATAATTCCTCACAAAATGGTTACAACTGTAGCGTCCAAATAAGTTTGACACAAAAAAACTCTACTGTCTTTTGGCGACAAAATTTTGTATTTCCTCGCAAATTCATTTTTCCTGCGTACATTATTAGCGAGGAATTTTGAAAATTTGTCGCAAATACTCTTTAGAGACGTGGAAATAGCGAGGAAAATTTGCCTTCCACGCAATAAAACACCACTATTGTGCCATTAGCGAGGAAACCGTAATTTCCACTCCAATACCCTTAATCAATTTCCTCGCTAAAAAATTCCTCGCAAAATGCTGGATTTCTTGTAGTAGCTGCACTAATGAGGTGCTAATGGTTTTTTTTTGTTTTTTAACCGGATATCTAGGTCAACTTGCGCCTACCCACACTAAATTCAGGGCCGTGAGAGGAGTTTGTGTGAGTGTGTGTGGTTGTAGAACAGTTTTTATCGATATTAGTGTTATTTTCGCACATCGAAGAATTTAACACAACATTTACATCTATTAAAGGGAAAAATAAACTCAAAAAACTACGGTATTGACTGGTACCGGAAAAGAAAAGTACATTTGAAAGTAAACTGGTACTATCCTGTATTGACCAGTATCGACCGATATTTGTGCTGGAAGAGGTGTGGATCGAGTACCATATTTGATCAATACCGGTACGTGTCGGCCAGTACGATACTCAAGTCCTTGGGTACAACTACACGATTACTATCTCCAACTTTGTTATGTTAAAATGTTTCAAAAGCGTTCAGACGGTTAAAAGGAGGTTCCACATTTGTGCTATAGTATGCTACAGTAGCCTGTTGTGTAATGTGTACATAGATACTTTAATGGGCTGGTTTATGGTCTCAAATGGCAAGTTCACTATCTCAGGAACATCATTTTTTTATTGCAGGTCGCGGCTCCAGAAAATTGCAAGCGGAGATCAAGCACGTGTTTAGATAGCCAAATCGTTGTGTGGATTCTATTGCTAAATCTAATATCGTTGGTAATGGGGTTGAATACCTTAGAACTATGTCTGTTTTATCTTAATTTATGCCAGGACCCCTTTTTTTTTTTTTTGATAATCTGCTAGTACCCTTATAAATCAAAAAATAAAATATAAAAAATCCATTTGGTGCCAAAATTACTCCACCGAATCTCTGGTATGGTGGTAGTTCAAAAGAAAGCTATGGATGATAAATACGTTAATGGGCAACTCCGGGGAGTTTGGCCAAGTGGTTATGAGAAAGCAATATATAAGTGCTCCACCAAGTCGCGCCAGGCAATCAGCAGATTGATTTGCTCGACGAGAGATGTGGGCAGTGATAGAATTGGTTTGAGTTGCAATTCTTCGTGTCTCTTCAACGAGACAGCGCTGGGGATGATCAGGAGGTGACCCTTCATTGCAAAATTTGACCGCCACGCTTGAGTCTGACTCGACTTTTACATTATTCATGCCTTGCTTAAGAATGATTGTGATACCCCGACAGATCCCCTGAATTTCTGCATCCAAACTGCAGTTGCTAGAAGATTTGTTGTTGGTCATAGATCGAAGCAACCAGTTGTATTCAGCTTAACTTCACCTGGAAGAGGTAGCAACCAAGATACTATAAGATAATTGCCTGGAATCATTGACGGATATAGCTGACTCTTTTTAATCTCTCCTCGTTCATAGTGAATCCTTTCTCACTCCTTGACCCATTGAGTATGTTTGAGCTTATACTTAGGTGATAATTGGATTATCGGTAAAATTTGATAGGAGTATTTCGTAGACACCCTTACCGATATCCCATTAAGCTGATTTTTTGAAGGAACAATGAACAATGTATTTTAAACAAAATGAGTGGCTCCGAATCCTCTGATCATTCTTTTGGGATTCGAAACGGGTCCAAAAACGATCTCTGTGCGCGGGCACAGTTTTTTTTTTCTGTGAATAGCACGGCTGATATATATATCAAGAAATTTGTCTTTATCCACGTGAAAGTATTAAATTGCTGTTCATATGGGAAAAAGTGACTCAAGAGGTCAGGGTCAGTAACGGCAAAATTTCTCACCAAATACACAGGTTTCACAAATTGTAAAGCAAAAATACAAACCAGATTGCTAAACTATAAATCATTTAGCAACAGAAGTCCAATAACGCATCAATCTACTTTTTTTTTCCGCTTATACTTGGGCTTTGGAAACTCAAGTGGGAGGGAAAGTGTAGCCAACCACACCTTGTTCTCGCTCATAAGCTTGCAGCCAAGTTGTTCAAAATGTTCTCTCACTGTATTCTTGTGCATTCTCAAGTCCTTGGCAATATCTGACAAGGCCGTCGTGAAGCCATCAGCAATCATAGTAAGAACTAAGACATATCTGATCAGAAGATCCCTCTCCTCATTCGCAAGCCTTTCTCTGTCTAAACCGCCAAACATGGTTGAAAACTTTTGAGATAAGATGCTTGGGATTTTATGATGCTGCGCGGAGGAGAAACCTTCCCGTGAATGTTTATCCTTGAACTTTATGAGATGGTTGATGTATGAGAACACACAAGCAAGCCTCTTCTTTTCCACCTCATCCTAAAATCGACGACACACATCAATAGGTTATACAGACGGTCTCAAACCCAAATGAGAATGAATGGGAGAACAGGGTTGCAAATGTAAGATTCCACTCAATAGAAAGTTGCAAGGGCAATATGAAATACAATATCATCTAGCACTTCTATTTCACAACCATGGAGAACTCAAAGAAATATGAAGGCTCCCGTGCACGGTTGATAAATGATACTACCTTCCTATAAGGGAAAATTTTAAGTATGGCATACAAAACCAGAACTCAAGTCTATTATCTGTAGGGAAACAGTGGTTGGATGCCGGAAATGATGGCGTATATGCCACAATCTGCCTGTGTTAACTTAGATTTACTTTTCCAATGAACCCGCAGCCAATCGCAGAAACCTAGTTCAGTATCACAAATTTACCAACAGACCAAAGGAATTATATACCAGAAACTCCAACCTAATCATAAATCAGAGAGCAGCAAAATTTTAAACCTCTTGCTTACCTTTATAGATTCCAACCTATGAAGTCTGTTGCAAATAAAGCTTGGGTAACCATCTGGTGCTACCTCTGCTCCATCTTGCAAAAGCTCGAGAATGTCAACGAGGTAATCCCACTCTCCCTTGAAAATAATCTTGTCCAACGGATACGCCATCTGTGGTGTGGTAGCACAAGAATCATGAGGTGGAGCATTACGAGAACTGTGCATGACAGCACTTTCAAGGGCCTCTTTGTTTATCTTGACTCCTTCAAATTTTCTGCCCAGAGCTTCCGGATCTTCTTTTCGATGTAAAGCCTCAAATTTCATCATCTACAACGTGAATCACATATTTAGTTAAATTGACAGAAACTGCTGAAAAAACTTACCTGCTAAAAAGAATAGAAGCCACAAAAGACAAACTCCAAAAGACATCCTCCTATCTCATAGGTTCAATAGACTATGCTGTCCACCATCTGATGGACCTTTGCAGTTAATTTCAGGCAGTAAAAGCTTCGGATGGCCGTAAAATTGGCAATCTTATTAAAACTGCTTTCACAATAACAAACTACCATGATTCTAATTGCAGATTGAGATGACCTGCACTTCTGCAGATTAACATACATCCCTCAATAACGTAAATGACAGGGTTAATACCTCTTTTCTCCTCTTCTTCGTTCCAAAAATGAGTGTGGTGTCTCTCATTTTCAAGTGCTTCTTCTCTGGAGTGAGTTCTTCCTGGGAAGGTTTCTTGACAGATAAATCCAGTCCTCTGACCCTTGGTTCCAATCTAAATATCTGCAGAAACATGCCCAACAAAGCCAATTCTCTTAATATTAGTTCTGCATACGCCATATAGATTCATTTATACATACAAGGAAAAGTACAGGGAGCTAGGCCCTTGTGTCAAAACAGTCCCTAGAAAGGACCCTAACATGAATATTTGAAGTTTCACAGTTCCCTTCTTTTGGTAGTTTGATTTCCTCTGAAATTGTACCATTTAGGCAACAGTAATCATCTAAAACACTCCCAACCGTCTTGCACGGCAATAAAATCAGTAACTAAATCAATTGGCATAACCCTTCACGACGTTTCCATAGCATCAATTTACAGGTAAAAAACTCGGCAATCATCCATGGTGTTTTTCTCTCATTTTAGCTTTGTTATGTGAAAACCCAATAGCATCTCTCAGCTTACCTGCTAGCAGATAATTCTCCAGTCACAAAACAGGACAGAACATCTCCAGCCCTCACCTTTCTTTTTTAACTCAATATTTGAGCACCCTTCACTCAAAACTATAACCAAAAAAAAAAAATTGAGTTACTTTTTAATCAAATTTTGCATGCATATTTTTCCCTTCCAAATTTATAATCATGCCATTAATGAAGCTTCTACTCAAATTTATGCTTAGATTTGGGTTTGCCCATTGGAATGCTTCATCCTACCAAATGAAGCTTTTACTCAAATTTTGCAAGGATACTATTTCCTTCAAAATCTACAGTCATGCCATGAATAAAGCTTTTGCTCAAATTCGTGCTTAGATTTGAGTTCGCCTATTGGAGTCTTTTACTAAAATTTTGCAAGGATAATTATTCTCTACGAAATTTACATTTTTGCCATGAATGAAGCTTTCACTTAAATTTGTGCTTATATTTGGGCATGTCCATTGGAGTACGTCATACACTCAAATTTGTAAGGATATATTACCCCTCCATATTTACAATCATGCCACGAACCAAGTTTTTATGCCATACACGCGAACGAAGCTTTTAATCGAATTTTCACTCGCATTTGACTAATTATATTTGGATTAACCCGTTCGAGTATGTCATACACTCAAATTCGCAAGGATATATTCCCCCTACCATATTTACAACCATGCCATGAACGAAGCTTTTACTCAAATTTGTGCTCATAATACGTGGTTGCACATTCGAGTGCTCCATATATAGGTTGAGGGGAGATGCTTGACTCATTAGGATAGATTGGCGATGATCGGCAGAAGTCTAAAGTGGAAGCTGAAGACAGGAAAGTGGCAAGTCAACTTTCAAGTTTAGAAGAATTCAAAACGGAGTGCAGAATCTAAACATGCAAATATATACCGTGCATTGCATCTTAGCTAGAGATGCGACGAAATAGTTTTATTTTCAAACCGATCGAGCTGGAACGGGACATTTACCATAATAAGTTTCCCAGACCATCTCTGATCTCTTCCATCTTACCATCATCAACCATTACCCCAAGCACACCAGACACTTGGTTATCTAATTTCAGAAGCACTTTACTGACATCACCAGAGAAAGGCTCGTGTTCATCAGGAATACCAGAACCAGCTAACACAGCTTTTTGAATCTCATTTACTTCGGATTCCCCGAGTGCAGAATCTTCTTTTCGACTTAACTCACGAAACCCATTGGCTAAGACACGTCTTCTTGCTTGAATTGAATTCCATCCCGATACCAAACGAAATTTTAATCGATTTTTTTTTACTCGCATTTGGAAAAAGAAAATACGAGTAAGGGCTAGAAAATTACCTTGTTGGAAGCAATGGGAACAATCTTGAGCGTTTGCAACTGCTTATCAAGAACACCAAGAGCATAAGTACATAGCTGTGGCGCAGTGGCCTCACCCGAATAGTTAGTACCCACGAAATCGACTTGAGACCCGTTATTAGGGCTCACAACGAGCTGCAACCGTTTGGTCCACTTCTCGTGCCTGAAAACCCTAACCGTGGGTCCATCGGCTTGGTTCTTGAGAGGAACGAAGCCGGAGGGGAAGTATCCAACGAAAGGCGAGACCTTGTTAGGGTTCTCGCCTAGGGTTTCGATCTTCACATGGATTTCTTCCTCCTCTCTGTTCTTCTTCTCCGTTTTCTTGTGCTTTTTTGGGGTTGGGGTGTTCTGTTCTTCTTCTTCCGCTTGGGTTTCTGGTTTCTCTTCGTTCGTTTCTGCCGTGTGGATTTGATCAGTCTTTGCCATGGTTTCTTAGGAGTCTGCCGCAATTTAGGGTTGCATGGGTTGCATGTGAACCTTATGAGGTTGGTAGGAAAATGTGGGGGCCGGGTTTAAGGGGAACACGCGACCATTTGGGCCGACCGAAACCCTATTTCTCATCTATTTTGGGTCAAGACGACTGGTTTTGGCTTAATGATTTAATTTTTATATTTATTTAAATTTGTTTCGAATATGTTTCTTTTGCGTCAAACTTTTGTAATTTATTGAATCATCTCGTCGATAGGAATCGAAAAGTAAAAACAAAAATTGAATCGAAACTCATAATTTTTTGAAAAAGACAAAAATTAAGTCGAAAAGACTGTACAGTATTTTTTTATACTTATTTTTGTCTTTATTCAAAAAAATTATAAGTTTCGATAATGATTTTTTACTTTTCCGATTCCTATCGGTGAGATAAGTCAATAAGTCACAAAAGTTTGAAGCAAAATTAAATTGCAAAATTTTTTTGAATAAAGATTAAAAAAAAATTACTTTAACTTCTTTCTCCAAAACCTCCCTGATTTTGGTTTTTGTTCATTGTAAGGAATAATCCAGTAAATATGTGTTCTTTTCTCTGGCTCCGTTTGTTTCGATGTAAAATGTTTTACAATGTAAAATATTTTTCATGTGAAATATTTTTTCAGAAAACTAACTTCAAACTTTTTTTTTTTTGGTGTTTGATTGACATTTAAAAATATTTTCAGAAATCAACAAAATAATGTAGAGAGATGAAGAGGGACTTCAATGGTGGAGAGATCTGGGAATATTAGAATTGAACGTGGGTCAAGACTGACGATCGAGGAAACTGAGCAGTGAGAATTGCAGTAGAATGCAACAGGTTTATTTCGGAAAATAACTTAAAGAATATTTAAGAGTAAGTCATTTTCATCCAATTGATAGTAAATGTTTTACATGTAAAATGATTTCTTAATTTTTTACACAACCAAACACTAAAAAATAAGTAAAATATTTTATCGAAAAACATTTTACACCCAAACAAACGGAGCCAGATCTATTCTAAATATTCCCTTTGTCAAAATTTGCTTTCCACCAACGGGTAGACCGTAGACGAATACTCATTCCTAATTTTTTTCAGCACCGTACCAATTTTCTTCGGATCAATGCGTAAAACAAAAAAGATAGTGACCGGGTTAGGTTTTTTTGTTTGATCATAAAAGGGTGAGAAGGAGCGACTAGCGTAGCAACTCTCCCAAGGCATGACCATAGAATTCCCGACCAGGCAGACCAGCTGTGGAATATCTGGTTCGAGCCATAGCAATTATCCATTAGGACAGGACCGTCACCACAACCCGATCTAGATAGTAGATGGAGAAAGGCCCCCACGCGAAACCAAATAAATCTTAGGGATGAGAGGATTCTATTCCCAAAAAAAACTTGCCTCCCCTCACTCTTCTCTCGCTCTCCCTTCAAAAAGAAAAAAAGAAAAAGAAGCAGCTATGGTTTGGCAGCAGTTAAAAAAAAAAACACCTATATTTTGGTGGGCTTCAATGCCATTTTGCAAACAAAAAGTACTGTGAGCTCGTCCCCCTTTAATCTTAATTATTACAAAGATTAAAAGGACGGCATCATATTTTTAATCATGTGCCCACGGCTCGTCTCACTGCCGTTAGGCAAAACCGAACCAACTCAGGAGAAGAGACGGTGGAGACAAGCAAGCAACGTTCAACAGCCCGCCGATCCAAGCCTCGCCGTTAGGTGAAGGTAAACCGGCAGGTCGAAAACCGACAGAAAGAAACATCATCCAAGAGAGAAGGCAGCGGTAGGGAGCAGAGATGACGAGAGAGGAAGGTGCGAGACCATGCCATTGGGAAGAAACACTAGCGAAGGGAGACACCACCAGCAAAAAACTCCTCCACGAAGCAACCCAAATGCCGAACAAGTAGCACCGTTTACAGAGCCCTTCGTCGCCAGGTCCGCCACCAACACCTTCTCCGCACCATGCCGTTGGGAAGAAACGCACCACTGGCAGAAAGCTCCTCCACGAGGCAATCCTAACGGCGAATGATCAGCGTCATTTTCAAAACCCACCGCTGACCGATCCACTGCCCGCTGCCCCCCTAGTCTATTGTATCGCTTCTGTTTTCTGATTTCGCTCAGTAGCCTTTGAGGCAGTTTTTGAAGTTTAAAAAAAAAAATAAAAATTCTCGCTCACGAATTTTAATAGTTTGAAATGTTTCCGATCTACAATTTCAAGCTCCCACTCGCACATGCTTCCTACATTAGAATATACATCAGGTCTTACCAAATTTGGTAATTTAAAGTTCTGTTTTTCATTAATTTTCCCTTCTCTTTCTCCTTCCCTTTACTACTCCAGTGAATTAATGTGCTGATGCCAAGACAAAGTCGCATATTTCAGGAATAGCCTGCTAGAAACGGCCAGAATGAATAAAAGAACAGTTTTTATGTGTGCACGCGTGAAATTAATATCACAAAAATACATACAAAAAAATTACAAAAGAATGCACTAAAAGGCGAAGCCAGTCATTCATTTAACTCAAAATTTTGGGCCACTGTTTTATTCATGCATCCCATGAAACACATGGCATTATTTTGATAGGACTCGGTGCATTAGTGCTGGTATGATCACACCCACACATGGCCTTATTGGAACTCGAGGAAGACGTAAAAACTTGCACACAAAAAAAACACACCAATCACACATGGCCTTATTGGAACTCGAGGAAGAAGTAAAAACTAGCACACAAAAAAAACACACCAATCACAGTAGTAATTTAAAGCCGGCCATACATTGAAATCATAGCCCTTAATTTCCTTGCTTCAGTCCCCAAGCAGTCAAAACTCGAGGAACTAGGTATCCTCCAACTCCAGTTTCCAAACTGTATACAGGTAAGAGATACTATTACACACAAGCAGATGCAGGAAATTCATTAGAAGTATAATTCACAAAACCTTTTATTGTTAAAAGATGCAACAAGATAACTAGTCGAGCATTCAGAATGAAAATATACGATGCTCGCATAAAATTTTCAGATCCTTTGGTCATTAAAGGATTCGATCAATAAGAATCATTCAAAGATCTTAATTCTTAAACCTTGTGGTATTTTTTTTGTTCTGTATTCAAGGATGTCAAAATGCAACTTCTAAAGATAGTTAGGCTTATTTTTACCATGTATTATGTATTGCCATTTTATTAAGATAAAAATAGTTCAATACAATGCAAGTCAAATCAAACGCACTCAACTTTCGTGAGATTAATTTGATTACTTTTTCTTAGCAATTAGACGATAACTCAATAAGTTACAAATCTTGGTAAGTATGATATCCTTCATGAATACATGATTTCTACAAAAGTAGCTATTAAAACTCTTGTTTCCTCTAATTCCTAAATTGTAGCAAAACGATCCCATAAAGGATACTAAACCCCGAAAGTGACCCACATCTCTTGCCATATAATGAAGGATCTTACCTATTAGAAAGTAGTAGTTAGTTTCCGCCAAAACCTTCCAATTCTTTTTCGATAATTCACCTTTAGTAGCTAGCATAAACTATACTCTGTACTTCAAAAACATTCTCCGAATCTTAGGATTCACGATAATATATTGATATTCACAAGCCAAAGAAAGGAAATTTCGATTCATGGTCCGACAATTGCCTTGCCACTTGCATGAGTCTCAAGAGCCTCTCCACTTTGGACTTTGAGTTGAATTTTTTGACAAAGTATCAGAACTAGGTTTTTCGAACCTTAGATATACGTAACACTTCGTTGTTAATTTATTCATTCCTCCTTAGTTTGAGTCATAAGCGCACTTTTTTCCGTTGTGATCACTATGTTACTATTACTGTTTAATTTACTTCTCCACGCGCAAGTCACGATTCACACATGTGACGAAATACAAGAGTTTGTTAACTCTATTGCTTATCGCCTCTCCAACTAGTAAATAAGTTTGAGAAGCTTCTCCACTCATTCTAAATTGGCTTTGAGTGGAATGCTAATGATGTTTCACTTCACCATTTTGCAAGCAACGAAGAACCCAAAAAATTTGTCAACCGGCCAGCAATTCACCTATAATTTCCTTTTGGCCGGACATTGCTGAACCTTATTCTGATCAAACTTCAAGAAAGAGGGAAAAAACCTAGATGAATCATGCGCCATGGGATACCACTCTACCTTTGAATCATGACTCAGAAAGGCCATGACTAAAAGGCTAAGATCTAGTTAGGCATAAAACATTTGAGGCATAGCATCAAGTATGAATAAGTCTCACCTGAGTCGCAGGAATGTTCATCCTAGCAGAACTCCCCAGCCCAAGGATATCTTGCATGGGTATTATTGCAGTTCGGGCCACAGAAGAGAGCGCAGCCCGTATTAGTGCCCATGAAATATCCTCTCCATTTATTGAAAGATACTCCAGTACCTGAAAAAAGCAACATCAAAAAACCAACGTTTTAAAAGCTGCTAGGCACCAGTAGGGCCGCCGGGCACCGCCTAGCGCCCACACCTTAATCGACACCTAGAGATTAGTTGGGTTTTTCCCTTTTTTTTAATTTCTTCAAAACTTCTTCTCCCCCCTTCCCAAATTTTGAGTATCATGAACAACATAAGTAGAACAAAACATTTTAATATTTCATAACATCCAAAAACAAAAAGTAGAGCCTACATACACAAAATTTCACAAAGAAACAAAGCCTATATACACATAACTTCACTACATTTTATACAGTGTAGAGTTATACATTATATTTATATCGATTTAGGTTTAGATATCTATCATTTATATTGTATAGTGTGAATGTATACATTATATTAAACTACACTAAAACCCTTAGTATATTACCACAACGTTTACCCCTTAGATTTGCAAAATTACATATTTAACCCACTATTAATCCCGCTTAACTGCCTTATGCCACATAGCCGATTAGTCACAAACTAATCCCGCCTAGAGCCGACTAATCGTCTTGCTGCCTAATTTAGTGCCTAGGCCCCAAGTCGAGGCGGCAGACCACCGCCTAGTGCCTAGGCGGCCGATTTTTAGAACACTGATCAAAACAAAAGCATATGTTGAAATATTGTTCTAACTTGCTAAAAGGAATTCATGGGTTAATGGGAGGTATCAAATAATTACCACAGAAGTATGAAAAATGATACAAGGAACTCACATTGGACTTCTCTTCTTGCTGCAAGCTGTACCACCAACCTTGAATCTAAAATAACAAGAAACCAGTAGCAGACTGATTACAAAGAGAAAAGTAGACTAAACTAATCTGATCTGAGATTCCATGTGTGAACTCAAATATTCAGTTTCCTATTCATTATTCTGCTGGGTAAAATCGAAATGGGAACTTTTTTCCTGAATTATTTGCTGATAAAGGGACTAAAAGGGTGCCAGAAAAGAACACCAAGAAAACAGGGGTTGTGCCGTAAGCTCAACAACGCACACAAACAAACGAATTTTGCGTGGTATGGCCTGTACCTACTTTCACGCGCAGCGTATTACAAAACATGGAGAAGATATTACAAAGGTTTCCCTCATCAAATTCCCTCACCAGTCACCAAACAAATTGCCACACTTGAGCTTCACAAACCATCAATACATATGGGCAAACAAAAGGTTCATAGTACGTTTTGCGTTTGATTTAAAGTGGCGACAAGGGAGTCAACATAAAGTGGCTGGTGTTGATCTTCACTAGAAATTCAAGCCAACTTTGGGTTTCTGCAATGTGAAATGGAATTGAAGAATCCATCCACTTGCAGCCATAGCTTCCACAACAGAAAGTCAGAAACTCTTTCCACCACCAGAATGTCAAGATAATAAGATCATCATCTGTTGATCCATATCATATTGCAGGGTTTTTTGGAATGAAAAATTTTTGATATGTATTGAAAGCAAAGCAATTACAAGTACTAGTCAACTTGAAAATAATTTAAGTATTTCCCAAAAGGGCTTTTGAGAAAATTTCCTCAAAAGAAGTTTCGAGAAGAATTACCAATGGTAATTCCTTTACTGTTTTCATTTCTTTGTTTTCAAAAACAATAACCAGGTTTTCAATAGCACCCGGTAAAGGCCCTACTCTTACTATGCCTCCTACAAAAAAAATATCATCTTCGATGACAGACAAACACAAGGCGAAGAGGATTTACCGTGTCATTATCATGAGTCCCGGTATAGACAACTTGATTGTATTCATGATTATGAGGCAAATGGGGATTACCAGAATCACTTCCAAACCCTGGATAAAAAACGAAAAGGTGGGACAACTATTCACAATGTATGTACGAACTCAATGCTGCTTCAGAAAGATATCCACAAAACAATGGCGAAAAAATCAATTTTACACGAAGGGACAAAGTAGGTACCAAACTGGAGGACAGCCATTCCAGGTGCCCCAATGGATTTCCTAAGGTCAACCACATCCTCTGTGATTACTCCCTGTCATGTGACAGAAACAAGGAAAGAAGAGAAGCATTCAAGCTTAAGTTAGTGCAGAAAACAAAATATATTCCAGTGCAAGATCATCTAAAGCTTTGTAAGTTTCACTAATGCTGAAAAAAAAAATGCTGACAAATAAGCAAGCACCTATTACACCTTGCTAGAGGTCACATGCTGGTGTTAGACACATGTCCAGCACTCAAATGCGAAGGGTCCTCTTTTTCTTTCCAAGATTTTGTCAAGTTGGACACTTCAGAAACACTCTTGGGGCATGCTAGGACACTCTATGTGCACTATACAGATAGAGAGTGGACAGAAGGGGGGGTAGAGAAAACTTAGGGAAGTAGTATTATAAAGACACATGTGACATGTGAACAATGAAACGCAATTTATTGGAACACTTGTGCAAATGATCTAACAACAAATTTGAATGAGGTAATGACATCTGTGAACAAAGGCATAGTTATAGGTTTGTCAAAGTCAGAGTTTTGTTTTCATACAATTTGTAACTTTTACTAGAGCATCCAGTACATAATTAAACAACATTGATATACTTTTTAAGTCGTGTCCTCCATATTTCAAAAAACTGCTCATTGCACCACCGATATTCTGTGGCCTGTATTGTACCCGTGATTGTGGACCATTGGCGACGCACAGACCAAGTAGCAGGCCTTCAAAACCTTACTGATATTAAGAACAGAAAACTATGTCCTCATGAGTGAAGCTGTAAAGACATAAGGCCAGTTGTGATAAAAGGCTCCGTTTAGATAATTGAACAAGGATATAAGGTGCTTTCATTTCCATGATTTGGCTTAGATTGTCCATCTAAGAACGTGTGCAACTCTCTTCTCTTATAAGTTCCTCAATGACACCCCTCTAGCAAAGCTCTCTACTAAGTTACTCTCAAAGCCAGTCTAGCTAAGCTTTATTGCATTTGTCACAGATTTGTATTTGATACTATGTATATTAATAGTTGATAAGATGCTAAAAGGGGCAGAACCTCTGTACATAATTGAGCCTAATTCATCTCAACATCCACAAATTTCACAACACCTTACTCCATGAACTTCACAAAACGACATAAGGTGTTGCCTTCCATGCTTTTAGGACTCTCTCGGAAGGATATCCTATCTTCCCTGAATGTAGAGCTGCAATCCGAGGCCAGCATTATCCAATAAACAACCAAAAAAAAAAAAGGATAACAGACCCTGAAGCTCTGTTACTGTTTGACAGTGACGAACCAGCACTCCATCATTGTGGCACTTACAACAGCTTTGGAAAGCAAATAGCCTCTCCTTCCTAGATCGTTAATGTTAAGGATGAAGCATAAAACTGCAGTCCAAACAAAAGGGGTACCTTTGAGGAAGAAAGATGTTTTTAACTCCCTTGATGAGGAGAGAATAGAAGGATTAAAATGAAAAACTCCCACTCCTATCTCTCAACACCAAGTCCTATTGCCAATCAACATCCATACGGGATTGAAGCCAAAGAACACATCAACGGCTTAAAGCCACCAATCCTACCCCCGGAATCCTCAAGTAGTCTAACACCCAAGCTTTTTTGTCCACCACAATGCAGTATAACTCTAGAAACTCCTCAAAAGAAGGGCATCCTGAACCATGTTTCTTTCCAAAACTTAATCCTTCTGTTCTCTCCAATGCAAATCTCCTGCGTCTGTTCAATGCCTTCCTAAGTACAAATCCCTTTTATTCAAATACCTACTCCATAAGAGTTACCAACCTCTTTGGAAATCCAATGCCCCACTTCCGGACCATATTTAAAATTATGACTCCCTCCCAAAAATAGCCATTCTGGATAGCAACCACCAAGTCACTTACCCAGGAAAGCCTCAATTCCTAGGTCACAGTCAGTTATGTCAAAAAATGGGTGTGGCTCTTACCGGGTAATGAACAACCACAGAGTGAGTTTCCATTAGTAAAAAGTCGAGGTCGAACCAGTAAAAAGTATTGAGAGTTAAGACTGTTAAGTGAGATTTCACCACAATGTTCATCCTTCCCGTACTAGTTAAATTTAAAGACAACTGGAGTATTCACCCTATACTCCTCATGTAAAATAACATGGAAAAAATTGGGTACAATTGTCATCTGCTCCTCATTAACGTAAGTTTGCTCTCCTCGAATCTTAATGAAACATCTAGAAGAAATTAACCAATGAATTTGGTAGAACTATCAGAAGCAGTATGGATCAATGCAGGAAACAGAGGACCAGAATATAATTTGTGGAGATCCAACTTTCCAATATTTAGGAAATATTTTACACTGTACAATTCCATGAGGGCTATTAAACAACAGCCAGATTGGGACTTCGAAAGAAAAGACAGAAGAGTTGAGGCTCTAGATTGACTCTGAAGGAGTTGGAACATACCAAGTCCTCTGCTATTATATTAATCTTTCCGACATCTCTGTAGATGGCTTCAAATAAAGACTTTCCAGGTCCCACCTACTCTCAATAAAAAATCATATGGAGTGAAATGGAGGGATAACCAGAGAAAAATATCACGAGATCTCGGATTTAACGAATTGACCTTCCACTGTCCAACCATTGCAATTTTTGCTTCTGCAGATGTAGGAGGTCCATAAGACATATTATTGGGAAATATAAAATAGTAATCACACCAATTTATATAAGTTCACACAAGCTCAAGCTCACCAGAAGGAACTGCCCAAAAGCCTGCAAATCCTCTGAAGTGATCTATCCTGAATTCATCAAATAGATTCTGTGCACGCTGTAATCGACATATCCACCAGGAAAATCTATATTTCTCCATCGCTTTCCAGTCATATAGAGGGCTGTAAAGTCAAAGACGAAGTTGCTTAGTAAGAAGGTCGGAATGCCAAACTGTGAACATCATTCGACAGGCAGTTAAATGTGCATCCTCTAAATTTAAAAAATAAGGACCAATAAAAATCAAATACGTACACTAAAATAGGAGAAACAAGAAAAGGTGGTAAGAATAACGGAAGGAACTATTGAGATCAAATGTTACCACTCTACAACCTATGACAGCTGCTGGTTGCAGTAACCAGTAATTCAGCCATAAAAAGTTGGAGTTGATAAAGTGCCTAAAGAATTTGTGAATCGACAATTACGGGTATGAGGATAACTAAAACAATTGATCTAACAATTCAGACCAATCAATGAGAATGCGCTGACAAATTATCATCACAACTGTCCACTTTCCATGATATTTATTGGTAATCTTTTTGGGTGGCCGAAGTTCACATCCTTAAAATCTGTCCTCACATCATAACTTAGAGTTCTTAATGGTCAACAAGAATCATCTTTGCAAATCGAGCTGCCGTAACCAGGGAGCAGAAAGAGAAAAGCTGTGAAGGCTAGAATGTACAAAATCGGCATAAATGATAGAACAAACTAGTATCTACTCCCTCCGTCCCATAATATTTGTCCGGTCCGCAAAACGGAGACGTAAAAATAATACTATTTTTGTAAGAAAAGTTGGGAAAAAATTCAACAACTTACTAGATCTCGACGAGTTCTTTTAACTTGTGAAAAAAATTTGAATTTTTTTTTGAAAAAAATGCATTATTTTGTCGTCTCCGTTTTGCGGACCGGACAAATATTATGGGACGGAGGGAGTACATTCTTGAACGCATTTAAGCGAGGGCAAAACTGATCACTCAAGTTGTAACCATAAGAGGGAGAATTGAGAGGCATTTTCTGTTGTGACTGCACCCAAAATTTTGATAACCTTGCATCAGACATATCTAATTGCCCCAGCTAGTCAGGCACTGGAAGCATGCTCTAAATTTCATATTCTTTGACCTGTTCACAAAAGGTGAAGAAAAAGACATTCTGAAACTTTCTGGAAAATTTGTTAAAAAGTGGCTTGGATTATCTCCTGAGAAGTACCCATCATGGAAAATTCCTTTGAATACCAAGAGGATTTGCCTGTTACACGATCTTGGGTAGAACTCAACCCCAAAAGCTAGCTCTTGAAGTGAGGGTGCCCTCACGCTTATATAATTCATATTCCTTTGGTTACCCACGCGACGTGGGACTTTGCTTCACACTGCCAACCACAAGTTCCTTGACTATTCTTGTGTCTCATGCGAGCTTGCACAACTGGACCAAATTTAAAGTATTGTTGGCACACCACATGATTGTTCCAGTTCTAGGCACTAGAACTACCCATGTTCCAGCCATCAGCAATTACAATTAAGGCCATTAGGTGCTTTAACGTTAGAGAAGGAGAAGTATATTAGTGTTTAACTTGGCTTTTATCTCTTCTTTTTGTTCAGTAAACTATAATCTATGTAGAGTGCAAAGGCAAAAAGGCTAGGAGAAAGTGTATGATCAATGATGCACCCATGGAGAACGTCTGGTTGCAGGCATGAGTCATGATGTGTGACTCACTCAAGCACTACATCCAAACTATAAAATAGACTTTGTCAGGCCTTGGTGAGGAGATTGCTGGCTGTTTTGGAAAGCATCACACCAAATATGCCTGGCATACTGAACACTGGTAATGAGCAAACTATTGTGCTCCATGTTTTGAGCATGACTAAGAAAACCCAGCACTGGTAATCGATTGTTGGGAGAATGATATACCTTTAGCTTTGACCCAGACGTGCAACTTCTGATACATAGATATCGCATATAATTGTGTAAAAGTTAATAATGCCTTAATTATACTGTCCAAGTTTTAAAAGCTTGACATTTTGTTGGCGCCATTTCCCCTGGCTTAAGCTTTTGGAACATTTAGTGATTTAGTGTCGTATAGAGCTCAGTCTCCAAAAGGTGCAGGGTTTAAACGTATTCCGGTAATTGTTCTAGTGTGCGTGTTTGTGCACAACTGCACAGAGTCGAATTCAGTTTTTCGGTCTCGCACACGAGATGGGAGAGGGGGTCCTAGTGTTACACAGTCATGGGTAGAATCCAATCGTAAAGCTTGTTGTTGAGGTGAGAACGCACTCACACTTATGTAATGCACCTTACTTTGTACTATGGCATCGTGGGACTTCACTTTATAGTCAGATGGCTTCGTATAAGTTTTTGGACCTATTTCCTAATGCCTCAAGCTTTTGGGACCAATTTGTAATATGACACCATGCACGCAAGCAAAGTTCATCAAATAAGGCAGACCAATAGCGAAAGGTCGAGAATTCAGTATGTGGTTTAGTCAGCCCATAAGTGTATATCCAAAGAATCTATAAATGGAAACATTTGAGAAAAATACCACATATAAAAAGAGGGAAAGTAAAAGCTTATTCGCATCAGCAATGCAGTATAGAAGAGACCTGCCCCACAGTTGACCAGTTTCACTGAAGGCATCAGGGGGAACCCCACTCACTAGAAGAGGGAAGCCGCTCCTATTCTGCCTGGCAATTGTATGGTTAGCAACTGGCATGAGGATGAGTATTTTATAGGCATGCTTAGCTATTAGCAGCCCAAACCTCCAATTAGTAACAGCTCACCAGCAAAAATTGTCTCTTGTGTGCCCAAACATCCGCACTGTGATAACCAACATAAATGGGCATGTCTCCCATTACACTTATCCCCCTTAACTGTGCATAGTCACGGACTTTTTTCCATTGCCTTTGGAATAGAAACTGTTGTGCAATGAAAATGTCTATCTGCACAAGTGAAATCACAAACTGGGTCGTCACTATTCAGTAAGTGCCACCAGAATCAACCCAAGCTGTAGTGCAAAAGTACGAGCCCACAATCAAAGGCTTAGGCAGGACTTACAAAATCCTTTTGGCTTTGATAAATTTCTTCCAAGGCTGCCAGATGGCGATTTTTTCAACGGTTCAGGCCAATTATACCAACTAAATGTATCTAGATGGTTGTCAATGGCAGCAAAATAAGCTGCATCTTCAAGCCAACCTACACATTCGTAAAAGTTATGAAAACACTTTATGGGCAAAGCCCTTTGCAGACAACTATCATAACATTCACAGAGATTGATTTAGCTATCGCATTTGAGTTTATTTTGGTTGAATCGAAAGTAAAGAAGGCAAAGTTGAGACTGTCTCTCCAGAATGTAAAATAAGGAGCATATGGAAATAGAAGTCAAAACTTGCTGGAAAACTAAGTCCATCAATAATGATTACAAAGTCAATAATTGAACTTGTTGAATAATTAAATCCATCTTGCCATATTTTTTGGTCTTCGACTTTTCTGTGAGTTTCTTCACACTAGAACTTTTCCAGTGAATTTATTCATCTATAGCAGGACCTTTACCGGTCCATGTGAAATATTCCATAGAAAAGGGACATGGCAAAATAACAGAACCATCTAGTCCCCATTCATTGGGGTTATGGGAAAGGAGGATTGGAGACGGACCTAACCTTTGGCAATATATGCACAAAGTGGTTGCTCTCATAATACCACTGAAACAGTGGCCCCCATATACCTCTAGGAACCAATGAGCTAAAGGGACGTTTTGCTGCGGAACCATGCCCCCAAATTAAAGCCAAAAGACATTAGTGAGGGCAGGCCTGGAGACCCAAAACAATTTTGTGCACATTACCAGGCTTCCTTCTTTCATAGTCTAGAGCATTGGAAAGCCCCCAAATCAAAGCCGAAAGACATTAGTGAGGGTAGGCCTAGAGACCCAAATCAATTTTGTGCACATTATCCAGAGCATTGGAAAGCACAACAAAAAGGGACATGGCAAGGTCAAATAAATTTATGCTTGAGGACAAATTTCAACAAGTTGATCCTCCAATGTGTGGGCTGGCACACACAAGTATAATTTCTATTTAATGGGTGCTTGTTAGTGTACGAATCTATAGATATGAAAAGCAAAACAATTATCAGCAAGTATAAAAACTCTAAACCTATGTCACATGGCCTTGACGAGTGTTCGGCTATATTTTTAAGTGCCAGAATCCTCTGGGTTCTATACAAGAACACGAGGAGTCGGGTACACGCCAAAATGCTATCATTTTTTTAAACAATATATCTTTTATTTCCTAAGCTGAATATTACTCACAAGGTACCTTAGGCATTTCATGCATGATATAAGAAAGTGGACAAAGTATGCATGCTAGATGAATGTAAAACTAAACACGCCATGCAAAGATCTCATACGCTTATTCGAGTGTCCAGTGTCCAACGAGGATACTTTATACATTTAGAAGAGTATGTATAACATAGCTCCAAACAAGGGTCACTAGATAAAGAGATTAAAAAGGATGTCAAATTACTTAACAAGTGTTGCCAAGAAAATAAGCTTCCAATGAAGAATAAATAATTTGGAGTCTATCGATGCAAATAAGCTTCTTATTTTTGGTAGGTTGTGACTAGGCAAAGCATAGTAACTCCATTCGTGATATTTTATGAGAGAAACCCGTCAAACAATTCACAAAAATAGTCTAGGCAAATCAAAGGCAAGGTAAAAAAAAATTACCATCAGAAGTAACAAAGCGACATTTATCTAAAGCCCTTAAACATGACAATACCTCAATATCAATGACTTGCCTTGTTGATCAATAATCAACAATCTCAGTGATTGCTTGCTACCATGTTATGTCATCTGACTTGTTTGCATGAATAATGCAGCAGCAAGAAACAATGAGACATATAAGCATGTACCACTTCTCCAGTAAATTTTAAATCCTAAGAATTACAATTACAATTTCAATGTCTTAATCCGTAATTCACCTATTTATTATTATTATTATTATTTTTTAGTTCTGGTTCACAGAAAGTCATAAAAGGAGGAGGGGGAGGGGGAGAATATTTACTTGTAACATCAGGGTCTTTTTTGAACTCTTCAAGCTGACATTTGAGATCCCCTTCACTCAGAACCAGTCTCTTTGCAGCCTAAGAGATTCATAGAAGAGCCTTTTTCAACAGGGGTCCAAACTAAAAAATTTGAAACCCGAACAGGCAGATACATTTAAAAAAGAGAACAACTTGGGCACCATATATATGTATCGAGCCAACTAAGGCTCCAAATATTCCAGAATATGTAAAATAGATATCTCACAGCACAAAAAGAAACTTAAAATGTATAACCCGAGTTCTACAAACAAAAGCGGAAATAAACAAATTGGAAAACAGAAATAAAGGAGTTGTATCTAGCATGCCCTCTGAACGTGGCATTACAGAGTCGATCCCACGGCCTAAACAATGGGATTCATAATGTGCAGGTTTAGCATGACATAAGGCACAAAGAACGCAAGCTAGTTATATTCCGACAATGAGCTTTAACATTGGAAAACACTCACTATAACTTTGGAAAACCAAAACAAGACGAGGGCAGAACGCTGTTAAATGATGCAAAATTTCTAAATATCAATTTTGAAATGATGAACTCCTCTTCAAGTGAATTGCCAGCGGCCCAGCATTAATAGAATTGTTCAAGGCGGCAACATACAATTTTATATGGTGCGTCCAGTATCAGCAAAGAAAATAAGAGTTGGGACTCTAATCTCCTACACTAAAAAAACGTCTAGGCCTGAAACACACGATCACTTTGAAGGTGGGTGTCATGTCGGACATGGACATTCATCGGACACTGATTAGCACACCCGTCCATGCATTTCTTATTATTTTGTATAACTGCAATTGCAGAATCATTTGTGCACAAACTTAAAATTCAGAAACTTCTGGAGCTCAAATTCTAAATTTAGGAACTTCCAAGGGCTGAAATGTAAATTTCTGAAACATCCAGGGGACCGAAGCATATTTTCAGGAACAATCCATGGCAAAACAGTCAAACTTACAAGATGTCCAAGTTCTTGAAACTTACAGAGGAAAAATAGCCACTCCCATATTGTTGTCTCAAACTTTAGTCTCCACCACTCCCACAACAAACAATTTATAAGAAAAAATAAGCGAATTGAATGTTAAGTTACCAACTCTCCCAAAAGCTTAAGCTGTTCTGAAATGGGCCCGACAATTTATATCAAACTATCTAACACCCTCTCTCACGTACAACCCCGTCTTGACGGAACGAAATAGAATACAAAGGAGAGAAGCAAATCCAACCAGGAAACAAATGCAAACGGAGATACTTGAACCCAAGACCTCTTGCAACCTGATCTCTAATACCATATTAAGTTACCAACTGTCCCAAAATCTTAAGTTGTTAGGAAATGGGCCCAACAATGTATATCAAGCTATCTAAAATCCTCTCACATGCAACCCCATCTTGCACATGGAGATCCAAATTTTCATAGAAAGAGAGAAACAAAATACGAAGGGGATAAGCGGGGGACAAATGCAGACAGAGGTACTTGAACCCAAGACCTCTCGCAACCAGAGCTCTGATACCATGTTAAGTTACTAGTAGTCCCAAAAGCTTAAGTTGTTAGGAAATGGGCCTAACAATCTATATCAAGCTATCTAACATTAACCCAATACCATGTTAAGTTACAAGTAGTCCCAAAAGCTTATGCTGTTAGAAAATGGGCCCAACAATCTATATCAAGCTATCTAACATTAATCTCTTTTTGTTTAGGGGATTTTTAAGGACCCTTATGTTCCAAGCACCGATTTTGAATGGTTAAGAAGATAGAACCTTACCACCGGGATCACCGAGCAACGGAATCCCCATCTTTCATAGGCTTCTTTACGCCGTTACTACGACCCCTTCCTTTCCTCTTAGGTGGAGAAACCATAGAGGTCAGATCAAGAGTCATACCAGCATCAAATTCCTCATCAGTGGGCAAAGTAATAGGATCACCACCAGAATTTTCCAGAGATACCTGGCCCTCGTCACCCTGCAAGCTTTGCAAGACAGAAAACATATTCTCCCCAGCTTTTGTACCAGAAGAAGAGCCATGTGACTGAGACAGAAGCTTTCAACCATGATCAGACCTTACCACAGCAGCCTTCCTTTTCGAATCGATAACAGGAGCCACCCCAACCTTAGAGATCTCCATTTCACCATTATCAGTACAACCGTCAGCAATATCATCCAGGTGATTCATAGGAGGAGGCAACACGATTGGAGAAGCCACCACAAAACCACCGGGCCAGAGGACTAACTTTATTAGGAGAAACAACAGCAGCTATATTGGTAGAAGGGGCACCAACAACACTAAGTACAGGAGGCTTTGCAACCCACACTTCTTGTCTAGAGACCATTGGAACCTCCTTAGCTTCACAACTTTCGTGACCAAACACATGACAGGAATCACACTTAAGAGACTTCCATGGATACCAAACCCTAATGGGAAAAGAAGCCCCTGAAGGTAAAGACAAATCAAAACTCTCAGGCAAAGGGGCGAAAGCATCAACCTCCACACAAATCTTGGCAAATCCTCTTGCAAGATTCCGTAAGGTGATCAGCATAAAGAGGTTTCCCAATAGCACTTGCAACATGACTCAACCCTCCTCAGTCCAGAGTTCCAAAGGAACATTGTAAAAGTGGCCCGCAGTGGAATCTTGGCAAGTTGCTCATTGACCAGATTCAACTGAGGGTGCCATTGTTTGAGCACCATAAGCCTACCCCCAAAATGCCAAGGGCCAGATTGTATTACCTGTCTATAAGTCCCAGCCTTATCAAATTGGTAAAAGAAAAAGCCATCCTCATTTGGAAGCACCTCCACAAGGCAAAATTTGCCCAAAATTTGCTGAACAATGCTCTTAATAGCAGTAAATGGTATCAACAAAGTATCCAACAACCCAATCCTTCCACCTATCTACCCCAGCACTATCAACCGCCTCAGGAATATTCACACACAATTTATTATCAACAACAATAGGAAGGCAGAAATGCAAATTCATGCGTGAAATTAAGGGATTAGCAGGAGCAACCATATTCTTCCAAGACATAGGGGAAGGGATCTTACCATAAGTAGCAATCGAAGGCCCAGCAGTAGGAAGAACAGACCTACAGCTAACAGAAGGCCCCTTCTCTATCAACGCCTTTCGAAGCATATTAACTTCAGCAGATAATTCCATAATTTGAATTGCAGCAGAGCCATCAGAGTCCGTAATCAAGAGATGATCATAGGTCGGGGTAGTCACCTTCTCCAGAATTACAATCAAATCCCCACGACCATCACTCAAGACAGGCGAAACCCAAGCACCATGAGCAAAACCAAATTATTTCATCAGCAAACCATCCAAAACTGGAAAATTGGTTGTAAATCCATCCTCATCTGAATCCAGCCAGAAACGAACCAGAATGAATGAGAGAGATCCCGCGCAAATCACCGACCAGCCAGAAAAATTTGGATTTAGAATTCTTTGAGCTCAAAACATGAGATTCAGGTAGATCATGATTTGATCGTGATTCAATTTCAGGTAATCTTCATGAGAGAGAGAGAGAGAGAGAGAGAGAGAGAGTCGATCCGGAGATGAGAACAATTTGACAGAGGGCAAGGAATTTACGCCTTAGTCATTGGAATGGAATGTTTGAGTCCCACATCGGCTTCAAAAAAAGAGTAGAAGTTCTCATTTACATTATAAATATGCTCCTAGGCCTTAGGGAATCTATAACGCGCCTGAAGTGGTTAACAAAGAACCAAACTAGTGTTTACGAGTTAAAATTTTAACACGCCAGTTCGTTCGAGCCATTTGCGGCTTTGACAATTCGAGCCAGTAATGGTTCCGACAGTTCAATTGGTCCTTGAGAGCGCTTCTTTCGGGCTAGTAGCAGCTTTGCCTGTTCGACGTTCGAGCCATTAGCAACTTTGCCGGTTCGACAGTTGAACCGGTCCTTGAGAGAGGTTTTGATAAAGTAGCCTAGTGTTTTACAAAACTAATGGTTACTTAGTCAAATCAACCCGGTATACATACAAGCCGGTTGATGGGTTAACCAATTTGACTGTCCGGTCTGGGTTTTGAAACATTGCTCAAGGGATTTTTGAGAGACTTCAATTTGGAAAGATCAAGGGTTTAAAGCTAAAAGGAGGACATATATTGATTTTGTTAAGAGAGTTTGCTGATAAGGTATTGATAGAATGTTAGTTTGGGCTACATTATTAGAGGTGCTAAGGACTAGACTACATTATGGGTATTAAAAGTTCTTGGTGGTTGTTTGGGCTAAGGACTAGGCTACGAGGTTGACGAGGAGGAGATTTGGGCCAATGTGGAGGAGGAGAAAATGTTATATGATTACGATTTAGATACTCACGGGGCCGGTGTGGTGATAAACAAGAGTGGACATATTATGACATGCATACACTTGTTGCCCGATGGTTATATAGTAAAAGTGTTTTGACCTTCAGGAAGCAGATGTGCTCCATATCGACGGGGATAAAGATTTAGCTATTTTGAAAGTGAAGGAAGCAGAAGATGTCACTTTTCAATTCTGTGATAGCAAATCTATACGCATGGGTGGGAATATATTTGCACACTCATCTTGACAAAATGGAATTACGATTTTGTAGTGGGTGAAGTTGTTCATACTAGCGGGACAGTATGCCATATTCCTAGCTACCATTTCGAGCATGGAATCCCCAACAACAAATTAAAGTACATTCAAATCAACAATATGCATGGTTTGAAATATGGTTCACATGGGGCTCCAATTTTTGACTCAAATGGAAAAGTGGTCGGGTTGATATGTTACACCAAAAGCTTTGATTTCGCTATTCCGCTTGAGGCTTGAGTTCTGCAAGCTAAAGGAATGCAGTTGAAGATATTTAAATGTTGACACTCAATAGTTTTACTAGCATATTTTGGAATCAAGATGTAGTGTTTTTTTTTTCTTTTCTTTTTCTTTATATTATCCGGTTTATTGTAGTGGTTTGTAGTTCTTTGTAACAAATTAGTAATAAATCGTTACAAAAGAGCTACAAATCACTACAATCAACCAGATAAAATAAGGAAGAATAAAAAGAAAATAAAAAAACTACATCATGATTGATTCCAAGATATGCTAGTAAAACTCTTGTCAACATTCAAATATCTTCAACGGCATTCCTCTGGCTTTTCCTTGCAAACCTCAACCAACCACAATCTTTAGAGACTCAAGCTAGATAACAAAATCAAAGTTTTTTTTATGTAACATATCAACCAAACCACTTTTTCATTTTGAGTCAAAGATTGGAGCTTCATGTGAAACATAATTCAAAACCATGCATATTGTTGATTTGAATGTACATTAATTTGTTGCCGGGGATTCCATGCTCAAAATGATAGCTAGGAATATGGCGCACTATTCTGCTAGTATGAGCAACTTCATCCACTACAAAACTGTAATTCCATTGGTCAGGAGCGCTGAGTGCAATACATTCCCACCTATGCGTACAAATTTATTCACAGGAGTGAAAAGCAACATCTTCTGCTTCCTTCACTTTCAAAATAGCTAAATCTTTATCTTTGTCGATATGAAGCACCCCCGCCTCCTAATCATCTATATGACCAGGTCGAACACTTCTACTATATAACCATGCATGTCAAAATATGTCCACTCTCATTTATCACTACACCATCCCCATGAGTACCTAAACCGTCATCATGTAACATTTTCTACACCTCCACACTAGCCCAAAACTACTCCTCCTCGTCAACCTCGTAGCCTAGTCCGTAGTTAGCCCAAACAACCACCAAAAACTTTTAAGACCCATAATGTAGCCTAGCCCTTAGAACCCCTAAAAATGTAGCCCAAACTAACATTTTGTAGCATTAAGGAACTGAAATTGAGAAAATCAAAACCTAATTGTCAACCGTGTATAACACCTATCGAATTATTCCTTACAAATTGTCACTTTACCATATTGACATTAGGGATCACCGTATACCCTACCCCGTCCCAACCCACCCCGAACCCTCCCCAATTAGGTTAGTTCTCAAACTTTTTTCCTACGTTCGGGGGTTTGGGGAAGAAATAGTAATTTCTTCTAGTTTCGGTTGGAGTTGGTATTATCTAACTCCACACCATTACCAGCACCACCACACAAACCTGGGAAGAATAGTTATAAATTTAGAGTTTATACACCCCTTATCAAATACTACATTAGAAATCTAAGCCACACCTTTTTATAACCTTGTCGGTTGTTTAGCTATTGCTAATCAAAATCCATACTGTAATTGTGCATCAAACTAGATTTTTTTTTGTTTTTTTGAAGACGTCAATCCATTACAAATGGAGAAGCCCAAAAGCATATAGATTACATCACAAAAATCAGAAGTGAACCAAAACTACCAAAATCTAGACATGGAGCATATCCACTAGGAGGCTCCAAAGGCACTATTGCGAAAGCAGACAGTACAAATGCAGGGCTTAGAACCCGTCTTCGATCTGGTTATAGAGGATCCCTTAGGGATCAAGAGCTACAGCTCAAACCCACGCTCTGCACAAGATGTAATCTGGCTTACATCTGGCCAGTAGGGTACCCAACATAATGCTCAACGCCGGCACACCCATATCATCAGGCACGATGTTGGTGAAGCACCGACAGCAAACCTAACAAGTACGGATAGGACACACCGATGCGAGCCTTGCTGACACTTTAGGCTCTGGAACGCAACAGCCGGCAAAGGCAAACCCGCGTGACCACGGCGAAGCACCGAACACCACACCTGAGCACCAAAGCTTCTAGCAACCTCCTAACACACAACCACAGTTGCCAGCACAACCCAGACGCACAAAAGAAGCACAGCAACTGAAAACTTCAGACAAAGCAATCGAAACTAAACCTAAAATTATTAACCCACCACCAACACCCACCCCCACCGGACATAGGAAAACTAGACCAGTACAAGCCGGATTGGGAGACCAACCGGAAAACTACCAAGCCAAACGGTCGGCAAAAGGAAAAGAAAAGCAACAACAAAACGGAGCCCTAACTCCAGCCTCACCTTTATTAGCCATACCGACGCCTGCAACTTGCCAGACCACCACGTGCCACAGAACCCAGCTCTGAGCTGCATCGGATTCACCGAACAACACGAACGGAACCCCGTCACAAGTGTCGAACCACCAGAGAAGACACAGAGGATTGGAATTGAATGAACGAGAGGGAGAAGTGGCGAGGAAAACGACGGTAGGTAGCTGAGGGGGGGGGGGGGGGGGGGCTCCCCTAGATCTGGATTTACTTCTCTCTCTCTCTCTCTCTCTAGCGGCGGATCTTCTCTTTTTTTTGTACATCAAACTAGATGAAACACCATCGATTGGGATATTTTATTCTAACGAATTTCACCAATTATTTGCTACCGTAAGTTGAACAATGTTCTAAATGGCGCTTGGCAGTAGTAGGGTGGAGACCCACCTCCAAGCTCCAAGCCGCCTAGGCAGCTCCAAGCAATTCGGCAGATTTCTTTTTTTAACAAACCATAATCCAATCAAACTATATTCCATGTATCCATAATGCAAGTTCAAACCCAAATGAAATTAAGTAGTAGCAACTAACAAATAAGTTGAATAAGACAATAAGTAGTAAGGCTTCGTTCACCTCCCTCGTATTATTTGTTTTATTTTTCTTTTAGGCCGCCAAAGGCCTCCAAAGACGCCGACGCCAAAGCCGCACCGCCAAGCCCGCCTAGGCGGCTGCCAAACACCACCAAACCTCCCTGGGCGCCAAATCAAACGCCAAGGGCTATTGGCGTGGCGGCAGGGCACCTCCAAGCGCCTAAGCGGCCGCCATTTAGAACAGAGAAGTTGAATCAACCTATCAATTTTTCTGTTCTTGGCATGCATTGTACTTTTGTTCAATGTTTTTTTATTCATATAGTAATCCATAAAATGGCTTCATTTGTGTAATTTCAGTGCCTCTTGTTGTCAATGGCGATTATAGGAATTTTTTGCCAGTGGTGTCATTCAAAACCTCATTATACAAGATAGATAAAAAAATAACTCCCTTTACTTTCAAAATAAAACATGCAATTAAACTTCTCAACTAAAAAAGGAAGGGAAATTTTGAAGTCGTGTTAAATTTAAAAAAATATACTCAAACACTTGGAAAATAGTAGAAGGGTGAAAACACCATCTTAATTACATAAAGATTCGCAACTAGCTAGAAATGTCAAAACGTTTGTATCTTATCACATCAAGTCTCATGTATGACTCTGTATAATGTATAGTTCTTTCTCTCATCTTTTTCAACGAAGTGTTGAGTCGGGCTAGTGGGTGGACTCTCTAGAGCCGAATTGACAAGGGGTGCTTGTAAACGCAGTCCTTCAATTTCGCTCACCTTTTTTATATTCTTCAAGTCTACAACAGTTCCTATGTAAGTACAAGTTTTGTAATTCCTGTGGTGGCTATTATTACAGAACGTATCTAGAATCTCCCACTAAACAAAAGTTATGAAAGGCATTATAACTTGCCACTCCACTTTTAGTCTTTCATGTGATTACCATAATAACAATTGTGGGTTCAAACCAACAATGATGGCTGTATTGTCTTTACGCACTTCCAATACGGTAGAACTTGTGTTAGTCATGTAGGGTAAAAATTTGAACAGGTTCAACTGACACGACACCCTTGCTTGTTGGTGTTGGAACTTTGTTTCTTGCGTTATAATCCATTCCAAATCTAAGAGGATGCAAAGAGGTTGCTCGAGGGCTCATAATGAAATTTAATGTATCCCATACGTATTGGAAAAATTACAAAACTTGTCTTGACTCTACAAGCAAAGGGTTCTGGGCCCCGGAGAGTAGACGAGGTATGGGAGCCTCAGCTTAGAGTTCCTTGCTCAATTCATGGCGCACTATTATGCGCCCAACTGAGACTAAAACATAGAACTAGTAAGAGTCAAAAGGTACGCTTCACCCTCCAAAAGTAGTCTTGAAGTTTTTGCATATGGGCAGGCATCGAAAAAGCACAAGTGTGCCTGCCTTGGGATGAGACATGCACAGTCAACTCTTTAAGCATGCATTGGTCACATGGAATGGAGAAGACGCATAATGTTTCTTTGTGTAGAAGATGTTTACTAACTTTATAGCAAATAACTGTAGAAACTTTATATCCATCTCAAAACCAATTGGCAACGAGTGGAGAGGTCCCAGATGTTATTAAGTGATCACTCATTCCACTCCCAAGCAATGTGGGATTCATTTGCTTAACATCCCCCCTCACGTGCAGCCGCGTTTGAGGTCTGTCACGTGTGGCCACTTTTGGGTCCTATCATCGTGCAGCCTTTTCGCTGGTCTGTCATCGCGGGGTGTGGATTGTGAATTTTTATAAAATGTGGGGTGGAACGGGCCCCGCTCTGATACCATGTAGAAACTTTATGTCCATCTCAAAACCAATTGGCAATGAGTGGAGAGGTCCCAGATGTTATTAAGTGATCACCCATTCCACACCCAAGCAATGTGGGACTCTACTTTCTTAACATCCCCCCTCACGTGCAGCCGCGTTTGAGGTCTGTCACGTGTGGCCACTTTTGGGTCCTATCATCGTGCAGCCTTTTTGCTGGTCTGTCATCGTGGGGTGTGGATTGTAAATTTTTAAAATGTGGGGTGGAATGGGCCCCGCTCTGATACCATGTGGAAACTTTATATCCATCTCAAAACCAATTGGCAACGAGTGGAGAGGTCCCAGATGTTATTAAGTGATCACCCATTCCACTCCCAAGCAATGTGGGATTCATTTGCTTAACAATAACAATAATTACTTGGTAGTTCATACCCCATAAATAAGCACCTAGGGGAAATATTGCTTGTTCCACGTAAAAGTTAAACACCAGACCAAACTGATAATGATTTCTTGTACTTTACCTTGGCTATCAGAGGATCTTTGACGTCAGCAACAGTTGAGTAGTTTACACGGTCTCCATCACTGTTATGATGGCGTAATGAGCACAACGCACCCCATATGGCCAATACATAAGGCAAATATGATCATGCCCTTTCAAATCAAGATACTCACATTGGTTCTGGAAGCTCTTCCTTCATTAACAGACCATCCTTTACGAGCTCCTCAAGAGAAATCAAAAGGGTATTACCACAATTTGCATCCTGAAAGCAATCACCAAGACCAGTTACTGTCAGTACTCAGTAGAACTTGTTCTCCAATACCTAGAAAGATCATACTATATGCATTCCAGGAGGTGAAGGGATCTTATTCTTCACCTGATATTGTGTCCAAAGGGATCTAGTGAGCAAATGGATATTAAATAAGAGATTCTGAAAATCAGAGAAGTGTGTCTTGATGCCTAGAACCATCTACTAGAGTAACCACCACATTTATTTATATTTGTCAGCAAATTAGAAGTATCTTGGTGATGCTAGGGAAGTTCACTTTAACAACCAATGCATCTTACAGAAACCTGGACAGCTTACTACTTTCAAATCAATGCACACCTAAGAAGCACCAACACTTAAAAGAAGGGGGCGTGTGGCTGCGTCCGACACGTGTTCGATACTCTTTTTTCAGCATCCATTATTAGAAAATCCAAATCTTAATTCGGACACGAGTCCGATACTCTTTTTGTGATGTGTCCGACACTTCTTTGGTGCCTATCACTAAGAAATAAATGTGAATCACACTTCGTAGACACTTATTAACAGGTGATTATCAAGGATTCGTAATCTGACATTTCACTATGATATGCAATTGGAAGATTAAAATTTCATTAGCAAAACTTTTAAGTATTTGCTGACTGATAACTTATTGTATCTCATCTACTATATAGTAGTAATTTGGCATGTATGCTTATGGTATATATAAACATAACAATAAAGTAGTTGATACATATTAGTGAACGTGTAAACCCAACATCTCCGCGTCCTACACTATTGAGAAATAACGTATTCGCGTGTTCGTATCATGTCATTTCCAAGTCCCATATCTCGTGTCCGTTTCCATGCTTTTTAGATGCACACCAATAGCCTTCAAAATGTTAGCAACGCAAATAGTGTAAAACAAAGCATCACTGTACAGACTGCCAACAGATATCAAGCATGAGTTGCCCAATAATAACTGCTGCAACCAAATGCAGATAACCTGCTGCCTCCAATAATCTAATCTTCCTGTTTTGTGTTGAATTTACTTTTAAATGCTTTCTAGGTAAAGAAAACACTGTTGACAAACTAAATATTTAGTGAATGTTGTAACCTGTCCAGAGTATGGGGAGCCATCTTCATTACCTTTCCGCCCTGGAGGAACCAGAGGAAGAACCTGCGAAAAAGTTTTGAAATAAGAGTAAACATCGATGAACACACATTGGTAATATACAATTTGGAAAACAGTATGGATGCACCTGTAGAAAATAAGACCCTTCAAAAATAGCAACTCAATATCAGAGAGATATTCAGAAGGAAATCCCTTGAATGTGTATGTACAAGTGGAAAGTAGTATATTAAAATTATGGAGTACAATTTTTAGATGAACTAAGTTGTAAAAGTACCTAAACATCTTAAAATATTAGACTACAAGTAAACCAGCTTGTCCCTTCAAATCTACTGATTCGGAAGTACACTCTGATTGGTATCAAAACCTAATTCTTCATCTAGTGAAGTGAATGTTATTTTTAACGTCACATGTCATTTTCAACAAAAATGACATCAGTTCATGGTTGGTTCGAAAACCTACTCTGTGCATTTGAGAAATCAAGACCTTGTTCGGTTTGGGTTTTGAGGGAGGTTTTAAAGTGTAATGAGTGGAGAGATAGATAGAGAAAATTTATTGGGGACCGCGTGCAGGGGTTTTGAGTACCCCAAATGAACAAGCCCCAAGTGATTATCATGTACTTCAAAAGATACCATAAGATAATTGCGAATTTTCTGAAGCTGGTAAGTGCCTAGTCCAATAGTGTACTCCCTCTATCCCAAATTGCCCACCCTTTCTGGAGAATCATGCATTTTGCATGCAAAGAATAATGTATTAGCATGAATTTCTTTTTCCAAATTTTTTTACACCAATTTAAAGATTTCATCGAGAAGAAAAAGTTGATCTACATAAACACCACACAAACCACACACCCATTGATCTACATAAACACCACACAAACCACACAACCCCCCCGCCCCACCCCCCCACATTAAGGTCCACTCCTGCTTCCAACTAGTGAGATGAGGAGAGAAAAAAAAGGTAATGTTAATTAGATTCGATGGGTCCAAAAGATTGATTTTGGAAAACTATCATCCATACCTATATTAAGTTAAGCATCCTTTACTTTTTCTTACAAAGTTCTTTCATGTTCTTGTTAATTTTATAACATTGAGAAGCTTGTAAGATAAGAGAGATGTTGGGCCCTTTCCAATATGATTTAGCTAAAATGATTTAAAAAAGTAAGGATTGTGCTGAGTGGTAGATATAATGAGGGATGATGAGTCACATGCTCCCCTAGATATTTAACCCCAGCAACAATACCCCTACATATAGTTCCTTTAAATTATCTTCTTAAATAATTGCAAAAGTGCCCATTCTAAGTTAATTTAACTTCTTCCCCAAATAAACAACAAAGCACCTCCTATAATCATCAAATCTAACTTGAAAAGGAGGACTTTCATGTTTAGAACATCTTCATATGGCTAAGTTTAAAAACTTTCGGAAATTGGCGTTCAATACTCTTTTTTGGTGATGAATGTTTAAGTTGGCTGTTACATAGCTGTGCGCATGTTGAATTACTAGATTCGCCACAGATTAGAGCAGTGGAGCATCCTATTCTTAAGTTAAAATAGGCTTTTCGAATGAAAAAGCCGTCGTGCTTACGCCTTGTTTGTTATTATATATTTTCTGATTATTCACTTCAAAGACTTAATATAAGTTGCAAACACGCTTGGTGTGGCTATTTATAACTTTGGATAGAACTTTAAACTGTTTGGTTAAATAAGTTGTAGAATAGCTTGTTACCAAACCAATGTCTATTTTGATGCGGTAACTTTGTCAACTCAAAATAAGTAACAAAGCTACTAATCTTACTTTTTTAGCCTCACTTTTATGTACTCTGGATAAGCTAAAAATGCAAAATAATTGATTATCCAGAATTGCTAACAAACACTCCCCATCGACCATTTTTAAGTAAGTTGGGATAAATCCGCTTAAAGGTGCTAGCATCCAATACAAAATAGGTGAAAAGATTGGAACTCTTGGACCACGTGTAAGCCTATGAAACGGCTGCTCAGCAGCTCGTGGCTTAGCTCGTTTAGTAAACGACTCAAGCTTGAGCTCGATTTTTAGGCTCGTTTACTAAATGAGCGCTCAGCTCAGCTCGCAAAAGCTGCTCGACTCATTTAAAGAGGCTCGTTAAGTAAATTAGCAAAACTCGGCTCATTAAAGGCTCAGCTTCAATATAAACGAGCCAAGCTAGCTAGAGCTCGAGTTTACAAGCCGAGCTCGAATACTTAAGGCTCGGTTTGACTCGTTTACGCCCCTGGCGGAGGTCCGACTCTTTTACACCTCTGGCTGCATTTCCAAAAAGAAAAAAAGAAAAAAGTTCACCTGCCAGAGGGAGCAACCAGCGTCGTGAAGCCAATCGATGAACCGAAAGGCCTGTTCGCCTAGATCTCCAATACCGTAGGAGCCGGGAAACGATGTCGGGTGGAGGAGAACGCCAGCTCTCCGTCGGACGTATGGATCGGGTTTCGGAAGCCAGTCGGCGTAGTCTTCCCGCAAGTCTTCCCCGACTGCGGCGGAGAGGTTAGAGACCGTGAACTGGGTGGAGCGAGTTATGAGCGTGTTCAATCGAGTGGAGGGGAAGAGGTGGAGAGCGGTTGTGGCGGTGGAGGGGTTGGAGAGTTTGGGAAGGGGAGAGATAGGGGAGGGGAGGAGTGAGAGTGAGTTGCGAATCGCCATGGAATTGGAAATCTATATCTGTATTTTACTCCTAATTTATTATGCAGAAAAGAGACCTAACATAATCCTGAATTCAAAGAAACTTTTTTTTTCCTTTTGATAATCAAAAGGGTAGGAGGCAAGCAACCAGCTAACAACTCTTCTTGGACGTGAGCATAATGATTTTCTATCTGTCAATAGAATGTCTTATTCGAACCATAGTTATTATCCGGAAGGATGAATCGTCACCACAGCACCACCTGGTGCACAGTTGGCATAAGCTCCCCCTCAATGGTCCAAAGACTCATCTGCAGACTTGAAGCCAAACCACTTGTCGGGACTCGAATCTACGTCTCCGTCGAGTAAGATAGTGAACCATGCAAACTGGACTACCACCACAGTGGTAATTCAACACACCTCAAAAAACAATAAATTAAATGTACATCTGTTAGCCATCGACATAGATATAGCCAATCCCTTAACTAGAAACTAGTAAGGCCTTAATTTTAGGCTCATCTTATTTTCTCTAGAAACTAGAAAGGCCTTAATTCTAGGTTCATCTTCTTTTCTCTGAGATTACCTTTCTAGAATAATTCAATAATTTTAATTAATGAAAAAATTGTAAGAATAATAGACGGGTATTCTCTGTATCTATAGAGAAGAGAAGAGCGTTGATATAACTATTAAAACGGATAAAAAAAGAAGAAGATATAACTATTAAAAGACTTGTCCATAAAGGTCTTCTTTTTTAGTTAGAGTTTTTCTTTATCTAAAATTCTAATTATTCTAATAATCAATATAAAGAGTGAAGAAAAGCTGGGACACCACATCCATAATAACAACTTTGGAAGCATATGGATTATTATGAATACTGAATATTTAAGTCTAATTTTGGATGATTGTGAATTGTTATATTCCTCTTATGAATAATGAATAATGGTGCCCCATCATGTAGAATCGCCCTCCCCCGCAAGAGTTGCTATAGTGCAAGTTTTAGTGAAATCGTAAGTATTTGATCCTAACATGTGATATTAGAGCCAAGATCAAGGGTTCAACTCTCTTGAATGGCATGTTGCTTGTGGAAACGTGCAAGAGGGGGGATTCTTGGGAGGAAGCCAGGTGAGCCAAGTCTTAATTAACCCATTGGTGTTTAGGAGCGTTATAGGAATAAGTAAACAAAGTTGCACCTTTATTAAAACCTATGGGTTTTGAGGAGATATTAAGCACCTGATATTAACAATACCGTTTAAAGATCCTTTACATTAAAACTTTTGACCCGTATAAACATAATTCTGATTTTGGATTATAGGCTACTCAAAATAGACCAAGGATAGTGTTGGGATTCTCCCATATGTGTGAAGCGCAGGATAGTTTCCCCATTGCCTTGTGTGCTGTGTGCATGAGGGGGGAGCCGGTTATGGCTCCTTGAGCGCACCGGAGAGTGAGACGGAGGTGAGGCTGAGGGGTGAGGGAGAGCGGGATGCCGGAGTGTGGCTTCCGGAGAGTTTTTTCAACCCATTGTATGTATGAGTGTATTAGTGTATGCTCGTGCCTTGAGGTACGACTCAACATGTTTCGGTGGTCATACGCTTGGCAATATGGGAGAGAGCGAGGGAAAGAGATGTGTTGGTCATGTAATAATTTGATCACATTGTTACCTTGGGGAAAGAGATGTGCTGATCTGTAGTGATCTGATCAAACAATACCATTCAAACGAAAGAGGAAGAAAGTCCACAACAAATAATTTCCCAATTGGAATACCTTTGAAGATACATATGTTATCCTGGTAAAGCTTTTAAGAACTTTTAATTTCACTTTTGTTGTGTCCCCAGCATGTCCCCTGGTAATGGATACCTCATGTGGCATGTCCAGATATGTCTCCACGTGTTCCCGACGTGTCGGCTTGTCTTTGCAGTGTCGAACCACAAAGTCTATCCAAAGTCAACCAAAACAAAAATTCAGAGACCTACACAAAAGTTGGCATAAATAATTATTTCACGCCTCACTATTTTCACTCTGTCAAACATGCATTTTAACAACACGAAGTGAGTATCTTTAAAAGACAAATAATATAAGTTGTAGATCAAAAAAAATTACCAACCTCAAATTTGCGTTACAGCCATTTAGAACTCAAAAAATCTAAACACCCCAGCTTGTAGCTTATGCTATAAAGAGAAACTACCTTTTGATGTGTTACTCTCACAAGAATGACATTAATGGTTCAAACTTCAGAATCACAGTAACTGCAAAAAATCAAAATAGAAAACCCATAAAATTAGAACGAATAACCAACATACCATAAAAGTAAAGGAAAAGATGGATAAAAATCACCTAATTTCATTCAATAGTCTTAGAAATGTCTCAGAAGTACCACCAAAAAAAAAAAAATGTCTCTGAAGTACCAAGGAAAAAAGAATAACTATTAGAGGTCATACGCTGAACATGAATTTTCTTTTTCCCTTCCCTGCAGTTATCTTTTTCTTTCTCTTATCCGCGATTGTTCCTTTTTATTTTTCCGTAGCCATTGCTTCTGTCTTTCGTTTATCCTTTCCGACAATAAAGAGTAAAATCAATACCAAACTTTTAATATATAAACCAAGAGCTTGTAGTATTACCTCACGCAAGTACATACTGTCCTGCTCATCACAGATCACAACACCAGTATTTCTTTCTTGAAGAACTTGAACCTATTTGTGCAAAGTGAATAGAAAGGAAAAAATTGTTGTAGATGATAAAAAAGAATAACTGTAAGAGGTCATATCACTGGATATGAAATTTCTTTTCCTTTCCCTGTGGTGGTTAGCCTTTTCTTTCTCTTATCCGTGACTGTTCTCTTTTGTTTTTCCTTAGCCATTGCATCAGCTTTTCATAAAAAAATTGTAAAGACCCGGTATTTTTTTAAATAATAATAATTATCAAACAAAAATATTATTTTTGTTTTTCTCGTTAGTATATCTAATGCAAAAAATTATTTTTGTCGTCACACCGATTTTAATTCCATAATCAATTGCGTGTGGATATAACCGGTGAGTGATTATTCTAGTGTGTGCAAGTGCTGGCCCGGACCAAATTAACCCAGCCTTTTTTCCCATTTGAATTTCGGCAGAGAAGGTAGACAACGTTCCCCATTTTACTCCCTAATTTCCTCGTTTCTAGACAACACACTAATATCTGTAGGTTAATACTCTTAGTCAAATCCAAAACCCAACTTTTATACCCATTCTTTTCTTCACTTGTTTTCCCAGCAAGCACACTCGGCAAAGAGAGAGAGAAGCAGACCCAGCCATTACCCCTCCATTTCCTTCTCCCAGCCGTACCTCCAGCCACCACGGCCCAAACCTCCAACACCAACTGAGATCACCACCTCCAGCCGTGCACCATCATCTCCTCCTCTCAGCAGTAACCGGATATCACCACTGCCGTGCTCATCACCGCCCCGTACCGAGCTCCCGTTGCCGCTCCGACCCGCCACCGAACCTCTCCGTAAATCGCTTCGCCGGACGAGAGGTAGTACGAACTCACCTCCCTAAATATATTTTACGTTCCGTATTGATCATTTTGTGTTTCCATATGAAAATAATCGAATCCGACGTCGCCGGTCGAGATCCGGCCGAACCTGTTTAGCCGACTGTACTGAGTTTCTGAAATTTGTCTGGGGATAAACCACAGTTTAGCCCACGAGTTTGAACAGCTTGCGATTCCAACCTAAGGTAATAAGAAAATGATAATATAAGTCCTGAGGTTAGATAATTTTAGGTTCGGTCCTAGTATGAAACAAAAGCGAATTATTCTAAGTCCATCAATACCCGAAGTGATTAAGAGCAAACATAGATTTTAGTTTTGAAAAGGAAAAGAGAAAATAAAAAGAATTACTTAATTTGTTTTAATCGCACGATTAATGTTTTCACACGGTTAAATACTTTTAGCATGTTGGTATGTTTAGTTGGAATATTGAATCGCATGATTAATTTTATCGTATGATAAATTATTCGCGTGTTTAGTTTTATGGCATGATTTATTATGATTGATTGTTATCCACCTTGCTGCACGAGAACTTAGAATGGACATTAGGTTCACTGGGAATTGGTGTACGTGTAGAGAGGATCACATAGACGATTTTAAGTTAAAGGAAATTGAAAAAAAAAGATAGAAGATGATGTGATGGGCGGTTAGCCAGATGAATGATGGTTTAATGGGATTCTTGGAGGCTATCCAGTGAATCCGGATCTGTTGGAGGTTATCCACAGAGTCCAGTTTGGGAGAAGAGAAATGAAGCCAGGGGGTGGCAGTTGATTGTCGATTCGAAACCTTAAGATATGGCATTGCGTGATCGCTCTTTTTGAATAGGAGATAAAAAGGTGATATGTATTATAGTACCAGGTTATGGTCTATATACTCCCAAGGTTACGGTTAGTTCCTTGTGGGCCCAGTGGTTACGGTTAGTTCCCTGGGGAATTCATCCTTGCGAGGCGGCCGATGACTCCGACTAAGTAAATAACTTAGGCCGTTTCATCGGGGCTCCCGGTTAGGGCAAGCAAGGGGGAGCGGTATCACGAATGACCATAGTCCTAGTGGTTAACATGGGAGGATGTTTCTCAAGGGTTGAGATTCTAGATTTCACTAAGTTAAAGGCTAGTAATTGAAATTGATCGCTTGCTCCTTTAATTGTTCTTACTTTAACAGTATTGTATATGTCCTTACTTGTAAGTTATGGGTTCGGGTGAGTTATGGCTATTGAGCGTCATCGCTCATGGTACTATGTTGCCCTGGTGACTTGAACGCCAGGTACAGAAGATGGAACAGAAGTGTCGTACGGTTTGATCGAGTTCAATCCTATTGAGGAAGAAGTTGAAAACCTTGTTTTCCGTGCGCGTAGTTGCTCTGATTAATTTAAGTCGACTTTATTTTGGAAGCTTCTAAGTTTATTTGGAGAATGTAATATTTTGATTTATTTGAAATGGTTGTAATATAATGACATATGCTTTTGAAATGGTGATGTAGTAAATTTGTGAATTTCTTTTGTGAAAACAATTTTTTTAAAAATATTTTTAATGTCTCCAAATTTTCGGGGCATTACAAAAAATATGTATAAAATAAGAGGCCATGACATGAATAACCCATATTCTACCAATCCTAATAAACGAGATCCAAAAACTAAACTGAAGAATTTGGAAGTGACAAGCACCATCAGCTTTCGAAGTTCGAAACCGAATGAAAATCCAAGTTGAAAACTTCATAAGCCATGTTTAGGCAATCAGAGTTTGGAAATCAAAACTCCCAAACAAAGGCTGTGTATTAGCAGTAGTAAATCAAATTCCCAAACAAAGACAATTAAAAGGCATAGAACCAAACAAATTCTACCTAAACAAAGGTATATAACCAAACATAAGCAATGAAAATTTCAACAAACCAAGCAACAGGCCACATTATTTTTTCGGTAGGAAAACCCTAGGTTGAGGGGAGTCTTACTGGAGAGGGAGAACTAAATCAATTTCTTTGTGGGCACTATTTTTTTTTTTTATTCGAGCACCGAGCTCTTCTGTGTGCGCCGAGTGGGTTTTGTAGGGGGGGGGGGGGGGGGGGGGAGAGAGAGAGAGAGAGAGAGTAGAGAGAAGAGAGGAAACACGATGAAGAAAAGGAAAACTGTTGAGTAGTGGGAAATAGGTTGGAATCAATGATTCAATCCAACGATTGTAACTTATTGAAAGTGTGATCCAACGGTTGGAAGAGTGCTTATGTTTGTATGGGTAGACAAAAGACCGTTCTGTTTTATAATACAGAAGGATGAGTTTTTCTCTGAAATTGGTATGTGTGGGTCATGTGCATGGTGTGATCCCTCTGGTCCCAACAGATAGAGTACGACTGGGGTATCTCATAATACATGATAATATATTATTATTTGACTTAGGGTTATTTATCGAGACACCCCTCAACGTTTACCCGTTTTTTACGGACACACCCTCCACGAATTCTCGCTACGGCCAGACCCCCTCCGTTATCTTTACTTTACCCATAGACCCCTTCCATTACCATTCCATCCAGAACCGGTACTTTTTTAACACAAAAAAGGTATAAACTTTCAATATTGCCCCTAACTCTAAGTCCTCTGACACCCTCTCTTCCCGACCACCACCGCCACCACCAAACACCTCCGTCATCCTCTTCCCGACCACCACTGCCACCATCAAACACCTCTGTCATCCTCTACACCACGGAAACTCCATTGTTGTACTACTCACGAGTTGGTCCGAATCGAGGTATCAAAACTCGATTTTGACCAGTGGGTCTTGTGCGTCTCACTGAGACGAGCTCAGTGGTGGTGAAGGGGTCGAGTTTCATCACTGGAGGAAGGCTCACGGGCTGTTCAAACGCGGAGGGCGAAGGCGGTGATGCAATTTACTGGAGCTCAGAGCATGAGGAGTTGTTGAACGGAGGTTTTGAGCAGAGGGTTGTGTTCGAGACAAGCGCGGATATGGGTAGCACGTATCCAGAGGAGCTCGGAGGTGGCGGCAATTGCCGATCAAAGGCGGCGAGGTACGGTTTTGGAAAGCCCGTGGCCGTGGTTGCTTAAAAATGAGGATTGAGCACTGGGCTTTGCTCGCCTCCTCAAGACGATCACAACGGTGATTGGAATGTCGGAGGAGGAGCTCGGAGGTGGCTGCAATGGCCAATCAAAGGCGGTGGAGTGGCGGCGAGGTACGATTTTGCAAAGCATGTGGCCGTGGTTGCTCAGAAATGAGGATTGAGCACTGGGCTTTGTTCTACTCTTCAAGACGATCACAACGATGGTCGGAACGTCGCCGGGGGTGGCTGGAGGAAACCGCACGCGCCGGTCAACGGTGCCGTGTGCGGAAAGAGTGAGATCTACTGGTACTGTACGTTGATCATCTTCTCCGGCGAACTGTGGAATGACTACTGTGGGTGTAGATATATATGGGGGCAAAATGGTCTTTTCAGCCATTCCGTCCAACGACGTTAGGTCTCTCAAATGAAAATTTTACTGAGGGGGTCTAGCCGTAGCGAAAATTCGTGAAGGGGAGGATCCGTGAAAAAGGGGTAAATATTGAAGGGTGTCTCGGTAAATAACACTTTTGACTTACAATGCACTATTATTTTTTTTCCAAATTCAAAATCCAGACCGAAAACATACAACTATAATTTGTCGTAAAAAAATCATCTTCTCATGTGAATCCTCTTGTGATGCAACATGAAATTCTTTATGATACATTTGACGAGTTGAACCAAAAAAATTTAGTTCTCAAAGCATACATCATCCATCCAAAAAATCAGATCTATCGAACTTCTGTGTCTACTTGAACCAAAAGTCCGGCTACCAATTGCCCCCTGGGGATGAGTTTATCCATAATAAATACAGTAGATCTATTTACATTTACTATACTCTCTACATCTATAGTTCTGTAACCAACAACTATCATTAATATGTAGGAAGAATAAGAAACATAATGCATCACTAATTTATTCCTTAATGCTACGGAGTATTATTTAGACGAATATAAATTTTACAAAAAAAAAAAAAAAATAGAAACGAGCTATATATTTAGAGAATGGGATGGGTACTACTCATTATGTTTTTTTGAAACTGGATGTACATGTTAGTTTACCCGTAACTCGACTAATTCTAAGGCCTTGAAGTGAACGATTAGACAAACCCTCTAGTGACACCAATGTTTGAAGTGTATGACATGCTTTCATACATGCGACCTCGTAGCCAGAGGAGAATCACTTATTTGCTTTTTCACGCCCATTTAGCCAAACACTTTAGGTTGGGTACTACCCATTGTTATCCTTCTCAACCTTACTAACAACGAATTTTATAATCCGTAAAATCCGTTCATTACAAATAATTACCAATACATCCAATAGTAATTTGGATACCCAAAAAAATTTCAGTCAGAAACTATTTAATCTAACCGCATAAAGCAAACATAAAACATAGTTAATAGTTATGAATTTTTATAACCAAACTACATAAGTAATACAGAGCTAATAAAATTTGATACAGATTTGACCCTATTTTGTCTTCATTTAATAAGTTTAAAGTTGTGCCCATGGGCATTGGTTAGAATTGGCTTTTTTTTTCCTAATATCCAATCACTAGAACGTACAATTAATTTACATATTGATATCTGTAAAATAAACGTTTTTGGTAATTGACTGACATTGTTGTGAGTCCCATATACTTTGCCTCACATAAAAAATCACCCAAGCAATCGTTATCAAGATACCAAAATTGAATGCCAGAATCACAAGAGTTGCATTGGTAGCTTTGATTGTCTTCTGTAGGACAGGATTTGCGGAGGACGGGACCGCATATGACATTGTTGTGAGTCCCACATACTTTGCCTCACATAGAGAATCACCCGAGCAATCGTCACCAAGATACTGCGAAATTGAATGACAAAATCACAAAAGTTGCATTAGTAGCTTTGATCATCTTTTTATAGGACAGGATACGTGGAGGACAGGACCGCGTATCACTTCCTTCGTTCCAAAATTCAAAGGTTGTTTATACCTCCAAACACATTCCGATCCCTATTTAAGAATTTTTTGTATACCCTAACTCCGCTCCTAGAATTAGGGATCAGGTACGGATCGACAATGCGTAGGGGTATGGGTCAGGAAACCCCATTCCACCTCATATTCCCCCTAATATTCCCAATTGGTGAACTCTTTCCCATCCCCGCCTCCATGCCCGGAAGAGATAGTGGACAATCCACCACACTTGTACCCAATGGGGGGTAAACCTATATCCAATTACTTCAACAAAAAGAACAATAAGACTTAACCGAAAATAATTTATGAGTGCTAAAACAACTTAATTTTTTTTTATTTAAATGCAACATAGAATAGAAGGTCGTAAAAAAAATACTACCATTCACAATATATAAGTATGCAAGACGGTTTCGGGGACATCTATAAAAACATATAAAAAAACACCTCATAGTTTCTAATCAAATTTTGATGATTTGAGCTGCTCAATGTGATCAGAACTTGATTTTAAGGATACTCGCGAGAAATCAGCAAAAAAAAAAGGACCGGGAATGGCTTGATCTGAGCAATTTTTAGTATAGATTTTATGAACGGTTCAATTAAAAACTGCTCAAAACAAGCATTTTCCGGTTTTTTTTTTGCCGATTTCTCACGGGTACCCTTAAAATCACATTCTGCACAAATTGAACGGCTTGGATCATCAAAATTTAATCGAGAACTATGAGATTGAGATTTGTGGTGTTTTTTTAGATGTCATTTGAACAGCCCCGGTATGTCTATTTACAAAATCTATATTATTGCATATAGGGTGGGTACGGGTATTCGGGAGTGGATATCACAACATTATACCCGCCCCATATTCGAGCAGGGATTTTTAAAGTTCCATCATACCCGCTCCTATGGGATAAAAGTTTTGGAGAATATCCGCCTCCGAATAGGTGGGACGGGACGGGTACCCATCGAGTTTGGGAAAAATTGTCATCCCTAAGATCAGGGTAGATGTATACAAACCCGGAACAAGTCCAACCTCTTCTTTTTTTCCCCTTCATTCCCGAGACCCGAACTCAAAACTCAAAAGCAAAGAAATTATTCGGGGTCTGCCCCAAACGGAAGGCCCTATATATCCTTTCATTTTACTATTTTAGTTTCCAGTTGTTGTAGCATTTTGGGTCATAGTAATCACCTTTGGATAGATAGCCCTTTGGGCTTTTTTGTGGATAAAAAAAAAAAAAAAACACCTCTGGATAAAGAAATATTATGTTTTCGTGATTAATTTTTCAAATATTTCATGCCATATTTAAAAAGATATCAATGAAAATTTTTGAACAGCGTAATCAAATTCGAAAGCTATTCACAATAATATGGTTTTTTTTCCCCCTTTATTTTGATTTTGGGATAAGCTACTCAAAATATTCCAACCACGAAGAAGCTCATCCATGAGCAGATGTGATTCCACTTTACGTTTTACATAGAATATGGTAGGAACTTATGGAACGAAAAAGAAACGGAAAACGAAAAGAAAAGAAAATTGTTAGGAAAGAAAGTGTGTGAAAAATGTAGACGAATTAACGTGTACTGTTCCAAACCAAATAAGTCGAGGGAAATTTTTTTAATTTTAATTTCTTGCCTTTTCTTTCCATAAGAACCAAACGAACTCATAGTTTTCTTCATATTCAATTTCCAAACTAATTAAAAACATGCGACCAAAATATGTCATGGAACGCTATAAAAGAGAGAGAGTCAATTTTGCTACCACCTCTAGTGCTGTATGTATGTATGGGCCGGCTTACCCACATCGCGATTGTGTGTAAGTTTTTTTTGTATGTGTCTCAGTTTAGTATAGTATGTGGAGTCCGGATTCTCTTCAATCCATAGGGAATTGGACGATTCTCAAATTTCAATTCAATGATCAAGATTATCTTAGTGTCTCCAGCTCCAAAGCTCATATGGTATTTTACGGGCACCAAATTACTCCCCAAATATTCCCTAATTATATATCACATTTCAGGCACCAATTTACCAAATTAAAAACATTAGTAGAATTTCATATCATAACTCTAATAACAGGTGTAGGTTCAAAACACTATCAGATTCATAGGCTTAATCAAAGAACTCCTTTTGCATTTCTAAACTATTTTTTCTCTAAAAATTATCTTACATTCAATTACGTACTCTTACGATTTCTTTCTAATTTTCATAACTGAATCTTGATTTCAACTTTCTTACATACAAAAACAACTACATTAATGAGTACACGACACAGTGCGAAGCACATGTGGAAATACACTTGTATCAGTAATAAAAATCTCATGTGCTACATAATAAGATAATATTAGTGAAAAAAACCATGCTAAAAGAAAAAAAATACTAATATAATATTAGTAAAAAAAATCCTCATAAGCTATATGATATCGGTCGAAAACAATCCTCATGAGCTATATAATTTTTTTTCGGAGTCAGGTTTAACGGGGAGAGAAGATGTTCAAAAACAATTAATGAATTTTTTGTAACAATTTCGAAGATTAATGAATTTTTTTAGCCGTTTAAAAAAACAGGGAGGGAAGACACTTATGTAATTGAGAAAGAGCAAAGTCCACTTTCACCTCCTGTGGTTATCGCCATGTGCGGATACCCCCCTCATAGTTTAAAATTGACCAAATAACCTACCTATGGTTTTAAAAATGTGCGGATTGACCCACTGCCGTCATGCTTTCCATCCATATTAACGAAGGTATATCTTACACGCCTCTAGAATGTAATCTGAGTCGTTCATAATGTATTAAATAACAAATAGAGTATCTCTGTGAAAAATTATCTCGATTAGACATCAATAACCCAGTAATCTAATTTTTAGTAAATTCAAATTTGAAATTTTAATTTCATAACAAAATCAATTCGACCAAGAGCTTTTCTTGTTTTGATTGACTTGAATTTTAGCATAGATGTAGTACTCGTCAAAATTTACTATATCAACGATTTGGATTCAATTTTGGATATAAGGAATGGTGTAGTTAGAATTAAAAAAGAAAGAGAATCAAGTGACATAATGAGGGTATATCGGTCTTTTAATGTTGTGTCCGTTAATTTCGATGGAAAATATGACGGCAGAGGGTCTATTCGTACATTTTCAAAACCATAGGTAGGTTATGTGGTCAGTTTTGAATCATGAGGGGGGTATCTGCACATGACAATAACCACAAGGGGTCAAAGTGAACTTTGCTCATTGAGAAATATTGGAGAAGTAATTGAGTGACCGTAGAATACCATATGAGATTTGGGGCTTGAGTTACTAGGGTTATTTTAACCATTGAATTAAAATTGTTGAATCGTCCAATTTCCTGTGGATTTGAGAGGAGCTGGACTCTAGTACGTGAGGCTCACTCGCAATGTAAATCTATGCGTTAGCGTTTTAGGTTGTACGTGTGTGGTTTTAAAATCTTTGAAAAAAAGAATTTAGTTGACATATGGAATAATCATAAAATCTTCCCTTTGGTACAGCAATAGGCTAGAGCTCCCACATTTTGATAGGCTAGAGTTCCCACATTTTAAGGTTCCGAAGACCTAGCCAAAGCCTCACAAATATTCAAAAACCAATCTCCAACTTAAACCACCACAATTTTAGGTCCTTTGGCAAGATTTCTCAAACCAACTCTCTCTCTCTCTCTCTCTCTCTCTCTCTCTCTCTCTCATGACAATCTTCCATTGCTGGCCCTGAACCTCCAGCAAATGGGGGACCCAAAACCCACCTCCTCCTCCTTCTCAGCCACCGCGCCGTCCAAACCTCCACCGCCGCCGCCGCCTTCCCAACAAACCTCCCTCGTCCAACCCTCCAACAAGAAAAAGCACAAACCCGTCAAGGCATTCCGCGTCTTCCGATCCGTCTTCCGCTCCTTCCCCATCATCTCCCCCATGTGCAAGTTCCCCTCCTTGCCCGGCGGCGTCCTGCCCGACACCCACCACCGGGCCTCCTCCGCGGCCGGAAACCGCGTCACCGGCACCCTCTTCGGGTACCGAAAGGGAAGGGTGAACCTGTCCGTCCAGGAAAACCCACGGACGCTGCCGACGCTGGTGGTGGAGCTGGCGATGCAGACCAATGTTCTGCAACGGGAAATGAGCGTGGGGATGGTCCGGATCGCGCTCGAGTGCGAGAAGCGACCGGAGCGGGACAGGACGGAGTTACTAGAAGAGCCCCTGTGGAACATGTACTGCAACGGGAAGAAGTCAGGGTACGGGGTGAAGAGGGAGGCCACGGAGGAGGACTTGCAGATAATGGAATTGCTGAGGGCGGTTTCGATGGGGGCCGGGGTTTTGCCCGGGAAATCTGACGTCGAAGGGCCGGACGGCGAGCTGGCTTACATGAGGGCCCACTTCGAGCGCGTGGTGGGGTCCAAGGATTCCGAGACCTTGTATCTGTTGAGCCCTGATGGGAATAATGGACCCGAGTTGAGCATTTTCATTGTAAGGGTTTGATTTTATACTACTATATTTTCCAAAGGTAATTTGTTTTGGTTTAATTATTAATTTTTATTAGTGTTTGTAGGTATATTTGAAATTATATGGATTTTATAGGTGAGGCATGCAAGATAGAGATAGAGAGGGGGGAGAATATTGTGTCAATAATTGTTGTTTGTTCCTTCGTATGTATTCAAACTTGTTTATCGCTAATTTACCGATACATATAATATTCTTCCTTCTTCTATTCTTATCTCTCTCTCTCTTTTTTTTTTTTTTTGACATAGATGGATTTGCAAAAATATATCTTACTTTTCCTAATGTTTCAAGATTCCAAGTGGTTAGTCTATAATGAAGAACTTGTTTTCTTTTCTCTCGAGCTCAAGAATTCCTATATAACTTGAGCGATACAATAAGAGTCCATTTTATTATAAAGGAAGATATATAAGAAAAAAATTAGAAAGTGAAGTGGAAGAAAAGAAAAACAAATTAAGAAAATCACTTTCTTGCATGTATTTGATCATTTGTATATTTCTTTCTTCATTGCAAAGTTTGTAACGTACCAGACTTTTTTTTGAGTTATAAAAAAAAAAAAAAAGGGTTACAATGAATGTTAGAATAAAAACATATGTATTTATCTCGATTAAACTTGTGTATTTAGAATATGACAGCTTCCTAAAAAAGCTACACAAAAAACATAACTTGTTTCATGAGGAAGTTAGAAAAATATAAGACAACTGCGCGCATATGCATAAGTGGATTGTACAAAAAATTTCTTTTTCATTTAGGATTTATTACGAGGGATCTAAAATATTTGAAATCTACACGCAATTTGCACGTAATTACTTTCGGCCATTTAGTTAATTATGGTTGGTATTGAGAAAATATTAATTAACTTTGACTTTTGTGCAAGTGCATAAAACAAATACGGAGTACTAGTAATTTTTTTTTTTTTTAAAGTTGATGGGAGTGCAATGCACATAGAGAGAAGGGAGTAACTCTCCTGGTGATAGATCATCCATCGTGGCCATTCATAAATTGGAAAGGAGAGTGAGAAGGACGAAGAGGAAGACTAACAAGAAAGAACCTTCTTGCCTAAATTGGGGTTAAGTTTGATAGCTTGATGCTTTGTTTGGATTGAGATTTGAAAAATGTTTTTGAAAAATAGTAAGAGTAATGAGCGGAGAGAGATAGAGAGAAAAAGGTGGAAAGTAGGGAAATTTTTTTGAAAAATTCTTTTTGAATCGCGAAGGAAACAAGGCATGAATCTCATAAATAAGAGGGTCCCATCTACTTCTTTATCTCCGATGGTATACGGAATAGAAATTTCATTCTTTTCAAGGATGCTCGAAGGAAGATGGATCTAGGTGCCACATTGGGCATCAATTTTAGAGGGGGGGAGAAACTTCAATTTAAAAGAATTTGTTGAAATGGAGGAAAAAGAAATAGTAGAAGATCAATGTTGTCGATGACTTGAATGAAGATGATTTCATGGAGGAGGCTAATGATTTCAAGGAAGGGGTTTTCTCTTTCGTTGAAATTTTAACTCCGAGGTTTTGTCGGGTTTTTTTTTTTTTTTTTATCTGATTTTGTTCCTTCGGGTTGCTCTTGTTTTTTGGCATTGGTTTGGATTTTGGTTGTAGGTTTCAGGTTTATTTAGGGTGTGCTTTTGGTTTATTGCCTTCCTTTGATTTTGGTAATTGGGTGGCGTTCTTTTTCTGATGCGTCCGAGATCAGTTTAATTTTTTTTTCCTTCAAAGATTAAAATAAAATCTTTTTTTCCCCAGAAAAAAGCACATAGAGCATTTGCTCAAATATATAAAGTCAACTCTATCCGTTCTAAAAAATACTACTCCCTACCTGTATATTTTGTGGGGGGAGTACCTCTAATTAATTTCCTATGCTTTGTAAAGGGTAATGATTTTGCCACTTTTTTTTTGTTAACGTCACTTCGCTGTAAGTGTATTTTTGCACCAAAAATACACTTGGGGAATGACGTTAACAAAAAAGGGAGTGACAAAATCAGCCACCTTTGTAACAGCAAATATGAAATCTATCCCTAGTCCCACATCGAACGTTACCTAATATATAAGGTAATACTCATTAATTACTATTAGTTAATCTGAATTATAATTTTTGAGCCACGTGATTAGACTATGGGTTAGCAGAATCAGCTGGCGGGTCGTTACAGATGCTAAATTAGAGCTAGCCTACGGCCCTACACCTATCGGGAGTGTGGGCGTGTTTGGCATTCGCTTGTCACTGACGTGTCTTTATTATTGTAATGGCGACAACGCATTGCACTTGTTTTTTTTTTTTTTACGATCAATGAAGTTCATCGAACTTCCTACAAAAAAGTGTGTATTTCCATCCCATCTAATCGAAGGACAGACCGAGGGGCATATGAGCACGAGTGACTGCTCTACCCACATATCAAATTTCAACTGAAATACATAGTAGTAATTTTTACCTCAACAACGTTAAAATTATAATAAGTTCACCCGTCCTTGCATCATTTTTAACGGTCCAACACTCGATCAACCACGAGTTTGGAAAAAAATGAAGTTATTTTTTGCGATACTTGTATTTCTTATGTTTTGTTTTAAAATAGATTCGGATACACAAGACTGTATGCAATTTTTCCTATTATTATAGAAACTGGTCTCTTAATAATTGAATAGTTTTATCGACCAAACAAATAAGTAGGTATATAGTTATATTTTTGGTACTACCGCCTTGACATGTAACAATTCACAATTGTTGTTAATATTTACCCACCCAATTTTGAAGATAAAAAGAGAGTTAGGGATATCGGATAAATGGAGTTAAAAAGGAAAATATGTTTAAAGAGGAACATATGTTACCTAATGCTTATCACAAAAAAAAAAAAAACCAAACGTTACCTAACCCACACAGAAACAACCATAACTACGAATTAATAAAGATCAAGGCTCCGTTTGTTTTGAAGTAAAATGTTTTACCTGAAAACAAACTTCAAACTTTTATTTTCTGGTGTTTGATTGACACTTGAAAATATTTTCAGAAATTGATAAAATAGTACAGAGGGAGGGCATAAACGATGGAGAAATCTGAGAATATTGGAATTGAACGTGTGTCAGGACTAACGATCGAGGAAATTGAGTAGTGAGATCGAATTGCAGTAGATGGCAACAGATTCATTTCGGAGAATAACTTACGGAAGATTTAAGGGTAAGTCATTTTCATCCAAATAATGGAAAATATTTTATATTTTCCTCATTTTTTACACAACGAAACATCGAAAAATAGGTAAAATATTTTATCGAAAAACATTTTAATTACTCCCAAACAAACCTACGGAGCCCAAATGTAATCTAAACTTATGTAGTTATAGTTGTTTGAGGCTCTGGTTTTTGTTTCCCTGAGGAATGTTTTTTGGTTCTTGTTCAAAGGCTCTATTTCATTTTTCTTTCTCTATTTGTGAAGCTGCTTAATTCCATTCTTGTTCTTCTTTAGAAAGTCTAATGGTATAAATGATCGGAGTCGCTTATTTTGTTTAAAATACTTTGCTTATAGTCCTTGTAAAAAATAAACTCAATCGGGTATCGGTGAGAGCATTTACGAAATATCCAAATATTTAAGCAAAATGAACAGTTCCGATTATTTTTTTGAGACTCAAAACAAGACTGAAAAGGGGTTTGTACACATTGGTATAGATTTTATACCTGTACCAGTAGCACCATTCATTCTTCTTCCGGTTCTCCCCCGCCCCTCTCATTTAACGCTAACGGTTAACCGAAGGGAAAGGTCTAAAAACCCAGTGGCTATCTCCTAGTTTTTCCACAAGGGAGGTTAATTAGGATTCGAGCCTCAGCAAAGGTGTTTGGAGTTTAGGGCTCAGGACAGTTTTTGAATTTTCCGTGAGCTAACTAACTAATTCTCTCTTAACCCCTAATGATGTATGTAATATTCACAAATAAAAAAAACCTAATAGTTAACTAGAATTAAAGTTATGATAAATAAATTTAAAAACTACTAGAATTAAAGCGGGGCCCATTCGTTTTGTAGCCAAGTTTAGCTTAAAATGGTATCAAGCAGATTTCTTAATGTTTTTAATAAAATCAATGATGTGTCAATTATTGATTGAATATGCTTAAACATAGAGGTTTAGGCTGCACGCGTATAGAATTCACTCGCTAATTTTAATTACTCCTATCTAATTTTGTCCTCTCCCATTGGTATAAACTAGCTTTAGTAGTAACGATCATATACCAATCATAATAATATCCACCAACAGTTGGCCTATTTCGAGAAGCCTGGTCCAATGGGAATGGCTTCTCTACCGTCTATGTTCGAACTCCAGAGAGCAAATTTGTGTAATCTCAACTGCTAAAAGTGTTTTTAATGGTTAAATTGTGTTGAAAGACTTTTCGTTGAGGAAACTATTTTTTTGCAAAGAATCTTTTTAAAATCTAAATTATTAATTGTTGAAATGAACGGACCAGATGAGACTAAGTTTAGAGAGCCGTATTCTTTTCCTGCCCGCCCTTAATAATTCATCTTTTTCCCGTGAAGCAGTTTCTGTCCAATCCAATTGCAGAGAAGCGGAATCCATCTCTTTTTTGGTTGTTCAAAATTGGCTGTTCAACCACTTGCATTATTGGGGCGGTTGCCGCCACACCGCAAAGCCGCTTTCCACCTCATGACCATCCAGTTCCAACCAAATTGATCTAGTACTTCAGAGGGTACAATCGACAAAAGTGTAAAAGTTCGAGGGAGTAAAATGAAATTTCCCTCAAAATCAAACATTTATTTTTACCTCCCAATACAAAAATTCCTCGGCATTCTTCTTCTTCCCTTCTCTCTCTCTCTCTCTCTCTCTCTCTCTCACCTACCATTCCTCTTCTCCAGAATTTAAAAACTCCCAAGTTTGCAATGTTTGATTTTGGAGACGACCTCTTCATCGGTAGTCACAGAATACCATGGCTGGTATGGATCCAGCTAATAGTCATGCTTCTCCTCGTAATACTCCTTTATTATTTCATCGCCTTTGCTTTGGGACTAGATCCCTCCCCCACCGCGGCCGCTTCCTCTTCCGCCGTCCTCCGGAGCGAAATCTCCAGACACCGACCGCCGCCCAGCGCCACCGCTGTTTCCGCCGCCGTCACCGCCGCTTCAAGCCGATCAAACACTGCCAAGGTGCGTAATTAATCACGTGCCTGAGGCGTGCCTCTCTCTTGTCTTGGTTTCTCTCTCTAGGTTTAGGTCCTTTAGGATTAGTTAAGAGTTTTTCTAGAAATACTTAGAAATTTTCTAACGGGCTGGGCTATTGTTATGTTTGATATTGTTGGTGTATTAGGAGCTAATCGTTTTATTTTTATTTTTATTTTTATTTTTGAGCTAATCGTTGATCTAGTAGCGCTGGGTGGAAAAATAATTCGTGAAAAATAAGACTAATCGGATATTGATGGCCACGTCATCTGATCAATATTCTACCATTGGACGGTATTTGCTCCGGCGTCAGGTGGAGCCCACATTCGTGGACGATGTATTTTATGATCTCTCAGGATTAGTCAAGGTGCGGATTAGTCGAGGTGCGTGTAAGTTGGTTGGACACCTGGTTATCAAGAAAATGTTTCTACCATGGGAAAGCATAATTACAAGAAAAAGAATGTGCACATAATTAATGGATGATTAAGTTTCAAACTGGTATAGTGTTGGTCAACTCCCAAAAGAAAAGTTTGGGGCACTGCGACATGGAGCTCCAGGGGCATGGAATAATTACTCCTAGGCAGCACAGTGGTTTTTATGTATTTTTGGTTATTACGCGGCATTGATGGATTCTGTTTCATTTTTGCCATTGAAAAGTTCAAAACGCGTAGGAGAAGAGAAAGTTGAGAATATCTGACATTTATTTAGTAGTATTTGTTTTTGGTAGTGCTACGGGTAAAGGAATGTTTGGTAGCAATGTCAAGAACTTTATGGGTCAAATATGAGCTGTTATTTATTGGGATGATTTGCAAACTTGTAGTATAGAAAAGATTATACATTAACAAAAATGCTACGAGCACAGATTTGGACACTAGTTTCCGGAACCGTCCGACATCTATGAGGCCCATATGTTTGATGCTTTGCATGTTAAGTTTCACTAGTTTTCAGTATGTTGGTTTTCAGTATGTTGAAGTTTACTCGTTTAGGAGAGTTGGTGCCATTACTTTAAATCTCCCCAACATTAATCCTCAACCTTGTTTATGTCTGGATATATATTATCCTATGTTGAGTGTGGGGAGTCCTTCGATTGAGTAGAGATAAAGGCTGACATCCCTTGTTGACCACTCATTGGGAAAATAATTTAGCATTTTAGCTTTCATTGTCACTTTGAAATTTGAATAGAGATAAAGGCTGACATCAAAAAAAGCCTTCATTGTCACTTTTGAAAGATGCAAATGAAGTGGTAATCATATTATTGAGCATTTGATAGGTTAGAAAATCATTTGATTGAGCATTTTATATGGAAGTTCTTATCAAAATAATTTTATATGGAAGCTCAGATTTTATATCTATAGTATGGGCAGTTTAATGGTAATAACAACAAAGTTGAAAGACTAACCACATATTACTCACTCATTATAATTAGGTTTGTACTCTCTCTTTCCTCTTTTTTTTTTCCTTGTTGAGGGTGGGACAGTTGGTTTTTCTTTTGGTGAGTGTGGTGGGGCAGTTGTGTTAAAGCATTCAACTCCAAACCAATTGGCAAAGAGTGGAGAGGCCGCTCAGGCTCATATATTAGTTTTGGAGATGTGGGACAAACTTCAACAAGTTGTTTTGATCTAGGTTGGAAATTAAAACATATTTGTGTCATACCACTGCGGAACTTATTAGATAAGGTGAATACTAAATTACATCGAAAATTTCTAAAGGATTACTCAAAGCCGGGCATTTAATTAGGTGGGAAAACATCTTCCAATCAGGTATACCCTTTGTAGCATGGGTAGGTCACATAACGGTGTCGGACACTTATTGGACACTGACACTTTCTGGTCACATGTGTGACCCTCAATTCCGAAGTGTCCGAGACTCCTAGTTCTTCTTAACATTTTTTGTTTGAACACTGCGGGGACACTCTAAAAAATGATGCCAACACTCGCAAAACGATTTGGGAGTCTTAACCGTAAGAGTAGACTCTAATTAAAACTTTTTGAAGTTTTATTTTTTAATTGTACGACGGATAATGTTTTATTAACTATGAAGATGCGTAAATGATGAAATATTTTTGGTTGAAATACTGTTGTGAATGTGCAATGATAAATATGATTTAGGGTATATATGGTGTTATATCTACAACGTTATTTTGATTTTTTTTTAATATGTTTATATTTTTTAAAATGTTTTTTTTTGAAATTTTTTGTGAGTGTCGGCGTCGTGTCGCTTTTCTGTGTCAGTACTACGTAGAATATACCTCGTTGATGCCTTGACGGTCACCTAGTGAATTCTATTTACCGTAATCTTTTTTCATATTGACGGGTGTACCCTGATTTACCAATTGAGTGGTAAACTGGTAATCTAACTCTTGTCAACTGAAAATTATAGATTAAATTAACTGTTAGGGACCTAAATTTTGTTATGTCATATGTGACCATCAGGCCATCACGCAACCAACACAATCCTAATTCATCCTTAGGCTTCACACAACTCTTGGGCTTTGACAAGACTTGGCTACGTGGAGTAGAGAGAAATCCTACCTTCACTGTGGCACCAGCTGATCCAGGAATAAAAGGAACTAGGGGGTGTCAATGATAGAAGAATAGCATACACCACTCAAGGGACCCTGAATTCCACTCGTCAATTGATTGCAAATAGAAAAAGGGCATGCTGTCAATCGATTATCATTTTGACCAGTTAACTTAGTGTTTGTGTTTATGGTGACATTACCTTAATGCCCATGAATTTTGTAATCTGGTCGTACCAGTATTTGTTCTGTTGTGGTCAGCAGTAATTTTTCAATTCAGGTAAATACTTTAGAAAATAGGTAAAAAAGAGAAACTTTTGTTTGGACTTGGAGAAATCAAATTCTGGAGTTGTCCCTGGATGTATTAGAAGTTAGATCAGATAATATCGAGGGGAATTTTGTCCTCTATTCAAGGATAGAAGGAAAACCTCAGTCGTTTTAAGGTATTTAATATTTATTCCTCGAGACTGGACATTTTGCTTTTTGATCCTTGTCTTAGGATTGTATCTTTATTGTTGACTACCGTTTCGGTACACTATTTTATTACTTATATAAGTTCCAAATTTTATCTCTTATTTCTTGGAGTCAAATTCGATGAATGACCAAGGAGAATTGGAATGAAGCTGGAACAAGAAAACAGACGATAAATTCAACATCATGGCATGATTATAATTTGAAAAGTGAAGACAGGAGCCTGAAATTGAATACGATAACTTGGGATCAACTTTATTGCAACTAACACCCACCGTTGTAGGTTCATCTTTTTTTATCTGATATTGTAGGTCCAATTGGCCAACGAAATGGTTTTACTGTCTCAATAAAAAAAATTTTGGCCTAGTGATGATGTTTTAGTGCCAGTTCTCATAGTTATTTATCACTATTGGGTTGGAATGCAACAATTTTTATGGTCAACTCCCAGGGAAAAATTTGTGGATAAATAAGTTAGGGGTTACGAAATGGTAAAATTTGGAGTGTGATGCTCTTGTGAGATGCTAGACTAGAGTGAGTTTATTTGAAAAGGAATCTCGTAAAAATAGAAGATCAAGAGGTGAATGTGAACTGAATCAACTGATCTTTTCAATTAGAGCTCTGCAATGCCAACTGGGACCAGAATGACATTCTAAGAATGGCCTTTCCATTCTTTTTCTGATTTCCCTTATGCTGCCCTAGGTTCAATAGACTATTTAATTTTCATTTCAACTAATCTCTATATTGATTAGTACGTGAACCATAATGTGGTAGTTCATATAATAATTGCAGGCGGGTGAGAGCCATAGTATTAGAGGCGATGCGGGAACAAGCACAAGCAGAAGAAGAGTAAGGAGAGAAGAAATCCAAGAGAGGGAAGGAAGCTCTTCAGCAAAGGATGCAACCGATGCCCCAGCTTTGGATCGATATTACCACCCGTGCCATTATCTAGGGTGGGCTAGACAAGCTTTTCTCAAGTGTTTGGGCATGGATCCCCCCTCAAGTAATCCTTCCTCCAACACCAGACACAGAAAAGAAAAATGATGTATGCATCCCTCCCTCTGGCTCTGTGCACTCAGATATATAGATTTATCTGTCACATATGAGCATATATCTGAATATATGTAAAATGGTACCGTGGAAGTTGGTCCTTAGGTTGGTTTTTTCATCTCTTTATGTATGTAAAATGGTACAGTGGAAGTCGGTGGTTAGGTTGTTTTTTTCAAAGGAAGATGTTTTAACAGGGTTCTTGAAATGATTGAAAAGTGAATGAGCAGAATACTTGGATATTGAACCCAAGATGGCGTAAAAATGTGTGAGATATTGATTCATTGAACCATTGCATCTCTTTTAACACCTGTATCCCAATATGTGTGTCAACTGTAATTTTAACACCCGTATCCAAATCACATCTTTTGATCGTATTAAAGTCCTTTTCAAGGATGAATTGGATTCCACAACAAACATTGGTTATCACGAAGTTTTGTTATAAATTATGTGGTAGCACAATCACTACTTTTGTTGAGGGTATGTCGTTTAAGATAGTTTGTATTTTAGTAGGTAACTTTTCAGATGATTCACTGTTTGTGTCTACTTCTACATGATTGGTTTGAAAAAACAATGGAGTTGAGGAGGATTAACACAAATAGATTTCTTCAACGGCATCGTAATGAGTAATGAGGTAACTTCAATTGCACATGCACCATTTGTGATCTCTAATATTTGAAGCTGATTGTCATGAATCACTAGATTGTCATGCATGCTTTAAGATGGACAAAAAGTATTCAACTTGGTACATGACATTGGGAGCGGCTATTCGCAGTCCCGTATTTTCTCCCTTAACCCGTTAAAAATTTCTAATTATACTCGATAGTTAGTTACCGAAATTGAGATACATTTTCAACATACAATTACCGAAATATAATATTTTTTTCAACAGCTATTTATCGAAAATGTATGTTCGAAAATTGTTTACCGAAGGTTGAACATATTTTCAACATATAGTTACCGAAATATAATCTTGTTTTCAACAGCTATTTACCGAAATGTTATATATGATTTTTAACAACTATTTACCGAAATGTAGTGGGCTAAGGGATAAAATACGGGACTGTGAATAGTCCCCCCTTAAAAAGTGATGATGAGAAAGTTCAAAGACAATCATTGTTGTATGAGATTAAATTATAGGTGAAATTACATGGAGACCCCTCATCTATACGTTTTGGACGCAAACAACCCTCTAAATTGAGCATAGTTGAATTTTTCGATCGAACGGTTACCAATATCTAATAGAGCAAAATTTTTGCATGATCTCTTTAACATATCAATACTTATAAAACAAACGAATCTAATCGTCGAGGTGGGACCGAAAATAGATCTCACCAATGATGGATAAAATCAACCATAACAAAAGAACGAGTGACCAAATTTACACATCGCGATTGAAGTGGAGTATTAAATGAAAATGACTTCAATAAATACTACTCTATATATCGGTACAAAATAAGTAGTTTGCATAATCATTTGGAATTAAATTTATGAAATTTTTTCAAATTTGGTTAATTGTTTAATACATAATATGGTATTTATTAAAAAAATCACTAGCGAAGTAGGTCCCTGACCCCCAACAAAAGACAAAAGATAATATAATCATATAATGATATTATAAACGGAGACCGTACTATTTAATTACTCCCTCCATCCTATAATTTTGCTTCAACTCTCATTCTTTTTGGATGTCCCATAATTCATTAATTATTGCCCATTTGGACTAGTCAAGGGAAAAAATCAAGTCATTAACTTTTTGCCCTTTTTTCCTATATTTAAATGTAAAAACCTCAGTGGAGGAAAAAAATGAATTGAAAATCCAAAAAACTAATAATTGCATTTCAAACGGAGAGTAATTTTGAGAATTCTTAAATTTTACTAAAAATTTATAATTGTGTGCCGCTAGAAAGTTGGATTCCCAAAGAAGGATCAAATTTTGGCAGGGGGCAGTAGTACTATTTAAAGAGCATTACTTGCCCAGTGGTCTTGAATTTGTAGAAGAAGAAGAAGAAGAAATGGAGGGTTTAGGCGAGGTGCGAAGGAGTACTGAGAGAGAAGAGGAAACCAGTCATTGCCATAACTATAACCCCTTGTGTTTTCTTGTACACCTACTCAAAACTTTCTTCAAGTGCTTTCATCTGGACTCAGCTTCACACTGCTGTCCTCAATCCAAAGATGAAATGACCACCACTGTAACACCTCTCTCTCTCTCTCTCTCTCTCTCTCTCTCTCTCTCTCACACACACACACACCAAGTATATGGATGTAGGACTCAGGTTCTGAGGTTCGATCCCATCCAGTCTGGTCCAATTTTGATTTTGTGCCCGTTTCAGACTTAAAACAATTATCGAAACCATTCATTTTGTAGAGCTTGTTGAGTTTTCTTCAAATATGAAAAAATTGTATTTGGATCAATATTAATTTATCGGAGCACATTCATCTTGAATTTATATTGAAACAAATGCACTGTGCATGCTGAATCGGATCCATTTGTTTCAAGATAAAATGTGTTCTGACGAGTTAATGATCGGCCTCGAATGAATATGATGTTTGTCATGCTTGAGGAACTTGTGGTGTTCTACAAAATGGACAATTTCGATCATTGTTGTGAGTCCGGGATAGGCCCCCAAAAATCAAAATCGAACCGGACTGAATCGAAGCTAAACTGGACATATAGGACGTGAGTCCATGGATGTATTTATACATGGTCCATTTATTAGAGTTATTGATGAATGTAGGAAGGATTTGAAAGGAAGTGTGCTACAAGGTCCAGAAGGCCACCAAGGCCTCCCACAAGCTCTGGGCAAGGTGGTCAAACCAACTCTGCGTCTCCTTGAAACCATATTAATATGTGGCAAATGATAGTTTTTCGATATTTGGGCGGTGTGTATGTAGCAACCTCTAACCATTGTAGATATGGGATCCGATTTTGGTAGAGTTCTTCCGGGTATAGCTGACGAAGCTGGCGATGCGGCAAGATAAGAGAGGTTCAATTCGGATCCCTTGTTTGGTTGCGTATTGGCATTATTGTCCTTCAACATGCGGCAGAAACGAGCTTCGGTTAGGTGTAGATCTGATCACTTTTCTTCACGAGTGTGTGTGATACGTCCAACTTCAGTGCATATTTTTTTGCGACTTTTATTCAAGTTTTAGTTGTTTTGTTGTATTTAATTTCTTTTTGTTATTGTAAGTGTGATCTTTCCGCAATCAATGTAACTGAGACTATCTTTAGCTCGGAATAAAATAAAAAAAGACCACAGATGTTCAGTTCTGTAGATATTTATAATCTTGCCCATTTTTACTTGTTCCATTTGATCGATGTTGATCTCGTACTTTAGGTAGTTGTGAATCTTAAGGCCCAAACGTGCTCATCTTCATTCCCTGCATTGCCACTCAAAGGAAAAAGGAAAGGGACAAGGCTACACGTGAACGATCTCAAATGTGACTGCAAAGAAAAAAAATTACACGTGACGAATCTCAAACGCGACTGCACGTGGAGAACGTTAAGGAAACATGATGGGTATAAAGTTACCAAAGGGGCGGTGATTTGGTGGGAAGGAGTAATTAAGATGATTTGTCTTCTTTCATTTTGTTACATAGCCCTTTGGTTGTATATGTTCCTCCTCAACCTGGCCTCCCAACTTTTATTCTTATCTGCATGCATCTGTGAATGTGTACCCCTTCTCTCTCTCTCTCTCTCTCTCTCTCTCTCTCTCTCTCTCGTTTTCCTTACACGTATATATACCAATCTGCATGCATGCAGACTTATGTGGGTGCATATGGGAGACTACGTACAGCTGCAGTCTGTCTGTTGCTGCATTTCTCTAGGCATTGGAAACAACAAACGCGTTGAACATGCACCGCTGCAAAGGGTTCAAAGAACCGAGCCATTCTCGAACCTTTTCGAGTAACTAGAAAATGCAGATATTATATACTATAAGAAAATAGTACAATAAAAACAAACACTACTGATTCGGAAATACAAAAAACAACAAATGAAAAAAACAAAACAAAAAAAACAAGAAACAAAAAGCTGCATGGAACCAAACGCTAGAGCTGGACCCATTAATTACACTTGTGAAGGTAGGTGGGGAGACCAAGGGGAGAGGCAAGGTATAGGAAGAGCAACTCTCGAGATGATCCGCCGCACCAACTTGAGCTCGTACCGCCGCAGACTGAAGGGGTTGAACCCACCGCAGACGCCACCACTGCCGCTGCCAAACTGCTCATGGCCCAGATCCAGTTCCAAAGATTTGGCGCCTGAGTTCAAAAATGATAAAGAGAATGAGAGATCTACCCTCCATACAGAGAAAGTCTCAACCATCTCACAACTACGGAGGTGAGAGCGTAAGAGGAGGAGAGAAGAACATGGGAGGAAAGGTAGGAAAGAGACGGGGGAAGCCAATTAGGAAAGGGGAAATCGGAAGAGGGGGCAGCTGAAGAAAAGAAAGAAAAGAAAGAGAGCTCTCTCTAGAGAGAGAAGGGCTCTGCCTCCAACCTACGCAGTCCATTAGCCGTTCTCGAACTACTTTTCTAAAGCTCTGCTCGTTTCAGTTAACAAACGAGTTGGAACTACACCCTTCGTTCCAAATTGTCCGTGCAATTTTCGATTCGAAAAATAAAGTACTTTTAATTATCAATTTTTAAATTTCTTTACACCAAATTAAAGTATTTCAAGAGCTCTTTATTATGGTGCAAAACAATTTTAAGGCTCGTGAACACAATAATATAGGAGTATCTGCCAAATTTTACTTCTAGTAATTATATGCAGTTTATTAAACTTTCATAGAGCGCTTGAGTTTAATATTTATTCGACTCGAATTTGCCTGGACAAAGTTTGTCATATCTTTTGACTCGTGAATCTGGCTTGTGTAGTTCTTGTTCTTATATATACGTAGGTCAATGCTATTCAAAGCTAAAAATCTTGAAAACTCGCAAAAACTTGCAACAGAACGAAGGATAGAGCTTTTTTCGCGCAATTGTAGCCAGAACAGGACAAACCGGTCAAAGTTTGCCATATCTTCTCACTCGTTGTGTGGTTCTTGTTCATATATGTAGGTCAATGCTATTCAAAATTGACAGTCTTGGAAACTTGTGAAAACGAACAGAACAAAGGATAGGCCCATTTTCGCACAACCGTTACTAAACTTTCATAGAGCACTTGAGTTTAATATTTATTCGACTCGAACCAGGTTGAGTTTCATAAATACTAACAGAGTGCTCATCAAAATTTGAGTAAATCAAACTCAAAAACTTCAAAGCTCGGCCTGTTTACCGCCCTGCCGGTGCATAAAACTACTAGGGTGTTGCTCCTTTTACCATGTGGTTTAGGTTTGGGTGCACATGTTGTAGAGAAACTTTATGGATTTAGATGTGGAGCTCAATTCCAGTGCAATGATCATGTACCAGCAATGAAGTATTGGGAAAAAAAAAAAAATCTGATTTCTAACTGATTGACAAACATCAAAATCCCTTATACTAGTATTCCAAGTGAACTCTCACTAGCTCTAAATATAGTAAAAAGGGCAAAAAGATTTGGAAAATGATATTGACACCTTAAAAATTGATGGAGACACTCCAAAAACTAAAAGAAAGTGACTTTGGAATTACACTGATTTTGGAGTGCCTACATCAGTTTCCAAAGATTTACATGTGGATCTGGACGTTTTTTTTTGTCTGATAAGGGGATTTATTGGAACTTATCTATTTTGACTCTCTTTTTTTCATCTTTTGTGGATGTAAGAGAGTTTTGTGTCAATAATTTGAATTATTTTGCTTGGAAAGTATGGAAAAGAAAGGAAATGAAAAGACAATTAAAAAAGAATCCCTCCCCCATGTTTGGTTGATAAAGAAAGTGGGAGGGAAATAAGAAAACTAAGGCTCCGTTTGTTTGGACGTAAAATATTTTTCGGTAAAATGTTTTACTTATTTTCCGGTGTTTGGTTGTGTAAAAAAGGAGAAAAACATTTTAAATGTAAAATATTTTTTATTAATTGGATGAAAATGACTTACCCTTAAATCTTCCGTAAGTTATTTTCTGAAATGAACCCGCTGCCTTCTACGGCAATTCTCACTGCTTAGTTTTCTTCATCAGCCCTGACCGACATTCAATTCCAATACTCTAAGATATCTTCACCGTTTAAGCCCCCCCCTTAGATCTCTCTACACTATTTTGTAAATTTCTGAAAATATTTTTAAGTGCCAACCAAACACCTGAAAATAAAAGTTTGAAGTTTATTTTCTGAAAAAACATTTTAATTACATAAAAAAATATTTTCCATTGTAAAACATTTTACATCGAAACAAAAAGAGCCTAAGTTTTGAGAATACATTTTCCTCACACTTTCCTCCACCATTTTCCTTTATTTTTCCTTTCCTTTTCACAAGTTCGATACAGACCTAGTTGGAACAAATAGAAAGAATGCCTTCTCTCCTATAAGAAAAAAACAATTTCATACATTTCCATGCTCAAACATTTCTCGAATGCATCTGAAATGTTTCTGTTTTGGCTGTACGGATCAATCTACTGAAATAAAATTTTGGTCCTTGTTCGAGGGTGAACGTCAGCCAGACTTTCTGCTACTCTACTATGACTACGTAGTGAACTGAGAACCCAAAAAGGTGGAGATTATATAATGAGAGACTTATTTACAGAGCCGCTGCAAAGCGTTTATGGAGCTGAGATCGCTCAGCCGTCCGTTTTGACAATCAACGGTTGAGATATGTTTTTAATCTTTGACCGGTAATAAATATTACTTACTGTTACGGAGTATTAGTTTGTCTTTATTCTGGATCGCCCAAAACACTTTTGGACGGCTGAGATTGAGCTCCGTAAACACTTGTTTACAGCGGCTCTGTAAACAAGTTTTCTCTTATATAATTATAAATAATAAAAAAGAGCAAGAACACAATTAACAAGTACCCCAAATGCACAAGAAATCAAGCAAGAAATAACTTGAGCATCTCAACAATCTCACATATCAGGTAAATGAAATGAATCCTCTCTATAACCAAGGAAAGATATTCTCCAACAGCAGGAGTTAAAGCTTTCACTCGGCAAAAGAAAACACCAAAAGAGAAGTGTCTAAAAGAAAAGGTATCCAAGAGCAGTTGGAAAATCACATAGAACAAAGTTTTGAAGTTGCAACCATGAGTGAAAACAGGAAATAACGCAATTGGCAAATACCAGACGAGAACAGGAGAACGGAGAAGCCATTTCACCTCTCTAGTTCCCTTAAGCCAAAATTTTAGGTCTATAATACCTAATAGCATAACACACCCAGGTAATTTTACACACACTCAGCCCCAATCTATCAGAAGTGTAACCCCGAACCTAGAAACTAATGCACCCCGGAAAGAAAGAGAGAGTGTGTATCCAGATTTACCGTTTAGACCGAGAAGAGAAGTAGTTGAAGGCCATCCTAGAAAACCTTATAAGGGTACAAAAAATTTGAAAGATTGAGCAACTTTTAACAATCGCCTCCCTTATGCCTCTTGCAGTTTTAGCTACCATTGGTACTTGTGTCTTGATTTCCAGAGTGGCTACGTCCTGCACTGATGCTAATCAAGTAAAGATGGAAGTAAAATCCATTGCTCCAAAAAGTTAGTTTTAAAGCTCACAATTGAAAGCAAACAAGGCCATGGCTTTGTCAATAACCTGATGGAGCCATGTTTGTCATCTGGCTCAATCTTTCCTGAGCTACGCGGACAGCTCGAGTCGAGCTTCTAACACCTTGAGTTATCCCCTGGCTGCAAAAAACAAACACAGTTATTCCCTAATTTGAAACATCTTAATTTAAACAGATGCGGAACCAAGATTCTTAGTCCCTAAGGTCGAAATGCCAACTGTGTACCTTTCGGTGAAATAATTGAGAAACTACTTTCTCTTTAAGATAGTAAACAGGGAATCTTAGTTATTAATGACGAGAATAAGAATTCAATTCTCAAACAAAACAAAAGTTCTCATACTTTGAAATCCATGCAAGATAACCTTATTTACTCTCGTCAGACTTAAACCTAACTAAAGGGTCCGACAATTTCATCCTTCTCAACATACAAAAGCAAACTATCATCCATCCATCGAAACAAAAGCTGCACGTGACCTTGTCGAACTCAAGTTACACATGTATAGAAAGTTGATCTGTACCCAAAACATAGATTATGACAAGCATCTTGAAAGAAATTAGTATATGATCTTTTGAATCTGTACTTTTGACATGTTTGTTCTAAAACTCATGCTTTTCCTCTTATTTAAAGTTGTGGTGACGGTCTCTCACAATGTAAGAATAACTAGTATAGAAGTAGACTTTTAATGCTAACCCCAGGTCACTGAGCTCCATTGTCAGATCACTGAGCTCCATGCCAGATAATCGGACAGCAGCCATTGTATCAGGCAGCTCTTCTCGTGCAACGTCCATTAGTTTCTCTACTGACTCTGCTGCTTTCTTGAAAGCCTTCAGCATGTCAGATAGGACATCAATTATAACTGCTTAAAAAGCGTGAAAGCGAAATCTAATAAAACAAATCACCAACAAGGTTTCCAAATAGTGAATGAACAAAGTGATTTTGTCCTGAGGCAAAGATATGGCCAATTTGAACAACTTGTGCTTCAATTCCTCTCAAAATTTTGTTAGTGTCTAAATCAAATTCCCAGGCCATGGGAGCCATGGCTATTTTCCAAGTCAAAATGAATAAGAGCTATGACTAAAAACAATTGGTCTCGAACTTTTAAACCATAATTAGTTATGCTTAAAAACTATAGCCTGGTAGTGGTGGAAGCTATAAAAGATACAAACCAGAAGAGTTGGGATTGCAGAGCAAAAGAGCCATGTTGCAGAAATTGCTGTCTGCAAAAGACAATGTTCAAAAGGTTCATCAATATCAGCCACGTCTTCATAAACAAACAATTCTCTGTCGAGTCATTATGATAACCAGTAATGGAACCAGAAGACGATAAGCACAAGCTTCTACACTGAACATGAACGGATACATGTTTATCCACACATGGTTGTAATTATTCCTACATGGCAGATAAAAACTAGAACATTAGAAGAACCTATAAACTAGCAGTCTTGCAAGAGTGGTATAATGATCATGAAAACCGTAAGTTTTAAAGTTTAGAAATGTTAATTTTTGGAGGTAATTGGGAAGTTTTAAAGAGGAGACGTTTTGTCACCAGTAGGATCATCTATAGAAGGATTTCAAAATTCAAATACTTGTGAAAGCAAAGTCTCTTCAAATCATCAATCTACAGCTATTGAATCCAGTCTTGCAATACACACCTCTAATAAAACTTGAATAAAAGCTCCGTTCCGAGAGGGATGGATTTCAATTACGGGGTTTGACGTTATTCTTAATGAGGATTGCCCGAATGCAGACTTGATAGTTTACAAATGGACTGAAAATAGGAGTTTCAAGCTTTACCATAATGGATTTGAAGTAACAACTTGAGTTTGGTTTGGAATCCTCCATGTTGGGATTGTGGTTGTATAATTATCCCAATTAAATACATATTTTCTATCTATAATTCACTTCCACTCTATTTTCACAAGCCACCTAGAACAGAACCTCAATTTTTGTTGAAATTGAATATTGCATAAATTCATTTCAAATCCACATTTATCCAAACAAAGCTAAAGGTTATGATTCTTCAAAAATTGATGCCAAATCTGTTCATTTCTAAATTTGAAATCCAAACGCAAACCACATTTTATAGAATTCAACTATAAACGATTGAAAAGAACCACAATTAGATTAGCCGAAACGATCCTGGTAAAGAATAAAGATAAGCATACGAAGCTAGAGAGCTTGTTCGTTTGGGGTACTCAAAACTCTTGCGCACGGTCTCCAATAAATTCTCTATCTAACTCTCTCCACTCATTACACTTTAAAACCTCTCTCAAAACCCAAACCAAAAAGGATCAGAGTCTTTGTTTCCCATATTTTGCAATTATAAAGGAAAAAAAATCTCCACGGAAAGATCCCAACTAATTATTGGGGCATTTGCCATTAAGTAATTTATATGAATCACTAATCTTCTTTTCATGGACTTTCTCAATTATTCATGTGGGAACTTTATATCCACCTCAAAACCAATTGGCAATGAGTGGAGAGGTCCCAATATTATACTATTAAGCTATCACCCATTCCTCTCTCAAGCAATGTGAGGCTATATTTCCTTAACATCCTCTTGAGTGTAACAGCGTTTGAGGTTTGTCACGTGTAGTCTCTTTTTGGGTCTCTCATCGCACAATTTTTTTTGCCGGTCTCTCATCGTGGTATGTGAATTGTGAATTTTTAAAATGTGGGGTGGAATTGGCCACGCTCTGATACCAGACTTTATATCCATCTCAAAATCAATTGGCAATGAGTGGAGAGGTCCCAACAAAGTGATCACCCATTTCACTTCCAAGCAATGTGGGACTATATTTCCATCACAATCCACATCATTCCGTAATATAAGTTCTAGACACGAAATGGCTCAAACCATGTTCCGATTCATGATCAATCCATATGAAATGTATAAGGAACACTGAAAACATTAATTTTTACTCTTTTTTGCCCCCATTTTGTAAGCAAACAATCAAAATAACACAAGGTCTTGCAAAATTACTTTCTTCCCAGTATTTGTTTTCTCATTATATTTGCAAATACAAAGAAAAAAAAATCTCCCCAAAAGGGCGATAACTAGCCCTATCTATTAAAGGTCTTCATGCAACACCAATAATAACAGAACCCATCTAGTTCCCAATCATTGGGGTTATGGGCAGGGAGGATGAAGGTAGACCTAACCTTGGCAGTATATGCAGCACAAAGGCTGCTCTCAGAATACAACTGTTTCAGTGACCCTCCTATATCTCCACAAACGGAGGAGCTAAAAGGGTTGTTTTGCTGCTGAACCATGCCCATCGAAGCCAAAAGGCATCAGAGAGGGCAGACCTAGAAAGCCAAATCAATTTGTTTGCACATTACCATGCTTACTTCAATCAAACAACAAAAAGTAACACAAGGTCTTGCAAAACTACTATTTCAAGCTTTTCATCACAGATTAACTGAAACCTCAAAAACATGAATCCCAGAGAGAGAGAGAGAGAGTACCACACAAGCGATGAGGTTGAGCACTGTGATGTGACGTTGATTGAAGTTCAGCTGAAGCGAAGAGGGGGGCGGAGATCCGACGGTGGAAGTGAAGTGAGAGGACGTTGACGGCTCCGATGGGGCATTGACGGATTGAAAAGAGAGAGAAGCAAACGCGCGGTTTGGCAGCCGGAGAGTCGAAAGCCGCCGAGCGGCGAAGGATAGGTTGCAGTTTGACTTGATCACAGGGCTTGGAACCTGCAAATTCACTGCAGTGAGCATTTGCCCTCTCTCTTCTCTCTCTCTCTCTGAATTCTCACGGGCAACCCTTTCGCCTCTCTCTCTCTCTCTAGTCTATAGCCTCGCAGTCTCCGACCTTAATCGGGTTGCCTCTGCCAATCCGACGAAAGAGAGGGACAGCTTTCTTTGTGTTATTACTACTACTATAGAGCATGAGCTGCCCAACTATAGGTACAGCGTTTGGTGCCAAATGTACATTAAAGATTGTGTGAGATCCATTTTGAACTCTCACGTGAATAATTAGAGTCGTTTAATTTATTTAAAATAAACGTATTATTTGGAGGATCTCCGTAAAAACTTCTCTCTCGTATCGTAAGGGCTTATCAATTCATTCAATTTCTGTTCTCACAAATTCTGAGACGAATATCTATCAAGTTCTCACCGATTTCTAAATAAGATGGTTTTCACACAATTCAATGGATCCATTTTTTTTTTTTTTTTGGGTTAGAGCATCTCCCGTCCTCATTCAATTGTTTTTAATCCAAATTAGGGTAAAAGTTTCAGATAAATCTTCATTCTCCAACAGACAAGTTCCAATTTAAAGAATAAATTTGAGTAAAAGGTTCATCAATGGCTAGTTGTAAATTTGAGAATGAGAAAATAGTCTTCAAAATTTGAGTAATGATCATGAGTTTAATATAGAGTAAGGGGCCCAGATGGTCTTTAACAATAAAATTGCCCCTTTTCAAAAAACAAAAAAAAAAACGTATGCAAAAATATAATAGCAAAATTGGATGTACGCTAATTCTATTCATCAAACTCATTATGCCCTAATTCTAACCATGTTTAGCCACATAATTATCCATATCCCGATCAACTTCACTTAATTAGTCAGTGACCTCTGCAAGATTAACAATTTTAAATGCCATTGATATGATGAAGGGTTTGTTTTATTTTTTATGAGATGATGAAGAAGGGGATTTTGTTGAATCATGTTACTAGCTCCAAAGTCAGAGGGTGTTTTGGACAAAATTAGTGCACCAATACTTGTGGTCTATTTTTCTTTCGAAAATTTTAATCAAATTTGCATCAAGTTTTTATAGACTTATCATTCTTCTTAACAAACAGAATGCGGAGAACTAAAAAAATGACCAAAAGCCTCAAAAAAGTTCATGAAAAACAAAAGAAAACTTGAAAAAAAGACTCTTTTCACTCTTTTTAGTTTTATTTTTATTTTTATTTTTATAATCGTTCAATCTAAACATCTTTTGAATTTCGGACTATATTTTTACTTCTCCTGATCCCTCTAATTTTGAAAATTTTGACAAAAAGCTTTAAAAATATATATATATATATATATTATTAAACCATCAATAACACCCCTTTTTTCTTTAGAAAAGATTTAATACTCACACTTAATCTACTTGGAGAGAAACACGGAGCTCTGTGAATAAGTTAAAAATGGAACTCACAATCTCACCCGTTCGTTTTGTCAATCAACGGTCCAAATTTTAAACAAACTTTCCCGGGAAGTTAACTCTTCCCCGGAAAATTTTGTTCCGTTCAAAACATTTTTGGACGGCTGCGTTTCACCTCTGTAAAACCTTATGCATGAAGCTCACCCAATACGTTTTCTCATCCACTTGATTCTTTGCATTGGAGATTTTAGAAATTGGCAGGCAAGCTGTGCAAGAACAGTTTGAATTTTGCTCGCAAATACTCCACAAGAACAACCCAAAAGCACACACCCACAAAGAGAGAGAGTCTCAAAAGAAAAATCCCTTCCATTTACATCTCATATTTACAAAATAATGCTATTCCCCTACAAAATTCTTCGTTCCAAGTCCTCGGCAAACTTTCTCCCTACACCACGAATTTACCTCCCAAATACATATACACAATAATACACTGTAACTGTCTCTCTAGTTGCTGCTACTAAGAATAAAACCATTCTTTGAATAGTTTCCTGATCTGATCTCAAATTTGAGATACGCTAACCACCTTCAAAAATTAGACCCCAACCATTGCTTGATCGCCAAGGAGCTCCACGAAAGGCGATAATGGCGAGAAAATCACCACATTTTTCAAGCCTTCCTCAAGCCAGTCCTGATTACCTCCAGTACGGTTGCATTGCAAAAGAAACATCTCTCACAATTAAGGAGATGCCGAGAAATGCAGCCGAAACAAGATGTATGGGAACACGGTATGAACTGGGCATCGGCTTCACACGCATAGCAGATGCAGCACTCGCTATCATTAAAATCTGCATCTCCTTCAAATTTCACCCTCTCAATTTGCCTCAACTCGGTTCGTCTAATTAGCAGGGCTGACAGTTGCTCCAGTTGCCTCAGTTTTGTAGCGTAAGCATCTCCTCTGAAGGATCCAGCCTGGCAAATTTTGATTACGGTGTCAAGATAAATGGTAAAAAAGCGCGTACATATAGAGTATATAGATTAGTGGACTCATCCAAATAACACTTCAACAAGCACGGTTCCATAGGCCCACAATAGAAGACCGCCAAAAATGAAGGCAAAAGATTTCCTTGTCCACAGAACAGGTATTGTACGTTTTTACGAAAATATTTGATGCCTGGCACATTGATGGCAAGGCCATGAAAAGTGGTCAACCTGGTGAAAGTTAAGCTTAGATTACCAGACTTGTCAAGTTTAGACTTCACCAAGTCCACACGGGAAGAAGGTTAAAAACAAAGGCACAAGATTTTCCTTGTCCAAGCACAAGGACTATAAATTGTTTTGGTAGTACTAAAATATATGTGAAAACAAATTTACTGGATATGGACATTAAAAGAATGAGGTATGAACTAACCCCGTATGGAATGTGCAATATTTTATTATAAGCATACGTTACAACAGATCTGATTAGGGTCCCTCTGCGTGCCCAGATTTAGGTCACAGAGAGAGAGAGAGAGAGAGAGAGAGAGAGAGAGAGAGAGAGCTAACCCAATTGTAATCCAAAAGACACTGGAAACCGCATAGAACAGTATCAGGGCAGTCCATACTTGCAAATACCCCCACAACATCATTCTGCTCGCTGCATTCTGTCTCTGTACTAGCATCAATCAAATTTAAGATCATGCCAGCAAGTGGTGCCAATATCATGCCTCTGTTCACTCTCTCTGGTGATTGACCATGCCGCCTTAGTGACCTGCCAGCAAAGAATACAAATATGTTAAAAGCTTATGCCACATTGGCTGTCAAAAACACTCCATCCGTCCCATTTTCATTGTCCATTATTCCTTTTGTCTCTTTTGTGTCTATTGTCTATATCTTTTAATTGATAATATTTTTCATGATTTCGACAACTTTGTATTATAGAACAAATTAAAGTCTATCAAATAAAATCCATATTATATATTTTTTGAGTTCCACATTGAAATATATAGGCAATAGACACAATAGAGACAAAATGAATAATGGACAATGAAAATGGGACGGAGGGAGTATAAGTTTGGACAGCCTCTCACTCATTACCAAGTGGTTTTGACTTTTGAGTTGGATGCTTGAATATGGTATCAAAACTAGTCTTTCAAAGGGTTTTGGACACGACTCTCTAGATTGATTTCCGCATTGTATGTGCCTAAGCGCACATTGGTTCGTTATAATCCTCAAGTTATGGATCCTTTGATCACCTCCCCATGTGCGGGTCAGGGGTCGCATGTGCGGAAGAGTGTTAAATCTTGTCCACATTGGTTTATTATAACCTCATATGAACCTGAGCGGCCTCTTTGCTCATTGCTGGTTGATTTTGAGTTCGATGCTTTAACAAGATACATCGCAACCCTCGTAAAATGTATATAATCAGTTAAAGGTGATAGATTTTATCAAGCATAGATATTAGGGATGAAATCGGTTCGGTTCGGTCGTTTTTTTACCACTTTTTGAACCAAACCGACTAAGTCAGTTATTGTATTTTCCAAACCGACACCGACCCATCCCTAGAAGTAACCGTCGGTTCAGTTGGTAGTTTTGGCAGTTCAGTTCGGTTCAGTCCGTTCCATCAGTTTTTGACTGTTGTAAAAGAAAATGGCAGCTAGACTTCCAAATCCATCCATAAACAACACAAATCGTATAAAATCACGTCCAAATCCATCCATAAACAACACAAATCATACAAAATCACGTCCAAATCCATCCATAAACAACACAAATCATACAAAATCATGTAACCTAAATAGAAAAAAGGTTCTTTTCAAAAAGCCCTAATTTTTTCAAAAAAATGTTGTTTCAAACCTGTTGAATGTCGACTGTTGAGATTTTAAACCTTTTGAGATCATCTTAGAGTGAGATGAGAGGAAGATAGGTGTGGATCTGTGCTTTCGGAGTCCATCGAAGTAATCTGTTCTTTGTTCTCCATGGCGATCTTGCGATTTGTTCTTCGTTATCCATGGCGATCTTGCAATGTGTTCTTCGTTCTCACAAGAGAGAGAGAGAGGAATGGGGTGTTTCAACGTGGAGTACTGAGTAGTGATGTCGGTGATGGGATGTGAGGTTGGGGATGGGAAGGAGGAGTAATTAAATGTAAGAGGATTTCAGGTCTGTTGAACTTAGGTATATATATATTTACCACGGTTCACATGAGGGATCCCGCACTTTCTTACAGTGCGGGACTCCCCCTTCCCGATTGAAAATCCAAGCCGCTCAATTTGTGCAGAACGTGATTTTAAGGGTACCCACGAGAAATCAGGAAAAAAAATGGCCGGGAAGGGCTTCATCCAAGCAATTTTTTTTTGAACCGTTCAATGAAAACTGCTCGGATGAAGCCCTTCCCGGTCATTTTTTTGCTGATTTCTCACGGGGACCCTTAAAATCATGTTTTGATCACTTTGAGCGGCTCGGATCATCGAAATTCAATCGGGAAGGGGAGTCCCGCATTTTAATAAAATGCGGGATCCCTCACCAGAACCTGACTGATATATATATATATATATATATATATATATATATATATGATAGATCAACGGCTAGGATTGAAAATATAAACCCTTTAATATAATCGGTTCGGTTCGGTTTGAATCGGTTGATTTTTCTATGAAACCAAAACCGAACCGACTCAAACCTAAAACCGACCGAATTAAGCAAAAATTGTTCAGTTTGGTTCGGTCCATTCGGTTTTTCAGTTAAAATTTTCATCCCTAATAGATATCACTGTTTCCCTAAAGCGCATAAATAAGATATAGGTGAAAAATACGAGTAATATAGAGACATCTTGAAGTAATTGATACGTCGGTACATGTATTCTAATTGTTAGTACCGCAATATCCTATTCGATTATACGACAATACTAAGCAACAAACAAGGGACTGAGAGAACATTAACTTTTGGTCAACTTATATATATGTGCCTTCCAAGTTCTGAGTAATACAAGATTGCTAAAACTGATGAATTACATGACGCATATTCTAAGTCAAACAAAACCCAAAGCTAACATAAGAAGTCACACAAAATGACCAACTTCGTAGCGAATGATCTAGAGGTCATCTGGAACAGCAATACATTCGCAGTTACCTATGTTACGTGGATCGGGTATAGATGTTGGATGTGGTCACATGTCTAAGTATCAGATTCATTTAACTCTTACGCCAAGGACACTGGGACTCGGCTAGATTTGATATCTCTTAAATACTACTGCTATTTGATCTTCTAGTTGCTATGTTTGACATTCCACGCCGAAACAAGCTGAAAAAAACTACCAGCGCCGAAAACGAATTGGCTTGGTTTGATGTTTTCTCCAGTCAGTTTTGGTTCACATATAATATAACCCATACCAAAACTATCTGTTCAGTGGCCATTTAGCTCAAAACTGGACCAATTTTCACCCCAAATGCTGGCCAAAAATAAAATACGGTAAATCTGTGCAATTAGTACATGATCAACACAATAGACAACCTACAACCAGTAAAATAGACAAAAGACACTGATATCGGAAGAAGATTAAGAGAGAGAACGTAACCTTTCTATGGGAAGAAAAAACAATACAAAAGGGAGAGAGAGAGAGAGAGAGAGAGAGAGAGAGAGAGAGAGAGAGAGAGAGAGAGAGAGAGAGAGAGAGAGAATCTTTCCCTTAGCTGAAGCGACTGAACTCCACAGCCATCCAGATGGAGAATGGTTGCCGGTGTAGGAAGTTACAAGATGGTGGAGTGTTCTCTAATTTTTCATTGGTGTTCTTCAACTACTATAAGGCTGTTTTTTTGTGCTGTTTTTCAATGTACACTCTAGTTTCATCTTATAATTTAACAACATTTTACTTTCTAAGAGAACTACAATATAACAATTTATCCAGTAACTTACAAGCGTATCAAAAGCTTGTCCTTCATGTGCCCAGATAAAGAACAATACTAAACAATTAGAACAAACCACATGGCATGTTTGACGCACCTCAAGATGTGTCCAATGAAAATCCATGTCCCAACACAAATACAGCAGCATTTAGGTGCATCATACAACAGAGAACGGAAATTAAACGCAAAGGAGAAAAGGAACAAAAAAAAATCAACTAGAAAGAAGGGAGAGCTTTTTATATACCACTTAAGAGAGAGAGAGAGAGAGAGAGAGAGAGAGAGAGAGAGAGAGAGAGAGAGAGAGAGAGAATTTTTGTACTGATTCATGAACTAATGAACTGTCTAATTTTTGTAATGAAAAAATGATAGGTTGACATATCTATTAATTACTACAAAAAACATTTTATTCAAAGATTAACTTATTATTAAAGATTTTATTCTGGATCAATTTAGAAGAACATTTTGTACAAAAATAAAATTTATTCAAAGATATTGTTCTAGATCAATTTTGAAGAACTTTTCTTTTTTACTAATTACTCTCTCTGTCCCAATTTGTTACGCCTATTTTGACTCTCACATAATTTAAGGAAAGATCGTAATTAGTAATTACATTGACTTTGCGTCAATTTTGCCATTTTACTCCACTTTCCTTTCAAATCAAGTTCAAAATAGGAATTTGGGAGAGAGAAATAAGGGGTAAAATGGTAATATAGACATCCAAAATTGGAAAGTTTTGAAATAAGCACATCCTTTTTGGGATGTCCCAAAAAGGAATAAGGGCACAACAAAGTGGGACGGAGGGAGTATTAAAAAGAGAGCAGATATGATTCCATTGGTCAAATTCGGGACCTTATGATTATGACTTTATTTATGCTACAACAGATCAAGATAAAAAGGAAATATCGAACATATCCTTGCACTTATTTGGGACACAAGCCCTACTAACTTCATGTGAAAGGGTGCGACCCTTTCCCGAGTGTCAAGGTTCACAAATATATAAGAATCCACGCAACATAGCTGTGGACAATAGCTCGTGGATCCTTCCAAGCAACATATACACCCAACAATTACAAGGAAGAACCAAGAGATAATTGATTAGAGCACCGAAAGTGAAAAATGAAATACTAGAAGCTGGAAAAAAGTTCATTCACAGAGAAACTTACAGTTCAAAAAAGTCAGGATCATCTGATGAGTTGACTTGGCTTAGAATAAACACAATGAACTCAGTGAGTCTTCGTAGGTTTGTATCTGCTCCTGACAGGAATGCTTGAGGAACCTCACGCGTACAAAACTCAAGTACCCTCGCAAGATTGCACGACAGGTCAAATATGAAGCTGCATTTCCTTTGTTGAAACTCCAAAACCTGAAACAAATTTAAGAAAATTTAAACTTTCAAGGGGATAAATATGAGTGGATGGGGAGGAACTAGTTATTGACCTACGCTTTTACGTGTGGAACAATGATTAAACTACTACTAGCTCTCAAGAATTTTGCCTTGGTCAAGGGATGATGCTTCTATTTTCTTTTTCTTTTTCCTTTTTTGCCAACTCGCGCCAGCTAATCCTTGGTAGATGTAGCTCCCTCGTCATAAATATCCAAGATAATTAGCGGACCTAGGCCCCAACAGAAGCAACCTCTAGCGGGGAGCGACCCGCGGTCCACCCCTTGAGATTCGAATTTTGAATATAAAGTCAATTATAGTGTTACAACGTAGAGTAGAAATCAAAATGCAATTGTGCAAGAGTAGTAATTAGGCTATACAGCTAACTGCCTAACCCTAAACACCACAAGTAAACTGTAATCAAGCCAAAGGACTAAACTACCCTTAATATAAATAGCACAGAAAAGCCAAAAATGCTATGAACGCAGAGAGCATTGTGAGTTTGCCAAATAGAAAACGAGAACGAGCCATAGTATGAGTCTTCGTGCACAAATAAGCCAACTAGAGCAAAGAATGGAACAAACGGTATATTACATTGCCAAAATAAAGATGTTGTGGCAAACGAAATGGCAATCATTCTTGGTCAACCCAGGTCGATAAGTAATTATTTGTACGACCTGGATCGCAAATATGAATTTACACGAGATAGAAATGTTGTGGCAACTAAGCGGGCTTTATGCCCTCTCCAAAGGAATATAAATTGTTTGATCAACAACCATTGCACAGACCATAAAATTCACTAGCAGCACACCCCCAAGGACTATTAAAAATGCAACTCTGCTGTAAGTCTTCCAAAGATGATCGGATCTCAGAAGTTCTATGGAACTCCGGAGGTAGGCAAGGGTTGTCGGAAAGTGTCGCCACACTGTTCAAACTACATTTGAGAGAGAGAAGTGCAAACGAAAGTTGTTGAGCTCAAAACAAGTGCTTCCGATGCCAATGAAACTCCAGCAAGGGTTGCCAAGCACTATACTGAGAAAGATCTGAAGATGTAAGAAGTTTATGATGATGCAGTTATAGAAGTTCCTGGACATCGGGACGCTCCACGTTTTTTGCACCATTTCAGTGGGGTTTTATTAGGATAGGCTTCATAGGGTCAAAAGTGACCAACGAAGTTCCGACAAGGGTCACTGAGCACTGTACAGGATACATCTGAAAATACAGAGCTGTTTCGGAACTGGGTGACATAGTTTCAGAGTCCGCCGGAGGTTGGGAGAGCTGCAGTTAATGGTGTCCGTGGTCACCAGAGGTCAGAAGGGCTCCAGAAAAGGTTGGCAGTGGTTGTCGGATGATGTTAGAGCTCTAAGGCAGGAAGGAGTAAGTTGCTGTTCCAGATTGATACAGAAAGATGAGGGCTACTGCTGGTTGCAGAAAGACGGGGGAGAAAGAAGAATTTGCCAAGGGTGCTGCCTGGGGAAAGACTGAGGACTACCCCTAATGTGGTGGACACAAACTAAATCGGTGGTGGCTTTGATACTATGTTACAATACAAAGTAGAAACCATAATGTGATCGTACCATTGAATCGAAGTTCTCACTATTACAAAAATAGTAAAGAGACTATATAGCTAACCCTCATAACCATAAATAACCCCAAGTCAAGCCAAAAAGTTAAACTACCTTCAATATACTCCTAAAAGATAACTAACACAGACAAGCCTAAATACTGCGTTCACATGTAGCATCATCTCAAAGCTTATCATCCTCGCCACAAAAAAAAAAAAAAAAGGAGAGAAATAACACAAAAAAAAGAGGAGAGAGAAATAAGAGCATAACCTAAAGAATCCCAGGACAGAAGCGATCCAATACGGAAGAAATTTATTTCCCGGGAGGATTATTAAACAGGTCCTACACATGCATTATCATCAGAGGCAACGCAGCAGAAACCCTATACCTAATAGGAGAATGAGGAGCAGTCATGTGCTGAACCATTAAATAGGATACTCATTAAATCAAGCTAACAAAGCCATTCGTTCTTTGTGGACTAGGATCACTGCAATGGGTAAAAGGGAGGCTTTTTGCATGACCCAGGTCAATCAGCTAGACTCAATAGGGAGACTAACTTATGACTTCTGAGTGTGACTTGAACCAATCAACTTCAACCTTTCCACAACTATCTTGCATGACATGACAGGAACATAGCAAAATCACAACTGCTCAAGTCACTTGTAAATTTGGATCCGAGCAGATCAAATACTCATGTTAATAATGAGACTAACATATAAACAGAGAAAAATCAGTTTGGTCATGTAAAATCAAGAATGATAAGTGGCCCCAGTCAGGAAGAGTCGCACCATCCGCTAGGGATGAGGAAAGTAAATTGACTTAGGATGAAATAATTAAAAACGAGAAGTTAGTTACCAAATAACAGAAAGTGGCCACTGTTGTGAGAGAAAAAAGGATAGGAAAAGTTTATAGAGTGTTGTGTTAACCAACCCTCACACAATCAACTCTTATTTATATAATGGGAAATCATAACATAAGACTGCATTGACCAATGTGGGACTAATACCAATACTATATTCTAACACTCCCCCTCAAGCTGGAGACTTCCAGCTTGAACAATTACCTCAACTACTAATAGCAATAACGAAAAACAACCAACTTGTTAAAAACAATGGAACAACTTTCAATAGCAACGACCAACGAACGACTTCAACGAACGAAACGACTTCAACTATTTCAACGAACGAAACGACTTCAACGACCAACCAACTTCAACGATTTCAACGAACGAATTCAACGAATCAACGAACGAATTCAATAACCAACGAATCAACGAACGAATTCAACGAAATAATTTCAACGACCAACAAAATCAACTTCAACGACCAATAACAACCAACTTCAATTACCAACCAACAACCACCAACTTCAACGAAATAGACGACCAAACAAGATATGTTACCACGTTCACCAAAAGCATGGCCAAAAAACCTGACTAGGAAACCCAGAATTATGACCATGTCCACGACTGAATGAAGAACCAACAGCAACAGAGATAGCAGAAGCAGAATCAGATTTCATGGCAAACATATCACTGTGTAATAAGAGGCAACCAACTAATACATGCAGACTGTTTCGAACAAAACCTAGTGGTGGTGTGATGATTGTAGGGAGCTAATTCCCGAATAGATACAATCAGTAGCCGAACACGTGATAAATAGGAGCACGTAGTAAATGCAAAAGGGCATGCCGCCGAGCAGCACGAGGAACGGCGATAAAGGCCAATGACATGAGAAGTCATCTGTCCCCGCAGTCTGTTCGGCGATAAGGGCCAATGACATGAGAAGTCATTTGTTCAGGTATAACGATGAGGGCTAGTTGTATTTAAGGTCATTAATCCATGTTAACTGTTCGGTAACGAGATAGCCAAAACAGGGTCAGAAGTTGCCCTAAGTCGAAGGGCGGCATAAATATTCTAGAAGGATCTAGATACAATGACATTCTTGAAGGTATAAGATCCCGAGAATATAGGATCTTGAAAAGACACCCAACGGGAATGGGATGTTCGGTCCTTTATGGAAAAGAGTCTTAAAAAGACTAAGGTAATGAATTGATAAGGGAACGAGAATCCAAGATACCTTAGGTTTCCTATACGAGATAGGAATCCTAAGGCAACAAGAACGCTTGGGCAACAAGCATCCGTGAGTTTATAAATATGAGGTAAACCTAGAGGTAAAAGGTACGCAATATTAAGCATTCGCATTATTCTCCTACTGATAATTAGGGTTTACTAGCCAGTACGTGATACTAACTTTGGCATCGGAGGGCCTTTGCTACGAGAAGCAAAGGTGCGCTCACCCCTTGTCTGTTTTTCAGATTAGGGTTCTGACGACGAACTAGGGTTCCGGTGTAGAGGCACGTGGAGCCGCTTCAGTTTGGTGCTGTCCAGAGCATCAATTGTTTTCATCCCCCTACAATGATTTCGAACACTCCTTAGGGGATTTCAGAGGTTGTCGGCACCTAAGGGATGGAGATCAAGGATTTTCGAAGTGGAGAGCTGTTTTGGAGACTTGGCTACAACCGGTAAGCGTCGCCGTGACTGGTTTATGGTCGACGAGTATAGTTTAGGTGCCGACGAGGCTATTCAGGCACCGACGAGTATAGTTAAGGGACTGGGTAATCGATTTTGAGGGATTTCGGCCACAATTTGGAGTTTCTAGGGCTGACGGGCCAGAAAACAGTTGCCGGAGGGTACAATGATCACCTAAAGAAAACAGAGGTCGCACGAGAGAGAAACCAGCAAGCACTGTTCTCATATGCGCGAGCACTGTTCATGACACTACAATAGAGATGATGTTGGCAGTAGATTTAGGGTTTCGTGGTGAGATGATGATGGCGATAGAGGGTGGCGGCTAGGGTTTTGTATATCTAAGGTGGATGGTGAACCTGTACCATGTTGTGAGAGAAAGAAGGATAGGAAAAGTGTATAGGATGTTGTGTTAACCAACCCTAACACAATCAACTCTTATTTATATAATGGGAAATCATAACATAAGACTACATTAACCAATGTGGGACTAATACCAATACTATATTCTAACAGCCACCTTATTGAGCAACATGGTGAAACATGATTCATCTACCTAATCCCGACATACTTGGGAAAACGTTTTGTTGCGGTGAGTTTGAGTGTGGTTGAGCATAACAAAGATGGGACACAATGCAGTCCTAGGTTACACACACCTAGGAGAACTTTAAGTTTGACACTTGGCAGATGGCACTTAGAAATATAACAATCAATTACCAAGTACTGATAACCTCGCAACCAACAGTGACCTGGCTATTCCACAAGCTAATTATGCGCTAATATGCATTCGTTTTGTTTCTGAAAACTGTTTACCTTTCTCGAAGAGGACAAGAAATGACACACAGAACATGTTTGCCAAACCAAATGGGAAAGTACCCAATAGTGTAGGAAAATGGTTTATGAATACGCAAAAACTGTAATAAAATGTGAACGAGAAGTGACAAGCAGTGTGAACATAAAGTAGTTCAGAATTTTTCTTATTCAGCGCGAAACGAATAATCAGGATTGAATGCGTTATCAAATAGCCTAGGCTTTTGATCAAAAGGGGAAAAAGACTGGACTTGAAGGCTAGGCTAGAAGTTGACTAACTTCTGGTGATATCACAAAGAGATGATCTGGACTGTTTTCAAAATGAACAAACTCTCTGGATTTGATCATAAGGAGAACAGAAATGCCCATAGAAGTGGAGGATAGAAGCATACACATAATAGTGTTAGATCCTAGCTGTCACGTGCAACAATTGGTATCAATCGATAGAGACAACGACAAAACTATACAGCTTCTGCACTTAGCATCCAATGCTCGAAGCTTGGAAAAGCTTTAAGATATCAGATATGTCTAAAATAGCATTGTTCAGCCAAAGATAAACCTTTTGAGAAAAATATTTCTTCTACAACGACGGTCTACCTTGTACTTCTCTTGCATTTCTCGAACTGAAACTGAGAATTCAGTCATTGCCCAGCTGAGGGTGTTAAATAGGCGATTGAGGAACGATGAGAATAATTCTTCATCAAGGACACAAGCCTCTCGCAGCAATCTCTTCAGAAACAAAACAAAAAAATGTGTAGCCATAAAAAGTTAAGCTCGGAATTTACTCTAAGAATAGTACAAGGAGGGTAAAAAGGTGGAAAAAGCATCCAAAACAAAAACACGATGTTCAGTTACCTGAAAAACAAATGAGGATGAGGATGATTCTCCATGTCTTGAAGAACCAAAGCCTGAACCCTTGCACAATCGCAAAAGTATATTCGTCACAGGAATCCACGATCTATTATCAAATGCCGACAACAAGGCTTTTGGCATCTCCCGGGTGGCTGCTTCATTGTTCTCAAAAGCAGCCAAAAACTCCTTGTACTGTACCAGGACTGAAATAGATTGGAGAAGAAGATCCCTCAGTTCAGCACTTGATATCCTCGGATCATTGAAGTGGGTAACAACGAAAGTAACCTAATTGATAAGACATCCATACTTTAGATTCCATGGTAACTGACATAATTCAACATTCTCGCAGTACATAGTGGCGAATCATGTGCCTAATCAGCACCATAACACAAATTTGAAATTCCAAACGAATGCGCAAATCAGAATTCATAGCAAAATTACATGACAGGTTTCTTACAAAAACCAAAAACTTCCAAGTGCTAAAGACAAGGCATGGCAAATAACCTTTTTAAACGAGCCCCATACCATAAGTGATTTTCCTGCTCTACACATCATGGTGTGACATGGTTGACGATGAACAAAATTAGAGGAAAGTAACTTGGGGTAGAAAGTTCAGCCAAAAAAGAAGACATTTATCACATTAGGAATTAGGATAAACACCTTGGGCATTTGTATCGTAATTAACTATTGAGCTGGATGGATGTGTTTTTTACATCAAAGTGGAACAAGGATGACCTACACCTACCATAAAAAAATAGTTACAATCTAACAATTAATGGTTTGACTAATAATTCCTGACCTCCTGCACTAACCAATGTCACTAAACGAGTCAATTTTCAGATAAATAGGGCATGAATCTTACAGTTCACAGCTTGTTTCACGATTTAATTTGTAATTTATGATCTTGTGGTTCTCAAAATTACCGAGTCTACAAATTCAGCACCCCTATTACCTCCATTTTTTCACAATGCCATGCGACTATTTTGTTCCCTCATTGAGAGAAAATGTCATTTACTTGCTTGTTCATTTGTTTATTAGACGATTGCAACCATTTTCTTATTTGCTCTCAGCAATAAAGTCAAAGCACTTAACTCATAAAATGGTAGGTCACGAATATTGTCTTTGTTAAAATAGCACTTAACCCACTGTTTTTCTTAATATTACACATTTAACCCTCACAATTTTAACATTTACGGAAAAGTCCCGCATACTAGTCGCCACCTAGCCAACTAATCCCTGCCTAACCAATTAATCCCCGACTAATGTACAAAATGCCTAACCAACCCCTATACTTCTACGCCGCTGCCTAGGCCAACTTTAGAACACTGGCCTGGCCTACACAAATTACTGTTTGTTGCCCTATTGTTGGTTCCTTTGGGCCCCCCTTTTGTCTGTTTTTATGCAATATGAAACTTATCACTGCTAGCAATTGAATCCAAGAGAGAAAATTCAAGACTTCAAAGAGAAAAACATAATGAAAATCTGTCCTTGCAAACTTGTCTACATCTTCTGGAACCATTGTCTTTCCATTCCTACGAGCATACTCAATTTCTGTTTAAACACTGCAAATGAAAGGACTTCGACCAAAATAAAAGTTGCCCTCATAACTTCGAATTTTATTCTCGCTATGAGATCACAGGTTATGCATATGCATAAAGTATGATCAACTAGGTAAAAATGCTGAGGAGTGCATATAACTTTTTATGAATTGAATTCTCAAACAACTAGTCAGACCCTTATGCCCACACAACCACATGCTTTTTATCATATGTGGTCCTACCATTTTAACACAGAAAAGCATGGCAAATAGAGAAGAAAAACAGATGGACATGGAAGGACATCGGAAAGTCCATTTGACATACGAAAGAAGCGAGTCCTTGCTTGATTAATATAGAGGCAGGTACAAATGGAGGATCACTCTTACGTAACACATGAAAGCAGTCAACCTGCAAAACAGCATAGAAATGTAACATATGTAAACTTAAAAAGAGAATAACTAAAGGAGAACAAAAGGCACGGGCTTAGAGAGAACTCTACCTACAAAGTAGTAGTGATATGGAAATTCATGTCTAAATGAATAAGCAAAAGGTGAACTTTCCGAAGACATTTGCTTAACAAAGCTTCATAATCAATTGCATGCACTATAGAGTCCAGTTTTTCTTAACAAACATTCCTATTCCTTTTTCTTCTGTTCATACAAATACACATATTCAGCAAGCTAGAAGTTTCCTAGTCCATAATTACAATTGCAAAAGCAGAAATTGAGATCAAAGGTCTGACTTAACACACCTACCCACCCACCTAGAAAGCTTGGTACAGCTTTCACTGAAAATCATTTCATCCACAAATTAAATGATGCTGTAAACTAGGAAGGGGGCTAGAGTTGGCAAGAGGACAAAGAAGGCGTGGAACTTGGATAGCCTTTATGGGGGGGCTATTTGAGGGAACCAGACCTTTGACTCCCATCTTTGCAGTGCAAAGCAGATTTGGGGCCATTTCAAATAGTTGGTTCTCAGGAGACAGTATCCCTCTTTGAACCAATGTTTGGATTTTGAAGGTTATTTCAGGTATATATGATGTATGAGGGAATCATCTTGTATGTTTTCTCTTCGTAAACAAGTGAATCATCTCGTATGTTTCCTTCTTGCCAGACACAAATCAAACAAAGCCTTGTGTCCAATGACTCCAATCTATTAGGGTCAGCAAAATGACTCTTTCCCGCCATTTGGCTCCATCAAGGGCCATATAACCATTGATTTCACTTAATTTATTTCCTTTTTCATAAAATCCCATTTTAATTTAGGCCTTCCCATCCTCCTTGAATGCCATTAGCAATCACTTCGCTTTTCTTAATCTTAACTATGGCATCTACTAGTCTCCATTGTATGTACTAAACCACTTTAGCATATCACCTATCAACTCCTCTTCAATTTGTGCTACCTCTTCTAGTTTTACCCCACTTGAATGTAGCATCCTCATTCAGCTACACTCATCTTTTCTATGTCTAGACTCTTGCCTAACAATTGACCCACATAGTAATCTTAGAATTATACCTATCATCTTATATTATCCTTTCACAATCATAGGCACCCCTTGATCGCATCATATGCCAGAAACACTTCGTCACTTAAGCCAACCTACTCTGATTCGACAGGTTACATCCTCCACAACCGCTCCATCCTTCAACTAAATGAACCAAGATAACAAAGACGTACAATTTCAAGTATCTGGTGATTTTTACTCTTTATTCCTCATTCTTGTGCTTCCATTATTACTCAACTTAAATTTCACATATTCACTTTTATTTCTTCTTATTTTAAAACTATAACTCCACCAATTCTCTAGAAATTTACAGTTTAGATTAGCTACTTTCTTAGTTACACCATTAAGACTATATAATCTGTGAACAAAACATATCAAAAAACCTCATGCTGGCTGTCTAATCAATTCATCCATAAGTACCATAACTAAGGCAAAAAGTAAGGGATAGAAGCTGACCCTAGGTGTAATCCACTGGTACAGGAACAAATGCAAAAAAAGAAAAAGCCCAATACTTGACAGTAAGCCGTTTCAAGGCCGTATTTTATTGAACAATCCTGTCTGAAATGAGAGCCCATACATACATGCAACCTACAGTAGTATACGTACACTTGAAAAAAAAAACACAAATCTTAACAGGAGATGAGTCAGACGAGGTCATTACAATATCAATGGAAGGCCATATACTCTGTGGCTGAACCATAACTAATGTAATTCTTGATCAATTTCCCTTTTTTGTATAAGCTATGAAGTTCTTGACCACTTATTAGTAAGAAACCTACATATTGACAGCGAAACTCTAAAATTAAGAAGGATGCTTCAACTACATTAAGGCACAGAAAACTGAAGCAACGCAGATAAACCACCAGAACTTCACATGTACTGCATCCATGTGTAGACAACAATTGGCCTCAACTAGCCATAATATCGACCTAACAACTTGGAAAGTGGTTAATTAAAACTTCCCTCAAAATTTTGTAAGCATTGCAATTCAAACAATCACTCGAACTAGGAAGAACAATTCTCCCAAAGTCTCTTTCACCAATAGGTCTCCTAGTTACGGATCCTTTCATGCCTTAGCCCATTAAGAAGGTTTGAACTTTTCAGTCTCATGGCACCTGCTCCACTGCTCGGTCAAGAGGTATATGGAATCCCACCTCCATGAAATCAAACGGAATCAGATAATACAATAAACCCTGGATTTTCCAAGAAACAATTATTGAAACTAGTTTGATAGCTCTTGTTGGGTTAGCCCTCAGCTAGAAAAGAGTACGTAGCCTTTTACTTGTATGATAACGGAAATTGAGGTTCATTCCTGACAAACAGTCTCATGATCAGCCAAATGAAATACAACCTTTCTGGTTTCTATCCTAGAACAACCCGGCCAGTTCCCCTACTAGGATCACCATACCTCAGGAACCAAACAAAAGGAATTGCAAGCATAATTCCAATAGATTGCAACAAAGTTGGCAATACCATTTCATGAAGTGCTTTCCATGTCAATAACGATTTGATCCTCCTAAAAAATGGCTACGAGATGTGGGTGGAAAAGAGGTACATGTTTAAATAAGAGTTACTATCTTCTGATATGGCCCCTTGTACTCGGATGGATGACCTGCCATCTATGCCTATAAGAGCAAATGAAAAGGCATATGTAATTCTGTTCTTTTCTTCTCTTTCCACTCATATCATCCAGTTATCTGGGAGGGGCTAACTGTTTGTGTGAGTGGCTAATATTTGAATGAAAAATCGTGCATTGGTCACCTTAGAAAAAATTACTACGGGCCACAGATGCATGATGTGAATGGTGTTCCCAAGCATCAATTGACAGCACAATCTACACTGCTAGGAGCTTGACAACTTCGGGTACTTTCAGGCCCAGCTGCTTGAGTATCTTCATGGAGTAAGAGTAACGAGTATACACCCTTAAATATCAACACAGATTCACTAACGATAACAAATCCACATGCAATCCCAGGAGTTCTCTAAGTGCCTCGACAGACTACTAAAAAGGATTTTTCTAGAAAATTCAATAAAAGCAAGGACAACTGCGTGTTAGGTTCTAGGAATAGAGAATAAGAGCTCATACAGTTGGCCCGCAGGATAAAAGAATCAAAAACGCTGTTCGAATGCTCTAATTGAACACGAAAAAGGGAAGATCTATGTACCAGTGTTTCCAGGTAAAATTCCGGAATATAGAGGAACACCGAATCCACTTTGCTCACAACCAGAAGCAATTGAACAATCCACATGCATGCTGCATACATTCCTCTTTGCTTCCACTGAGAAAACAAAGAGATACGATACCTGTAGAACAGAACAGTGACAATAAAGAAGAATATCAATACAAAGAAAATATAGCACTTTTTTTCATTTTGTCAAGACAAAGTATAACTAGAATTAGCAAATCTTACAACAATTGCTTCAGTAACTCACACACACACATAATATGGATGTATTCAATATAGATACATGCAATATGCATGTACATTCACCGTTCTAATTAGCAGTTACAATTAATATGATAGAAAGATCTGGTTAACCACAGTATATGCACAAACACTGGCTGTTGTCGTAAGAAATGAAAATGCATGAATTGGTAGGGGTAGCACCAATTGAACATAACTTGAGAGAAATATGTTAATAAGGTAGTTTGGTCACATACAACAGAAACCAGTACATCATACAGAAAAGAAAAGTAATTTGTGTTTATGGAGATGCTGGGTGAAGGAGAAGGCCAAAATAAAAATATGGAATGTGGATTTAAAAAATGTTATCAATTTAGTAAATTTAAAAGATTACATAATACTTGACGGGGCAGAATGGGAAAAAAAAGGATTCATGAGGCAACCCCAATCACTTAGGACACAAAGCTTAGTTTAGTTTAGATGGGTTTGGTTTGATTTGATTTGTTTTATAATGTGTGAGCAAAACAAAGCACCAAGGAAAAGAGTAACCATACATGGTTTTAAGCAATTTGCTACTGAAAGACCATTATGCAATTGAACAAACCTTTCTATCGCGGGCACTCTACGTACAGCCATTACGAAACCCTACCAGCTTACATACTTAACCACCAGGTACTTAAAATGCTCCTCTCTTAAAGACAAGGCAACGCTTTGGAGCTAAGAAAAGTGCTAAACAACAAAATCAAAAGCCAAGTGGGGTGCAAAATGCAACTATCTAAATTCCAACAGAGGAGAACTACTTGTATCACCCCACATCTAAAGATGTGTTCCATTCCTCCCTTCTCCTCCAGCCCACATACAAGCAACTGTGAACTCCATTAACAACATACAAAAGGTTATTACCAGGTATCATTTTGCCATGCAGGGTAGGAGTGGGTATAGGCCTAACTTTCATGTTAAAGCATCCAACTCCAAACCAATTGGCAAAGAGTGGAGAGGCCGCCCAGGCTCATATACTAGTTTTGGAGTAGATAATTAACCGATGTGGGACAAATCCCAACACTCCCCCGCACGTGCGACCCCTGACTCGCACGTGGAGAGGTAAACAAAGGATCCGGAACACACGGATCACAATAAAATAAAGTGCAACTATGGCACAAACAAAGGGGAAAAACCTCCGAAAGCCTAGCTCTGATACCATGTTAAAGCATCCAACTCCAAACCAATTGGCAAAGAGTGGAGAGGCCGCCCAGGCTCATATACTAGTTTTGGAGTAGATAATTAACCGATGTGTTGTATCACCCCACATCTAAAGATGTGTTCCATTCCTCCCTTCTCCTCCAGCCCACATACAAGCAACTGTGAACTCCATTAACAACATACAAAAGGTTATTACCAGGTATCATTTTGCCATGCAGGGTAGGAGTGGGTATAGGCCTAACTTTCAGAATCATTTGCATAACCAACAAATTGCTGAATACAGCATAATGAGGATATGTGATGAAGTGCATCTTGATCAGACAACCTTTCCAGAAATAAAACAAGCACCAACACAAAGCCTGACAAATGTGCATGCCACTAGACATGAAAGGATATGACAGTGACACAAGATAAACTGAACATATTTGCAAGTCATTGTATTAGTAAAGAATGATTAGAATTACATTATTGTGCTTGAAGTCTGACGGAAACAGGTAAGGAGGAACGTGTACATCAAACAACACATACAAGTCCGGAACAAATAAGCAAATTTCCAAGAAAATAGTCTTACCATGCACAATTTCTGACACAATCCATAACTTCTTCTCGATAAACACCACGAGCTTCCTTCAAGCGCTTTAGTTGCTCTCCACAAGCTCGTTCTCGTATTTGTCTATCAGTTTCTTCGAGTAGTGATATTGACTGTGACTGACGAGACATGCAAGATGATGCCTACAATGTAAATGACCTCATTCAGATGATGGTAAATATGAATCCTTTTGATAAATACGATAACGATATTTATGATACAGAAAAACTAATCATAAGCATATAACCAGCAGGCAATATTTACTGGTAGCAAATCTGTGTTGTGAAACACAAGAATGAAAAAGAAAAAGAAATAAAACTTAAATTGCCTGAATCCTGAATCTTGGAAAGCTTCCAGCACATAAAAAACCAGAGGGCATTTAAAGACAAAACAACAAAAGGGAAAAATCCTATTTCAGCGAAATTAAAAGATTTCAACAAAACAACTGCAACTCTGCAAGTTTTTTTTTTAAGGCATAGCAGTAACTTACAAAATACAAGCTCAGTGTGCCAATAAGTAGAAAAAGCACTCGATGCAAGTATGATGACGAGTTTCAGAAATAAGTGAGATCTCTAAAAGAAAGTGATAAACACAAGAAATACAATAATCATAATTCTGTCAACAGTATACATGATCAATCAACTGAACAATGCTTCACACAAACTTTTTGTTGTACGCTTAAATTAGGTACTCTGTCATTCTGCTATCCCATCAACCACAATAGTGATGCAAGAAAATAGTAAAGAAAGAAGAGAAAAAAAAGAAACATCACACTGGCTCTTAGATACCTGTTGCAAGCATCCTCCTTATCTAGGGACAGAATATGATGTCTAAAAATTAGCAGATAACTAAATATAAGCACTTTAACCAGGAATGAGGTTTCAGGTCAATGAGTTGCTAACTAGCCTATGCAAGAAAAAACAGGAATCCATCACGGCAAAAGCACTTTAGAGCAAGAGAACCTGAAGCCAAGTGGTACTTAAAAATACAGCTATACAAGTGCCGCGCTTTCAAAACAAATCTCAAATCCAAAACCTTCAACAGATGAGCCTCCAGTGATGAGTGATCTTTCATGACACCCGTGATACAAACACCCATTTACACCACTTTTTTTCCAGACGGGGCCCATCTACCCCACTTTTGTGCCTAGCTGTTCAAGAGAACTAAGAAGTATGAAGTATTTGTCCTTATTGCCCCATTATAGATAAAAGAAAACCCTTTAGTCCAAGGTGTACATAAAGAATACACAACTCGCCCCAGATCCCTTGTACCTCTTCCCGTTCAATAATGTATAATTTCACTTGTCACTACCACATAAACAACAAGAAACTCAACGAAATTGGATACTTGAACATCAGGATTTCCAGGTCCTATTGCTGTCAAAATCCGAAGTTTAAAAGTCAATAAACCTCTAGCTACCAACAAACCAAACCAAACCGAGCCTTATGTCCCAATCAATTGGAGTCAACTACATAAATCATTTTTCTCCACTGAGCTCTGTCCAGGGCCACTTGTTCACTCAAACCCATTAGACTCCTATCTTTGCGCACAACAACATCTAATGTTAAATTAGGTCTGCCCCTCCCCGTAGCGTTGCTACCCAAACCTATCCTATCTACACTCTTAACTATTGCATATCTCCAGGTCTACGGTAGACATGGTCAAACCACTTTAGCCTATTTTCTCTCAACTTCTCCTCTATAGGTGCTACACCTACCATCTCATGAACCGTTTCATTTCTAATCCTATCCCAAATAATAAATCAAAGAACAGTATCCAAGGAAAAAAAGGAAATCCCATTGGTGTTGGCTGAGACATCCCGGGTCTCTTGGAGCAGACAGACGACTTGCAGCTGGCCCATTATTTGAGCAGTAATTCCCACTAAGTTGTCTATAGATGACATCTCCAAGTCCCCAAAGAATGTCCAACCTCCATCACAAGCCATTAGAGGTTCTCGGCAAATGTTTGACGGGGGTTCCATTTTCACTATCACACTATGGTTCTTAGATGGTCTATTTTCTCCAATCTCTTATCTCTTATGTAATAAGACTGCAGTACTGCTCATAACTCGTGCCTATTTGCACAACAAAAAAATCTTTGAATCAAAACAAGCTAAGCAATTCCAAGAAAATACCCTTTGGTTGGGCCTACAAAGTCCTCAATTGTATTGTAAATAGAGATCAAGATGTCGGCCTGATAGAGGTGAGATGCTTCCTAGTTGGGACATGACACTTGCGTTGTTTCATTGTGAGTTACAAGTATCTTTCCTATTTTTCCCTCACTACTAATGATAAAGACTTCTAAAAATATAACATTAGGATTGACAAGCTTAAAGGTAAATAGCATAAGGTAAACTACAACTCTACAACCACCAAAACACATGGTACAAGTCATATGAATCAAGTGACAGACTGTTACGGGAGTGTTGTATGAACGTCGGACACCCACAAAGTTGAAGAGGAAATTATATTGTACTGCTCTTAGGTCAGCCATGTTATACGGCACGCGGTGTTGGGCTACTAAGTACTAAGAAACAACATATGAGTAAGACAATGGTAGTAGAAATGATAATGCTGAGTTGGATGTATGGTAAGACTTCGGGAGGTAGAATTAGATACCAAACCTTCGTAGAAAGGTAGAGGTAGTGCCAATAGAAGATAAGATGACAGAAAATCGATTAAGTCGGTTTGCACATGTCTATTGGAGAACCGTAGATGCGGTAGGATAGCACTAAGGGGAGGCGTAGAACAAGATTGACTTTACCGGCAGTAATTGGAAAGGATTTAGGTTTGTTGTATATCACATAACATGATGCCATCAACAGAGCTCAATGGACAAAACAGATTCACTTATCTGGCACCAATTAATTGCCACTTAAGGCTTGGTTTGGTTTGATCATACTTGCTCGACGAGGGTGATTTGGCAAGTCAAAGGAAGGAAATTAAAAAATGAAACAGTGGCTAACTTTATTTCTCTCATAAAATGAGTGAGGTGCTTTCAATACCAAGTTAACACGAACTATTAACAACTGAAAGCCGCAAGAGCGTTTACTTACCAAATAGATAATTCTCTTAGGAAAACACTACTTTACCTGCTTAAAGTTTGGAGCAAGACCCAGATGATACAACAAAAGCATAGCATCTAGAAGCTCCTCTTCTTTCAGTGTTGCTGAAGACAAATTACTCTCCATTGGCATGATCCTCATTTGCTGCACTCGCCAATAACCAAACTCGGATTCAGATTGGTCACTTGTGCTGGGTTTCTCTGTTATCTCATTCAGATTTCCTGTACTGCATTCTGTGGCAACATGAGCAGATCTCTCTGGAATAGAGCTAGAATGCCCTTGAGAACCTTTAGCTCTGTAACTGATTAGTTTCTGAGAAATTCTTGAAAAATCAACGTCATAACCAGAGCAACAGCATGGCTTCTGCCTACTAGAATGTGTTACTCTAGTTTCTTCTTCATCTGTACATCCTTCCTCCCACCGAATTAGTTCTGCTTCCTGGTCATCACGTACAGGATGACATTTTGCGAGATGACTGAACGATCCTCCAAAACGAGAAATGTCGACTCGATGGGGATCATCTTTGAGAAACAACCCTAGGGGAAAGCTTTGTTGGCCACCCCTGTGCAGGAAACCAACGCCATGTCCCGCATTGGTTCCACATGCTTTCATCCAGCCAGATAGATCTCCCATAGAAAACCCTTCTGACAGAAAATGAAGTATAACTGTGAACAACGAAACAAGAACAGAGTTGCTTGAAACCCCTGGAGGTGGCAGGTTACGATCTGCTCCTCGGTTTTTCAACAGAAGGTTTTGCAAAAATGTCCTAAAAACTGAACCAGGCAACTGAGGAGGCATTGTTGGTGGTATGAACTGCATGACTAAGCAACAAAGGTCCCTGTGCTTCTCCTCAATCTGCAAAGAGAATACCAGATAAGCATGAAATCACTATCCGAACTCACTATTACCACAAGCGAACACTCACAATTCTTAAAGAACAAACAACGGATGCACACCATACACATGTCAAACCAATATCTACTAGTAAATAGTAATTTGCAATAATTACAGATCACTAAGATCTACAGTAGACCAATATGGATTAGAGCACATTGATTGATGACAACCTGTTTGGAAGTGACAAATTTGTATCCCCTGCATTGAAATAACATAATAACTTCAGTAACTCCCTTCTTACCAAATTACAAGGTGAACATGTTCTGTTCAGCTTCAACATCTTTAAACCATAGTTTATACCTAACTTCCGAACATACCTTGCACAGATTAACCTGGAACACGTAAAAAGAAGCGACAGCAAGAAAAATGTCATTGTCAACTAGGTCAAAATGGCATCAAACAATACAAATTCAGTACAACTAGGTTAGCAAACCTTCACAACATGAATGTGCATCAAGGACACCCACAAGTTCAACAATGATTCACTCAAACAACTAACTAATAAGTAGAGCAAGTTCCACACAAAACTGTTACATGAGAAAAACAAAAGACCACAAAAGCATTCCTAACAACAAACCACCTCTTATCAAGAAGAACATGGATCCATAGTTGAATAGTGGAACGAATTAATGTGAAAAAAAAAAATAGTGACTGTGAAGTCTGTTTGATTTGTATCCCACTAATTGGAATACGAGCAGAACTTGCGACAATAAATTTTAAGCACACCATCTGAGAAGCTATAGTTTCTATTCAATTTCAACTTGATCCACACAGTGCTACGTGCCTAATTTGTATAATCACCCACAAGAATTTGACTTAAATGTTACCAGTGCCCCACATCTTTTTCTGCTAATTATTTTCTCAACCCTTTACGGATAGCAATTGGAATGATCGCTCATAATAATCCAAAGACCACATAGGAATTAAATAAGACAATTGTTCAAGCGATGTAGGTGAACATATTAGGTCGCACATAAAGGCATACCTTACAGACTGCTTCAGACAAGGCTGTTGTGGTAAGCATCATGCTATTCTCATGGGATATGTCCTCACATGAACCAGGCCAACAAACAGAAGGCATCAGACGATTAAGATCCTGCTCGTTGGGAGTCTTCCTCGATAGGAATCCTTCAAACAAGAACTCAAAATCTGACGATTTCCACCAGAGCACCATCAATTCATGCCTTCTTAGAATGTGACATGCCAATGCAAGATAGGGATATGACCCTGAGTATGGGCATTCCGTAAGAACAAGTGACGCTGTTTTACAACCACATGAGAGGGCATTCATGATGTGTTCAAACATTGGTGTCGAACTTTGAAAGCCTAATAACAGATCAATCACCCTATCCAAACTTGCATAATCATGAGGTGGATGCGCCCCAAAAACTTCCATTAGGAGTGACAGGAGCGGACCCCACCCCATGTACTCTGTGCTCCCCTCTACCGCATCAAGTGCAGAGAAAAACTCCTCGCATATCCCATCAGAGACTGGGTGAAAGAGCTCTTCAACTGGCACAAACCTCTTCAATCTTCTCAATTTCTCAACAGAACTGATTTTTGACCTCTCCACTCGTTGCATCTCCAACAACCTCGATAAGCAATTCAGCAATTTAGTGGCAACGTAGCTTGTAGATGGTGGAGATTGAATTGGAATGAAACCATCAATTGGATATTGAAAGGGGCGGCCACCAAAATTTATCTCACACCGCTCTCCTTGAGAAAGTGAAATGGCAGGATAATATCCCAGTCCAGGTACCATCTTGCGAATTCCGCTAAAGGCTACTCCAAGTGGGAAACCGTTCCTATAGAATGAGATCTCATCACGGTCCAAATCTATGCAACATCCAATGACATCGCCAACAACCCACGACTGACCGTAAGGCTCAGCTTCTTTATTCCATTTACGTTCCCTTTTGCCGTCATATGCGTAAGAATCATCAGCATCTCCCACACCCTTATGATCACTGAATGGGCAAGAAACGGTTGCCCATCCAAGCTGTTGAATACCAGAAGTTTCAAGAATCACTTCGTACATCCATTTTCCTTTCCATACGCAGAAATTGGCCCTTGCACTACTGAACATAGCATGGCTTTCCAAAAGAAGCAGTGGTTTGACAACTCGAATATCACCACATATGCTCGATTCTTCAATTGCAACAAGGTGTCCACAACCATCACCGGCAGTGAAGGCTCCATCTGAATTTCTGACACCAGTGTCCAAATTCACATGACACTTCAAGAATTCATTCCGTATAATTGATCGAACGAAACTAGAGTCAATTGGAGATGTCAGCGGATTAATTGTTTTGTAAGGGAGGTCGAAAATGTGTTCAAGAGTTCTCTCCACAGACTGGTCGCCAAAATCATTACAATACGAAACTAGACGATTCTTTTGAGAACTCCTTCCCTTCTCCTCGTCGTTCAATACCACAGCCAACCCAGAAGAAAGCCCGCCAATACGCAAGCCGTCTTCTGCCATTTGCGAATAAGGCAAGTGCGGCAACAACCCCAAATTGTATTAAGTTTGAATTAACCGCTAACTTAACTGAAAGCCCTATGAATCAACCAACCTCTTGATCCCAAAGCTTCCAACTTCGCAATACATACAACTACATACGTGCTATAGACAACTTCATTAGTTCATTGCATTGAAAACCAAACCTTTTCCACGAACTCAAAATACCCAACCAAAAAAAATTACAAGCGAAATTGATTCTTCACGACATAGAACATTAGTCATCCAATAATTCAACCGAGTACACAACGCCGCCCTCCATTCTCTTCTAAACCAAAACACCAGCAAACGGCACAGGCCGAAATTATCCCCTTCTCAGCCCCGTTTCTCAGTAACACAACACTTCACCTAATTCAAATTACTCTGTATATTGACAATTTAGAGGAAACTGATCATTAGACGCAGTACGCCACAAAATCAATAATCGCGACGATTAAACACTTATTGTCAGGACTATATGGATGTGTATATGTAACTATACGGATTACTTACAGGTTGTCCGTTGTCGTGTGGGAGAGACTCTGTGATGTTGGAGAGGTAAAGGCGGCGGCCTCAAATTAGGGTTTTGCAGGCTCCATTGTCGTATATACTCGGAGAGATACCTTGAGAGAGAGAGAGAGAGAGAGAGAGAGAGATTGGGTTTTGCTTGTATGACTATTCGTTCGCCAAAACTTGGGAACGGAAAAGGATATTACAGGAGATAGGAGAGAACCCAAACTGTGGGGTTTGTTAAGCTGACCTTCTTTTTCTTTTGTTCCGACTTTTGATGGTCCGGGCGGTCCGGTCATTTTACGTTCATATCAAACTAATTCATGGCCTCGGTTGATAACAGTGATAAATGTGTAAGAATTCAAAAAAATATAGGATTATGATTGAAATTGATAATAAGCAGAGATTAGTAATAAGTATGTTTATTTGAAATGAGATTAGATGATATTATTAATATCATATTTGTTTGAAATGAGATTAGATAATAGAATTGGATTGATAAAAGAGATTGGTAATGAAAAGGGATTGGTAATGAGAATGAGTTAGGATTGGACTATCAATACCAATCTTTGTAATCTAGTCGGACCATCAATCTGAAACCAAATTTTGTGTACCAAACGCAGTATTGCTAATATCATCACCTTAGTAATCCAATCTCAACCCCCAAGAGCCTTATCAAACGGGGCCTACATCCGGTTAAAGAAAGGTCATGCACATCACGACTAGGAAATTGACAAGAAATTTCTATTTTCTTTCAATCTAAACCCAATAACTCTGATCAATTGTGTGAGAGCAAACTCATCCACTAATCGGTATAAGGTGTTGCTTCTCCTAGCTTCATTTATTTTATTTTTTTTGAGATTTTACGGCTTTATGAGTTTTGTCTTTATTAAAAAAATTTCCGCTTGTTTGGCTCGTGTCAAAATTTCATAGATTGTTAATTCGTTTAGTTGAGATGAATCGAAAAATTAGCTTTTGAGCTTTATTTTGAATAATTTTAAAAATATTTAGATAAAAATAAAAAAAATATTTTTCAATTTCTCTTTTCTAAACAAATCAATAATCATAAAAATTTTGCCCAAAACAAAAAAAAAGAATAAGAACAAGAACGCTACCTAGCTCTTCAAGCTGATTTTGAGCCAAAAAGGTTACAACGGACGCGTGTCGAACGCAGGCTTGAAGTGACGTGGCGAATATGCTTACGCAGATCGGTCAGCGGAACATCCCTTGGGGAAGGGGAAAACTTTCGTACAGTTGGCCGCCGTTTGAATGCCGATTTTTGAAGAGATTATTCAGTGTGCTGGAGATCCATCACAATGGGACTGGGGCTGGGGGGGTTGTCTGCTGTCCCTTCATGCTGTCTGCTGTCCCTTCATGCTGTCCCGACGAGGGGGCCCCTCTCCGGTTTTGCTACGATGATCGAAAACGTTCACTTCGTAGAGTTCGTCGAGTTGAACAAGTTTACAAAAAATTAGTTTGATCGGATATCATTAAGTACCTGATCAGAACACATATAACTCCCTAATTAGGGGTTCTAGTAGATTTGATCCATTGTTTCGGATCCATTCTTTTCAAGACTAAAAGGTTTCGATTAGGCACTTAGGGTGTTCCGCTTTTATAAAAAGTTCATTTTTTTCAAACGGAAGTAATTTCAAACTTAAATATAATGCAAATGAAAAATATTTTTTCAATTTTTTTTGCACCGTTTAAAATATTTTAATGAGATCTATCAAATAAGATCCACATTAGTAAGAAAATTATTTACGTAAACACATGATTTTTGAGAATGAAATTGCCTTCCTTTTCTAAAAGTTCTTTTTTTTAGAAAACGGAACACCCTCTTAATGATATCCGATTGAGCTGATGTTTTACATAATTCTTAAACTCAACGAGCTATACGAAGTGAACGTTTTCGATCATTGGAGTGAAACCAGAGCACTGTCCCCTTGGCCGAGACAGCAGGTTGTTTTAGGGACAGCAACTCCCCCAACTCCAACACAATGTGTGGTAAAAAATGAATTTATGGATCATGTGGTGTAAGGGTCATCATCGGGCCGACTGGGCTTTTACCTTTTTGCTGGCCAGGAGGGCCTGGCTACCTACCATAAATTGAAGCTCAAGCCTAAATCGAGCGGGCCAAAAGCCGGGCGGGCTTAAATTTCCTTAGGCCAGAGAAAAAAGAAACGATTTGTGGGATTTTGGGCTAATTGGTGGCCCCGTGGGCAGGCTATTGGGAGAGTAACACGGGCGGGCTACCGGGTGGGCTCACAAGCCGAGCCTATGGGCTAGCCGAGTAAAAATTCATAGGCCCAAGTCCGCCCATTACAAACTACGGGCCTGGCCGGGCCGCCTGTTTCACATGATCGGGCCGGGTAAAAGCCCGATGGGCGGGGCGGGCTTCGTGTGGGTCGTGGGCCTTCGAGCTAAATGATGACCCTTAATGTGGCAGCATCCCAAGATACGTACTAGGCTCCTTTAGCTTAGAGCAGCGCTACAACTACTACACCAAAAATGCGGTAGCCGGCCACCACATGCCGTATGGGGCCCACTCTGGGTCACGCACAAATAATTCGAGCCGTTCAATAATTTAAAAAATAAATTGAGTTGGTATCGCAGAACATCAACTGAATCCGATATGTGTAGGTGCTCAAATCAAACTTCTCATCTTTTGAAAATTGGAAAAAATGGGAAGATTGGTTTTCTAGTGTACAAAAAGATGAAAAGTTTGATTTAAGCACCTACACATATTGGATTGAACTGGTGTTTCGTGATGCCCACTCGTTTTTTTTTAATTATTGAACGGTTCAGATCATTCGTGCAAGACCCGGAGTGGGCCCCACAAGGCGTGCGGTGGCTGTAGACTTTCTGTTTAGCTTAACTTTTTTCATATTTTTTGGCATGTCCTTTTTATTAGTTTCTTGTAAGTTTTTTTATATATTCGGGTAACATTTGTACATCATATTGTTCATATTGACTACATATTTTGGTGTTTTCATTGTCTTACATTAACTTTTTTTAACTTATGGTTTATAGTCACACTCTTTTGATTGTTCTTGTCGAGACAAACGATGTAATGTAAAAATTTTGTAAAATGATTTGCATGTCGGAGCCGGCTTTATGCTAAATTGAAGCACGTAAAGCCACTGCTTTAGGCCTCCAAATTTTAACTAATTTTGGAGGCCCCAATTATGTAGCCAATTATAAACATGAGGCCTAAATGAAACTAAGTTAGTATAGAAGTTTTAAGGGTCCAATTCAAAATAAATTCCAGGTAAAAAGGTCTAAAGAAGATGATTCAATGTCTTAACAAAAATTTCACCAAAGGAACTGAGAAAATTCATTTATGTGCTCACTTGCTTACTTGAAGGCAAATGATGGTTGTTTTTATAATACATGAATTGCGTACAGAATGTCGTTGACTATTATGGTTACAGTTGCCTCAACGGAAAATGGTATGGTGAAAAAACTTGCTCATGCAAGTCTAGTGAGTGCATTTGCAGCAGACAAACAAAAACAAAAACAAAAACAAAAAGAGGCAAGAAGAGTAATGTTTGAATGATAATTTGTGCGTATTTATTTGGGGTATTTTATGCTTTCGAATGTTTGTAATGATTTTCGTTATGAAGGTGTTTTTCCCATTGCTATTTTCAACTATGCAAAGAGAATATGGAGATTTTAGGGTCCCATTCAAAAAGTTCCCTTTAGAGTATTTTCAATCCACTTCTATTCCTCCAAAATAGAGGATGGATGTGACACATTGAGGAAAAATTTTATTATTTATTCCCTTTTTTCGTCACTTTTTGTACTTGTAGGAGAATTTTTGAGGGACCTACCGTCTTTTTTAGAGTTTAGAGGGATTTTGTACTCCTAATTTTCCTTTGGTTCTCTATTTTTAGAGAACCAAATTTATTTTTGAAGGATCAAACTCTAAAAAGGAAGGTAAGTCCCTCAAAGATTCTCCCAGAAAGTACAAAAAGTGAAAGAAAAAAAAGGAATAAATTATAAAATCTCCCCTCAATGTGTCACATCCATCCTCTATTTTGGAGGAATAGAGGTGGATCGATTATCGTAAATCTCAAAGCCTTAGTGAAAAAATATTTACACTTTCAACCCTAGAAAAAAAAAAGGTGAATATCAAAAAAGGAGAGTGTGAAAATCACTCTCCAAAATTATATACCAGTATGATAATAATAATAATAGAAAACAACCAAAAAGATCAGGTCAATAAATCGCCAAGAAGTTAGGCAAAAGAAAGCATTAGATGTGGAATACATCATAGTTAATGTGGGGTCAAAAAGAATTTAGAACATCACGCGACGGTGTTCATTCGATCATATATAATATCGTAGTCCTTTTCATGATCGGCATGAAATCAAAACGTGATAGTCAACCAAGCTTTATCAAGTTTGATCACAAAGATAAAATGAAAAACAAAGCTTTATCCGTGAATTTCTAAAAAAGGGAAAAAAAATTCATAATATGAAAAACGTTTTGTTTTTTGTTTTTTTTGGCTATCGAAAACTTGGGCCCATTTAATTGATTGTCACGTGAATCACGTTTCAAGCTTCAGCCTCATATTTGGTTTTTTCAGAGGGAAGTTTTTTTTTTGACAAAAGGGAGAAGATTTATTAATTTGAGAGGCGGAAAAATGCCTAACCATCAAAGAGAGAGGAACCCCATAGGGGCAAGGTAGTTGTCCAGAGACCGGACAAACTACCAGAAAGGGCTTTCTTTGCACAAGCATGTGCAGCCCTTTTACAATCACGTTTGACAAAACTAAATTCATACAACTGAAACGAATCCTTCAATGCTAAACAATCTTGTACCAAAACTGCGATTCAGAGGGTGGATCTTTTGACATGGAACAGCTTCGGACAATCGACTCCGCATCCGATTCAATAAGAACACGTCCTACATTCAGAGCAACACCCAAATTTATTCCATTTCTAATTGTCATAACCTCCGCGAGCCATGGAGAGGTGAGGCCTTCATATGACTTAATAAAGATTCCCAAAATGGAGCCGTTCGCATTCCGAGCAATTGCTCCTGTTCCAATAGTGCTTGTTGCCTCTGATACCGCTGCATCAACATTAATTTTTATCATGCCTTCCTTCAGAGGGAAGTTCAGCCTCATATTAAAAGGGATGACAATTAAGTTCAACCACGTTTTTTTATGGATTTTTTGACACAGCATCTTTTGTTATTTTATCTTTATTTTTATTAAATTTGGATCATATTTTTATATCACATCGTTTGTCGCAATGAGAGGAACTGAAAAAATATAAAAATATAGACTGTAGTTGAAAAAGTTCGCATAAGATGGAAAAAAACCCCCCAAAAAAGGCTTTGACTTTTTAGAAAGACTGTATTTTTCGCCCTTACTTCCAATTTCTCTCATCAGAAAATACGATATGGCATAAAAATTAATTTGATCCAAATCTAAGTAAAAATTATAAGAAAACCAACAAAATTGTGCCAAAAACTTCTTTTAAAAGTTAGGCCAAAGGGGAGGAATGACAAGTGACAATCATATGTATGTATTGCAGTATTGTGAGAAGTGACTATCAAAGTTTGAATCCAAACAAGGCATCAATCACTTGTCTAGCTTATGCATTGAGCATACGATCCTTTCTTCAAGGTTACAGTCTTACAAAATCACGACGGTCTAATTTGATGATAGAAATTGTTTATATTTTAGAACTCATCAAGAACGTTGATTATGTCAAATATCATGTCGATCGGATATCAAAATGTTCACACGCATTTATGTTGATGGATAAAGAATCCATTGTTATGTATCAACATAACTTTTTTCTAAAAGCATAGTATACAATAACCATAGGGGCAGAGCTAGGTGGGGGTGGGGGTGGCATGGGCCAGTCCCAGTTTCAAATGAAGTTTTATTTTACTCTAATGGCCAATTAGGTACTTCCAGATATTCAAACAAATTGATCTTTCATACAATTGATGAAATGATAATAATTTAATAGATGAATGGTTTAGATCATAAAAAATATCTCAATGACTTTCACTGAAAGACCATAGGAGAATTGAATCAAGCCTTTTTCTTTATTTTAACAAAGTAAAGTCCAAGACAAAGCCTTACTTTGTAACTTAAACCTTTCTCTTCAGAATTCCGCTCCAAATAAACAACAATAGCATTGAACTCTCATTAAAGTGCCACTTGAAAACTTAAATTCTGGCTCCGCCATCTGCTAGTGGATATTCGATTACCATGATTCAAACTTCGTGGGACTCACAAAATTGTTGCATCTTCCTCACTAAATGAGGCAGACTATGTGAGACCCACATTAATAAATTTAAAATTTAAATTTAAATTAGTATAACAGTACTGAGACCCACTTAGCATATAATTTTAGCTTTGTGAGACTCGTGTTATGTTACTGTAGAATATTACATCGTGCATAATAGTGTTGGAGCCAGGTATAATTTGGTGGTCACTATAAAGAAACCGAAGGAAGCAATCAAGAAGATTAATGATGTAAGAAATTGAATACACTGAATAATAAAACCGAATATGTGGGATCCAACGTTAAAATATACATGCAAAGTGACTCATGTTGACATTAAATAGATTTAAGAGAGTGAAAAATTTTCAAAAAAATTGATAGTGAAAAAACTCAAGGACAAGAAGTAGTTTTTATAGGCAAAAATGTAAAAGGATTCAAATAAATATTAGTAATTAGTTTTTTTGTTTCAAACAATAACATCTTGTCTTGTTTCACTTTCACTTAAAAAAAAAAAATATGGTACTAACATTTTCTACTATTTCACTTTCGGTTTAGAAATAAAGGTAACATTTTGCTTCAGCAAAAAGTAAATGCAAACCAACATTAAAAAAATAAAATAAAAAGATAAATAAAAAAAGAATACTCCTATGATCTTTGAAGTTTATGGGAGGTAACAAGCTTGTAGAGAGAGTGAATGTGGATTTGTTTATTGGGTTAAACGAGATCGGTGTTTGCTACCTCGGGTAGAACACCTAAAATTTATAAAAAAATAAAATAAAATAGTACAAATTTAGTGTTTGTTACCTCTTCCGGAGATGCTCTAAACTCATTTCGTGGAATTTTTTGTTCCGTTGAAAGAGGACCCATCAAATCAAACCTTTAAACGACAAGCTTTAGCTTCATAGGGTTCTTCTTAAGGTTGGTACCACAAAAAAGAGTTTACTTTTGGCTGCGCACCAAGAGATTCTGCTTATGTATTTGACGCTTCTGCAAATGGATGTCACGCAAGGTGCTCAATCTCATTGCGCAACTCCAATGGAGCATGGCCAAATATGGCTTTTGGTTTGGTCCCATTCCCATTAGTGGTACTTTTAGAACAGAGAGAAGTACACAAGATTCACTTCAAGCAGGTTTCTTTGTCTCGAGAATTTTGGGTGTAAATAGGGTATAGTTCACGTGGTACCTGAACGCGCATCCGAGGCATCCAAACGTGCTTTGGACCGCTAGGATTTTAGAAAGGAAAAGAGAGGAGAGAGAGTGGTATGCTGAGGGGGAGAGATGATCAGCTTAGCTCATGTTGATGACAAGTGACAACAGGTCCTTGGTAGTAAGAAATGGGCTGGCCAATCAAGTCAAGCTCATTTGGCCAGCCCATTTCTGGGTCTTCTCAGGTTTCACTTGCAACTTTTATCGAATCTTATTTCAGTCACTTATCTCAATATAATTGTGTTTTCAAAATTATTCTAACGGTTCAACATAGGTTTTTATGGTTGTTATTCTTAACGAGCTCTAAAAATGAATAGTTTCGATTATTAAAGCGAGTCCGGAAAAAAGCACTCAAAATGTGCTTAACTGGACGACCTTGTCAATTGGACAGGAGATGATCTGTTTTCCATATTATAGGGCTTGGGCTCTAACTATTCCCTTGAAAAAAAGACCCATTGAATCGATTAGTAATTGATGAAAGCATTCAACTCTTGGTCTAAAATCTCTAGTCTTCTAGCCTCTAGGACTAAAAGTTTGAACCAAGACAAATGTTTCAATTAGGTTTCTCTGTCTGTTGGATGTAGGTCTCACACAATGTATGTAATGTTCATCTATTTTCTTACGGTTGTTTCACATAGCTTTTTTTTTTTTTTTTTTTGTGACGGGGGGGGTGTAACGACCCGTAAATTTTAATAATTATAATATCGTTTAAAAGAATATTATTAGTAATAATATAATCTTCTTAATTATAATTATCTAAGAGATAAATACAAATAAAATTAATTTAGTTTTAATTATCCTACTTTTAATTATTTAAATTGCATGCATGTATATCCTACCACCTCTCCCTTTCCTACTCAGTCTCTAACCCTTATTCCTGACTATATTTTCGTCTATAATTCGTCCATACCGAAACCCTATAGGATACAACCTCTTAAAATCCCATTTTTAATCGAAACTCTTCTCATCCTCCTATATATACATCACCAATCCGACCCTAGGTCAAACCATCATAATTTTCACGCCCCCTAGTCCAGAAAGAACAAAAAAAACCAGAGAGATTGAAACTCCAATCCATGGAGTTCTAGAGAGAGAAAGGAAGAGAGAGAAAAGTGGGTTCGTGATCAAGACTCGACCGAAACCCAATCCGATCATTCCCGACGCTTCGTACAGTTCCTAGCATCATCACACGTCAACCAATTCGGCCCCGTAGTCCCCCAATCGAAGAACCCGAAACCTTCTTCCCAATTTTTCAAGTTTCGATCAAAAACCAATTCGATCCGATTTAAGGTAGTATAATCTCTCCTAATCCTCTCTCTAAGTATATTTAATGTTTTTAAGCATAACCCAATAGCCCGAATGGTCCCATGCATCAAAACCGTAGCAAAAAATCAAAAAAATCGAATCTGGACGATACCTTGCGGCCGCGACCTTCGGGCCGCAAGAACCAGACGCAAGGTTGCGGCTTGGCTGCTCCACCGCAAGGTCAACGGGTCAGACATTGCGTTTTGGACTGTTTTGTTTCGAAATGATTTTGCGACGTTCTAAACTTGGTTTTCGACCCCCAAACTATTTTTCCTAGACTTTTCACACCTCAAAGATCATAACTTGTTAAGGTCATATTTTTTTATTTAATTATCTATTTATTAAATTATTTATTAGTTATCGATCAACGTTTACAAACGAAAATTAGTTACGACCTTTCAACCAACGTTTTAACACTCCAACTATTTTTTTTTAGACTTCTTACATCTCAAATACAGTAACTTGTCTAATTAAATATTTTTTTTATTTAATTCATTATTTATTGTTATTTTTAAAGTAATTCCAAACAAAATTACTTTACGACTTGTTAAACATTATTATTAATGCCCGAATAATTTTATTTAGACTCCTCACTATCCAAATATGAAATTATGTCAGTCTCAACATTTATTTCTATAATTAGTTATTTATTGTCTATTTACTTCACTTTCGGTCTTTTTAATTAACGTTTGCATGTAAATTAATTCATCGACCCTCCGAACCCGACTTTTAACACTCAATTGATTATATGGTACCTTTAGAACTCTTATTAGGTCATGATTAATTATTCTAATATTTTCATTTAATTAATGTATTTAATTAGCTTTTAATTAATTTAATTATTTAGAAATAATTAATAAAAGCCTAGAAAATATTTTATTAAAATTTTTATAAAAGTTATACTTCATTATTGACTTTGTGGCCATACGAGAATAAGGGCAACGGCCCATTCATAAAAGGTTACGTGATTGCACTGTTGGTTATTTGTTTTAATTATTATTTGATTTAATTGTATATTGCACCAATTATTGATTTATATGTTAGATTGGATCCTAGAGACATGGGGTGGTATGCGAATAGAGTTCATATTAGACGATGTTAAGTAATGGATGAAATGAAAAGTTTTTATTTCTAGAATGCCTGCAGGCGAGATTTGAATGTGATGAGATTTATGATGAGATTGAAACTGGCGAGAGTCCAGTGATGAATTGATAGACTGACGAGAGTCCAGTGATGAATTGAAACTGGCGAGAGTCCAGTGATGATTGTGATGATTGTGAAAGTGGTATATAAGATAGGCGAGCCCTAGTTGTGATTCAGGCATGATAAGCTTTCCCCTTGTTGTAGTTATTGGGATGCACACTCGGTACATAACTTAGGTGCATCTGCGACAGCAAAGGGAAGTGACCTCATGGGACCGAGCATAGCTAGCGGTTGGGGAGGAAAGATCCCGCGGAGGAGATCTTAGATTACACGATAGGTTAATGGATAGTAATGAATTGATTTCTGTGAATAATCTCTGATTTACTTTCTCGTATCATTTTATTCCTATTATCCTACTGCCTGCTAGTTGTAAAGTAAGAGGGGTGGTTGGGTTGGATTATGCTTCGGGGTGAACTCTTTCACTCAGGTACGGATTGTCTGGCTTCCGTGCCAGATTTTGCAGAAAATCAGGAAGAAACTCAGAACCCTAATGGTGAACAATTCTATGCTGAAGAAGAACCAAGAGGTGGGAGCTGAGCCAGAATACGCTTGGGATCCATATCAATCCTAGAAGGCGGCTCTGTTATTTTATTTAGTTTTTATCACAAAGACTATTTTCCAGTATTTCAATAAGGATTGTAATAGACGAATCGTTAGGAAGAATTATCCGTTTTGGATTTTGATTTTTAATTAATAAATTTTTAGAAATCAATATTTAATACCTCCGATTTTATTCCGAAAATCGGGGCGTTACAGGGGGGGATTTTTTTGCTTTTTGACTTTTGTCTTTATTCAAAAAAAAATTCGCGTTTATTGTGTCAAATTTTTGTTGATTATTGGTTCACCTCGATGAAAGAAATTGAAAAAAGTAAAAAACTATGACTCTAACCCAAAAATAATATGGGAAACATCAAAGATAAATCCCAAAAAGCCGGGCTCCAGCTTTTTGGACTCTATCTTAGATACTCCTATTTCATAAAATATTAGGGTAAAAGTCATAAGGGAAAATGACGGCCCATGACGTGTTTTGATAATTAATATCCATTGAAGGCATACTAAGAACATTTGGTAATGCTGAAAATATCCTTGGCAGGTATTAATTATCAAAACACGTCGTTGGCCGTCATTTTCCCAAGTCATAATTGTTTACTTTCGATTCTTCTCGTCGAGACAAACCAATAACTTATAAAAAATTAAAAAAAAAGACTCAAAACTATCAAATGAGATTTTTTTTTGAATAAAGACAAAAAACCAAAAAAACCCCTAAAAACTAATTGGAACAAGCCCTTAAGAGCATCCACAGTGGAATAAGCAAAACAATTTTTTTTTTAAAATTAGCAATGTTGGATAAAAAAAGTGCTCACATTGGAATAACCAAACCTAGCAATTTCTTAACAACCCATCAAATTTTGGCTCTTCAATAATCAAAGCTAGCAATATTTTGTCAATAACTAAATTTTATCTCTCAATCAAGTACACCAACATTACAAAAAAACCTTCTCTCTCTGCCATTCTCTCTCTCTCTCTCTCTCTCAACAATGTTTTCAAAAATAATTTTAAAAAATTGTAACTTTCAAATTTTTTTTGTAAAAAAAAAAAAAATTGAAAACTGTAAGTAAACTAGGAATTGCCCGTGCCTGAAGGCACGACTCGAAATCGATATTCAACTCATATCCAATTTTGAAGGCCAAGGCCCCATTCGCAAAATTCATACTACGCACACAAAAAAAATAGCTCAAGTATATCCACCAGTTAACTTGAATTAGCACATAAACAAACTAATAGTTATATATAGCGCTTGTACGTGAAGGCACTTATCGCCAGCCATTTAAATTCACAGCCAATTTGACCACACTACATATTACGTATCATAACTAGCAAAACCCAACTATAATCACAAAATCCACTTTAAACTTAACAATAATATAGCAGCATCTAGCTTTTATTCATCAAGTCTTCTAAAATCAAGTAGAAAAGGTTAAACATAATCTGTATTTCAATTGAATATAAAAATGTAATTCCACTTCTACTGAAACATTGATAACAAAGTTGTAGATTTTCTAAGCTTTAAGCTCCAACCAACTCGGTATATGCCAATGCAACCTGTCAAAAAGATAGATGGTGCTTAATTCAGTTCATATACCATTTCAATCATCTAGTAAGAAAATTTAATGTCATACAACGTGTCAAAAAAAGAAACAAACAATGGCAAACCATGACATATTGACTGATTTTCACATGGTTCTCCCTAAATAAAGACAGCAGTTTGATTCAAAATCATCTACTATAAAAATGTAATTCCACTTCTATTGAATCATTGATAACAAAGTTGTAAATTTTCTAAGCTTCAAACTCCAACCAACTCGGTATCTATTACTTGTTATTGGTTAGCCAATGCAACCTGTCAAAAAAACATATGGCGCTTCATTTCATATCTATATAACAATGGCATGTGTGATTATTTCTTTCGGAACATTATAGTCAACAACTTTTGCCAAGTTGTTTTGCAGAAAATTTATCATGTTTATTTTCCTTTTCCTTTTCGTATGTTACTTTAGTTTTATAAGGACTTAGCCTTGGCTCAACTTATTTGATTAGTATATCACAAAGCTAAAAGTAGAGTAGAGGCAACAAATCATGGTAAACGATTATCGAAATTTGTAGAAGAGAATATGGTCATGGTTTAAATTACTGATGCGTGATCATTATTCAAACAATATAGATTTTTAAAAAAATCAAAAAAATAGAGTGTTTGAAGAATCATACCCACTTGAATGGCATTTTCTTTTCCCCTGCCCGTGGATGTCACCTTCTCTTGTCCCTTATACTTTCCTCCAGGTTTTTCTTTTAGAAAGATAAAAATGTATAAGGAGAATAAGAATAAAGTTACTCGATGAGGTGAACATATATGTAAGAAGAATAGGAATAAAGTTGTATGGTGAGTTTACCTTCATCACATGTATGTCATTTGAGGGTCCATCACGGATAACAATACTCACGTTCCGTGCTAGACACAACTGAAATTTAAATAGTATACAAAGATGCAGGAAAATTGTAAAGAGGGAACATGCCAAAAAAAATAGAAATGAATGATTATTGTAGTTTGGCTCAAGATATCACAAACTGTCCTATTTTGAAGAATTAGTAATCTATTCGGAGGGAGCACATGGGTTGGAGATCATAAAGATGCCTATCTAAAAGATTAAAAGAGGGACTTACATGGATAGAATTCATAATGTCATCCATGATAAAGAAATCTCTTCAAATTAGCAAGTCTAAAATAAAAGACATGAAAGTATAATCAACCAAGGTTACAACGCATAAATCTGATAGTTTTGGATTTTCCAAACAAAATGCGTGCCTGGAGGTCATGATATTAAAAAGAACACAGAAAAACATAGCATATTCGCAAAAGAGAGCCAAAATAGTAAAAAAAGAATTGGCTGATTTCATAAATTGTGAATCCCTATAGTATGTGTGAGAGATGTTGGATGTTTAACTCATTATTGACTTCATTGTCCACGCAGATAAACAGATCTGCTTTTTTTGGTGGCTTTGTTTTCACCAAGCCTTTTAATGAAGATGCCTAATTTCTGTAATTTTGAACCACTTAGAACATAAAGCACCGGTCATGGATTGGAAAAAAGATTTCAAATCTCATTTTGTAAACTATGCCAATCAGAAAGAGAAACATATAATGATTTCAAACTGCCCTATAGTACTCAGGATATCACAAACTGCCCCATAGTACTCATGTGTTGCTCAACAAATCACTCATAGTACCCAATAAAACCTGGAACAGGATAAGTAAGCATAATGGAAGAGAAATTGATTTAGTAAAACCCAATTTAAGAAATGAATGCGGAAGTTGAATCAAAGAATTGTGAGGAAAAAAATGCATACCCTCTCAATTGCAATTTTGTCACACCAAAAAATATAGTCATATTCACTGAATCATTTAATCGAACATGTTGGATACACCAAATAATTAGGTATTTTTTACATTAACCCCTTGAAGTTCTCAGATTTTGGACTGGTGCATTTGTTTTGGTTTAAAAGAGCCAAAAAGAAAGTAAAGAAACATTTCGAAGAGAATCATGATCGATTTTTCGCAGAATCAAAAATAGGCGAAGATCACAAAGAAGCTAAAATTAGATTTCGTTGCCAATCGTCCTTTTTCTTGTTGTGAACACTTTCCCTTTCTAATCTACAGACTATAAACAACTCACGACCAAAGAAAAACATATGCTTTTGTTGCCGATTTCCTTTGAAAATCTTAATATCCTCCTACAAAAAAAAAAAAAACAATTTACGCTCAGACGCCCACAGTATGCAAACCCAATAGCCTCCTACACGGAAAAAAGAGAATTTACGCTCGGAAACCGTTATCCTGAATATTGGTTGCATACTCCAACTTTTTTCCGATTGACACCCGTCACTCCAATTTGAACCGAGCGTAATCAAAAAATTTTGGAGTTGGATTGAACAAAAAGAATTGACAAAAAACATGCAATCTGAAATGAGAACAAAGAGAACTGGAAAAAAGAGACTTTACCGTGGCTGGAGAACGAAGAATTCACAGCCGTCACAACTTTTCGATTAAAGGGCAATTTATTTCATAACAATATTTGCAAAAGAACTGCAAGGAATAAAATGGCCTTTCCTTAACCTCGCATTGGAATCGGCAAATAAATGGCCTTTCCTCCCAACTTGAGTCCCAAAAATGAGAAATTCGTTCACCTAAAAATGAGAATCAACAGTAATTTCTAGCATTGTATTTTCCAACCCAATCAACAGCAACTTCATTACCTCCATTTATAGCATGTCAATCAACGGCAATTTCATTACCAAATTTCCAACCCAATCAAGCAATTTCATTACCTCCATAATATCATGTCAACCAACTTTAATTTCATTATCAAAATTCTTTCCTTATAAATCAACGTTATATTTGTTCACCCAATCAAGTCTTTATAGTCCATAACTGAATATAATGTCCACCCAATCATTACCAAAAATTCGTCTCATTACCAAAAAAACATTGACCATATTGAGCAACTCAACGGCCAGGATTTATGCAGAAAAATGTGTCCTAAATTCAATGGTCAAGATTTATGCAAGGAAAATATGTGGGCCACCACACCGTCGCGAATTGTATTATATCATTACCTCCATTATACCATGTCAACCAACTTTAATTTCATTATCAAAATTCTTCCCTTATAAATCAACATTATATTTGTTCACCCAATCAAGTCTTTATAGTCCATAACTGAATATAATGTCCACCCAATCATTACCAAAAATTCGTCTCATTACCAAAAAAACATTGACCATATTGAGCAACTCAACGGCCAGGATTTATGCAGAAAAATGTGTCCTAAATTCAATGGTCAAGATTTATGCAAGGAAAATATGTGGGCCACCACACTGTCGCGAATTGTATTGTAGATAAAGTGTGTTTTTAAAAAAACTGTTTCTGAAATTTCAAAACTCCTTTACAGAAAACTGTTTTTTACACAAAATCTATTTTTAAAAAACTGTATTTATAGTTTTTAAAATTTCAAAATTATTTGTGTAAATACAATTCTTTCTAAATTGTATTTATAGTTTTTAAGTGAACAAAGTGTGTTTTTTGAAAAACTGTTTTTTGTTTCGAAAAAACTATTTTTTTAAAACTATTTCTACCATAAACTATTTTTTTTCCTTCAAAAATCACTTTTTCAAAAAAAAAAAAAAGCGTGAAATGAAGGGAAAATTTTTGGAGAGCCCATTGGTTTTGATTATGGGCAAAAAATAACCAATGTGGGATTTGACATTGCTAACTTTAGCAACCTCTAAATGGATAATTAAAATCTGATGTGTCATGTTTTGATTATTCACATTTGCTTATTCCACTGCTGATGCTCTAAGTAAGCAAACAAAATTAATAAATTATCGATTAACGATTTGTCATCCGAAGTTTTGAACAAAGTGAGACTACAACACTTAGAATCTTTTTGTGTCTAAGCTTAAATACTAAGAGAATTGATCCAAATTGGATGGGTTGGCATTTTTTTCAATTTGGGACACATTTGTCCCTCAATTGCTGAGGCTCTCTTCTTAACTGGCTGTCCTTAATTGTAATTTCAGTCCCTATTGTCACATGAGGGCCACAAACGGCCACGTCTCCCCTGTTTACGTTTATCTTTTCTTCCACACAACGCACACACTTAACGCAGATGAACACGTTTATAGAGAGAGAGAGAGAGAGAGAGAGAGGGGACGATGAACGACGATCGAAGACAGATAGACAGAAGACGATGAACGTCGTGCACGCGTGTAGATCTTTGGTTCTCTCTTTGTCTCTTAAAGCGGTGGTTTCTCTCTTTGTCTCTTAAAGCGGAGATGGTTCCAGAGGAGACCAAGAGCTGTTGGGGGTTTCTTGGCAGTCGAAATTCCAATTGCCTGTTGCACGCTCCTGTTCTCTTCTTCCTCTCCAGTTTTGTCTACAACTGTGACTGGTCACACAAGGTTGAATTTTTCCCTTTCTTTAAGTTCCTTTTTTTTTTTTTTTTATCTTTCTTGGCTTCGTGTTTCTTTTGCTCCGCTTGTTTGACTTATTCAATTAGTATTGGATAGTGTCTTGCGTATTTTATTGCTTGAATGGTGTTTTGTAGAGTTTGGTTTGGTTGTGTGGCTATCATTGATTGAGTTCTTGAATTGAATGGTGTTATGTTCTTTTGAATTCCGCAAGAGTACTTCCAGCACTTATATTTTTAGACGATTGTAAGGTCTCTCAATATTTTTGGCTTCGTAATTTCTCTGCTCCAAATTAAAGTATTTAATGAGTTCGTTAATTTGGTGTAAAAAAATAAGGAAAATTACTAATTTGGTGAAAGGATTACTTAGGATAAGAATTTGTGGAGGGTTAACGGAAAGAAAGTGGAAAATGAAGTAAAGAACCAAAAAAAAAAAAAATTTCCATTTGGGATCAAACTTGACCCACCAGATAGATAATCCAAGGTTAATATATGAAGCTTTGAGTAATTATATTATTTAGGGCTTCAAGTGGCACTCAAGGGTTCCTAACCACCACACAATTAGTGTAGCAACATCTCGAGTGTTGGGTGAGTGATGCATGACTGGTTTTGAAGTGATTTTGATGAAATTATTTGCTAAAACCAATTACAGATGCATAGACGCTATATATGTAGGGGAAGGTTTAGCTTCTTTTCATATGATGTAATGAATCCATCAAACATGAATCTTCTCGAGAAAATATCTTCTCGAGAAAATTCAAGAAAACTGCAATGGCCACCGTCCCTTGTCTAAATCTCTCATTATGTGTCCAACACAGATGTTTAGCAAAGCTCTAGAGGTACCGAATGTGTCAACTTAGCACATCTTATTTATACAGTGTCTTTTAACTTTCCTACATGCTGCTGACGAACCGTATCCTGAACTTGTCCTTGTTTTAATTTTTAAAAGTCACATATTTGTGTGTTTGTTTTTCACTATATGTATCCTGCTTCTTAGCATAGATTTATATGCAACTTCAGTGCAAATATGATTGCAGTACGAAGGTTATGAAGTTGTAGCATGAAGGTTATGAAGTTGTAGCATGGGGTCAAAGCTGACCCATTCTATTGGTACTAATTGTGAATATCAGGAATAGCCTTTTGAGTTATATCTAGGCATAAGTCTTGCAATAAAGCTCTCACGGAATGGTAAGCTGCCAGCTCCCTTCATACTTTAATTACAAATTAATTTTGACAAATCCTATGGTTCAGTTTTCATGATAGTTTCACCAGAGTTGCGCATAGTTCTTTCGAAGTTCGAGTGATTTGATTTTATAGCTTGTCTTATTCTTACTGTTGATTTTTTAACCCAAGACTGTGTAACAATTATTTGTGCTTTAGAGCAAAAAATCACGAGTCACGTACTATTGTTGATGTGTGGGCTGCTATTTTAGTAATACAAAAAGAATTAGCAGAGGATTGAAAGGTTGAATACTGCTGGACACCAGGATTTAATACCCTTGTCTTTAAGTACCCATCAAGGAAGGAGAGTTTGGACAAAATGGTTAATCTGTTACATCAAAGTAATTTGGTTCAAGTGAAAGGGTGCTACAGTTCTGATGTCATTGTACTAGGGAGAATTTTCTTTTGATCTGGGGAGAATGTTGGACACCAAAGAAACAAGACAGTAGGCTGTACAAATCATGAGGGATGACTTAGCAAAAAAGATTCATTATTCAAAAGCACGAAGATATGCTTCAGCCTTCCTCTTGCATATTATCAAATATCAAGTTTCAGCTTAATATAAGCAAATAATACAAAACCTTTCACACAAATCTATTCTAGCTGCATATTATCCACATTGCGATGCCATGGACATTATACTAGAATAGCTGCATGCGTTATTTTCATGCTTTTGTAGGTTTGTTATGATTATCCTTGATTTCTTTAGCTATGGACTATATTTTGCGCAGTAATAACCATTGAGAGAAGAATTGAAAGGAATTGTGTTCAAGGAAACAAGATTGAAGTTGGAGATTGGAAGAAAGCTTGATATGTCAAACCAATTTTAATGACCATACATAGATTTATATTTCATAATTAACAAAAGATAAAGCTTAATGTAATCTCCCCTCCTCAGGATTGTTTTGTCATTTTTAATTGGAGTTTGTCCTTCAATGCCACATCAGGTATTCATAAAAATTAAATGAGGGATGGATCTTTAATATATATATTTTTCGAATGGGTTTGCTCCACCTACTATTGGGATTATTTTGATCTGTCGATGGGGATAATGGCAACTATTGAACAACCAAACAAGGGATGTGTTTGAAGTAGGGTGTGTATGGACGTAATGTTCATGTAAGAAAAGATACATATGTATTTTCTTTGGGATGCTATTTTCATATTTATTAGATGGGGGTGTGTCTGTGTGTCACACAAAAGAGACAGTTGGCATGAGCATATGGTTGTTACTCCGTATCATCTGAACCACTTTCTTTAGAATAGTCTTTAGTTCTCTCTATGTGTGTGTGTTTCAAGGGTGCATGGGTATGTTGATGTAGTGAATTTGTTTTGTATGGGTGTTCCAGTTGGTATGAGTATGTGTGCGCATGGGTTGTAGTAGCTTGAGTGTGGGTGCGTGTGCGAGTTGTAGTAGCTATGGGTTGCGTGTGTGTGCGTGTTGTAAATGAATTTTTAGTAGTTATTTTCTTATTCATTTACGTATGCCTTGACAAGTACCTGGCATAATAAACGAATGTTTTATGAACCATACGCTTTTTCACAAGGTTTGTTGCAAAATACCTCATCTTGATCATGCTTTCATTCTATTATTCTTGCATCAACTTCTACCTTTTTGGCTTAGGCCCTCAAAGAGGCTTTTGAAGTTCTGTAATAAGGATGTTGCTCAAGTGCAGAACTTCTGACTACATTTGTGATAATATTCCAAAGAAAAGTGGTAGTGAGAAATTGAGTGATGAAGCCATTGAAGAAACGCTAGAGAATATGTGCTGCTTTCTCATAGCATCCGTTTGACTTATTTGTGAGTACAAAAAGTTTGAACTTGGATTTCTTGTTATTTTATTGGGTACCAAAGCTGCTTTGCTTTATATTAGCGATAAAGATTTGTTTGCTGAATTCTACAGATAAAATTGTCTCAAATGTAATATTTGGTTCGCCTGTTAAAGTCATTACAAAGTAAAATGGTTGAGAATAGAAGTACTTAATGCTTGCTTATATCTACTTTTGATTTGATTGTTATAGCTTCCCTTTCCAGAAACTTTAAAAACAAATCTTTGGTTTACATTATTTACTTTTAGGCTCCTCCAGTCTTTCCTTTATGTGACTAAATCAACTATATGATTTATAAATACATGTAAATATATGCACACTACTTCCCAACCATATTCTACTACTAACATCTTAAATTTAGAAAGTCAGGCACGAAATTTCGCGTGCTGGCACAATCCGATCACCTAGTATATATATACATATATATATGTTCAAACCAGGGCTAGACAAATAAATAGCCTTCAGCCCAAACATGAACCCGGGCTTGATATTTACTCATGTTTAGCCCAGCCCAGTATCCAACAAATCAGAGCATTGGCAGTGTTTGGGCAAGACAAACACTCACAGAGTGTACCCAGCCCAACCCATGCATGCACCCTCTACATTCGTGTTGGATTCGAGTTGTGTTAACGTGTCGTGTTTGTAACTTGCGTCCCTAGTACCGCACATGCACGCAGTGGATTCAAACGTGTTGCTTTAAAACGGAATTGAGTTGGGGCGTAGTGTCAAGAAAATCTATAACCTAAAATTGATGAACGCAAGTCTCATTATACCCGAGTAAAAAAGAGATTTGAGCTCATGTTTCCTTACTGCCAAACGAAATGGGGCAAATCCTCGCAACCTAGGCTCAGTTTGAATGACTGGAATCTTCAATAGAAATAGGAATGGGATTACTATAAATCAAATTCCTAGAAATTTTATTGAGTGGGAATAAGAATATGATTACTAGGAATGAAATTCCTAGGAATACAATACTTGAAATAATTTCATTTCAGTGTTTAGATTAATTCAGTAATCTTATGCAGAAATCAATTATTTTGGAAATTTATCAGAGTCAATATTTCCTTTTTTTATTGATTAAGCCAGGAATCTAATATTCCCATGAGGTAAGGGTGGAATCAGATTCCCACTCAATCTGGTAATGTGATTCCTGGTCGGATGTATCCTTTCTCGGAAAAGGGGAGACTTCAAAAAGGGAAAAGACTCTTTTGTTCCTGATAGTTTATTTACAACATCGGTGGATAGCAACATACGCTGGATCGAAATTGTAAAATCCTGATTTTTAGTTAATAAGATTAATAGGGTTAATTTAACTATTGGTGGAAAAAAAATAGATAAAATTATTTAAACTATCCGATTATTTTGAAAGTAACTACGACTTCCATTTTTCTCTCTCCACTCCCTACAATTTCTCTTGCTCCTATGTTCCCAAAGTTAAACGTTTGATCTCCCGTGTTCGCGAACTTCCGTTACCGTGCTAGAATCGTCAACGAAAAGATAGGACTACCAAAATCTACCTTTTACTAGACTTTACTGCTTACGTGTTTTCGTGTATTAATTATATCGTGAAGAGAAGTGGGAGATGATTAATTAGTAGATATATAGTGGGGATTTGATCGGGGAATGAACCGTTTGCGTGTGAGAGTTCAAAACATCGTGAAAACGGTTAACTTGCACGCTATTCTGTTTGATAAATTTCAGACCTGTTGAGTTGGATTCAGGGAAAACCTATAACACGAAAGTTGTAGATCTCAAAAAATTAAGCAGTTTCGATATAAAATTTATCTAAATCAGAGTTTGGGAGAATTAGTTATGATTTTTGGAAGTTCAATCGCAGTGCTGTCTCGAGACAGATTAGTCACGCTGCTTCGGGCCCATTTTTACCCCGTTAGACGATGGATTTGGACTTTTAGTAAAACAAAGAAGTTGTAGATAATTTAATTTTAAGGGACTTTCATACATAAATTGTCTCAAACAGAGGTCGGGAGAATTTAATACAATTTTTCGAAGTTGACTGGACTGTGCAGATTCGGGACAGATTACGTTTTTACTTCAAACCGGTTTTGACCCTGCTTAAGTTGATAACTAGACTTTGCATAAAACATAAATTTTGTTTCAAATTTGATTATCTATATCCCTGTTGAATTTCGTGATTTATAGAGTTAATTTGCTATTTTCAGTGGGCTAAAGTTGATAAGTCACTTTTAGCTTCCGTGAGAATCGATCACTTGTTATTGTTTCCTAATTGATAAACTGTTGGACTTACATCATATTGGTACCCATGTGATGCATGAATATCATATTGTCGAGACTGTTATGTTGACTTATTAATTAAGATAGTGGATACAATTTGTGATTGTATGGGTTGGGACGTTCCTATCTGGTATGGGTCTTGAGTCAATTATCGCGAATATTCCCAGAGGTTTCACTAGCCTAAAGGATTGTTTATTCGTGGATGGGAACCGATGCCGGATAGTGAGATGGTTTGAATTGGGTTATCCGGTATAGGTTTTGAGCCAATTATCGCAAATATTCCCAAAGGCATGGTTGGTCTAACGGATTGTCTATTTGTGGATGGGAACCGATGCCGGATAACGTGGTGGAATGACTTGGGATTACTAATTAAATTGTGGGTTGTGAACCCTAAGAATTGAGATTGAAATGGTGAAATCTAATGCGTTGAATCTTAAAGAAATGAAATTATCTAATTGCACTTATGTGCTATAAAATGTTTCTACTTGATGCATGAGTAAATTTTAGTAAAGGAGTGGCTTTGGGTGCCCTATTGAGTGTTTATCGCTGATGGTGCTTCTTTTTATGGCCCTAACATTTTACGCAAGATATTCAGGGTAACGAAGGATTCAATGAGCCACCTACAGGATACGAGGCGACAGAACAAGATGGAGATAGATTGTTGGAGCCATGGCTCTACCTGTAGATCGTCGCTAGATGGCTCTGTGTTTTAATTAAAGTTATACTTTTGTGAAGTTACAAGTTTTCAGACAATATCTAATTTGGATAATTTTAATTGTAATAAGTTAGTTAAATTTGATTACCGTTCGAATTTGGAGATTTGAAATTTTAATTATCAATGAAGTTGACATTTTTCTTCTAATAAAATGGAAATTGAATTCTTAACGTACCCAATTTTAGGGGCGCTACAAAGATCATGGGGAGTACTGCTTGATCATTTCTACTAATTGTTAGCCCCAATGCGAATTCTAGAATCAAAATCTTATTCCTGTCTCTCCCAAATATGGAAATCCTGAGAGTGTGGCATCACATTTCTATTCCCGTTCTTTCCAAACGTAGGAATCATGAAAGTACGGTATCACATTTCCATTCATCCTCAAGATTCCTGGCCTAAACTTTTAAGCCGATGAACCCACTGCAATCGGGATAAAATAGGGGAGTACTTGATAAGGAGAAAGGTGTTCAGGTGCTCCTTACACCATCCGTTACAATCAAAGGAAACTACTCTTTTGGATTCCTTGGCTTCAGTAGATGGGAATCCCAGTTATAGATTGCACTACCTGGTTGATGAAATCCTCATGCTTTGGTGCAATTCAGGATAAGGTAGCATTCACTAAGAGAGTACAATCACAAAGAAGGGAGAATATTAGGAGTATTGGTTAAAGTCTGAGATTACATTATTAAAAGGCTATATTATGACATGGACATATTTACCTAGATTCCTTGAGAGTTCTTTTACAGGCAAACGGACAAACACCATTATATTATTCCAGCAAAATTAGATGATTGAAAGTAAAGCAACTCAGACTTTACTTTTTCTTTATTTTACTTCACACACACACCACTCCAAACAGTAGAGTAACAGCTGGCACTAATCTGAGCAGTATTGGAAATCATTCAAATCTTGCTGTCGGATCAAAAACTCAGTAGGTTGGGTGGTCTCTGTCTCTATGGACTAATGCAACCCAAACTGAGGGGTTCATGGTGATTAAGAATTGAATTCTTCACGTAGAAGTACCCTACTACCCTCATCAGCCTGCAAGTTCATCGAACTTTTTATTTAAATTTAAGAATATGAAAAGTATTGAGGAATTGGGTAGGGTTACGTTAATGCTTAGGGCACAAAAGTGTTAGGTTAATGCCCTAAACTGCCACCATCGGATCCCATGTCCCAGCTCTCCGTCCCAACTCTCTCTCCGAATGCTCGACAGACGACATCTCTCTCTCTCTCTCTCTCTCTCAATATATATACATATACCCTATCAATACACGCATAATATGTTTGCATATGTTTTCCAATACAGATCGTTATTCTAATAATCCACACTAGATAAACTTTTAGCACTTCATTCGCAAATTCTGGAGAAGCAAACAAGGGGCTGTTCCATCGGGTTTCCAATTTTGTGAATTAGGCTTTCCTTACTTCTACTTGGGGCTTGTGGGAGCCGAGTGAGATGAGGGTAGCGACCAGGGAGGTGACTAGTTGCCTGGAGGAATGGTGCATTCACAGTGGAGAAGCGATTGGGTGTGGTGTAACCTTTTGGTTTTGGGTAGGATGGACACGTGTCCAAGCACTGGGTCAGAGGATCCGAAGCCTGAACTGCCTGCTGCAAAGTTCATATGGCGAACACCTCAACAGCTCGGTTGCACAAAACCCGTCATTTCTTGGACTCGTTACTTGCTCAACTAGCTCTACAAAGCAAAGATAAATGACTCAAAGGAGACCAGTAGAAAAGAATCAAATCAAATCAAATTCTCCCGAAACAATCTCCAAGTCCAAGTCGTTCAATAACTGGTGCTCAGAGAGCTATATAAATCAAGCAAAGAGTTCCGCTTATATATTACAAATTCACAACTTAATGTTTAGATCACTAACCAAGTACAACTTAGACCCAAACATCATTTTTTTCCCCCTTAACGAGAAAACCCAAATTACACTCCAAATGTGGAAGTACAATAAATAACCTCTGACTAAAACAAGCACAATAATTCGAGTCAGATCAATGAGCTTGTCTTCGCCTAGTATAATGCGTGAGGATCTGAGTCTAAAATACAGAATAACAATACAAGAGAAAATAATTTACTTGATTGGGCTTCTTTTTATCACAACAAGAAGCTTCAGTTCCAATCACTCATAGTTTGCAAGAAACTGTCGCCCCTGACGCAGAGTAGTCTTTCTATTCAGCAGGGCTGGCAAAAGGTAACCGTTCACCTAGCATTGGCAGAAACAAAAACTTGATTTAGTACAAGTCAGACACTATCAACGTTTCTTAAACTGATACTCCAGTACGTAAGAGAAGCACAACCATTTGAGTTCACTTGACATCTCTTCACCAAGCATGATAATGTATGAGAATCTGAGTCTGAATTAGTGTTACAAGAGAAAATAACTTACTTGACAGTCAAAATGGAATAGGCTCTTTTTGCCAGACCACCAAGTTTCAGTCCCATTCGCTTGTAGGTTGCAACAAATCCATCACCTTTAATGATAAGTGATCTTTCCACTCAGCAGGGCTGGCAAAAGGTACTAGTCCACATATCATCGGCAGAAGCAGAAGCACAACGGCGTAGAAAAAAAATCGCCTAATCCAGTACGGAAACATTGTCTTCTCCATTGCTCCCCCGTGAGACACACTAATGGGTCCATAGAGGACGTGAAACAAATCTGAGGTACGAACACTTGAAAAGAAATGCAAAAGGCATAGTACTTCCCAATACAAGAGCCAGTGGTATCCACTCCCTCCCAATGTATCTATGCAAAGCTTGCCGGCAAAACCACAGGCGACTCCTAGCATGAGGATGAATGTGAGTGGCATTGTTTGACTTGAAACGGACGACCGTAGGAGAAGTAAATAAGCAATTGCCAAGATCATGAACAAGCCGAATATTACACGGCTCAAAACTTGAAGATAACACCATACGAACTGTAGTCCTGAATTGAATGATGACACGTGCTTTGGGACCCACCATGAATTGGATTCCTGAAACGGATCAATAACAAGAAGGACTAATCTAAGCACCTAAATGCATAAAAGAGGAAAAGGAAATAGCCAGACTTAAGACTATCAATTAGGCACCCATCTTTGGCAACTACCTCGAGACGCCCCCCCAACCTATTCCAAAAGCAGTACTTTTCTCTTAAAACCTTTTGATTACAAAGAACTTGAAATTAGAAAAGTAAAGAGCTGTTATCTTATGTATTTGATTCATTTTATTTTTCCCAGATTGGCAATATTGCCAACATTTTCAATATTGGAAAACTGGTGAATCATTAAATCAAAAAGTATGGTATTTTGCTACAATTTCCAAAAACACATATCTCCATTTTTCCTATCGAGGCAATATCGGGATCCAGGATTTCTGAAACAAAGGAAGTCTAACGCCCCCTTTAGATTCAACGGTGTGTTTACTGTTCCTTCCCTTCCACACATCCCTTTGCAAATCCCCAGGACTTCATAGAATAAGCATTTTTTATTCTGGTTCTGATCAAGACTTGGTAGCACAAAGCGGAGGCGGCCGCGTAAGAACATATGGACCATCCCAAGGTTAGGAGTGTCTATCGGAGGGCATGTGTATTTCAGAAGTAAAGACAAGTTAAATAATAGTAGGATATTTTGATATCTTAACAAGAATAAATATCAGAGATTATCAGATTGTGTCCAGTAAATGCATGTATCCAATAGGAGGATCCAGCAACTAAGGTTCAAAAGCAGCAGGTAGTTTATGATCCGCAGGTTTACCACAGAGACAACTCCACGTTAATATTTATTACTTATTATTGGAATTTGCTGATGGTAATGTCCAAATAACTAATTGAGAACATATGGTGCTGTAACTTCACTAAGAAAATGGAGATGCCATAATTTCTCCAAGATAGTAAAGTCAATAGTGTTAGGCATATAATGAGCCATTCAATCAATGAAAGCCAGAGCAAGGATATAGTCCTTACCTCGGAAGGCATACAGGATGTAGTAGCTTCAGTTATCCTGCTATGTGAATAAACATAGGTTCCGTATCCAATTGATGCCAACATGATGAGCAAGCCAGCAACTAGACAGTCTGCGCACTTTTTAAGCAGCTCAGCATGTCTTGTTGCTTCTAATTCAGTTTTGAATTTCTCGGCTTTAAAGGATGCCCTTTTTATACCCATAGATAATTTACACCTCTCCAAGAAATTTAAATCAGAGTGGAGAGTGAGCTGTTTCTCTTTCATCTGCAATTTTTTCATGATGAGACCAATCTCAAACGACTTGAGGTCGTTAGTACGAGTTTGTTCAATCACAGATCTCTCAAAAGTACTAAACATAGACTGGGAACTTGAAACACAAGCCAACTGTTGGTTAATTTCTCCACCATTCAAAGCCAGCTCCCGGTTTAGTAAACCTGATCTTGTATTTTGCTCTGTCTCTCCTAGAATGCCAAAATGCTCCTCGGAACTCATAGTGGGCCCAACCGCTTCTGGCTGACAAGATCTTACACCAGAAGTGCAAGTAAGACAATGTTCGTCGTTGCGAGACACTTGAGCAGTCACATCTGAAAAATAATTGCTTTCTCTGTTTAAATGTCTTTGGTGTTCTCTGTCGCTTTGAGAAGACTCATTAATTAATCTAAGAGTCATCAAGGTGCTCCGGAAGGACTTCTCAAAGTTCTTCACAAATGAATCAAACTTGTCACCGAAGACCTGTTCACTCATTACAAAAGGAAGCAAACAATAATTACACAAAATGTGAGTTTAGCACATTCGATTTGTTGTTTGGTACGGCTAACTGTAAAATGAACCTTAACTTGACAACCAGTCAACAGACGAGTCAGCATTTAAGGTCTGGCTTACATTGGCTAAAGATTCTCTAACAGCCAAAGTGCAGATCTGCAAGAGAGAAATTAAATTTCAACACTCAACACACGTTTTTCTAAAGCTGACAAAAATGTGCAACATAAATAAAAGGAAATTTGTGACCCCACCATCATTGGTGGGTTTTGCCTCGCAATGCACAAAGGCCCAGTTTGGATGGAAGAAATCGAGAAATGGAAATGTAATACCATATCCACAAGATTGCCGCGTTTGGAATAGACTGGATTAGGAATGTGATTCTTAATGACATACTGTACCATGTATCATAAACTATGTGGGAATCTCATCCCTCCCCTGCCGCATGGTAATCCAAGATTCATGGCATAATACTTTAAAAAAGAAAATATTCAATCTAATAACTTTCCAAAAGCAATGTATCCTAGATAAGACCACTAAATAAATTCAACCATCGTAATAGAATTACTTCAGGTATTGATTTACTAGGAAATTGATTCTTGGCAACCAATTCCCATTCCAACCCAGGATTTTGGGCATCCAAACATAGCCCAAGTGTTTCAAGAACCCAAGTGAGAAACACCTGAACCGCAAAACAATACATACACAAGGTAATTTTAACACTCGCTGCAATTTGTGAAAATTGGTGTGCCATGCCAAGATATAACACATTGAAGGGAGAACCTTTGTCCATCACCGCACGGAACCATTTGTGTGAGGATAAAGACTCCACAACAGAGTAGGTGTAGCAAAGAGAAGTAGAGAAGTACCTCAGAAAGATGATCAACTGCAATTGCTCCCCCCGTAGTATTCTTCCTTTCCAAGACCTGTGATCAACATTTGCCACAGCCATGTTAGTAAGGAAAGTTAGTAAATGTAAATTATGTAATATCAAACATCAACTGAACAGGAACAAGATCCTACACAACGTCTGCATTACCAACAATACTTGTTTCTGGTTGGGCAGAATACAAACAACAAACATATTGTGTAGCCAAAATCTAATTATAAAGGTGAAGAACTGATTTCAAAATAAACATACATCATGGGCCAGTGCCGCCACTCCAATAGGAGTAGAAGTTAGAACACAAGACTAAGTAACCAAAGGTTGGGTAGCTACCGAACGGAATGTTTTTCTTCCTTGGGAACTTAAGCTTAAGCGTGTAAAGAGTTCGGTTGGCATGTTCCGAGTATATATCCTTGAGTCTATAATCATTACCATCGTTGGCTAATTCTTTCTAATATGACGATTGAGGTGTGGTGGTGCAAGTATCACTTCCATCACATAGAGGTATAAATCCCTTTGAGCTCTTGTACTAACCCTTAGCAGGCTTGTAGGAACTGAACTTTTTTCCCCTGTTGCGTCCATCTTGACCAAGTTAAAATTTACATGAGCAAGAGTTACTCATGTAAATAGGAAAGCTAGAGCACGTTCAAGCCCATTACAAGGTTTTCACTTTAATCCCACATTTTTGTTCAATCTATTTTGGCTTTGTTACAAGTGTTTCGAATCACATAAAACACTCAATTTCACTTCTCCTATTTATTGCTTCTCCTACATGGTTCTAGACAATTTGCTTCCAAAACATGAGAGCTGAAAAGACAGTAATCCTCTCTTAATCTATATTGTATAACCTCAACTATTTGTACTACCATAGCAGAAATACCTCAAAATTACAAACTTGATTCACATATACTAGATAGGAATCGCAAAGCATTGCCTTAGCTTTTTTTCTTTTTTCTTTTTTGTCACTGGAAGCTTTTAAAATCAAGTACAAATTACAGGTAAACAAAGTCATCAACTACAATTATACAATTTGACTGTAATTCCAAAGACCTTGAATGTCCACGGTCCACAGTATACATCAATAGATTAGTTTTCCAATCAAAGCACCATCCATTGCACAGATTCATGTTATCAAGACAAATATATACCATTCTTTTATTCTTAATATAAAAGCATACCCTCAGTAATGCATAGATGGAAACCAACGATCAAAAGGTGCTCAATGAAGTAAATTAATTTCAATTCCATTATATAAGCAGAGAAATCACAGTTAAGAAATGGGAATTCACAAGTGAAAGGCAATCCAAAATCTCTACTTCTGCCGTTCTGCATCAAATAAAGGCCAGAGTACCCACCCAGCTATATGGGGTAAATCTCAAATGTGGATGTTAGCCTTGGAAGGTGGTCATAGGAATGTAGTTATATGGTTTCCAAAATCCAATTTTTTCTCCATTAAGCTCATTACCATCATATGCCACAGGAACTGCTTTTATCTTTCTCTTATTCAAACTTCAAAGACAATGGTACGAATTGACGTTGAAATTTGCCAAGGACAAATGGTCAAATGCAATATTCCCAAAGTTCTAGTACCATAAACTGGAATACGGAGGGAGTGATGAAAGTAACATAGCCTTATTTCTTCAAATTTATTCGTCGTTCTAATCATTCTTTCTATTTGCTTAACGACTATAATACCATACCCTCTTCAGAACTTCCCGAAAATCCAACTGCTCACCACCTTAATAGACTTACTTTTATACTCGATGACCTAATTTGGAAGCCCCAAAAGTCTAACGTTCACAATACAGCTGTACAATAAAGACTACTACAACCTAACCCTCTTACAGTCTCAGGTTCAAAACCTCTTATTGGACCTCCACAAGTGGGTGGTGGGATTGGTCCGTTAGGATTAGTCGAGATGCCCGTAAGCAGGCCCGAACAACTGAGTTATCCAAAAAACTTTGCAGAACACTTTCACAAACTATTTTGGACACGGAAAAAAACCTAATATTGCACATATCTTACTATTATTTGTTTCAGCAGGAACCCTTTTCCTGAATACGAAGAACATCTTCCAAGTACCTTTTTTTTAAAAACAGGATCTTTTCCAACAGAATATTATAGAAAATAAACGTCAATCAAACAAGTTTGCGATGTCTAATTAGGAATCTTCCATGAAACAGAATATTAAGGGGGCGTTTCTAATAAACTAAATGGACTTAATCTCATGTTTTCACGGATACCTAGGCAGGTCATTTTCTCATATACATCAACTAAAATACAATTTAACGGAACCAACTTCACTATTATCATTAACCTGCTTCCTGCAGTCCAATAATATCGCAGAAACGAACCCTAAATATCAACCCCAAACATTACACATGAGCCAAAATTGAGGGGAAAAAAACCTTACTTTACACACCAAAAGCTGAATTTTTTCGGGAAAAGTGCGAACTTTACCATTGAATACAAACACAGGGCAGAGAAATCCCGATCAGTTACACATAAACGTGCATACATAAATTCATACAACGCCAATAGTTATAATGACATAAACAGAAACAGCAAAATAGATCTTGCCTGAGCGACAACGGCGGCAATGGACATTCCCAGAGGAAGAGCCAACGCCTCGACATCGCCCTCCTTCTGCCGAGCCGAGCCGATGAAGACTCTAGGGTTTCGTAACCGAACCCCTCTCTGCACCGGATGCGAGGTGGAGGAGGAACAGTACGACGACGCTGAGGACGACGGCGCCTCGGACCCGTCTACAGAGAGCTTTTTCTTGTTTTTGGATTTTTTGGCTATGGTTTTGGTTTTGGTGGAGGTGGGTTTCGACGGTGGCAGGATGGAGGTGGTTTGGGTGGAATCGGCGGCGAGTGGGAGTGGTTTGTGGGTGGGGGAGTGGAGGGGGTCGAGGGAAGGTGGAAGGGCGTCCATTGGAGGGGAGAGAGAGAGAGAGGAGATTCAGGAGAGAGCGTATGATATCTAAGAAAGATACGCGAGTCCTGTCGAAACAGGGACCCGGAGTGGACTTGGGGTGGCTGCTGTCCCTTCAAGGGACAGCAGCGTGCTGTCCCAGCCGAGTGAGCTCTGCTCCGGTTTCTCTCCGACGATTGGAAACGTTCACTTCGTTGAATTGAACAAGTATGAAAAAATAAGCTTGATCGGATATCATTAAACACCTCATAGAAACCTTTTTGTCTTGAAAAAAATGGATCCAAAACACTAGATCAAATCTACTAGAACCAATTATTAGAAAGTTATATGTGTTTTGATTAGGCATTTAATGATATTCGATAGAGCTTATTTTTTGGATACTTGTTCAAATCGACAAGCTCTACGAAGTGAATGTTTTCGATCGTTGGACTGAGACCGAAGCGGAGCTCCCTCGGCCGGGACAGCACGCTGCTGTCCCTTCAAGGGACAGCAGCCACCCGAAGTCCGGAGTTCAAAGGGGTATGCTGTGGGGCTTTCCACATCCCGATTTTTCTTTTCTCGCTTTGATGCTACGCATTGATTTGTACTTCATTTTAAGTAGTTAGGAGAAAATAGAATTGATTTTTACACTCATTTTTTATATTTACTTTTTTTTTTTTGTATTTTTTAGTATTGAAAGTGCATGTGTTTTTTTTTTTTTTTGGCTAAAAAATAAAAAATGAGTGTAAAAATCAATTCTCTTACAAAAAATAGAGTAATTTTTGCACTACTTTTTTATAACCGCACTTTCTTTTTTATTTTTATTCATGAGAATTTACAACATTAATCGGATCTCACTTTTTAGCACATTTAAGGACAATATTGGCAAGTGGAGTAGAATGCAATTGGTGCATCCCTTATATTCACATGCACATGGGCAGAGATCAATTCTTGTAAGCACCCATCCTCATTCCAAGTCTCCTAAGATAGAATAAATTACGTTTAACGAATGACAATAAAAAGGGCAATTTTGTATTTTTATGTGATTAAAAAACAAAAGGAAGACCCGTAAAAAAAAATCTGTTAGTAACACAACATTTTTACATTGCACAATGATAACTATTTGCATTATACTTTTTTAAGATGCATTTTAAAATTGCTTTTCGGTGATTAAAATTAAACACGAAACTAATTTCATAGCACAAAGAAATATATTCAAGTATTTCAAGAAAGTAGAAAGCAAATATTATTTCTCACATCATGTTCGTCAAATAATATTACATAAGTATATAGTTGACATACATTCGTAATTCAATTTTTCTTCTTCAATGTGCAAGTTTGTTCAACATATATAAATGTGTTTTAAAATCCTATTACTTAGACGGCCGTAGGACTATTCCTCCGTTACCAAAAAAAAAATTATGAAGAAAAGGACATTTCTCCAAAGGCCAAAGGTGCACTAGTTTACTTTTATGTTTTCTCCACAGCATGTTAAATCACAATATATAATTTTTGGGACAGATCTTTATCGATATAAGTCTGCGCTGCCCAAAAAGTGCATAATATGCTTTATGAATTGAAAACTATATATATATATATATATATATATATATATATATATATATGGTCTTAGATACAAATTAGCCATCAGTACAAATTAGTGTGTGTTTGTTGAGGAATATTTGGGTGCCGGGCGGGCGGGTACCACACACGTGGTACCCCGTCGGCTATCCCAGCCGTCCAAATGTGTTTTGAACAGTCTCTATTTTAAAAAGAGAAAAAGACGTTTGGACAGTTGTGATCGCTGACGGATACCACCACGTGGTATGTACCCGTTCGGCACCCAAAGATTCCTCGTGATTGGATCAAGATCACCTTGTCCACAGATTTACGGAGGGAAAAAAATACTATTAGAAACAAAACATGCATGCATGATGGTGTCTGCTCCAAAGTCCAAAGTAGTACTCATCGATATAGATACTTTGAAATTACAATCATAAGTATTTATAGAAGGTTAGATAACATAATGAAAACTTGTCATTAGTGATATTATAAATCTTCAAAAGTCTACCAACCCACCCCATGAGGAAGATGAGTAGCCACAACCCTTTTAGCACTCCCATCGATCTCCAAGTTCATGGATCTTCCTCATATCGAAACCACCACTCACCAAATCCTCTCTATTATTGCTTCTTGCAGCCTCGAGCTCATAATACTCATGGAAACTCTGAAAATCTTGCCTATTCGACATAGATTCGGTACCGTTGTTAACCTCATTCATAGCAATAGTATTTGGAAATGACTTGTCTTGTTGTACTATAGCCATAGAGTTCTTCTCCCCCTCAATCTCTCTATACTTGTTGAGATAAACCTTCAAGGGACCAACATAGTTCTCAAAACCTAGAGTTGTCATGGCCCACAAGAGATCATCCCCATTGATGGTTTTCCTCTTCTCTCTCTGGCACTTGTCAGATGCTTCGCCTGTTATGAAGCTTATGAACTCGGAGACACATTCTTGGACGGTTTCCTTGGCTTCTTTCGATACTTTTGCATTCGAGGGGAGAGACCTTTTCATGATCCGGCTCACGTTGGCGATGGGGAGGAAACTTTCTTGGTCTCTGGTGGAGGATGATGGGCTCCCAATGGGGCTTGTTTGGATTTTCTTTCCTGTCATGGGGGAAAAGAAGTTGAAGTGAAGGAAGGGAGGGGAAAACAAATTGGAAAGGAAGTGAGGAGTTTGGGGTTTTAATTAAGCTAAGTGAAGAGGGAAAAAAGAAGCAAGAGAAAATGGTGGAAACTGCAGAGGAAATGGAGGAGCTAGCTGTTTGAGGAAACTAGTGAGGGAAGATTTTGGGTTTTTAAGCTAACTGAAGGGGGAGAAAAGAAATGGTAGGGTAAAAAAAAGAGTGGAAAGGCGTTTTGATAGAGACAGAAAAATAAGAGGAAAATATCACTTGTTAATGTAAACCATTGAAAGAATGGTGTGGGAAGTGGGGCATCTTGAGAGGGACTAAAAGGGAGACTACTATTTGGGAGTCTAAGGAAAAAAATTAGTGGAGACTGGAGAGCACTCACATGGTGATGTAAATTGGTGACTGGTGTGAAGAGAGTGTGTGTGTATATATATATACATATCGGGACGGTTACGAGTACAATTAATTAGACACTTAAAAAAATACCTCATAGTTTTCGATCAAATTTTGATGATCTGGGCCGCTCAATGTGATCAGAACATGATTTTAAGGGTACCTGCGAAAAATTAGCCAAAAAAATAACCGGAAAAAACTTGATCCGAGAAATTAGCAATATATATATATATATATATATATATATATACACGGAGTATATATTTTGTTCGGTCAATTTTTTTTGTTTCGGATTTCTGATAATGAGGAGATTTTTTCGAATGAGAGATCATCCGATATATATCAAACAAGAACAAAATTACCAGCACAACAAAAAAATAAAAATACAAGAAAAGTCGTTGTCTACCGTACCGATGTCGGACCCATCAGTAATTCACTCTCACTCGTAGAAATTAATGAAGTGAGATAACGACAAGAAGATTGTCATAAAGGGAGAATTTAGTGCATCTGATTCATATATGCATATGGTTTTAATGGCTCAGACAATCTGAGCTTTTCGGCTCTTATTTGACTTGTCAATTGCCTTGAAAACAACCATGCACTTTGTTCACATACGTACACAAACATCTTCTGAGGGGTGGGTTTCCGCCAAGCTAAACTTTTACTAAATGGACTAAAAGCCGTTTCGGACCATCTCTTTGTATACATCAACAAAATATTTAGCGGAAATAATTTGACTATTGTAATTAACTCTTAAATGTGCTTTTTGTGGGTCACTCAATGAGAATGTGCATGCAAGTGTGTGATTGCGTTGCAAACATAATTGTGTTTTAATTAAACTACTGCATTTGAGTAATTCCGCGATGAGAAATCAAATAGATTGCACCAATTAATTAAGAATGGACAAGGCAAGGATCATGAGTTAGACGTACGATGGTTCCAATATACTAATTGTTGATGTGGGTGCAGGATTCTTGGTCAATCTTAACCTTTTAATTCCTACCAGTGGGAAGAAAAAATAAAGCTGGTAGCAGCACGTATTCGACCCTTTATTCTCTTCTTTTCTTTGTGTGTGTGTGTCTTGTTACCGGAATGGGAGCGGTGCAAAGCGGCCAATTCGGCCACTCATCTCAGCAATCAATCGATCGGATCTTATATACATATATAGATGGAAGCACCCAGCAGGTCAAACATAGAATCAAATAAGTTAACAATATTACGTTGTTGGTTGATCTTGGCTGAGTAGACATGCTGATTTGCATAAAAAAAAATATGCTGTTTGAATAGCTAAAAAAAATGTCTGGTAAAAGGAAAACATGCATGCTAAAGAAACCCATCTCCTACGACAAGAATAAATTCTAAGGCAGGCCTTGGAAAATTGATACGGTCGTAAAAATCCACTTTCTTTTTTCCTGTTTTCGATTAAAGAAAATAGGGGAATACTTACCCAAAAGAAAAAGGAGGGGGAAGATACAGGCTATTTATGAAATATGTGGGGGTTGGTGATCGGTAAGGGTCTCTTAGTCGAGTCCTCTGGTTAACTCCTCGTGTGACCTAGCCTTGTCTGTCTTAGCGCACTGTTAATGCCAAACCGGTCGGAGTTCAACCGAAAAGGCACTCCAACGGTTTAGTGAGTATGTGCTCAAGAGAGAGAAAGTACACGACTAGGGTTTGAGAGCCAAGCAAAACGTACCTCTCTAGGGTTTATCACTGTACCTTATATATAGACTCCTGTGACTTGCTCTCTAAGTTGGGGCGTGCCTTGCACACATGGTAATTAACCGCCCTCGGCCTTCGACGTCACAAGTGACATTCGAGATAATGTTGGAACCATTCACGTTGCATGAGTTGTCATCACATTATTGGCTCGTGGTGTAACCGTTCGGCTGACGTCAGTCAAGACGTATTGATCGAGCAAGGTGCACATGCACGTACGATCTGGCACCTTCGAACTGTCCGAAGCACATTGCCCGAACCACCGACGCATGGACACTTTGTCAGAGCGTCGTGATGCCCAAGCCCTGACCACCAAACTACGTGACTTGGAAGATTGTCCGGTTGAACCGGGTAAGCAATGGGTCAGGCTCCACCCCTCACCGGAGCATCCCATCTGGTCGGAACCACAGCCAATAAGCCAAGAGGGCCATGATCGATCAGGTTGGATTTCGACAACAAAGACTTAGGAAGCTAGCTCAAAGGGGAGACTATCAAATTAAGCCAAGTATGGCTATGGTTCAAACTCGTGAATCTTTCTGGCCCCCTCATTTTATGCTTTTTAATAAACTGCGAAACAATGTCAATAGTCCTTCGGGTTAGGCCGCTAGAATTTATCCTGTAAATTCGTAGAAGCGGCATGGATGATTTTCTTTTGACAAGAGTAGAAACAAGATTATTGTCAACATGTACATAAGTTGGTCCAATCACCCTCTAGCTACTAGTAAATCCAAAGAATAAATTTCTAAAACTCGCAAAAAGAAAATGATAGGTAAGCGACCCTAACACTACTTCTTCTTTTATTGGTAAGGGTTTCCTCGTATGGCATGCATGATAGTGACGACTACAATTAGGATTCAAATTTTTAAAAATAATCCCCATATATGCTAGTGAGTAGTGACAATTTAATTTCTTTTGTTTATTTTTTCAAGATTAGTATTCTATTACCACTATTAATTTGTTCGTTCTTTAGGTTGGAGAAAAATTTCAAAAATGTGCACAAGCATATGTATTGTGCTAGTGATGATACGTATTTTGTTAGTAATAAAAAAATTGTTCAAAAGGTCAATGAATCTACATTAATTATACTATCACCATTTCGGTGATGAATACTATATTCATAGAAAATAATGACATTGTATATCAGATGATATATGCTAGGTGAGCTACCTTTCTCTGGTGTCATATTATACTGCAAATTTTTTCCAGCAGACAATATCACAAAACATTAATTTCCATAAGTGGAGAGAATTTATTAGAAACCGTGATAAGAAAGAGGGGTGGTTCTGAAAATCCCAAGTGAGCAAAACCCGTCTTTGCTTAGTTCCACGGGGCTAATTCTAAAACGACCCGCTCATGCCATTTACAATATTGTTTGCTTTTGGCCGTTTAAGCTCCACAGACTTCCACGTAGGTCACTCATATTCCAACATTATTACAGGATGAGCACGCTTAACTGTGAAATTTCAATAAGTTTTGGTGCCCGGCCCTCACAGCTTTAAAAGACTCTGTTTAAAATATATAATACATAACACTAAATTTTGCATTCACAAAGCGATGGGGACCCATGACCACCCATCCATACGTCTACCCAGACTCTCAACTGGAGCCCAACCCAACCTAACTATCGGCCGTCACAACCTCACTCAATTCACTTAAAAAAAAAAAAAACTGGACTGTCCAATTTTTTTCATGGATCCATTTCATGTATTTTACCAGGCCTCAAGCATATAAGAATATTTTCCTTATTTGCTAGTCATAATATTACACATACTCTTGCTAGTGGAAAATTTTCAACAATGAGAGCCATTAGTCGATGTGCAAAAAACTGAGTTAATAGCTATGAAAAATGAATTGCTCTAAGAAGTTGCATTGAAATCTCTGTGTACGGTTCACAATAAAAAAAAAATTATTTTTCTCTCTCTCTCTACTCATTACATTTTAAAACCTTTCTCAAAATCAAAACCGAACAAGCCCTTTATCTTTTAACCTTATGCGTGTATTATCCACGCTTATTGAGGATGGTTAACAAAACCATAGTAGTAAATGGAGACAAGACTGAAATTTTAAGAGTCAAGGTTCTGAATATTGTATCGGCTAGAGTACTAGTTTTCCTATTGGTATGGCACCGGTAAAATACCCAGTCGTTTTGAATTTATCGCTATTAGTGTTTTTTTCCTTATTTGTTGTACGCTTATCTGAATGATTGGAAAACGATGTTTGGTATCGGACACCCAAAGGGTGCAAGTTCACAAGTTCCTGTAATAGGCTGATAGATTCATCGGTACCTGTTTTATTATTCTCAAACGTTCAAATCAGTATGAAGCAGCAGCAGCAGTAGCAACAACGAGAAGAAGTTTACAGAAAATATATTCAATAATTATCAGCCACAAAATAACGTCAAACTTATATCTAGGGTACAAGAGTTCTATATTTACATAAGAGCCCCTAAACTATTACAAGAAATACAATAAGAGTAAACTAGTTTCCACACTCCCCCTCAAACTGAGGCTGTTTCACTAGCATCAGTTTGTCAACAAGATATTTATGTCGAGCCCGAGTCATTGCCTCGGTAAAAATATCGGCAAGTTGGTGTTCGGAGGCAACATGGGGTAGTGTAATCTCACCATCCAAATATTTGTCACAAATAAAATCGCAGTTTACTTCAATGTGCTTCGTACGCTCATGAAATACCAGATTGGACGCGATACAAATAGCACTGATATTATCTCCAAAGAGTGGTGTCGGAGACTGAATAGGGACACCTAATTCTCGCATAAGACCCCAAAGCCAGGTGATCTCACTACATGATGAGGACATTGCTCTATACTCTGCTTCAGCGAAAGACTTAGAAACGGCATGTTGTTTCTTACATTTCCATGAGACAAGTGAATCGCCAAGAAATACACACCAACCTGTAGTGGAGCGACAAGTAGTAGGGCACCCGGCCCAATCAGCATCAGCATAGGCTCGCAATTCCATAGAGGATTGAGAGGCAAAGAATAATCCTCTTGAAACAGTGTTTCGAAGATATCGAACAATTCGATGAGCAGCATTAAGATGAACATGACACGGATGAGCAACAAATTGACTGACAATATGTACTGCATAAGGGATATCCGGTCGAGTCATAGTAAGGTAGATAAGGCGACCAACAAGCTGACGATAATAAGTCGGATCTGGAAGCTTATTACCATCATCTTGTTTATACTTAACATTCATCTCCATAGGAGTATCCACACATTTTTCATCAGTCAAATGAGCAAACTTGATCAAGTCCAAAGCATACTTGCGCTGATTAATACTATACCCATATGATGAGTAATGAACTTTCAAGCCAAGAAAGTAGGTCAATGGTCCTAAATCTTTCATCCTGACTGATTGGCAAAGTAAATGCTTGAGCTTTTCAATGCCTACAAGGTCATCACTGGTGATAAGGATGTCATCTACATACACTAACAGAATAGTAACACCATGTGAAGAATGATGAGTGAACAATGAATAATCTTATGAACTTTGGATGTAATCAGCATCAAGGATGACCTTTCTAAACCGCTCAAACCATGCTTGTGGAGCTTGTTTTAAACCATACAACGACTTCTTCAACCTACAAACCAAAGACTTATCAGAGAAGTAACCAAGAGGAGGTTTCATATGGACAGTTTCTTTCAAATGTCCATGGAGAAAGGCGTTTTTCACATCCATTTGAAAGATAGTCCACTTTCGCACAGCGGAAAGGGCTACAAGCAATCGAACCGTAGTCATTTTAGCCACTGGAGCAAACATTTCCTCATAATCAATTCCATACTCCTGTTTATACCCCTGTGCAACAAGTCTAGCTTTATATCTATCAATGCTACCATCTGAATTCAATTTAACCGAAAAAGCCCATTTACTGCCAATAATAGAAGTGTTGGGAGGACAAGGCACCATCTCCCATGTGTCATTTTCGAGCAAGGCACTTAGCTCTGCATCCATGGCTGTCTTCCAACAAGGCTCACTAGCTGCTTGCTGGTAAGAAGTAGGAATATGTATGGAATCCAAAGAACTAAACAATGAATGATGTGCTAGAAGACTAAGCCGATCAGGAGGACGAGTGGGACGAGATGGAACAGTTGTTTCAGATGCAACTGGTTCAATCAAAGGAGAAAAAGGAACTAGGGAACTTACAGGTTCGGACGGAGAAGACTGACCTTGCTCTGGTTGGTGAAAAGGAGAGGCCCTAGGATGGGCTGGTTTTCTCCGACGTTGATAGACCAACAATTGCTTTGTGGCATCAGTAGCACTTGCTGTATTATCCTCAATAGGATCCAACGGCAACACACATGAATCCGAAAAATCAGGCAATACAGGAAGAGATGAGTCAGAGGATCGAACAATAGATGTATAGTATGAAATGCTTTCAAGAAAGATAACATGACGGGAGACGCGTATGCGGCGAATGCTAGGATCATAACATTGGAAACCCTTATGATCAGGACTATATCCAACAAAAACGCACATGGCAACTTGTTTAGATAATTTTGTCCTTTCGTGAAGTGGGAGATGGACGAAACACACACACCCAAAAACATATAATCGAGAATAATCAGGATCATGACCGAACAATGAGCAATATGGAGACTTATCTTTCAAGACTGATGAAGGTTGGCGATTGATGAGATATACAAATGTGGACACAGCCTCTACCCAAAATGTAGAAGGGATATTCGAATTTGATATCAAGGTCCTTGCAACTGCTACAATATGGCGATTTTTCCTTTCAGAAATGCCATTTTGTTCAGGAGTATTAGGGCATGTTCTTTGTGATTGAATGCCCTCGGCTTTTAAAAAATTTTGAAATGCAGTTAACATGTATTCTCCCCCTGAATCAGAGCGGAGAATTTTTATCTTTCTTGTTGTTGCCCGATAATATTTGACTGTTGCGTCATATTGAGTTCGACACATAGATAAAAAAGTCTTGAAGTGAGAGAACACTTCAGACTTGTGACGCATAAAATATACCCATGTATAACGAGTACAATCATCGATAAACAAGACAAAATATCTATACCCTAGTCTAGACAGAACGGGAGAAGGACCCCATACATCACTATGAATCAAATCAAAGGGTGAAGTTTTAACATCAGAATGCACGGGAAAAGGCAAATGGACACTTTTACTTAAAGAGCAACTAATGCAATATTTATTAATACTACCCAATGAAGAAAGATTATGGTTCAAAGAATCGGAACTAAACAAATTATCTAGCTTTTTGGCATTAGGATGCCCCAGCCTACGATGCCACACATGCCAAATTTTATTGGAAACAGAAACATCAGAATCAGAATGAGTAAATAAGCAAGTGCCACAGGTTGGCCTCTCAAACTCCAAAGCAAACAGGCGACCAATCCTACAACCCTTCCCTTTCACTGTCCCAGTGCGACGGTCCTATATAAGACATCCATCACAAGAAAAAGAAATAATGTGATCATCATTAACAAGTTGGCCCACAGAAATAAGATTGGTTGTAAGCTTAGGAACTAGAAAAACATTGGGTAAACAGAAAGAGGATTTAGGTGTAACAGACAAAGATAGGTTGTTTATTCCTACGATTTCCAACTTGTCACCATTTGCTGTAAGGATCTGGTTATGTCCTGAATAAGGTTTGGCGGACGAGTGACTCGCATGTATTCCAGTCATGTGATTGGATGCACCCGAGTCAATTATCCAAAGAGGATTGATTACCGGAGATAGATGAGAATTCTTACCAGACAAGCCAATAGCAGAGAAAGCAGAGAATACAGAGCTTTGTACCAACTGTCGAATATCATCAGAAATCGGTGTTGGTTGACATCCCATTGTGTCGGAGCTATTAGAAGAGGATGCAGTTAACTTTGCATCATTACCCGACCCATCCAATGGAACGCTCGCGGCATGGTAAACACGATGATTTGATTTCTTTCTGTTGAAATTTTTGCTCCCTTTTTGTTGAAGATCTGGACAATCTATCACAATGTGGCCAGTCTCTTTGCAATAGACATAAGTGTTCTTCTTTTTACAGTGTGATACGACATGCCCAAACTCCTTGCATTCGAAACATTGTGTCTTTGAAAAATCCTTTGGAAGAGGTTTTCCATAGCCCTGTTTGGCGATGAAAACCGACTCTACAGTCCTTTTCCCTTCCAGAGTAGCTTGTGTTGCAATCCTTGTCTCTTCACGAAGGACATCTCCCAAAACCATATCCATTGTTGGAAGCATCCCACGATTTAAAATGTTCCCCCAAATATTCTCGTAATCAGATCGCAGTTTCATCAAAAACTGCATCACTTTCCTCTCATCGTACACGTTCTTGAGGCTTTGTATACAATAAGCATTGGTCATATTTGCCAGGTTCACAAACTCATATTCAGCCCATAATCCATAAAACCAGCATAATATTCCTGGATACTTTTCTCACCATGTTCATAGCAAAAAATATCATTCTCAATCTGGAATTTTCATGCGAGGTTGGATTGTTGGTACACCTTCTCAAGGTAATCCCACATCTTTTTCGCTGTACGAAGTCCTCTCATGGGAATTCCAATGTTGGTGTCCACCGACCCCAAAATCCATGAAACAACTTTAGCATTATTCACCTTCCATTCACTTGTCTTTTTAACATCAGTTGCATTAGGTATTGCTTCAGTTCCGTCAACATAACCCCACAACCCTTTTCCTTCAACAAAGAACTGAAAGTGGAATCGCCAAATTGAATAATTTTTCCCGCTTAACTTTACAGCCAAGGTTTCCCCTCTATCAGAAGCCATTTGAAAATACCAAATAAACCTGAGATCGAAACTCGAACAAAGAAAACCTAAACCTTTGAAGAGGTTTTGGATACAGATCAAGACTAGGATAAGAAACGAAATTACTCCTACCTGAGATTGAAACTCGAACAAAACCTAATCCTTTGAAGGGGTTTGGATTGGAGTAAACTTTGATACCATGTAAATACCAGTATGAAGCAGCAGTAGCAACAACGACAAAAAGTTTGCAGAAAATATATTCAATAATTATCAGCCACAAAATAACGTCAAACTTATATCTAGGGTACAAGAGTTCTATATTTACATAAGAGCTCCTAAACTATTACAAGAAATACAATAAGAGTACACTAGTTTCCACAGTGTTGAGTATTTGTGCTCTGTGGCCTTATTGCTCCGGTTGCTTGCAAAAAGATGGTTTGCGACGTAACATAAATCTGAAATCTAGATGGATGATACTACTAGTCGAGGCTCGAATGATTGTAGTTGGATTCAAAATGACAATCGGCACAGCAATTTAGAAATCTTGGAAAGAACCCCTGCCCTGAACAAAGGTTGTGAATACAAAAACTAAAATTTGAATCAAGTATCACAATCAACTTGTGTAAACAGTTAGAACAAAGAAGGTCATTTTTCGTTCGTTGTTAAAGAAGCAATCGTCGATTCTAAATTGTCTATCAATATGTCCAGTTTCCTCGTCATCATCGTCTTGTGTTCCATGCACTATTCTATTGTTGCAGCAATTAGTCTTCAACAACTGAAATAGCAGCTAATTTTTGAAAGAATTTTTAAAACCCCGTAATCTACCCAACCTTTATAAGATCTAAGTTAGAAGCAGGGAACCGGAAAGCCCAGGAACGTTTTCACATCCCCATGTCGAAGGGAACACGCGAGCTTCCATTACTCTTTTCAAATGTTGCAGTTTTTCTTTTGCTAGCATTTTTCTCTTCTCTTCGTTTTGTTCAAAAAAACATAAAGGCATGTTTCGCCACAAGAGTTGCTCTCATCCTCCTGCTTCCATGATCCCCATTGGTTTCTACCTAGCGTTCAATTTTCTGGAACTGTTGCGGGAAGAGTTCATGAACTTGTTCTTGGACTACACTTGTTGGGGTACTAAAAACAAACCATGTCCTGTACCAGTTCCTGAGTCCCTGGAACAAGGAGTACAATGTGGATTGAGATGCAGAAAGCCCCACATTACACGCAAATGGAGCGTGGAATTCCATGTTCTGCATGAAGTATGGCGATCCTTACTCTGGAGGTGAAATTTTCATCATTAACGACAAGAATCTTTATCATAAAGTGTCAAGACCCATCATTGTTCCATATATAATAACTAGAATTAGAACTTAAATAGCCAACATTTATGTAGTAAAGTACTATAATTCATGAAATGTTCTGAATAATTTAAGTCCAAGATGATTATAAACACTCAAGGTTGATCTGCCTCTCATTTCACTAAAGCACAACACCAAAATTGCTAAGATCTTCCATCCATCTCAGCCAGCACAAAAATTGAACTTCTTAGTTGGGGAATAACCTTCCGCGGGATACCTATTGAAACCATCAGTGTCTTCTTTGCTTAGCTCGTTTCCAGGACTGCTTACCTCTTATCTTCCATTTATCAACTCCAGCTGGACGGTTTTGTTCTTTAATCTCTTGAACCTTGCGCTTTCTGCGAAAGGCGGATCAGCAAGATGAGAAATAAGTAGCACCGCAAACAAACTAAAGGGTCTTCAACAGAAATTACTAAGCTAGCGAAGTAAAGCCTAATCAGTCATTCCCTTGTTGTTTGCTTTGGTTTTTGCCTTGTGTTAATTAATTAGCTCATTGGGAAAAAATGCCTAATCAGCAAAAACTTATAAGAGGTGTTTTGAGTCATTAATTATACATAGCCTCTCCATTATCAAGCATGCCGTCCAAAGAAACTTTCAGTAACAGTTTCCAGTCTCGGTACAGATGTACATTTAATCATGCATTACCTCGTTTCTTTTCTAACACACTGGACACGCCATCTAGTACCCGCATGAAAATACAAGGAAAAGAGGAAATGACCATTATACTGCCTGTAGGGGTTCGAATTATCAGGACCTAGACTAGATGTGGTTTGGCTTCCTCTTCCGTTCCTGTGGCTGAACCTGCAACAAGTCACTAGGGCTTGGATGGCCCAGTGACGCTCCGACGATCAAGTTAGATCTCAGGGGTGAAGTTTTAGGTCTAGGGTTGGGGAAGAATGGCGTACCTTTCACAATGAGCATCCCTTCATATTTATAGACCTAGGTTTACTTGGCCTTCAAGCTAACGCGTGGTGGTCACGCTCAGGTAACCGCTTCAGGTGACGTCATTCATGATGAAGGTAATAAAGCTGTTACGAAGCACATGACCTGATCCAAATGATTGTTTGTTGTATTGGATTTGAAGTGGGGACCACCCATCGTAATTGCCTCGATCTGATGCATTGGATAGAGTTGGAACCAAAGAGTATACCCGGGCACGATACCGAACCAAGGGTCAGGAGACAACTACATTCTTCGGCTCACCGTTGAGGTCCAAGGAGATGCTAGCTCAAAAGTTCGACCCGGTCACCGACGTAATAGCCGAGGCCCCCACAATAGGCCCTCAAGTCCCGGGAGCCCCAGGCTTCTGCTCCTGGGTCTTGACTCTTTCATGAGCCACGTCTCGAGCTTCCTTCGAACGGGACCGTCGAGGAGAAAACACGCTTCGGTGGCCACCCTCTCAACCTCCTCTGACAGGAAAAACCACGTGTCGAACCCACCAAGATGCCAGAAGTAAAAAAGCTATCTCGGCACGTGCCGCGTCAGTTGATTTGTTCGAAACGTCACTTCGGGGACACGCGTCATAAGGCCAGTGGCTCAGCCATACGACGCCCTTACCCCGGTACAGAGCCCCATATGGTGGCCGTCCGATGAGGACACGTGTCAACGATCCTACGGTTTGGTACACGACGCTTCGTTTCCCGCGCAACGCTCCGTCCCTCTCGATATAAACAGGGGAGAGGGAGGTAGAACGGCCATTCTGCCACTTGCTCTGAAGCCCAACCGCTGCCGCCGTCAACCACCGTCTTCTAGTCGAGATTGTGATGGTTTTGGACGACGATCGCCGTGCGGATTCGTGGTAAGTTGATCTTCACACTTTTCTCTTCACATTTCGACCATTTTCTTCAAGTTTCGAGTCGTTTTCGCCACGCTTTTGAATCGAACCACCGCTCGCCGCCTCTGGTTCGCAGCGGCGCGGGGAGTTTTCTGTGCTGTTCGTGCTGCGATCGAGGTGCATATTCTTCCCGAGGCCTAAATTCTTCCCGAGACCCTAGGATTAATGTCGGTCCCAAGGTGATTCCTTCCCGAAGTGGGTAACCTGACCTTAACCGAGACCAAAAGGTCCCGAGGAGTAATGACCATTCTGTCCCAAGCGTTAGACTTTTTCGCTTTTCCCAGAGCACATAGCTAACGGGTTTTTGCACATCTTTCTTTGTTAGGTCGAGGCGAATGGTCATTGAGCTCTCTTCGGGCAGTTCCAGTAGCTCAGTTTCTTCTGCTGACCTTGAGGTAATATTCGCGGAGGTTCGTTCCCGAGTCACACACCGAACTCCAGTGGATTACATCGAACCGTCAGACCCTTCGAGGGCTCCACGACAGGTGATTTTCTTCAACCTCGAAATGACAGAAGCCCCAAGCACTTCGAACCAGGGCCCAGGGCCCTACGCGAACGCTCCGGAGGAGGTTCGGTCGCAGAGGAGACCGATAAGGCCATGCCCGTACCTAACCAATACTTCAGCGGGACAGCGTCAGCCTACGCCGAGTTTAAGAGGGTCTACAGCATCCCTCCCGATGTAGAAGTTTGGTTGCTACCGAACAGGAATCCGAGGGATCTCCCCCACCGTCAAGGAGAGCTGATCTTCCCCTTGATGGCAATCTCCGAGGGGGGGGGGGTGAGATTCCCCATCCACCAGTTCGTCCGACGGGTGCTCCGAACCCTTTCCCTAACCTCCTCCCAGCTTACGGTGAATTCCTACCGAATCATAACCAGCATCATCGAGCTGAGGAGGCAGTACAACCTGACCTTCGGTCTTGAGGAGCTCTTTGGAGTATACTCAGTAGGGGTAAACCGAGAGAGCGACCGATACTACCTTTCCTATAGGTCGGGATATGATTCATTCCTGATTGATCACCTTCCTGATTCTGAGGAGTGGGCGAGTGTGTATGTCTCGGTTACCAGCAACTTTATGTTCGGGCCGGGGGAGAACATGGATACCGCCACTACAGTTCCATTCGAATTCGGGGCTCCTGGTCGGTTGAGCCCTAACAATATTTTTTTGTAATTTGTTTGCTTCCGTTTATCTCCCATACTGACTTGTTGTCTCTTGGTGCTTTTCTTGCAGCTGAGGGTAGCGTAGCCGGGCCTCGGGAGAGGGCCGTTCGTTCCCGTATAATAGCAGCCTACGCCATCCCCCTTACGAGTCGGTACGCCTCTGATCTGCTCGAGTACATCCCCACATATACCAGCTTTTTGAAGAAGAAACCGAGGCAGCAAGGTGTCCTGAGGGCGGGAAGGGGACGAGGAAGAGGCAGGGGGAGAGGAGAAGGAAGGGGAGCCGGAACGACTGGGCCCCAGGATATTGAGGGAAGCAATTCGGGCCCACGAGGCGTAATTCGGGAGGAGCTTGACCGGGACACACCGGAGATGACCGGGCTCAGTGACGAAATGAGCGGACGCGGGAGGGAAGTCCTGAATCTTCGTCGCCGAAGGCCAGCTGGCTGAGGCACTGGCGGTCCGGCCGGTACTGCAGGGGCTGGGCCGTTAAGGGCCACCCCTACCTCGCCGGAGGAGCCCCCGGAGAGAAGGGCTTGGCAAGAGCAGGCTGAGGAGGCCCAAGCAAGGGGCAAGGGTCCCATTATTATTTGCTGTTTAGTCTAGTTCCTTGTCAATATTTGTACATTAAACTGCCATTAAACTGCATGGTTTGTCCTAACTGTTCCAAAGCCCAGAGGGATATAAGCAAGAAGCTGTGGGATAGAGTACATTTGCGTGCGCTAGTATGGGATTGGCGCGCGCAGTGATCCATGTGGTTGGATCAGTGTGCATGTGGGTTCCTTCATGAGCAGGTCATTCCAAGACAGTGCCCTCGAATCTGTTTTATTCAACAGAACTTGCTCTTATTCTATTTACTGTTCTAAATAAAGCATGTTGTCTATCATTGACTGCAAACGTGTTACAGCCTTAATCCCCTTTAAACTGTTTCCCCGCCCCCTAAATGGCTAAAACTTGATTAAGGAATTGGAATCACAGTCATCTTTTGCAAATGCTCAAGTAAAGACCGATTTCTGGATTGGGCGAGAGGTTTGCCTTAAAAACCTTCCCCTTTCATAACCTGGCTCCCAAACCAAAGAATTATGGTGACAACGGACTGGTAACAAGCCTTTGTCAAATAAAAAACACAGAGTTACGTTTCAAGTTCGGTTCCTCGAGTGGCAAATCTTCAAACCCGAGTGGCAATTCTGAATAGAGTGTCTCCCCCGAGGTGCTCATCCATTTTTTTGGGCGGCGTGCCCTCACAGTGGTGAACCTAGAAATTCAATATGGTGGGGGCACATGTTCCTAATTATCATTAAGAAGAAATCTTGATCAACAACCCTAATGCATGGAGGGCCCACAGGTTTATCAAATACGGAATAAAAAGTATTCCTCATAATTTATTTAAACAAAGGCACGGAAAGCCAAAATCTACCAATCAATATACATTATAGCTCCTCATTCAAGATCATAAGCATCAATTTTAAGTTAGAATAATCATTAGAGAATGTAATCAGCAGCCCATATATATGTTCATACGTATGTGTCGTGTGTGTGTGTAAAATACGTACATAGAAAAGACACATTTATAGAGAGCGGTAGCGCGCGTGAGAGAGAAAATCCGTGGATTGTGGCGCGTAGTACTGTACTGCGGCCAGAGGTTGGTCGTGGCGGTGCAAGAATTTCTTCCGTGGGAAACAGTGATTCTCTAAGACTCTTCTTGACTGATAAAGGATAACTGTTACGAGGGGAAAAAAATCAAAAATTGAATTTGACTAACATGCCATGTTCCAGAGTAGAGTGCATACTAACTTCGGCTTAGGCAGGGTCTAATCGCAAGATGCTAAAGCGAGTAAAGATTGGATTTTTCTGCAATGGAATCTTGATTTCTACTTATGATATTGGAGTAAGCGATGACCTAGCAGGTGCAGCTGAAATCAATACGATAGCGTGATGATTCCTTATGGCCTAAATGGATTCCCATTTGATTATCATTGTAGAATTGCAGTAAATTGATATCATATAACCCGAAAACAAGCAAAAACCGTAAGAGGGAGGGTGTTGGTGCAGTCAGATAGTTTGTAGAAGCAAAAACAACATGATTAGCCCACAACATAAACAATGAGAGTGCACCTTTAGTAGCTGCATATCTTTCTTTAACTCCGGGGTGAGACTCTTCTTGACTGAAAAAATTTCAATAAGTCAATTTTTTCGTTTTTATTCAAAAAAAATTGGATTTCGGTCAAAAAAATTTTACTTTTTACATTTCTCTTGAGAATGCAATAATCCCCAAAAAATTGACAAATAAGCCAAGTGATACGAAAAAAATTTGAATAAGGACAAAAAAATAAGCCACTTTGGCTTATTTGTTCGAACACTTAACACTCTTTAATCATGCATTTCTTCTTTTTTTTCTGATCCGAATCATGCATTTCTTCATTTCCTTTATAATACCGGGAGAAATTTTTCAGTGCCGGGTCCCGTGCCCGGCACCATCTCGGCCGTCCAATGAAGTTTTGGACGGCCCAGATTTGTTCAGCTGTTTTAAAGTGTGAAATGACTAAAATACCCCTCGACAGCCGAACAGATCGGACCCATCCAAAACTTCATTGGACGGCCAAGATTGGTGCCGGGCACGGGACACGTGTCGCCCACCCGGCACTGAAAAATTTCTCTAATACCGGACACGCCATCCAGTACCAGCATGAAAATAAACGGAAAAGCGGAAATGTCCGCTATTCTACCTCACCTGTACTGCCCAAGGGTTTGATCGAAAAGTAGCTCATCAGCAAGGGTAGCTTACCTCTCCTTCTCTGTAAGTCGAGAAATTTTTGGGTGCCGGGAGGGTACCACGTGGCCGTGCTCACGTGTTGTCCGAGCAGCCCATTCGAGCCGTCTAAAAGTGTGTTGAACGACCCAGATTAAAGCATTCTCTCTCCTCTCACTCCACCACTCTCACTCCTCTTTCTTTCTCCTTCTTCTCCCTCCAAATCTAAGCTGTCCAAAATTGAAACGGACGGCTTGGATGCGCTGCTCGGGCACTACATGGTGCCCACTCGGCAGCCAAAAATTTCTCAAGTAAGTGTACCTATGTAGAAGTCTGATGCTGACTCTATTACTCCATTTAACCAAGGGAGATTGATCTAAGGCATCGGAAAGGACTACAAATGGCAAAGCAGACAGAATGCTCATTGCTTGTTTGCAATACCAAGGACTTGTCTGGGAAATACTGAGTACTTGGGAAGAGTTTTTGATTTTGAATCGCCCTTCTTGTAGTGCCTCTTCGGATCAAACAATAAGTCTACGCTCATCCTGCTGTTTCATCACTCTCTGAGGTGGCGGAAGACCCCGTCTCTTCTCTTTCTTTCTTTTTAAAAAGGCAGCAAAAATAAAAAACGAGCCTGTTTGAAACACATACACACACATGGAGGAAGAGAGTGGAAGAGGAGGAGGAAGAGGACGGACCCATCACCGCCGCCGACCACCACCACCACCACCACCACCACCATTTACTACTTACTTTTTTGATTTTGGACAAAGGCTCCCCCATTTACTACTTACTTTTTTTGTTTTGGACAAAGGCTCCCATTCTACTCTCGCCTCTAAACTGGCGGGTGGGGTTGAGATGTGTGAGATTTCCAATCACCACCAGATTTTTAACACTTTAGTATAATGTGCTAAACGTTTTGAGCTACCGCCCCACGGGCAATAAGAGCACTTCATAAATTTCCGTTTGACTGGTAAAAAATAAAAAATAATGATAATAATAATAATAATAAGAGTACTGTTTAGGTCAATTCTGTCATAGTTATGGGGTCAGAATTCACAAAAACTGAGCAAAAGATCCAACTGCTAGGTAGAGAAATTTGAGAGCCCCACTTGGTCCAGTGCCCCTCCACCCTTCGTTGAGAAACTCAATTGTTAATGGAGAGGAAATTCAAAGGCCTCAATTAAGAAGCACATTAGAAAATGTAACAAGCCTAAAACATCAAAGTCCATGACAAAGTGTCCAAGAACGATAACCGGTGAAGTGGAAGTAAAGCCCTTTCAAAATGCGTTGTCGAACAAATACAGGAGTCAAGTCCTATTACTACAAGAAAAAAACACCTACAGAAAGATAAAAATGAGATACATTGACAGGTTTCCTCTCCCAAAACCTTCTATTGAAATAGCGCCTGGAAAGACTAAAATCGGTTAACATCACAAACTTGTTTAACAATACCGAATAGATATGAAATGCGTTCGATTGGGCCCACAAAAGATTTGTATGCACAAATTCTGATGAATGCTATTGAATACACAGCCGGAGAAACAACCGGGAAAAACTCTTGATTACTTTTACTTTTCTACTTACCCAAATTCTCTACTTACCATTTGGGTCATCTTGGACCAGACAATTCGAAAGCCTGGAGATTGTCGGTGGAGTCGACAATCCATTCGGAAGTCCGATGTGGGCCCAGTTCGACCTCCTCGCGAATGACTTCCACCTTCTGCCACTCTTCCCATCTTTCTGCCAAGCCATCACCTTCGAGCATTCTGACGACATCAGACATCTTAGGCCGGTCCATTGGGGAGCCTTGTGTGCAGAGCAATGCTACTTGGATCAGCTGCTCAACTTCAGCATCGACGTAATTGGTTTGCAGATCTGGATCTACGAGCATCTCCAACTTCTTCTCTTTCAAGAGACCTTTAACCTGAGGAAAATTGTATGACAAGAAATGTGCTCAGTAATGGACCAAGAGGGAAAAAAAATGAAGGTTTATAATTTGTAAGAGAACCAAGCACAGGAACAAAACAAAGCGAATTAAATAACTAAATGACTGAAAATAATCATAGCATGGGAAAGGTTTTATGCAATGCATACTACAAAATGTGACGAACTTTCATTCCAGAACACCGAGTTTAGTGATGCCAAAGTTTATTCCCATAAATCCCTATCATTTTTTGTGTGTGTAGTCATTAATCTCTATCTTTCAGGGGAAACAAATCAAATTTGATGAATTATGTGTGAGAGAAGTGGAGGTTTGGCAAGAGGAAGTCTAATAAGATGGACAACAGATCAATAGCTCAGCTTACATATGAGATAGTACACTTGGAATGTGCATTTTCCAATTGTTGCTCGCATATCAGAAAAAATCAAAATAGGAATGCATTATGTATCCCAGTCTGCCATAATACATTTCCATTCTACCTATGCAGAAAAAAGCCATATTCCAGTTAACGTTGTTGCCACCAAAAATTATTTACTAACAGGATTCCAGCATTTTTAAGAGGAGCAGTCAATTTTTACATCGAGTTTGCTCGCGTATCAGAAAAAATCAGTAGGAATGCATTATGTATCCCAGTATCTGCTCCATTCTACCTATGCAGAAAAAAAAAACCACATTCTAGCTAACGTTGTTGCCACCAAAAATTATTTACTAACGGGATTCCAGCATTTTTAAGAGGAACAGTCAATTTTTACATCTTTCGGGATTCCAGCAGTTTTAAGACGAGCAACATCGAGTCTGCACCCTTTGCAGATTTGTCGGATGCTGCTGTTAAGTTATAAATTTTCTAGAAACTTAAGAAGTTAAGAAAATGGGCTCAACAATGTGTATAAAGCTATTCAACAGCTGAATGGTTACTACTTCTCCCGAGCAAAGTTTTGAAGATACTATGAAAGCAAGTGCAAAATTCAGTTTTAGCCGAACTACAGTTCTTTCACTTCAAATGATTAAGGATAATTTTACATAAACTTCTTTATGCATAATTCTTTTAAACGCTCATTTTAGAAAGTTGCATATACTATATTTGTTGACTGATGACATTACAGTTCGATTCCGGTTCAAAAACAGTTGAATGACAAGTGAACCATCCGCCCGGTCCCTTTTCCAGTTCACTCCCCGGTCCAGTTTTTAAAACATTTGTTGTATCCACAGCCCTCTCTCCAGCATACTAAGCCCCCACAATTTGGAAATAGAGGAATCCACATAAATTTGGAAATAGAGGAATCCACATAAACATAATGGCTATGGACTAACAAGACTGTTAACCAGCAAGACACACCTCTCTGATAAATAAATAAATAAATAAAGGTAAGGCACACATCAGGGACCCCTCAACTTCTTAAAATACAAAGAGAAGTTGATTGCCTGGTTATTGAGGATTAGAGAGAAATGAAGGGGAGGAAAAAATGGAAAGCTCTTTTTTTTTTTTTTTGGCTCGGCAATAGAAAGCTCTTGACATTCTATTAACATCTCACATTTGGCTAGAGCACAGAAATTATATCCAAAACTTTCTATTTCACATCCTTATTGAGGTATCAGAATTTTTGGAGCTAAAACTCAGATGGATAAATGTACTCTCTCCTAGTCAATCGGCTATTTTTCTTCTATTACTTCTTTCAAGAACCAAGAAAATTTTAAGAAATTGTCTTCTCTTCTCTTAACTGATTTCCTCTGCACAAGAAGTAAAGTACGAACAGGAGATGCAATTCTTTTAAGGTCTTGTAATGCTATTACATGAATACAAAAGGCTATACCATTAATGAATAATGATCATACTAGAACCAGAAATCTAGCAAACTGAGAGTTCCCAGCCAAATTCAGTCATGAACTGGAAACCTCTGTGTAAAATAAATTATTTTCCCAATTTGTTCAGATTCTGGACTAGATTATATCTCATCAACTGAAAGAAAAACAAAACCCTCCTATGAGCTACGGAGAATTTAGGTAGCTAGCCTAGGAAGAGAAATTATTCACATTTCGTAAAATTGTTCCCTGTACAAAGTGCATTTTCGCCTCTCTCTACCCACTTAAAATTTAGATTAGAAGGCGCTCAAAAAGATTAAATGGCACCACAGCATATAGTGGTTCCAATGTGACCCCACTAACTCACTGCCTAATAGATTATTATTATCTGTGTAGCACCCACTTAGACCCACGACAAGACACCAACACTCCGAGTCTCCGACACGCAAGTTTTTAAAAATTGGACGACACATTGGGCACACATTTTAAATAATATTCTTATACTATTACATGAATAAAAAGTACAAATAGAAAGCTCGAATTGTGAATATGTAACACCATGTATACCTTAAATCCTACCTATCATTCAACAACTCACAAAAGTATGTCAACCAAGGTTCTGAATACCGTACCGGTTTGAGTACCGGTTTTCTTATTGGTACAGTACATACCGGTACCGGACAAATACCAGATACCATTTCAGATTTACCGCTACTATTATTAGATATATTTATAAATCAATAATTTTTTTTCCATGCCATCTAATTCATACAAAAATCTAAAAAATTACACTCACAATATTATATTTATATGTGAAATTATCATTCTAATAACTACCAAAAGTTCAATTTTTTTTTTAAGGGATATAAAGCCCACATAAAAAATATTCTCCTCAGAAAAAAGAAAAAACAATGAGTGGACCCATCCTGCATAGGGAACTGTAGGGCAAACGAGAGATACTAAAAGAAAAGATGGTGTAATTTGGTCTTTTAGGGCCTCATATAAACTTCTCAACTTCTCTACCCTAGCAGACGCAACTCTCAAGTAGAATAGGTATAACCATTAGCCACCTCTCTCTCTCTGGTTTCAATCTGAACGGACGGAGAAGCAGTGCAATTCGCCAGAATCGCCAGACGAAAACCCAATCACAGTCAATCAATGCAAAAACGGTACCGTACGAATTTGCTGGTACCTCCATCTCACCCGAGATTAGCCGGTATCTTCTGTACTTGCCGGTAAGCGACGGTATTGGAGCCAGAATGGTATTAGATGTGTGGATACCGATTTTACGTAGATCAGTACGTACCGGCCGGAACGGAACGATTCACAACCTTGATTTCAACAAAAAGCGTCTAATCACTTAGGTGTCTTTGTAGTCAATAAAACATCATTTGTCACACACAAAAAAAGACCTTCCTTAGTTTTAATTATAGTCTGCTATTTCATTTAAAACCCCCTATTTCATTTAAAACCCCCGACTTGTTTTGCAAGTGCCTGGTGAGTGTTTTTTTAGTGTCCTTATGTAGGAGAGTTTGCCACAAGTCAAGGAGTGTGTTGAGATTATGAAACAATAATTACCCCTTTACAAATGCTTAAGCTTTTAATGAGATGTGGTATGTTCTTAGAAAATCAGCTCATTAGCGAAGACCCTTGAAACCATTCTTGTATTGGTTCATATGAGGTCTTTCTAAATAATACAATTGCTTTTTGCACATTTCAGTTAGTCCTATTTCTCCTTTTTTTGGTTCTTGTTAGGGTACTCAATACATTTAGCATTACTAGTTGTGGGTATCTGGAAGAACATAGCCATGTGGCACGTACCGGAGGACCTCATACCCTGCGGGCAAGCCAAGCGAGCTCCTCCGTAATCAAGACTCCTCCCATGCAAGAACAAGGCTTCATGGACTTCCATATAAGGACTCCTCCATGGAACCTCCAAAACAAAGCACAACGAGGCTTGATGACACGCTCCAAGCATCTCTCATTCTTCGCACACTCAATTAGGCTCTAATAAGCCCGGCGGTACCTAAGGAGGGATATGGCTTGGAGGCTAGAGCAAAGGGATTGTCAAGGCTCACCTTCAAGAGATGAGCTTTGCCAGGCAATAGAGAGAGAGGGACATCAACCATTACCATCAAACGTGCCACAACCACCTTCATCATTACCGCAGCTATCCGCATTACCAAGGTTGTGAATCACATTCCGTACTGGCCGATACATACCGGATCTATGTGAAACCAGTACTCCGCAGTCCGCACGTCTAATACCATCTTGGCTCCAATACCGTTGCTTACCGGCAAGTACCGGAGATACCGGCTCATCTCGGGTGAGATGGAGGTACCTGCAAATTTGTCCGGTACCGTTTTTGCACTGATCGACTGCGGCTGGGTTTTCATCTGGCGATTCTGGTGAATTGCACTGCTTCTCTGTCCGTTTAGATTGAAAAGAGAGAGAAAGGCTTCTACTTGATAGATAGAGAGGGAGAGAGAGAGGGAGAGAGGCAACAAAGAAAGGAAGAAGAAGAATGATAGTTGCGCCTGCTAGGGTAGAGAAGTTGAGAGGTTTATATGACGAGGCCCTAAAAGATCAAATTACCCCCTCTTTTCTTTTAGTATCACACGTTTGCCCTACGGTTCCCTATGCAAGAAGATGGATCCACTCTTTTTCTTTTCTTTATTTTCTGAGAAGAGTATTTTTACGCGGGCTTTATATCCCTTCAAAAAAAAAAGAGTAAACTTTTGGTAGTTATTAGAATGATAATTTCACATATAAAGATAATATCAATATCATAAGTGTAATTTTTTAGATTTTCGTATGAATTAGATGGTAAGGAAAAAAATTATTGATTTATATCTATATCTAATAATAGTAGCGGTAAATCCAAAACGGTACCCAGTATTTGTCCGATACCGGTACGTACCAGTAAAAAATGGTAATCAAGCCGGTACGGCATTCAGAACCTTGCTCATTATGACCACAACCATGCTTATTGCAACCATCCTTGACACCCGACTAGATACCTCTCCATCCCTCTAGCCTCTCCATCTTTCTAGCCTCCATAGAAGGATGGTTGATACACCGCCAAAACACATAGATAGACAACACCAATACACACAAAGTATATACTCTATGGTCGACCATTCTTCACTGCCTTCCTCTCTCTCTACGATCTCAAGCACTGTCGTAGCACCCACCATATTCCCAGAGGGGCAACCTCAGGTACTCTTCCTGCCACTCACTTCCACACTAATCAAATTTGACAGACATATTGGTGACCTATTCTCCAAGATAAATTGAAAAACAAAAGATCCCACCTTCGAGGAAGAAAGAGACTTGAACAAAGAACAGATAGTTTAGCTTAAAGTTACCTTGGAGAAGTTAGAGTTAACAAATAGTAACATTAAAAAAAAAACTGAACAATATGGGAGAATGAGGAAGCATACCCAATCTAGCAGCATAACATCGTCATCATTTGCAAGCCGAGCAAGATCAAATGCCCTCTGTCCAGTTATTAGCTCTAAAAGCATAATCCCATAACCAAAGACATCAGTCTTCTCTGACGACTTTCCTGTAGAGAGATATTCTGGAGCTATATGCCCAATTGTGCCGCGTACTGCAGTTGTGACATGGGTATCTTTATAATCCATAAGTTTAGCCAACCCAAAGTCACCAACAACAGCCTCAAATTCCTCATCCAACAAGATATTTGCTGCTTTCACGTCACGATGAATGATCTTTGGGTCACAGTGATCATGCAAATAAGAAAGCCCTCTTGCGGATCCCAGTGCAATTCTCTTCCTTGTTGGCCAATCAAGTGGCAGTTCTGAAGGCGGACGTTCTACAATAAAATTAACCAAAAAATATCACTCATGCATTTTCAATTGCATTGACCTAACAAAGTACACGTTTGGAGGTCAACATGCTTGCCTCGAATAGAATTAGCTGAACTAAAACAGTGGAGTGAAATGACACCAAAAAGGAATAGTAATCAATAAAAGCTCCAATTGGTTCGACAAGTAAGATGAGGCATATAATACCACTTTCAGGAGAGTAAAACTTCTCTGCAAAAAGAAATAACTATTTGATACTTTGGAAAGCAAGGAAATCATTTGCAACTGTGACAATATTCACAATGTTCTGCACACATGTCTTAGGTTCCTGGTTATCATGAATTCATAAGAAAAGGCTTGGATCGATCTTAGCCCAACGGCATGGTGAAAGGAATAAACAGTACCTCTCAAACATGATGCAACACTTCCATTAGCCATGTATGGATAAACAAGTAGCCGCTCAGTCGGTGTCATGCAAAAACCACGTAGTCTCAAAAGATTTCGATGCACAGCCATGCTTATCATTTCCACTTCTGTCTGAAATTGCAATTCCCCTCCAGGCGTCCGTTCTTCTTTAAGTCTTTTAACAGCCACCAACGAACCATCAGCAAGGCGGCCCTTGTACACCTTACCAAATCCACCCCTTCCGAGAATGTTTTTGTTGCTAAAACTATCTGTTGCAACTTGCAATTCTCGAAGTGAAAACCTTTTGAGCTGTCCCAAGTGAACTTCTGGATCCTCTTCAGCTGAGGAAACACATACAAGCTTAATGCAAATTTGACATTCCATTACAGGAAATATTTTAAGTTAATAGCACAAACCAGGTACGTCATAGAAAAGTTCTCGTGGTTTCCTTCGGCGCCACCATGCGAACCCAAGTGCTGGCGCGGCAAAAAGTAAGGCAGCACCAGCAGCTACACCTCCAGCAATTGCTCCAGTGGCACCATTTCCGCCTGAAACAACATTAATTAGCACTTTCACAGCTTAACCCTCTTTTGCAGATCAAGAAAACTGAACTTCTACACTAAACTTGCAATTAGAAACTGCTGCAGTACCAGTTCAAAACTATCTAACTTTCCACCAATGTGTATTTTTCCTGCATGATGCTAGAAATTGGTTTACTTCACAAGAAACAATAACTTAATTCATAGCTCTTTCTAGACCAAATAATGAACCTCATTCTTGTAATTGCTGCTACATTTAGGTACTTCAAATAAAGCTAGCAGAGTAAATAATGCTGCATTGATAACAACTAGGAAAAGCACACCCGCTCTACAAAATTTAGGTTGACAATAGCAAACTAATATCTTTAATTGCAGATATTTGTGTTTAACAAAATGCTGTCAGAATATAATAGTAGCATAGAGAAGTTCACTTTTTCCATAAGGAAACAATGTCAGACATTACTTGGAGAAGCAGTTGTTGATGGTGGAACAAACGGAGGAGGAGGGGAAAAAGGTGGAGATCCAGGGCAGGGTTTTTCAGTAACCGGTCCACATAGATTCAAGTTATTAGCAAAACTGCATAAGATAAACCAAATTAAATTAGATTTTCATATTAATCAAACAAGAACACTACAGTTAACAACATTCCCTGACAAGAACCTGATGGGAGTGAATAATGAGAATGAGCCATTGTCTGGAACAGGTCCTGATAAGCCATTATTTGATAAGTCACTGCAATCCACATTGTAGGAAGCTACTGTCAAGTCCCACTATCAAAATTTCCGTATGGGAGGAAACGACAATAACATATGAAAAAGAGAACTCAACAAGAACGGGGAACAAGTTCATAGAGGTACTTACAGGACTTGCAGCGCTGTGATATTAGTCAAAGACAAAGGAATAGGACCGGAGAGGCTGTTGTTGTTAAGCCGGCTATCCTTACGAAGACATACCAAGAGAAGATAATGTCAAGTTTAAAATTGATATAGGAAGATTGATTGGGGCAAAGATAGCACAAGCACACAACTTCATTTTCTTGGGTAAAGCCGTCTACTTATGCAACGAAAATATGGAATGTCAGTATGGTAGGGTTCAAACGGTACCCATCTCTCAGTGCGATTTTATAATCCAACCTACCAAAAAGAAAACATGTAATAAAAGTTTAAAATCAAGGTGCTGTTTCCTAGAGAGGAGGATCAATAGATAAACTCCATATTTGACTGCCAATAGGCCGTTTTATCAACAACAAAAATAGTAGTCAACACATGCACTTCCCTCACTACTCTCCATTTTAAGGAGTACGTGATTCAAAGTTGTGAAGCTTTGTAAGTATGTAATGCAAGGCATTCGTCTATGAGGTCTTATTTTATGACGCTGCACAGCTTTAATAAAATTATCATTGCTGCTGCAAAAGATCTGCAAGTTATCAAAGGGAATGCAACAAACGACAATGAAACTTAGGTGGAGAATCAAAGAAGAGAGGTGAGGGTGCGTATACATACAGGAATCGTAATTTCGTCAACTGGCCCAATGTTTCTGGGATGGGGCCAGAAAAAACTGTTCAAGTACAGGTCCAAGCTCACTAAGTTTGTCAAATTCCCAATAGCACTAGGAATTGGTCCACTTAGATTGTTACTATAAAGCTCCCTGTGAAAAAAACAGTAAATCAATGAGTTCGTATCAACATTTAGGTGCCTTGCATGATGCACAATGAGCAGGCATATCAAAATGTTTTCTAAACAAAAATAAAGGTTCAACCATTTTTTCCACCACTACTTGACCGACGAGAATGCATGCCCTACCTTGTAATATGAACATGTAAGGCCCCATTCCAGTTTCTTTAAAAAATAACTTTTAGAAAATGAAGGTAATTTCAAACTCAAAAATTATGTGTTTACGCAAATAATTTTCCTACCAATATCGATCTTATTTGATAGACCTCATTGAGATCTTTTAAATGGTGTAAAAAAAATTAAAAAATTATTTTTCGTTTTCATTATATTTGAGCTTGAAATTACCTTCTTTTTGAAAAAGAAGGTTTAAAAAGAAAGAGGAATGGCACATATGCCAGATTAACATGGAAAGCACACTACTACCGCGACGACAAATTGAAAGAAATATCTATAAATGGCAAGGAAACAGATGCAAACAAGAGTTGACTGACTCACAAAAGTTTGATGGGTAGAGTTACTGACTCCACCTACCCCAGGAAAAGCCACACAAGGGAGACATCCATCTTAATTTTTGTGGGGCATTTACTCCATTTGATAAGTAAATTTTGTCCCAATTTCATGCCTTGTTAGGAAAAGAATGGAATCTTTGCATATAAGCCTTCATGTGAGAAGTTCATCATCTTAAAGGTATGAAGATAATGATAAAGGGAATGTTTTTACACATGAATGGGAAAACAGTGTCAAACTACAAACAGAAAAATCTAAAGGACACATCATAGATCATTGAAAAGACTAGAGAGTGAAGCTTTTGGGATTGAAGATGCAAAAGCCGCCAAATGCAACAATACTCATGTTTTCATAAAAGACTCACAGGTACTGTAAATTTGTGAGCTCGCCAAGCTGAGGGACCAATTGACCAGATAATGCTGCATTTCCAAGATCACTGCAGAAGTGAGAAACAACCACCATAAATACCACGTCAATTGGAGATATTACATTCTTTGTAGATGTCCAAAAGTGTTCACTGTTCAAGTACATTGATGTCATCAACAAACAATGCAACTTACACTCTTATAACACTATTATCATTGTTACATGTACGTGAAACCATGTGCAAGGGTTCACAAGCGTAGGGTCCCAACTCTGCAGAACATTGTTAGGATCTTCTAAATTTGTACGTAGGCTGTGCAAAGCATCACCTGTTCACATAGGCAAGCAAGAGCATCAGATTCTGGAAGGGACATTGACGACATCAATTCAAGAATTGGCTTAGAAAAAGATAAAGCATTAGATACTTAAGACAAACTAGGAACCCCTGTAACTTTATTTGACATCTCAGAAACTTATGGCCAAATATGGACAACAGAAACAAAAGTAACATGAACCGTGAAAACAACAAAATAAATGGGGCTACCAACACTACAAGGGCAAGGAAAATGCTTTGAGAGAAAAGGGACTTTGATATGCCCAATAACAAACTGTAACAAGAAAGCAACTTTCAGAACTCTATTTAACAACTATATAACTTTTTTTTAATTAGTTCAAACTTCTATATGGTCCTCTCTTCACGCACCATTTTTCTGTCTTAACTGCAGTTTTTTTTTTCCACATCGAAGTATCCATTGGAACATGTATTGACTCTAGGCCGTGGATGATGCTCAAGTGGGTACTCCGTTCCAATTCAGAATGTATTAGACTGATTTTTTTTCCATGCATTACTTCCATCTATATCAACCAAGTTTAGGGGAGTGTAGGATGAATATCATGTCCAAGAGTCAAAACTCAAAAGTAACCCTCGGTTATCCCTGTATGCGTATGAGCTGCATAGGTCACGAACAGAAAACAACTTAAGGAGAAAAGTAAAATACCCACTCGAACATTAAGCTGAGGAATACAGGATGGTGATCTTAAATTAACTATAGCAAAATGTTTTTTGCAAATCTTTGCACCCACTGATGGAACTATGAAATGACAACAGAGTAAAGACGGTTTAACGCTGTCGCTATGATATCGTATGCGTGTGTGTACCAACCTTTTGACAAGTAAAATATCTGCACTGCGTTTTCTCACACACAGCATGATATCAAAACAGGGTATGAACCATGTCTATACAAATCCCATGTCCAATCTATGATGTAAAGCTATGAAAACAACAAGGGCATCCAATGAGATCAGAGAACCCATTAATAGAATCACACACTCCTAAGTTGCCTACAAAAGCTGATCATTTTGAGACAGGACATTGTCCTCACATTCATCAACTAAAAGTCCAAATAGCGGAAACAACTTGTCTAAAGAGTCAAAGACCATAAGCTATAGCCTATAGATTGGCTTTTTATCGAAAACTCACCCTCAGTACCTGCCACCCGGCCTGGCTACCTGCTTTCTCCGAATAATTTCATTATTACCAGTAAAAAGAAGAAAAAGAAATGCTTAAACAAGAAATACTGCCAAATTCCATCGGTTTATCTACCTTTTATAAAAATTTCCAACCCTGGAATATTCTCCTAATTTCCAAAATTGACCAAACCAATAAACTTCAGAAAAAGAAAACGTATAAAAGTCACAATCTTAGCGACTAATAAACGGCCATTTCAACCAATCCCACTCCAATTAAAAACCCACAGCTACAGTAAACTCCATGTCTTTCTTTCTTTTTGACAACTCGTGTGCCGCCTGGCCAGCTTACGCACACATTGACCAATTATTGGGTCCAATCCCACCGCCCACCTGCGGAAGCCTAACTAAAACCCGAGCAACTGCTCCATATGGACCGGCCCCAAAAGGACTTGATACCACCTTTCGAACCTGAGAGCTCTCAGGATGGAGCAAACTCCTAATCAATACCACAAAGAAAGAATGTAAAATGCAGATAAGGACACGCACCTTCCAAATTAGCGGAGATCATCGTCAACGGATGAAACACCGTGACTAGCCACAGAAGGGAATAAACAGCGATCTCTCGCTCCATGACGTCTGCTGCTCTCTCCTCTCTCTACCTCTCATCTACTTCTCCCAGTCGCCTCCCCCGATCCACCCCTCGCGGAGAAAACCCTCACGCGACGCCAATGCGGCTCGAATCTCCACCGTTTTCGGCGAGAGCTGCATTCACTGAAACCGCATTGATGGGTGGATCTAGATTAGCCGGTACGAGTCGCCGCCGAATTTGGAACTTTTTCTCTAGATTTTGCTTTCTAGAGTCTTTCTAGATCAGCTGCTCAGCAACTTTTCATGCGGCTCTTTCTCTCTCTCTCTTCTCTGCTCCCACATTCTCTCTCTCTCTCTCTGGGTGTGGGTATGTATGTGCGTGCAGAGTTGCAGGTGCCCGAGGGAGGTGCCCGCTGCCCGGGCAGGGTTCTCGAACGGCGTTTAGTCAAAGGGGGAGGAGGTGGGGGCCCGCGGTTGCCAACGGGGATGCGGTCAAGGTCTAAGGTGTAATTATTTGGATAGACGGCGTTGATAATGAGCTTTGCCACCTCAAATGGGACCACTTGGGTGGGGGACCGCCGCTTTTGCCGGCACTAGGGGATCATGATGTTGCATTATCGGAATGTCAAAATTCCGATTTCCTATTTTGGTTACTGTAGTTGGTTGGTTCGTTTGCCGGGCAGATAAGTTTATGCGTATACAATGAAGAAGGGTGGAAAAAGTGTATGCACGATAGGGGATTAGTTTATATTTGATTTGAATAGTAATTGACACATGTGAATAAAATAGATAAACGAAAAAATTACTTGGCTGATTCATCAATTGTTGCATTGAGAAAATAGGAAAAAGGTTTTGAGGGGTAATTCGTCTTGTTAACCGAGACCCCTTCAGGGTACAAGCTCCCGCCACACTACCAAACACCCTTCTTTCTCTCTCATTCTCTCCGTTCTCCCCTTTTCTTCTAGGACGTAGGGCTTGTTTGATTGCTGAACAAAGAGGGTGGGATTAGGATTTAGGAAAACACAAAGGCTTGCATGTCTTCCATTATTTCTAAATCCCATGTTTGGTAAATTTGGGATTAACTAATATCAGGGGGAGGGGTGGCATTAGTTAGTTCCCTTACTTGGACTTGGATTATCTCCCTTCTTATTCAACGGTCAATATAATTTTCATCATCTTCATCCCTACCTTAACCAAACACAATACACATTAATATCCCATCTCCCTCCCTCTCAAAACCCAAGCTACGACCAATATTTTTCCTCTCCCTCCCCCTTCCCCCTAGGGTTTCACACTCTTGTATGGCGATGGGAGGGGAAGGTCATGGTACTTGTTCTAAACATCTTCTCCTATACATTTTTGTCTTTGTTTTGTTTTTCTCCATTCTCTTTAGGTTAACGACTTGTCGTTTGATCTATGAAAGTTTTGTATATCATTTTCTCGAGAGTTTAGTTTCGCATTTGGATGAATATTTTGCCTACAGACCAGGTTCCTTCAGAATGATGTTGTTTCACAATGGCATTCGTTCCAACAGTGTGTTTACCCTACATGATGTTTTTGAAAGGGCCAACTCGTGGTGGCTAGTTAGATCAATCTGTAGCTGTGAAAGTTTAGTGGTGCATTCATACGTGGTTGGAGTCCATCTGATCATTTCGCTCTTCGTTGTCTTTTGTTTTATGCTAACACTTTTTTCTCTTTTGAGACTGCTAATTTTAAGAATGAATTTTTGGCAAATTTATAAGTCCTGTTGTTTACGTCAGGCTCAAGGTCTACATAAGTGTGAAAGACATTGAATGCCTTGTGTTTTTCTTGTTTTACATTAGTTACATGATTAATTTGGCTTTATCCAAAATACGTATAATAAACTACCGTTATGTAGGTGCCCCTAAGTTGTCATTAATATAATCTTCTTTATTTTATAAAAAATAAAAAATAAAAACACAATGGAATTGATTACACTATTCATATAACCTCACCTTTTATTCCATGGGCCCCATTGTACCCTATATTCTCATCTTATCCAATTATTTCTCAAAATAATTCAATAATCAATCATGCCCTATGGGTATAGATCCAATCATAAGGTGTGCACATATGACTTTGTGGAGTCCACTTTGGAGTTTCTAAGTTGCTCAATAATTTTAAAATAGTAATTTCCTAAGTTGGCCGGACAAAATCAGCTTAAGCGAATAACTTAAGTACTTGATATAATTGTCTAACTTTCTTCAAATTCATTTAAGAAAATTGAACGAGAATTTAAAATTTGTTTAAAGTACTTACAAGTATTCATGTAACGACCCGGATTTTTGCCCTATTTTTTTCAAATAAAGAAACTATTTTTAATCAAATAGTTTATAGTAATCAATTAATTATTTAATAGTGTAATTAGATTAAACTAGAACCTAGATTAATTTTTGACAACTGAAATTAGTTTCGCATAATTTTACCATAACTTGTAACTATAAATGTGTTTACATATTTATCTATATTATACAAAAGTATTATTCGTAATAATAAAATTTTTATCCTTAATAGATATATACAAATATAATTATCCTATCTTATTCATCTTCCTTTATTTTAAAATCTGTTTAGATTGCATGCATGCACACTCCTACCATCTCTCGATCTCCTACTCAGTCTCTACTTCCTCCCTGATCATATCTTCGCTATTATCTCGTCTATCTCAAAGCCCAAGAGATAGAGTTTTTACTAAACTCAATCTTATCATCCTACACCACCAAAATTCACCTATAAATACCCCACCCATGACCCACGAAAATACCACGATATTTCCCAAACTCCACCGACCAAAAAAAGAAGAGAAAAACAGAAGAAAACCAAGCTCCAATCCATGGAGTTCTAGAGAGAGAAAGTAAGAGAGAGAAAAACGGGTTTTGTATCTACGCCCAACCGAAACCCAATTCAACTATACTAATCACCTTCCACAACCCATGGCATCCCCAATCAAGCCTCAATTCAATCCCAAGGTCCCCCAGTTGTCAAACCCGAAGTCTCCGTCCAAAAAATTCAAGTTTCGGTTTGTGAATCAATTCGATCCAATCAAGGTATTATAATCCATTCCAATCACTCCTCTAAGTATATTTAATGTTTTATGCTTAACTCAATAGCCCCGAACGATCCTATGCATCAAAACCGAACCAAAAAAATAAAAAAACGAAATCTGCCCAGAACCTTGCGGCCGCAACCTGCGGACCGCAAGAACCAGGGCCAAGGTTTGCAGCTGGGTGCTCCACCGCAAGGTCAATGGGACAAACCTTGCGGTTTTGGACTATTTTGGATCGAAACGTTTTGCGACCTTCTAAACTTGGTTTTTGATCCCCAAACTATTTTACCTAGACTATTCACACCTCAAAGTCCATACCTTGTTAATGTCATATTTTTTTATATTTTTTTTATCTATTTATTAAAAATTTTATTCGTTATCTTTCAAGATTTTACAAACGAAAAATCGTTGCAACCTTCCAAATGACGTTTCTGACACCCAAACTATTTTTTCCTAGATTTCTCACATCTCAAATATGATATCTTGCTAATTTCATATTTATTTTATTAAATTTACTATTTATTATTATTTTTAAAGTGTTTCCAATCAAAATTACTTTATGACCTTATAAACCTTATTATTAATACCCGAATAATTTTATTTAAACTCCTTACATTCCAGAGATGAAACTATGATAACCTCAATATATTTTTTATAGTAAATTATTTATTATCTATTACTTCACTTTTGGCCACTTTATTTAACGTTTTCATTTAAATTAATTCCGCGACCCTCCGAACCCAACTTTTGACACTCAACTGGTTGCATAGGACCTTTAGGACTCTTATTAAGGTATGTTAATTATCCTAATATTTTTATCTAATTAATGTATTTAATTAGTTTTTAATACATCTAATTACTAGTAATAATTAATAAGAGCCTAGAAAATATTTTTTTTAAAAATTCTTTATGAAAGTTCTACCTTATTATTGTCAATTGTGAATACAAGACTGAGAGGCAACGGCTCGTTCATAAAAAGTTGCGTGATCACATTGCTGTTATTTGTTTTAATTATTATTTAATTAATTGTATGGTGCACCGATATCTGATTTGAATGCTAGATGGACTCTAGAGACATGGGGTGGTTTGCAAAATAGATTTCATCTAGACGATGCTAAGTTGATGGAAAAATGGTAAAGTGTTGAAGTTGTGAGATTGTGGATTTTGATTTTGGCCATGGATAAGGGTGACCCGCGGGGCCCAGTGATGATATTTTTGGTGACCCTAAACGTAATGGTATGCATGGGAAGTTCCAAAGGGTAATTGTGCCTTACAAGGCCAGCAAGGGGGATTGTCCTATGACACGGTCATAGTTATTGGCTTAGTAATGGCGGCGACCCTAACGCATGGTACACCATGGAAAGTTCCAAAGGGTAATCGTTGCCCCCTCCCTTATGGTCCCTAAATGAATTTATGCGAGATACGTATATAACTTAGGTGAATTCATTTAGAACCCCCGTGTGCAGGAAAAGCAATGAGGGGGATTTTCCATGACGCGACCATAGTTAGTGGTTATGGAGGGAAAGGATCTCGTGATGAGATCTTAGATCTCACATAGGGTTATGGATAGTAATAACTTGGTTCATGTATGAAATCTCTGCTTGGCTCTTCGATCAATATTGTCTGTACCTGCTAACTATAGAGTAAGAGGGGTAGTTGGGTTGGATTATTCTACTGGGTGATTTATCACTCACGGATACGTCTGTATTCTGGCAAATCGTTTGCTTCGGCGATCAATTTGCCAGAGGGCACAGGATTCAATGAAGGAGATTCAATGATGGTGCAAATCGACGCGGAAAGAATATCAGGAATGGAGATCAAGTATACTCGGGATTCGCGTCAAGCCTAGGGTCAGCTCTGAAGTTAATATATTTTGAATCAGTAAATTTTCTTGAGATTGTAATAGCTAGACATTTATTTTAGAAAATCATATTTATTTAGCAAATTTTCTTAAGGTATTATTTTATATTGCTTCCGAAAAGTCGGGGCGTTACAATTCAACTGAGCTAATATTTTATAGGCTAATTAAAAATTATTGAATAATTCAATTTATTTATGTGTAGCCCCAAAGTAGAACCCGCAAATTTCACTATATTATATGCATAGAACGGTTCGTTATGAAAACTGCCCCCAATATGGGAAACCAATTAGTTAATGGAAAAAATATAATCTAGGGCATTTCTTGTAAACCATCATCTATCTTGTAAACCAGACTAAATGCCTTTTTTGGCTTAAAGATCCAATTGCCTTCCTCTAATGATATGTTATTTCTAAGGTAAAATTGACTTTGCCAAATTTTGGTCAATTTGAATGAACGGCAAAATTCAATTGGGACCCATCCACACTCTTTCTCTCATCTTGAACCTGCCAAAAATCATATCAGAGCAACTTGAAGTGGAAATTAAAATCACACCACAAACAACCGCTTCCAAAACTCCAAGGAACACTGGTTTTCACATGTAATACCCCTGACCTTTAATTATGTTTTAAGTTAATTATGTGATGTGATATTTAGGCTTAATATGGGATGTTATTGGGCTTTTAATTTGTTAGTTTAAATTGAACATGGAGCATTAAGTTGGCATATGACACACATGCACTCAATAATTTTTCCCAAGCCAAGCAAAACAAAACATGTCCTCTACGTCTTTTTTCTTTTGTTCCTATCAACAACGTATAGAGAGAGAGAGACTGATGAGAGAGAGGAGAGAGACCGATTTAAAAGAGAAAAGAAGGAGAAGAAGAAGGGAAAAATTAGGGAAACCTTATTTTCCTTGAATTGAAGATTTAACTTGGTAATCCTTACATCTCCTACTTGAATTCATGTTTTGTATGTTGAATTCCATGCTTTAGTAGTTGTATTCATGTTTAGTTGATGAATTTTTGTTGGATTGCAGTAGCAAAATTTTGTGTATGAAGCATGTGTACATAACAGTTTTTCTGACAGCAAACTGGGTCTCAGTTTTTACGTAATTCTCACTCATAAACTTCGAATTAGGTATTGAGACTTAAAGCTTGTTCTTTTGCCGTTGGGAATCGCCTGTGAAACCGTTGAGAATTCAATTTATAGTGATTTTCCAAAGTCTGGGTTGAAACCAGGAAAATCTGTTTCCTGACAGATTCCCGAACCAACTGTATTTACTCATTTTCCCATCCTTTAGGTTCGAATCTGACTTGGGTATCCTTCACAACTTTTGTAGTACATCCTGTACGCAACTTTCAGCACTGGGAATCACGTAAAAAAAGTTAAAAGCACAATTCATAGTGATGTTTTCAAAGTTGGGCTGTCCCTGGAAGCTTCTTGCTGAAAAATGATATTGGTTCGCTTTCTTGAGATGAATCTAGTTGGAGAGTTGATCTCTAATGTTCTAGGAATACAATTGTGAGCTAGCTATCTTTGTGTCTTGATCTTACTCTTTTTGAGTTTCGGTTGAATTAGTTATGATTTATTTGGATTGAATTGAACTTAAAACACGCTTTGTAGGGCATTGTATTGAACATAAATAGAATCATTGAGTATGTCTAAACATGTTTCCATTTGATTGAATGTTCTAGGAAGTTCGAGTCGTCACGTGGATCGAGGTGAGTGATTTAATACCTAAACACATGGTTTGAACTTGTTTTCCCTATCGATCTATTTGAACATGTTTATAAATTTTGTACTCCATGGATACCAAGGAAGGTAGATTTATTTGTGAAATATTGCGAATCTATTTAATGGCATTCCCAACTGTTCCGGTCTTGCTAGGGGACGTGCCTTAATGGCTAGCAAGGGTGTTTGAGGTTGGCTTGTGATTTGGGATAATGCATAGACGTCGGCTTATCCACTACCGGGGACGCCCCGGTAGCTTTTGAATTTTGAATAGCGGAATGTGCATTATATTTGGCTTATGGTTTTGAGTTCTTGTTTTGAAATACTATCAAATATTTTGCATTGTCCATGGAAGGCATGTGAGTTAAGTATTAATCATTCACACGAGCTTGGCTTATGGATTTTCTTTTCCACCTTTCAGGAAGTGACGCGTAGGGTGGCATGGTGCTTATGTTTGGGATGTGGTATTTTTTGGAAACTTGCAGAAAGGAAGTTATGTTTTGTAGACACTTAGCTTTCTATATGGTTCGATTAGCTTTTGAGTTTGTTTCTAAGCGCAGCTCTGAGAGGTTTACCTTTTGGTTTGTGAAATCTATGTAAGACTTTGGTTCGTTATTAATAAAAGTTGAATTTTGCTTCCGCTGTTATGTTTTAGTCCCTTTTGATTATCACTTGTTTAGGTGATATTTGATTTGTGATTTGGCCTTAGTGAGAAATCACTGGCATTTGTTATGATTAAGACCTCAAGGGCGGGTCAGGGTCGTGACATCACACAATCCCAATTGATATTCAGGCAAAAGTATAAACTTTATAAAAAATACTTAATTTTTTTAAAACTACGATCAAGTTCCTAGAAATCAATGAAAATACAGATAGAAGAGGAGAAGTCATCACTTCCAATCGCCAGATTCTGTCGCCAAACTTGACAAAGTTTGTCACTTCACGTCTCTTTTACACATGAGTTGAGGCACACACTCCGCGTAGAGCATGTAGAAGAGAGTAGCTATCACCAATTTACATAAAATAACTTGTAGCAGACTAGTCAAATGGATAAATAAACTAAACATAAGCTACAGTACCTAGCCAGATCTATTAAGTTAATTACTATTCATTAGCGAACAATTATTTTAATCATAAACTATTAACTACTATTTCTCTTTCCTCTTCATCATTGCAAAGTTTAAAGTTGTATTAAGAATGAAAAGAATAGTATTTTCATAGAAGCTAGCTAAAATAGATAGGCTTCTTGGCATGGATCTTTATAAAGTATCGGGCTAAACTAAAAAAGTTCTGCTATATTTTTTGGTTCTCTTCTCCAAAACTTATCCCCTAAAATGTTGACTATTTCGTTATTCTTTTGTTGTATTTAGTGAATTTTTAAAAGGAAATTACAAATTTTGTATTACTTTTTAAGTGTATAACGTGTACCTCAATCTAAAAAGTAAAAAAAATAGAAACCTCTTACCAAAAATACCAAAAAAGTTATCCAAAAGGTCAAATGGTCAAAAGCAAAGTCAAAGTCAAAGCTACCTAAAAAATTTCTTTTGTAGTAAACATACTGTTTATTAATTTTTGATGCCCTATATATTTTTACTTCTTCAAATGTGTCTAGTCTTGATGTATTCAAAAATTAAAAAAAAATTTTTGGAAGAGTACCGAAATTTTTTTTTGTTAAAATGTTAAAAAGGCGTTACTAAGTTGAAAAAAATGCATCCCTACATAAACTTTTTGTTTATATCAAACACTCATCTCTAAAAACACAAACCAAGCATTCAACTTTTGATCAGAGTTTACTATGAGTAGGTCGGGCGTCTGTAGAAAAATCCACCCAACAGCTAGTCAAACCCAACCTGCACCGACCCAACCCGAAAATCATGGGGTTACAATCATGAGCGGGTTGAGTTGGGAGGTTTAAAACAAAATTTCAAGCAATTCGGTTTTGGGTACGGATAAAATTTCTCCAAACCCCCCTTTAACCCGGCCCAACCCGGTCTAGATTTATTTGTTAGTGATGCGACAATCCGACATCTGAGGTGATCTTACCATTTTACCCTCTCTCTCCTCTATATCTCTGTTTGCGAAATCCTCCCACCCTCCTCTGTACCTATTCCCACTCGTAGCAAAAACCAAAGTCCATATCTCGTCTGACTCTCTTCTATTGTTTGCTTTTGCTCTGTCATTTCCAGCGAGAATACATATGTACAGTCCCATTTTTTATAAGGGCCACCCTTATTTTAGTTAAGGTAAGGACGTCCTCCTTTCTCACTTTTCTGACCAAATTTCAATGATCCGAGTCGTTCAATGTCTTCAGAACGTGATTTTAATGGTATCTATAAGAAATCAACACACACAAAAAATGACCGGAAAGGGCTCGATCGTCGATCAGTTTTTGATAAAAACGCGAAATTAAACAACATAAGCGGCTCGAATCATCAAAATCAATTGGGAAATGAGAGGTCCTTACCTTAACAAGTTAAGACCGCCTTATAAGAAGTTTTGTGTACATATGTATACTGTTGAGGGTATGATAGGCAATACATACAAAACTGTCGTTGGCATTATAAGAATTTGTCGGTGCTATTACTATCCTATCCATGTTTAAGATGCACCCTCTACCACACTTGATTAACCCCACATATGGTTTGTGTATGGACTAGTTTTTATGCTATTGGTTTTTTTGTATGAATCTATTATGTGGTCTATCTTGGCTATTACTAAGTTATGCTACTTGTTTTATTATTTGCGCAAATAGTGAAGTTCGTATTCAACTCGCTCTACCCGTCCTAGCCCCACGAGTCGAAACCGCTAAAAAAAATTCAACCAACCGGCTCTGTTTTTTAAGATGGTGATGGATTGGTGGCGAGGTTTAAAATATTGTCAACCCCGCCAAATACAGATGGTTTGAAAAAATACACTATAAATCCGCACAACCCCCACCCATGCCCATGATGTTACACATTCTTCTTACCAACTACAGTGATTATTAGAGCTTTTCCTGACTCACAACCACAGCAATGTGTGTGAAATCCACCCCTCCAGTGAATGAGTATATGTATGTGATTGTGCATCGTTTTAAAAATTTTCCATTTGAAATTGGGTATTGGGACAAAAAAACAAACACTATCTAGTATCCACAATAGACACCAAGCCAAGGACAATAGACACCAAACTAGGGACCCAGTTCTGGTCTAGTTCCCAATTCTCCATTAGTATCGAATTTTGGGTGGTTATGGTTAACTAGGTCTCATAATAATGATCAGAACGTTCATAGGTTAGATCTAGCAGAAAGATAAATTCCGATCAGTTTGATCGGACACCAATAGCTATCTCAACAGATTACTTTTGCAAAGGACAAAAGGAATGATGAATTTTTGGAGGATTCATTTATTCTTCAACAACCATAATTTGTTGACATAGCCATTGGTATTTGACCAAGCTAATTTATTTTGCGACCATACTTCTCTGCTATATCTAAATTATGAATGGTTTCAATGATTATTTTGGGTCCGAAATTGACCCATAGCGTCTCAAAGCTGAATAGTAACGGAGGATTTAAACTGCACGACCAAAACTAGAGGGGATGTCCAGGATGGACACGGGTATCTTGGGGGCCCTAGAGGGTGTAGTGGCCGATCTTGGCTATCTGTCTTGAAAATCAATGATCAATTTCATTTTAGCAATGAACAACTCAAATTTGCAAGAACCGAGACGAAACCAAAACTATCATTTAGTCTTCAACAACCATAATTTGTTGGCATAGCCATTGGTATTTGACCAAGCTAATTTATTTTGCGACCATACTTCTCTGCTATATCTAAATTATGAATGGTTTCAATCATTATTTTGGATCCGAAATTGACCCATAGCGTCTCAAAGCTGAATAGTAACGGAGGATTTAAACTGTACCACCAAAACTAGAGGGGATGTCCAGGATGGACACGGGTATCTTGGGGGCCCTAGAGGGTGTAGTGGCTGATCTTGGCTATCTGTCTTGAAAATCAATGATCAATTTCATTTTAGCAATGAACAACTCAAATTTGCAAGAACCGAGACGAAACCAAAACTATCGTTTGCCAAACAATTTGCTCGGGCCGAAATGACTGGTTCGGATGCCACACTCCACCCTGTAGTGCGCGATGGGGACCGGATTGGAACATCAACCATGATCACATAAAACAGAAAGTTAGCAATGAAACTTAGAAAATCAAATTTCATTGGCGAACATTTATTTTAATCTTAAACTATTAACTATTTCTCTTTCCTCTTCATCATTGTAATTTTTAAAGCTGTATTGAGAATGAAAAGAATAGTATTTTAATAGAAGCTAGCTAAAATAGATGGGATTTTGTCACTCCTTTTTTTTGTTAACGCCACTCTCCTGCAAGTGTATTTTTGGTGCAAAAATACACTTGCAGGGGAGTGGCGTTAACAAAAAAGGGAGTGGTAAAATCAACAGCCAAATAGATAGGCATGTTGGAATGGATATTTATAAAGTATTGAGCTAAATTAAAAAAGTTCTGTTATATTTTTGGTTCTCTTCTTCCAAACTTTATCTTCAATTTTTTTGACTCTTTCGTTATTCATGTTTTCTTGTATTTAGTGAATTTTTAAAAAAAAATTACAAAATTTATTTTACTCTTTAAGAGTATAGCATGTACCTCAATCTAAAAACCAAAAAGTTATCCAAAAAGTCAAATGGTCAAAAGAAAAGTCAAAGGTACCTAAAATTTTCTTTTGTAGCAAATATACTTTTATAAATTTTGATACCCCATATTTTTCACTTTTCAAATATCTAGTCTAGATGTATTAAAAAAAATATTGTTAAAATGTTAAAAAGCGTTGACTAAAGTTTAAAAAATATGCATTCAACTTTAAGCAACTATTTTACCTATGAATAGGGGTGCGGAAAAATCTGCCCGCCAAATAGTTGAACCTAACTCCCATCGACCCAACTCGAAAATCATTTGGTTAAAACCATGAGCGAATTGAGTTGGGCCCGTGAAACAAAAAATTTAAGTGGTTCGGTTTGAGTGTGGGTAAAACTTCTCTAAATCCCATATAACCTGGGCCAACCCATCTAGATTTTGTTAGTGACACGACATCTTGAGGTGATCTTACCATTTTACCCCACCCCCCACCCCCCCTTCTCTCTCTCTCTCCCCCCTTTATCTTTGTTTGCGAAGTCCTCCCACCCTCTTTGTAGGGCCAGCCTAGGAATTTCTAGTGCCCAAAACCTAATAAAAAAAAATGTGCCCTTAGAAAAAACAAATGGTCAAAAGAAAAGTCAAAGCTACCTAAAATTTTCTTTTGTAGCAAATATATTTTATAAATTTTGATACCCCATATTTTTCACTTTTCAAATATCTAGTCTAGATGTATTAAAAAAAATATTGTTAAAATGTTAAAAAGCGTTGACTAAAGTTTAAAAAATATGCATTCAACTTTAAGCAACTATTTTACCTATGAATAGGGGTGCGGAAAAATCTGCCCACCAAACAGTTGAACCCAACTCGAAAATCATTTGGTTAAAACCATGAGCGGATTGCGTTGGGCCCGTGAAACAAAAAATTTAAGCGGTTCGGTTTGAGTGTGGGTAAAACTTCTCCAAATCCCATATAACCTGGGCCAACCCATCTAGATTTTGTTAGTGACACGACATCTTGAGGTGATCTTACCATTTTACCACCCCCCCTCCCTCTTCTCTCTCTCTTTCTCTCTCTCTCTCTCTCTCCTCCCTTTATCTTTGTTTGCGAAGTCCTCCCACCCTCTTTGCAGGGCCAGCCTAGGAATTTCTAGTGCCCAAAACCTAATTGAAAAAATGTGCCCTTAGAAAAAAAAAAATTTGAAAGCTTAAAAATTTGGAAACTCTGATTAAAAATAAAAAAAAAAACCTCGGAAGCTTAAAAACGTAAAAATGAAGAGAGACTTACACAGTTAGCAAGTTACACCAATCTGACCGGTGGTTGTTCCTAAGACCAATGACCCCATCTCTCGAAAGTCGAATCCCCATTCAAAAAACAAAGACAACAAAGTAAATCCTTGTTCTTCCAATGGTGAACATGGACTGGATGACTGGTGGTGCTGCTAGTGCACTGGTGGTGTGGCCGGTGGCCCGTGGTGCTAGGTGTGGTGATGGTGAGCCGATTTAGGAAAAGAGAAGAAAACCCTTCTTAGTTTTGTTCAATTTGAGGACCCTTCTTGGAAAACCCTTCTTCATTCAATTATTTTTTTTCGTTTTGGGCAAAAACGTGAGAGACTGAGAGATAGTTTTGTTTGTTTTGAAAATAAATGGACCATCTAGATCTCCTGTTTACAAAAGTGCCACCAAGTTTTTTTGGGTCTTTCTTTCATTGGATCCGTGTGGGCCTTTATTTTAACATGGAATGGGGCATTTCTTTTCTTCTATTGGGCTAAAAAAGACTTCTACTCAAAACAAATGTTCAGCATTAACAAATATTCTTAACTTGTCCTTGGCGGGTATTAATTATCAAAACACGTCCTGGGCCGTCATTTTCCCAACCAAAAGGAAAATGGCGGCTAAGGACGTGTTTTGATAATTAATATCCGCCAAGGACATTTTCAGTATTAACAAATGTTCTTAGCTTGTCCTTGGCGGGTATTAATTATCAAAACACGTCTTGGGCCGTCATTTTCCCAAACCAAAAAATTAGTAGAGTGCCCCTAAAATTTGACATTTTTGAAATGCTCAAGGTTCAAGCCTCTTGGGCCTTGGATTTGGGCCGGCCCTGCCTCTTTGCCACCTATTCCCTCTCATAACAATAACCAAAATCCATATCTCCTCTGACTCTCTTCTATTGTTTTCTTTTGCTCTATCATTTCCGGCAGGAATACCTATGTATATGCCGTGCTTGTTCGATTGGGGGACTCAAAACCTTGTGCACGGTCCCTAATAAATTTTATGTATCTATCTATCTATCTCCATTTATTACTCTTAAAAATCTCCCTCAAAATCCAAACCGAACAGGGTCAGAAATGTTTGACTCCAACTTTGACTGTTGAGGGTATGATAGGCAATACATACAAACTGTCGTGGCATTATAAGAATCTGTCGTGCCATTAACAGCAGCCGCCAATAAAATACTATCCTATCCATGTTAATGCACTCTACGACACTTGATTAACCCCACTATCATGTGGTCCATCTTGGCTATTAGCCTATTACGATGCTACTTGTTTCACTATTTGCTCAAATAGTGAAGTTTGTTTTCAGCTCGCTCTACCCGCCTAACCCACGAGTCGAAACCACTAAAAACCTCAACCAACCCACTTGTTTTAAGATGGTGATGAATTGGCAGCGAGTTAAAAAATTGTCTAACCCGCCAAGTACATATTGGTCGAAAAAAACATTCTAAACCAGGACAATTCCGTCCATGCCCACGAATGTTACACGTTCTCTTACCAACTACTGTGATTATTTGTGTATTCCCGATGCACAACCACGGCAATGTGTGAGACTCATCCCTCAAGTGAATGAGTATGTGTATGTGGTTGTGGTTGTGTGTGGTTTTAAAATTTTTTATTTCCATATGAAATTGGGTTTTGGACAAAAAAAAAAAAAAACAAAGAGTATCCAGTACCCACAATAGACACTAAGCCAGGGACAATAGACACCAACCTAGGGACCCAGTTCTGGTCTAGTTCCCAATTCTCCATTACTATCGAATTCTGGGTGGTTATGGTCTAACTCGGTCCCATAATAATGATCAGAATGTTCCTAGGTTAGATCTAGCAGAAATATAAAGTCCGACGAGTGATTAATTTGATTGGATACCAATAGCTATCTCAGCAGATTACATTTTGCAGAGGACAAAAGGAATGATGAATTTTTGGACAATTCATTTTAATCTTCAACAACCATAATTTGTTGACATAGCCATTGGTGTTTGACCTAGCTAATTTTGCTGAGACCACACTTCTTTGCTATATCTAAAATATGAACAATTCCAATCATTATTTTGGATCTGAAATTGACCCACAACGTCTCGAAGCTGTATAGTAATAGAGGATTTAAGCTATATCACCGAAACTAGAGAGGATGTCCAGGATGGACACGGGGATCCTAAGCCCTAGAGGGTATAGTGCGGTATCTTGCCAATGGCTATCCGTCTCGACAATTAATAGTCGATCTCATTTTAGCAATGAACAACTCAAATTTACAAGAGCAGAGATAAAACCAAAACCATTGTTCACCAAACAGACAGCTCGGACTCCGCACCACTCCTTGTAGTGTGCGATAGAGACCGGATTGGAAGTGAAACCCACTGTACCTCAACAACGATCACACAAAACAGAAAGTCAGCAATGAAACTTGGAAAATCAATTTGGGGGACTACTACTGGTGAATGGCGATTCCATATTTTCCTTCTCTCACCTCAAACTTCCTTCTCTCTCCTCCTCCCTATCCAATCCTCCTCTAACATCAACTCTACTTTCATTCTCTTTCAGCAAATGCCCAATTCTCTCTGCTTCTTCTTCTTCTTCTTCTTCCATCGCGGCCGCTGCCTCCGACTCCGTCCGTCCATCATTCAATGAATTTTTCTCCATCAGGGAAAACGACAGCGCAAACGAAGAAGAGGACGACCACGAGGTCGCCCGTAGCGGTAGCGGTGGCGCAAGTTTTAGTGAAGCGGTTGAGCTGTTCAACGGCGGGGATTATTACAAGTGCCATGACGTCCTCGAATCACTATGGAATGACGCCGAGGACCCTGCACGTACTCTCATTCACGGTGTCCTGCAGTGCGCCGTGGGCTTTCATCACCTCTTCAACAAGGTTTAGTTTCTTGATTTCTTTGGGCTCTGTTTTTCATGTCTAATCAAATGTTTATGAGCCTCAAGCATTTGGTGTGTGTTTGGGTGTGGTGCTTGAATTACTCTTATTCGCCATACAATTGCCCAATGTTCGATTCTTAGGGTTATGCTGCAAGAAAGTAATTTTTTGTTTCTTGTGAATTTAAAAGTCCCCACGTGTATGGCCTGCCTTTGATTGGACCAGAGAGGGGATTAGTTGAGGTGCACGTAAACTAGCCCGGACACCCTAACCGTCTGAAAAAAAAACAGAATAAGTTTAGGGCTGCAGACGAATCTAGTTGGTTATGCATTCTTAAGCAAGTATCCATGAGCTTTTAGGATATGCCAAAGTCATGATTTGGAAAATTTTCGGACAAAATCTGAGTCACCCAATAGCATTCGTTTCTGCCAAAAAATGACAATGTGTATCAAATTTGGCGCCAAAGATGGCTTTCATATTTTTCTCGCATAGTCTAAGCCGATTGATCTGCATTGAAGAATGAAATAGGTTTAATCAAATGGTCTGAATTTGAGATTGCGCCAAAAGAACAACTTTGCTATTCGGGGGCTTTAGACACCGTAGCATGTAAAAAAAAATGACGTTGACAAAGTCATTTTGACATCAACGGGTGGGCTTGCTCTAATTAGATTTCTTTCAAACTAGCCTAGCATTCAACCCTTTGCTTCTTCCTTTTTGTAATAGAGTGGAGATATAAAACTCGGGGGTTGATGTCAAGTTCGGTGCGTAGAGATTTACTACCTCCTAGTTCTCAGGTTCAAAACTGTTATCAACTCTTACGGGGCAAATCCATGTGGTTTTTCTCGGCTTTAAATGGGATCCTGCTAGGAATTAATCAAGTATGGGCTGGCCCAAACGCGAGTTATTCAAGTAGAGAGTCCAATTAATAGGCGGTAGTGGTTAATTGATCCATCCAGAGTAGTGGGTTACTCAAGCTTACGAAGTTCAAAAATATGTTTGAATTTGGCTTTTGGTCTTTTTGACAGTCTCAAATGATATTTTTGAATGATCCGAACACGAGTCGAGCTCTAGTGCTTGTGTCCTTTTAAGAACGCTATCCATTACTGGAAGCCCTGGTACCCTTGGGCCTTAACTATGTTTTGGGGATTTTTGTACCTTTTTTCCTTTTCCAATTGCAGAACCATAAAGGAGCAATGATGGAGTTGGGAGAGGGACTGTGTAAGCTACGGAAGATGAATTTCAAGGGTGGACCCTTTCTCCGATTTGAGCAAGAGATTTCAGCTGTCCTGGATTTCATTTATCAAACTCAGTTAGAATTTGCTGCCTGTGAGTTTACTCTGAGGATTTTTAACCTTGGAAATCTATCCAGTTATCCACTATATGTACGTTTGAATTAATTTGAGATTAGGAGCATGAGCACTCGTAACAATCATGTGGTGCTAATTTTCGTATTGAGTCATTATAAAGATAAAAATCTAGAAGCAGTCCTGTTAAATACACACAAGCATAATAGCACAATGAGTTGAAACCGTACCATTTCCTGCATCTCGTTAACTTTAAAACTTCAACAAGAGTTACACAAAGGTTAAAATGTGCAGAAGGAGAGAATTCGTATCCATAAATTACAATGGAGAATGTATTGACTTACTCATGGCTAAGCATGAGAAACTAAATGCTTGGATGTAGTTAGGGGGAGAAAAATTCTATTTCTGGCATTTCTTCAAAGAAAAGGAGTTACATGCATAAAAAAGAAGTTGGGTTTCTTCATGATAGAGAATATATTTGAGCACTAGGACTGACTTACTCATGGTTAAGCATGAGAAACTAAATGCCTGGATGTGCTTATGGACGAGAAAACTTGTATTTATTGGATTCCTTCAATGAAAAGACGAATGGAATTACGTGCATAATAAAGAAGTTGAGGTTTGTTCCTGACTGTAAGAATTGTATCCAATGTTGATTGCTCTGGAAGACTAGAACTAGTAATGGAGAAGAAATGGAGTTCTGACATTTCTAAAAGAAAATAAAACATTGGGAACCAATTCTTTATGTATTTATTGGCGGAAGTAAATATTGTTAGCATGGTTTGAGTAACACCTTGGAGGAGGAGTTGAACTCCTGACTAGTGACCTCCATTCTCCTAGCACTTAAGTGCACCCCCAAATGCCGTTGAGCCAAAGGCCTCTTGGCTTCTTTATGTTGATGTTCACTCCGTTTGACGGCAGACAAGAGAATCAAGGTACAATTGCATCACGTTTGCAATTGTTAGTTCAAGTTAATGTGCTTCCAAGACTAGGAGGATATGAAGTGATTTGGTGGTTTTGATCAGTGAAAACGATGTTTCATTTTGGCTAGTATGCCGTAAATGAAGTGAATTGCCAGAACTTGTTTATTCTATGTTAATTTACCAGTTGATTAAAGGCTTTGTTGAGTTGAACATATCTAAGTTGTCCTCCCAGTCCGTAAGAAGAGCATTTTGGAAAAGAAAATACAGATTTTCTAGTGGTTGAGTCATATAACTTAAGTAATCAATATTTTTTTGCTCTCTCTAGAAATTCTCCTCTTCTTTCTTTCTAGATGTTCAACAGGTAAGGTTTTCTGCCTTTATATATTAAATGGGGGGGGGTGTGGGGGGTGGGTGGACGCTAGTGTTCTAAAATAAGGAATTAATCGCTAGCGTGGCCTATCCGATTAGGCCCAACTAACGATTAATCGCTGATTGCTAATTAATATACACCGATTAATTGCCGATTAATCTAATTAATCTCTCGAAGGTGACCGATCGCCCGACTAGTGCCAAGCGACTTTTAGAACATTGAAAAACGCAGCAGAAATATTAGGGAAAAGGGGTCAGAAGAAAAGAAGGGAGGGAGGGAGGGGGGAGGGAGGGGAAAATAGAGGAGATGCCCGAGGGAGGAGGAGGAGGAGGCGACGGGTTAGCCACTGACACACATAAAGCCCTAGTATATATATATATATATATATATATATATATATATATATATATATATATATATGGATATATGGATTACAATGACGGGTTAGCCACTGACACACATAAAGCCCTTGCTTGCAGTATCAAAAACCCCAATTTCCAAATTTCTTCCCAATTCTGAATTCTATTTTTGGCATTTCTTCAAAGAAAAGGAGTTACATGCATAATAAAGAAGTTGGGTTTCTTCATGATAGAAAATATATTTGAGCACTAGGACTGACTTACTCATGGCTAAGCATGAGAAACTAAATGCATGGATGTGCTTATGGACGAGAAAACTTGTATTTATTGGTTTCCTTCAATGAAAAGACGAATGGAATTACGTGCATAATAAAGAAGTTGAGGTTTGTTCCTGACTGTAAGAATTGTATCTAATGTTGATTGCTCTAGAATACTAGAACTAGTAAAGGAGAAGAAATGGAGTTCTGACATTTCTAAAAGAAAACAAAACATTGGGAACCAATTCTTTATGTATTTATCGGCGGAAGTAAATATTGTTAGCATGGTTTGAGTAACACCTTGGAGGAGGAGTTGAACTTCTAACCAGTGACCTCCATTCTCCTAGAACTTAAGTGCACGCCCAAATGCCGTTGAGCCAAATGCCTCTTGGCTTCTTCATGTAAATGTTGATGTTCACTCCATTTGACGGCAGACAAGAGAATCAAGGTACGATTGCATCACGTCTGCAATTGTTTGTTCAAATTAATGTGCTTCCAAGACCAGGAGGATATGGAGTGATTTGGTGGTTTTGATCAGTGAAAACGATGTTTCATGTCGGCTAGTATGCCGTAAATGAAGTGAATTGCGAGAACTTTTATTCTATGTTAATTTACTAGTTGACTAAAGGCTTTGTTGAGTTGAACATATCTAAGTTGTCCTCCTAGTCCGTAAGAAGAGCATTTTGGAAAAGAAAATGCAGATTTTCTAGTGGTTGAGTCATGTAACTTAAGTAATCAGTATTTTTTGCTCTCTCTCTCTAGAAATTCTCCTCTTGTTTCTCCCCAGATGTCCAACAGGTAAGGTTTTCTGCCTATATGTATTAAATGGATAAAATAAATAAAGGGACTCTAACCTTCATGTTTGCACATCCTACTGAGCTCGACAATTGGAGGTTTGTTTTTGCAACGACTGCATTTCCAAGCTTTGGAACTTGGATCAAGTACCACCTTCACCACTTTCTTCACCAACTTCCTTGCCGTGGCCTTCCAAGTCCTTGTTGTCTGCGCCATTTGAGGAAGCAATTTGGGATTTCGGAATTGGGAAGAAATTTGGGAATTGGGGGTTTTGATATTGCAAGCAAGGGCTTTATGTGTGTCAGTGGCTAACCCGTCATTGTAATCTATATATATATATATATATATATATATATATATATATTATATATATATATATATATATTATATATATATATACACACACACACACATACATACTAGGGCTTTATGTGTGTCAGTGACTAACCCGTCGCCGCCTCCCCCCGGGTGTCTCCTCTGTTTTCCCCTCCCCTCCCTGCTCTCTCCCTCCCTCCCTCCCTCCCTCCCTCCCTCCTTTTCTTCTTCCCTCTTTTTCCTAATATTTCTGCTGCGTTTTTCAATGTTCTAAAAGTCGCTTGGCACTAGTCGGGCGGTCGGTCACCTTCGAGCAATTAATTAGATTAATCGGTAATTAATCAGTGCATATTAATTAGTAATTGGCAATTAATCGGAAAGGCCCTGCTAGCGATTAATTCCTTGTTTTAGAACACTAGCGTTTTCCCTCCCCCCCCCCCAACGTGTCCTCCGTTACCTACCCCCCTCCCCTCTCTCCTTTTTCTTCTTCCCCCTTTCCCCTAATATTTCTGCTGCGTTTTTCAATGTTTTAAAAGTCGTTTGGCACTAGTCGGGCGGTCGGTCACCTTCGAGTGATTAATTGGCAATTAATCAGTGCATATTAATTAGTAATTGACGATTAATCGTTAGTCGGGCCTGATTGGAAAGGCCCCGCTAGCGATTAATTCCTTGTTTAGAACACTAGCATTTTCCCTCCCCCCAGGCGTGTCCTCCGTTACCCCACAACCCCCCACACCCCCCCCCCCCCCCCCCCCCCTCTCTTCTTTCCCATTTTCCCTAATATTTTTGCTGCGTTTTTCAATGTTCTAAAAGTCGCGCGCTAGTCCGGCAGTCGGTCACCTTCGAGCAATTAATTGGATTAATCAGTGCATATTAATTAGTAATCGGCGATTAATCGTAAGTCAGACCTAATGGGATAGTCGCCGCCATTGATTAATTCCTTGGTCAGACCTAATCGGATAGGCCCCTCTAGCGATTAATTCCTTGTTTTAAACACTAGCGTTTTTCTATCGCTGTTGTCTTCTCTATTGCCAATCTCCATTATCCGGCTCCGCCTCCTATCTGTTACGCTGGTCGGCCGCCGGTTTCCACTCTTGGGTGTTAACCGGTTGGCTTAACGCTAGGTGCGGTCCACAGCTATTTCTCTGAGGATAATCGGTTATGGCTTAACGGCATTTCTCTGGATATAATCGGTTATGGCTTAACGGCAAGGTGGAGGCCTTTGTGGCAGGCGGTGGTGTGGCGGCGTCTCCGAATGCTGCAGTTCAGGTGGTGATGGTGCGTTTTGGTGGATGACAATGGTGGCAAGCGAATGCATCTTGGAATCTCAGATGTCAGTTTCCTCAAGCCGCTTGTGAGGTCCAAATCAGCGGTTCCTCGGCGGTCATTTTTGGGGTCTGGCCTCTTGTGGGGTTTGCGGCGGCGTGGGCCGCCGGCTGTTGTTCTTTCTTCTTCAGCTTCTTGTCATGGCGGCGGAGGTTTGGTGTTTTGCTTGTTGGTCGAGGAGGTCGGCGGTTGTTGGGTGGAGGCGGTGACTGAGTTGTTTGGCAGAGATTTAGGGTTAAGTTTTGGGGTTCATGGGTTGGGCTTGACCCATACTTTGTATGGGCTTTGCTTTTTCAGGTGTTTCGGGTTTGGCCCCTAGGTATTTTTGTGCTTTGTCCCATCGGGTGTTTTTTGCTTTCCCTCTCCTCCAACTTGATGTACCCTTTGTCTTTCCTTAATAAATTTTATTGCTGATAAAAAAAAAAACTTAAGTAATTAGTCAAACTGATTCACTTGTCATAGGAAAGGAGCAGCGCAATACAAACTTTTTGAAATGTGCACAGAATGATAACATAGAGGGCGTTTGCTGATGGAGAGGTGGATATGAAAACATAATGACTTGGTTTTGAATTGCAACATTGGCATGTTGTACAAACTTTATCACAAAACTGTGTTGTATGTATGGTTTGGTTTTGAAACTGTGTGCCTGTTAGTCATTATTTAGGAAGTGATGTAGATTTTTATAGGTTAATTTTTACGTATGATTGTATCTTAGTCTTAGTAGTCATTTTCACAAATTACAAATGACTTCCGTTCATGGCTTTACCTTGTCTGGCTTGTATCTGAAACAGGTACCACCTATGACCTATCAGTACAGTTCATCTACCAGACGAATTAAACTAACAAGATAGTGAAAGAGAGAAATGAAAGGAAACAAATTCATGACATTGATCCTTGAAGTTTCTTATGATCCAGACGAACTATGACCATTTTGAAATTTTAACTCTTTTGCCTATTTAACGAGTTCTCTGACTAGTAGGGCTCTAATCGAATGCTATGAACAAAATGTTTCACATATGATGGTATCACCAGAAACTTTCCACGAGTTACGTTTGCTGGATAACTAGGGGTGAGGTTGTTCTTTCTAAGCCAATGCCAGAACCTGGGTACTCCTGGTGGATGCAGGGAGTGGCCAAGCCTTGTTCAACTTAAAATGTTTACTCATGATATCTTCCTTTTCTTTTGTGTTTTCTTTCCTTGTTTGCTAATTTTTATTATCCTCCTGTTCTCTTAGCACACATGAAACTGATTGACGAAAACATGGCAGTCTAAAAATGTGAAGCTCTAAGCCTGTGCACGGAGAATGAAAAGGATAATCTTTATTTCCAACCTTTTCGAAGGCATTTCACTTTACAGATATTGCATTCACCGCCCGAAAACAAGGGAGGAAACCAAGAAGATGGAGTCCTTTGGCTATGTGTCTTGCGAATGTGGCATCGCTATTTTCGTTCCTTCTCTCGTTCTGTTTTAAATTGTTGGCATTTGTCCCACATCGGTTAATTATCTCCTCCAAAACTAGTATATGAGCCTAGACGGCCTCTCCACTCTTAGCCAATTGGTTTGGAGTTGGATGCTTTAACATGGTATCAGAGCTAAGCTTTCGGAGGCCTTTTCCCTTTATTTGTGTCACTGTTGCACTTTGATTCATTGTGATCCATGTGTTCTGGATCCTTTGTTGACCTCTCCATGTGCGAATCGGGGGTCGCACGTGCGGGGGAGTGTTGGAATTTGTCCTACATCGGTTAATTATCTCCTCCAAAACTAGTATATGAGTCTGGGCGGCCTCTCCACTCTTAGCCTATTTTCATTCACGTATAATTCTTGATTTATTTTTAGATCGTTCATCGCCTACTATTCTCAAATGCTAACCAATAGACTAAAAACATTGCCTTGTACCTGCTATACCTTGTCTGGATGGGCACCTGAACTACAAGGCCATTGCTGCTTCGTAGTTTTTCCAGTTTTACATCTCAACAGTCGTTTGGTTAATGTAACTAATTCCCGTCATGGTTTTGGTTGCAGGCACAGATGACTTTTGTCATGCGCTAGATCAGTCAGAAAAATCGTACCAACTTCTTGGTGGTTATGCCGCTGGACAGCTTCTTTACTGTTTAGAAATTGGCTCTAGCGGAACAAGGTACATTGTTTTTTGTCCCAAACGATCTAGTGAAACTGGTGAGCCACCAAGAGTAAAACTTCCGACTCTTCATGCATCTGTACAGCATCTCAAGGAAGTTGAATATTATGGAATCAATTGAAGACCGACACCTTTTACATCATCATTTCTGGGGTGTTGTTTCCTAAAGGAAAATTGTTACTCTTGCAGGTAATTTGTGGATACATTACATGTAACTGTGTAAGTATTTATGCCAACAGGACACTGTGTAGTATATATGTTGTACTTTTCCAATATCACCCAGTGCTGATGTGCTTCATCTCTCATTTTGTTCATTTTGATTTCGAAATATGATTTAGCAAAATTAAGCTCAGCGGCTAAAACATTTCACATCAAATTGATAATTACACCTTCTCTGACCAGAAAAAAACTGACAATTAAGAAATTTGATCAGGGAATTTTTTAAGCTTCTATGGTTACGATCTTACATTTGGGGGAAAAAAATACTATTAAAATTTTCTTGGCAGGAAAGTGTGATTGATCTGTGTGTGACTTTCAAATATCTAGTCCAGAAAAATAGAGTTGGGATAAAGAGAGTTGCTATGCAAACACTCGCAGACAATGTAAATCATTTGCCAAATACAAAGAGGAATAAGCATCAAGAACAATGTTCATCATTTGCATGCATGGTACATGTTGTTTAAATATATAAAAGTTCCATATATAATGTGAAGTAATTTACTACAAAAATAAGGGTTTTAATAGTGAATCATCCACAACGGGCAAAAAACGATATCAAAAGTCCTAACATGGACTAAGTTAGCATTTTTCTGAACGATATCTATTACTTTCCATTGTGTTCGTTGCCCGCTATGGGAAGTAATTTTTGTTGTAGTGCCAACTAGGGTATCTCAGGAATGGGAAATCCTATAGGGCAGCAGATCCGGCCGTCCATTTTGACGCCGATGGTTCGGATTTTATCCGAACTCTTATTGATCCTAGCCGTCCATTGTTCGGATTAAAATCCGAGCCATCCATCGCCGAAATGAACGGTCCGATCGGCATCCCCAGATCCTCAGCTGTTCCATATCCCTCTAATGCTATTGTGCAATTTCAAAATTTGTTTGCTTATGTTTATCTTTAAGCGACGGAACAGAATCTTGGTTGTGGGGAGTCCCTATAAGCCTTGTTGTCTAACCCATAGTGTTGAAACAGGTGAGAGCTGTAGCTTGGAGAGCACATGTTCTAACAAATTAAAGAACTCTTTCTCCAAAGCCTAGCAATTTTATGGAAGGTCACATTTTGCTTCTATACTTGGTATGAAAATAGGAACCTAGCTAGCTAGCTAGTAATGTGCTTACACAAATGTTCTTATGTCCACTTGTCAACAAGGTGTTAGATGCCAAGAAAAAATAACTTTTATACTTCTCTAGAGCCTAGATGGAGGCGGACCTTAAGTCGCAAAACGTGCCTACACATCTGCGTCCAAAAGTGCGCTCGCAAATGTGAATATTCTTTTAATATTAGTAGCACGCTAGCACGTTTTTGTGTCTTTTTTCTTTTTTCTTTTGTTTATGTTTTATACATGAAAGGGCATTATTGTAAACTCACATGAGTGATGATAAAATGATGTGGACAAGATTGTTTGAAAATCAATTACCTTTTCAAATCGCTTCAGCATTCTTTTGCCTTGCAAAATTCGAATTTTAACATGGCAGTGAGTAAGGAATGGACCTAAAGGTTGAGCATAGGCAGGCTAGACTGCAGGCTGATGGACCCGGTAAACAGGCAGGCGGGCTTGAAAGCCAGGCTTGTGAATGAGCCCGAGTTCAATCCAACTCTTTACCGGGCTGGGCTAGCCCGCTCAATAAAGAGGCTAGGGTCGGGCTAAAACCAACAGTAACGTGAAGGGCGTGGTATTATTAATGCCGCAACTATTTGGGAAATGACGGTTAAGGACGTATTTTGATAATTAATACTCGTCAATGACATTTTTCAGTATTAACAAATGTTCTTAGTTTGTCCTTGGCGGGTATTAATTATCAAAACATGTCCTTGGCCGTCATTTCCCCAACTATTTGAGCACCGAATTTCATGAGAATTGACGAAGTTAGATGTGCTTGGGCAAGAGTAGTACTAGCGTCTAGCTAGGATGGGTGATCCATCGGGAAGTCCTCTTGTTGCACCCCGTTTCTTTTCCCCTCAAGTCTCAGATTCGTAACCTCTCAGTTGCTATGAACTCTTTTGGGGCCAATTCATGTATAGTTTTGATCCGACTTTAATTGGAATCCTTACAAGTGGGCCGTGGAATTAATCTTCAAAATTAGTCAACGTGCGCGTAAACTGTCCCGAACACCAGAGTTATAAAAAAAAAGAAAAGAGATATATATTCTTCCTCCATTTATAGGCTCATCAACAAATGAGCCTTGCGGGTTTGAGATGATGCAAGGACGGACAGATAACCTAGATCCACAGCCAGCTGAACCTCAATAAGATGACAAAATGCCATTGCAGTATTTTAATCTCACCATGCCGATTGCCGTACATGGACAACCACCTAGAAGTATGTTGGAAAAAGAATGGTTACCTAATACCCAATTTTTTTAATCTCAATTTAGAGATTTTTTTTAATTTATAAATATCATCTCAATTTAGAGATATGATCTTGTGTCTTATTAGAGTGTCCATGTGGTAGTCTTTTTTTCTCAATCTATACGAGAGATCATTTACATGTACGGGACACTACATCAATTTTGTGGGAGTCCATGAGATAACAAGGCCCAAAAACTCAACCGGCACAAGAAATAAGTCCATCAATGGGGAAGAAACAAAGAAATAAGAAAGAGCCCATTTAAGGAGAGAAATTATCGATTATTGCCTTCAATAGAATTCGGAAAAATGACGGCCTAAGACGTGTTTTGATAATTAATACCTTTTAAGGACATGTTAAGAACATTTGTTAATTAACAAAATGTCCTTGGCGGGTATTAATTATCAAAACACGTTCTTGGCCGTCATTTTCCCATAAGATTCAACCCTTGACTTCCTAATTTGGAGTGTACAAGAGTGACTAACTAAGTTAGACCCTGATGGGAGTCAAGCAAACCAAAATACTTGAGTTTCTGGAGATGCAATCATGAAATTGCTAGTCTTTAGAAACTGTGCCCTGTTTGATGATAAATTTTGATTTTCACATTAGTATTGCTTTCATTTTCTCTATTTATGAGGATTTATTTAAGTGTTCTTCGTTTGTGAAAAAAGTGTCTAATCCCAAAATAAAAAGACAGATGTGGAGTTTTAAACCACAAGATAGACCAACAAATATCGGAGTTTTAAGCCACAAGATAGATCAACAAGATCAACAACAGATGTTTTCAATTTGCATACATCGGAGTGTGAAATTTATTTTTTTTAGAAAATTAGAACTTAAATAAATGTGTTTAAGGGCCATTGTACAAATGCCTCAATATTTTACACCAAAAAAAGAAAAGAAAAGAAGAAAATACTCATTCACTACTCCATGTGAATCAAAATTACCTTTTCTATAGAGAAAATTCAACGTAATGGACCAACTAACCCAGAGAACAAACCTGGAGACCAGTCCCAGAGTTTATTAATGGGATGGGGGTACTGGGGGCAGCTAAATCTGGCAAAAGACCCACATAAACTAATCCAAAATTAAATAGAAGATTTCCCTTGTCTAACTAACTAGCCAATGCTTGATCCAAGTTAATTAAGAGCAAAAATTCAAAAATTGGAAGACAAAAAATATGGGAAATGATATTGGCACTCCAAAAATTGATGCAGACACTCCAAAATCAGTGTAACTCTAAAGCCACTTTCCTTTGTTTATTGGAGTGCATGTATCAATTTTTAGAGTGTTAATATTATTTTCCAAAAATATATGTGGAAGTTAATTGTCTACTAGTTAATTAAGGGATGGACTGAGTGTAGATATAGTCTTCACTCTCAAAAGAACTAGTCTCTTCTGCTGCCACACCACCATTGCCCTTGCACTGATCAGCATTCTTTTTCTCACACTCATCTATTTCCTGCAATAAAGCGTACCCCAAACATAATGATAATGAGATTTTCCCCGTGCACGCATGAGCGGGTCTATATATAGGAGATTTTTGTTCTCGAGTATCTTTGATGTACGTATCTGAATCAGTGGCAACTCCATGAATTAAGGTGGTGGTGGCGTCATTTGCAAACTTAAATTGGTTTTGACTAAATTCTTATTATTCTTAAAGACATTGGGTATAAGTGATTTTGGGATTTTTTTTTTTTGTTTTTAGTTTTTTTTTTTTTTTTGGCTGACTTTTGGTCATAATTAGTTTTATAATTTGTAAATTTCATTCGTCAAGACAAACAATTAATCCAAAGAAATTCACTCAAGTACAATAAAGATTAAGAGAAAATAACTAAAAAGACAGTTTTAAAATTACCCGTAAATTTAGGCCAAAGGAAAGGGGTTGGTTGACATTGTGGATGTACATGTACACTAATGAACATCTCGATCTATTTCCTACAAAAATACCTTAACTAATAAGTAAATGACACTGATTTCATGTACTAATGCTATCGTTCTCAACTTGCGAAAAATAAATATGCAACCTCATAATCGACAATTTCATTTGACAATGTTTCATGTCTTGACATCGATCAGTACCATCGGTTTGACATTCGGTTGCACTACCTACTCTCTATACATATTTTACTGTTCTAATGACATGAGATCTAATTATGAACAAATTAATTAATTGGACCGAAACATATTAGAAAAAAGTCTAAATAAATACTACTCTATGCATTCACTACATTCAAAACGTAAACTCTTTTTCTTGATTTTGTTCGGACATATATTTTGTCGCTTATCTAAACATATATATGTTTCAGTTTCTCGAAACAAAAAATATATATATATATATTACACGCGAGAGCGAACGGAGTACGTTCATGAGCAATTTAAAGTCCTTTTTTCTAAAAAAGAAATTTTTTTTGAAAATGATCCAGAAGTTTTGTGATTTACTCCTGCTGAAAACACGTTGATTTACTCCATACATATACTTAACGGGTGAGTGTTAGCATAAACAGGTTTTCATGGAACTCTATTCTAAATAAGTTAATTTCTTGCTACCATATATGCCTGAACACAAAGAGAGAGAGAGAGAGAGAGAGAGAGAGTCACCACATTTACAGAAGTATCAGAACCGACCAGCATTCCGTTGGCATCAACTTTTTTTCCATCCACCACATGTAGCGTCAAGTAGAAGAAGGTCAAAAAGAGAAGAAAAGGGAGACTCAATAATTTCATATTTGTAGCAGCTAGGAGGAGGAGTACTTGTTTTATGCAAAACTCTACTACTCCTATATTGGATGATTTTACAAAGGATGCTGAGACAACTACTATATATGATCGAGCATTGAGCACTAGCTAGTAGCTACTAGTAGTGGCCTGGCGTGGCACTGCAAAAAGGGGGAGAGAGACACGTCTGATTATTCACTGCTCCCGGAGCATGGTCACATGGCGCTCTAGGACACTCCAACACCACATATTCTCGTGGGGTTCACGACTAAATATATGAACCCCACTCACATGTGTGATGTGGGAATGATATGGCACACTATGTGACAGTGCTGCGGCACTACTGAATAATTTCGCGCGCAAGAGAGCGAGACGTCTGATCATTCGGTGTGACCATGACCATGTAGTTCTCCCGGGACACTCCAACACCACATATTCTCATGGGGTTCACATACTAAATATATGAACCCCACACACATATGTTATGCGGGAATGATCTAGCACACTATGACACTATGTGGCAGTGTTGCAGTACTGAATAATTAAGAGAGAGAGAGAGAGAGGGAGAGAGAGACGATTATTCAGTGCAATTGAGCATGGCCACGTAGTTCTCCAAGACACTCCAACTCCACATAAAACACCACATAATCTCGTTAGGTTCACGACTAAATGTATGAACCTCACACGCATGTGTGATGCGGGAATGATCTGGCACGTTATGTGGCGGCACTACTGAATAATACTAGTGCAATCTCTTTTGTATCCTGTAGGCCTTGGTTGGATTAATGCATGTTATCTTTGTTTTGACCGTGTCTGTCTCCAGATTCCCTTGCAACAAGCTCGACCATCAAGACAAAATGGGTTGGCATCTTTTGGTGTATTCTCACTACAATATAGAGGAAGCAAACAAATCCTCTTTTACTTCCTTAGAGGCACTGAACGGATGGACCTGAATTCCAAGAGCTATTTGTGAGCTGTTTAATTTACCTTTTCGGATTCTGTTTTGCTTGGAACATGAGCAAAAGATTGAGTCTCCCATCGAATAAATAGGAAAAAATTTGGACCTTCATATACAATTGTATGGCTCGTCACTCACAAGGCAAGCCATAATTAACAAATTGAGCCTACAATGTATATTGGGTCCATGCGATATGATGTGGATACTTCCTAATTTACGAATTGAGCCTGCCTGCACTCGGGAAGACCTCAAGCGAATCAGACTCCCAACTTGGATCATTCAATGTATATTGTGATGTGGTATGGATACTCTCTAATTAATGAATTGGGCCTACGCGCACACGGGAAGACCTCACGTGAATCAGGCTCCCAATTTGTGATATCAGAGTCGACGACTGCGATCTACCCAACTTGGGTCCATGTGATGGTGTGGATACTCCCTAATTAACGAATTGAGCTTGCCTGCACACGGAAAGACCTCAGGTGAATCAGACTCCCAAGTTGTGGTATTAGAGCCGAAGGCTGACGATCTACTCACAGGTGGCTGGCAGCAAGGTGGCTCTCGTGGAGTATTTTAGTTTAGGTTTCTTTTTCAAGTCCGTAGCAATAGGGTAGTTAAACTAGATCAAGGGTCCTCTAAGACCAACCTTATTATTTTATTTTAACCAACTAAAAAGGAACATTTTCTTGTCAATTAATTGTTTAAACCAATTAATTAAAATGGAATATTTTAAATATTCATGTAGCTCGATCGCCGTTAGGTGGATAGAAAACATTTTGAATTCTTCAAGATTCTTCAACCTTCCTCAGCTAAAGACTAGACTAATCACATTAGTCTGTTTGAGATATAGGACTACCACAGTTGTATTAACAATTTAAAATGAAGATTTTTTCTAATTGTTTTTACCAATAAAAAAAAAAAAGAATTGGTTTTGGTTCAGCTCCCAGTTAGGTGGGTTTGAAAATATTTTTTTTAGTATTTATACTTCAACCACTTAACCTCGGTATAAAATATGCTAACGAATGCGTATATAGTTTGGCCCCGTATATAGTTTGGCCCGTTTCAGTTAAGGTTCTTATTTTTTAAGTACTTATTTTTCACTTGACGAGACGAGTCATTCTATCACAATACATCACCTTTAATTCAATAAATATAAGTACTTATTTTTGTTATTTTAAGTAATTATTTTTGTCTCTGAAATCAAATCGAGAAATGGTACGGTAAGAATGACATACATGGAAAGATTTTGTTGTAGTAAAATGTTTTTGGACTAAATCAATTATCTATCTGTCACTAAGCAAATACACTGGATTTGAAAGAATTAAAATGTTTTTGGACTAAATCAATTATCCTTGAGATAATGATTTGTTTTCACAGTTAGGGAATTTTTTTTTTTTTTGGGGTCAGAATATTTAGATTTAAACATTTGTCCCTACGAAATGAATTATAAAAATACTATAAAATTATGAACAGAAGTTTTAACAAATTTAAAAACAGTTTCCTTTTCTTTTAATTAATTATTTTCTGTCTTTAGTATTTTTTTAACTTTTGATCATAAATGTAAACTTTCGTCAAGATAAATACTTAATCCGCATTGAGATATGTTCTTCTCGTTTTTTCATTACCCAAAAAAGAAGAAGAAGAAATACTCAATATGTTTAGCTCTCTTGTTTTTTTTTCCTTTTGCATAGGTTGCAAATCTTCTATTAGCAACTTTTGAATTTCAACAATAACTAGCGCCGGGGCACATGCTCTGCACGCGCTCGATACCCATACGTCACAAAATATTGTTAAAGAACATTTAATTATTTTGATGGAAATATTGCATATATGATTTTGTTAAGGAATTTACTACTCTTTTTGTTGATTAACAAGCTAAATTTCCTCAATGAGTATCGAATGGCTTTCATCATTTTTTATCAAACTTTTACTGCTCAGAAAATTAACAAATGTTATAAGTACTGTTACACAATTTTTCCACAACTCCGAAGTCATTATTTAGCATGTATATATCCAATCGCCTTCATTATCAATATTAGCTGCTTCCATTGGTTTCTTTGCAGTGACCATCAAATGATATTCCCTCCCGGGATCTAATATCATTATGCAGGATTTAACGTCCACACTTAACAATATTGCTCGTCCTACAAAGTTTGAATAGTTATAACAATATTAAGCACTATATATCAATAATATATTGTTGGTTCTTTCATGCTGCCTGCTACAACAAATTGCTATGGACCTAACTCTGAGGGTTCGGTCAAGTGGTTGTGAGAAAACAATAAGTGTTCATAAGGTCACAGGTTCCATTCTCACGAAGGCCAAACATTCCAAACCTGGGGGCCACTGGAGGTTATGCCTGGTCATTACCTTCACGACCCCGGAATTAGTCGATCGAGTGCGCGCAAGCCGGCCTGATCACATCGATTATCAAAAAGATAATAGTTGTACGTGGACCTTCTTGCTTTGTCCTGGCCTGGGATACTAGCATCCCGGCCAGGCCTTTGATGGATTGATGTTACTTCGGCTCTCCCTGTCTTGCTAGCTTTGAGTGAAGCCTCTCGTATGGAGTGTCGATCTCTTGTGGTGGTCTAATGTATCCTTTGTGATTCTGTTTCCTTTTACTCTTGTTTCTTGTTTCCTTTTCTTTCAACATCTTGTTGGATGTTTTGGTCTGGGCTTCCACATGCTTCATGGCTGGCCGCCTGTCATGTTTGCTTGTGTTTTGCTCGGCTTTTTTTTTTTTTCCTTCCTCGATGTACCCTTTATATATATAATCTTTTTGCTCATAAAAAAAGGTTAAATATTTAGATAAGTTAAGCAAATGCAGTTGGTCCCAGCATGGTTATACTCATTTATACTTCAATTTTTAAAATTTGTTGATGCGGAACTCACATAATTAATCTACTTCATTTAATGAGGAAAAGAGGCATATAGTTGAATAATTATATATATATATATATATATATATCCTAACTAAATGTGGTGGGTCTCACTTGACGGTGATGGAAAAACGTGTTGGAGTTGATTTTGGATTCTGCAAACGACGATGGAAAAACGCATTTTCGCTTTAGTGATAGGTATATATAGATAATGGTTTGGTCATGTTTACCATAAACTCGTTGACGCAGTACTTAGGAGGAGTAATGTAGTTATGGTAGATGAAAGCACTAAGGGAAGAGGTAGACCGAAATTGACCTTTTAAGCGGCAGTGCTCAAGGATCTAGTCTGACTAGGTATTACAGAACACATACCCTCGATAGAACTTAATGAAAAACACAGATTCATGTAACTGACCCCAATTGATTGGAACTTAAGGTTCGATTTGATTTTGTTTATAGATAATGATCTGTGCCTCTCAATCCAGCAACTAATAGCTTTCCACTCCACCGTCATGCCCAGATGTGATAAGAATGTCAAATGGGATGTGGGAAAATGGTCTAAGCTAAAAACAGGGTGTGGGGTCATATTGATGCTACTCGGTTTAGATTTTGAGGAAGCTTTTTAAAAGTAATGAGTAGAGAGATAAATAGAAAAAATTTATTGAGAACTATGCGTAGGGGTTTTGAATCCCCAAACGAACAAACCCAAAATGTAGAGCTCGGACAGGGTCAGACTGGATGAAATTGTTTACTGCTTCAGAGAGGGATTAAATCTCTACATTGCTCGCTCTATCTATATACTATAGAATTGTGTTTGAGCCTTATAAGCCTTCAAACCCTCATTCCTAATTTCCTGAAATTTTCACTTTTTTTTTTTGTAGAGAGAGAGAGAGAGAGAGCAAGGTAGAGATTTAATCCCTCTCCGAAGCAGGGCAGAGGAGTATGGGGTGTGCCACCCGTGGTTCTGAAAAAAAATTGATTTTACACTAGAGGTAGTCGATTAGGTACTTTTCTATTACTAAATAATTTGGTTTTCACTAACATAATGAAAAAATAGCAACAAAATAAATGAACGGTTCGAATGATTAAAAAAAAAAATTCAATGACTTTTATTTAAAAACCACAAGATTGTTGAATCTTGCCTTAAATCATTCTAACAACCAAATAAAGCCCGAGACAATATCTGCTTTTTCGTTTAACTTTTCTCTTTTATTGCTAGCAACAATATGTAACATATACTAGAGAAACCAAGGGAATAGTCAGGTGGTCTTGGCCTAGACTTAAGAATTTGTTCATTTCTAAGGTCTCAGTTTCGATTCACCTTGCAAGCAATTCTTGAGGCCGGCCTCACTCTAGTGCAAGCGTGTGAAACAACTGTGGAAGTGGCTGTAAGAATTAGTCCAAAAACGTGCAAGTTGGCCCGGAACATCCTGCAGTATCCAAAAAAATACTCCTATATACTAGTGAGCTTGAGTTGAACAGTGACACCTTCTTAGTTAATTAATCCTAACTCCGCGATGCCGATACCCTTACAGGGTGTCGGGATCACACGTACTTTAAATCATCAGCAGATTGTACGCAATGCCTCTGTAAATCATCAGCCGAACAAGTTTCTATGAACCCTGCCAAATTGGCATATATATAAGCCGAACTGTTCTGTTCACGCTAGTGAATAACTTATGTACCACAATTTTTTGGTTTTATCTTTATTCAAATTTTTTTTGCATTTGTTAGTTTTACGCCAAAGTTTTATGTGATATGGGCGAGAGGAATTGGAAAAGTAAAAAATTATGATTTTTACACAAGTATTTTGGGAAATATCCAAAGAAAAGTTCAAAAATTAGTTTTTGGACTTTTTCTTGAATATTTCCCAAAATACTTGTGTAAAAGTTAATGCCTTTCTCTTCACAATTCAAGGGGAATTTTTCAAAATATTCCCCCTAGATTCTCCATAGATTCTCGCTACTTCTAACATATCTCTTTATCTCTCTCCAATTATTACCCCTACTATTTTTCAAAAAACTTTTCAAACTCCAATCCAAACAAAGCATTTCTTGTTTGTCGATTCCTTTTGTCCTTATTCACTCATATCACATAAAAGTTTCATGTAAAACTAACACATGCAAAAAAAAAATTAATAAAGACAAAATCAAAAAATTATTCTACATAATTAATCACTAGCGTAAACACCTAAGTTTGGTTGGACCAGGCTTCTTCTTGGTAGTTCCCTTTCTGGAGAGTTCATCGAGAACTTCAAAGTGTCAAAAAAGCTCTTTAGATTTTCTTTCTTGGTCCAACTCTCTCGTAGTCGGCATTTGGGAAGAAGGTTGAGCGATCATTTTGTTTGGATTCCAAAGCAAAATTGGATGTTTCGTAAGCGCTCTTATCGATATCCGATTGAGCTCATCTTTTGTGAGGACCCTATATTAAACATTTTGAACAAAATTAGCGGATTCGATCATTTTTTTAGAATTCAAGACAAGCCCCAAAATCCATCTGTGCACGCCTGCTGTACGTGTATGTCTGTGCTGATATTCTTTCCGAATTCAATAGAATCCATATATACTATTCACATTGAAATAAAGGACCTATATTGTAGCACTTTGTGGTATGGTTGTCTCGTGAGAATACAAAGCCATGGCAAAATAGATTCGGTGACTTGGATGTAGATAACTTCTAAACTATTATAGGTACGAAGAAAACTTACCCGAAAGTAC